>JADMNL010000025.1:405173446-406423446 GCA_016271365.2 Neoceratodus forsteri
AAGGACTAGTAGTTCAAAAACACAACCTGATCGGTTCAAACCGAACTGATAAATGTTTTACAAGTTCCACACAGAAATTCGTATGTAAAACTATCTATTACTTACGTTACCATAGACAGAGCTTGAACCGAATGGTTGCGGTTAAAATTAGAGTATTTTAAACTTTTTAAACCGCGAAAATGAACCGACTGTTCGGTGAGGCGGAGTAAAGAATCTGACGGTTTAGGTTTGAAAGCAACCAGACAGAGCTTCCTTAACCAAGCTCGCGCTCAAGATTCCATGCCTTCATGGAAAGTTAACTATTTCACCTCCGGAGCAGTTCTAACCTGCGGTCATACTGCAATTGTCATAATATAGCAATACTTCATGTTGTTTGAATAGAGTTTTCCATGTATTATCATAATCTGAAAAAAAATCAAACTCTGTGTGTCAAAAAATGTACATTGTACCTGTCAAATGTTCCTTTGCCATACAGCACGTTTGCTTACCTCGTGATTTGTTTAGCATCCAGTGCAAAGTTTATAGTGCAAGACTAGCTCATAACAGGTGCCAGTTTTAAGACTATCCAGGAGATTCTGCTGCAGCCATGAGTGATTTTTATTTATTTAGGTGAACCAACTCATTTTTTGATGCACCCTGAAGGTGTGATGCCAATCTAAACCCCACACTGAGGGTGGGTATAAAATTCTGATACACACACACACACACCTTGCTTTTTGTAATTACTAGTAAGCATTTTTAATAAATGTGGGGTTTCTGTGATTTGTTTTGAATGGAATAAAAACAAGAACACAAGAAAAATATGTTTGAAACTGTTGTATTTTTAAATAAACTTTGCAGCTCTAAAATGTCACTTTGAACAAAAGCAAATGTCTATTCAACAGGATGCTTTTCATTAGGTTTTAGTTCCAGTGTTCACCTGACCACTGCGATGTGTCCCCAGCCTGGCCCTGCCCGCCACTTGCTCTCACTGTTGCACATTTCCTCGCTCACAGACAAAAAATATAAAAGTTATGTTTTTACACAATGCTTAAGCATTTTTCCTTTTTTTGTCAACTTTTGGTGAGATCTGTTGCCCACCCACTAAGCACTCACTCCTGCCCGCCTGCTAGGCACTCACTCCCGCCCACATTTGTGAGACTGCTGCACGTGCCACTCACAGCACGAGATTAATAGGTGGCAATTACTTGTTGCAAAATTACAACCCTGTTATACGAGTGTTAAAAATCCTCACTAGTAATTTTTTACTTAACATTCACAACTTCCCATACATTATTGTACATATGTAATATATGGTCAGCCCTTGTAACTCACTGACAGCTTCTATAGTTTTTGTTTTATAATTCACAGCTGTGACATGAGAAATCCTGGAATTTGCATTTGCATTGTCAGAACTGTGAATTATGACCTTTCTAGAATGTCTGTCTCACTCTATCTGAGATGTTCCTCTTGCTGTAGAACATTCTGAGGTAAGCAGTGTTTGCTTGATTCACATTGTACTGATAAACTAACAGCTTCATTCATACTGTATGTGACCATTTTAATTCCCATTAACAGTGTTTAACACTATATTAAAAAATAAAAATAGTCCATCTCCAAATTACAAGGCTTGTGATTCCATTTCAAAGTTCTGGTGACACTGTACCGACCACTCGAGATTCTCGTGTGGTTTATGTCACCAGAGCCCCTCAATGGAATTACAGCCTTGTAATTCACAGCTGCCTGTCCATACTGAGGCGGTGTACAGACTTCCAGCACAGGGCAAGGAGATGGCTAAAGCACTTGGGAAAGCCATCATCAGAATGACAAGTAACAGGGAGGGGCTGTTGGTTGGTGACTTCAATCTGCCAGATGTGGAGTGTGGCTTCAGCAAGGAGCAGAACCATCCTTGATGCCCTACAAGGGGCTTTTCTCAGGCAGCTAGTTAAAGAATCCACTAGAGAGGAGCAGTGCTGGACCTGGTGTTTACAAACAGGGATAGTATTGAAGACATCACAGTGGACAGTCCCCTAGGTACCACTGATTACTGTTCAGTGTGATTCAACATAAAGACAGGAGCACAGACATACCATACAAGGATTAGAGTCCTGGACTTTAGGAGGGTGGATTCTAAAGAAGTGGGAGACAGTCTCAGAAACTGCCAAAGGGGAGGGATTGCTAAGGAGGGGAAGAGGCACAGTGGGGAAAAATAAGAGCAGGCATAACTGAAGCAGTCAACCTATGTGTGAATGAACTGAGAAAAATCAGAAGGAAAATGAGACTGTTATGATTCACCAAAGGGTTCTCCAAGGAAGAGGCAAGGGTGGTAAAAGAAAAAAGGGTGGTATTCAAGAAGTATAAGGAAACGAAGAGGGAGGAAGATAGGGAGGTATATCCAGCAGAGCAGATGGAAGTGGGCAAGGTGGTGAGGGAAGCAAAGGCACAGACAGACAAAAGGATTGCTAAAGGGGTCACTTAAGGGTATAAGACTGTCTTCATGTACATAAGTGAGAAGAGGAAAGCTAGGGGAGAGATACTGTATTAAGGATTAGAAGGGTAGACTGTGCAGAAAGTGGTTCAGAAAATGCTGACATCTTAAACAGGTACAGTACTTCTGCTCAGTCTTCACAGTGAAGGGGGAGGGATAGACCATTAGGAAGAAGCAGGAATGGGGGTGGTGGTGGACATAAGTCCATTTTCAGAGGAAAGAGTCCTGAAAGGACTTGCAGTCCTGAAGGTAGACAGGGCTATGGGACTGGATGACATTCACCCAGCATTACTAAAAGAACTCAGGAAGGTGCTTTCTGCCTCACTGACAGCCTTGTTCAACAGCTCACTGGAAACAGGTATGATTCCAGAGGACTGGAGAAGGGCTGACATGGTCCCTCTACGTAAGCGTGGCAGCAGGGAGGAAGCCATCGGGCCAATCAGTCTTACTTCAGAGGTGGGGAAATTAATGGAAACTCTGCTGAAAGAAAGACTGGTAGAGTATCTTGAATCCAATGTTCTGCAAGACCACAGACAACACAAGTTAAAGGGTTGGGGGGGGGGTTATGCCAATAATACAATTTATTTGAATCGGTGACAAAGGAAATTGATCAGAGGAGGGCAGTGAATGTGGCCTGTCTGGACTTTAGCAACGTGTTAAACATGGTGCCAGATGTTAGGCTGATTAGGAAGTTGGCAAGCCTAGGAGTGGGATCTAAAGTAATAAACTGGGTTAGAAACTAGTTAACAGATAAGTGACCAGTGGGGTACCACAAGGCTTTTTCTAGGACCAATGCTGTCTAATATCATCATAGAGGACATCGCATAAGTACTGAAAGGTAAGATATGCCTTTTTGCAGATGACACCAACATCTGGAATAGGACACTCAGGAGGGGAGGAAAAAAATGCACAGGGATCTTGGGAAGCTTGAGGACTTGCCAAAAACATGGCAGTTGGGGTTCAGTGCCAAAAAGTGCCAAATCATGCATTCAGGGCATAGAAACCCTGGTGCTTAGTATGGAATGGGGAAGGGGAGGTACTAACAGTCATTAGACAGGAAAGGGAATTCAGGGTTATCGTATCTGAAGACCTCAAGGTGGCAAGGTGGTATGATAAGGCAGTGAGTAGGGTTAGTGGGATACTGGGATGCATAGGGAGGGGTAGCTCCAGCAGGAGGAAGGAGGTAGTGATGCCATTATATTGCTTGCTGGTGCGATCACACCCAGAGTGCTATGTTCAGTTCTGGAGACTGCATTACAGAAAGGACATAGACAGAGTGGTAGTGGTTCAGAGGAGGGTAACTAAAATGGTTCAGGGCTTGCATGAGAAACCCAATGAGGAGAGACTGAGGGATCTCAACATGTACACCCTGGAAGAGAGGGGAGAGAGGGGTGACATGACAGACACTTACAAGCACCCTAGTGGGGTGAACAGGGTGCAGGTGGGAAGTCTTTTTCAAATGACAAGCACCAGGACCAGGGAGCTTATAATGAAGCTGGAATGGGGAATTCAAGAGTGATGTGAGGAAATATTTCTTCACTGAAAGGGTGGTAGATGTGTGGCATAGACTGCCACCTGGAGTGTGGAGGTTGCAACAGTGGGGCTTCCTGCATGCATGGGATAGTCATAGGGCATACTACATAGGAGGTAAGGAGCTGGAGATTTGCTGGAGACCAGATAGGGTCTGCATAGACAGACTAGGCAGGGAACATCTGAGCAGACAGGATGGACCAAGAGGTCCTTTTCTGCCACCAAATTCTATGTTTCTTTGTTGCTATGCCTATCATAAGAGAGGAAGATCATTAGTGGGGTGTTACAAGGATCTGTCCTGGGTTCTGTCCTCTGCAATATGTTCATCAGCGACACTGGAGAGGGCATCCGGGGCAAGTTGTGTCTCTTTGCAGATGACATGAAGCTCTGTGGTAAAGTAGATAGTGATGAAGCAAACAGAGAGATGCAGTGGGAGTTACAAAGGCTACAGAGGTGGTCTAAGGTTTGGCAGTTGAAATTCAATGCTAAAAATGAAAGGTTATGAACCAGGTGGGGGAGACCAGGACAGAGTACTGGATGGTAAAGGTTAAACTGAGCATTACAGCAGAGGAAAGGGACCAGGGAGTCATCATTAGTGATTCCTTCAAACAATCAAGTCTGTATAACAAGGCTTATAGTAAGGCTACTAGGATGCTGGGTGTATCGGAAGGGGTATTAAAAGCAGGGGAAAAAAAGGAGGCACTACTACCTCTATATAGGTCACTGGTGAGGCCACATCTGGAATACTGTACCCAGTTCTACAGTGCTCACCTAAGAAAGGACAGGGACAGATTGGAGATGGTAAACACAGGGTGACCAAGAGGATTCAAGGTGAACTGGGCAGATTTTATGATGATCATTTCAAGGCTCTGAACATGTATTCACTGCAGACCAGGGAACAGAGGGGGATATGATAGAGATCTTCAAGTTCTTGAAGGGAATAAAACAGGTGAACTGTGGGGAGCTATTTAGCAGGAGTACAGAGTCAAGAACCTGAGGTCACGGGTGGAAACTGGAGGGGGGGGTTAAGAGGGATGGAAGGAAATTCTATTTTGCAGAAATGGTGGTGGAGCCATGGAACAGTCTGCCAGCAGAGGTGGTGGATGCCAGGACCATAAATGGTTTCAAACGTGGCTTTGACGGATTGGCATTAACATGGACATCCAGGGTATACTGTGTGTCTTTGCAGATAACACGAAGCTCTGTGGTAGGGTAGATGGCAATGAGGGGATCAGGGATATGCAGAGGGCTCTACAAAGGTTAGAGAGGTGGTCTGAGGTTTAGCAGCTGAAATTCAATGTCATAAACTACAAGGTTATGCACCTAGAAAAAAGAAAAACAGGACAGAGTACTGGATGGGAGGGGCTGAACTGAACACTACGGCAGAGGAAATGGAGCAAGGAGTCATCATTACTGACTCTCTGAAACAATCAGGTCAGTGTAACGAGGTCTGTAGTAAGGCTAATAGAATGCTGGTGTGTATCGGGTATTGACAGCAGGAAAAAGGAGGTACTACTACCACTATTTAGGTCACTGGTGAGGCCACATGTGGAATACTGTACTCAGTTCTGGAGTACTCACTTAAAGAAGGACAGGAGGTACAGGCTGGAAATGGTGCAACGCAAGGCGAGCAAGATGATTCAGGGCCAGCAGAGAACATCTTATGAAGATTATCTCAAGGCACTGAACATTTACTCACTGGAGACATCAATCAATCAATCAATCAAAACTTTATTTAACCAGGCAGCTTCATCATTGAGCAAGCTCATTTTCAAGATGGTTTTGGCAGCAGGGGGAACAGAGCAAGGAATGATACAATTGGACACTTAGTGCAGGCTGGTACATACAGTAAAAAATAGCAACAACAACATTGTATAATACAGAGTGTGCAGATTGTTAAATTCAATTAAGGGTACACCAACGTCTGGAGTGGAAACTAAACAAAGCAATGGAAGTAACAGGGTGTGGTCAGAAGATTATATTTACAATAGAACAAGAAGGCATGAATGGACCGACCAGGAGGGTCGACCCTTTGTGGGGAAGGATGGGGGAGGGGGTTTCCAGGAGGAGGATGTCAACACTAGAGAGAGAGATGACACGAACATAGTAGAACATGATGAGAGATGGGGATGTGACAACCTTCAAGTTATTGAAGGGAATGCATGAGGTGAACTGTGGGGAGCTATTTAGCAGGAGTACAAGTCAATAACCTGAGGTCACAAGTGGAAACTGGAGGGGGAGGTGTGGTGAAGGTTTAAGAGGGATGGAAGGAAGCTCTATTTTATGGAAATGGTGGTACAGCCATGGATCAGTCTGTCAGTGGAGCTGGTGGGTGCCAGGACCACAAATGGTTTCAAGCATGGCTGGGACAGAGTAAAGGGTTGGGGCAGACTAGCTGGGATTGTCTATGTTTCTATGTTTCTATTTATTCTGTATATAAAAGTGGGCAGTAGTTAGCATTTATTTTAGAAACTATTTTCTTTTCACTTTTACCAGTTAGAAGATTTTCTACCTAATAGGTGTTCTGTATAGAACGGTACTCTACCTGGAAGGTAGCAAATCTGCCATAGAATTGTAATCTCAGTCACTATAATATCACACATGAGCAGTTTGGAAGACTATGCGGATGAGCAGCTTTGTGGTCAGTTGTGACCCCATAATCAGTGTGATTTTAATGCTGATGAGATATGATTGGGGTATATACAGTAACTAGATATATCAACCTCCAGGCAGAGTACTACACCATACATCACACCTACAGTAGTACTGTCAGGAGGAAGATTGGCTAATTAGCAACAGAGACAAGACACAATGCATTAGTTTTTAAAAGTAGCAGCAGGGCTCTTTTAAAAATTATTAGCATTTTCAGAGGATTAACTTGCTCTTACACCAATATTAGTTGCACCAATAGAATAAATGTAATTTAAAGGGACACTGTCAACCCCCTCAGGCATCAAAGTGTCTCTACTTTAAAAAACACATTTTTTGATTGTTCACATTGTATAGAGACTGTTGACACAGCTGGTAGTTTGATTCAGATAATGTTTTTCTTTAACAAAAAGTGAAAACTTGACTGCTGTTACCACAACAAAACATGTTTGTTTGCATTCTTGACCAGCTCCCACTACATCCTTCCGAACACCCCCAACACAATCTATTCACTCATTATGCAATGGGAGTAGAGGAGACTATTGTGTCATAAGTGGCTGCACTGTTTGAGGGTGTTTCTAATGTTCAGAAAGTGTGCACTAAGAGTAGAGCAATGAATCAATGATTTGCAGCAAAACAAAGCTGGGCATAGCTATACATTACCATGCATTTTGGTTCTAATAAGCAAGGAGGCAAATAAAACAACCAGCAACATCAATGAAGTTTAGAGAAGGTAAGTGATCATAAAATGTGGATTTTTACCTAAAAATAATATGTTGCAAAAAAGGTTGACAGTGCCCCTTTAACAGAGTTATGTGGATTTTACACCCCATGCTTGGCTTCCATTTATATTAACTTAACATGCCTTACTTAAGCAATAAGACCTGACAGGGTGTGCCTTGTGGTGGGATAACAGCACTCTTGTGTGTGTTGTGAGGCACAAGGCATTGCCGAGTGCCTTCAACCACTTGAGAAGTGCCATTATCCCAGCACAAAGCACACCCTGGAATGTCTTATTGCAATTTTTAAAAAGCCCAAGATTTCTTTTTTGGGGGGGGGGGGGTTAAACATACACAAAAATAAAATAATATTAAGCATTAAAAAGGATCCTAGAGAAAGTCCACAGTCACCTGGGTGAAACGCTGGTTGGCTGAACGCTGGTGGGGTGAGTTTGTGAGAGCATTTTATTCAATAAAAGCTATTTAACTTTTTGAGATGAAATGAAGTCTTTTTGATACTTATTTTTGCACACTAGTTGCCAGTTAACCACTTTTTCTTTTTCTACATTATCATCTTTGTGTGCTCCTGTCATGGGCTCCTTTAGCCGCTGCTTTTCTTTGTTTTGGGGGCAATAACTACACAAAAATAAAATAATATTAGGCATTTAATGATTTTTTTGAAACATGCATTCACCCCATGAAGATAGTCCCAGCACACTCCAGCATTCGGCATGCCGTTTCACTTTCAAATATAATGCACAGCTAAACGCTTTTCAGATTAGCCCTTAAACCCTCTGTTCTACCAAACTCACCCAATTTACCTGTTTTCTCACCTTTCCTCCTTCTATTTATATATATTTTTTTCTTTTTCATATTAATTTCTCCACCTTATTTCTATCTTTCCTACACTCAATAGATGGAATATTTACTATGCATGGAATGCAGGAATTCAAATATCTGCTCATTTCTACCTGCAGATTGCTCATCCCCTCTCAGATGGAACCAAGGAGTTTGTTGTATTTGTAACAGATTAAACAGCAGAGATTTCCTTGGTAAACTGGCAAGTATAGGCGGGGACAGCAATTTCGTGTGGGATAGAGGACTTCTAAGTGCTAATCTCTCCTAAGGTGGGACATGCGAGCGAAAGGAAGGTGCACTCCTACCCTAGTATGTTTAGAAATCTTCAGAAACTCACCTTTCAGACAGCACAAGCATCTTCAGTTGCTCCCTTCCAATGTACAATTGTCATTGTTTCTGTGTACTGCTGACTTGCGGAAGACACGGACCGTCGCGACGAGGGCCGTTTGGGTTTCCTGACAGAGAGGGACATACAGTTCTTCTGCCTGCTTCTTAAGTACTCTTTGTAATTCTTTGACAGCAGTGTGTACAGAAATGGGTTGATGCAGCTGTTGCTGTAAGCCAGACAGGTCACGATGAAGTTTATGTACACAGTAGTCTTACTGGACAGGCTGCCGGGTTTGTAGTAGTAGATACTCAGCAGCTGCCAGAGCCAGAAGGGTAGGAAACAAGCCCAGTATGCCATGACAATACTGAAGATCATGTAGAGAACCTTCTGCTTAGGGCACCTTTGCATTTCTTTTGTTGAAAAAACAGCTGTTTGAGACAGCCAGTAAGTCCTGGCCAGCTTGACATACAGATACCCAATGACCAGACCTGGCATTAAGATGCAGGTGTGAAAGAGGATAGTGAGATACACCTTGTAGGCTTCCATTTGCCAGGTTGGGTGGCACATGCGTTTCATGACTCCATTCTGGTTGCTTGTTCTGAGATCTATCAAGATCATGGTTGGAAGGGCCAAAAGAAAAGAGACTAGCCATACCATACAGGTGATGGTCCTTCTATAATCTCTAGATCTTCCAACAGTGTCCAGGGGTTTTACCACTGCCAGGTATCTTTCAGTGCTCATAATAGTTAATATGAAGATGCTGGCATGCATGGTGAGAAGGTCCAAGCTAAACAAGACCCTGCACCCAATATCTCCAAAGTACCAGTCTTTCACAAAGTATGTGCAGACCACAAAGGGGATTGTAGACAGGTACAAAAGATCTGCTAAGGCTAGGTTGACGATGTAGACGTACATGGAACCTGTACTCCGCATTGAAAGTTTCACGATTATCAAGGTGTAGATATTTCCCACCATTCCAACCAGGCACATCACAGTCAGGATAGTACCCAAGAGGGAAGTCACTACAATCTCATTCATAGAAATCGTGCCTTCCGAGGAGGTGTTTTCTCGGGAAGACTGGTTCTTCTGAACCCCGGGCAATGCCGTACTTTGTACAAGTTCCATATCTGAAAAGCACTACAAGTTACTCTTTCAGCCGTGAATAATAAATAATACTAATTGATTTTCTGTCCGCTAACAGACAGTTATCGCGCAATTCATTGTGAAAACAGATATCTTAACGGCAAGATTGACTAAAGTTACTACAACTTTAAATAAGAAAGTTGCTTTAGGTGCACCTGAGCTAATTTTTGTTGCAGTCTAGGAAACATTGTTCCAGTGGCCAGTTCAAATAACTTTCTCAACGGATAACACATAACAGGAATAATATTGGCTTTCCTAGTTGATAATTGTTGATACAGCATAATCGCAAGTATCACCAGACGCCTACATGTTATGTTGATCAGGTAGTATACAGTATGATGAAAAGGGGAGAGACACTGGCATTACAATATACTGTACTCCAAAGTAATTTCGATCGACTAACAGAATAAAAGGTAGACAGGATAAGGTGCAAGTTGCAGCTTCTCTTCGTGTATATATCTGAAATAAACTATTTAGTTTCTGGAGATTCTGGCATTCCAAACTTCAGATCGCAAGCAGTTGTTAATATGGTCCACAGCTGTGCCCTCTCCATCCACACCATTAAAAGCTGCAGCTGGAATGATGCTCACGGATGTGAAAGCCATCAGAAACAGCGCTAGAGTCGCTATAGCCTGTAGCTCTGAATCAAGGGTGAAGTCTAATACTCAATGCAAGTTTCTGGTCGGAACAGAGAAACATGAAGGGTGGACCAGCACTGCAACAAACACGCAAACAAAAACTTCGTGGGAACTTTTGAGCCCTTAAAAAATAAAGCAATAATCAACGGGTGCACTAGGGAGAATCGGATCTTCTTTTCGGAAGCCTTTATTCCACGAAGTCTTCATCATTACCGGGCAGCAGCTAATAAAGAACTCCAGCTGAGCAGCGGTGAGTGACATTCCGGATGCATGTGATTGCTGGCTGCGGGTAGCAGAGCTCGTCCGCAGACGGATTTCTTTCTCCAGGGGGTAAGACCCAGCACCCAGTGCTCGGCTCCTGCTGGGAGGACGCGTCGGGAGAGAGGTGCTCAGCCACGCATCTCTGCTTGTTGTCCCTTCACAGAAACTGAGACAAATTTACAATTTCCACGCAGGAGTGACAGCGTTGGAGAGGGTGGGATCTCAGGCTGTCTCTATCTCCTTCTGCAAGAGGTGGGCAGTAAGTAACCCTTTCTGCTCCACAGGGACAAAGGGAGGCGAGCCTTGCTGAATTCAATACTTTTACAGGTAGCTCTCACATTTTTTGTCATTGTAACAGTGTAACACCAAAATTTAGAATGTGGGACACTGGTGCTAAGTATGAGGCACGTCATCACATTCTGAAGACACAAGGTTGGAACAGCATTAAGTGCTTTTATTTAGCATCACAGATTATTGTGAAGCACTGTATTATTTGTTTACAATGTGAGCCGGCACTTTTGCTATAGGGACAGAAACATTTTGTGTGGTAAAATGAAGGGCATTCTTCATATGTAAGAAACAGGAATGAATCATTCAAGAAAGGAATAAATAGGGTGGAGTTGGAGGGTCTGTTCTAGCTTAATGGAAACCTTAATGCTAGAGGACAGTCTCAAGTTGGGGGGGGGGGCTGTTAGGAAAGAGGCTAGGAGGCACTTCTTCATGGAGTGGGTGGTGGAGGGTTGGAATGTGCTTCTGGAAGAGGTAGTACGTCAAAGATGGAGGGCAGCTTCAAGAGAGACTGGAATAGAGTCAAGGGGAAACTAAGGTTCAAGGCTGGGGTGGATTGAGGGGAAGGTTAGATTGGGAAGGGGGGGCAGGGTCAGAAGCTTAAGCTAAAGACCCTGCAATATGAACAGACTAGACAGACCAAATGGCCTTCTTCTGCTGGCTTCTTCCTATATCCCTATATGGTAGGGCAATTGAGAAGTAGCTTCCAATTCTCTTCTGCACTGGTTTACAGTAGGATCTGGAAAGGAGGTGCTTTATGGTGAACTTAGTTTTCCTCCCTTTCAAAAGCATTCTTCCCAGTAATTCAGGGTTTTACACCACTGTTTTTCCTTGAAAGCAAAAGCGCTGTCTCTGTGGTATCCCATATGTAGGTGGTAAAAAAATTAAGTGCACTAAAGAGCAGCTGACACGTTCAGGGCAGGTAACTCACATTAAGAGGCTGCCTGCCTGAGAAGCTTATTTTGCCAACATTAGAATTTGTTGGTGCAGTAATAAAAGTAAAACTTACATTTGTATGTCCGGCTCATAACTTTCAAGTACGAGCCAAGGGGCTGCTGAGAGCTAATAGCTAATAGCCCCATGCATGTATAACTGGAAGCAAATAAACTGTATACATCTTTAGAGGGCCCTTCCCCTGATTTCATTGTGCTATATAGTAAGTAAATAGTAAGTAAAAATGTATTTCTTGAGTGCCCAGTCCTGGAGGCTCTGGGCACTTCACAAAGAGGTCAAACAGTTTACAACAATTTACAACAGTTTAAAATTACAGTCAGTCAACTTTAAAACACTTAAAGAATAAATAAATAATAAAACTCTAAAACCCCTTAAAAGTCAGAGTGGAAATCAAATGCCTGCTTAAATAGGTGTGCCTTAAGGTTTGCAGCCCCACCCCCTACTTCACATTATCAAAGCGCTATTTTGTTTTGGGGGGGCCAGGGGCGCTACAACACTCTCAGCTGCTTGGCTCGCACTCAGAAGTTACAAACCAGGCGTACAAATGTAAGTTTTATTACTGCACCAAAAAATTCTAATGTTGGTTAAATGAACTCCTCGGGCAGGCAACTCTTTAGTACGAGTTGCCTGCCCAAGACTGCAAATAATGACAGTTGCTCTTTAAGTGCTTAGTTTATAAAAAAAACCAAAAAATACTTTGCTGTAGGCTAGTGGACACTAGCAACTGATGTTGAGGGCTGACTATTTATATTGAACACATAGGTAGTGCAGAGAGTTGAAAGGTAGGAGGGTGCTAGTATTCCACATAAAACAGTGAATAGCTCAAGCAGCAGCTTTTGGAATGTAGGAAGGTTAGGGATTTGTCAAAGAAAGCCCGTTTGCCAAAGTCTTCTCAGAAACTGGATGCTAGCCAGTTAACTGCCTTAGACAATCATAGAGAATAGGAGGTAGTTGTATAGAAGAGAGATGTATGGTCTGTGGGGGAGAGTAGATGCACTTATGGGGATATATATATATACCAGTGTTATGCACTATTTATTTAGTAATATACAGGGAACAATTATTTGCCTTCCCTGGTTTCCTACAACAGTCCCTCTAAAAGTGAAATGTGAAGGTCATCAAGTGATTATTCTAATCTGCCTATATCATCACAGACATGATTATATTAACCTGTCTATGTCACCAAGAGAGCATACCTACCCGTCTGCTTCACTACAGCACATACGCAAATAGGAGCCCTCTGATGTCAGTCTGCATTCTGCCTGATGCTCATAAACTCTCTCTGCTGCTTCTGACAGAAAGGTAAAAAAAAAGTCCTCCATTCTTTCATTTTAATGTTTATATTTTCCTCAGTTAAAATCCAAGTATATATATATATATATATATATATATATATTGTACAGAACAATACATAGTGGACTGTGTATTATGGTTTCTGAGGATGTTGTGCAAACCACTAGAGAATGTCATCAGAACCACTTGATACAAAACATAGACCTGTAATATAGTCTACTGTTCACTATCTTCAGCTATATTGAAAACACCCCTCTTCGCTAAAAAGACAAAGCTGTCCCTTTATTCTAGGATATCCAGATAGTGGACTCAGTAATTGGACTGTATGGTAATCGTCCTGTTCTGACTGGCTAAGACTGGCACTACAGCATGCCTGTGAGAAACTGCTGAACAGCTTTCATTATCTTACAAACTCACTGCAGCACTAATGAATGATAGAGCAATTTTGGCATTCTATTTTAAAACGTTCTTCCTTTTTTTTGTCAGTATAAATGCTATAATGGTAAAGGTTTTACTCAGGGATAACAGAACCAGGGTGTTAATAAATACCCCAGCCTACGGCCTCGGTGGTTATTCATCCTGGTCCAGTTATTACCACATAACCCTAATCATTGTCCCATTGTCAGTATATTTTATTTTAGTTACAAGATTTGGCTAATAAGGCAGGCTGAGCAGCAGTAGTTCATTTTCAGGTGTGACCTAGAAGAGGGGAAATGAGTCAGGGACTAGAGGGAGATCACAGTTAAAACATGTAGTATAGTACTATGAGCAAGTGAGCAAGGTAAAGTGAAGGTAAATATTAGACAAAAAAGGTAAGTTTATAAGGTATAATTAGTCAGTAGTAGGGGTATATGGTGGGTCAGTGAAGCAATAAAGCCACAAAGCAAAGGTCTGACATGACATCAAGAAGGGCATACATAACGTATCATGGCATATCATGCACATACTGTACAGGATAACATTGGTTCTATGTGATAATGGTGATTGCGGAAAGGCGATCGCAGTTAGGGCAAATGTACATTGGCGAAAATCAATTTTGCCAATGTACACTCCCGGTGCACAAAGGGCACCGGACTTGTTTTTATTTGTTTATGTGGAGGGCTGTGCTCTAATGGGCTGGCCCAAGCACCCCCCTACTAAAGGATTCAACCCAGGGTGCATGTTAGTGTGTAAACTGACCCCCCAAAAAATCTAAGCTGGGCGACAACAAATGAATGCATGCCTGGAACCAAACCCAGCACCCTCACAGTCCTAGCCTCCACCCACCCACCCACCCACCATGCCACAAGGCCAGCTCAGCAACCCACCACCGCACTTCACCTCACAAACCCTCCCTCCCCTTCTGCCTGTCCATGCCATGCCTACCCCCCAGTGCGCATGTACATATAGTAACAGGATGATGCTATATCTGTATTCACCCCCCTGTCCAGTAGCCCTGTGAACAGGCACCACTGTTGAGTTGACCTTCTTTAAGCGCTCAATATCGGGGACACCCTTATCACAGGATACTGGTAAAATGCATTGCCTTTTTCCCCCCATAATCTGTTTATCTCCTGGTGTCCTGGCTGCCCTCTTCCAACTGACCTCTCCAGCCCTGTCACCCAGCTTCTCTGGGCCTTACCTCACACATGCATACTCTGCCACAGGACTGTGGTGATGCCTGGTCACTGGTATGGGGCCTGCAAGGGTTGAGCTTCATCCTGCTGCCTGGGGTGTTTTCCTCCTGGTTTTCATGCTGGGTCCCATGGACTTGCAATGGGTGTGATTTGCGAGCTCCGCCTTTGTGGAGATGCCCCAGCATCCTGAATATGAGTTCCCCTTCGCTACATGGTGGCAATGCATGTGCTGTCACCCAGCTGCTGCTGGCTGGCAGTCAAACAGCACACTACACTAATCCCCCCAAGGAAGGAGAAATCTCCTAGGGATGCTCAATCCCTCCTCCCCCACTGGTCCCCGAGCAAGCCGAGTCCATTCCTAACCTCAGGTCACCGGCATGGCAGGAAGTAAAGCACCCAGTGCCTCAGCCTCCGATGACACCGGGTCAGCGGTATGCATTGTCTTTTTATAATAAAATGTAACTACCAGAGCTGCATCACAAATACTGACTAGAAGGGCTGTATAAACCATGATGCTTTGCATTGTGTGGGCATGTGTGATTTTGTATTTTCTTGAAACTTGGCTTCCCAGCCAAATGCCCTTTGGGGTAACCCTTGCCTCAGTGTTTGCGCACAGAGGTTCTTTGTCTTTTAAATAGTTTTTTTATTTTAATGGGTTCACCACAATATAACCCAGACAGACCGTCTTAGGGTAGCTGGTTCATTCCACTGGGGTGTCAAACAGACGAGGCATACTGATGAGTCCTGGTAGGACGAAACACGTGTCTACGCCATCTGTTAGCACCCTTTGCAAACTGTGTGAGAGGGGCCTTTCGCACCATGTACCCTACTCTTAAAGTTGAACCAGCATAACATTCTGTGGTGATTTGCATATGCAGTCCATGATGCTTTGCATTGTGTGGGCATGTGTGATTTTGTATTTTCTTGAAACTTGGCTTCCCAGCCAAATGCCCTTTGGGGTAACCCTTGCCTCAGTGTTTGCGCACAGGGGTTCTTTGTCTTTTAAATAGTTTTTTATTTTAATGGGTTCACCACAATATAACCCAGACAGACCGTCTTAGGGTAGCTGGTTCATTCCACTGGGGTGTCAAACAGACAAGGCATACTGATGAGTCCTAGTAGGATGAAACACATGTTTATGTCATCTGTTAGCACTCTCTTTGCAAACTGTGTGAGAGGCCTTTTGGCACCATGCAATTCTGCTTAAAGTTGAACCAGCATAACATTCTGTGGTGATTTGCATATGCAGTCCATGATGCTTTGCATTGTGTGGGCATGTGTGATTTTGTATTTTTTTGTATAAATCATGTGTCTTCTGCCCTTGTTACATAACTATCACTGATCAGCATTGCTCCTTGGGGGACTGGGGGATTTAGGGTGAACACTTCAGGACATATCAGGCAAACATAGAATAAGTAATACAGACCCAGCAGCTGGGTTTGTGTTGAGGACTTGGGCTAGGTGATAATGCATAAATGCATGTAACTATACCATTCTCCTTCAAGATATGTGACCAAACTAATTGCAAGTACATACTTAGTTTTATTTCTAACATAATGTGCTGCATATATACATCAGGAAAACCATATATGTAATAATCATAACTGAAGTCAATGAAAAATGAGTAGCCCTTGTGAAGTATTTTTTTGGAGGGGAGCTTCTAGAAATCTGTGAAGTTCTACCACCATAAACAAGAATGAAAGAAAGAAAGGGAGAAAGGAAGAGAGAAAGAGAGGAAGTTGGAGAATTTACCATGGGACAAAATAACAGTGTAAATCGGAAAACCCGCTAGAAAAAGGGTGCAGTTCTCTTTTGGTAAAAAACATTTTGTATTTTCTGAAGCCATAGTCTTTCACAATATGTGAAATATTCCCCCACCTCCACTTATCCCCTGCCTTCATCCTCTCAATTTTCATGCAGTAATTTTGTAAGTGAACAAAAAAGGATGCCAGTTTCTGGAATGGTGCCAAGAGCCAGCAGCACAAAAGATCTAACACCACCGACCACACAAACAGACCACAGACCAAAATGTTATATATCAAAGCAGTTTATTTAGGCAAATAACTAAAAAGTGCAACTCTCAAGTGTGCATAGGTACAGACCTGGAGACATAGGCAGGGCTCCACAAGACTTCTACTTGTTTTGCCAAAGCTTCATCAGGAAGTGTCCCACAGGTGTGTGATCAATTAATTTGAACAGAAGATTTAAAGATACAGTGTCACAATATTCATTGGATCAGCTTCACATATTTAAATTTTATACCACGTTACAATAATTCCCTTAAAATAAAAACCATATATATGTGAAAACTGTATATAATAACCCTTTTGAGTCAACACCTGACAGTTAAAGCTATAAAGACTGTCCTTAAATAAGAAGGACAAATGGCTCTCAAAACCGTACTGGGCACATATTCCCACTCAGAACAATTGTTCATGATATCTAATTCATCAAACGGACAAAAATGAACAAAAATGAATAGAAATGCATTTCAAACACCCTTGTTGGTAAAAGAACTCTTGTAATAATAATAATAAGGGTTGTAAAAATAATAATAATAATTATAATAATGCTAATAATGCTATCAGTACTAGCAGGCCATAAAATAAACGCTGAGGCAGAAAGTAGCCACCGGGAGTGAAGAACAATCAAAACTACCTGTATACTTGGAAATTAGATTATGTATCTAAAACGCAATTAATTACTAGGTAAATCCTCTTTTAAAATCCAATATACTCAGGTAAATGGACCCCGCATAGGTATTGAGGCAAAACTTGTACATCTAACATTATTTAATGATACCCGCTATTAATAAAAGAGTTACCTATAAGAAAAACAAATTGCATTATTACTAGATGCCACATAATACTTCATATATACATAAACTTGCATGTGTTGCTCATTTCGGATCCATCTTTTGGATGAGATGTTAAACCAAGGTCACATCTGCCTGGATTGGTGGTAGTTCAGGTGGATGTTAAAGATCCCATGGCACTTATCAAAAAAAGAGTAGAGGAATTTCCCCGGTGTCCTGGCCAAATTTCCCTCATTCACTAAAAATACCACCAACAGCTTAATCTTGTTCAAGGTCAGTTGGAATTCATCTGTATCCCCTGCCCCCGGGTCGTGCCTGAAAATAGGCAGGATTTGTCTAGTGCACTTACCCGGTCAACAAAAACTAAATAAAAAAATAAATACATTTCTACCACAGAGTCCTTCATTTCCATGGGTGGACTGTAAGGTCTATGCCATCATTTAGACCTGGGTCTTTTAAGGCGCCAAGCTTATAGATCCAAAAAGACGGGGCTCAGTCGCATTGAACTAAGGTGTTCACAAATTCTGTTTTTTGATGGTCAGCTGGTTTTACACACATAAAACAAGTTGCATAAGCAGGTAGCCAAATAGATCACATTTGCTGTATTACAGTTAATGAAATGTTGAACCTGAAAGGGACCATTGTTATTGATTGTAGAGAAAATTTTAGTTTTAACCAATACCCCACACTGGGCACATCTCTCACATTGAAAACATCCTTTCAGAATATCTTGGATCCATCCCCACTGTGCTGGACTTAGGCACTGGCAAGTAACTATAAACAAGGTAATCCCTCAAGTTCTTGCCTCGTTGATAAACAATTTTGGGTTGTTTGTTAACCACATCAGACAAAGCCGGTTCAGTTGATAGAATGTGCCAATATTTGGATATAGTTTCCCTCACTATCCCACTGTCTATCCAATATTTTGTGATGAAGAGAACTGTACTGGGGGGAGTCTTTTCTTGTATCCTGTATTCCAAGAGGTCCTCTCTTGGGACCTCATTCACCTGTCTCTGCACTATGTCCACATGTCCCTGACTATATCCCTTATCAATAAATCTCTATTGTAGTTTTGCATTTCTAATTCTATGAGCATCTGGATCAGAACAATTTCTCTTCACTTGTAGAAATCATGATTTGGGGATATTGCTGTTGGTGTGGTGGGGTGACAACTAGTAGACATAAGTAGACTATTTCTATCAGTAAGTTTCTGAAAGAGGTTTGTGGAGATAGTCCCATCTGCTTTTTTCATGATGTCTAGATCCACAAATTGTACCCTATCATAGGAATAGTGTACAGTAAACCTAAGGTTCGGATTGGATTGCTTCAGGTACTCCACAGACCTTAATAACTGCACCTCATCACCCCACCACATCATCGGCATGTCATCAATATATCTACACCAGAGATCTAGCTGGTCGTAAAAGAGGTTGCATGTACTGTCATATATTGTATGCTGTTCCCAAAAACCCAAACATAAATTAGAGTATGTGGGGGTGAAAGTTGCCCCCATCGCTGTCCCCTTCACCTGCAAAAAAAAATCTTGTCCCTGAAATACAAAACTATTTTTAGTCAGCACAAACTCAGATAGATCACAAGGGAAATCTATAAAAGCAGATTCATAAGTTCCAACCAGTATCTAAGAGATTGTACCATCGTCATGTGGTACACTGGAGTACAAAGACTCCACAACACCTATCTGGGGTCCATTTATCTGTGTAAATTGGATTTTACAAGAGGATTTACCTAGTAAGTGATTGTGTTTTAGATACATAATCTAATTTCCAAGTATTCGGGTAGTTCTGATTATTCTTCACTCCCGGTGGCTACTTTCTGCCTGAGCATTTATTTTATGACCTGCTAGTACCGATAGCATTATTATTTTTACAACCATCATTATTATAAGAGTTATTTTACCAACAAGGGTGTTTGAAATGCATTTCTAGCCATTTTTATTCATTTTTGTCTGTTTGATGAATTATATATCATGAACAATTATTTTTGAGTAGGACTATGTGCCCCAGTACGGTTTTCAGAGCCTTTTGTCCTTATTTAAGGACAGTTTTTACAGTTTTAACTGTCAGGCGTAGATTCAAAAGGGTTATTATATACAGTTTTCACATATATATGGTTTTTATTCAAAGGGGAATTATTGTAACATGGTGTAAAATTTAAATATGTGAAGCTGATCCAATGAATATTGTGACGCTGTATCTTTAAATCTTCTGTACAAATTAATTGATCACACATCTGTGGGACACTTCCTGATGAAGCTTTGGTGAAACAAGTAGAAGTCTAGTGGGGCTCTGCCTATGTCTTCTGGTCTGTGCCTATGCACGCTTGAGGTTTGCACTTTTTAGTTATTTACCTAAATAAACTACTTTAATATACAGGATTTTGGTCTGTGGTCTGTTTGCGTGGTGGGTGGTGCTAGATCTTCTGTTCTGCTTGCTGCCTGTTCCAACAGCACCCCCAAGCATGGGGGCGGGCTTTTTTAAGCTGATGGTATCAAGAGCTGACATAATTTTTTCTCTGAGCCACCCCAGCCCCAAAGGCACATTTATCCAAAGTGTGCCCAAATTGCCCCCATCCAAGATTGTAGGGAGGCAAAATAGTTCCATACTAGGCTAATTTAGAGGGTCCACCCTCCCTAATCAGCAGCGTGCTGTTCATAATACTGCCATGTGACATCATAGCATGTATACCTAGGAAGAGTTGGGGAGATACACTCTAGTATCAATGATGACTCTAGGCACACTAACCAAACAGTGTGCTTAGTGTTATGAGTGATGCAAGACTGCTACCCTCTGTCCCATGTGGATATACCCACTGCTGATGTCACATGCTAGTATGATTTACAAACCGTGATCTGTAATTAGGGAGAGAGGGTACACTGAATTAGTCTGGAACTGGGCTACTGTTGATTGTCTCCCAAATTGTAGACTGAGTGTTAGGAGGTAGGCCTTCTTGGTAACAGACTGAGGGGGATTTAGAGGACTGACTTCCTGAAAAAACAATGCTGGCTCCTGGCCCCATGAAAGCAGCAGACAGTATACAGAAAATGTAGTCCTGCATAATTCTAAGGATAATGACAGTTTACATTTTTCTTACTCAGTGATATTTTTGAACATTTTCTGAATTTTGATTCTGTTTCAGAAATTTGGCAAATATTGAGCAGTTTCATAAAAGCATACTTACGTTTTATGCCTTCAAGCATGTTACAAGCATTTGGAGCCCAATTCCGAGATACATGGCACAACTCGCGGGCGTATGCGAGTTGCGCCATGCAGCACTATGCAGGGGACCCTGTGCCCTATTCCAAGACAGGCATGGTCTTGGCACCTACATCCTGTGACTTGCGGCAGGTGTATGCTAGTGCTACAAGCATGGTGGAGTGGCCCTGCATGCCACAAGTCGACAGCCCACCGTGAACTGCCCCCCCCAGAGCCCCCACACCCCATAACACCACCACACAAACCATTGAGCATTGAGGGGACTGGTCAGGTGACACTGGTGTTTGGGGGGACACAGTGGGTATCGGATCCTGGGGGTCCCTGACATTCGGGGGTGGGGGGCATGAATGTGTTCGGGGGCATGGGGAGCACTGCAGTAACAGCCATGGTGCTGTAGAGTGGGCATCCATTGACTGGCATGGACAGATGCCCCTTAGACCATCTCCATGATGGTCTAACTCTGCTGCACCATTGCAGCTCTTAGAATAGTGTTAGTGGGTTACAGCAGCTGCCCTTTTGGAATAGGGTACAGTTGCTGCCGTAACCCACCCTTGCACCATGCTGTTGCAGGTTGCAGGTGTAGTGGGTGGTGTAACCCACATTTGGCGCAACCTGCATGCGGCATGGCACAAGGTGCCTTTTGGAATAGCAAATGGCGTAACACTTGATTCAAGTTGCGATTTACGCCATGGGATTTGGCGTATATCAGCTTGCACTATACATAAGCCGTCTTGGAATCTGGCTCTTTATCTCTCACCCAACCAATCCAGAATCTTTCATGCTTTTGAAGCTTCAGAAAATAACAACAACAACAACAAAATAGTTAATTCCACAAGTAAGAGTGATTTTATCACTGTGTGAAGAAACATTGCATTCCACGTTAAGGCTTATTTTTTTCTTGTCAGACAAATCAAGAACCTGTATATATGTGTTGCAGCATACTTATAAAAATTGGTCTTGTGTTGACAAAATTCAAGTGGCCATAAATTAACTCTAGTTCTAGGTATCAGAATGTAATCCCTTGGATGGAAACAGAAAAGCATTTCACAGAAACATAGGAACGTAGAAAATGACAGCAAAAAAAGACCACTGGTTCATCTGTCTGCCCATAAACCCTAACAAATTCAGGATCCGTCATCCATTTTTTTTTTTTCATTTATTTAGTTTTTGTTGACTGGTTAAGTGCACTAGACAAATCCTGCCTGTTTTCAGGCACAACCCGGGGGAGGGGGATACAGATGAATGCCAACTGATCTTGAACCAGATTAAGCTGTTGGTGGTATTTTTAGTGAATGAGGGAAATTTGTCCAGGACACCGGGGAAATTCCCCTACTCTGTGTGGAGAGAGTGCTGCTGGGTAATCCGGAGGGGTTGCTCAGTAGGCTCTTGGTCAGGCATGGAATCGGATGCTGTGTTGTCTGGCTCAGTGGAGCCTACTACGGAACGGAGACCAGAGCAAAATCCCTTACCTCGAGAACCGGGAGAAGTGCTTAATATCCAGGAGAAGCCTCAGACTGAATCGTGGTCTGAATCGGGAGCTGCAACTAATTTATTTTCGATATCCAAGTTTTCTGTACCTGTGGAAATCGCGATGTCAGCCGGCCAGGTGACTGATTCCGGTCGGGCCCTTTTTGCAGACGCACCGCAGGAAATACAGGAAGGGACTCATTTTGAAGCGCACCAGACAATGGAAGCTGCATTGACCTGGGAATACTACGCTGGACCCTTGTTCTACACCCACGCCTCACAGATTCTAAAGCAACAATTGGCTTGCATAATAGAAAATCATCCTACCCTACTATGGACTGGTCATCGGAGGAGGTTTTACAAGATGCTGGATGGACAAAATCACAAACAGGCATATGGATCCCAGACCCTACATGGACGGACAGTTCTCAGTCTTCCACCATGCATGCCAACGTTTCTACAAACCTGAGCTCAGGTATGGACATTCAGACTTCTGGGGTGGAAACTATTAATGATAATCAGAGCTCTGAAACCCGTCCTTCGGCCATACCTGGGCTGAGTTCGGGGGGTATAGGACTTGTACAGGATTTAGCTCAGACAGGGGCACAGGCTGGCTTGCAAAAACCCAGAGCAGTAATGTCTGACTTGTTTAAAAACAAATTAGAACAGGCACCTAGAAGAAACACTGTCCGTTTACGTTATAGGGGTGGCCTTCAAACCCACCGGATAGATATTATATTGCTAACTCGCTTTTGAAAGGTTCCATGAATTTTCTTCCTGTTGATATTTTGCATTAATTCACATCTCAGGGAGGATTAGTATGATATTAGTTTTAAATCCTTTAAGGGCTTAGAGAAATTTTGGGATAGATACTCCATTTTGAAAAATACCCTTTGTGGGTTCCATTTTATACTATCCCCTTACTAAACCAGTGTTTCGTTACATTACAATCATGTTTAGGAATGAAGGTGTCAAGCGTAGGTAATATTTACCAATGGTTGCAAAATAAATGTGAGGTGATGGACCCCTGAAGCTATCTTGGACCTAGAAGGTATTTGGACAGGAGCTGGAAATTTAAAGTGAAGTTACCCCAAATAAATGGTGAAATTATCCATTTACCGAACAGCTTCTTTCTAGGGAAAGATAGAGGGGTCTGTTTTTATAGTGGTCAGCCTCGGGCCTGTTATAAATGTGGAGCCCGTACTCATTTAAGTAGCTCCTGTGACCTTTTAAAATGTCCATTGTGTGGAGGGTTTGGGCATGTAGCAGAAAGATGTCAAAACATCTTTCAGTGTAATCTTTGTGGTGATAATGGCCATGCCTTTCACCAATGCCCACGGGCCTCTCATAACAAAGCTGGGGGCTGGGATTCTGATGCCCTAATTAACAAGGCTCAGGGGAAAACAGTGATTGATCCTGGATCCCTTCACACATCAGGTAGTCAGGCTGATCCTTCACCCCTCTTGGTGGACAAGCCTTCCTCCTCAGAGACTGAGGTGACTCCTTTGGTTGCAGATGTATCCATTTCATCTTCTCCTGATATCTCTGACTCTCAACAGGCCTCTTCTTCCATGCCCCCCTTTGAGATAGTGAACCCGTAGGGTTTACAAGAGCTTCTAATAAAGCTTCCTCTACTACTCCCACTCCAGTAGAAAACTTTTTTCCCTTTGCAACTGGAAGGTAGGGACTCAGATTTAGAATCTGATACTTCCCACCCATCGGAATTGATTTCGAAGAGGTATAGCAAAGCCACAGACTTAGCAAAAGAAAAAAGGAAAGAAAGGAAGAAGAGAAAACTAGCCATTCCCAGAAGTCTGGAACTTAATGGTACTATCTCTGCAACATGGCTGACCCTGAAAATAGCCTCCTATAATGTCTGCAGTATAAAGAACTTTAAGAAGAGACTTGCTGTCCTTTCCTTTCTTGGTACTTTAAATGTAGACATTATTCTTTACAGGAAACTAGGTTATCCTCCTGGCTGAAATCAAACAAACACAGAAAAGATGGGTGTGGGGCCTTCCTTTTGGACTTTTGGGCCTGACGCAGCTGATGGGATTGGGTTCTTTACTTCCACTGGCCTTTAGAGTTCCTAAACTGGTCGACATCTGTCCAGGACGTGCCCTGCTCCTAGATTTTCCTGGCATGACTTTGATTATAGATTATTAAACATTTATGCCCTCAAGTTAAAACTGCACGTATTAAATTATTTGAAGATGTTAAGCCCTTTCTATATACTCAAAGACCACGTTATCTGGGAGGGATTTTAACTGTGATATAGATACTAAATTTAAAGGGAAGTCCAGAAAAAATATATTGTGATTCTTTAGCTTTAAAACAGATTATTAAAATGCTGGACTATTGGACGTTTATAGGTCATTACATAGTACAGGTAGTTCTTCATATCACAGGAACATATTTTCTTCACGTATTGACTATCTTTTGTCTCTAAGTTTCTAAAACCTTCCCTTACATATATTACACCAACTGAGTTCTCAGACCATCACCTTTTAATTGGGTTTTTAGTCTAGCAGATATTCCCCTAAACTATATTCAGCTAGCCCCAGATGGCGTCTAAATGTGTCCTCCTTGGAGGACAGTGATTATATTTCGAATTACAAAATCTATTTTTGCTCGTCATTCTACACTTTGTTGTTATGAGAACCTTTTTTCTGGTGGAGACACTAAAATAGAGATTAAATCCTTTTAAGTTCTAAGGGGAAACACAAGGCCAATTCACGATATCTTCAATACCTACATTATCGGATCAATTTTACAAACTGATGTCACTACCATCGAGTGACAAACTCCCTTTGTTGTCTCAAATCTCAGAATTAAAAAACAGATGGTTGAATATCAGTACAGTAGAGCTATATCACTAGACATGGAATTTAGATTTGGGGTACAAGCCCAACCAACTTCAGATCCCTATTTGGGCGTGTAAGGCGCCTTGACCGGACTGTAATGTCTAAATTAACCTCTTCCGAAGGTAAAATAGTAACCTCCGAGAAAGATATGATGTCTGTTGTACAGCAATTTGTTTCGGATACCTTTGGGGAGAACCCGAGCTTAGTGGGAATTTGCCTGAGGACTTTTCCTTATCTTCCAGTGATGGACACCACATTTCAAGCTCAATTATTGAAACCCATTTCTCCATTGGAAGTGGAAAAGTTATCCTATCCCTAAACTTAGAACATCCTCTGTTTGATAGCATTCAAATGAATTTTATAAAACCTTCATTTCAGACATGTGTCTTTTCTTCCTCTTGTGTTCAATTTTATCTTAACCTCCACCTCCAGGTTTCCAGAATTTAATGTGGCCTTATTGAAATTTATTTTTAAAAGGGATTCTCCTTACTTACTAACTGGAGGCTGATAAGTATCCTTAATAGTGACTATAAGATCTTTGCTAAAATCCTCACAAATAGATTGTCCTTAATTTCTGAGTCCCTTATTCATCCCGCCAATCCTGTGCAGTACCACATAGGAAGATACAACATAGTTTATATTTGTTAAGAGACTTATTTGACAACAGTGATAGGGAAAAGTGCGGTTTTATTATTGCTTTGGATCAGGTTAAGGCCTTGACAAAGTGTGTCACTCTTACTTATTTAATATACTATTAACCTACAAAATTCCTAAACTCTTTGTATACTGGATTTCGATTTTATATTCGAAGCAGTGATACATCCTTTAGTGAATGGAAGAATGGGGCCTCACGGTTCCTGTAGTTAGGGGAGTTCGGCAGGGTTGTCCCCTGAGCCCTCTTTGTATGTGTTTGTTTTGGACCCTATTATTCGATATATTCAGGGCATTCCGAGTTATGGGTTTGACCCCTGATGTATCCTTGCCAAGGGTTAAAATAACCGCCTATGCAGATGATATTACACTTTACGTTCAGGATAGGCCTTCCCTCAGAAAGCCTTACATTGTTTTCAGATTTGGGAAAAATCTCTGGATCTGAACTTAACGTTTCAAAAGTTTTATTTTTCTTTACATCCTGAACAGGATACTCTCTTTGATACTGGGGTATTCCATTCTCATCACAACCTAATAAAATTCTAGGAATTTGGTTTGGGTTAGGTGATATGGCTACTTTAACTGGGAAAAGCAGTTAAAATAGGGAATCTAAAATGAATGTCTGGAAACAATGGAAATTTGGGAAACGGAAAAGGGTTTCTATTGTTAAGCAATTTTTGATTCCCATATTTTTATACCTTAGTTATTTATACCCGCCACCTGTTTCATTAGAAACAAGATTGTACAGCGTCTTTTTTCAGATGATTTGGGGGAATCGTTTAAATCCAGTTCGCAGGGATTTCCTTTACTTACCAGTTAAGAAAGGTGGATTGTCCATGATAAATCCAATTGTTTTTTTTCATTCCATTTTTTTGTTTAATTCTTTTGGTTTCCTTTGGAATCACACCGGTTCCCTTTGGCATTCGTGGTCTTATTTTCTATGGAGTCCTTACTTCCAGAAATGGACAACGTACCCCCTAAATTGTTAAAACAAAATCATTTGCCCTGTATGGAATGCCTTCTCTTAAAAATGTAGGCAGTGGAATTTATTATTTAATGACCTTATTTCACATACTAGGAAATCTTTCTATAACTATATTGTTTTTACTGTACAAGGCTCCATTTTGCTTTTCAGACTGTGTGCCAACCAAAATGTCCTTTGCTTTACATAAATTAACTGACTATAGAATACCATCTTCTATATGGGACATTGTGTGGATATCTTTACATGGGAAATTGAGGTGTGAGGAATCTTAAATACAAACCGACAACTGAAAGATACTGTTTAAGGTCTTCTTGTAACTCTATTGAAGAAAGTTTATCTCACTTTCTTATTGATTGTCAGTTCGCAAAAGAATTTTGGTGTAAGGCATCTGATCGTTGGGGGGTTCCGATGCTGCAGCAGATAACATATAATGCTTTGGTCTTAGGAGATTATACAGGTATATGGCAGTCTTATCATCCCAGCACCTTGAATGTTTTTTTTGCCTTTATTCAATTTTATCTTTGGCAGGCCAGATGTCAATTTATTTTTCAGCAACAATTAGTTCCTATTTCTATAATTTTGTCACAAGTGGAGACTGGTTTATCCTCTGTTAAAGTCAAAGATAAGCAAAAATGTTCTGCTGTTAAATTTGCTTCTTTTTGGAAATCTTTTTTTGTTTGACATATATATTTCTGTGTACAATTTTTGTATTGTTGTGTAAATCTGTTTAACTGGTGATGTTATGTTCTTTTCAATAAAAACTTCCCCTACATCTTTTCAGTAAGTGCCATGGGATCTTTAAACATCCACCTGAACTACCACCAATCCAGGCAGATGGGACCTCGGTTTTAACGTCTCATCTGAAAGACGGCACCTCAGAAGTGCAGCACCCCTCTCATGCTGCACTACAGTGTCAGTACTGGGATATTAACCCAAGTGCCAGATGTGGGAACTGAACCCACAGCCCTCTGATCCCCTGGCCTCAGAGACGAGTGTGCTACCTACTGAACCACTGACACCATACAGGGTTCTAACCCACACTATCCACCACCATGCTCCGCACCCTACCGTTATCACCCTGAGCAACCATTAAGCCCTTCATTCTATCTCAGCCATATTTGAAACCGTTGATAATTTTGCGCCCACAACATCATCTGAAAGATTTCCATGCAGTAGGGGAATGCATTGTTTCTGGGGAGGAAACAGAGCAATGGCATTCATGCTGAAGAGTTTATCTTCTAAAGAAAATGTAATTTAGTTAAAAAATATATTGACTAGAAGAACTACAAAAAGCGCTACCACTGTTAACAAACTGATCAGAGCCAACATGGCTGCTATGCTGCTTTAAGGGGACATTGTCCACTTAAAATGATCGATATACTGTATGAGTATGCATTAGAAAAATACAACGTATGCTCATAACTTTGTTGTTTTGTAATATTTTTATCCCAGATTTTCAGCGTAGCCTTCTTATGACCCCACCTCATGAACAAGGGTGGAAAAAATGTCAAAACCTGCCCAAAAGGTACTTTCACACAGCAACAGTGTAGAAAACACATTTTGGTCAGGGTGTGAAAAATGACAGTTGTCATGTTCATGAGGTGATGTGAAAAAATGAGTATGTTGAAAAGCTGGGGTCAAAATAGTGAAACATTCCCAACATTATGAGAGTGTGTTTCACAATTTCAACATACGCTTATAACTTTGCCATTTTTAAATATTTTGACCCCAAAATATTCAACATCGCCTTCTTATGACCCCACCTCATGAACAAGGATGGAAAACATTTTCAAAATCTGTCCAAAAGGTGATTTTGCACAGCGACAACATCATTCCATGCCACAGGTGTGAAAACAACATTTTGGCCAGGATTTGAAAAATGACAGTTATCATGTTTGTGAGATGATGTGAAGAAATTACTATGTTGAAAATTTTGGGACAAAATAGTGAAAATTACCGAAGTTATGAGAATGTGTTGCAACATTTCAACGTATGCTCATAACTTTGCCATTTTAAAATATTTTCACCCCAAATTTTCAACATAGCCATCTTATGATTCCACCTGATGAACAAGGTCAGTGAAAATTTTCAAATCCTGTCCAAAAGGTGATTTCGCCAAGTGAATGTAAAAAATGCCTTTTGGGCCTGATTTACATAATTCAACCACCATTGGTCATGAGGTTGGATCCCACAAAGGCCACATTGAAAATGTGAGGTGAAAATATACAAAACTGCATCAAAGTTCAAAACCCCATTAAAATACATTAGGAATTCGAATGCGTAGCTTTAAGACTCACTGCCGTCATCTGAAGCATTCAATATAATCGTCTGCCACAGACCACCAGCAGGAGGTGTAAAATTCCTTTCAATTCTTAGAAACCTTGTTGAAACCAACCCTAATGGAACTATCATCCTTGGCGACTTGAACTTGGATTGGCTAACACTCAGAGCAAATACCCTAAAAGACCAGTGTGATGAGTTGGGCTTCTTGCAGCTCGTCACCGAACCTACCAGAATCAATGTAAAAAATAATGATAAAAGCATTATACTGGACTTGATCTTTATAAACAGACCCCACAAAATCTCACATATAGCCATTTTCCATAATGATTCAAGTGACCACAACATAGTCGTCTGCACAAGAATCCTAGAAAAATGCTTTCTTGCTCCAAGTTTATCACAAAGCGAAGCTTCTATAAATTCAGCCTTGAAAATTACCTAGCTGACCTCAGGCACATAAACTGGCAAAGCTTTTACTTAGCCACTTCAGTTGACGAGGCTGTCAACATCCTTAAATGCAAACCTTACTACCCTAGCTAACAAACATGCCTCACTTGTAAAATGTAGAGTGAAAAAGACCTCGTACCCATGGTTTACTACTGGACTGAAAGCAGCCCTAGCTCAACAGGACAAAGTTTGGGCATTAGCAAGATGGACCAAAGCCCCTGCTGACTGGATGGCCTTCAGAACCAATTACTATGTGGACATCCTAGAGGGCACCAAAGGTAATTTGGCTAAAATCTGGCAGACAATCAAAACTGTCAAAGGTCATAGAATCCTCCCATCAATCCCCATCAAAATCACAACCCAAGATACCATGATCTCTGATGAAGGCACCATCCTAGAAAAATTAAATGCACACTTCGTGACAATAGGCCTAGCATTCGACTCTTCTCCAGCTGCCAGGCTTATTGATTGTGCTACATCTAAGGATATTCCCTTGGATCCAATGATCCATGACTCTTTCTGTCTCTCCCCAGTAACATTTAAACAAGTCGAGGACCTCTTAAAAAAACTGGACACGAAACAGAATGTTGGCCGGATGGAATTGAGTTTATATTTTTAAAATTAGGGAACCATCTCCTAGCCACCCTAGTAATGCATATTTTTAATCTTTCAATCTCCTCTGGAAAGGTTCCCTCTTGCTGGAAAACAGCCTTCATACTGCCTTTGTTTAAATCAGGTGACCCATGTGACCTTAACAATTATAGACCTATTTTCATCCTCCTGGTTCTGTCTAAACTCTTAGAAAAATCAATTAATATCCAGGTAAAAGAACATCTTGAAAACTCCAACTTATTCAACCCATTACAGTCAGGCTTCAGGAAAAATTACAGCAGTCTCAGCACTGGCCAAAGCAACAAATGACTGCTTCACTGCCCAAAATATTAAACAATCCACAAGAGTCATCTTCCTAGACCTGAGTAAGGCCTTTGACATGGTCAACCACAGTGTTATCCTTGATAAACTTAAAGATCATAGCTTGAACAACTGCTCTGTTAACTGTTTCTCCAGTTATCTATTGGGTAGACTCCAATGGATTAAGCCAACGGGCTCCTTTCCTTTCCCTTACTGCTCACAAGAGGGGTACTCCAAGGCTCCATTTTAGGTCCTTTGTTGTCCTCAATATACATCAACTCCCTGAGTAACAATATCTATAACTCTAAACTACACTTTTTTGTGGATGACACCGTACTATACACATCAAAACCCTCCTTGATGGATGTAGGCATTGAACTGCAATCAGACTTTAACCAACTGCTACGCAGTCTTCTAAGTTCCGAATTACTACTGAATGCCAAGAAAACTAAGGCAATGTACTTTCTCCCCCCCACATCCCTATACTTCTTTTACATAAGCAAGTCATACCTGCACCTATCATCACAAACCTCCTAGGTGATTCACTAGAGGTTGTGGAAAAATTTAAATACTTTGGAATTTGGCTGGACAGCAAACTATCTTTTGCTGCCCATATCGAATCCCTCACTAAAAAAACTAAAAGCGAGACTGTTTTTTCCTATAAGAATAAATCCTGATTTCCAGAAAAAATTAGGAAAAGTTTAGTACAAGCCACCTTCATTCCACTTATCGACTAGGCCGACATTATTTACAATAGCAGTATAGTGCTCAACCTACATAAGTTGGACATCTTCTACCACAGTGCCTTACACTTTATAACTAAAGCACCTTATAGAACGCATCACTGTGCCTTCTACTTGGCAGTGGGCTGAACATCCCTTGCCACAAGAAGGATTCTCCATGGTAGTACCTGGGCCCTGAAACTGCTGTTGAACAAATTGCTACTGTACATTACTTCTCTTTTTCACAGGTCACACAACTGCTACTCCCTAAGGAAAAACACCTTTATCTTACTAGATGTGCCCAAATTACGTACACTCCACGGCAGAGCTGCAATCAATTACGTCATCCCAGCCACCTGGAATAACACACAATCCACACTCGAGCTTACAAGGGTCACTGGAGGGACCCTCTGCCAGCTGCAGCTGGTGCAGAACGCAGCGGCTGAGTTGCTGATAGGTCTGGCTAGGTCCAGTCATGTGACCCTAGTCCTGTGGGCTCTGTACTGGCTGCCTGTCAGGTGGAGGATCCTCTTCAAGGTGGGCTTTCCCAACTTCAAGGCCTGGGCTGTCTGACTGATCTCCTTTTACCTGCTACCTCGGTCCATTCTTTCCGCTCCTTGACTAGGGACCTCTTTGATGTTCCCAGGGTCCAGCTTAAAACCTCTGGTGACTGTGCCTTCAGTGGCTCTGGATCAACCCTGTGGAACACCTTCCCAGCTGCTGTTAGGGAGGCCCTGACAGCTAAGTTGTTTAAAAAGGGACTAAAGGCTCATCTCTTTCATCTGGCCTTTCCTGACGAGGGTGACTGACCTGCACTAATTACTTGGGTTTATTTTAATCATGCTGAGAAGTATTTATTGTTAATATTTTTATTTTTGTTGTTCTGTATATGTTTTTATGAAATCTGTGTGTTATTTTGACCTTACTTGTTGTAATGTAAGGTGCCCAGAGCCCCAGGGATTAGGCGCCATAGAAATAAAATTGCCTTGCCTTACCTTACAGAATTAGTCTCTGTAAATGTTTTTAAATCCCTGTCCAGCAAGACACTTAAGGAAACCTGTCATTGCCACAATGGTTAGCACCCCCCTCAATGGTTCTGCTAAAACTATAAGCACTCCCCCCAGCCATCCTTCCAACCAACCAACCTTCCTTCCTTCCTTCCTTCCCTCCAGCTCCCTTCATTTCTCTCCATGTATAGGCATACCTATTTTACAGAATGTTCTAATTATGTCTCCCTCCCTGTTTCTTTGAGTTGTGTCATGCATATTTTTATGGTTCTACTAAAACTATAAGCACCCGCCATCCATCCTTCCTTCCTTAGCTCCCTTTGTTTCCCTCCATGTATAGACGTAGCCATTCTGAAAAATGTTTTAAATATGTCTCCCTCTGTTTCTTTGATTTGTGTCATGCATATTTATTGTACTATGTGCTATTGTTGCTTATCCCCTTACTGTCTGAATTGTGTTATGCCAATTTATGCAAATTTATTGTACTATGCAAATTATTGTACTGTGTATAGAAGTTGCTTATTTCCTATTGTCTGTACTGTTTCATGCCAATTTTATTGTACTGTATCCTGAGATGATGTACTATCAGGACCTCCTTGTAAATGAGCTTGCTGAATGGAGTTTTCCTGCAATAAACTTGAACTTGAATATTGAACCACACTTACCTTAGTTTCTCAGATCACAGTTGCCGATTCGAGCAGCAAGGCATGTCTTTAATTGCAGAGTGGATCTTCAGCATTTGATGTGTTCCAGTAAGTGAGTGTGTGTGTGGGGGTTGTACTGGGGGTGTGGGGTGGTGACTGCTGAGTGGGAGATCAGGGTGAGAGGGGGTCAGACCAGCAATGGACTGTTTTCTTTTTTACATGGGATGGGAAACATTTTTTATGGGGGGAAAAACATTGAGGAACAGCTTTCTTTATTACAGGTCCCATATGGGGGCAGCAATCAGAAGGTAGGAAGTGCCACTAGACACCAGGGAAAACATTATAGGGGACAGAAATTGGAGAGTGGAGGGTACTACTAGGTACCAGGGAAAACGTGACAACAATTGGTGGGTAGGGGGTGCCACTAGACACCAGGGAAACATTACATAAGCAGGGGGCTGGCAATCAGACAATGAAACAGACACAGCTCTCTTTATTTATTTTTTATATATTTTTGGCTGTAATGGGGAACTGTAAGGGAAAAGGGATCAGAGAGTGGGGGGGCCACTAGACATAAGGGAAACATTATATAAGTAGGGGGCCATCGATTGGACAGTGGGGCACATACGGATCTGTTGGGTTTTTTTGAGTCATGACAGGGAACTGGAAGTGAATTGGAAATGACGGGCAGCAACAAAATAGTGTGGCAGTGGAGGGAAGGGGGAGACACAAAGGAACAGCACTGTAGTAGTGGAGTGATTGTGCTTCAACTTCAAAATGTTGTGCTTCATTCAGAATCCAGTGACGTGCTTTTGAAGTTCCCTTCTCTCTCTCTGTGTAATAGCAAGACTTCGTGCATAGCTCTGCTATGCAGCTGTAAAAAGATGTTCTCTCTCTCTCTCTCTCTCTCTCTTTTTTTTCTTTCTTTTTCTCCTTGCACACTGGCTGGCCCTCACTCTGCTAACAGGCCCCCAACCCCATCACTCACTGTCTCTTGAACTTATGTCTGCCCTTGGCTCAGATCCCCACAACTTCCCCTGTGGTGGGACTGGAGGGGGTTGCCTCAGTTCCCCCTCCAGAAACCTCACTAGTTGGAGCTGACCTGAACCCAGTAGGCAGTGTGTGTGGGGGGTCTGTGGAGGGCTGTCTGCTTCATCCTGCCACAGCCAGTGGGGATTTTCTCTTTTTCTTCCCCCAGGATGCTTTGTGGAGCAGGTGGCATGACATTGCATGCAGAGTGTACTGATGTCTTCTACAGGGAGCATCCTCCCACCCCTTACCCACTTTGTTCACATCACCACCTATGGTCACCTAGGAGGCGTGTTGTGGTGGGGCGTGCTGCCCACCCTCTCTAGAGGAGGAGGAGGAGAGCATCAGTCGAGTCTCCTGCCCCCCCCAGCTGGCCCCCAATAACTCAGGCTCACTACCAACCAACAGGCTAGCCCAGAAAGAAAAGTCCAGAAACTGCAGAGCACTCACCAGTCATAACCCAGCAGGACCCACAGTAATGAAAGGAGGGCTACTCCAACTCATCAAGATTTTCAAACTTTTATTCACTGCTAGACTCAAAAATAAAGACAAGGGTCTGAATTCACAAAGAGAGCCAAAATTTCCATAGCTGTGGAAAAATGGCTTGTAGCACTGTGGAAATCTAGTTGCACCATAGTCACAAAGAAAATTTCCGCGTTGTGGAAATCCATAAAACAGGCAAGTTATGGAAGTCCACAGGTGCTGAAATCTCCCTGACATTCTTTCCTTAGTTGAGAAAAAAGCTCAACAGACACAACAGGTGATCCATATTAACTGGAGCAGCAGGCTTTGACAGTCTTGCCATGGATGCAGCAGTACGTACTCACAGAAAGACCAGCAGCCAGTCCCTCAACTGAGACCACTCCAGCACCACTGGTACCAGCAGGTGATCCGTATTAACTGGAGCAGCAGACTTTGACAGTTTTGCCATAAATTCAGCAGTAAGTACTCACAGAGAGACCAGCAGCCAGTCCCTCAACTGAGACCACTCTGGCACCACTGGTACCGGCAGGGTCATGCACCACAGTGGCTGTCTGTAACTGTTGGTGGAACTGATGGTTGTGTCTCTCCCTGGTGTGTTTATGTTGTCTGCTTCAGTAGCACTCACTGCAGGCTATTACTAGCTCTGCCTCTACTGCCTGTGGGGCTCCTTTATGGGCTACACTGGGTCTAGTGGTTGTAGTTTGTTGTATTTCAATGAAAATGTGTGCTAATTTTGTTCTAACAACTGACACTAGTATACGTTTGCTATTACTTGTGCCTGCACCTCCACTGTAATTGTATTGCAATTCTTGGTACACTGCACTTTGCTCAGGGAGAGTTACACCTCACTCTTTGTGGTGTAGCATGTGTGCAACATTTTTTCCGCAACTCAAGAAAAACACTGGCTGTGAATAGCCTCTAAGGGGATGTGCCATACTTTTCAATGGCTTTTTCACTCAGGAACATCTGTAGCTGCACTTTTTTCCACAGTCCTCAGTGTATTTTTTTCCACAGCTGCGGATATTTTGTGTGTAGCACTCAGAGCACGTTCCCCTTTTTTTCTGCAGCTATGGAACTTTTGGGGACTTAGAGAAGGTTTTGCACCTTGAGATTGTTTTGTGAACCCCCGGCTTCTGAAATGGAAGCTCCAGGAGCTGTCCCTCTGCAGCAGCTAACTTGTTTTATCACCACCTCTGGGGTTTCCAGCTACAAATTCCAGTGCCATAAATTGTGTACCCTGTGGGTTGTTCTCGTGTTTATCTGCATGGTGCCTTTCCAATGGTTTGTTAAAGAGACAGCTTTTATGTTCTGAATATATTCTTGGACATGCTGTCTCAATGGTCTTATTGTCTGCCCAATATATAACAGTTTGCATGGGCGCCATATGTCATACACCACATATGAGCTGCTGCAGTTAGAAAAGCTTCAGATCTCAACTTCTCTGCTGTAGCCTTCTAAACAGAATTTACTGCTTTGGTTACAGTAGTTGCAGACATTACATCTACCCCATTTAAACGTCCCAACTGGTGGTGCAGGTAGCCATTGTCTAAATGATGATTCTGGCTTGCTTTGACTAAACCTGCTGTGGACCAGCTTATCTCTTAAATTCTCTGATTTACTGAATGTTACCCTGGGGCTCTCACTTAATTCATTTGCCAGATTTGGGTAATTTAATAGGATAGGAAAGCATTTTCTAACTACGCTGCCAATCTTGCCAGCTGCTCTGTTACATTTTGTGACAAAGCAGATTTTTTTGTTTTTCATTTAGTCCACTTTCTTTGGGTTTTAATAGTGTGGCTCTGTCCTGGTTTTTGGCCTTTTCCAGTGCTGAATCCAAAGCATCTTGTTCATAACCCCTGTTTAAAAACCTCTAATATAGTTCCCTTGATTGTATATCAAAATCTTCATTTCTTGAGCAGTTCCTCCTAATACAGAGGAACTGTTCATATGGTATTGATTGTATCAGGTGATGTGGGTGGGAACTATCTGCACTGAGCAGGCTGTTCATGGCAGTAGGTTTCCTGTAGTTTCTTGTCTGCTTTATTTTGGTCATCTACAAAGAAAATTACATCCAGGAAATGTATTGACGCTTTTATTTATTTTTATTCATTTATTTATTGAACCATTTCACCAGGAAGACAAACTGAGCAGTAATTGTTCATTTCCAGATGTGTCCTGGGGGAAGGGACAAGTGATAATACAGAGTATAAAACAATACATAGTAAACTACATTTGCAATACAGAACAAACCACATGTTGATACAATAGGCAAGAAAACAAGTGCTACAATTCTGATTGCATAGTTAAAGTACAACATAAGTGCAGAAATTAGGTTGATTCACTATATGCAGCTGACTTGGTGTAACAGACAATAGAATGAGTGGGGAGGGAGTAAGGAGTACTAAAAGGGAAGGCAGAAGGGGGAAGCCAACACAAGACATGAGGGGTAAGGGGTACTAACGGGAAGGGGGTAGGGGGTCAAAGGAGAAAGAAGGAGGTCAAGGCAGAAGGGGGAAGCCAACACAAGACATGAGGGTAGGGTACTAACGGGAAGGGGGTAGGGGGTCAAAGGAGAAAGAAGGAGGTCAAGGCAGAAGGGGGAAGCCAACACAAGACATGAGGGGTAAGGGGTACTAACGGGAAGGGGGTAGGGGGTCAAAGGAGAAAGAAGGAGGTCATGGGAGAAGGGGGGAAGCCAAACACGAGACTAGGTGCAGTTGCATACGGGGTAGTATGAGCATGCAGGAGCAAGGAGAGGACTTGGGATGAGGGAGTATTGTGAATGTTGGTGGGAAGGGAGTTCCACAGCTTGGGCAAGCAGCAGGAGAGGGATGCTTGCCCAGCAGCAGTAGACCTGGTGGGGATAGCTAGGCTCCTGGCAGTGCTAATCCTTAGGGAACAAGTGGCAGGCGGTAGGGCAAGTGAAGTCACTAGATAAGAAGGGAGCGTACCAAGCCAGAACTTACCAGTAAACTTAGTGTAATGGGTCAGGTGGCGATCAGCGAGGGAGGGGAGTGCCAGTGAGTCAGGCTCCAAAGAAAAATCAACTCATAAGGGAGGCTGATAAGTAAGTGCCTCAATGTAAAGGGATTCTCCAGTTCAAAAAAATAGTTAACATAAGTATACACAAAAGAAGATTTTGAAGAAATTATTTCTTGGGTATAAGTTGGTGTTATGATAGCAGAGTCAGCTTTATCATATAATAAATGTTTAAATTTACAGTTTGTTATTAGGCAATGTTCATATGTCAATGAGCCAGGAATCTCTTACTGAACTCTTGCCCATCTGGCAACCATGAACGAGGGGAGGATGCTATAGCTGAGCTGGCAGAATGATTTGCATATGCAGCCCATGATGCTTTGCATTGTGTGGGCATGTGTGATTTTGTATTTTCTTGAAACTTAGCTTCCCAGCCAAATGCTCTTTGGGGTAACCCTTGCCTCAGTGTTTTCGCACAGAGGTTCTTTGTCTTTTAAATAGAATCATACAGCTGAGTAAGGTGATATGGAAGGGTTCAAGAGGGCCATCTTTTTTAGGGAGTCTGACAAGATGCCTCCCATGAGATACCAGGATATATCGGGGTAGGGGGATGGAGGAGGGGGTTTGGGTTGGAATAAAGGGATGACATGCACAGCTTGAAGGTGTGGTCTGACAGTGGACACCACTGTCATACTGTCCTGTGACCCTCATGTGTTGCACCAGTGGAATGGGATCCCCACAGTACCATACACATGGTTGTCCATGTGTGCAGAGATACTGGACAGGTGTAGGGTATGTGCCCCAGGGCCCCAGGGGGAGCCACATATACCACCATACTGGCACATTGCTGTCAGGGGCATTACTGTCAGTGGAAAATGTGCTCTGTGTGGATGGCCCCAGCCATGTGGCAGTACCCACTATGTGGTGCAGCCTGGCCACCTGTACACCCTCCCCTCAACACCCTCCATTCCCCCAGTGCAGCATGTCTCTGCTGGATTGTGTTGGTGTACACCGATGGGGGAACTGGAGGTGTGTGATGCATGGATGAACTGCCAGGGTGTCCACTGGGTGCTGGGGCACCCACTAATGCCTGGGAGGGTTAGGACCAGTGCCAGATGAAGGCAACATAGGCGGTGCCATCTGTGTGCAGCATGTCTTGGCCAAATATGTTTCTGTACATTGTTCTGTATCACCTTGTTTACCAGGTAAGCACACTGGGCCAAGGCCCAGTGTCAGGAATGACCCAGAGACACTAACTGTGCGGCTGAGGTTCAACGGTGTACAATACAGACATACAATGCACAACAGCACACAATACACAAATATCACATTGGGTACACATTACAGTACATTACCAATAGTTTGTTGCCACAAGTGGTGTTCTAGCTCGGTTGTATCATTTACATGAGTGTGCACTTCACAACAATGTTGGGGTATTGCATTCCACAGTTTTTGTGCCTGTGCATATGGAGTGGCCCAGGATGGCCTGCCACCCACACTGCCTCCTACTTGGATGCATACAGCCATGTTGCCTGTTACTACTGTCTCCATGTCCTCCATCCTGGGTTTGCCTGGACTTAAGACTACCTTTTGTTAGGCGGTAACTAGCCCCATGCTAAGTGTTGCACAATTGCACCTTGTGCCGCGCTAAAGCTTTGAATATAGCGCTGCACATGTATACATGGTCCCACCCCTCACTTTGCCCCATGCATACATTTTCTTGCTGCACTGGCGCTAATGGGTTGTGTTGGTGCTATTTGGTCTTTTGTATATCACAAGCTGGCACTATTCTGGCACAATTCCAGTGCAATTTGTTTGTGCCAGGTGCAAAGCCTTGAATATCTGGCCCCAGCTTTTGGAAGTCAACCATATCACCATATGGGTAATATAAAAGGAAGATACCATAGTGGATTTGCATGAACTGGTTAAACAGCAAGACCTCCTATAAACTGAGATGTACTCAACCACAGTATGCATGAAAACCTATCCAAGTATGAATGCATATGCATGTTTTAATATAGCAGGGTCTCCTATAAATTAAGATGCATTAAATCTGCTGGCCCGGTGGCGCTGAAGGCTGAGGCACTGGACGCCTTACCTTGCAGCATGCCGGTGACCCGGGTTCGATAACGAGCCCAGGTCATCGGAGGTCAGCATCAGGGGGAAGGAGGGCGGAGCTGGATAGAGCTGCCGGCAGGTAGGCTCTCCTCTCTGGGGAGGTGATGCGGCATCCCCCGGACAACAGTGGCCCCTAATGGAGGCTAGGGGTGGCACGGGTTCAGAAGGGGATGGGTGCTAGGCCATGGGGTGGGGGAAAGGGGTCATAACTGGGGCTGTAGGTGCATGCATGCCTCAACGTGCATGCACTCCTAGTCCTGGGGCCCCTGGGCGAAAACTGGAGGTCAAAAACACCGGCAGCAGCAGGAGGATGACTGACTCCCTGCAGGCTCCACTCCTGGGCCAGGTACAAGGTAAGTACTGGCTATTCCAGGTGACGGGGCTGGGGGGGGGTCAGTCAGATGGAGGTGGCTGACCAGAGGAGCATAAATAGACAATTAAAAAAAATGCATTAAATCTAAAAAATTCATACATAGTTCAACAGGCAGTAGTAGACCAGCCCATAGCTGGTGTATAACCATATGCAAACCATACGCAAGATGACAGAATTCAATAAATATGTTCAGCATCGATGAGAAAGGATCAAATAAAATATCCAGTTGTCCTTGTTGGGATACCAAAGCTATGTGTAGAAGTCTTATCAGTTACAGTATAACCTGAGAAAGTTCAGAAGCTGTTGCAATCCAATTGAGAACAGTCATCTAGGCAGGCAGAAGAAATGCGATTGCTGTCATTTAAAAGGAGTGAAAAAAATATAATTAAGCATATCTAAGACAATTAGATCATATTAAAATAGGCTGTGAAGTCAACAGACTTATCGACCCAGCTCAGGACGTTAGCAGGGGTTAGGGTGAAACATTTGGGTCTTGCAGGATCTCACCAGCCAACAGGAATTGCAAAGAGAAGGGAAAATCCACAGTTCCGAAGAATAGCATTTATTTTGGAAATTTAGTTGTTTCACCATGCCTTCACTCAAACTACTCCTACTTCAGATGTCTCCTCCATTCTGCAAACCTCTGGTAATGTTTAGGAAGAAGATCTTAAGGTAGTGTTACTTACCCCGCTGTGCTCCTACCCCCTTTTCTTGGGATTTTTGTATGCCTGGGACTTGCAGTAGGTATTGCAGGATTTCAGCAAAAGTCTGAACTTCTGTGTAACAGCAGAGTTGGTCAGTACAGGTATGTACTGTAACTGGCACAGATTTTTTTTTGTCTGGCATTGATTGCTTGGCAGAGGTGCTCAACGAAGGGAGAGTGCCCTCATGAGGGAGAGTTTTCAAGGGTTCAGAATTTTTAGCAACCTCAGAGTGTAAGTCATGTTCTGAAGGAGGGCGCAATACTCCTAGATCTTTTGAATTTCTGAGATTAGAGCTCTGAGCATAATGTTCATCAAGAAAGGTGATAAAAAAATGATTTTCAGTTATATTAATTCCCTTAAGAAACAAGAATGTAAAGTCAGCCCCCTCATTGATAAGGACACCGTTATTTCAACTCCAGGAGAAATGGCACAGCTCTTCAACTTTTACTTCTGTAAAGCTTTTCAAAACACCGCAGCTACTATAGATCCAACATTTGACAATTTTACTAATAAATTATCAATATCTATTGACGACAGTAAGTCTAAATAAATGCTATTAAACGTGGCTCTTCTCCTGGTCCAGACAGTATTTATGGTGATATGATACATTTAATGAAGTATTTCCTACTCCTACCCTTAAAAAACATTTATGATGCTAGTTTAAATACAGGCAAAGTTCCTTCTGAATGGAAGAGAGCTATCATTATTCCCCTTTTTAAAATGGGTGATAAAAGTATTCTTGATAATTACTGCCCTATTAGTCTCACACCAATTCTTTGTAAGGTGTTAGAGAAAATAATTAAGGAAATGTTAACTCCCATTCTTGTCAATATTGACAACTGTCAACATGGCTTTAATAAGGGATGGTCTTGTTTTACTAATCTGATTAGCTTTTACAATAACATTAGTTTCTAATTTGTATAACAGTCCCTCCTGTGATATAGTTCTCAATTTGAAAAAAGCTTTTGACTCAGTTCTTCACTGGGCTATAATACATACACTAAAAGCTTGTGGAATACAATCTCCAATTATATGCTGGATAGTAAATTGGGTTACAAATAGATTTCAAAGAGTGGTTATAGATGCCAACTATCTAGTTCGTCAGCAATTAATAGTAGTGTACCACAGGGATCCGTTCTGGCTCCCCCTTATCTTCTAAATTTTCATCTCTAATTTGCCACATAACATTAACTGTAATTTAATTAGATATGTTGATGATTGTAAAATCAGCAATGTATGTAGTTACACAGAGGAAATTGCTGTTCTACAAGAAGATTTAGATAAGTTAAGCTCCTGGTCTTAAAAATGGGGGCTACACTTTAATACATCCAGATGCTGTGTACTACATTTTGGGAAACATGATCCTAGAAATAAATATTTATTATACAATAAAACATTAAACAGTAAGACACAGGAAAAAGATTTAGGCATCACCATTGATTCTAACTACTGATGTGGAGCCCTTGCAAAGGAGTCTATGACTCAAAAAGGTTTGTGATTCTGATTCTTTCCAATAAATAAAGTAAATAAATAATTTGGACTTTGACCTACATATTTCTAATGCTCTCAGTGAAGTTAGTAAAATATGGTGGACCATTAGCCACAATATTAAATAAAAAATAAAAAAACATTTTATTACCTCTCTATCGTGCCTATGTAAGACTGCATTTTGACTATGCTTCCCAACTTTGATGTCCTTATCAGCAAAAAGACATCAAGAAAATTGAGAATTTTCAAAGAAAGGTGACACAATTTATTTCCACAGATAAAAACTTATCTTATGAGCAAAGACTTTTTAAATTTAATCTAATGTCATTGGAACAAAGGTGCTTGATGGGGGGATCTTCTGTTCACCTGGGATGTTGTTAAAAATCTGTTCCTCATGCTTGACTGTGGACTAGAATTTAAACAGGTCTCCATTAATACAAGAGGACACCACCTTCAACTGACTAGAGATAAAGTTAAATAAAAAAAGAGCATATTATTTTGCACAGAGAATTATCAACCTTTGGAATTCCTTACCTACTTCTGTTGTTATTAGCGAAACAAAAATACATTCAAAAACAGATAAGACATGTTTTTATTATCAAGCAATGACTTCTCTTATTAGAGGTAATTTATAGGAGCTTATTATGGGCAAGTTGCCTTCTGCGCTCCTTATACTTCCTTAGTATGATCCTTAGTACAAAACTCCCAAACCTGACCTGGTGAATCAAAAGTCACTAGTGTTTTCCCCAGAATGTGTACCACCATTGTGGCATAGTACTTAATATAGAATGTTAAGCCATAATGCTGGAGTTCTTTCTTAACACCCACCAAAGCTTTCCCCTGCTCTATAACTTCATTTGAAAAGCCCTGAAAGATTTGCATTCTATCACCCCTCAATATTAGTCATTTCCTTTCCTTGGCCACTTGGATAATTTCTTCTTTCACAGAATACCGAAGAAAATAAGCAATAATGGCTCTTGGTCTGTTAACCCTTCAAGAGAGAATTTATGTACCTTTTGTATTTCAAGGGGCCATGAACATTTGCAATTTAAAATATCTGGTAAAGCCTGTTATAAAACCCAAATCATGTTTTGTCCTTCCATTCTTTAGGGATGCCCATGATTCCATTCCTTAGGGATGCCCATAATTCAAAGTCGTTTTAAATTCAATTTGCAGTTTTTCTAAATGCCTGATGTCAGTCTTAATTTCAGCGAACATACCTTTAATAAAGGAGATCTGACTTACTGTGTTGTTGTGTGGCTGCGGCTCCACTAGAAGATCCTTTTCCACTCTTACTGTTCTGATCTTCCGGTGGTGCCATTAGTGTGAATCAGTGATTTTCCAGTCGAAGGAAAACACTCAGAAAATGCAGAAAAGTTGTTCCTTTTGAGATATTTCTTTTTAATTTTTTTGTTTCTCTTTTTGGTCCCTGGCTTCCCTTAACCCTGTGAGTGGAGTTCGCCCTGCCCCAGCCACCGACCCCGACATGCTCGGCACTAACCCCTCCCAAATGGGGTCGCCATAGTGGAGTTAGGTGGCCAGAGGGGTCAGCATACTGAAGCTGGCTCATTAGCAGGGAGCGGAGAGATTTTTCTGTTGTTTTTCCCTGGGGGCAGGGATGTGCAATGATGGCCAGCGACCACCCGGCCCCCCCTTCCAGCAGGCACCAGAGTGCTTGTGGTACCTCCAGCCTCCGTTGGAGGTCCACGGTGCGCCGAGCACTTGACCCCTCCCCAGAGCAGGAGCGCAGTCCCACGGATGCTCAATCCTATCTCCCTGGCTAACCCTCCAACACCCGGATCCATTCCCGAACCCGGGTCATCGGCGCCGCAGATGGCCACCATGCCTCTGCGCCAGCGGGCTGGCTGTTTTGAGATATTTCAGTAGTCTATTACTTGATCTAGTGAATAAGACACTTGTCGATAAAAATAATATGTTTTTTTTAAACAAATAATAAGTTTATGGGGCCTGATATGAACGCTGAAGTTAGGCTGCTTTCTCCATTGGCGTCGCACTCGTCATTATGGTGAATAGTCTGTTGTCGTAAATAAAGGCACCATGAGGTCAATATGGTATAGGCCAAAGTTTTTATGCAGGCTTTTTTTTTTTTTTGACAGACTACCAACATGCTTTACAAACCACGGACAGGAAGTGGGAAAATAAAAAATTATATATTCTCAGGGGCATGGCTTGGACACCAGCAAAGATGGCTGCCTGTTTTCTCCTGCCTGCCTGTAAGTTCATCCATCAGTATCCATTCACCTCAACTGCTTTTGGGAGCCATATTCAATATCCACCATTAGCTCTTGATGTGCTGAACATTTTGGTGCCTAAATCAGCTGAATCAGGTACTCCCTTGCCGAGATACCACACGTTACAAGTGCCAGTGGTTCATTCTTTGAAGTCCCAATACAGACAGCAACATGGCAGCAGGTTCCACACAAACCACCTCTGGCAGCCTTTCGAGGGTGGAAACTATGTTTATTCAAAAGTTTTTACTTCATAATAAATTCAGAGCCAACCACTATACATCACCAATGTTTCACTGAAGTCTAATCAGCTTTTTCAAGGCAGTGGTCCAGCAACCGCTGACTTACAAGCTTTCTACACAGGTATATGGCATATCTCACATGGAGTTGGAGAAACGTTCCCCCCTTCTCTCACCAGTAACAACCAATTCCCTGAGGGCTGTGAAGGGAAAGACTGTGTGCGGTTTCTGCAGGATGTACTTCCCATTTTACTTAAAACTCGAGGCACTACTCCCTATGAAATTGAAAGAGCTCACCACTCCTTGGCACCATGCCTCACACAGGGAATGCATCCATGCCCTACACTAGTCCAGTTTCTGTGATATCTGATTAAAGACAGAACAATGTTGCGAACTAGAAAACAGGGCCCCCAGTGTAGCAAGAGCACCAGATTCAAATTTTCCATGAATTTTCCAAGAGCTCTCCAGAAGGCAGAGAGCCTTTGCAGCTGCCTATAAAATCCTAGCTCAAGCTGGTGCAGAGCAGAGCCTTAGATACCCTACTGTTCTTCGGGTCAGAATTAATGGGGTCTTTCATGACTGCCATACCTCCAATGCAGCTCAACAATTGATAACTTGGCACAGACCTACCAGGCTTCCATCTGTACTATGACCTGCTGAGGAACTAAGGGCTCAGAGCCTTCCCTTATGGACATGATGGCTTCACTTGCACTCCCGGCTGAGCCACCAGAAGATGATGAGAGAGAGACATTGACAGATGGCTATGCTTGGCAAACTGTCCATGGACACCGTTCACAGAAGAGAAAAGCAAAAGTGCAGTGCAAGGCCCGCTCCAAAAAGACTGAGGAGCGGCACCCAATATTGGCAAGACTGAGGAGCAGAAGATATAGCAGAGAGCCCCACCCGCCATCATCCAAGCAGTTGCCACTGCTGACCGAGGTGAACCAATTAGCAGTGTTCATGAATCCATTGCCAAGCAGGCTTATGGACTTCCCACTTTTATTCCCAGTCACAGTCTTCCACCAGCCTCTGGATCCCCCCTGCTGTCTCTTAGGCAAAGATAGCATCTGCCACTGCACTGCTGATGAGCTGCTCTTTGGGGATGGAGGATCCATCACAGGATATCAAGCAACTGCCTGCTACTGTCATCCCCGCTAAGCCTGAGGGTTGAACAAGGGACACTGATTTTGATGGACTAGAGTGGACTGCTGGAAGGTTTTTCTTATTTATTGTTTTTCTGTCTAAACGTAGATTGTGCCTAGATTCCAAATGTCTTATTCCTAACTGCCCGTGTTATTTGGTACAATTCAATGGCAGTCAGTGTCCCCCCTGTTTCCTTGCTGCTTTCAATATGCCTGTTAAATATTTAATCTGCCACCCAATTATGAGGAGGGGAACAGGGGAGGATAATGACTAGTATGGTCCTCTCCCTCTGCTTACCACTCATGCCTTGCCAGCAGTGTCTAATATCCTGGGGCCAGAGAGACTGTTTGAATTGCGACAGTGACAGTTACCAATTCACGAGCATTTGTCGGGAAATGCTGGAATGCTGGCCCACAGTTGAGAAACACCTTTTTTGTCTGTCAACTGTAGTACCTCCCTTGTTATACCTTGTTATGCTCTCTACTTACCTTTCCCCTCCTGCCAACCACATGGTTTAATCATCGTGTTTCACTACTTCCCTCAAGGCTAGGTCAGTCTCTGCACATTCAGGCACTAAGCCCTTTCGATCAGGTTAATTTATTTGTTCTCTGTTATATGCAACAATCTTGCTTTCTCGTTTGTTCTGCACTCTGCTATTGCACTTTATTGTCATGTATCCGCATCATCTGACTTGCTGTAATCTTTGCAATATCTCCCCAGTTACACCTTGAAATGAGCTTCAGCTCAGTGTGCCTCGCCTGGTAACCAATTTATAACTAACTAATTAACTAACTAGCTAGCTAACTCCCCAACCAGAAGTCTTAATCACATCAGCAATCCCAGCCCATGATATAATCTCCAGGTGAGGGAAAGCCTGAAATACAGGTGTAAAATCTCGATCTCTTTTATGCTCGCTGCTGAATGGGGTGTGACTGTGAGTCAGATGTGGGGAATGATGCACTGAGACACCAATCGTTTCCACCCACATGGTTCAGGCACAATCAAGATTGGCACCTCTAAACCTTTAGCCAGCCATGGATGAGGCAGGCACTGGGGGTAGCTGAAAGGTACGGTCACAATAAATATAACTGCTGTTTACGTTTCCCCTCTTTTCCCCCTGGAGATGCCCACAGTTTGCCAGTGAGCCTTATAAGGTTTAAGGGACATGGGTACTTATCTCTTCGTCGGACTCTGAGAAAGGGGAGCAGTGAAATACTTTCTTGGTCAGCTGCAGTAGTGATCAGTCTCCCCCTGTGTTCTTTGTGCATGTAACTGCTAATTTCACACTAGCTCTCAGGAATTATGTGTAAAGAAGGGGTTAAAGGGGAGGGGGAGATATTGACCTCCATGAGTCCTCATCTCCTTGTTTCATGCCTCGCCAGAAATACCTAAATCCCTCAGAATAGGGGGAACAAGAGGTGCTGCAAGGGTGACAGCTGGGGACTCAGCAGTTATGGCAGGAAAAGCAGAACCACAGGCCCTCAGTATGGAAATCCCTCCTGGCCCTGATACTATCCCGGGGTATAGCCTCCTGGGGTAAACAAAATTCGATGTGAGGGTGCACAGTTTAATCTCTCTTCTAACCCCTCCTATGCTGAGTGGGGAATTGCAGGGCTGCAGAGAGAGAATGACTGGCACATGGAAGCATCGTAATATCCCACCCTTTCTGACCAGGCATAACTAAGGTATGCACACTGGCCCACTTACGTGGCCATCAATGACAGGTCACTTGAGGAAAGGTGATGGTTGTGGCTACAATATCCACCCCTGATACCTACATGCCTCTCCCAGGAGGGTAATATGGATCACCAGGTAACCCTGGAAGGAGGTATGAGATGCAGGCTGCATGGCTCATCCTTGAGTGCTAAAAGAAGCAAGAGGGAAATGTAGCGTACAACCTGGGGAGCTCTCTGAGCTGGTCCAGATGTCCTTCCACCCCCTCTGCAATCTGCCCCTTTGCCATATCATTTAAGCGGCCAGTCAAAGCATCATGGAGGAGTTATAACCGGGGTGGAAGGGGGACGGCTCCAGCTACTTGCAGTGCAGAGGCAACCAAAAGCATTAAATAAATAAGCATAGACCAGGTCTCTGCAAATCACCCCCTGAAAACGTTGTTATCCTGTAGTCGGTCCCCTCCTCATGGCATCACCTTTCTGCCATTAGTCCCTGCCAGATTGTCCTGTGGGATCAGAACATGGGAGAGGGCCTTGGGGATGTCATCGTTGACCCCTCTCCATATATGGGTGAACTAACAGCTAACCTTTTGTTTAGGCAGAGGTGATTTTCGGCATGACCCTTGGTCATTGCTCCTTGCTAGTCGGGGTCCATCTTGCCAAATACCTGTTGTTTGTGGGGGGCTATACTTTTAATTATGCTAAGGAACACTGGTATTAGTAAATGACTAATTTTCTGCCTAGTAGTCCTGTCATGTATTGATTCTTATAATCTTTCTTTCTTTCCTCTTCCACTGTTGCATATCCTCAAGCCACTATGGAACCTCTGCATGCTTGGCATGAAGCCATCTTTTGTTCTCCTTATCAATGCCATGGGGCAGAGCAGGAACCACCCTGTAAAGCAAGAAGAAAGGTAGGTCTCTCTTCCATCTTTTTTCAACCTCATTTGCTTTTGCAGAAAATGAGATACAACCTAACCAGACTTAATACTAGCAATTCCATGTGGCATAATGATCAGATGATACACTTGCCCTCATTTTCCAGCTCCCCCTTCCCCAAGTATACAGCTGGTAACTGCTGAAAGGGAGGCAAGACCACTAGTGAGGCAGATACTGTGTTACATGGCTCATCCTTTACCATGGAGGCTTGGTCAAAGCCTACAGTGGAGATGCAGGTAAACGAGGTACCTCATTTTCCACACCTAGACTACTTCCTCCCCTCTTGGGGTGACTTGTTGCTCCCTGGGAATGGGGAATGATAGCTAGGGGTTTGGGGGATGGAGGGAGGGAGTGTGTTACAATCCATGTGGAAACCCATGTATACGTGTTTATGGGTATGGAGTAGATACCCAGGGTGTATATATTTGATTTACTACTAATATTTATGTTTTTGTGGTTATATTAAAAGTGACTCTTCAAATCAGTATCACGCAGGAGGTAATGCTAAGATACCTAGCCAGGGGAGCTTCCTAGGGGAGAGCAGTTTGACGCATACACCATTATGGGATAACACTTCATACTCCTTGCTTCTGAATACACCTTATACACCATGGCTCACTCCAAACTGACATGTGTAACATGTAATGTTAAGGGTCTACACAATTCCATTAAAAGGAAGGTGATTCTCACCCAACTTCACAAGCAGGGGGCCATGGTAGCCATACTTCAGGAAACCCACCTGACCAAAGCTGAAGCCATGAAGCTGAAAAGGGAGTGAATGGGTATGAATGCACATGCTTCCTGTAAGAAATGGGGTATCTCTCTGCTATTCCATAAATGACTGCCTTGGCAGATCACCAGACAGAAGGTAGACCCTGGAAAGGCTGATGGGTACTAGTTGCCATTAATTCTCCTGAGCTAGAGTGGGTCATTGGAGGTGTTTATGGGCCTAATGATACCAACTCATATTCCTACACTAATCTGGTGCAGACTCTAAGTGATTTCAACAAGGATAATCTTCCCGTTATTTATTTATTTATTTATTTATTTATTTAAGTCTTTGGAAACCGGGTAAGTGCACTGATCCAGGAGACTGTTTTCAGGCATGACCTGAACCACACAGGCAGGAGTTTATTTTTATTTTATTTATTTATTTTGTAATTCGGATACAACCTTTGAGTATACACTCTTTTACAAAGGTTCCACGTCAGGACGTAAAACAGCAGAGACATAACAAAAACTTGACAGTTAACACAAAACAAATAAGATTGCTATGTAATACAGAAAATAGATAAATAATACATTTGAGTAACCTAAACAACTGGAATTAAACAGCGGGAGAAGATTTCCAATTAGCAACGTACAGCATAGCTGCCCCGGGGGGCCTATCAAGGTACAGTATTGGAAAAGGGTAGGAGAAAGAAAGAGGGATAGATTAGAGAGAGAGAGAGAGAGAGAGAGAAAGAAAGAGAGGAGGCGAGAGAGAGAGAGAGAGAGAGAGAGAGAAAGGGATTGGGAGAAGGAGAATATTTTGGGGGAGTGGGTAGAAAGGGGAGGTTTTGGGGGAATATGGAGGGAAGGGAGTTGGAGGGAGCTGGAGGCGGCATAGGATGGCAGGTGGGGGTCCAGCATAGGTAAAACAGGAGGAAAGCTCAGACAGATGAGTTACCGAGGTAGTGAGAAGTTATACAATGAGTACAAGCCATGTGGATATACAGACATCATTGGGGAACAAAGAAATTGACATACTAAAGTAAAATTAATGAGAGGTTGAAAAAACAATCAGTACATCATAATAAGCAACAATTATTATACAATTATTTACTAATGATAAGAGGCCAGTGCAAATTAATGCATGATGTAAAAAAAAAGAAACAACATACAAGACAATAGCCAAGTGGGAGAGCCCAAGAAGATGGTAGTGAGGGATGTAAGACAGGAGTCCAAAGAAATGAAAAAGGGCAGGGGAGGCCAAAGCAGCCCAAGAGGGAAAAGTCAGAAAGGTGGTGGTGGTGGTGGGGGTTATCCAAGCTAGCAATGGCAGGTGGCCTCATCAAGCAGCCAGGATTTGAGATGTGTCTTGAAAGTGGCATGGGAGTCCAGACAGTGGATGGGTGCAGGGATTCTGTTCCACAGAGTGGGAGCAGCTACAGATAATGCTCTGCTACCCATAGCCGAGGAGACTTTCAGGATATCCGGGGGGGAGGGGACTTGGGGGCTGAGGATGCATGCAGACACCTCGAGGGAGTCCTGGTCTTGAGGAGAGACGTATAAGGGGAGGCTTCGCCATGCCTGATGGCGTTATCCAGGAGGCAGCCAAGCCTGTAATCAAATCTGCAGTGTAGTGGGAGCCAGCCAAGAGTCTGGTAGAGGTGGCATTGATGAGTGGAATATGGTGCCAGGAGAGTGAAATGACATATGTTGTTGTACGTGGAGCAGAGGAGCGCACGCAAGGCTGAGGATGTGTGTGAGTAAATAGGGGAACAGTAGTCAATCAAGGGTAGCAGGTTGCCTTGGCAATGGCTAAATGGGCTTCCCTGGTCAGGAGCGACTTTATCTAATAAGCCGCACCAAGTTTCTGGTTAATACAGTGGATGACGGAAAAGGAGAGGGACAGGTCCAGGATAACCCCCAGATATTTGAAAGTTAGTATATTTTCAAATACAGTGTCATCTGGTGAGACTGCTGAGAGGGTGGACACAGCCTTGGCAACCTTAAATAGGAAGGGTTTAGATTCAAATAGCATGGATTTAGTTTTCTTAGCATTAACAATTAGTCGATGTGAGTGGAACCAGCTGTGCCCCACAGAGTAGTTATCGGATAAAGCCCTGGATATATTCTCAAGAACCTTGTCACTAGTGAAGAGGACAAGGTTATCTGCATAACATAGGGCACCACAAGTGGGAGGAGACTTTAATCTTCCTCTGGATGGAGTGCTAGATAAATCCATGCCCTCTGTCAGCCCCCCCCCGGCACATCAGGCCTTGATAGCCCTACAAGAAGAATGTGCACTTTCAGATGCCCAGTGCCTCTTGCATCCAACACATGACTATATTTCCTTATCTGCGCTCACAACTCACACAGCAGGACTGACTATCGGCTCCTCTCCCCTACTATTGTACATTAACTATCCCAAGGGAGCATTAGGAACATTATTCTCTCAGACCATGAACTAGTGCAGATTTTTTTTTAATTGTTCTTTTTGTCCCCATATCTCCGGCCAAAGCCCCAGCCACCTAACGCTCCCTACCCCCCAGGGAGCCTCAGTTTATCCTCTGGTAGGAGAAGGGGGTGGCCAGCTATGGCCCCCTACACATCCAGTCATTGGGTGGGGTTTTTTGGTGGCAGCTTGTGAATCAGCTGGGGCTGAGCTTTTTATTACTTTGTGCTGGTTCAGGAGGCATGGCATGCACAAACGCATTGGTGTAACCATGCCGGCGTCCTCACGCCTCCCAGCCTCAACTGGTTGCCCCCCGTTAAACCACCCCTGTGGTCACCCAGGAGTGCTTACACTGGGAGGAGGTATCCTTCTCCTTCCCTGGAGATGGAGAGTGTGCAGCAGCCACTCAATCCATCTCCTCCCCGGCCGACCCTCCAGCCACCCGAGCACATTATTGAACCCGGGTCACTGGCGCCGCAAGCGGTAGCACTACCGCTGTGCTGGTGGGCCAGCCCACCAGTGCAGATTGTTGTCAGTCTCTCACCTACTCCACCAAGGTATGGAGAGTAGACCCAAAGCTGCTGAAAGACTAAGCATTCTGCTCCTGCATGATGCAAGAGACTAAATCTTTCTTAGAAAACAAGGTCTCCCCAGAGGTTTCCCCAGCATCTATTTAATAGACATATAAATCATGTATCAGGGGGATTATTATTGGCTTTTTGCTGGTAGCAGAAAATGCATGGGACAGAGTGGAGAAAGAGCTTCTACAAGAACTAACAGCTAAAGAAAATGCCTTTAAGAATGGCACAGACACCTCTGAGGCTAATTTGAAGGCTATAATTGGTCTGTAGTACACGCTCAATACCCTCCTATACAAAAAAGTTGAATTAGCTTTAGTCCACTTAAAACATAGATACTGGGAAGGTGGAGAGCGTGCTTGGAAACTCCTGGCCCACAGACTTCAAGTTTCACAGGCCGAACAACACATGACAGTGCTCAGGAGTGCCTCAGACCAACTACTACAAGCCCCCAAAGATATCAACTCCAGAATGAGGGACATCTACGCTGACTGTTATTGGCCCCGCTCCTTCAACTGAAGAGGCAGTTCAGTTTTTGCTATCAGCTGCAGATACTGCATATCAGGGGTGTCATGCAACCAGACAATTTGGAGGGGCACAAAATCCAAATCTCTCCTGGGGGGTCCGGGGGCATGCTCCCCCAGGAAAATTTTGAAATATGGAGGTCAGATGGTGCATTTTGGTGACTTTTAGCAGGCCAAGAAGCTGTTCCCCAACATGATAAATGCCATCATAATGATAGACTATTGATACAGTTTTTTCTGTCTTTGTTCAGTCTGTGGACAGTGAACTTTTGTATTTCCAAAGAAATTTTGTAAGAATTGAACTGAAATGGTGGTGTGGTGAAAACCAGGTTATGCTAAGTAAGAACCAAGGTCAACTTATTCAGCTGCATGTGGCAAAACGGTGGTGTCCAGCGGCAAATAGTCACTCAGATCCCCACCCATGGCAACTGGCATAGCCCCCTCTTATCCCTGTGTCAGGCCAACAGCTGAAAATAATTCACACAGTCTGAGCACGCAAACGATGAGATCTGTGTAAATCAGTTGAGATGGTGGCCAGCTGAGGAAGTGTAAGAAGTGGACTGTGCCAGTCGCCATGTGGAGTGGAACTGGTCTGTGGGTTGGAGAAGATCAGCAAGTTGTATTCGCAATTTAGAGAGGCCCAGTGTAGATTCCAGCAGGTGGGGGACAAGGACCACACTGTAAGATTTGTGGCAGCTGGCCATGTGTGCAAAAACATTTCAGTTTAGCACTTACTGTTTACTGCAGCATAGTAGTAGATTGTATCAGACTAATTGTTTACTTCTAGGCTGACATCTTCTCTTACTACAAATCCCAGAATCTCCTGCAGCTTGCCTTTAAACTCTCTTCTCTAGCGTGTGCACCATTTTTATTGTTAGTAACTACATGTAATGAAAGTTGTTCAGAGGCATCTGGTCTACTGTTTTCTCCTGCTCGCCTCCTCCTCCTCTTCAGAAAACACTGGTAGTGCGAGTTAGGAAAGACACTCTGTGACACATGCACATACACACTTTAGGAAACACTGGTGTTGCCCATACAAAAATCCTTCCGTTACACTTTTCTTCCACCGGTTAGAAAACGGCAGCGGTGCCAGTGCTAAAATCTGCTTGTTCACTCTCACAAAACACCAACAGGCAGCAGCAGTGGACATTTTACCTAAATTGATGCCTTCCAGTGGCAGTCCCACAAAGACTCTTTAAAAAATTAGCCTCGTATACTGTGTGGCACAAACCTGGAATTAGACCAACACGACAAGGCAGTCATTTTACTTGAATACTACTGATCCAAGTTACTGTTATAAGCAGCCAACTGCCCACACTTTTCAGACAAAATAAGGAGTGCTGCATAAAGATCTGAAAACCGCTAAATACAAGATCTCAAACTCAGCGTCTCTCCTCTCGCCAAGTTTACCAGGCCCATCCATTTGGATTTGCACATTGTATGTTCGAGAAGAAGGATCTTGTTGAAAACACAGGTGAGAAACAATGCAAGCTCTCTGACATTGTGGCACAAGACAGAGAGTGACAGTTACGGAGCACTATTTGATGAGGGATCTTTTAAATAAAAAAAAAGTCAATTACAAGCAACACAAAAGTAATTAGAAAAAATACAGGTTAACCACCTTGCAAAAATACAGTATTCCAAAGTCCAATGTTCAATTACACAAGCACCTTGAATCCTGTCAGGTAGCTAAAAAAAGAAACCTTTCACATCAGCACAGTCTATTTTTATTTTATTTATTAAAACATTAACAGTTTTTACCATAGTAATGTTTCAGCCATGTCCGTCTTTACAGTTGTGTTCCTGGGTCTTGGGGATGGGTATGTTCACTGGGACCAGAGGGACCTATGCTGTCTGGTGCAAACCTGGAATTAGGCTGACACGACAAGGCAGCCATTTTACTTGTTGAACACTACTGATCCATCCAAGTTACCATTATAAGCAGACAGCTACCCAAACTTTTCAGACAAAATAAGGAGTGCTGCGTAAAGATTTATCATTTGAAAACCGCTAAATATCAGTGGCTCTCACCAAGTTTACCAGACCTAGCCATGCTGCAAGGAATTTAGTTCTTCTCAGCTCTGACTACGCTCCCTCTCTGAATCCCTTCCCTGAAGCAAGACACCAAAAAAAGGTAAACAAGAAAACAACTTTTCAAATACTTTACAGCAGAATTAGAGATGAATTAGGAAACTAAGCAAAGAGGTGAGATCTCGTCATCCCGAAGGAGAGTGTTACGGCTGGTTCAGTCAGTAATTCGCTGATACAGGGAGATGGGGGGTGGCAATGCCAATGATGGAACTGTTTCCTAGCCTTAGTTGCTTGCTTCCTTCCCTGCTGCTCATGGTATACTGATCTTTTTTTTTCTTAAACCAGGATGAAGCAGCCAGGTGAAACTAACTTATCTTCTTGTGTTCTGGTCTGGAGGTCTGGTCTCTTGTCATCCAATCCGACTGACAAACAGAATTCCGACCGAGGTCCGAGAATGGTGCTGCTCAAATGAACAACGTTGATGAATGAATCAATTTGCCGCGTGAGTGCTATTTCTTTGCGCCTCAGCTGTGATTGGCTGGCTGCCATTGGCTCAAGGAAAGCAAACCAAAAAGAAGTCCAGTCGTGATTGGGGCTGATTTTTGTCACTCTCACTTTGTTTTTTACAGGTGCTCAGCTCAGTCCCGAAGCCAGTCACCAGCCCAGCGGGATCAAGTAAATTTTTTTAAAACCATTGGCGGCTGTCACCACACACCAGTTGGATTCTGAACCCCCACCCCCCACCAAAAAGACTTTGAAAAAACAGCACTTTTTTTCGGCCCTCCGGAGAATAAAATAAAATACTAAATTAATTTTTTTTATAGACTGCGCAACAATATTGGTGAGGCACATGCTCCCTCTGGCCCTTTGGACATGACGCCACTGCTGCATATGGATTCTGTCCAACAACCAGCTCTAGAGAAACTTACTGTTGATGCAGAAATAGTAGCTGCAGTCAGGGCCCTTGCATCTGCCAAGGCACAAGGGGGATGATGTCATACCTATTGATTTATAACAAATCATACCAGAACTAGTTGCTCCACACATCAGGAGAATGTACAAACAGGCTTTTACTTGTGGATCCTTACTACCAATCTTGAGAGGAACCACAGAATCATAGAATGTGTTGGCAGAAAAGGACCACCAGGCTCAACCAGTCTGTCCAGTGTGCCTAGCTCGCTGCTAGGACTTTGCTATTTCCTACCAACCTCCCCCCAGATTCAAAAGACCCTTGTGCCTGTCCCACGCTCCCTTCAGTCCCCCCCACAGTACTCACCCCACCACCATCCCCTCTGGGAGTTTGTTCCAGTTATCTACAACCCTCTCTGTGAAGTAGAATTTTCTAATGTTTCCTCTGAGCTTCCTCCCCTACTATTTACATATCATACCCCATTGTTTTTGATTGCCTCTTTAGCTGGAAGATGTCCCCTACTGGCACCCCATTAATACACTTGATATATTTGAAGGTCACAACCATGTCCCCCCTTTCCCTTCTTTGTTCTAGGGAGTACATGTTTAGATCCTTCAGCCATTCCTCGTATGACAAATGACTGAGGCCTTTCACCATTTTTGTCACCCTCCTCTGGACATGCTCCACTCTATCCATATCCTTTTTGAGGTGTGGCCTCCAGAACTGGACTCCATACTCAAGATGTGGCCTGACCAGTTGCCTGCACAAGGGCATTATGACCTCCCTCTTCCTGCTAGTGATTCCCCTGCCGATACCATCCAGCATCCTATTGACCCTTGCCACCGCCTTCTCATATTGCCTTGTCACCTTCAGGTCCCGCGAAATGATTTTATCAAGGTTACTTTCCAGCTTGGTTTCCTCTAGGGCATACCCCCCCCCCCGGTATTCCACTCCCTGGTTATTTCTGCCAAAGTGCATGATCTTGCACTTTTTTTAATTGAAGGACAATTGCCACTCCTGGGACCATTTCTCTAGTTTCTCTAGATCCCTGCGCGTCCTCTGAACCCCCTCAGGCATATCCACTCTATTGCAGACCTTCGTGTCATCCGCGAATAGACATACTCTTCCCTCTAGCCCTTCCTTTATGTCCCCTATGAATATATTAAATAGGAGTTGCCCCAGCACCGACCCCTGAGGTACCTCACTGGTGACCATACCCTTCTTTGAAGGTACCCCGTTAACAATTACCCTCTGCCTTCTGCCCCCCCCCAGCCAGTTCTGCACTCACCTAACTACTACTGGCTGATCCAAGACATCTCATTTTGTGCAGTAGTCGCCTGTGCAGCAGGGAACTGAATGCCTTCTTAAAGTCGAGGTACGCAATGTCTACAGACCCTCCCTGATCCACTGTCTTGGTGACCCAGTCAAAGAACTCAGTCAAGTTCGTTTGACATGACCTTCCCTCAGTGAATCCATGTTGCTATTGGTCCTGTAGGCCATTGGCTTCTAGGTAGCTAGTGATTTTTTCTTTAGCAGTTTCTCCATGAGCTTGCCCACCACCAATGTAAATCTCACTGGTCTATATTTGCCTGCCTCCTACTTGTCCCCCCTTATGAAGGGGGACTACATCTACCCTTCTCCAGTCCTTGGGGTCTTCTCTGATTCCAAGGATTTGTTGAAGAGGTTGGTCAGAGGTACTGCTAGTACTTTACTAAGCTCTCTTAGTAACCTGGGGTGCACCCCATCCGGCCCCATCGTCTTATCCACCTTCAACTCCTCTAGCTCCCTCAAGACCTCCTCCACCTGGAATGGACTGGAGTCAACCACCTCATTTTCTCTGATTTTCCTAACCTCCTCATCCTTCTCTACCATGAACACTGAGCAGAAATAGCTGCTAAGTATTTTCGCCTTCTCATGGTCATCTTCCACCACCCCCCCTTCTTTATTTCTCAGCCTGACTATCCCCTCCTTTGACTTTCTTCTCTCGCTCACATACCGGAAGAAAGTTTTATCCCCTTCCTTGACTGAGTTGGCTATTCTCTCTTCTGTTCTTGCCTTCACTCTCCTGACTGCCAAACCTGCCTCCTTCTACTTCTCCTGGTATATAGCCCTATCCTCCTCTCTGTGTGTCATTTTATACCTCCTAAACACCTTTTTCTTTGCCCTGACCTTCTCCACCACTTCTCTATTAAACCAAAATGGCTTTCTTTTCTTCCCCATACTGCTGCAGTACCTAGCAAGCACTCTAAATCTTGCCTGACCTTCCAACAAGCTATTCCCCACCAGATCATTTGTTCCAAGGTGGAACATCATGTGTGTTTTCCCAGCCTGCTGTTTCCCCTTGAAGGGATATAGTGAATGACCTCTGTTGTCATCATAGCTGGCAGGCACTCTTCCCATACTATACTGCTTTTGTCCCCACCGCACCCCCATCAAATTCCTTTTAATATTGAGTCCCCAACCAGTACGACCCTTCTCCCTGTTACCTTCTGCTTTTATTTCTCTTCTGTCATTCTTCCAGCCCCCTTCATTCCATTATTTACCCCATTTTCGCTTCCCTCTTTACCCATTGTATCTTCCTGAGTACTAATTTACCTCTTCTCTCTACTTGCCCCCAGCCCCCCACAGGCATTTTCTGCCAAACTACCCTCTCCTGCCTCACTATCTGTAAGCTCTAACTCCCCCTTTGCCCTGCCCTTTCCTGTGCCCTGACTGAGATTCCCAGTGCTAGGTTGCTTCCCCAATTCCATCTTGTTTTAGCCCCTCCTTATCTTGCACTTGCTGTCTCCCTGTCTTGCGTGTTTGCCCTTTCTGGGGTGAGTTCACCCCTGTGCCCTTATCCTTCCTTTTGCTATCTTCTCTGTTCTCTCTCAAATGGATGTCCCCCTTCCCCCTTTTTACCAAGTCTTCTTTCGTGTTTGCCCCTCCTTTTCCCCCCCGTCCTCCTCAACTCCAATTTCCTTATTCTCACCCCATTTTTATGGCACTAGTGGTGCGAATCTGTTTTTTTTTGCTCTATGCCCACTGCCTGTATCCCTCTGACTGGGGCTCCTCCCCATCCCTTCCCTTTCATGCAGGCTTTGGACCTTTGTACCTTATCTCCTGCCATTCCCCTTGGTCCTTCTCATGTCCTGTACTACCTCTACCTGAGCCCCCAGAAGCCCCAATTATGCCCACCTCCACTCCTCCTCCTCCTTCCCTGCTTGCATACTCCTTTGTGCTCTTCCAATCCGCCTCCTGACTATGCCTGCCTATTCTTGCATTTGCTCCTAGACCTCCTACAGCTCCACCTTTGCTCACTCTTCTGCCCCATCCCATCTTACTCCCTCAGTGGATCCCCTCCTGTCCACCCCATTACCCCTCACCCCTGCCCATCCTAGCATCCATCTCAACCACTTCACCTCCTCTCTTAGTTGTGCCAGCTGCCTACATATCATGCAGCATCCCCCATCTTCCATGCCATAGCTAGTACTATGGCTGACCCACAAACAGTACACCCTACCACCCTTCCAAAGATGCCCCCTGCCTTTGTAGTCTGGGGACCATGCCACAGCCCTGTCCCCATTCCGTTCCATTTGCCCCTCCACTTTGGTTGCCCCTCCATTTTTTCCTAACTAAACCAGAGTCCCGGATGTTTCAGCACTGCATCTGCTATATGGGATCACCCTCCAATACCTGTTGCCTAGTACCATTGAAGAACACCTTGGTAGCCATTGACCTAAGGCATAAAACTTCTAGCTGCAGTATACTGCACTGTGTCAGACTTTTCCCCCCTTATATCCAGCCTATAAACACCACCCTCTCTGTACCCATTTTACTTAGATTCCCTTTTTCTTCTTTTTTTATTTTAAAACATATCTATTTCTGTACTTGTAAATGAAATTAGCCCCTTTTAGGAGAATGTCAATTGGCTGCACATGCATTAACTTCCCCCTGCTTCCCCATGATCCACTGGAGTTTCACCCCAGATCCACAGTATCTTAAATAGTCACAGATGCCCCCTGTATGCCACCGTTCCCTAGTAATTAGCACAGTACCTTAGAACTGAAGCATTAACATGATTCCCTAGTATATGCCTTCCTAGCAGATTGCAACTTTCCCTACTGCCTTTTTTCCCTAATTGGCCAGCCAGCTAGATTAAACCAGTCTCACCAGTGCGCTTAGCCTAATTATTTTTGGTTCAAGTGATCTGCCCTTTACTGTCAAGTTCAATGATCTTTATGGCCAATTAATGAAGTCTTCCCTGGTGTTGGCTCCACCTTCCTTGGGCATTTAATAGAGGTTGGGGCCGGGGTGGATGGGTGGTAAAAATATCCTCCCTGCTGTTCTCCTGTGGCTTCCCTCTAGCTGCCGATGTGGCCCTCCAATGCTACAGCTCTTTCTAGGACAGCATCCTTTCTCATGGCTGGGCTCTCCTCCTTTGATGCCCAGCTACTCCGTTGAAAACCGTATTCTTGGCTCTGATTGGTTGGTGGGTCTCCCCTTTGCCCTGCTGCCGATGCGGCCAAACTCAATCTCTTCTGCTGCCAATGCAGCCGAACGCAGTCACTCCTGCCACCAATGCGGCCGATCTCAGCCCCGCTAATCACCAATGTGCCCAAAATCTGGTCCTCCTGTTGCAGATCCTCCTGCCTCCAATGCGGCTCAAAAACAGCTTGATCCTCCCTGCTGTTTGCTATCCTCCCCACTGTTCTCCTGCAGCTTCCCTCTAGCCACCGATGTAGCCCCCCAGTGCTACAGCTCTTTCTGGGAGAGCGTCCTGTCCCAGGAGTGATCATAGCAGTGCTGCCTAAAAAAAATAAGGACAATACACTGTGCCCTAACTACTGTCCCATTTCGCTCATAAATGCAGACTGCAGGGTTGTAGTCAAAGTACTGGCTACCAGGATGGAAGGCTTTCTCCCTCAGCTTATTTATCCAGCACAAGCAGGCCCTGCCTGTCTCCATGGGGTCCTGCAAGGCTCCATCCTGGGCCCCCTTCTGTTTTCCATCATTATATACTCCCTTCCAACTGATAGGCTCTCCTGCAAGGCCCTATTGTACACAGACGATCTTGTCCTCTTGGAACGTGACAAGTCCCTTATGAACATATCCTCCATGCTAGTCCTAAATTACGGTGCAGCCTACAATTGGTTTCTGTCCAACAGACTTTTGGTAAATGAAAAGAAAACTAAATCAATGCTCCTTGTGTCCAAACTGTACCTTTCAAACATCATCAAATCGAATTCATCCCTCTTAGTGCTCACACCTGAAAGCCCCCCCCCGCAAAATGTTCTCAGCTTCAAATACTTGGGTGTAACCCTACACCCCTCCCTCTCATTTGTTGAATACACAAACAACATAATGCGTTGAGTTAACCAGAAACTTGGTGCTGCTTTCTGGCATAAACATGACCTGACCATGGAGGCACACCTAGCCATTGCCCAAGGCAACCTCTTCCCTCTTATTGATTACTTCTCCCCCATTTATTCCCATGTGTCCTCAGCACTGCACTTCAGACTTAACTCAGTCTATAACAGCATCTGTCGGTTCATGTTCCTGACACCTTACTCTATGCACCACTGCAATTTGTGTCAGTTGCTATGGTGGCTCCCACTACAAGGACGGTATGACTATGACCTTGGCTGCATCGTTGACAACACCCTGAGAGGCAGTCAGTTGTCCCATACTCATCTCTCCTCAAGGGCAGAGTAGCACCCAGGTGTCTCCATGAATCTTCGGTCCCCCCACTGGAAGTCCCTAGAATCTCCACTGCCATGGGCGGTAAAGCCCTTTCGTTGGCAGCCCCCACTCTGTGGAACAAGTTCCCAGTATCTCTCCACTCTGCCACCTCTCACCTCACCTTCAAAACCCATCTTAAAGCCTGGTTGCTAATGGAAGCCAAATGCTCTTGCCCACCCGTGTAATGTGATTCCCCCTCTATTTCCAAATCCTTATCCGTCCCTTCCCCTGTTAAAGGTCCCACCCTTTCTGGGTGCACCTTCACCCTACTTTCACTGGACTCTCTCCCTTCCTAGTCATGTCATAGCACTTATATTATTTGAGATCACATGTCAGTTTTCTCTGATTTTGTTATCTCTGATGTGTACCAACCTACTCAATGCACTGTGTACCTTTCTACAACCATCTGTGCACATGTATCCCCTAGTGTTTGCTTTACCATTGTTCTTGAAGCCGTACTCCTTGTTATGTACTCTGTATCACTTGTATTCCTTGTGCCATCTACATGGCCTGGGTTGTGCCTGACTCTATGCACTGTGTACCTTTATGCATCCATTTGTGCAAAATTGTATCTTTTGTGTCAATCGCTACCATGTTGTTGATGCCTGTAATCCATGTTATGTAATTTGTATTGTATGTACTCACTGTGCTATCTTAATGGCCTGGGTCATACCTGAAAATAGTCCATTGGATCAGCGCACCCACTCGGTAACCAAATAGAAATAAATAAATTCATCAATGGCCGGCTGGGATCAGTCCATATGAGGTGCCTGCTTATCATTATGAAGGCCACACAAGAATCTCAAAAAGTGTTAACAGCAATTTCTATATATTTCAAAAAGGCCTTTGATTCTGTCAGCTGGCCCTGTCTTATCTCGGACTTACAGCATTTTGGCAGTGGCACAGAATTTCTGAAACTGAGCCAAGTTATGTATAGTGAGCCAGGGTAACCACTAATTGCTTAGTGTCCTACCCTTTTCCACTGTAAAAAGGCACCAGGCAGGGCTGTCCCCTCTCACCACTACTTGTCTTAATGGCTATAGAGTCATTGGCCACTGCCATCAGGTCACATGTTGACATAGCTGGTGTCAAGGAGGCCCATGCTTCATATTCCACACTCCTGTATGCTGATGACTTCATAGTACTACTTGCATGCCCAGATTCCTCCATGTCAGCTCTTCTCTGATTGCTTCAGCAACTTGCAGAAGTGTTGGATCTCAAGATGAATAAAAACAAAACTCAAGTCCTACCCGTGACTGATAAGAGTACTCTCCTTCCTTTCACCCAGCATGGGCTCACAAGGTCACAGGAAGGCATTACGTATTTAGAGATTAAAATTAACGCACATATCCCCTCTATCCGCTTTTTGTATTTTACTCCATTACTTCAGGCACTTTACACAGAATGTGATCACTGGAAGGTGCTACATCTGTCCTTTGTATGTAAAATTGAAGCACTTAAAATGGTCACCTTAGCAAAACTGCTCTATTTTATAGTTATCTCCCCATTACAATTAGCAAATAATTGGTTTGCTAAAATTGCCAAACTATTTGGGCCTTTCTATGGGAGGGTAAACTGTTGAGGTATAGTAAGGGAAATTGAAAGCAAGGAGGCTGGGGTCTTCCATGGATAAAAGGGTATCATCTGGCTTCTGTAGGTTCGCAAACCCTTCATTGATTTGAAGGTAATTCAAAGTGCCCTCTCCTGTGGCTCCGAATGAACACCACATTATGAATAACTTCTCACCAAATACTTTCCTGTACGGGCCCGTATTGCAAAGGGCTAGTTCTTACTCCACTATACAGACATCTAGATAGGGCTGCAGAACAACTGGTAGAGTACGCAGGACAAATCTGATGCGTGTAGAACTTATGCCACTTTGGGTCAACAGCAATTTCCTGACTGACAAGAAACCTCTCTCATGGGAGTATTGGAAACTGAAACGAATCTACTATGTTCAAAATCTCCTGCTCCCTCATTCCTATATTATTGAATCTTTCGACTATCTTTGTACTCATTCTAAAATAGCCAGATCGGATCACTGGAAATTCCTATTGATCAGAAGTGCAGTACAGAATATTTCATGCATCTCGGCTCCTGCTGGGAGCACCTGTCTGGCCTCCTCTCTAGTGGGTTGGCTTTTGCTGCCCAAAGGCAGAGCAGGAATAATATATCCATGCCTCTGAGAAGCTCAGCCACTGCAAATCCTTACTGCAAAAAGGTCACTGAGAAAAGGAACTGGCCAACGGGCTATCCATAGAGCAGTGGTCCAAATACTGACTTACTGCCCACACCTCATATCGGGACTCGTATCCCGTGGCAATGTCCAGTTCTTGCTGACTTTTGGAAAGGGGTGCATGTCACCTGTCAGGCAATCATGGGTCTTTCCTTTCCATCCTCCCCACTAGCATACATTCTTGGCCTGCCTCAGGATAACCCACAACCTATGGACCTCCAAGGACGCTAGCTAGGAGCAGTGGCCACTGAAGTTAAATGCCTTATTCTGCAATGGTGGAGGGCAGTGGAACCCCTTTGCTACTTAATTAGAAGCAGAATGTTGGCCTCCTGGCGCATCATGAGCATCTTCGTCACCTAGCTGTAGGGAAGTCTCAGGAGTGCAATAATATTTGGGGCACATATCTGCAATACATTGCAGGGGCAGTCACTTAATGGGCTCTACATGAGGTACTATCTTCATACTAAGTAAGATTCCTTAGATTCCTAGGTGCACTCAGAACAGTGACCCCCCCCATCATTTTTTGGGGGTACTATTACTAGTGATTCACCTATAGTATACATGAAGCTTCTGTCTCTTTGACTGTGTTCTCATATCTTATGTCACCTGACTGTTATGAGTGTTAATGTTTTTATTATTTGTTTATAGCTCCCAGGTCAGTTCATACTTTAATGGTCACCCTATATATGATCCTTGATATACAGGTTCATTGTTTTTGCAAATTTGTAAATTGTTGTCATAATCTCTCACGTTAATGAATGTGCTTATTGTCACTGATAATGTCAATATTGCACTGTACCTGTGTTGGCTGTTTTAAAATAAAAACTCAATAAAGGCAAGGCAAAGTTTATTTATCTGGCGCCCAATCCCGGAGGCTCTGGGCGCCTAGCATACAGAAGGCAGGAAAAATAAAATCTAAACATCATACAAAGGTAATAAATATAATAAAACCAAGTCAAAACAATACATTAAATAAATAGATCTTACAGCAGGTTAAAATACCTCATCTTGGAAGGCCGATGAAAATAAGTAGGCCTTGAGATGACTCTTAAAACACTTGGCTGAGGAGGCCTCCCTAATATAAAGTGGCAAGCTGTTCCAAAGGACCAGGCCGGCATCACTAAAAGCCCAATCACCGGCCATTTTGAGATGGGTCTTAGGAATCTCAAGGGGGCCCTGGGTCAAGGAGCAGAGGGATCGGACTGGGGCAGTCGGTGTCAGAAGGTCAATAAGATAGCCAGGGCCTAGTCAGTGCAAGATCTTATAGGTGAGTAAACTCACCTTGAAGATGAAGCTTTTAACAAAAAATGTGTTCTCTAGTAGATTGTTACAGCTGAAACAGCATGTTTATCAGAATAAAGTTGCTCTTTGAAGGTGATAGGAAACAATTTTGTACACCTCCAGATACCCCTTTGTTTTCCTTTTAGTGTGTATCCAATATTCTGATATGTTTGGAGCTTTTTTTCTTAAATTAATAATCTTTTTATTTACATTTGTGACTACTCTGAATCCATTTCTGCTCAGTAGTTGCTGTTCTCTCTTTTCATACTGCCTGAAAATTCTACCGCATCAGTGACACCACTGCAGACCATTGCAGGCCATTCAGATAAATAACATGGAACGGTGCAACTGACAGCACTTTATTTATTTGGTTTCTGGTGACCAGGTAAGTGCACTAGATGAGAATTAGTCTATTTTCTGGCACAACCTGGGAGGTCAAAATGTGCAGAAAGCAATGAATTGTCAATAGGCTAATATATAAGTGCAATAGTTACATGTAGAAAAAAATACTTAGATACAAGTGAGTCAACGATAAAATACAGGTTATATCCAGAACACAAAGCTTTAAAGGGGACAGAAATGGATTACTTATGTTTGAAATGTCTCTGTTTTCATAAATTATATTCATATTTCTAAAGGATCCCTATTTAACTGTGCCTGAATAAAAGCTGAAGCTGTCAGTTGTGTTTTGTATTGTTTTCTTTGTATGGACAACATTCTGTGCAGTTCCTTTCATGGAACCAAGATCTGGAGTTTTGACTATATCACTTCATTGTTTCAGAAATGTGAGCATGAACATATCAGTACAGTGCCCAAGGTTTATTTTTCTTTTATGTTTCTTTTTCTCATTGGGAATAACCTTAGGGCAGAATTTCTGTATGATTGGTTATTGTAGCTATTGCTTTTTTGTATGTTTGTGTTTTTTGGGGAACATTTCAATAAAGTATACTTATTCAAAAAAAAAAAGGTTGTCACAAATGCTGAGCAGAAGTGAGTTCCAAAGCTTCAGCGCAAAGAAGGAAAAAGAAGATTCCACCATTTTCTTTGAGACATTGAGGCTGGCAGTAAAGCATGATCTAAAGCCCTAAAGGTATAAGCACGGGATGATTTTGTAAGAAGTGTGACTAAGGAGGATGAGGTCTGATGGTGCAGTAGTTTATTAATAAGGCATCCAAGATTAGAGGTGCACAGTGCAGCAGAGAAGAGCCCTCTAGAACCTAGTAGAGTAGACAACGGTGCATTAGACAAGTGGTAACTAGAGCAAGGCAGCACAAGTTAGTAAAAGTTACCTCCCACCTTCTCAAGTTAGAGTTTGATGTACTGAATAAGGATAAACCCCTATGGTTTAATCTGGGCAGTAGGCTGCCTTGTGCTATTGCCACACAAGTGTGAGATGTCAGATTATTTCTAACACTATATGCAAGGCCCAACCTGGAATTTGCAGATTTAAACACCACATTTAAATGAAGTGTGAAATTAAGAGTGAGGTCAAATATCATGCTTAAACATTTAAATGAGTCTACCAACTCATGCAGAAAGCCACCAAGGCAAGAAAAACTAGTAATCTATTAAGACCACTGTTTTGGTATAGACCCAGACACCATTGACTTGAGTTTTCTTAGCATTTAAGACCAGGTTATTTTTATAAGCCAAGTTTGAAGGGAATCAACGTCCAGATTGATCTGTCAGTTGACGTCGTTAATGCAGTTTGAGCTGTACATGATGGCTCTAATTACAGAAGGGAGGTGCAATAAGAAATGCAAATGTATCAGTAGCAATTATAATTAATGGGAAAGTTATTATGTATAACAGTCAGCATGACTCAGAGTTTCCACCTTTCTGTCACTCACTCAGAATGCTGAAGAAACAGAACTGCCACAGCATTAGCATAAAACACATAAGCAGTTCCTGTAGGCAAAATTGGCCCTCAAATTGGAGGGGGGAGGGGGTGACTTCAGACAGCTGAAACTTCTAAATAAGCAAATGATTAAACAAATGAATTAAAAAAATACTGTCTCAAAAAAAAAGCATTTCCCAGTGAATGCATTTTGAATAATTTGTTAAAACTTTGGAGGAAAGAGAAGCAACACCCTTTAAAATTGGGAGCGTGTTTTACTTGTTGTTGGTCACTAGTGAAGAGACGTGGTCTTCAGTCATGTTTTGCTGTTTTTTGTGTTGTGCATAGCACACACCACAGAGGATCCCAGCGAGCTTAGAATCAGGACTTAGAAAAACCTTTTCAAGATGTTTCTTTTTTTTCTAAGTCCAGGAAAGTACATGGAGGGCCCTATGCACAAATGGTATACCATCCATACGCACTCAAATATGCGGTGCCTAGGACCAGGAAACACACATCCTGGGTGTCGTACAGACACCTGTTTATGCACAAAAGGTGCACACCTGCTCTGTACCCCTGCCTGGAGCTGTCTGTGGGGATTCTGTACAACTGCCAGTCCCAGTATGCACACTCATACCAGTGTGTACCAGTCATAATAGTGCAAAGAGAGCAGTGTGCATGCTCACAGATTTAGAACTTTTTTAAAGATCAAATGCACATGTTCCATAAAAAGCTTGAATCCCTTTGAATACACATCCCTGTATCATGATTAGTGTTTCATGAAATTATCATGCTGTTTGGTTTGGGGTTTTTCTTTAAATCAGCATCTGTTAATGTGCTCTGCAGTAACTGAAAACAGTGAATAAACAGTGAAGATGTTTCTGTCCCTGTCAGTGAGCAATGACATCATACCTGTCCTGCCTGCTGCTTCTGCAGTTAAGTCCCTGATTGACTAAATAAGTTGTTGCAGTCCCTATTTACAGCAGTCTGTAGAGCTAATTGTTTTAACTCAGAGTTTACTAACCCATCCGGTTTGTGTTTAGAGAGATATGCTTAAAAATCTATCTTTCTGTTCTTATAAAAAGTTGATTACTTGGGTTTCAGTGCTGAATTGAAGTGATATGAATGAATATGTGAGAAATAACAGTTCCTGTATCATAGCTCTCAGTTCTCTGTCATCAAAACTCTGTATTCTATTCTGGCTGTATAATGGATATAAAATAAATTACATTCCATTGATTCATAGAAGCAGCGTGTATTTAACGTAGCCTTAATAAATATGTTCATGTGATAATTTTATTTTAATGTCAGACTAACAAATGTGTATCTGCCACACTCTGCTATTTCAGGAACAAGTACTGTATGATCTCATAAAATTCGGTTCTTAGAGGGTTTCTGTGTGAAAATACATCATGTATGTGTATAACTAGAAATACTATATGGCATCCTGAGGCCCCTGTCTCCTGCTCAACAGTTTAGGCAGCAGCTCTCTGCTTCCCCCTTTCCCCTGCCCCAAAAGCCCCTCATCTCCTGCCCTCATTTGAGGCTGCTGCAACCCACTGCCCACTGTCTTCTCCACACAGTCAGGGCTGCTGCACCTTGTTGCCTCCTGCACAAACAGTTGAGGCTGCTGCACCCTGCTGCCCTCTGTCCCCCACCCTATGACACAAGATGAAAGTATTTTTTTCTTTTTCTTTTGAGTAGTTTCGGCAGTGTACCAAAGGATCTGTCTCCAGTGGCAGGGAGCAGCATGGTGCGACAACCCTAATTGTGGAGGCAAGAGCGTAGTGCCTGAAAATAGTCAATTTGGCTAGTGCACTTACCCAGTTAACAAAAATTGAATAAAATAAAATAAATAAAGAGGCTCTACGGTGCAACAGGACACAGTGGTGTCAGGGGACAGAGAACAGCACGATGCAGAAGCCTTGACTGTGGTGCAGAACACAGTGGGGCATCAAGGTACAGCAGCCCTGACTGTGTGCCAGAGTGCACGTGGTGCGGCAGCCCTGCCCATTTGGGGCAATGGAAGTGGGTAGTAGGGTGCAGCAAAAACCCCACCTTTGGTGGCCTGGGGCAGCATGGTGCAGCAGCCCAAACTGTGGAGGCAGAGGCCCTGGGACTCTAGGGCTTAGCGAAGCATATCAGCCCTGTCTGTGGAGACAAGAAAAGGGGTAAACAGAGTGCATTGGCCCTGACTGTGGGGGTGGGGGACAGAAGGAAGCAGGGTGCAGCAGCCTCAACTGAGAGGCAGAAGACAGGGGCATCAGGATACCATACAGTATTTATAGTTATACATATACAGTACATGATGTATCTCCACACAACTGAATTTTATGAGTTCATACAGTGCATGTTCCTGAAATAGTAGAGTGTGGCAGACACACGTTTGTCAATCAGACATGGAAAAACACTTTTTATCACATTAACATATTTATTGAGGCTACATTAAATACATGCTGCTTCTAAGAATTAATGGAATGCAGTTTATTTTATGTCCATCAAACAATCCTGTGTTATATAGCCAGAATAGAATGCAGAGTTGTGATGACAGAGAACTGAGAGCTGTGATACAGAAAATGTTGTTTCGCTCAGATTCATTCATACCACTTTAGTTCAGCACCGAACCCCCACAATGATCAACTTCTTATGAGAAAAGAAAGATTTTAAGCATATCTCTTGTTAAGTTTCCAACTATAACTCTCCCAAGCAAAGGACAACAGTACACAAGCAACCACAGACAGCCATCATCAGATAACACAGACAACATGCAACTGTTTCTCGATGACACAAATTCAGTAGCACTGATGTGCTACCTTTAAGCAATATACCACAACAGGGTGTGAGTTATGCTAGGATTTACCCATGCCTGATGTGTTGTTTGGCCATGAGGCTGCAGGTTGAGTGAGCAGAACACACCAGGTGTGGGCAAATAATAGCATAACCCACACTCTGGATGTATGTATTCCTCTGGTACATGCTTTTAGTTGACTGTTACCTATGTGGTAATCAAGTATTCCATTCTCGTCTGCATAACTGTTTATTGTCATGTGATAACCTGCATGTTATCCTCCCCATATACCCTTCCCCCAGGTTGCCCTGGGAGACGAGCATCGTTTTGCTCAGTGTGCCTTTCCTGGTGAATCAATTGCATAAATAAATAAAATAAAAATAAAGATTATAAAATGCCTCTTTTTTTTAAATTACAAAAACAAAAATGGTGTTTTTTAGTACTTTAAATAATTTTTATTAAAATTATTGTTGTGCCAGAAAAAGTAGCTCCTGGTTCATCAGCAGGATAAGCCCCCACTGTCATATGATTAGAAAATGAAGAGCAGGAAGAGCTGAAAGAAGCTCACGACTACCAAGAAAATTATCATTGGCACTTGAACTTGCGCCTGAGAGGCCTACCAGAAGGGAACGAAGGAGAAGGAGCTTTGGACTTCTGTGGAAAAATGCTGCATGAGCTGCTAGGGGTGCAGCCAGCCTAAGAAGGGGAAAATAAAGTTGGAGTGAGCTCATCGCACTGTAATGCCGCATCCACCGGCAGGCCATCCTCTGCAGCAGATCATAATGCGCTTTCATAATTTCCAGGACAAGGAGGCAATTCTAAGGGCCTACAGAGCAAAAGGCTCATTGAATTATGAAGGGAATCGGCTTTATATCTCCCAGGATTATTCTGCAAGGCTGCTCATGAAGTGAAAGATGTTCAATGCAGTTATGGCCTAATTGAGAAGTCTGAAGGTGGAGAATTTTTTGCTATACCCGGCCACGTTCAAGATACAGCATGAGGGGGCAACCTTCTCCTTTTGGGAGGCAGAGAAGGCTGAAAAATTCGTCAAGACCCTACGAAAGAAAGTGGGCTGAGGAGCAAGAAAGGGGCATGGTATTGGTACTCGCTCCTGAGACCTAACGAGGCCAGCTTATACTGTTTGAACGTTTTAAAATTTAACAAGTTGAGAAGTTGGGTGAGCTTTGTTTTGTTTGCTTGCCACCTAGTTTAGATTGCTGCATTCCATCCTGGCTGGTGCCACTGTACCTCTGCCTGCAAAAGTCCAGGCCCCATGGGGCTTGCATTTCTGCAGCCACACATTCTCATGTACTCAGCATGATACACACACACACGTCACAGATACAAACCCAAGAAGGTAGCACATTAGTGCTACTGTATTTGTGTCATCACTGTTGTATGCTGTTTCTTATACATAGATACATAGACAGTGTCGGCAGATAAGGGCCTATGGCCCACCTAGTCTGCCCATTTGAGCTTGTAAGTTCAGTCTGTTTTCCTAGAAGTCTGTTTCCCCTTACCCCTGCCCTCTAGAATTCCTTTATGTCTATCCCATGCATTCTTAAATCCCGTGATTGTTTCAGCCCCCACCACTTCCTCTGGCAGGGTGTTCACTTGTCCACCACCCATTCTGTGAAGAAATTCTTTCTCATGTTTCCTCTGAATCGTCCTCCCTCCAACTTCATCCCATGCCCTCTAGTCCTGAAACATCTTTTCGCTTAAAAATAGTGTTTTCCTGCACCCTGTTCCTCCCTGTAAGATACTTGTATGTCTCTATCATATCCCCTCTCTCCTCCTCTCCTCCAGGGAGTACATGTTCAGTTCCTTCAACCTGTCTTCATAGGGACTTGTGATGCAACCCATGCACCATCTTTGTTGCCCTCCTCTGAACCTTCTCTACCCTGTCTATGTCCTTACGTAGAGTATGGTCTCAGAACTGTACACTGTACTCAGGTGGGGCCTCACTAGTGTCTTGTAGCAGCGAATTATGACCTCCTTTTCCTGCTGGTGATGCCCCTGCCTATACATCCCAGCATCCTATTTGCTTTACCTGCTGCCTTGTCACACTGTTTCCCTACCTTGGGGTCATCAGAGATGACAACCCCAAGATCCCTTTCCTGCTTGGTGCATGCTATATCCTCACCCCAACTGATATATTGTGCCAGGGTTTTGTGCCCCATATGCATTATCTTGCACTTCTTTGCATTGAATTTCAACTGCCAAACCCTTGACCATTCTTCAAGTTTCTGCAGGTCCCTTCTCATTCTGTCTACACCCTCTGGTGTGTCTACTCTATTACAGAGCTTTGTGTCATCAGCGAACAGTGAAATTCTGACTTCTAGATCCTGTGCAATGTCACTGATGAAGATGTTGAATAGGACCGGTCCCAGCACTAGTCCTGTGGTACCCCACTGGTTACTCTTCCCTCTGTGGAGTGACAGCCATTTACCACCCACCTCTGTGTCCTGCCGCCCAGCCAGTTACCTACCCACCACACTACTGTCCTGCCACACCCATATTCCCCAGTTTGTGTAATAGTCTTCTATGTGGCACAGTGTCAAGGCCTTGCTGAAGTCCAGATAGGCCATGTCCACTGCCCTCCCTGATCCACCTCCCTAGTCACCCAGTCAAAAATTCAATGAGGTTGGTCTGACATGACCTCCCCTGGTGAAACCATGCTGCCTTGGGTCCTGGTCCATTGACAACCAGATGTTCACCAATCTCTCCCTCAGTAGTGCTTCCATGATCTTTCCCACTACCGAGGTGAGGCTGACTGGTCTGTAGTTCCCTGCTTCCTCTTTGTTCCCACTTTTGTATAAGGGGACTATATCTGCTGTCCTCCAGTCCTTGGGTACCTCCCTGTTTCCAGCGATTGGCTGAACAGGATAGCCAGAGGTTCAGCCACCACCTCTCTTAGTTCTTTAAGGCCACAGGGGTTGCACCCCATCTGGCCCCATTGCTTTATCAGCTCTTATTACTTCCAGTTCCTTCAGGACCCCTTTCTCGTGTAAAGGGACTTGTGTCCATTCTGCACCATTCTCACCCTTGTACTCCTTCAGACCCATTACCCCCTCTTCCTTAGTAAAGACTAGAGAAATACCTGTTCAATATGTCAGCTTTATTGTTGTCATCCTCCATGGCTCCCATCCTCCCCCTTCAGTCTCACTATCCCTCCCTTTGTCTTTCTTTTTTCACTTATGTACCTGTAAAAGGTTTTGTCCCCTTTACCCACTGATTTTGCAATGTGTTCTTCTGTCTGAGCTTTGGCTTCCCTTACTGACTTCCCTGCCTCCCTTTGTTTCTCCTGGTACTTCTCCCTATCCCCTTTTCTGATGATGAATGTCTGATGGCTGTCTGCAGTTGCTTGTATGGTGCTGTCCTTCTGCTGCTTTCAGGGGTGAGGAGTTAGGGTTCAAAACCCTAGCACCACATGTCCCTACTTTGTTGCTTAAGCCTAACTAGTGCATTAACGCAGGTTTTTTTTAAACTAATTTCCTTTCTTTTTGAGATAGTGGAATCATATCCCCGTTCATGCAGGTCCCTGTATGACATGCATGAACAGAGCCATCTGGCTGCAGATTCTATGTAACTACAGATGCAGATGTGCAGGGCCCTCTGGGTCATGGGCCAACTGAGGTGTCCATCTGGTGGAAGAAGCCCAGAGGGCTCTGGACTTCCATATGGCTAGGCATGCAAATGCACAGGACCTTTTGGGCCCTGCACCAAATGTAGAGTCAATCAGAGTGCAGAAGCGCAGGGCCCAGAGGGCCCTGTCCTTCTGTGCAGCTACAAATGCAGATATGCAGATATCCAGGGCTGTCTGTGCTTTTCACCAAGTAAGGAATCTATTTGGATGCAGAAGCTTCCACACCAAGTGAGGAGTCCAGCTAGATGTGGAAGTGCAGGGCCCTGTTCTTTCATGCGGCTACAGATGCAGACACATGTGACCCTTCTTTCATAACTTTGTTGTTGTTTAATATTTTGACCCCAAATTTTCAACATAATCTTTTAATGACCCCGCCTCATGAACCAGTTAGGTGAAATTTTTCAAATCTTGCCTGAAAGTGATTTTGCAGATGACTGAAAAATCACCTTCTGGGCTGGATTTGAAATATTGCACCTTCCTGGTTCATAAGTTGTAGACAAAAAAGGCCATGTTAAAAATCTGGGGTAAAAATGTTTTCAAATGGCCTTGTTATTAAAAAAATGTTCTTCTATATAAAGACAAAGTTCTTTCATTAGCAAATGTTTTTCTTTCGTATGGTCATGTGAAAGAAGAAGTCTTTCATATGAAGAAAATCTTTTTTGTGACATTTTTGAAAAATCTTTTTTCATAACAAATTCTTCTTTCGTATTGAAAGATCACAAAAGAAGAATCTTGCATCATGAATAACAAATACAGCACCAAGTGTGAGGTTTTTTTTGCAGGGGAGGAGCTAGCACCAGAGGCAGTGCCACTCTTGAGGCTGACACATTACGTGGCACTCGCGGGTGGGCCAACAATGGTCGCCAATTCCTCCTTTGCCCCAGTTCTGCTTCTCCCGCCATCAAGATTGCAGCACTCTCACCTGCTGAAGAAATTTCATCTACAACATTGTGGCCTAGTTAGTTGTTTTGATGTCATTGTTACCATTCCAAATCCGGTGTCCACTAGTAACTTGGCACCATTTTCTGCAGGAATTTGGTAAGACCTTTTTCTTTCTTGAAGCAGTGCTAAGTCTGTTTCTTCTTATTATTATTTTAGTTACCATGAGTCATGGGTTTGTCTGGGGACAAAAAGCACTCTTCCAAGGCAGGCTGGCCTCCTATGAGCTGGTGTCCCTGTACTGGCAGATATCAATCATGGACATGCAAAATCGATACCGCACCTGCCTGGGTCCATCTCACGACATCAATAGTTGTGACTCTTACTTCCCCATGGACAATGGAGCACTGTGCATGGAAAGTCAGCCATGATCCATTGACTTTCAGAGGGCAGTGTTGTATGAGGGACTCCAAGTGCAGGTCTCTCCACCCTTTCTTTGGATCCCCTCCTGATTCTATACAAACCTGTGAGTCAGAGGAGCCTCCTCTTCTTCTAGCCTTGCCAGGGAGGAGGTCTCTTCTGCAGTGCTGGAGGATTGGTCTGGGCTTCTCAGGGGCTGGGCTGGCAGCAACGTACAGGCAGTCAACTCCTCAGAGGTGAAGGCTCCCCCAGTGTCTCAGCCCATGCCTGCTTGGCACAGCATGGGTGGCTTCTCAGTGCTGCCCACCTGTGCCATTCTGTATCCTGGAGCAATTTGTGGCTCTGGTGATAGGCATTGTGAGTGATACTGGGCCCTCCTGCTGCACCACAAGTGGTACATTGGGTGGGAAAACCTTTGGGGCTGTTCATCTGGAGGTCATCTGGATCTCCTTCTGTCCAGAGCCAGATGCTTGGGAGACTGATCTGGACTGGCGGTCCAGCTCCTCAGAGTCAGAGGGTTCTCTGGTGCTCGGTAACTCTGTGCCCTTCCAGGTATCCCTTCCCTTTCCACTAGTGAATATGATTGATGCTGACTCCCACACCAGTGGTGATGTCAGGAGCATTCCTGCCAATGGTGACCCTCCAACTGAGGGGATGGTGGTTTGGATCTTGGGGGCCTGGAGAGCTGTCGGCCTCAGTGCTGTTCCTCTATCAGGCCAGAAGAGGGACTCACTCTTCTGTGGCCTCCCTCAGGAGGCCAGTGGGATGTGAGCAGTCCCTAGCTTTGGGAGTGAGGAAGAGGTCAACCTCAGAATCAGTGGGGTTGAGGGAGCAGGACATGGGGCAACAACCTTCCCCAGGGACCCTTGGGGGTTCAGGAATGTGTCACAGTGCTGACCCCTTGTTCTCTCCCATGTCCCATTCAAGGGAAACATTATTGAGTGGGGCTGGGGTTCACCCTTCTGGTTTTATGAAGCTCCAGTCTCCTCAAAGGGTAGTTTTCTGTTCAGGGCTCAGTTCTCACTGCTTTGAGTTGGTTGAGCAGCCAGTAACTGCACAGAGCAGTGGACCCTAGGAGCTCCAAGATTACCAGCTAGGTCCCCTGGCAGAGGTCACTCAGATAAGATGAAGTGTGTTTTCCCATTGCCTCTGCAGCCCCCTCCCCTCATTTCCCAGGGCATGTGGGTCCTTCAGGGCCCTTGACCTGGGAGTAGTTCAAAGCCACTGCTGCCGCCTTCATCAGGTATGTCAAGGCTATGAATTAGGAGGCTTTCTGCTTGTCTCCCCCACAGCAGCTGGACTTGAACTCTTAAGATTCATCAGCCTCCTCATCTTCCTCCTTCAAGGAAGAAGATACCTCCATCCATCTGTCCTCAGACACTAATCAGAGTATCAACGCTTCCTATAGGGGCTGGTCAGTGATCTTCACCTATCCCACTTTGCTAGCCACAATACTGAGTGGACATGATGTGTCTTCCTTAGTTAATTCAGTGCGGACCACCTGGTCATCTTTTCCTGGCCAGTTCCCTTCCAGGAAGCATTGTCCTGCACCTGTCAGTACCATCTGTCAAAACCTCCAGCTCCTATGGACTGCCAACACAGGTATTGCACATACCAGGGGGTCTCGAGGTATGTTGCCTCAGCCCACTTTGGGAGAGAGGGTACTGGGTACCCCTTCTGGGCATAGACACCTGGTGTGCAACCGGCCCTCGGATATGGACTCCTCAGAGCTTGACTGATGTTATTTTCAGCTTGTATCATGTTCAGCTTTGTCACTCATCAGGAACATCACATTATCTTCAACAGGCATCTGTGGTCAGTGCTAGATCAGGGGCTGACATTGCTGCCTGATATGAAGGCAACCAGACAGGCCATTGCCCTCTCTGTGCAGGGTCTGTAGCTTACAAGGCACCAGGCAAGGGTGTCTTATGATGCCAATGAGGTAACTTCAAGGCTAGCGGTGACAGCGATCTGCATTAGGTGGAAAGCTTGGCTTTGTCTATCAAGGTTGTCACCCTTGGCATGGTGTAGGGTGCTGCCTCTGTTCTCCAGGGGGCCTACCTTTTCTCCCACATGACAAGGTGGTAACTACAGGGGCAACTTCCATCTCCCAGACAATGGGAGGCCACATTTCACCCTGACCAGTTGCAAGCCTAACTGGCCTGTAATGGGTCTCCTTCTTTCATGGTCGTCCCCCCACAAGAGACTCAAGTCCCTCAGGGAAGTGTTGGGCCCACTTTGGAAGCTTGGTATTCACCCACACTGTGATGAATGGTGAAGACTAACACAAGGAAGATATGAAAATGATGTACCTATTGTAATTCTTGATCTTTTTGTATATCTCCACCATTCATTGCTGGCACCTTTCTTTATGGGCCTCAGTCCCTGGATGATGCCCCCTCTCTGCTTGCCCTCCCCTTCCTTGAGGCCAATTGAGGGCTGGATCCTACTGGTACCTCCGTATCCTCTGTTACCTTTCTAAGTGACAGAGGACCAACCCTGGGAGGGAGGGCAAGTAGGGCTTTTTGCCCAGGCCTTAGAGACTCCCTGTAGGTCCTTGCCTTCTCAGCCAAGGGGGTTCCTCCTGGATGTGATCTGGTCCTGTGGTGGGGGACATCCCTTAGGTGGGGTAGAGAGGAGAGGGACCATGGTGACTCTTTTTCTCCCTCCTTATATAATTGTTCCTTCCCCCACTTTTTTTGGGGGGTAGGACCTGTCCTGGACAGGATTGCCCCCTGAACCCCATGGGATCTCCTCTCAGGGCAACAGTAACCGGAGGTGCTCTTTTTACCTATGAGTAAACCGTCATGTTATACAATGCTGAACAGTCATCAGAATGACTGACTGTACATCATGTATATTGCACTTGCACTTTAGCTGGTACTCTATTGTATTTCAGCTGTATTCTTGCACTTAGTTATACCTAGCTGTACTCAGTATATTCAATGTATTCTATTTCCTGTACTTTTCTTTGTTATTGTAAGTGTATTGTTTGTATTACCTATGTACCATCTTTATGGCCTGTGTCATGCCTGACAACAGTCCATTGGAACAGTGCACCTAGGAACATATGAACATAGGAAATTTGCCAGCAGAAACAAGCCACATGGTCTATCAAGTCTGCTCGAATGTGCAGCTACCACACCTACCTTGCAGCTGCCCTTCCCCTTCACAATAACCTCCCATCTACCCTGCCCCATCCCCTTTTGAAACCCCCACTGTCTTGAGGACACCAGCTCCTCTGGCAGTGAATTCTATTCTGTCACAACCCTCTCCGTGAAAAAATGTTTCCTCATTTCCCTCCTATTGCTACCCCTTCCAATCTAAGACCATTACCTCTTTTGTCCCTCCCCCTGCTTAACTTAAATATCCATTCTGTTCCGGTATTGTTAATCCCCTTTAAGTACTTGAAGGTCTCAATCCTATGCCCCCCGATCTCTTCTCTCCTATAGGGAGTACATATTCAAGTCACGCAGCCTTTTCTCATATGGCCGTCCCTGTATCATTTTAGTTGCTCTGTGCTGTACCCCTTCCAGTAGTTTGATACCCTTCTTTTAATATGAGCACCAGTACTGCACGCAGTACTCCAGGTGTGGTCTGACCAGTGACCTGTAGAGAGGCAGGATCACCTCCCAGTTCCTGGAGAAGATTCTTCTCCCAATGCACCCCAGCATCCTGTTGGCCTCTGCTGCTGCATTCCTGCACTGCTCTGAGTGGTTTATTTTCCCATTTACCACCACCCCTAGAACCTTTTCCTCCTCTGTGCCACCTAGCTGTACTCAACCCAGCTGATAGCTCCTCCCTGAGTTCTTCACTCCAAAGTGCAACACCTTGCACTTTTTAGCACTGAACCCCAGCTGACACTCTTCTGCCCACTCCTTCAGTTTAATCAGGTCATTCTGCAGTTCCTGCCATCTCTCTATGTCACTCACCACTGCCCCTAACTCAGTGTCATCAGCAAAGAGGCTGATCTTATTCCTGATGCCATGCGAGATGTCCACTATGAATATCCCAAACAACACAGGCACCAGTACCGATCCTGTGGAACCCTGCTTGCAACTGCCCTTGGAGATGAGAGCTCCCCCCAACCACTACCCTCTGCTGTCTCCCCTGAAGTCAATTTTTGATCCAGTTAACTATCTTAGTCTCAACCCCCACATACCTCAATTTTCCTCAACATCCAGCACTGAATCACAGGCCTCGCTGAAGTCCAAAAATATGACTTCCGCCACATGACCTTTGTTCAGTTCCCTCAGTACCCAGTCATAGTACTCAACTAAGTTAGTCTGATAGGACCTTCCTGAGACAAACCTATGCTGATGACTGTCCTGGAGTCCATTATCTTCCAGAAATGTCACCAGCTTCTCCTGCAGGATTGTCTCCATCAGCTTCCCCACAATGGATGTCAGGTTACAGGTCTGTAACTGCCTGGTTCACCCTTAGTGTCACTTTTATGGAGGGGCACCACATTGGCCATACTCCAGTCCTGTGGTATGCACCTTGTGTCCAGGAAAGTATTGAATAGGCCTGCAGTGACCCTGCCAGTACCTCTGCCAGTTCCCTCAGCACCCTGGGATGTATGCTGTCTGGTTCTGGTGCCTTATCCACCCTCAGAGCCCTCAGACCCTCTGATGCCTGCCCTCAGTGATTACCCCATATGTCACTCCTTCCCCCCTGCTCACCCTCACCACCCCCTGCAGAAGCTGCCTGACCTTCTCCCTCATGAATATGGAACAGAAGTACTCATTTAATGCTTCTGCCTGTTCTGCTCCTTTCTCTGCCCACCCCCATCCTTCCTGATCTGCACTATCTGATCCTTACAGCTCCTTCTTTCCCTAATGTGTCAGAAGAAGTCCTTTTCACCATTTTTGATTCCCTGAGCCAGCCTCATTTCCTTGGAGGCCTTGGCTGTTCTAATACCATGGTAACTTCTCTGGACTTCCTCACATACTCTTCCCTATCTTCCCCATCCCGAAATTCTTGTATGTACAGAATGGTGCCTTTTTTGCCCTCACCTTATTTAAAACTTCCCTTCTCATCCAGCTTGACTTCTTAAATCTTCCCTTCTTGCTCTGTAGTTTGATAAGGTCCTAACAGCCTCCACAAGCCCCAGTGTAGTTTTTTTTCCCATTTCTGTTTAGCATCCCAATGAGACTGAATTCCTGCCAGGTACTCTCCAAAGATTTCACCCATCCTATTGAAGTCAGCCTTTCTGAAGTCAACCACCCTCATCCCTGTACCAACCACATGCCTGCCCATGTTGAGCATGAACCATTAAGATAGGCAGTATAGCGGAGTGGTCTAAGGCTCTGAGCTGCAAATCTGGTGAAATCCAGCAGACCAGACCTGGGTTTGAATCTCACAGCTTCCACTTGCATACTGTGTGACCTTGAGCAAGTCACTTAACTTCCTTGTGCTCCCAGGTTGCTCCTGTAAAAAAGCTTTCAGCTTAGTGTGCTATACCTGGTTAAACAACTAAGTAAAAAAAAAAAAAAGATTGGTGGTCACTCCCTGCCAGTGGGTCTACCACCCTCACCTCCCTTACAACCACCTGTGTGGTGGTGTTTTTATTTTTTACTCACAGGGATTGCTATTGTTTGTTGCTAACATTTCATTGCTTTATTTTTTCTCTGATTCAAATTGTTGTTGCTGGTATACCTTCTTCTGCATTATTACAAGGTGTGCCTACAGGTGTGTGCTAACAGATTACTCCTGTAATCTTCTGATTCAAATTGTCTTTTGCAAGGTATATCTTCTGTTACTGCTTTATTTTCTCTGGAGCAAAGTGTTTCTTACAGCGTATATCTTCTCTGAAATTATTACAGGTGGTGCTTTACAGTTTTACAGTTTTATCTAACATTAGGATAAGCTTCAGGGTTACTGCATTTGTTGTTGACTGATTGTTTCTGCTCTTACCTCCTTGTTCTTTCGTCCGTGGTTCTTCTTTTTAGGCAGGGAAGGGGCCAGCAACCATGCCACACTACACTCCTTTTATAGGGTACCACAGTTGTGACATTTCCTGTAGGCAGAGTAGGAAGGGGCGGATCAGTGGGGCCTCCACAAGGTGATCTCATTTACAGGGGCACTAGTAATTTAACTTGTTATAACAAGTTAAACAAAGCACAATTAAACCATTACTTGCATTTTTTCCTTTTTTTTTTCCTTCTAATTACTCTGACTAGGTTACAAACCCAGCAACTTATTTGGAATGGATTTCATTAACTGCAGGTACTGTGGAACAATTTTCAGAAGGACAGTCTTACAGGATTTAGGACACTGTGTCCTACATGCTGGGCCTTGAGATCTTATGGCTCAGCTCCGGCAGCACGGGCAGAGATTGCACACCTCAAATTTCATATTGAAGAGGAAATACATTATAAGAACCACCGCCATTTCCCAGCATCCAACAGAAAACCTAGGCCGCAGAGAGGTAGTTGGTCCAGGAGGTTGGCAGGTGGTTAGGAGGAACAAATCAGGTGCCCATCACTCTCTGCTCTCCAACACATTACCCAAAAACCATATAAACACTACAAACAGGTATCTGCCTCTATCTCTGAAATCAAATAAAGAGGCAGAAGACACTGCAGAGCAGGACACTGCGGCACAGGAGCTAGCACAACAAAACTCACCCAAATCAGGAACCAAAACAAAACAAGCACAAAGGAAATCAAAAACTTCTGATCATAGGAGACTCCATGATTCGGGAGTTGATACCCATCTCCAGCCAGGGTGATGGTCAGATGTCTCAGGTACATCAGCATGGAGAGACACTGGACCGCATTGCTAAAATTGTTCACAAAGCAGGAGAAAACATTGATGTCCTAGTACACATAGGGACTAATGATCTCGCCAGCCGGTCAGTTGTGGAGACCAAGGAACACCTGACTAGGCTGGGTGACAAACTATCATCTATTTCATCCGGCATCTCCTTCTCTGAGATCCTGCCAGTCTGGGAGAGGGGAGCAGATGGACAGAAGGTCAGAGAAGGGGAGATGGGGAACTAAACACGTGGCTCAAGGGCTGGTGCCAGGAAAAAGGACACAGATTTGTAGGGAACTGGCAACAGTTCTGGGAGCGAAAGTTCTTTAAATTTGATGGACTGCATCTGACTAAAGAGGGAGTCAGTGCATTGGGGCAGAAGTTTGATGTCTTTGCAGAATATTTAAACTAGCAAATGGGAGAGGGTGCAGCACCCATCGTCGAATGGGAAGAACACCCTCCCCTCAGCTAGTGGTCAAACAGGAATTCAGCATGTTTGCCGTTCATTTGCATCACCAGATAAGAAAAAGGTTTGTCTCCATACGATGCACAGGGTAATGCCAAACTTCACCCAACAACTAACACACCAAAATCTGGCCAATGGAAAATCATGTACACAATGCTCACAGCCTGGGAAATAAGATCCCAGACCTGCAGGCACAATGTCAGAGGCTAAACTGGACATAGTAGCAACTAGTGAGACGTGGTTTACCAGTAACCACACTTGGGAGACTTCAGTACCTGGCTATGTATTGTTCAGAAGAGACCGAGGTGCAAAAGGGGGAGGAGTGGCCCTGTATGTTAATGAAAATATCAAAGCTACAGAAATTCAGAATACACATAAGGAGCCGGAAGAACTGTGGGTCACCCTGGAAACAGGAAATGGGACAGCCATAAGAACCGGGTTGTCTACAGGCCCCAGACCAGAGGAGGACATAGACACATTATTGTTAGAAGATATACAAAACATGACAGCTAAAGGGAGGTTCTGATAATGGGAGACTTCAACATGCCAGATACAGATTGGTCAATACCAGCAGGAACATCTGCCAGAACTAGACTCATAGTGGATTCCCTGCAGGGGGAGGGCCTCAAACAACTAGTACAGCAACCCACAAGAGACAGGGCTATCCTAGATCTAGTACTGACTAACAAAGAAGGGATCACAGATCTCCAGGTAAAGGTCACCTGGGGGCCAGTGACCATCACATGGTATGGTTCAATTTGGCTACTACATCTAAATCATCCCATTCAAGGCAAAAATATGGGACTTCAGAGGCTGACTTTGATAAGATGGCCAACAGAGTTAAGCTAGCCCTGGCAAAAGAAACACAGGTGAGGGGTACAGGCAAAGTGGGCAAGCATTAAGGATGCATTACTTGAAGCAACATCCCATTGTGTTAGACAGAAAAGGAAGTGCAAAAGAAGAAGGAAACCACTTTGGTTCTCAAATACAGTAGCAGAAAAGGTCAGAGCCAAAAGGCTGGCCTTCAGGAAATATAAGGGAACACAGCGGGATGAAGATAGGGAGGCATACCAAACTGCCCTAAGGGAAGCAGATGAAGCAGTAAGGCAGGCAAAGTCCCAAACTGAGGAAACACTAGCATGAACAGTAAAAGAAGGTGACAAGACTTTCTATAGATACATTAGTGAAAGGAGAAAGTCCAGAGGGGGTATTGTTAAGCTTAATGGAGAAAAGGGAGCATGTGAGGAGGAGGACCCTGTAAAGGCATCTATCCTAAATAGATACTTTTGCTTAGTATTTACTGAAGAAAAGGTAGGGCAGGGCCCACAGCTCAGCATCGTGGACACAGGGGGGAGGGAGGTGAGCACTACTCCCTTCACAAAAAGGGTCCTACAAGAGCTTGCTAAGCTCAGGGTGGATAAGGCAATGGGACCTGATGGCATACATCCCAGGGTACTTAAGGAGCTAAAGGAGGAACTAGCAGAGCCATTAGCAAAATTGTTTAGTGAGTCTCTGAGCACAGGAGAGGTCCCAGAAGACTGGAGAAGGGCTCATGTGATCCCGCCCACAAGAGTGGTAGCAGGGAGGAGGCGGGAACTACAGACCGGTCAGTCTTACCTCAGTAGTGGGCAAGATTATGGAGGCACTCTTAAGGAAAGGATAGTGCAACACCTGGAATCCATAGGGGCACAGGATCCAAGACAGCATGGGTTTACAAAGGAGGTCCTGTCAAACTAATCTCATAGATTTCTTTGACTTGGTAACCAGAGTGGTGGACCAAGGGGAGCAGTTGATGTAGCCTACCTTGACTTCAAGCAAAGCTTTTGACATGGTTCCACATAGAAGATTGATTAATAAGCTGGGTAGGCTCGGGGTGGGTCAGAAGTTGGTCAACTGGGTGGCAAACTGGTTGAGGGCAGAAAACAGAGAGTGGTGGTAAATGGTATACAGTCAGAAGAGATGCAAGTCACGAATGGGGTACCTCAGGGATCAGTCCTGGGGCCAGTCCTCTTCAACATCTTCATTAGTGACCTTGCAGATGGACTAGAGGGTAAGGCTTGTCTGTTTGCAGATGACACCAAGATCTGCAACAGAGTAGATGATCCAGATAGGGGTGGGCAGAATGAGAAGAGATCTGAATAAACTAGCAGAATGGTCAGAACAGTGGCAACTGGGATTTAATGCAAAGAAGTGCAAAATCATGCACATAGGGAAGAGAAACCCTGAAGCCACCTATAGGCTGGGAGGGGAGTTGCTAGCAGTCACAAAAGAAGAAAGAGACTTGGGCATCATCATCACTGATGACCTGAAATCATCCAAGCAGACCTCTAAAGCAGTAGGTAAGGCTAGGGGGGTGTTAGGGTGTATTAGTAGGGGTATCACAAGTCGTAAGAGGGAGGTAATAATCCCTCTTTACAAGACACTGGTTAGGCCCCATCTGGAGTACTGCGTGCAGTATTGGAGGCCACACCTTCACAAGGACATTAACCAAATTGAGGCAGTCCAGAGAAGGGCAACCAAAATGGTGCAGGGACTGCATCAGAAGACATATGAGGACAGATTAGCAGACTCAATATGTATACCCTTGAGCAAAGGAGGAGGAGAGATGATATGATCGAGGCATTCAAACACCTTAAGGGCATAAACAAGGTGAAAGAGTCTAACATGTTTAAATATAAGAAAAATAGCAGGACAAGAGGACACAGCATGAGATTAGAGGGAGGCCGATTAAGGGAAATGTGAGAAATTCTTTTTCACAGAAAGGGTGGTGGATGCATGGAATGGCTTACCACAAGAAGTGGTGGCTATGAATACAGTGCAGGGCTTCAAACAGGCATGGGATAGGCATAAGGGAGCAATACAAATGACTATGAATAGATAGGCCACTGACAGAGCAAAGGCCAATGGCACATTTATAAGGTAGAAAAAGAAATGGGCAGACTGGATGGGCCTTGCGGTCCTTATCTGCCATCAACTTCTATGTTTCTATGTTTCTAAACAAATATCTGCTGTGTGGAGTAATGGTGGGGGGTACCAGATACACATGCAGGGGCTCTTCCTTAGTTGTTACATGCACATCTTCATCACCACGCCCCAACTCTCATGATATAGTTAGGGGTTGTGGTAGTTACTTTGTTGTGAATGATGGTGCCATGACTGCCACCTTATTCAGGTACTGGGAAGGGCATGTTTGTATTTATTTTTATTTTAGTCTTTGATAAGAGGGTAAGGCCCACTAGGCACAAGTGCCTGTTTTCAGAGGCGACCTGGGAGCACTGGGTGGTTAAGTGTCTTGCTCAGAGTCACACAGTATGCAAGTGGAGGTTGTGAGAATCAAACTCAGGTCTAATCTGCTGGATGTATCAAGCTCGTTCACACTTCATTCCTCTAACCTCTAGGCTATACTGCCAGTCCAAATTAGCATGTAATGGCTAAGGAGGCATCCCGGCATGTGTATCTGGCATCACCCACCATAACTCCACACATCAGATCAGTGATATTTATTTATTGTTTGTTTGTTTGTCTGTTTGTTTACCAGGTAGATGCACTGATTCAGTGGACCATTTTCAGGCATGACCCAGGACATAAAGATGGTACATAGGTAATACAGACAATACACTTACATTAACAGAGAAAGGTACAGGACGTTGAATACATTGAATATATTGAGTACAGCTAGGTACAATTAAGTGCAAGAATACAGTTGAACCACATAGAGTAGCAACTAAAGAGTGGGTGCAATATACATGATGTGCAATCAAACTTATGATGACTATTCAGCATTGTACAATGGGACAGTTTAGTCTTTGGTACAGAAGAATTAGGACTGCCATTGAAGGGTAGCCCATGCCCCACCCACAGCCACCTACCTGGGCAGCAGCAGGACAGAGGTGTGGTGCAGTACAGGTGTGGGTCAGTCTTACAGAAACGGCACATTTAAAGTTATGTAAGTGTACAAGACGTATTGTGAAACTAGTTAACAACTACAAAGTACAGTTACTGTGTAGTTATACAGTAATTACAGTGTAGTTAGTGACGCTTAACATTATCCTTTAGAAATCATTCCCTCATGAAGCTACTGCACTGTAGCATAATGGTCAAAAGCACTGCTTTCTAACTGGGAGAACTGGGTTCAAATCCCAAAGCCACCACTTGTATACTGTGCACCAAAATAAAAAATAACTAAAAATAAACATGCAATCTAATGCTGTACAATAAAAAAATCATTAATTTACATAATTACTTATTGACTTTTAACAGTGCTATAGTTGCTAAGGAACATGCTGTTTCTGTAGCATTGTTTCTACAGTTAATGCCTAACTAACATGTACTTACAAAGTAAGCACGCAGAAACATACACTTAAAATAAAGTGAAAGAAGAAGGTGTAACAGTGCTGTAGTTACTATGAAATGTGCTGCTTCTGTGGCATTGTTTCCACGGTTAATGTCTAACTAACATGTACTTACAAAGTAAGTACGCAGAAACAGACACTTAAAATAAAGTGTAAGAAGGGTGTAACAGTGCTGTACTATAGTCACTATGGAGTGTGCTGCTTCTGTGGCATTGTTTCCACAGTTAATGACTAACTAACATGTATTTACAAAGTAAATACACAGAAACAGACACTTAAAATAAAGTGTAAGAAGAAGGGTGTAACAGTGCTGTAGTTACTAAGGAATGTGCTGCTTCTGTTGCATTATTTCCACAATTAATGACTAACTAATATGTATTTGAAAATTAGTACACAGAAACTGACACTTAAAGCATATGAAGAAGGGTGTAACTACTATACACTTACATTGAATGTCAAAACTGTAGTTCTGATATATGCTTTCCTTCAGAAATCAGTCCCTCATGCACTTACTGCTTAATAAACATGCAATCTAATATTCTTAATTGCTATACAACTACTGTACATTGATTACTTATACAATAAACATAATTTGCATCATTACAGGCTTGTAACAATGCTGTAGTTACTAAGAAATGTGCTGCTTCTGTGGCATTGACCCACACGTCTTCTGTACCCATACTCCTGGACTGCTATGGCCCAGGTGGGTGGCTGGGAGTGGGGCATGGCTACATACCATGTGCTTTACCACTGATCTGCTGTGTGGAGTGGTGGTGGGTGGTGAAGGATATACAGGTAGGGACCCTTCCTGGTGTATAGTTATACAAATTGCATGATGTGGTAGTTACACATGCAACCACAAATGTCTATCTTTTAGCACAAATTGATTTACACTGGAAATGTAACTACACATGTAACAGCTGTTGCAAAGTGCAACAGAAAAATTGATTTATGCTGGAAGTGTACAGTAACTACACATGTAACAGCTGTTGCAACAGTAATTGCGGTAACTACCAGTTCATGCAAATTGTGGAATTACACTAAACCACAGATGTGAAACTAGTTAATTACTGCATTGTAGTTACATGTAACTACACAGAAGTTACATTGTAGTTACACTGTAGTTATACAGTAGTTTCAGTGTGTATGGTAGTGCATACACAATAATGCTATTCTTACACCGAGTGGTTGCTATGACATCAAGGACCCCAAGAGTGAAGGTAGAGAGGTTCCCTTGACTTCATAGTAACCATAAGGTGTGAGAAGAGTGATGCTGTGTATTTGGGCTACCATACACTATTCTATATAGTGTATGGTTCCCAAAAAACAAAATTGCTTACTTTTTTTTCAAGCATCAGCCTCTGCTGTCTGTGACCTGCACTCCTCAGCCATTCGCCCACCTACCAGCTCATGCATGCGATGCCACAATCGCTGCTAGCCCTGTCAACAATGCAGATGGGGTCACTTACATTGTGACGTTCATACCAATGCAGAACGAAAAGTTGTTCTGCATTAGTATGAACGTTACTACTGCAGCAGAGATACTTTTTACAGTGTCTGGATCTCTATACACAATCATGTTTGACTATACACTACAAGGCAGTAATGTCTCCTGAATCATTCCAGCTGCCTAGGTGCATACTGTGATCCTGAGCAAGTCACTTAAACTTCCTTGTGCTCCCAGGTCGCATCTGGAAACAAGCTTCAGCTTAGTGTGCTATTCCTGGTTAAACAATATTCCCTTTCCACAGGGCAGTAATGCCTCCTGAATCACCTCCTTTCAGAAAAAGCAATAACCCTAATGTTTACGAATACAATTCTAACATTTAGAATTTACAGTAAATGCAGTATAAAAAGTACCATATTATATTACAACAGCAGTTTAGCTATTTAGAAGTATAGTTAAATATAAATTGAGGTCTTCAGCCACACATCTGTTTTTAAAGGATACTAACCTTGGTTTCAGGGAGCAAAACACTTTTTCTTAAAAAAGCATACAGAACCATTTTCCATGGTGATAGTTATTTTATCACTGAAAATTACACTCTTAAACTGCTCCTGGTCTTGCAATCACACTAGTGCTTTCTAAAAAATATTTTCTGTCTTGACATTATGTATCATCCGTCACGGCTGAGCACATCAATGCTTGCATCCTCTGGCCCTCACATGTTTTGAACTGATGTTTCTGACATTTCCATGCTGCCACCTCTCTGGATTATGTTATTGACCTCCTTCACTGTCCTTCCATAATGTTTAACCATTAGGTGATCAACCTTCATAGCTTCATAGTCTTCTCCATGTGGGAAAGCACACACAGCAAGGCAGGCTGCTCATACCAACTTATGGACATAGAATGAGTTGCATGCTGCAATAATGAATGTCCTTAGTGTAGTGATCGTAACAGTACACTAACCACAGGTCCCAGAGACAGGGAGGATATTTTTGCTAACCAGTGGGAGTACTAAAAAATGTTTTCATGTGGATGGCATTACCACAATCACTGCCATACATTACAGTACAATATATTCAAGGATGAACAGCACCACACACTACAGTACTGTGCAGTACAGTATGCATTATATGAACCACCTCTCACCACCATACTCAACCTATCCCTTCATCTTGGCCAATTCCCCTTAGTTTGGAAGGCTGCAGTTGTGACTCCCATTCATAAGAGTGGGGACAGGGCCATCCACTCTAAATATTGTCCGATCTGCATTCTGCCTCCCTCTCCAAGGGACTTGAGGAAATAGTTGCCGACCAGCTGACTGACTACCTGGCCACCTATAATATTCAGTGCACCCAGCAGCACAGCTTCAGAAAAGAGCATAGCACTACCAATGCCCTCCTTGAATATGCAGACTTCATCCATAAGTCTTTGAATAGTGGACAACTTATGGAGTCAGTCTACATTGATCTCACAAAAGCATTTGATACCATCAACCATACCCTGCTACTCAGGTCCTTACCCACCCTTGGTCTCTCACCAGATGTCATTGCCTGGTTCAAAGACTACCTGGAGGACAGATCCCAAAGAGTGAAAATTCAGGATTCACTCTCTACCAGCCTCCCAGTATGCTCTGGAGTCCCTCAATGCTCTATCTTGGGCCCCCTCCTATCCAGCCTCTATCTGAATACCCTTCCTCTGGCCTGCTCTACTAACCTACTCCTATATGCGGACAATGCTGTGCTCTTCACCAGCTGGCCAGATCCTGCACCTCTCATCAGCAGTTTACAGGATAGCTTCACTGCAGTTGAATCCTAGTTTACCAATCACAAATTAATAATGAACTGCAAAAAGACTAAAGTGATGCTGTTTGCTAGCCCTCACAACAAATTTAAAATTGCTCAGATTCTTATCACTAATAACCAAAACATGTCCCTCGAACAAGTCCACAACTTTAAATACCTTGGGATAACACTCAACAGTTTCCTAACCTACAGTGAGCATGTAGATTTGATATCTAGAGTGGTTAGCACTAGAGTTGGGCTACTGTATAGACACAGGCGCAGCATGTCATATGAAGCACTCCATCTTGCCATCTCTAGTTCCATGCTGTCAGTTATAGACTTTGGGCTAATAATATATGGCTCTACCACCCAAATCACATCAAGAAATTAACTGTAGCCCTAAACAAAGCATGCCGCCTAATCAGAGATGCTCACCATTACAACCACACCTGTGACCTCTATACCGTGGCAAACTGGCTGAATCTTCACGGTAGAATCTCCTATCAAACCTGCCTTTTCACTAAGAAAATCAGCCTTGGACTAGCCCCAGCCACACTGTCACAGCCCCTCAAGAGGACTAATAACCAGATCCGCACCAGGAGCTCCTCCAACCCCACCTTTCAGGTCTCTTTCTGTTGGACTACTCAGGCTCAGCACTCATATATGTTTAGAGCACCTTTCTGGCTAAATAACCTTCCTCCTGACCTCCTCATGGACACCAAAATTGGCTCCTTCAAATCCAAACTTTGACAGCACTTAATGAAATGCAGCAGCTGTGAATGTCCGACCTAACATACACTTACAACCTCCCCCCTAACCAACCTCTCACTACCTATCTCCCTATTTACTCGCTCCCTACCCACAGATCTCCCCTCCCACCCGTACCACCCCAACTTTGACTACGCATCTGCAATTTGATTCTGTCTCCCTCCCTACCCCACCTACCCAGGCAACTTGTCACCTCCCTCTTACTCAAACAGTCAATTAACACCCTACCCCCCTTTTGCTATAGCCACCTCTCACTCTCTCCCTCACTTCCCATCCCCCAAACTCCACATCTCTGTAGTTTCCCCCTCACCCTTCTTAGCTCTTCAGCCTTTTCTTCAGGTCCCACCTCTATCTCTCTTCGTCCTATCCCTGCTTGAATGCAGGTTGGCTTGGCCTTTGTCTCCCACACTATTTCATTGCTGACCAACTCCCAACCTACACTGTTTCTCCTTTCTTACGAGGCCTCTGACAAGGTCAGCTCCCCTGACTGCTCTTCTTGTGGGGATGACTACTGTAACCTAGTTCCCTATCTTTCCTTAGATGTTCTCACCACTGATTTGAACTATGTAATGTAATATTAGGCTGCTCTGCTTTTTACACTGCATTTTGTAATCTTGTAAATCTGTTTGCCTCCCCTTATATTATGTAAACTGTCCCTGTTTTGTTCCTTCCCTTATTTTATGTGGAGCCTTTGTAAACGAGCCTCTGGCTCAAAGGTTATTGTAATTCCGAGACTTTAGTAAATAATAAATAAATAAAAACCATGACATTCTATGTGGGTAATATGCAAACTAGTTTCAAAATTACAGAGGCAATGTTTTCAGAGCATGTGAAAAGATTCTGAATAGAATAATCATGGCATCAGAGAAACTGGTAATGTTAGGCATTATGTCTGACCTCGTAGGATGGTCCCAGGCCAATGTCTTGTGGTTAATTGCTGCTTTGATTTCATCCAAAAATGTAATCCTTAGACATTAGAGACAGAGTGCATCCCCCACACTGGTGGAATGGTTAAAGGATATTGTCACCAGATCTAGCTATGAAAGGTTAGCATTTATTTGTAGTGATCATGTAGAGAAATACTTAGACATTTGGAACCCCTTTTTACATCCTGGTCTGGATATTCAAAAGGGTTGCGCATGGCACCACAGGGTTGCACCATGCGCAACCCACCAATGTGCCCTGGCGCAATATTCAAAGGGACAAATTGCACTGCGCAACTCCCGATGCACTGGGGTGCATCAGTAATGTATGCAGTGCAAGTGTGGAGGGCGTGTCCATGCATATGTGGCACATCCCGATATTCAGCCCGGGATGTGCAGCGCATATGCTGGCACAAATCCGACCTTACGCTGCTCAGGGGGTGCAAAGATGTGCCTGGTAAAACCAGGAGCAAGTCCTGGCCACCCACAGGTGAGCTGCCATATTGCAGGGTGCAGCATGGAAGCCTCCAGCCATGGGTGGCCACCCGCCTACCCAGAACACTGTCCACAAGCTCCCTGCCCTGAGAACGCTGTGCCCCTCCATTTGCCCGATTGCAGGCGGCAATGGCGAAAAAGCCCTGGTGGTCAGTGGTGCCCCCACCCACCCACCCACTGGGGTCCCCACCACCCAGCACCCCCAGTCAGCGGCAGGCAGTAGCACCCCACCCGCATGCCACCTGGCCGCCCACCAACTGACATCATACAGTACAGTCTGTACACCTGTTGGTCCACAGCATGGACCAATTGGCATGCAGACCATACTGTACTACACAGGCCCGATATGTGAATGGATGCATGACCTTCCCACCGGGGAGCCATGTATGGCCGATGACTGCTGCTGTCTGGGTGGGTGGAAGAGCACTCTGCTGGACATTGGGGTTTGCTGTCCATATTGTTGTGCTGGGGGGCTGTTTTGCACTCTGTGTTGTGCTGCCATGTGTGCTAGACAATTAACTGTTTACATGCCACCTGTTTGCTCATTGCCTCTGGGAGGGCCTGTCAGTCCAGTGCTGTCATAGGCCATCTCCAGTCGGTGCACTGGGGGTGGTGGGCCCACCTGTCTGGGGTACCGCTGAATGGTACCTGTGCATGTCATGTGGCATGCTCACATGATGCGCACAGGTGTCAGCTATGGTGCTGTGCCACTGCTGGTCCATGCTGTGTGCACTCTGTGCCATGCCTGCAGCCATGTGTGGCACGTGCATGGGCCACATGTGTGTCAGTCACTCACGTGTAGGGTGATGTGCCATATGGCATGCCCTGTATATGGTGACGTGCCATACGGCATGCCCTGTGTACATCAACGTGCCTTATGGCAAGCCTGTGTACGGTGACATGCTGTATGGCATGCCCCGTGTACAGTGACATGCTGTATGGCATGCCCTGTGTATGGCAACGTGCAGTATGGCATGCCCTGTATACAGTGACATGCCATATGGCATGCCCTGTGTATGGCAACATGTCCTTTGGCAGGTGGCCTGCTGTGCGGCACATTTGCCTGCTGTGTCATGCCTGTGGTGGTTGCTCTGCAAGGTATGTCCACACTACGGTGGCGGCGGGGCCAGTACATTAGCACGGCCCAGGGGTGATGCCCGCCTCTTCTCCGGCATGCCCTGGTTTAGCATGGCTGGGGTTGTTGTCCTGTCATCTGCGGCTCCATCATGGTCTGTGAACTCCTGTGTGTGTGTCCTTATGGCAGCCTCTGCCCTTGTGTATATGTGCACTCCTGGGCCTGTGCGTCTGCATGTCATACCTGTGTTGGTGCATGTGGGTGGGTCCTCCTGTGCACATGTTTCTGTGGGCATGCCTCCACGATGGCTTCACTGTTGCCCCACGCATGGGTGCACATGGGTCTGCTGCACACTTGTCATGCAAGCCGCACTGCATATGCCTGCATGGCTGGGTGTTGTATCTTTCACTGCCTGGGCTTGTGCACAGTGCACTGGGTTCATGCATAGTGCCCATTGTCCCTATTTAGTAGTTTTTATATGTGTGAACTACTTCTGTTTTTTTTTTAACCAGGAGAGACACACTAAGCTGAAGCTTGTTTACAGGTGCAACCTGGGAGCACAAGGAAGTTAAGTGACTTGCTCAGGGTCACACAGTACTAAAGTGGGAGCTGTGGGATTCAAACTCAGGTCTTCAGGTTTGCAGCTCAGAGCCTTAAACCATTGCGCTATACTGCCTCCTTGTTTCAATGACACCATCATAGTAGTGCGGTCTTTACCCTAAGTGTTCTGGCCCCTCAACCTCTGAAAAATGGTGCTGCTGTATTGTTACTTGCCACCCTCAGAGTCCTTACAAGCTCTCTCCTTATTTCTGACACCACACCTGTCTCAAATCATGTAGCCAAAAATTCCTGTATTCTTACCAACTTTGTAATGTCTAACACCTTAGTTTACTCACAGAGAAGCTGGGATAGTCATGGGCTACTTGTCCTAAGAGTCTGATACCTCGTATCCTGGTACATTAAATTTCTTTGGGGTTTCTGCTGAATGGGATTACACTTAAGAGCACGTGCCCTTATCCTCCTGGTTGTATCCCTCTTACTGGTTGCTGGAGACATAGAATCTAACTCTGGGCCTAGTCTCGCTCAGTCTCCAACTTTCTCCTTTGCCCCTTAGCAAAGTGTAAAAGGTCTTAAAATAGCTCAGTTAAATGTAAGATGCCTCCTCCACAACTTGGATGAACTCACCACCTGAACAAACCACTACCAGCTTGTGATAGTCTTGGAATCTCTGAAACTTGGTGAAAGCCTACTGTACTCAGTAACTTTTGTGCCCCGACAGGTTATAACTTTTTAAGATATGATGAGACCTCCTTTAAGAGAGGTGGGGCACTACAGTTTATTACAAATCCCACCATAATGTCCTTGCCCCAAGCTCCCCCTCTCCCAGAATAGGACCACACTTTGAATTGTGTCACACAACCTTAATGCTGGGTAACACAAATAAAATCCACCTTTTTGCATATATCTACCACCTGCCAGCAGTCACCAAATGCTTCCATCCCTTATTAGCACCATCATCCTCCTCCCTGAAGGCAATTAATTTATCCCTTTTGGGGTTTTCAGTATACATTGGTTAATTAAGCAATAAGGCATGACAGGGTGTGGATTATTGGGAGATTTACCCACGCCTTGTTTGGTGTGTCACAAGGTGCAGCTGAGTGACTTAACCACACAAGAAGTGGGTAAATCCCCCAATAACCCACACCCTGGAGTGCCTTATTGTGATTATGCAATGGACCCATGTGTAAAATAAATTTTAAATGTGTTTAAGTATGTTTTTTATAAATGCCATTTCTCAGCCGTGGGTTATTACAGGATATACCACGATCATGTGATATGTTTTGACCAATGAGGTTACAGGATTTTCATACCCTATTGTATAAAATGTAATAGAAACTTGATTGAGTCATCCTTAAACAGGTTACTGCTCACTCAGATAATTTCTTACTCTACTAGGCTATCCAATAGTTGGCAATGTGCAACTCTCATCGACTGGGTGCTACTGTCCAAGACAGACAGTGTAATCTGTTCGGGTGTACTCCCAGACTCCATCAGTGATCACTTCATAGTCTACTGTGTTTGGCATGCAAAACCATCTAAGGTCCCCCTTTGTCTGATTCAGTTCTGCAGCTTCTCTCCCCTAGACCCTTCTGAGTTGAAATATGAAGTAGCCAACAACCTTCAAGGCTACTAACTGTTTCTGACTGGATAAACTACAAAAAACTCAGAAAAGTATGCAAACAGGCCATCTGATAGAGTAACAGCTGTTTTTGTAAAACCCAGCATTTTTTTTAATTTAATATATTTTATTCAAGAACAAATAACAATGAGAAATGCAGTACTAGTGCCAAGAGAAAACACACATAAGGAACATGTGATACAGAGCACACAGTGCAGGTGGTGACATTTCCAAGACACAATCCCCCTCTGACACCCCCCTCCCACCTAACCCCAACACTGGCCCCAATCCCCTGCCCCACCCTTCCCCAGAGCCAAATTCCAGTGGGCTAACCTACCTCAAGTGGTTAACATTCTAAAAGGTAGAGGACGAGAACAACCACAAGGAGAGAATCCCAAGAACCCCGCTACACAGGGGTAGGTATAATAGAGTGCCCCTTGAGCTAGGTAGCAATTTGGGATCCTCAGCCACTTACAAACTACTAGAGGGGACCGGAATTGCTGAGAGGCCATTTTGTTAGGGAGTATTAAAGGACCACAAGGTGTGCAGTTTTCCCCATCTAGACCGATACAAAGAATGCTTTCCATGAAGGCTGGCAATCGCCTTTTCAAACCTAAGATTCTGAAAGAGTTCATTTATCCATTCTACATAGGGGATCACTTTTTGGTCTTTCCAGTGTCCAAGAACCAGTTTTTTAGTTGTTAAAGATAAGAGAGCAATATAGAAGCACCTTTCTCTCACCGGTATAGAGGAGTAATCCCCTAGTATGCATATTTGCGGTGTGAATAGGCCCTGCAGGCCTAACAGGAGGTCAGCTTTATCCTGTATGAGATGCCAAAGAGGGGCAACTTTAGGGCAGTCCCACAACACATGGAATAGTGAGCCTGGTTCCTGGCCATACCTATAACAGGCCTGGTCTTGGAGTCTACCCATACCATACATTTTTATGGATTCATAGCATTTGTTATGCAATATATGGAATTGCATCGATCTCAATCTCAATCCAGACTACCTGCTTTGGGAATTTCGGCAAAGGTGATTAGGTGGTTGGAGGCTTATTTAATTGGTAGGAAACAAATGGTTTCAGTGAATGGATGGGATTCTGGTTTTAGGGAGATAATATCTGGCGTACCCCAAGGATCCATTTTGGGTCCAATATTATTTAATTTATATATGAATAATTTTGTATTGACCAATTCTGATGTACAGTGTCATCTGTACGCAGATGATACTATTATTTATGTGAAAGGGTTATTATTAACTCAGATAGAATTTACTCTCCAGAAAGCATTTGATGAGCTTCAGTTATTCTATAGAGAATCTAATCTTGTTCTTAATCCCAAAAAATCCCAGGTAATACTCTTTTATAGGGAAAATAAAGAGATTTATTCCGATTTGGGTTTGAGTGTAATGGCAGTGGATAATATTGCCCTTGAACAAGTCCAATGTTATAAATATTTAGGGATGTATATGGATAGATCATTGAATTGGATTTTCCATATAGAACAAACGATTTAAAAAGTTAATTGTCGTTTGGGTGCACTTTATAGAATTAGGAATTGTATGGATGTTAATGTAAGGAAACAGGTGGCTATGGCTACCTTGATTCCTTTGTTAGATTTGGGGATATTATTTATACAGGGCTACCTCAACCCAGTTGGCTAGATTAGGCGTTTCCTTTAATAAGATAGCTAGGTTTATTTTAGATGTTCCTAAGAGGACTCATAGGAGAGAGTTATATCAATCTTTAAATTGGATGAGCCCTAATGATAGAAGAATATTTCATGTTTTGATATATTGGTTAAATTAGTTAGGGGTAGGTACCAGAATATATTAGTGAGGAATTTCAGCTTAGGATAATTAGAGGAGGATTACGTTCTGCTGAGGGTATGGAATTTGTTTTGCCCAGAAGAAGGGACGGATTTGGGTGAGAACATTTTTCTATTTGGGTCCTAACCTATGGAATTCCTCCCAACTTACCTGAGGCCAATTGGATCTAGCCCTAATTTGGGTGAAATAAAAAGTTGGTTTAAATCTGAAGCTGTTAAAAGGTTAAATGTTGAGTAATTATGTAGGTCTTATCTCATGTCTCGCCCTATAATAGGGCATATAAGTGTATTTTAAGTGTGTGTTTTTTGTTGTATGATGTCTAGATGGTTGTGTTATTGTAAATAATTTTATGTTTGTGGGATTTTTTTTTTTATGATTAAGTTAATTATGTATGTATTTAAGTATGTGTTAAGGACCTCACTGGAAATGAGCTTGTCTCAGTTGAGCCTCCTATTCTTTTGCTTGTCAATTGAATAAAATATAAAATTCAAAAATCAAAATCAATCTATTATTAGCCGTATATGAGTAGACTCCTTGCCAGATCTTATCCCAAGAATAATTGTGGTCCGAAAAGATACTTGACCAGTAGTGAGAGTGACTGGAGGTAGTGGGATTCCATTTATCAAAAAGGATTGAGACCATGCGGGAGACAATGTGAGGTTGCTCAACAACGGCAAAGAAATCCTGAAGGGGAGCAGAGTGGTGCACCAATCACAGACCCAAGCCTTACCATTTGATTAACATGTGTCTAATCTGGAACATGAAAAAGGAGTGTTTCCTAGGTAACTGAAAATATTCCAGTAATTCAAGAATAGCACTTATTTTGTTATCCACGAGGAGATCACTTACCAAGGTATGCGTGTCGGCACTCCCGCTCAGAGGGAAGACCATCAAGCCACCTAAATGAAAATTAGGGTTACCAAACAGCGGTTGTGAGGGGTCATGTGGGTTGGTAGGGATTTACATAATTGGTTGTGAACTTTTATCGAGGTATGTATGATCGAATTTTGAAAGGAAGATGGCAGCTTTTGAGGTGTCAAAACCCTGCTTGACTCCTCCTTTGGCAGTCCTCATTGCTTCTGGAGTTGTATTAAGAAAGCTCTGGGTCAGGATTATACCCCCTCTACTACAGACACTGAGGTGTGGGGAGTAAATTGCAACAACCCCACCACTATCTTGAATACGCCCAATAAATTCTTTACCAATCTCTCAGCCTATACTGGAGCTTTTCCCCCTCTCCTCACCTGGTCAGACTTCCTTCTCTACTATAGAACCAGTGCTACATCTTCATTTTTATCTAAAATACATTAGGGTCTCAGAGCTGTGTAAATCTAAATCTTATGACTGTGATGGGATCATGCCCAGGCTCCTTAAAATGCTGTCTACAAACTTACTTCCTTGACAGTTAGAATCTTCAGCCAAGAGCCCCTATTTTCTGCGGTTCTGTGGCACGCAGCACTTGATGCAAAAATTATGACCTGCCACAGAATTTGGGGTTGGCTGCAGAAATTGCACAGAAATTGCTCCAGTAATATAGACAGAGACTGACACCATTCCTTTCAAGCCATTCCATTGCCTGCTTATAGCTTTATAAGAACTAAAATTCACCCCAACCCCTCAAACCATCCCCACCCAGCCCTGAGGGCCCCCCCTAGAGTCGCCCTATTTTTTTTATATTGGCATCCCATTTTGGTCCAAGGTTGCATGATGATCCATTACCTTTTCCTATCACTGCTAGCGGGCCAGAATGCTTGTTTCTTATCCCAGTAGTGCTTTGTAGGGCCCACAGAAAGCCATACTGGGGCATGAATCCAGCATTTGGGCCCAGCAGTAATAGGAAGAGGCAGAGGATTGTCCTACACTGTTGGACCAAAAAAGGGTGCCAGTATAAAAAACAGAATGATTCAATGAGGCTCTGGATGGAATGACTTTGGGGGCTTAGATGTGCATGGTTGGTATTTCTTGTTTTATGAGGGGGCAGAGTAATGTTTAAGAGGAGACTTTACAATATTTTTGAGACAGGACGAGGCAGAGGATCACTTACAGTGTTGGACTGGATGATGACACACACTTAAATTTACAAGACCACTCAATGGCATTCTCAAAGCTTGTTAGGAAAGTGGTGGGGTTGAGATGGGCAGTGGTGGGGTTTACCTGTTCTAAAACCATGAGAGGGTAAAGTGCTGTTGGGGTGGGGGGCAATTTGTTATCCTTGTGGTGTTTGGGACACAAGAGATTGCAGTGGATGGGGCTGTTAGGTTGCCAGCCTGATGGGTCAACTCCGGTGCCTAGGGGAGAAAAATGTAAATTATAAAAAATGCAAGCAAAGGGACAGCTAAGGAAATTTAAAAAAACTGTTGGGGCAGGAAAAGAAAGAGAGCAAGATGGATAGACTGAAGCAATTAAAAAGAAAAGTGAAAAGCTAAAGATTATTTATTTAGGTAAAATGTGGAAACTAAATAAGGGAAAAGAAAAAAAAAACAATTGAGAAAATAGAGAAAGTCATAATGACATTGCAGATGAAACATTTTTAAATGTTTTATTATTTATATGTTGCTCCAGGAAAATATGCAACGGTAGGCAAGACAGATTTCAAGCTCACTGCATAACAATTAAAAATACCACTGAGGGACAAGTAGATTTACTTAGAGCATCAGTGCAGCTTCTAAGTTTTTTTTTAAAGCACAAATGGCTTGACCGTTCAATACAATAGTCAGTTTTTTTTCTATTCTTTGGTAACCAGGTAAGGTTACCAAAGAACAAATCCAGTGTAGCCCACCCCCAAGTTGAATTAATCACATTTTGACTCAGTTTAACTGGCAGCCCTGCCTCTTCTACCTCCCTAGTCTGACAACCAGCCCCCAGTGTGTTAACATTCTGTGATAAAATTGTTTAGAGAGCATTGCAAATACCATCCTTTTCCTTCCTGAGTGGGTAGTTGTGCCGAAATGGGCGGAGGTGGGCTACATTGGATTTTAAAAACTGGGATGGGATCAGGCAAGGCTTTTGGGGGGCAGGATCATGTTAGGGAGAGGTGAAAATATCTTGCTGCCGTTAGGTGAAGGGTAGGGGGAGGTTGCAGAGAGCATTACTACCATTATGGGGAAGGAGGAGGAAAGAGATCATTACTGCGATGAGATCTGCGGAAGAGAGGAGAGGAGAGATTATTGCTGCCATTATGTAGATTGGGGGAGGAGATAGCATTACTGCCATTAGGTAGGTGGGAGGTGGGGGAGGAGAAGGCTTTTTGTAACCCCCCCACGGTGGGGGCTTACCAGTGATGTCACCTCCCAGTATGTGTGTCACCTTGTCCCCAGTCCAGTTGGGCCCCTGAATGCTACTGCCAGCCTCATTGTTTTACTGCCTGCTGTGGGATCCAGCAGAGTACAATAAAAGTAAAGCTGCATGCTGCGCGGGTTGCCAGCCGCTGCTCAGCTCCTGTGCAAGCTGCTGCGGTCGACTCCTCACTATCTCTCTTCCTCTCGCACACTGGTGAGTGCTGCAGCACTCGTATGTAAAAGCTGCTCTTCGTGGCTAATTCAGCAGCCTGTTGGTGTGTGCCCCAGCACCAGAGTAAATAGAGATAAGAGGGGGTCCGGAAGAACTTAGGGAGCAATTAAATAAATGTTTTAAAGCGCTCTTAAGCGCCGAAGTGAATAAGGGGTGTCTGTAGCTTTAAGGAGCAGCAGAGGCTGCTCATGAATAAATAATGAGCACTGCTGTGTCCTGGGGGGTTAACGCTATGGAGGTAGCCCTGTTTGTAATTTAAACTGCAGATGCTAGAAAGTGCACAGAAGCAGCTACAGCTGCATGTTTGTACATAAATATATTTCTTTATGGATTGTCTGTATTTTAAATGTAAAGTTGTTTACCTGACAGCCATGTTTGCCAGCCTGGTGACCAATAACAGCCTATCAGAATGCCAGGATCCCAAGGAGCTAATGTGAAGGCTTCTGGGAAAAGGAGGTGGTGCCAGCTTTTACCACCAAGACAGCCTGCCAATAGGGCATCGAGGAAACCCATTAACTGCCTTTTTTGTGACTGATAGCTGGCATCAACCAATCAACAGCTGCCAGGTTTCCCCCCTTGTTCTGCTCGACCAATCAGGAACTGTGTTCTTTTTCTGAAGCTTGTGAGGAGAGACAATCAGTTCAGTTCTGTTCAGTTAGTTAATGTTAAAGTTTGAAGTCAGTCAGTGTGGCTATTGGAGCCACCTCCTCAGGGAGGAGGGCTCCTGCCCTTTGCTCCCTGATCCTGTTGGGGCCAAAAGAAAAGTAAATGCCTAAGAACTGCAGTGGAGTATGAGTTCTAATGCCTAGAAGGTACTCCAGTTTAAAAGGAAAAAAAAAAATAATAATTTTTATTGTCTGAGGCAGGGAAGCAGCCTGACAGTTATATTCTCTTGAGTGAAGTAAAAGAACTGCCTGGGGGTTTGCATGACCCACAAAGCACTGGAAGTGCCTGCATGTCTCCCACTGATGGGGAAAAAAGTTTTTCCAGCACAAAGGTGTGTCTGAAGCAGAATCAAGGTCATTGACTGGGGTCCTTTCAAGGAAGAGGGAATTGCCCGGATGCCTGTGAGGTCTGAGAATGTCTAAAACAGAGTCAAGGTTATCGGCTGGGGTTCCGTGAAGGAAGAAGGAATTGCCCAGATGCCTGTGAGGTCTGAAAATGGATGGTCCTGCGTGGGGCTTGCAGAACCACAAATGCCAAGAGGAGTCTGCCTGAATTTCTAGTGTAATGGAAACTGCATCTGATGCTGTATCTGACTGGTGAGTTGGTGTTCTTGTTCGTCAGCACCTGCACGGTGAGAAAGAAAGTGAAAAAGTGTCTTCTGTTAGCCAGAGACTGTTTGCCAAGTTTGGGTCCTCGAAGAAGCCCTTGCAAGTGTGTACCACGTCTCACTGGGACAGCCTTCCCAGTGAGAGTTCAGAGGCCGTGTGCTGAAAGCAACGGACCACAGCTGCCATGCTGGTAGGTGGTCAGAAATGCCTTCCAGTCACATGAGCATGACTACAGATTTCTTCTAAAGTGAAGTAACAAGTGACTGTAAAGCTATGAGAGATAGCAAGCTGCAACCTGGAGCCAGGTAGGGAAACTGCCAACCCCTATCAAGTGCGGCAGACGAGGCCACAAGGAGCCATGGGCGTATGCCCAAGTGCTAGGGCACTCTTATCCATCGGAGGAGCCAGACCATGGGGTCACTCCTGGGTCTGGGTTCTTTGTGGTATGGGATGCTTTGCGCTGCACTCTGCACCTGGCCTGCTTGGTGGGCTGAAGGGGACCAGATGCTAGAGGCTGCAAGCAAGCTTCAAGATGCTAGTTTTTTCCAAGCTGCAAGTTACCTGCTTCATGCCTCAGTTTTCCAAGCTGCAAGATACCTGCTTCATGCTTCAATGTTCCAAGCTGTAAGACGCCTGCTTCACATCTCAAACTTTTTAGCATTGCCAAGGTTTCTGCATATTCTATCCACCCCAGAGCTACAGATTCAATGCCACCAGAGTTTGTCTGCAGAACTGTGAGTAACCACAAGGATTGTCCTGCCCAGGAGGAACTGTACATAGTTTAATTTCAAGTTACGCCCCATGGCGTAGAAAGTTTTAAAGCACAAGTAAAAATGACATTTTCGCAGTTGCATGGCCTTTGGGGTTATGGGTTTGTAATCTGATTTAAAAGTGCACCAACAGCTGGCCAACCAGCTGCATCACAGGCCTGCAACTAGATCCTGGGTACCCAGATAGGACTCATAGGGGTTATATTGGTACCAGTTTAGGAGGTGGGTAATGTGTTATACCTGTGGGCTAACACCTGTGCTGATTGGAAGAGAAATGCTGGTGGGAGGCGGGCATTGGAAAATGTTTTATCTGCAAAGGTGAATGTTTACAAATATGCCAAATGAATTCCAATGTTGTTAAAGGGTACCTAAACAAGAGTTTTTTTAAAACTGCAAACACCAAAATCTGGCTTCATAGCAAGGTAAAGTAAAGGCTGCTGTTTACATTTATACTAAAACTGCATTTATGGAAATAACATAAATGCAGTTTCGTAGCTTTTGAAAAATGTAAACATCAGATTTTCACTTTCAAAAAACAGCCTTGGTTTCTCCCTAAGATGTCTTCCAAGTGTGTTAAGTGATGAGTCATGATGACATCATCAGAGCCAGAGACAGAGATCCACATATATTTCTATAGTGCTAACTAGTTCTTCTTTCCCTCTTTATTTTGAATTGTTGTACCAGAATGATCAACACCATGTATTACCTCATGGATTATTTTGACCAGTACACATGTTGGGCTATGATTTTGTTCATTTTGTTTACTTTAACTTGTGGAAAATGTTTTGCAATCCAGCTGACTTTTTCTTTGGCAAACTGCATTACAGTACAACACTTCAAATACCTGATGATCTAGTGGTTATATGATGCACTGATTTTTGTTTTTTGTTAACCAGGAGAGACACACTAAGCTGAAAGCTTGTTTACAGGTGTGGCCTGGGAGCACAAGGAAGTTTAGTGACTTGCTCAGGGTCACACAACAAAGTACCAGTCTTGTTCAGTTCCATAGCTCATGCTCTCTTGTCAATCCACAAATAAGGCTTTCTTTTTCCATGTGAACCCCCTGCACCTAGCCTGCCTTCTGTTGAACACCCCACCATCCATACCCTGTCCTTAATACTGCCTGGGGCCGCATATGAGCTTGCGGTCTCATGAAGAGAATTATCACACCTCAGATTGTAATCTTGTACCTCAGAGAGTTGTGCACACTTATACTGACACGCATCATTAGCTGACACTGTTATAAATGCCTCCCAAATCACTCTCCAGTCCACATTCTCAATGTTTAACTTCTGCTCCCACAGTAAACATTGAGTGGATCACCACCCTTCTGCACAGTGAAGGTAGTATGTACAGTTCCCTGTTGTGTTTTTTTCCCATCTCATTAACCAACAACTAGGTCTTCCTGGAGGGCCAAGCAATAAGCAACATGACCCACCAGAAAAACTGCTGTTCATGCCCTCATAAGGGCTGCACTTACAATGGATAACAATATTATTAGCAGGAGAAGCATACTAATACCTTGAGTGAATCCACCTGACTTCCAGTGTCAGTCTACTCCTTTACCTGTGATCTACAGAACCCCGCAGGACAGTTTCCAACAATTCTTCTACAGTACTTTTCTGTGCTGTACTCCACAATGAGAGCTGGCTGGCTACCACCCTTCCAAATCTTGAATGAGCTATACACAACTCCCTCAGTACTGTCCTAACAGATGTCAACATCCCCCTTCCCTCACCTGAGGGTAATCTCCCTACACTGAATTCAAGTAACAGTTTAGGTGCAGTCCTGCCACTCTGAGTATTTGTCATGACTGGCTACTCTCATCCACAGTCAGGTAGTGATCACGATGCTGGCAGCCCCACATTTCAGCTCTCACAGTGATCTGCTCAACGTCCTCCTTCCTGTCTTCAACTAACCTGAATATAGCTATACCCTGCTGGAATGGCCTCTTCAGTCCCTCTCTGGCATTCATTCTTCTCACCTGCTCTCCACACCAAAAACTGGTGAGTTCACTACCCTTCCGCATCATGAATGTGTTTAGTACAGTCTCCCGTGTTATATTTACATATTAATAATAAGCATGATCTTCTGGTAAGCCGGGCGGATAGCAGCATGGCACAAGTGGAAAAATAGGCTTTCCTACCCGTATAAGATCTAAGCCACCTATGATTAGGCACTATTAATGACGTGCATAATGATGTGCATGCACACCCATCATTTAATAGTGCCTAATCAAAGGTAGCCTAGATCTTTTAAGGATAGAAAAGCCCATCATTCTCCTTGTTCCCTGCTGCTATGAGCCTGACTTACTGGAAAGATATGTTTACATTTGATAAGTCAAAATAAAATGGGGACTGTACTGCTGGCATTCATGATGCAGAAGGGTGATGAGCGCACCAGGTTTCGGTGTGAGGAGAAATAGTAAAGCATGAATACCAGAGGGGGACTGAGAAGGCCCCTCTTGCAAGGTACTGCTATATTCAGGGAAGGGGAAGAGAGAAGGAGAGAAATATGAGCAGATTACTGTGAGAAATAAGATGTGGGGCTGCCAGCACCTTGATCACTATCTGACCCCTTTGTCCTGGCCAACATTCCCCTTCCCATAAAACCAGTTCATACAATTGTCCAAGGCTGTATGTGGATATTAATGTATGAAATGGCTGCCACTACACGTTCAGTCACTTCACTACCAGTCTAGTATTGCTTGTAAAGCACTTTGGGATACAATGTGTATGAAAACTACTATATAAATGTTGATTCTTCTTCTTATTATTTCCCGTGGAAAAAGAAGACAAGACAAGCATATATTTGAGTTTCGAGAAAGTATGAACTCTAACATTGGACTGCACAAGAACTTTGCTACAAACAAGTGCTGGCTCTAGGGGGTGGTGAAGGGGGTGGCTGCACCCCACATAGTAACGTACTTGCTGCTGCTGCTGCATTTCACTTTGCTGAAGAAGTCTGATTTATTGATTGTATAAATGTTTACATTCAAACTATGGATTACATTTGTAGGTTCTGTAAAAAATGTACTAGAAAAGAATAATAGCAGACAATATAAAGGTTTAATAAAAATGCTAAAAAGTGCATATTAAGCATGCACACCACCCCAGCACCCCCACTGTAGCATCCTGGATCCACCATAAGCACTAGACCACCAGGTTATTCACGATTTGTACTGCACTGTGGTTTGCCACAGAGCAAGTCGGTTGGATTGAAACACATTTTCAGCAAGTTAAAGTAAACAAAATGCACAGAACCATAGCCTAACATGTGCATTATACAAAATAATGCACATGGTTTTGACCATTTGGGTGGAACAATTCTATACAAAGGGAAAAAAGAACTAGTTAGCACTACAGAGAGCCATATATCTCTCTGACTTTGGCTGCAATGATGTCATCACATAACACATCTGGCGGCCATTTTAGGAAGTAGGTAAGACAGTTTTTTTGAAATTGGAAGGCTGATTTTACAATTTTCAAATGCTCTGGAATCACATTTAGGTAAATTATATAAATGTAGTTTTAACATTAATGAATACAGCAACCTTTCCTTTAGTCACCTACAGAGTCAGATATTTGAATAGTTCGTCAAAATTTTGTTTAGGTATCCTTTAACTCTATTCCAATTTACCTTTTCCTAGCCCCTCCCCCTGTAAATAAATGTGTTTTATTGTTTTGGAACAACATCTGACTCGTGAGCATATTATTAGCTGGAGTCTTTAGTTGCAAAAGTTATTGAAAATGTGATTTTTGGTTTCGGGTATGCCATGTGTGTGGGATGACTGTAAGGGGATGTGGGTAGGTACAGAATCCCGGAGGGTTGTACTGCTGAAACAACATCTGACCACTTTATATTTAACTCTGGGTGGAGGCACTGTGCTATTTACCTAACCTTTGGGAAAGAACTCCTTTCTTTCCATCAGAATCCAATCCCAGGCCCCTCATCTTTGTTTGAGCTGGTTCAAACTGACAAGGCGGGGGTAGTAGCCCTTCTCTTTTAGACCACGGTGCCAGGACAGGGATTACATTTTCTTTTACTAGGTTTTGGAGAGTGAAGAAGAGAGCAGAGAGCATTGTAGCTTTTTTGTCTGGAGTAAAGGTGGGAGCACTGCTGCCAATTTTTCCTCCTGGGAAAGGGAACTTTGCCTGACTTAGAAACATAGACAATAAGGCTACAGAGGCAGACGGAAAAAAAGGGAAAATACAAACAGCTAGCTGAGCCACTCTTCTAGGCCAGTAGTAGTGCATCGAGCTTCCATGAGGGCAACCCATGATTAGGTGCGATCCTGAGATTACCTGCTCTAGGACAGCCCATGGTCAGAGGGTGTTGCAGATGCCAGAGCTTTCAGACTAGGGGAGTGAGGTGCACATGAAAGAAAATTAAGAAAAATGAAGCCAGTGTAAGAAAGATGACAACCAAGCTAAAGATTATTACTTCAAAATGTGACAACTAAAAAAGGAAAGAGTGAAACAAGCAGAGAAAAAGACAGAAATAATCATGTTTAATATTTTATATTTTTAATTTATGGCAATTTTCAGGGTGGCAGTACTGGGAGACTCTATATGCACCAATAGCCTGCCACCCCCCAACTTCGATTGTGTATGGGGCCCAGTATAGGTGTTCACAGAGAAGGGAAGTCTTGGGTACTCCATAGCTAGGCTACTTCAAGCTGTCCCTTGGAGAACAACTATTCAGTTATTTGCTTTGTTGCCAGTATGTTGAGGGGGTGTCTGCCAGTAGCCATTAATGTTGCATGACATAGCACTAAGCCCTAAATAGATTTAGATAAATATGGAGAGCCAAGACAGCTTCTGAAAAGCAAAAGAATAAAACTGAAGGTATAAGGGAAATTATGTAACTTATTTATGTGGTGAAAGTCAGGGATCCTCCTCATAGGCCATCCTTGCTGGGGTCCCCCAAAACTGTAAAGCTGGCGCTGTATTATTTATATGTAAATGTGCTGCAGAACTTGAAACCTTGCCGCAGAACTTGACCTAACAGTGCCACAGACGTTCAGAGCTCCTACCTCAGAAGTTGCATCAGTTTGCCGCAGAGAACAGGGGGCTTGTCTTCAACCTGTCCCTCTCATCCTGCATCATTTCAATTCTTTAGGAGATGTCTCATATAGCACCTGTGTTCAAAAATGACAATAATAAAACATCAACAATCATATACCTATTGCCATCTTACCTGTAAGGTCTTGGAAAAAAATCGTCCCCACTCAATTTGTCGTTTATATCTCTGCTTGTGATCTTCTCTTCCCCTGCTTTGCACGGCTTCCGTCAGAATCACAGTACCACCTTAGCACTGCTTACCCTTACCAGTAGTATTTCTAACTCATTCAAGAAAGGGGAGCTTACTGGCGCCACATTCATTGATTTCACTAAGGTCTTTGATATGGTTGATCACACTTTGCTCTGAAATAAATGAATGGCCCTCGGTATATCTGACACTGCCTTCCTGTGGTTCACTAGCTACCTGTCCAACAGGCAGAAATGAGTCAGGTTTGGATCCTCCCTCTCTGATCCTGTCCCTGTGACTACTGGTGTCCCTCAAAGCTCAATACTTGGACCTCTCTTCTTCTCCCTCCACATTAAATCTGCCCACCGCTGTTTCTCAAATCGCACACTGCTCTTGTATGCTGACAATCTGGTTTTCTTCTCTAGTGCCCATAAAGTGGCTGATGTAAAAAAACAAACAAACTGTAGTCTGATCTACAGGCTGTCCAAAAATGGCTCCAAGAAAAAAGACTCCTAATGAATGCTAGTAAGTCACAAGCTGTGCTATTTGGATCTGCCCCTCAATTAAAGAACGTCCAAACTCGTCTCTCAGTGGCCAGTGATAATGGTACACCCTTGGTCACTGTCCCATCCCTTAGCTATTTGGGTGTTACACTTGAACCCTCTCTTGATTTTTCTCTCCACATTGTGTCTACCTGTAAGGCAGTCAATTGCAGACTCGGGCTTGCCTACAGAGCTAGCCACAGTCTCTCTCCCAGAGCTCACATTGCCACTACCTAAGGTGTTTTACTCCCTAAATTCTCTCATGGTTTACCTGTTTTTTTCTGTAGCCTCCAACTCCAATTCACACAAATGGGATGTGGTATATAACAATGTCTGCCATTTTGCCCCTGGTAGTGAATGACTAGCCCATTATGTCACCTTGTATTCAAAGCCTGGTTGGCTTCCCTCTTTTGCTCAGTGCAATCTCCCTGGGAGGCATCACAGATAGTGTAATTCAGAAACATGCACCATTCAGGTCTTCTGACCTTGACCATCTAGTCATACCTAGGACTAGGACCAGACTAGGGAAGTTAGCCTTCTCAGTCTCTGCCCTTGTATTTTGTCTGCCCTTATATTTTGGAACTCCATACCAGCTAATATTGGACACTGTTCTGCTACCTGCACTTTCCAGAAACAGTAATATTCCCACTTACAACAGTTGGCTGAATGTACCTGCTCCTATCTCTTTGAACCGCTATAACTTTGCCAATGTAAACCTACATCCCTGCACTTGTCACTTTGAATATCTGGTATATTGAATGTACGCTTGCTTTATACCAGTGAGTTTTACCTCTTGTGTTATTATTCTCATGTTTCTACTTGTTACTGTCATATACTGTACTGTACTGCTTATTGTTTTGTACTCTCCTAGGTCATGCCTGAAAATAGGCAAATGTCTGTCTAACACACCCTACCTGGTTAAATATAAACTAAATAAATAAATATGTGGTATGCGTCACCAGTGGTGGTTTTGCACACAGCGCATACTGCCATGGTACGTTATGTAGCACAGCATGTCCTATGAGGGTATCAGTTTTCTATGCATTCATTACATTAGTAGTTCTCTAGCTGCTCCTTAGTCATGAGAAGATTAGCCCCTGTTCCCCGCAAACTGGGAACTAGTTCATGCTCATTCACACTTAGTTTATGTGCTGTTATCTGAATGTAAGGACTCTACCAGTGGAACTCTACAGAGCATAACTTTTAAATTATACTCTTGCCTCATTTTTCTCTTACAGCTGCCTGCTCCACATGTACTTTCTTCTGGCCATGCCAGCAACACTGCTGTTCCTCTGGAATGATTACAGGCAATCAGCCAAGTCCTCGCTTCATGAGCAAGCAACAGGGTTTGCCCTTTAATAATGTTCACTATGCCACACAAGTGTGAGTGCATTGCCTCTATGACGTGTCTGCCCTCTCACTATCTCTAAGAACAAAAGACTTTGTCACCTATAAACTCAGGTTGCCCACACAGTAGTGCAATGCACTGCCAAGTCATTGTGATGGCTACCAAAAGAGTACAACGAAGATTTCAGTAGTCAGTACTTTATTTTAATTATGTTCCACTACAATGAACAAAGAGGGTGCTGATGATTGAACAAATGAAATCCACATGAAGAGACTTCCGTTGCCCCGGGTGATAACTAGCTAATACAGCTATTTAGATTTGGATATTGCAAAATAGCTCCACCTGCAGTCATAAGTTATTAAGAGTATATTTTTTTATAACCCAAACAAAAACAAGCTGGCCCAGTGTTGTTGATGTGACCCAGGGTCAGAGTGATCTCAGGTTACCGGGTGTCAACAGGAGAGGGAGAGGATTAAGCATCAGACAGAGTTCTCTGCTCTCCCGGGGAGTGCGGGGATGTGGTGTGTGTGTGCCTCCACATATGCGCACTCACACCGTGAGGGGAAGGGGGTGGGAAGAAAACCGGAAAAAGGAGGGGCACTGGCAGGCTTAATGATGGTCTGCCTATGTCCCGTTTGTGACTCACCCCGGCATCTGGATTGTGCTCCGCGGAAGGGAGAGCTGGCACTCCTCCCTCCAGCCCCACAATGGGGGGGGTGCAATCTGTGGGGGAATTGCCAGGGTGGGGTCAGATCAGGATGACCAGGCTCAGAAAGACAAGCCCTCTGAGAGAGGGCCGGAGCCTGCCTGTCACCCCCGAGGGGCAGAAACATAAGAAGAAAAAAAAGCAAACAAAACTAAATTATTGAGAAACACCAACTTTGGAATAAAGAACCCTGTTAACCCTTGGAGTGCTGAATAAGTTTGTAATGTATTTAGAGTCTGGATGTATGTGTCTGTCTGTCTGTCTGTCTGTCTGTCTGTCTGTCTGTCTATCTATCTATTTATCTATCTAGCTATCTATCTATCATACTCTTTGCAAAAAATTGCATTACTGCACCAGTTAGTGTTCAACTTAATGCAACAAAAATAGAGAAATGTGGCATTAGAGCTTCCAATCCTAACTCACCACCCCCAAAGCAGCCAATGGACAACACCACACAAGCAACCTCAGACAGGTATCATCAGGTAACACAAACAATATATAGCTGTTTCCAGATGACACAAATGCAGTAGCACTGATGTTCTACCTTTGTGGATTTGTTTCTGTGGCATGCACACTGCAAGACATACACACTCACTTGTTGCTGCAGTCACAAAGCCATGCTACTCAAATCACAACACTGCTTCTGTGTGCAGAAGCACAGGGCCCATACAGCCACTGATAGAAAATCCACTATCCACAAATTGCAACAGTTCTTTTCTCAGCAGAAGCACATGCCCCTATAGGGGCAGCGCTTCTGCAGCTTCAGGTACTTGTGCACATTGTAACACATACACACACTTGATGGGCCTAAGCTTCTGCAGCCACAGGCATAAGACAAACAAACTGACCTCTGGCTGCAGAACCGCAGGTGCCACAAAATCCATGATACCAAAATTGCAACTCTACTTTTGTGTGCAGAAGTTCAGGCCCCTGTGGAGCCTGCACCTATTCAGACACAGGTGTAAGACATACACACTGACTTCTGCCTTCAGAAGTGCAGGCTTCTATGGGGCCTGCAATAAACACATGGAAGTACTGTCACAATGTGGGTATAATGGTTTAAGCAGCAGATCTAGAAATTGCTCAGTGGTGTAGCAGTTTTCCAGTTATGCAGATGCATATAGAAAAGGATGCAGTAATGGATCATGCTATGTATTGAGGTACATCATCCAGCGTGCAGGAGTACAGCAGAGCCAGCTACAATACAAAGCAGTAACTGGTAGTAAATGACATGTCACAAAATACAGCAGTAAAACAAATGGCTTGTCTTTGAATTACAGTATTCCCAACAGCATACTGTATCATTTTTGTGATATACTGCAACATTACTATGTTACATCCTGGCTAGCACCACTGTACCATTGGCTGCAGAGGCACATACCCCATGGGGCCTTCTGTCTACAGGTAGGCAGGCCTCCATGGGGTCCATACTTCTGCAGCCACAGATACTCAGGCATGCAGTACAGCATATGCACACAGGTGTGGCTGCATAAACACAAGCCCCTGTGAGGCCAGTGCTTATGCAGCCACAAGTAGAAATCCACAACGGTAGCACATCAGGCTATTGCATGTGTGTCATCTGGAAACAGTTGTATGTTGTTTGTCTTAACTCATGATTTCTGTCTGTGGTTGCTTGTGTGGTGTTGTCCTTTTGTAGCTTTGGAGGGATGGGAAGTTATGGCTGGAAACCCTAATGCCACATTTCCCTACTTTTGTTGCATTACGTTGAACCCTAACTGATGCAATTATGCAGTTGTTTGCAAATAATTTCCTTCCTTTTTGAGATTGTGGAATTGTACCCTTGTTCACACATATCCCTTTGGGACCTACGAAAACAGATGCATCTGCCTGTGGAAGCATGGGGCCCTCTCAGCCTTGTGCTTCCTTGTGTTTTCAAATGCAGACAGGCAAGACCCACCAGGCTCTGCACCAAGTAAAGAGTCCATCAGACTGTGGAAAGAACCCTCTGCTTTTGTGCAGCTACAGATGCAGATGTGCAGAGCCCAAAAAATGCAGAGTTGATCAGGGTGCAGAACCATGACAAATATGTCAACCTTCACTCATAACTTGGTCATTTTATGATATTTTACACCAAACTTTCAACATAGCCTTCTTATGACCCCACCTCACGAACCCTGTAGGTGACAATTTTCAAATCCCTGCCAAAACATAACTTCATGCCACAGGTGCAAAAAACATATTTTGGCCAGGATTTCAATAATGATAGCAGTCACGTTCATGAGGTTGTGTGAAAAAATGGCAATGTTGAAATTTTTCCAATCAAAATATTTAAAATTACCAAACATACTGTATAAGTGGGTGTAGAAAAATTCTGACATATGCTCATAACTTCTTGTTTTTAAATATTTTGACCCCAAATTTTCAACACAGCCATATTATAACTCCATCTCTAGAATCTGGTAGGTGAAAATTGTCAGCTCCTGACCAAAACATCAGTTTGTGCCACAAGTGTAAAAACATGTTTCAGGCAGGATTTGAAAAATGACTGATCTCACATTCATGAAGTGGTGTGAAACAATGGCTATGCCAAAAATTTGGGGTCAGAATGTTGAAAAGTATCAGAGTTATGATGTGTGTTGAAAACTTTTAATGTACTCTCATAACTTCATTGTTTTTTTAATATTCTTACCCCAAGTTTCATTATAGCCTTCTTATGACCACACCTCATGAACAAGGGTGGAAAAAATTTTCAAATCCTGCCCAAAAGGTGATTTTGTGCAGCAAATGTGAAATCATCTTCTGGGGTGGATTTCCATAATTTTACCATCCTTGTTTATGAGGTGGGATCCCAAGAAGGGGCTACATTGAACATTTGGTGTAAAAATGTTTAACAATAACAAAGTTATGAATAAATGTTGAAACCCCACTGAAATACATTAAACTGCACTTATCTTATGTTCTCATATTACAGTAGCCGGTTCCAACAGCAAAATGTGTCTTCTCAATTGGAGAGTGAATCTACACATGGGACTTGTTGAAGTGACTGAGGGTGTGGGGTGGTGGGTGCTGAGTGGAGGGTTGGGGTGGGTGGGGTGCTGGGGTGAGATACGTCATTGGACTGTTTTCTTTTTCAGATAAGAAAAAACAAAAAAGGTCAATGAGGGATGGTTTTCTTTATTGTAGGGGTACAGAAGCCAACACTGGGGATTGGGCACCTAGTGTTGGGCTGATCTTTGGTGGCACTGGGGGTGGGCATCTTGGTGCTGCCACCTATTTCTTTGGGGACAATGACCAGGAGGGGGGTGAAAAGAAGCAGTGCTGGGGGTGGGCACCCCAGTCTGCTATTATTTTAATATAAGCAGAAGGGGAGTGCATGACTTGGAGGGGACAGAAGAAGCAGTACCAAGGGTGGGAACCCTGGTCCGCTTGCTAGTTCTGTAAAAAAAACATTGAGTGGCAGGCAACCTGTAGGGAAGGGGGAGAAAGAAGTGATATCGGGTTGGGCACCGCAGTCCACTAAACAAAATGAAAATATAGATAGCTACTTAGATAGATACACACAGATAGGTAGATAGACAGATAGACAGCATAGATAGACAGACAGACAGACAGATGGCATGAGAGAGGCAGAGACAGATCAGAGGATTGTTGGCTCAGTGCTGTAATTGAAGTCGGCAGCACAACTCCAGCTGCAGCTTCACATTTCAAGAATGTTCTGCTGTACTCATACTGAGAATGCAGATGAAGACATTGTGGGATGTGAAAAAGTGAGTGAAGGTGTAAGGATATGTGGGTGTGTGGTGTGGTGTGGTGGGTGCTGGGTGAGGGATCAGAGGTGGGTGGGTGGGGGTGCTCAGGAGCAGAAAAATAAAAGATCAATTAGAGATGGTTTTCTTTATTATAGGGGGACAGAAGCCACCACTGGGGATAGGGCACTCCACTTTTGGGATGATCTTTGGTGGCATTGGGGGTGGGCACCTTGGTGCTCCCACATACATTAAACAAAAGGGGAGCAGGTGACCTGGAGGGGAGGTGGCAAGAGAAGATGTACCAGGGTGGCCCCCCAGTCAGCATACTAGTTTTTAAAAAAACATTGGGGGGGTGGGCAACCTTGGGGTGGATAGAGCGAGAGAGAGAGAGAAGTGGTATGGAGGGTGGGCACCCCAGTCCACTAAAGAAAAACAAAATATAAATAGATAGATAGATAGACAGACAGACCGAGAGAGGCAGATCAAGTGATCATCGGCTCAGTGCTGTAACTGAAGTCAGCAGCACAACTCCAGCTGTGGTTTAACATTTCATGAAAGTCCCACTGTTCTTATAATGAGGATGTGGGTGAAGGCATCATGGGCTGTGATCATGTGAGTGAAGATGTGAGAGTGTGTGTGGGTGTGTGTGTTGGGGGGTTGGGGTGGGATGGGTGGGGGTGCTGGAGTGGTACCTTGCCAATGGATCATTTTCTTTTTCTCTGGTATAAAAAAAAGATCAACGAGGGTCAGTTTTCTTTATTGTAGGAGGACAGAAGTGGACACTGGGAATTGGGCAACTCATTGTTGGGATGATCTTTGATGGCACTGAGAGGTGGGTACCCTTGTGTTACCACATACAGCGATCTGGAAGGGAGGAGGGCAAGAGAAGTCATACCAAGGGTGGGCCCTCGGTCTGCTTATAGTATACAGAATTCAAACAAGGGAAAGGGGTGGCAGGCAACCTGAAGGGGAGGGGGAGAAAGAAGCAGTGCTGGGGGTGGGCACCCCAGTCCGCTTAAGAAACATAAAAAGATAGACAGACAGATAGATAGATAGACAGATTGATAGATAAATGGATTAGGTACAAAGATAGCTAGACTGACAGATAAATAGATAGAACATCCTAGTCAAGGACAATTCTTTCATGAGATCATGTGAAATAACAATCATTCTTTTGTATGACCTAACAAAAGAATTGTGAAAAAAAACTAAGTCCCACTCTTATTTAGTGACTCAACCTTTTCTTTTGTGAGTCATGAAAGAAGTCACAAAAGAAGAATCTCGGCTCACGTAAAAATATGGTGAACTTAGTTTTTTTTTCATAGTTCTTTCATGAGCCCACCTTCTTCTTTCATGATTTTTTTGTGACTTGTAAAGTCAGCTCATGAAAAAACGATGAAAAAAACTAAGTCTCACCATCTTCTTTTGTGAGCCAGGATTCTTCTTTTGTGAGTTCTTTCGTAATTGCAAAAGAAGAAAGCTGGCTCACTAAAGAACTATGAAAAAAAATAAGTACTACCATCTTCTTTCGTGAGCCATGATTCTTCTTTTATGAAACTGCTATCTTTTTTTGACACTCGTGACATAAGAAATTCAGCTCGTGAAAGACACCTGGGTAAGGATTTCTGGAATTTCCAAAAATATACTTTTGGGCCATTGTTTTGAAAAACAGACTCCAGAAATGAACTAAATAGGTCCCGTTTAGCTACATTCATGGGTTTGTTTTTCTCCAGGGCATTGGTTTTTTTTTTCGGTTGTCATAATAAAAAAATAAAGAAGAGGCAAGATGGCTGCCATACAGAACAAGATTTTTTAATCACAAAAGAAGAATTTTGGCTTAGGAAAGAAGATTCTTCTTTCATGACATAAGTGAGAACTACTTTCATATCAAACATCTATCTGAAAGATCCTACTGAGCATGCTCAGAACTAACATTTCAAATCCTTATGACTCAGGAACGGATTAATATTTTTTTCACCAAAAGAAAGGCACCATTTTAGGGCAAACCCTTTCTACCCTGAACATTTAAGAACAAAATTAAAATCCATCTATGCTATAGGTCAGAGAAAAAAAAACTGCAAACCCCCCCCCCCAGATTTTTCCACTTTTCCAGTATCTGGATCTCAGAATCCGGACATCCGACTGGCATAAAGCTTGCTAAATCAGCAGACTTTGCCCCATAAACCACAATTCTGTTGAATAGGGTTAAAGCTTTTACAGTGCAAAGTTAGGAGTTTAAACATTAAACACCTTACTCTGCCCTAATTATAGGGGTGCTACCGAAAGAGTCAGTCAGGTATAAGTGAATGCTAAAAACGTTGATTCACTTTTATTATGCAACAGCAATAAAGTCAGCTTGAAAGCATATTGATACAATAATCTGACAACATGATGGAGTTCATATTTTAAGTCTGCCCGGTGGCCCTGAGGGTTGAGGTACTGGACGCTGTCAGCGAGTGCGGGTAGTGACAACACTTGGCACAAGATTCTTCAGGAAAACACACCCAAGAACTGGTGTGTATATTTTATTAAATCCAAAATATAAAGAAAACTTCAGGAAATAAAAGAAAACAAAACAAAATTAAACAGTTCTAACTGAACTTCAGCACTCTTTCTACCTTAAGTGCTGCCACCGAGTGGTACTAGCTCCAGCTTCAACCTGACCACCATCATCTGTGCTCTAAGCCTAGCTGCCATCGTGCTGCACTGAGGCTCTTTTATACGTGAAGAACATGACATCACAAATCGTCTGATCCACCCCTAACTCTAATACATCCATTATCCTGCTCTAATACAATTTATAGGGCATCAACCGAGACTAGACCGACAACATTTATTTATTATACAAAAGCATACAACATGATCCCATGTAGGAAATCAAAAAACACAAATCAAATAGCCTGAAAACCTAAGGGTCACTTAATGACTCTTGTCTCCTTCTTCTACTCATGACCTCATGGGTGGCTCATACTATAAAAGTAGCCCACTAGGGGGCCACTGGCCCTTAAGGAGTGACATTTTTTTACATCAGCAAGCAAACAGAGCATACAGGTATGTCCCCCTGGTTGTTACTGCTAGATTTTTCTGGGCTCATGAAGTCTCAACAAAAAAAACCAAACACTTGGTCTTAGAGAGAAAATAAAAGGCTTGTTTTTAAACAACAGCCAGGCACAGTACACAGTAAGAGTTCAGTCAGTAACCTAACTGTGTATCTGGGCATTTGGGAAATTATGGGCTATCCGAATTATTATGGGGTGCCCATGGTTTCCATATACACCCGCTGGACATTCTGGCCCAGATTTTCAAACCTGTAGCCATTCTGAGGTGCAAGCCCCTGCATGCTCAAAATAGTTCTTGAGGGGTGTGGCGGTGATATTCAAAGGGTTGAAAGCTGTGAGCAGCTCCTTTGAATATCACCCCAGCTACAGCACTGGCGTGATGGCGCAGTGGAACTGGCGCCACCGCAAGTTGCCAGAGTTGAGCATCAAACTTGCGGTGGCGCAAGTACCATTGCGCCATGCTCAAATTTCCGATATTCAAAAGGTGACATGCAAATGGGGCCATAATTTATGCAAGGCGCAGGGGGGGCCATTTGCATCTATTTATGGCCCCATTGCATATCATTACATGTAGGTGCGCCGATCGAGGACTTGCTCCTGGCCACCCCTGCACGCCCATTGGCTGTAGCTCTGCACCAATGGGCGGCAGCCCCTACCGGACAGTCAGTCGGCGGGCGGCGGGCGGCAGACGGGTGGGATGCTGCTCGCCTGGCCGCGGGGGAGCGGGTGGAGGGCTTCGTGGGTGGGTGGGGAGGACACTAGACACCAGGGAGATGTTTGGGGGTTGTGATAGACATTTTGCCCGCGATCGGGCTTTTACGCGTCCACTGGACCACCAGGGAGATATTCGGGTTGGGGCGAGGGTTACTTTCGCCCGCGATCGGGCACTGAGTGGGGTTCATACACGCTTGCCCGCGATCGGGCTGTGGGAGATGTGTGGGGTTTTAGAACTGTACTGCCCGCAATCGGCTGTGGGATGTGTGTGGGGGTTTCATGTAACTGTGATGCCCGCGATCGGGCTTCGGACATGTGTGGGGTTTCTGCACTGTGATGCCCGCAATCGGGTTGTGGGAGATGTGTGGGCGGGGGTTCATGTTACCCATACCTCTCAACCTCTTGTGTCATGGATCAGGGACAAGGCTTAAAAATCAGGGACAAACATGCCAAATCAGGGACACATCTTAACAATTGGTAATATTCACTCAGAAATCTGATAGAATAAGGGATTTGTATAAGATGCATTTCTGAAGAAGAACTAGTCTGTATTTTTAATGTTTGATATTATTTTATGCTTACAGTCCCCACTGTTCTGTCACAGAAACACGAATTTTACGAGACAGAGGAATATTCTGTCGCAAAATCAGGGACATCCCTGAAAATCAGGGACAGTTGAGAGGTATGTGTTACTCTATGCCCGCGATCGGGCTGGTGGGGGGGCACAGGGACCGAGTTGGGGGCCAGCCAGGGGTGGCAGCTGCTGTGTTGCGCCTACAATACAGCACCTCACCTGTGGGTGGCCTCAACTTGATCCTTTTTGGCTCAAGGTTGTGCAGGCGCGGGTTGGGGTTGCGCATGCAACTCTACTAACCCGACTGAATATCGGGTTGCAGCAGGTTATGCATGGTTCCTCCCCCTCCTGTTGAGCATGCATTCATTTGCATTGCTCTTTTGCGTAACCTGTTGCCAGTGGAGCAACTGCCTCCTGCTGAATATCGCAGAATGGCGCAATGTAGGACTTGCGCATGTGCAACCCTGCTGCGCATGGAGCAACCCTTTTGAATATCTGGGCCCCTGTGTTTACACTGCACACATTTGCATTGCTTTCTTTTTCTTTGTACATTTACTTCTAAATGCCAGTCGCAAGCGCGAGGTGCGCTTCTCTGGAACCATTTCTTTTAAGCCCTAAGCCGCAAGTGCGAGGTGTGTCTCGAAAGAACCGCACAAAGTCAAGGACCTGAAGACTCACACTTTGTAAGTCTTATTAAGTGCTTGCGAGGTGCAGGACTAAGCGACTGTTTTGTTTTGGCTTTCAGTACCGATTGCGTAACCAGGAATAGAGACTTTCACCTCGGAGGGTACCTCGCAATTCCAGCCTACAAAATGAAGCCCTCTACGAGTGAACAGCTCCACGGTAAGTGTCTTGTTAGACAGAGGGTAGGGAAAGTTACATGTGGAGTTGTGCACAACGGCAACAGGGGGACAGTTCATGAAAACTACTATCGGGTATAATTAACCAACAGTGTCCTGTTTTCTAATTCAGGATATTATAACCCACACAATGAACCCATTGGTTCATGAGCTTTGTGTTTGGGGCATCGATTATAATGCCTCCACTAACTCACATTACATTACCACAAATTCAGACGGCTAGGTATGCCTCTACATAATCACCACATGGACCAAAGAAGATATTAGCGGGGTAGTAAAGAAGAGAATACCATGACAGGAGGCCACCCCATCGTGGTAGAAAGGTGAAAAAGGTCAAGTCAGACCCAAGAAAAGAAGACAAGTACTACTGCAGTAGATTTTTAGAAACGGGGTTAGAGAGAAAAAAGTGTTGAGTGGTGGGGGGGTTCACAAAAAACTGTCACAGATACCACACCTCACGCCACGCTGGCGACCAGGGTTCAGGACCGGACTTGGGTCATCGGGGGACAGTGGGGAGGGAGAGGATTGAGCATCTGGAGGACTGCTCTTCTCTCCAGGGGTGGGTTGCTGGGGCTTCCCCACCTCGCAGTGGCTCCTGGAGGAGACCGGGAGCATTACAGCAGCAGGGAATGAAAATAGGGAGAGGTGATGGTGGACATCTACAGGATGGGATGGGAGCATGCCCTCTGCATGCTGTCATTGCATGTCCGCACCTCTGAGGAGAAACAGGAAAGCGGAAAAACCCTGAATGCCTGGAGGATGATGGCGGACCTGGGGGGGCAGTCCCACATGCCCATAGCCGGTCTCAACCCGACCAGATCTCTCGGATCCTTCCCTCTGTCTGGGGCCATGGTGGGGGAGGATTCTGTTCCTAATTTCCTGTTCAGGGGAGATTCAGGCCGACCAGTAGGGGCTACTTGAGTATGTGTTGCCTGAGTAAGGTCCAGGCAGCCAGTGACCTGGAGGGAAATAAAGTTGAAAAAAAAAATAATAATTTCATATTTCAGTGAATGTTGGGTTGAAATAAAAAGTCTTTGGCAATGGGAATGAAATAGTTTTATTAAGGAGTATGCTATAGTCAATAAAATAGGATTAAACTGGAATTATTTTAATATAAATTAAACAAGAAGATGCAGTCTTCTGGGAACATTTGTTATTGTGAGGTTGGTACATCATCTTCTGAGTCATCACTGTACAATGATGACTGTGTAGCTGCTAGAGAGTTTAAATATTTTTATAATTGATAACAGAGATGCGCAGATCAGAGGATTGCTTTGAGTGACTGCCATTCATTATCCTACAGTTGCTCACCCTTATTCAATTCATTTCCGATCCATTTAAAAAAGATTGTGTAGGACAGGTGTTATCCATTAAAAATACCTCGCATTAAAAGAAATCATCTTTTATTCCTGCATCCAGAAACAACTCAGCTATTATAACCTACAGCTCATTAGTCTTGAAAGTGGTTGAAGTGTCATTAGAATCTGAACATGTGAGACAACAAAACTGTGGTAAAGCAGACAGACTGGCAATGGATTAATTGATCACTAATTGTGGAATTTTCATCAAACCTGCCAACAAAGGTGGGGCCCAAAGTTATATGGGACACAGTGGATTATGTGAAAGAATCAAATATGCAGCAGAGTAATGCAACAGTTTACAGGATGTTGCCTAAGAATCCAGCTGTTGTTACTCAGAAAAAGGTGACTGGATTATTGCAGTGGGGTCCAGATAAAATGGGTTGCCAGCTTAAATGGCAGCCTCTATTGTCAGGGGTTTCCTGACCAAAAAGGGAGGGAAGATGACAGGTGGAGACAGAGGGAGATGAGGATGGGAGGGGGTGAGAAGGAAGAGAGTGAAGGATCATGGGAGGAAGGACAAATGAGAGAGAGAGAGAGAGTGAAGGGTCCTGGGAAGGATGGTACAAAAGGGGGAGGGGCAGAAAGCTAAGACAGGGAATGGGGGAGGGGAGCAAAGGGAAAGCCCACGAATAATAATAATAATATAATAAAAGGGAAAGGGAGAGTAGGATCTCCCTATGTTTTGCTAGATAAACATGAGACTAGTCTAGTACATTCAGTTGGCAGTATCTGGTGAAAGGAGGAATGTTCAATGCAGTGGATTTCAGAGATCAAGGTATATATTAAAGAGACCTACCAGACTAGCGCTATGTACCATCTAGTTCGGTGCCTTACCTCCTGAAATGCTGCTGCTGTTTATGTGGCACCAAATTTTCTAAGTTTTCAAGATAGAGCACTCATAAAATTTAGTTCACTGGGTCTCCTGTACTTCCCAGTTCGAAGATCCGCCCCACGCCACTCCTGAGCTCTTGTTAGTTGTCCGGTGCCCTTGATTAATAACCAGATGGTCATTGTGATACATAAATATGATGTTAAAGTAGCCCCCATAGACTATAATAGAGTTTGTCCCTGCACTCTTCCCTAGGATCACAACATAACTTGGCTGAGTGCGGGGGTGGCTTGGGGGGCAGATCTTCAAACCGGGAAGCACAGGGGACCCAGTGAATTAAATTTTATGAGCGCTGTCTTGAAAACTTTTAGAAAATTTGGAGCCACATAAAAAGCAGCAGCATTTCGGGAGGTAAGGCACCAGACTAGGTGGTGCAAATCTCCTTTGCTTTAACTTGGTGAATCTCTTTAATTAAATGTTTATGTAATGTGTTCAAGTAATAATTGGAAGGAAATGCAGCTCACAGGCAAAATTTGAGCCAGAAGTGAGATGGAGGAAGTGGGGAGCACACAGAAGTGTAGTTGTTATTGTGAAAATGGCTCAGAAGTTGTTGAGGAGTTTTAAAGTTAAAAAGCTATGAGTTTTGTTGGGGATGCAAAAGGCTTAATACAATTAAAACGGAGCAGCAAGAAAGCAAGAGCAGGACTGCATGGTATCAGAAGTGAGGATACTGAGTTTAAATGATTAGCTTGGCAATGTAAGGGTGGTGAGGCATATGCTCTGGATGTGAGAATGGGCCACCACAAACATGTGGATCGGAGGGATGGCATCTTAACAGACAGCTTTTAGGCAGCAGGTAGCATTAAGAGCTGGGCAGCATGTGACCGAGTTGCAGTCCCAGGGGAGGAGGTTTTTTAAAAAGGGGCCAGGGCCACGGGCAGCCAGAAAAAGGAGAGCCGGAGTGAGGGGTTGGGAGCTAGGGGTGGTGTGGGTAGGAAGGGTGAGCTAGAAAATGGGATGAGAAGCAGGGCAGAAAGGATCCAAGGAGGGCCCCATTATTGAGACGAGTTATGAGGGAGCAAAGCGTGGGGGCAAGTAAGTGCGCGGTGATACTAGGGATGGGGAATTGAGCAGGCAGGCAAAATAGGAGGCAGCATTGGGGAAAACAAAAGAAATGAGCGGAGAATGGGCAGATTAATGGGTGACTGTTCAGGCAGGAAAAACAAGGAAATACAGAAATATATAATAATAAGAATAATAAAACAGCAAACATATAACAACATGCGTGTCAGCACAAGGGGATGCTTGGATACAGAGAGGATACAGGATGGGGGGCACGTGCATTGGGTTCGGGGAGGGTTTCATACTAATATGTGTTTTTCTTTCGGAGTTTGGCAGACATGGCAACAAACAAGGGGAGGAAAACAAGAGCAACAGGAGTAGGCCCTAGTGAGGACCCGGTGCAGCAGGCAAGGGAGATGATGAAGGCAGTCCAGGAGATGTTAGAGGCAGCAAAAGGGAAGGAGGAACTGAAGAATAAGCAGCTGAACCCAGAAAGGAAGGCTCCAGCAAGGGACACTGGCAAGGAGGAAAAACATCCACCTGGTAAGGGGGCCAAAGGAGCATCAGCCCCCAGAGGAAGGATTTGGTTGATCTTACAATAGAGGGGAGTTTGAAGGAGTATGTGGAGGAGATCATTGAGGCAGTGGGAGAGAACAGTCTGGGAGAGGTGGAGAAGGTAACATAAGAACTTAAAGAAGAAGAGACAGGGGAAGACGGGTCACGGTAGGGGACCATGTACCGCAGGCATTAAAGGAGAAGATATGGAACAGGGAGTATATAGATACAATATTTTCCCATTAGTGGACAAGGAAGCAGCCAAGAAATATGAGGAGAATGAAAGGAAAGGGAAGACAGAGATGGCGGCAGCTCTGGCAATGTTGGAGAGGACTCAGGATGAAAAGGCTTTTAAGGGTAAGATCATGGAGGCATGGCTTATGGGATTGACATACTTTAGTGCCATCATGCTACAGAAACAGCCAGAGCTGGTCATCCTGTTATTAGCATATTCACTGATAGTTTGCAACACATATAGGATGCTAGGCGGATAAGATGGCTATGATATGATGAAAAATTTCAATAGAGGATGGCATCCCATGGGGACATTAGGTGGGATGCTAGACACCCAGAAATCTGGTCTGAGACAATGATGGTGCAAACGATTGAGGGGGGGGAGGGATGAATACAGGGAACCAGCAGAAATTATGTTGAGGATATAATAGGGGCTCAGTGCTCCTGGGTGAATTGCAGGTTTAAACATTCATGTTCAAAATGTACAGGGTCGCATCTGGTCTCACAATGCAGGAGCTGGGAGGGATAGACTTTTTTGGGGCAGCTCTTTCAGGGAGGGATAGGTGATTCTGTTATGGAGGTTGAGCCAATTGAATTGTGCGTAAAGGTCACAGGTATGTGTGTCATGGCTAGCACTAGTAAGTGACCTGCAGGCTTTGTTAAGGGTGATCCCAATCTTTCTGAGGGCAGTGGCAGTGCCATAAATTACAATGCCATAGTTGATGGTAGACAGTACAGTATGGAGCTAGTCACAGGAAGGCACAGGGTCTCTTGGGTCATATAGTGCTGATGCCTATAGAGGAGGCCTAGCCTGATATTAACAGTTTTAGAGATGCTCGAGATGTGTTCTTGATAGGAGAGAGTGCTGTACAGGGTGATGCCCAGGTACTTAAAACTGGTTACCTGCTCGAGTGGTGAGCCAGTATTGTTGGTGATGGGTAGCTGGGTTGTTTTAAACTTGTTATGTGGTCCAGCAAAGACCACTGATTTGGTCTTTTTATAGTTCATAATTAATCTCTGTTCAGCAAACCTAGTTTCAATGGAGGTAAAACTATGTTGCAGGTCACAAGTAAGGGGTACAGGCTTAGGCTGGCATGAGTAAATCACAGCATCATCTGCTTACAGGAGAAGGTTGGCAGGACAGGCTAAGGGGAAGGTATTGAGCTAGAGGCTAAATAGGAGGGGGCCCTGGACTGATCCCGGCGGAACACTGGATTGTATGGGGTGGCTAGTGGAGAGTGAGTCAGAGATTTTTACATGCTGGGTTCTGCCTCCTAGATAACTTCTGAGCCAGGTGGTAACATTGTTAGAGAGCCCTAGGGAGGGTAGGGTCAGGAGAAGTAAGGAGTGATTGACCGTATCAAAGGCCTTTGTAAGATCTGTAGAGATAGACCCCACAAGGTGACCACGGTCGAGGGCTTTATGGATAAAGTCCATATAGGTGAGCAGGGCAGTGGCAGTACATGAATTAAAAAATTCCAGATATGTGCAATTTAGGTACTTGGGTCAGACAACTCCTTTCCAGGAGTTGCCTAACCTGAGGTGTCAGTAGCTCTTTAATTCTCAGTAAATTCCCCTTAATATTAACTCTTTGGGACCCTTCATTACAAAATTATAAACCTTTTGTCAGTGTGATCTATTAAAACCAATGTGTTGATTGGTCAGGTCAACGTGTTTTATTGACTAGTAAATGGCCATAGAATGCTCCAGTCAACATTATTCTGTTGGATACCATGGTCAATGCTGGAAACTAGGCAACATCTAAAACACTTATTAGTTGTAGGGTAATTTAAAAATTAAAACAAGAATCATAGCACTGATAAGGTCCTCAGATACTGACCCTTGCTGGAGGTTAATGACCTGATAGAGGTTTAAGTTATCAATGTCCACTAGGAAAGACCTTCATCTGTAGTACATAAAAATGGGACAGCTGTGAACAATGCTGGTAATTCCATCTAGGAGTTCTGGTAACACCAAAAATATAGTACTCAAGCTTTACTTTCGTGGCTTGTATTATCACCAGAGTCCCTTGATGAAAATATGTAAGGAATTAACACACCCAATCATACATAGCATAAGGGTCTTATGCTATCAAGGGGTTTTGAGGACATTTATAAATGGATAACTGGTTTATTTTTGTGTATTTGTTTTTTTATTGAAGTCTTGGATAACACCTGTGAGTGGATGCTCGGTGAGAGGTTCCACATCAGATACAGTGACACAAGAAGACACAACATAGTTACAGTAAATTATACATACAGAGTACAAAATTGTTTATATTTGTCTCCTGATCACTGTAGCAACATTGCATTCTTATTTTGTATGGTTTGGTGGATTAATTGTTGTAAATACGTGGTTATTTCATAGGAATGGTGTAAACACTGAACAGTTACAAGCTTATAAAAGTTCAGGGCATGTGTCACATCATGTCACTGTTCGGTGTGAAAGGAAACCCTAAATTATTATAAGACTGTATACTCCAACAATGTTGATAATAGGTGTTAAAGATCACCATATATTATAACATTATTATAACTGGGCTTGTTTTTCTCCCCATGGAGAAAGCCAGTCATAATTTGTCATTATAACCAGCTGATTATAGTGGCAAACATGCACTGGTTTCTCTGTGAGAAAGTTACGAACCACAGTTTAGCTCGTGCACAACTGTTCCCACTCACAAAAAAAAAAAAAAAGTCACATGCTTTTTTTTGTGGAGAAAAAAAATGAATCCCAGCAATTAATTGTTTTATTGTTTAATTAGTATTTCGGAAAGACCTTTGAGCGTGAGCTCTTTTACAAAGGTTCCCCGTCAGGGTGGACAATAAGACAATACACATATTCAGTGGTTACAGAGGCCTGATCATTAGGCATTAAAGAGCAACTGCATGACAATTAGACAAATAGGAGAAAAAAACTGAGCAGTTGTAATTGAATACTAAGCTATTTCTAATTGATCGCCCTAGGAAGCACACCCCTGGAAACCTCCAAATCCGTTGATAGACTATGGAAGAGTAACTGCATAGGGTTCAACGCTATCCCAGATGACGAGAGGCTGGGTGACAGTGAAACAAGGGGGATTGGGTTTGAAACCAACCGCAGACAACGAGAGGTGGGGGGATAGTGAAACGGGGGCTGTGATGGGGGAGCAGCTCCAGAGGGCTTTGTTGAGAATGGTGTGTGTGTGTGTGTTTGTGAGGGGTTTGGGAGGGGCAGTACCAAGTGCATTTAAAGAGGACTGATAGCTTACTTAAGCCCTTGGGTAGGCTGGAATGGAGGCAGGGTTCTCTAGGTAGCCCTGCTGGGTGTTACCTTGGGGGTAGGCCTGTCTATCAAGTGGGGCCTGAGAAGCAGGTGCATTTTGAGTTAGACATTAGGTGCTGTTTGAGGCCTACTTTGAATTGAGACAGGCTGTTGTTTGTTTGCAATTTCATCGGGAGTTAATTTATCCAGTGGGGGGCCGATAGGAGAAAGCATGCTGCCCTAGTGAGGTTCAGTGGAATGGTATGGACAGTGCCCCATTCTTCCTCCGTCTGGTGATGTGTGTTGAGAGAGAAGCCTCGAGCAGGTTTCCTATACAGGGTGGGGTTTTTCCCGAGGAGTGCCTTCTTTCCCAGGAGGTAAGTTTGGTATTTGATCCTGTCTTTTAGGTTAAGGCAGTTTGTATGCTCATACAGGGTGCAAGTATGAGTGTAGTGATCTGCACACAGGGTGAGGCGGCATGCCTTATTGAGTGCAATTTGGACCCTTTTGAGCACTGTATCAGTAGCAGCTCCATAGACCACCAGCCCATAGTCTATTGTGGAGAGTATGGAGCTGGAGACTGAGATTCAGAGTGCTTCCGGGGTGAGGGATTTCTTATGCCTATAGAGGACCCCAATCTTTGTGTTTACCACTTTGACAAGGGAGTCTACGTGGTGTGTATAAGTGAGAGAGTCATTAATGGTGACTCCAAGATACTTGAACAAGTGCACCTGCTCAATCTGCTCACCAGCCTTGTTGGTGATTACGAGAGTAGCATGCTTGTGTTTGTTGTAGGAGCTGGATTGTAGCATGGCCTTGGTTTTCTTGTAATTTAGTAGCAGCTTTTGCCTACTGAACCAGTCCTCGAGTTTATTGAAAGAGTTCTGTAGTTCTGTTTGTAGGGCAACCCGAGAGGTGCTGCTGCTCAGCAGCACGGCATCGTCCACATACAGAATAAATTTGGTGTCACAGGCTGTGGGTAGGTCATTTACAAAGAGGCTGAAAAGCAGGGGCCCTAGAATTGATCCTTGAGGGACTCCTAGGGAGTACATCTCTGGAGCTGGATAACGTCTGCCTGATTTTGACTCGCTGGCTCCTCTGTGTTAGGTAGTCATTGAACCAATTCATGGCGTTTGGTGCCACACCCAATCATTGGAGCTGGAGTGCTAGTAGAGAGTGGTTGACGGTGTCGAAGGCTTTGGTGAGGTCAACGAAGATGGACCCCACCCAATCTGCCTTCATCCAGTGCCTTGTGCGCATAGTCAGTGTATTCCAGCAGTGCCGTGGTGGTACTGTGTTTTTGCCTGAAGCCATGTTGGTTTGGGCAGAGCAGATTGTACTTATTGAGGTATTCTGTGAGTTGACTAGCCGTGATTTTTTCCAAAGCTTTGGATGGTGGGGAGAGGATAGATATTGGTCTGTAGTTTGACACCAGTGCCTTGTCACCATTCTTATGCACTGGAGTTACCAGTGCTTATACAAAACAAAACATGGGGAGGTGAGTAAACCTGAATTTGATACCCACCTTTGGTGTAGGATGCTTTTATATACATCTCAAGCTTTACTTTTGGGGTTTATGTAGCATCTCACACTGAGGGTGTGTAGAAAATGTAATTCACAGCTGTGTATCTGTAACTCTGTATTTTTACTTAGGGTTCCTGCTCTTCCAGAAACAGAAAGGGGTGTTTTGGAAATTAAAGAGTGACTCATATCACAATAAACTCAAGAGTTTCAACTCCACTAGCTACCTAATCTCATTCCTTAGTGATGTAGAAAAGTCACAATACTGAGTTCATACTGTCACAGTCATTATTATGACAACAAACTGTGATGTGCTAAATACAAGATTATGACAGTGTATGTTCAGGCAATAGAAGCTGATGGACAGTGAGGGGTAATGCTCTCAGCTAAACACAAATGCTTCAGTAATCAGCAATGATCAGAGGTCAATACAGGAAAAAGTGAATGGGTTTGGCCAGAATTGCTACATGTGCATAATGGTTTGTTTGACTATAGGTCTCTGTTTCTGCAGCTGTTCATGTGCTTGTTGGTGTGCACCTTCCCTTGGGGAAACACATACATTTACAAGAGCCGAACCTTGTTGACTCTAGTTAGCTGTTGTGAGTTAGAACTTAAAGGCACTGTACCCTTCTGTACACTCACTGATGCAATATAAATGTGGAGCAGGGGCTCTGATTGCCTCCACGCACTTGTTCTTAGTTTTCCCTATGCCATTGAGGGCTAGGAGGGGGTAATTGGCAGTGATATTGAAAAATGTATTTCTCTAATGGGATATAGTAGTTCTGACCATGGCAGCCATATTGCAATCCCTTACTCATGTGGAATAGGGGAACCAATATCATTGTCCTAAACTGCTGAATGGAAGCCTGGTGTCCAGCTATGCTCTGCCCCAGACCTTTCCTCCCTGTGTGTAATGCTCTGTGTTCATGCAAGGGGTTTGTCAGGAATCATGTATGTCACCTTAGACACAGGGTCATAATGTCATGGTCAAAACCACGTACATCAACAATGCCACACACAAAGCAGCGTACAGCAAAATAACATCAGTACAACATGCTGACCACCACAAACAAAGGGCATGCCAGAGGAGTATCTTAGTTTAGCCCCTCCTGCACCCCTCGATGTGAGGGGCTTCACTGCCCCTGGACTAATTATAATTAATTCTGGGGGGTCATGGACTTTAGGGGAAAAAAAAATTGGTCCGGGAATATTTTTATTTAAAAAAAAAAGCCACAGCTGAGTGGGACCTGGGGAGAACCAAACTGCAGCCCCAGGTCACTGCCACCACTGGAGGCAGGTGCTCTAGCCACTCCACCATGGGAGTGGCTTGGCCAGGCACTGCTCCAGCAGCATCCTTCACCTTCCCTACTGGCAGTCTACAGCGACAGGGGTAGCAGTTCTTACCATACGCTGAAAAAAACCCTGTCACCATAGAACCATTAACGCTTCTTACAGCACTGTATTTCATGCACGGTTCTCTCCGTACTATATTAATCCGGTACCACAACCTTAAAGGCCTGATTATGGAGTGGCATGTGGGCAGAGCTAAGTGAGTTGTCAAGGCTCATTTACATGAATAGGGCTCTGAGCAGCAGTCTGGGATTTCATTCACTCAGATTTTCTTCAACTTCTCTTACCAAGATTTAGGTTTGCTGCCAAGATCAGTTGGGCTCTGCTTAACCCTGTATCTCCTGTGTTCAACCTACAGTACACATTCATAGTGTATATTAAAACTCTATATGCTCTAGCAACAGAATAAGTACAGTAGATTGATAAGTTTCTGGGTCTTGCAGTATGATTAATTAAGAACAGCCGTCATATTATTGAATAAAAAAATCTTGGTATTTTGCAAAAAAATTTAATTTTTTTTTACCAGGAGAGATTCACTAAGCTGAAAGCTTGTTTACATGTGCAACCTAGGAGCACAAGGAAGTTAAGTGACTTGCTCAGGGTCACACAGTATGCAAGTGGGGGCTGTGGGATTCAAACCCAGTTCTCCAGGTTTGCAGCTCAGAGCCTTAAACCACTGTGCTATAGTGCCTCCTTTAATTTATATTTCTCAAGTACTCTACACTGAGGTGAGTTATGTGTTACTACATGAAATCACTGTGTGTGCTCTGTCTCATGCATAATGCAAGCAGATCATCTGTGAACTCCAGCAGGCTGATTGCACGCGTCACATTGGTGCCACCGTATGATACACTTTTTTATGTGGATAAAGGAGTAGGCATGGTAGTTACATGTGGTAACTTGCCTTACTGAGAAGATTTGACATTTCAGCCTCAGGGTGCAGTTTGTTTCACATGCTGCAGTTCCACAAGGTAGCAATGTCTCCTGAATCACTCCAGTTCCACAAGGCAGCAATGTCTCCTGAATCACTCCAGGTCCACAAGGCAGCAATGTCTCCTGATCACTCCAGTTCCACAAGGCCTCCAGTTCCGCAAGGCAGTAATGTCTCCTGAATCACTCCAGTTCAACAAGGCCTCCAGTTCCACAAGGCAGCAATGTCTCCTGATCACTCCAGTTCCACAAGGCAGCAATGTCTCCTGAATCACTCCAGGTCCACAAGGTAGCAATGTCTCCTGAATCACTCCAGTTCTACAAGGCAGCAATGTCTCCTGAATCACTCCAGTTCAACAAGGCCTCCAGTTCCACAAGGCAGCAATGTCTCCTGAATCACTCTAGTTCCACAAGGCAGCAATGTCTCCTGAATCACTCCAGTTCCACAAGGCAGCAATGTCTCCTGAATCACTCCAGTTCCACAAGGCAGCAATGTCTCCTGAATCACTCCAGTTCCACAAGGCAGCAATGTCTCCTGATCACTCCAGTTCCACAAGGCAGCAATGTCTCCTGATCACTCCAGTTCCACAAGGCAGCAATGTCTCCTGAATCACTCCAGGTCCACAAGGTAGCAATGTCTCCTGAATTACTCCATTTCCACAAGGCAGCAATGTCTCCTGATCACTCCAGTTCCACAAGGCCTCCAGTTCCGCAAGGCAGTAATGTCTCCTGAATCACTCCAGTTCTACAAGGCAGCAATGTCTCCTGAATCACTCCAGTTCAACAAGGCCTCCAGTTCCACAAGGCAGCAATGTCTCCTGAATCACTCTAGTTCCACAAGGCAGCAATGTCTCCTGAATCACTCCAGTTCCACAAGGCAGCAATGTCTCCTGAATCACTCCAGTTCCACAAGGCAGCAATGTCTCCTGAATTACTCCAGTTCCACAAGGCAGCAATGTCTCCTGATCACTCCAGTTCCACAAGGCAGTAATGTCTCCTGAATCACTCCAGTTCCACAAGGCAGCAATGTCTCCTGATCACTCCAGTTCCACAAGGCAGCAATGTCTCCTGAATCACTCCAGGTCCACAAGGCAGCAATGTCTCCTGAATCACTCCAGGTCCACAAGGCAGCAATGTCTCCTGATCACTCCAGTTCCACAAGGCAGTAATGTCTCCTGAATCACTCCAGTTCCACAAGGCAGCAATGTCTCCTGATCACTCCAGTTCCACAAGGCAGCAATGTCTCCTGAATCACTCCAGGTCCACAAGGCAGCAGTGTCTCCTGATCACTCCAGTTCCACAAGGCCTCCAGTTCCACAAGGCAGTAATGTCTCCTGAATCACTCCAGTTTCACAAGGCAGTAATGTCTCCTAAATCACCTCCTTTCAGAAAAAAAATACAGTCTTAATGTTTACAAATGAAACCCCCCAATTTAGAATTCACTGCAAGTGTGGTATGAAAAGTACTACATTATATAACAACAGCGGTTTAGTTATTTGAAAGCTCACTGAAATATAAATAGGGGTCTTCAGCCACACATCTAATTTCAAAAGATTCTTGGACCTTGGTTTCAGTGAACAAAACACCTTTTCTTGAAAAAGCATACAGAAAAATGTTTGCATATAGGTGGTTTCATCACTGCAAATTTCATTCTTAAACTGCTCCTGGCCTTGCAATCACACTAGTGCTTGCTAAAAAATATTTTCTGTCTTGACATTATGTATCATCTGTCACGGCTGAGCACATCAGTGCTTCCATCCTCTGGCCCTCACTTGTTTTGAACTGATGTTTCTGACATTTCCATGCTGCCACCTCTCTGGATTATGTTATTGATCTCCCTCACTGTCCCTCCATAATGTTTGACCATTAGGTGGTCAACCTTCATAGCTTCATAGTCTTCTCCATGTGGGAAAACACACACAGCAGGGCAGGCTGTTCATGCCAGCCTGTGGATGTAGCATGAGCTGCATGCTACAGTAAAGTATAGCTCTGTTGCAGTGACCATAGCTGTACAGTAACCGCAGGACACAGAGACGGGGAGTATATTTCTGCCAACCAGTGGGTGTACTGAAAAATGTTTCCACATGGATGCATTGCCACAATCACTGCTATACATTACAGTACAATATAGTCAAGGATGAACGGCACCGCACGCTACAGTACTGGGCAGTACAGCATGCATTGTATGAACCTTGACATTCTATGTGGTTAACATGCAGACTAGTTTCAAAAATACAGAGGTGTTTTATGACATATTACATTTATATGTGGTATGTATCACCTGCAGTGGATTTGCACACAGTGCATGCTGCCAATGTTTGTGACACGGCACAGCATGTCCTACAGAGGTTTCAGTTTTCCATGCATTCATAAAAAAAAAAAAAAATTCTCTAGCTGCTCATTAAAGAGTCATGAGAAGATTAATGCAGCCCGTTCCCCCAAATTGCGAGGCTGTTCTTGCTCATTCACACCTATAAACTACGAGCCATTACCTCCAAGTAAGGGCTCTACCAGTGGAAATCTACAGAACATAATCTTTTTAATTATCCTCTTGCCTCATTTTTGTCTTATAACTGCCTGCCACACATTTATGTTCTTCTAGCGACGCCAGCAGCACCGCTGTTCCTCTGGCAGGATTACAGGTAATCAGCCAAGTTCATGCTTCATGAGCCAGCAACAGGGCGTGCCATTTAATAATGCTCAGTACACCACACAAGTGTGACTACATTGCCTCCATAATGTGTCTGCCCTGTCACTAACTTTAAGAACAAGAGACTTCAAGTAACCTATAAACCCAGGCTGCCCACACAGCAGTGCAGAGCACTGCCAAGCCATTGTGATGGCTTCCAAAAGAGTCCAAACAACATTTCAACACAGTCAGTGCTTTATTTAAATATGATCCATCACAATGAACAAAGGAGGTGCTGATGACAGAACAAATCAAACTCATGTGAAGAGATGTCCATTGACTCAGGTGATAGTTAGCTAATACAGCTGTTTACGTTTGGATGTTATAAACTAGCTCCATCTGCAGTGACAAGCTATTAACAGCATACCTTTCATTTAAAAAAAAAAGGCAACCATAACCAAATTATTGGCTGAGGCACTGGCACCTTACCTCACACCATGCCGGCGACCCGGGTTCAGGAATGGACTCGGGGTGCCAGGGGCTGGCAGGGGAAGGAGAGAATTGAGCATCTGAGGGACTGCTCTTTCTCCTGGGGTGGGTTGGGGGAAGCCTCCTCTGTAGTGTCCCCTGGTGGAGATCGGGGGGTGTTACAAGAGCGGTGTGCAAGAGTGGACAAGAAAAGCGTGAAAATGCATGCACGCCATCCAGATGACGGCAGCCCACCTCCCTGCGTCTCCCAACTGTGATGCCTCCAGGCTGCATTTCCGTGCCCCGGTGAAGCTGCAAGGGAGTGCTTCATGCACTCTGGTCTCTCCTCCTGATGGTCCTGGTGGGATATGAGAGAGCCCCCCCCCAGCGAAGGGATATGACCGGGACAATGGGGGCATCGGAGCAGCTGGATGGTGGATCAGTTGGAGGAGACAAATGCAGGACTTGGCCACCCGAAGGAGAGGATGACAGTGGGTGCATAGGAGGAGGTACAAACAGATAATGCAAAAAAATAAATAAATAAATTACCGCGAAATACCAGCTCTGGAATTTGAGAATTCTAAATGCCTGCTGCATGGTAAAAGAGAGACAGTCAGGTATGAGTAAATGATAAAAAAACTGTGCTTCACTTGTATTAGGCAACAGCAATACAGTCAGCTTCACCAGAAGCAAATGAAACTAATACAAGGCTATTTCATCTGACACTGCAAGATCCCGGGCAGGTGAGGCTAACAGCCTGAAGTAATAATGCAAAGATAATATGACAGCATGATGAATTTCATATTTCAGAGAAGATTGGGTTGAAATAAAAAGTCTTCGATAATGAGAATGAAATTGTTTTATTGAGGATTATACCGTAGTCAGTAAGACAGGATTAAGTTGGGATCATTTTAATATAAATTAAACAAGAAGAAGATGCAGTCTGCTGAGAACATTTTTATTGTGAGGTTGGTACATCATCATATTCTTAGTTATCATTGTACAATGACGACCGTATAGTTGCTGGAGAGTTCAGATATTTTTATAATTGATAACAGAGATGGACAGATCAGAGAATTGCTTTGTGTGTCCTCCATCCATTATCCTACAGTTACTGCACCCTCATTCAATCCTTTTCCAATCCATTTGAAAAAGATTGGGTAGAAGAGGCGCTAGCTATTCAAAATATCTGGCATTAGAAGAAATCCTCTTTTTCTTCCCCATCTGGAAACAACTCAGCTATTATAACCTCCAGCTCATTAGTCTTGAAAATTGTTGAAGTGTTATTAGAATTTTAGCAACAAAATTGCAGTAGAGTGGACACTGGCAATGGATTAACTGATCACTAACTGTGTAATTTTCATCAAACCTGCTGACAAAGGCAGACCCAAAGTTATATGGAACGCAGTGGATTGTATGAAAGAAGTGAAAAGGCAGCTGAGTAATGCAACAGTTTACGATCCTGCCTCAAAATACAACATGATATTATTAAAAAAAGGTGAATAGATTGTTGGGGTCAGGATAATGGTTGACTAACTAAAAATGAGTTAGTCTTTTTGGCAGTAAAATACCCTATTAAACCTGTGTTTTATTTGCTTAGTTGCATAAAATCCCATGATACCCCCAGGAAGACCAATAGTTGCTAACATGAGTTTGATCACCGAGCCACATTCTAAATTCCTTGATTTCTTTATAAAGAAACTAGTACAAAATCTTATGTTATATGTGGGTGATACCACTGCAAGGACCCGACTCCTTACTCTCCTGTTCAGTCCCTGAAATCCACAGGACAGAGTTTGCTTTGGGTGCCACCAGCAAGATTAAAGTCAGCAAGGGACTGGGCATTTGCGGTGACTGGCCGCATCCTATGGAACTTGCTTCTGGAAGAGATCCACAGTGCCAGAACTTCTCCAGTCTTAAAAAAATACATTAAAAAATGCCTCCTCCTCTTAGCCTTTATGTAGGCTCTAATATTACTTTTTTATTTTACTAATATTGGGTTCTATGCACTAATGCTACGTGTGCATGCAGGCATGCATAGCGTAAGCACGTACGGCACTATGTCGCCCAGCCGCGCATGCCACATGAACGCGGCATGCATGAAGGACACACAGTGTGCGCACAGTCATTGTGCAGAAAGTGCAGCCGACACACTGCACTGCATGTATGTGGGGGTGTGACCATGTAACATACAGCATAAGCAATGGCTATGCGTGTGCACAATGCAACATATGATGGGATGCCACATAGGCTGTTCTACATAAAGAGCACCATGTCCAAGGTGGCATAGTGGTGCACAAGCAGCCTGGCTCACACACACAGTGGCATGGTGGTGCCAGCAGGCAATGTGGTGGACATGGCTGTGCACCACACAGCTATGCCGGAGCAGTGGTGACTGGCGGCAGATGTGCGGGCAAGGTCCCCCGGCCTGCAAGGTGGTGCCATGGTGGTGTGCATGGGGTGGCAGTGCCACAGTAGCAGCCGCATGTGACAGCCCCACATGCCATGGTACCACACATGTCACCTGCACATGTGCCAGTGTATGGGCATCACCACGGCCCGGAGGTGAATGCATCACATGGACCACCACCACTGCCATGGCCAAGTACTGTGGATGTGCCCATCCAGCCATGCCACCATGCGGTGTAGCAGCTCAGTGGATGACCGCATATGGGCCCCCCCAGCAGCAGCCATGCCTGTCCCATGATACAAGTGACATGCAGTACCCAAACCCCCAAAGACAGTGAATGCACAGGTGAAGTCAGAAACAGAAGTTTAATAGAAATATACAAGAGCAATCACAGAAGGAAACTGTCAGACAACCAAACAGCACACACATTGGTCCCCCCCATATGTTCCCCCAACCCCACGCACCCCAACATGACAGGCACAGTCCCCCACAGTCCATGCACATCTGTGTGCAAATTCTATTCCCCCCACTGGGCCTGTCCCAGGCCATGGCCATGGTGCAGTGCACATTCCTGAGGCATGGCCGTCCATCTCATCGTTGTCCTCCTCCCCATCAGTCCCAGCCTGCTCTGTCTCTGGCGTATTGTGGCCAGCAAAGTGGAGCATAATTCTCTGAATTGGGCCCCTGTAGTGCTGCAAGACAAGGGAATAGTGATCAGTACAAAAGGCTAGTCCATGGCCACCCCCCTGGTATAGGCTACTCACCAGTGACGGGACATAGATCTCCCATGCCCCGTAGGCACGGTCCTCATAAAACAGGTCTGGGCCTTCCCCCTCCTTGAGGAACAGATAGTCTGACAGCTCCTGCATGAATTGCATCCTCCATGATACCCTGGATGCCATGTACACCTTTGCCCCATCTGGTTGGGCCTGCAGGGTGAGTTTAATCCTGGGTGGCAACCCTCGTTGGTCCTGTAGAACATAACTAAACATCAGCAGCCAGCATAGCATCATGGGCCCCCCAAGCCACCCAAAATGGCCCACAGCCCTGTGGGTCTTGCAGTGCAAACTCACCATGCCAAAGCACCTGATGGCCCAGGGGTCACCATGCCCCCAGTTGTTGATGTAGTCTGTTTTCGACACATGGAACAGGTGCCATGGGAACATGGCCTTTTGTTCTAGTATGTGTCACACCATGAGTGCGCTAATGCTCTCCTGTACAGTGCACATGGGTGAGGTGGGGTACAGTGCCACACGGCCATGCCCACTTAAAGGCATACATGCTGCACAATGGTGGTACAAAGGGCACCATGGTGCACAGGCCCACTGGAAGCATGGCCTGTGGATTGGAATGTGCCTGGAGTATTGCTTCATGTCCACCTGATCGCTGAGCTAGTGGAACGGTGGAGATGACGTTGCTCATGGCCCTGGTTGTTCCATACCCAGATCGATGTTGTGACATGGCGTGACACGCACTGCATCGAGAGGTTCTGGCTTCCATGGCACACTATCATGCAACTGTGCAACAGCTTTCATGGTGCAATCGCACCATGGACACGACCGTCACACACCATGTCCATGGAAACAAAAATGCTGTGCGCCCTGGGCTACTATGCCACGAGATCCTTCCAGAGGGTGACAGGTGACACCGTGGGTGTGTCCCAGTCATCTGTGTCCAGGGCGATAGCACAGGTGACAGATGCCCTTCTTGACCATATCGGGAAGCACATTGCCTTCCCCACCATGGTGGTGGAGGTCCGGGTGACCAAGGAGGCATTCTGTGCCATGCATGGCATGCCCAACATGTGTGGTGCCATCGATGGTACACACATTGCAATACTCACACTGGCTGCACATGAAGAGGCATATCAGAGCCGCAAGGGGTACCACAGTATCAACTGCCATGTCATCTGTAATACTATTAGCATCATCACAGATGTGTACGCCAAGTGTCCAGGATCCTCACATGACTCCTACATCCTTGATGCCTCTGGAAGGGGGACACTGCTGCATGCCAGATGATTGGATGGGTGGCTGCTCAGTGAGTATCACACCACTGCATTGGCACCCATGCCCCCTTATGTACATCTGTGGTACCACTGACACGTGTCTCCCTACCCATGCAGGTGACAGTGGCTAACCATTTTGTACTAACCTGATGACACCGATCCATGCCCCAGCCAGCCCTGTAGAGGAGGCATACAACACAGCACACAGACGGACAAGGTCTTTTGTGGAGTGGACCTTTGGCCAGCTGAAGATGCGGTTCCAGTGCCTGGACCTCACCGTGGGCAGCTTCATGACCCCAGCCAAGGCCCGCTGTGTGTTCATGGTGTGTGCCATGTTGCACAACATCGTAGGCATGTGGCCCATCAGGCTGTCATCAACAGCATGTTCCACCGCTAGGTCCATGCACACCACACGTCTGAGGGCATGCATGGTATGGCTATGTGCCACAACTGTCCCATGCAGGCATGGCCAGACCTCTTGGATCATGGTGGCCAACACGTTGGGCAACAGCCCTCGTGCCGGTGCAATGTGTGTGTGTGTGGGGGGGGTGCATGATGATGACACATTCCCATGAGTGCAACACAGTGAGGGTGAGTGGGTGGGATGTGGGGCACATCGTCAGAGTGTGTGCTGGACAGGTGAGCATGTATGAGTGCCATGCAGATGTGGCAGCAGTGTGAATGGTGCATGGCCTGTGTGTGTGCTTGTGCATGTGGACATGTGACTGTGCATTGTGGTGCATGGCTAGCTGGTCCCATCAGTGTTGGGCTTGCCCATTAGCCATGCCAATGTTCTGCTTCCTAGCTGCCGGGCAGGGGGCCATGTTCAGGGGACATGCTGGTGCCTGCATCCACTCGTGGGCTGGTCAGTCTCTGTGGTGGTGCGTGTGGCATTGGCTGCTCACTCAGGGTGCCCATTGCAATGTGTAGTGACAGCATCAGCACTGTCCCCGTGTGTTGGAGGGGGTGATGTAGTGTGCACACACAGTGCAGTGTCATGTCCCTGCTGTGTGCGCGCAGTGTGTGGCAGGGTGTGTGTGTCCGAGGGTTCCTGCTGTGTCAGGCATGGTGTGGGTATTGTCCACTGTGTGCCAGTATCTGTACCAGCCAATTGGTGGTCTGGTGCCTGTCCCTTGCACACAGGTGGTTGTCGCATTAGCTCCTGTATGCCCTCCAGGGCCACTGCGCAGCATAGTATGGCACTGTGCATGTGGCATGTCATCTCAGTCTGGGCATCCAGAGTGGCTGTGTTGTGGCATTGCTCAGCCAGGCGTTCATGCTCCAGCTACTGCAGTTGGTGGTACTGCCCCTTCAAGTATGTCTGTGCACTGGCCGTATGGTGTTGTGTTCTGCATCGTCCAATGGCCCCTCATCACCTCTGTCAGTGCTGTGCATGTGTGACAGATCACGGGGGGCATGTCTTTCTGGGGCTGTCCCATCCCCATAGCTGCTGCATGCCACAGACACCACACACGGTGCTGCTGTTGCCAGTCCCCCCAGCACGTGTCCCATGCGTGCTGGCCAGCTGTATCCACATCTGCGTCACTCCCTGTCATGTTGTCATCATCCCGTGGCACTGCAGGGCTGTCCTTCTCACTCCCCAGCTCCGCTGAGGTCACTGTCTCCAGATCAGCACCTGTTGGGACACAACGGGCATGTTATCATGATGTGTACCCCACATGGGCATACCCAGGTGCTGGCCCCCCCAGCCCTGTGCATACCTACCTGAGTGCTCCTGGGTGGGGGTCACTGCAGCGGGTTGGATCGGGGGCACTGTAGTGGCCGGTGTGCCTCTGTTGGGCACCATGCCTCTCTGGGACTGGCCTGCGCCACCTGTGGGTACAGTGCATAGGGTTAGTGCGGTTATGTGCAATTTGTTTTGGCATTGCATTGCAATGTGCATGTCTACTGCCCTTACCTGCCATGGTGTCCACTCCCCTCCACCTCGCCATGGATGGTGACATCCATCAATGTCTCAGTGATGAGGTGCTCCAGTGGCATTAGCTGGCTGTCGGTGGCCAGTGATTCACCACCCGTGCCACATCGTGCCCTGTTACTGGTGGCGAGCTTCTTCTTCACTGCCGCCTGCATGTCCCGCCACTTATGCTTGATTGCAGTCAGCGTCCTTGCCTCGGATCCTGTGGTGTTCACGGTGGCCTGGATGTTAAGTCATATTCTTGACTTGACTTCGGCGGGTGTGGTCAGTGCCTGGGCACCATACAAGCACCTGTAATATTTCTGTATGTCAGCTACCATGGCGGCCACCTGTCTGCCACTGAAGTCTGTCACTCTCAAGAGACCCTGCCACATCTGCTGCCATGTCCACACCTATGTCCACCCCTGGCTCCACACGTGGCATCCTCTTCTCACGATGGTGCCCCTTCTGTACCACCTTCCTGGTCTGTCATTGCTTCTTCTGTGTTCTGCTGCATGGCATTCATAGCCGTGACACTGCACAGGGGGTGTGCAATTTCCTTTCATGGTGGGGTCAAGGGGCATTCCCACATGTTTCCATGCCGCTCACTTTTCCTGCATGGTTCACTGCACACCATCGCTGGGAATGCCCCCTGCACACATGACCATTCATGCATGCCATGTAGCATTGGGGTCTTGTGTGCCATGTAGCTGTGCAACATGCCTACGCCATTTTGCATCACATTTCCCACACATTCATGCATAGGGCCCAATGATATTAATATTATTTTACTATGATCATGTTTCTTTGTCTTGCTTTTACTTTGTGTTATGGCTGTTTTGATTGTTTATATTGTATGGATGCTGTAAGTCTTGGAAGGGCACCTTTTTGCAAAAAGAAAGTACTACACCATACCATACCATACCATACCATACCATACCATACCATACCATACCATACCATACCATACCATAATGATTTCTGAACTGGATGTAAACTACTGAGGTAGTTGAGAGATGTGTTCTGGCATTAATGCATACATAGAGAATAAAGTATGGGGTGGTGTGTGTAACGAGGAGTTTACACACACCCGAGGGGTTAGATGCTATGTAAACCCCGAGAGCGAAGCTCAAGGGGTTTATTCAACATATAACCCTAAGGGTGTGTATAAACTTTGAGTTTAAACACACTACCTCATATTTTATTTTATATAATTGCTGGGTTTCCCTTTTTCACCTCAGCAATTATATAAAATAAAGACTTTACAGTGTTTTCTCAGTTCGCTTTTGTTTTAGTCCCGGTGCCAGATTTGCCATATTTTAAAATGTTTTTTCCCCCTTTCAGCAGATTTTTGTGTGTCTTCACTGTGGGGGAAAAAAGAAAAGAACTTACCGCTGACTTCTTCTGGTGGTTCTGTTTCGGGCAACATGGAAGCGACAAGTGGTCTTTCTTGACTAGTCGCGCTGCTGCATAAGCATGTGCACAGCAAGGGAAATTGTGCACGTGTTTGCCATTATAAACACTCCTTTATAACGGAAAATTACACCACGGTTTCCCTATAGGAAAAAGGGGGAGCTGGTTATTATAGAGTCATTATTTACAGATATACCCATATACCCATAATGAGGAGCAACAAGCAATGGAAAGATTCTTAAGAAGTAACACAGAAACAAGTGTATCAACAACTTTGTTCTTACTGGAAATGATTTTAGAAGTATTTCTTCCTATATGATAAAGTGCACTACACAAACATTAGAGGTACAGCAAAGTCCATTTTGTATTCACCAAATTATGGAAACCTTAGTGTATGTGCATGGGAGGAAAATTATATTTGTGACAGCTCAGTGAGTTTATTAAGTGGCAAAAATAAAATGGTGGCTGGTGTTTATCGATGATGTTTTGCTAACCTGGTCTGATGTTTTGAGTGAATTGGAAGATGTTATCCACTATGTAAATTCCACCTGTTCTTTTAATGATTTACACCAGAGGTCCATTCAGAAAAGATCCATCATTTGGACCTATGTATAAAGAAAAAATGAACAGGTTTGGAACCTTTTGTATACCATAAAACCAGATATAACCACCAATATCATGATGCCAGATATTTAGTTCTTTGTACTTTTTTTGACCAGGAAAGGCACACTGAGCTGTGATAGCTTATGTCCAGGTACATCTTCAGCACTGGTGGGTTACATGGACTTGTTTTACTGATGGGGTAATGTTGGCCATGACTCCAGGGAAACTCTCCTATCTTTCCTTGATGGGTGCAATGGGGTCTTTAACTTTCACCTGGATAGTGACCAGTGGTGGACAGAAAGGATCTCAGTTTAATATCTAACTGGAAGGATGACATCTCAGCACTGCAGCATCCCCCCCCCACACACACACTGTACTTCACTACAGTGTAAGCTATAGGTATTACCCAATGTGTCTTGTGTGGGGCTAGAACCAATGGCTTCCTGATCTCCTGGCTGCAAAGGTAAGTGTACTATCTTTTGAGCCACTGACGGTTAGATTAGATAGTTTCCCACCCTTAGCCACTTATTAACAGTATACCAACTAGGCAATTATTGTGAGGTCTGTGAGAAGAAACAAATCCATGGAAACTGAATTCGAACAGGTGATCAATATGTGTAGTAGATTTCAATGGAGAAAATATTCTCTTCATGCAATAAACAAAAGAAACAACAATACTGGTAAAGACTCAGTTTTGGTTAAAAGAAATGTATAGGAGAATGGTACATCACATATGAATTTTATCACACAATCCAATCCAGTAGTTACAGAAAAAGTTAAATAATTATGAAACATTGGGAGGTACTGAAAGCAGATGAGACATTGCAGGGCGCTGCAATAAACTCACCAAGGATTACATTTCATAGAGGGAAAAACATTAAAGACTCCTTGCTGAAAAGTGCGGTTGCCTCTCATCCAGTGAGAGAAATATGGTAGTTGCCTCCAAAACTGAAAGGTAATGTTAGATGTGGCACCTGTAAAAACTGCAATAATGCAAATAAATGTAATATTCCAAGAACAAGCAGGATATCAAGAGTCTTATCAGTTGTATGATTACCCACATTATGTATAATCTACATCCTCACATGTTCGTATGACCAGAACTACAGTGTGTGAGACAAACCAAAAGACAACCTCAGCTATGAACGGCTGAACATAAGACTGTGATATGAGTGGGAAATATTACCTATGCTTTGGTCGGATGTTATTTAGAAGTGGGTCATGGTTCTCAAGTCTCCCTCTGATTTATTGGATTGGGATAGGGGAAGTTGGGCCTGAGAGGCGGGGACATTCAGAAATTTAAAGAGAAACATTTTGGATATGAGAACTAGACACAATTACCCTGAGCGATGTATTTATTTGTTTGTTTGTTTTTGTTCAACGAGTGAGTGCACTAGGGCATAAAGATGCGTATTTTCAAGCATAACCTGAATGAGTACAACACAATACAAATAATACCCAACATGATGGTAACAAGCAATGGTAATACAACAATGCATGACAGGGCAACATGATCACAGTTGATCACATGATTACAGTTGATAAAATTAACAATTATAACAAAAAGCAGAGCACAATCAACATACTGTTGTAGAAAGTGTATTATAAATAAGACCATCTCAGATACAATAGATAGCAAATGTGATGGCAACATCAACGTCAGTCACAAGTGGTAGGGAATGGCAGCAGCACGTAAAGTGCATGTTGTAATGCAAGTTCGCATCACAAATGGTAGCAGTAGTAAAATATAGTTAAGCACGGTAGCAAGTACTAGAGAAGAGCAAGAATTCCTTATGGACCCTGCAAAAATGCATGTGCTTTGGAGCACACCTTGCAGTAGGATGCAGGGAGTGCTGATATTTGGGAGCATAACTCACCAATACAAGCTGATCTGTTCTTGTAGAACATCTGTTTTCCTGGAGTGGAGGAGATTCCATTGATCTCACTTGATAACTTGCCATGGGATACTGCAAGTGGACAGCTGGCAAATTTGGGCATGCTGATCAAAGCAATTTGCCCACAAAAACAGCCCAGGAGAAAAAAAAGCCCTTTCCAGCTCAGAATAACCACCCTGGCCAGTGTAGAGCAGGCAACAGTGGGTAAGCCAAGATGTGGTCAGGGCAAAGTGACAAATAATATTACAAACATGTGAAAAAGCCAGCAGATGCAGACCAAAAAGGTTTATCTCGTCTGCTCGATTTTGCAGCTCATGGTTTACACAGGTGCTGCCCCCTCCTTCCATCACCACTATCACCTTTCTTCTCCTTTACTGAGCTCAACCGTTGGGATGAGTCAGCTCCAGTTTTGATATTGTATTGACATCTGATATCGTATATCACATCCCACATTGAAAGGCTGAAAAGATGACTTCATTCTGGATTGTTTTCTGTAATTTGGTTTAATAGTGTTTGATTTCTTGTGCTCAGATATTTAATTTGCTGGGACTGTTGCTATAATGCAGATTTGAATTAGTGAAGATGAGGGTAGCTGTAATTAATGTAGATCATTCCTAATGTTGTTTCATAGTCATTTAAATAGACAAGGTACTTTTATTTATACAGTGCTCATTCCTGAATGCTCTGGGAACCTTAAAAAACATCAGGTTTACAAAATATGCATATGTTATCTAAAAAATAACAATATGAATTATTGCATATTCAAGTATTTTCACATAGCTAGACACTTGTAAATGGTAGTCCTGGAGTTGGGGTTTTGTTGTGTTGGTTTATTTAATTTATTTTCATTGTTAGTGTGTGGTTGCTTTTCTTTTTCCCATTTTTAGAATTTGGTTTACACTATGGCCCGAATATTCAAACTGCACCAGGCTGTGGCACAAGCCTGGGCGCAGCTCAACTTTGTTCCACATGGGTGTGGCCAGGACGATATTCAACAGAGCTGTGCTATGGCACAACTTCTTTGAATATCGCACCCTGGCCACCCCCACTGCGCCAGCGCAAGTGGTCAGAGTGGAGCATTGAGATGCGGTGGCGTAAGTGCCATTGCACCATGCATAGCACCTGCAATATTCAAAGGGGGACATGCAAATCGGGCCATAATTTATGCAAGACACACAGGGGGCCATTTGCATCTGATTACAGCTCCATTTGCATGCAATTAGCATGCAGGTGTGCTGATCCCCGATGACTTGCGCCTGGCGCCCTACCAGGCAGCAGCCGTTGGGGACAGACGCCCCCTGTAGCCCGATCACGGGACATCCCGTAAGGGACAAAGAACGTCCACTATCCCTGGTGGACCAGTGGACCGCACGGAGCCCGATCGCGGGCATCAGTCATCCCCCCCAAGTCCGCTATCCCTGGTGACCTAGTGTACCCCTCACCCCACCCGCCCACTGGGCCCCACCACCCCGGCTCCCCGTCAGCCGGCGGACAGCGGCACCCACCGCCTGCCACCCGGTTGCCCGCCAACTGACAGCTTAGGAGCTGCACCCATTGGTTCCAGAGCATGAGCCACTGGGGCGGCAGCCCCACCGAGCTGTCAGTCAGTGGGTGGCGGGTGGCAGGCAGGGTGCTGCCGCCACGCGCTGACGGGGAGCGGGTGGTGGGGCCCAGTGAGCGGGTGTGGGGGGCACACTCAGATCACCAGGGATAGCGGACTTGGGGATGACTGATGCCTGCAATCAGGCTCTGTGCAGTCCACTGGACCACCAGGGATAGCGGACTTGGGGGGGTGACTGATGCCCATGATCGGGGCATGGGGGGTGCCGCCAGGTGCAGCAGGAACAGGTAATGGCCACCCAAGTGTCAGCTGCTGTGTTGCTTCCCTGCACGCGGCAGCTCACCTGTGGGTGGCCATCACTTGTTCCTCTTTTTTAGGCGTAACTTTGTGCAGGCGCAGGTAGGGGTTGCGCATGTATAACTCTGCATGGCCCGGGCTGAATATCTGGCTGTACAGGTTATGCATGGGCACACCCCCCCCCACCTGTGCCAACATACATTACTGATGTGCCCCAGCGCATCAGGATTTGTGCGGCACACTTTTCCCTTTTTAAATATCGCACTGGGCGCATCAGTGGGTTGTGCATTGATAACATGCTGGCGCGCCATGCGTAACCCTTTTGAATATCTGGGCCTATGTGTTCATATTGGAGTTCATACTGGAAAAATAGGAAAGTCAAGAAGGCAAGGCCCATATGGACTTTCCCCACAATTCAGTGGCAGTAACATGCGTCACCAACTTCAACAAATACCTTATCCAATCTATTCTTAAATATACTCAGACTGTCGGCTTCCAAAACCTCCTGAGGCAGTCTGTTCCACATGCTCATCGCCTTGCACTTAAAGCCCTTCCTTCTTAATTCTGTCCTACTTACTTCTTCCCTCAGTTGCCTATCATGTCATGTTGCTCTGCTATAAAAGGAGCCAAGGCTTGTGGAACACCCAGCTGTAAGGGTATACTGTTACAATAACGAACCCCCACAGTGACTCCATTACATCGACAGCAACCCATTCGACATCCACAGTGTCGAACTGTTTTTTGCAGTGATGAATGGATACAGTGAATTCGCTGTAAGCCGCTGTCCCCCGTAATCCACCCCCCCCCAAAGTTGGCAATCATTAATTTTGGGGGTTGTGGGTAGGTAGAGCTGCAAACAGTAAAGGGCTCTGCTGCTGTGGGGGTCCGTCGGCACTTTGCCGCAGTGATGTGATAGCCATCGGCAAAATGGTATCATTGTAAAATCATTCAACAACTTTGTTGTCAAAGTGACTTGGTGGAATCAGCTGTAAGGAAGGTACATGTCCACACTGAAAGCTTAGTGAGTAATGACTCTCTATTGCAATTGTGGTGGCGCTTTGAAAGAAGGACCACAAAAATCACTCAGCACTGAACCAATAAAGATCATTCCTGTACCGGCAGATCCAGTGCTTTGATTACTATACACTGAGCTGAAAGCTTCCCCTTTAATGCGTACTGTATTAATTGATAATGCAGATGGTAAGACTGTAAGAGTTTAGGCCACCACGTTGCTTTCTGAATGGATGCAGTTAGAGAAAGATTTCACGGGGGACACATTTGGCTGCCTAATCCTTATATAACTGTCAGTCTGTGAAGAAGGGACCGTTTACTTGAAGTGCAGACAGACTAACAATTAATTGGTGTATAAGAATACAGAGCGCTGGTGCTTTGTTTGCACTTGGGGTGATGTCACTCCACAAACAGTGCACCATTTATGATCAGAAAGCTGTGGCCGTAATCTGGAGTGCCATCACCACAGTGGCCCTAGTGCCCACCCTAGTTCTTCTGTTGCTCACGACGGGAGCCTGAGTACCTTTTAATGTTGTAGCCAGCAGAACTAGGTTCATTGTTTGTGGAGCTACTTGCAATTACAGGTGGCCTTAAAGATCTTACCTCCAGAATTTTCAATCCCACCTTCCTCGGAGTGGAACTTTTTGTTGCTAGCTATGAATGACAGTAGAGGAGGTGGTTCCAAAATGTATAAACTGTTAAGAGATACCTTATATCAAATATTGTTAACCATTAGACAACAATCAGAGGCTGACCTTAATCATCTAATAGCAGAAAGAGCCTGGCAGGAATATCGACACATTGTACAGAAGCTGCAAGAGGCTCCAGGGAAAACGGATACAGTTTGAAATTTTACATGGATTGCACTACACCCTAGTAATTCTGGAAAAAAAGGATGTGCTGTGACAAAATAATTATTGGCCGTGTCACCAAGCAGGAGCAGACTTGGGTCATATATCATTGAAATGCACTAAAATAAATGACTTCTGATGTCAACTAATATATGGGTCTGTGAGGAAGTAATGTAGTTAAAACTTGACTAACACACTACCTTGAGTTCTACGTATTGAGTGATGTTTCAGTGAATATGGGCCTTGACTGTAAACCTATCAGATGTGCATGAGGGGCATAATTGTATGCTGAAAGATTACTATTGCCCAAGCGAAGACAAGAATCTCCTCCCACCACTGGACAACAGATTATGAATCTGGGTTACCTGGTAGTGAATGAACCAATTTGTTACAATGCTCAGGATAAATTAAATTGCCATAAATTATGGGAGCCATCCTTTAAATCTAAAGATTCACCCCTGAGGAAGACCCTGTTGCTGGGTCGAAGCACTGGGGAAGGACCCTGTCCAGGACTTTGTTTGGTCACAATAAAAATATCACAGAGTTAATAATACTCTGGCTTCCATAAGTGCTGCTTCACTAGTTGAAGACCGTCCTTTAAATCTAGCTTGACTCAAATTCAGAGATCTAGAATGCTCATCCCCAAATCTGACAGTATGACTTGGGACACTTCCCTCTGCCCACCCCAGTGTGCTGAAATTATTTTTATTAATTGATGCTTTTCCTACACCGGGATGCCCACTCCTAGTATCAGATGACCTCCCCCACCTGCCCAAATATTTCAAGTGCCAACATTGGGGTGCCAAATCCCAATGTCGGCATGTCCCCCCCACACACACACACACACACTGTTGTGGCACACTGGGAGCCCACCCCAGTGTGCCTAGATGTATTTAATTTTTGGTGACCTGTATAATACAGAAAATTTTTCAGAGAAGTATTTTTTTCCCCTGTAAAAAAGAAAACGATCTCTCATTGTCTGCCCACTCTCCCCATTCCCACCTCCCTCTGCAGACCCACCTCCCCATACTTATCTCCAGAGGTTGGATTGGGACACGTCTGCACTCTTCAAAGCCGACCGGCAAACTGAAGAAATGACGGTAAGCCGTATAATGGGAGTCAATGGGGGGTTTCAACTTTGGTTGATATCTCAGCCATTTTTAGGAATTTTGACCCCAAATTTTCAACATGGGCTTCTTGGAACCCCACCTCATGAACACCGTCACTGTGGGTTACTCAGTCCTGAAAGGTGATTTCATGGTTGCTGCATGGAATCACCTTTTGGGACTGATTAACGAAATGACAGTGCCACTGTTCATGAGGTGGGGTCCCAAAAAACCCATGTTGCAAATTTGGTGAAAGAGTTCCAAGAAATGACTGCATTACGAGTGTGCATTGCACAGTTTCTATGCACGCTCGTAACGTTGCCACTTTTTAATATTTTCACTCCAGATTTTCAACATTGCCATTTTTTTCACACCTCCTTATGAACAGTACAGCTGTCATTTTTCACATCCTGCCCAAAATGTGTTTTCACACCTGTGGTGCACAAAGGTGCAGTTGCTGTGGGAAATCAACTTTCGGGACAGATTAACAAAATCAGTGGCACTGTTCATGAGGGGAGGTCCCAAAATGCCCATGTAGAAAATATGGTAAAAAATTCCAAAAAATGATTGCGTTACGGGTGTACATTGCGCAGTTTCTATGCATGCTTGTAACTTTGCCAATTGTTCATATTTTCACTCCTTATTTTTAACAGCGCCATTTTTTTCACACCTCCAAATGAACAGTACAGCTGTCATTTTTCACATCCTGACCAAAATGTGTTTTCACACCTGTGGCTCTGAATGGTGCAGTCGCTCTGTGAAATCACCTTTCAGGACTGAGTAACGAAATGATAGTGACACTGTTCATGAGGTGGGGTCCCAAAAAGCCCATGTTGAAAATTTGGAGTGAAAATACCAACAAATGCCGAGGGTGTTAGGGTTTCCAATCATAATGCCCCACCCTGTAGAGACTGACAGGCGTTGAGGGTGTGACTTGGGGTCATCGGCCGTAATGCTCACGCCATTCCACCTCCATCCCCACCCTGCAGCCAGTGACAGGCATTGAGGTGTGCCTTGGGGTTTTCAGCCCTAATGTTCACCCCATTCTACTCTACTGCACCCATCTCAGCTTATTTCCTCATGGAATGGAGTGAAAGTAAGGGCTGAAGGCCCCAAGGCACACCGCAACACCTGTCAGGATCTGCAGGGTGGAGTGAGGTGGAATGGTGTGAGCATTATGGCTGATGACCCAAACGCACACCCCAAATGCCTGTCAGTCTCTGCAGGGTGGGGGTTGGCATTAGTTCAATACTTCACTGCCATTCCTATTATGCATCTCTCTAACTCCTGCACTACCAGTGCCAATACCAGGAAGCAAACATTCATCATTGACAAATGCTTGTTTTCTGTGGATCTTTATTTGACTGTTTCCCTAGGATTCCAGCACAGTGGCTGATGGCACAGCTTACAGAAATAAGAATTCCCAGGAAAAAGTGGGATACTTTGTGGCGTAATTGCCACAATAGGTTAAATGTAAGAAATAACCACAAGCATAAAAGTTTGGAGGACAGATTCTGTTTAAGACCTGGTTGTGGTACCCAGATAGAAATAATCGAATGTTTGTTTTTTCATGTAACTTTATTGCCCCCCCTTATGGCCATGTTTGGCACAACAGTGGAAGGAACCTTTATTTTCTGTTATGACCTTTGATACTTTGATCTGTGGTTTCTTTACAGGGGAATAAGAAAAATATCATTTCAGAACATTGTAATGTATTCTCACTTGTGTTAAGTGGGGTATCTGACAGGATAGATGCCATTTTTTTACACCATCAGGAAATCCCTCCAAAAGATTTTATAGAGAACATTGTACAGGAATGTACCCAGATGTACACTGCAGATGCCAAGTGTGGAATCCTTCATGGTTCTGAGTAATTTGTGGCAATCGGTTACTTGGATACCGCTTTGATGCCAAGCAGGGGTATCATTTTGCACTGTTAATCACATTTGGATTGAAATTCTTTTTTTTCTTACTTTCCTATTGTCTTAGGCTTTTTGTGTTGTAAGTAGCATGTATGGATTAAGATGTTAAGTATTATTTTCTGTATGTGATTTATTGCTTTATTTCCATTATATATGTTGATTTTGGTTGTATTTTGGTCTTATGTTTGTTTTAAATAAAAAAAATCTCCTACTCTTATAAAAAGGTCCTTGGGTTCTTTTATTTCTACCTAGACAATCATCAGGACAGCACCAGAGATGGGCAGAAGCGACCTCAGTTTAACATTCCATCTGAAGCATGGCACACCCCAACAGTACAACATCCCCCAGTAGTACACTCATGCCAGCATATATGGTATGAACCCAATCCCGGTGTGGGATTAGAACTCCGCAGCCATCTGGCCCAGAGAAGATGTGCTACCAACTGAGCCACGCTGACACACAGATGAGGGAGTCAGACACAGATGGGGCAGGTATAGATGGATAATTTATTTATAAAAGCATCTGTTCAGATCCAAGGTACTTTACAATGTATAAATAAGAATACAATACAAAAAGTACTCCAACCAGCACACTCTAGGGGCATTGCTCTGAACCCGTGCTTGGGCACTGCACCTCAGTTTTCCTGGAGTGCTTTCAGCCAGCCTGAGCTTTTGGATATCATGAGGATTGTCTGGGGTATGTGCCCTACATGCTGTAGTTTGGATCCTGGACCAACTATCCTGATTTTAGGTTGTGGTGATATTCTTGGTCCGATCCTTGCATGGATAGTCTGGTGCTCCTTGGAAACAGGGGAGTTTCCTAGCTCCCTGAAGCAGGTGGTGGTGACACCCCTTTTGAAGAAAGCTTCTTTGGACCCAGACTGCCATGTGAACTACAGATCTATCTTGAACCTCCCCTTCATGGGGAAGTTGATTGAGAAAGTAGTGGCCGTACAACTGGACGGCCATTTGACCATCCATGATACCTATGAGCCTCTCCAGTCTGGTTTTTGAAAGAGGAATAGTATTGACATGGCACTGGTTCGGGTGCTCAATGATCTCCTCATGGCTAGAGAACAGAAGAACCACTCCATCTTGGTTCTTCTTGATCTCTCCTCAGCATTTGACACTGTGGACCATGGGGTTCTGCTTGATCATCTGAGATTCATCTCTGGCCTGTCTGGTATGGTCCTCAGGTGGTTTTCATCTTTCCTCACTGGAAGACCTCAGAGGGTGATGTCGGGGGATTTATTCCTCTGACCTAGTCCCTCTATCATGTGAGGTTCCTCAGGGATCAGAGCTGTCCTCCATGTTGTTCGCAGTGTACATGCTGCCCCTCAGAGACACTGTAAGACGGTATGGGCTGACAATGCTGGCTGGCAGCCTTGCACCCTTCCCTGCCTCCCCAACCATATCCCCCCTATCATTCTCTCCTCCTTGCTCTTCCTCTGACCTCCTGCTACTGTCCCCTTCTTTTATCCTCCCCCCCTTTTTTCCCTATCTCCATCAATGTTTCTTCCTTGCAACATGTGTTATTGTAACCTATGATGTGAAACCTTTGTTATGACGTGGAACCTTTGTAAAAAGAGCCCTGGGCTCAAAGGTAAACCTATAATCTTAGAATAAATAAATAAATAAAAAGATGTTTACGTACTTTTGATCCTCTGGCCTTCCTCATGGACTTGCAGAACTCACTGTATTGGCAGGACTTCTACCTGGCCAAGACAGTCGAGGCTGTGAATGAGACCTTCCAAAACACTGCCTGAGGGGCATTAGATAAGCATGCCCCCCTGGTCAAAATCCACACCAAGAAGAAAATGTTCCCTTGATTCACAGCCGAACTGAAGTCCCCCTTGCTCAGCAGGGATAAACTCTGGAAAAAGGCTCGTAAATCAAAACTTACTTCTGACTGGACTGCCTTCAGGTCAGCCAGGAATTGCTGCACAAAGCTTATCAGAACACACAATTCACAGTGCACTCACACAAGAAGTTCAAAGAAGATGCTGGAGTCAAAAAGTGTAGAAAATATTGTTAGGACTAATCGAGTGTGCAAACTTTAGCACCGCTTTATGCGAGTCTCAGTGGGGGCCCCCACTGAAGATTCGCATGAGTCGAGGCGCTAGCGGTTAGCACTGAGTTTGCAGTCCTACACTCTGTATACTTGTATGCTGGAATTGAAATTGCTTACTAAAATTGATATTTTCTACACTTTTTGTACTCCAGTATCTTCTTTGAACTTCTTGTGTGAGCGCACTGTGAATTGTGTGTTGTATTTATGTGGAGGTTTAGCCACCTCCAGCACAGTGCAGCTGGGTCAGATTTGCAGCATCGCAGTGGTGTGCTGAAGGGGAGTTTTGTGCAAAGCTTATCAGAACTGCAAAGGCTAGGTATTACCATACAACGCTGGACTCCTCCACTGCATGCCCTGCTAAGTTCTGGAGAACACTTAAAGATATTCAAGGCCATGCATCCTCTGGCACCCTCCCCTCAAACATTTGGTATGATGGCTCCTTCATCACCGACAAAGCCAAGATCCTAGACCTCCTAAACAAACACTTTGCCACCACTGGGATGGCCTTTGATTCATCACCGGCCAACAACCTCTGAACTCAGCTTGCAATCCAGGGCAAAACTATCCCTGTCCCTAACCACTGTGCCCTAGACACAGGTTTCTCCTTTCAGCCTGTTACTCTCAAAGAAGTGGAAGACTTGCTCCTCCAGTTGGATACCAGAAAAAGCGTGGGAGCGGCTCTTGTTGGACCATACTTTTTAAAGCTCAGTCATCGAGTCTTGGCAGCACCAATCACACACCTCTACAACTTGTCCCTTGCCATGGGTGAACTCCCGTCAATCTGGAAGACTGCTCAAGTCATACCCCTTTTTCAAATCTAGAGATCCAAGTGACTGCAACAATTACAGGCCAATCTCCTTACTTTCTATGCTCTCCAAACTGCTAGAGAAGATAGTCAATAATCAACTTAGGAACTACAGTATCTTGGCACTTCCAACCTACGCAATCCAGTACTATCAGGCTTTAGGCCCTGTCACAGTACAATCTTAGCACTTGCTAAGGTAACGAATGACTGGCAGAGAGCCCTAGATTTAAAGAATTATGTATGTGCAGTCTTGATTTAAGTAAGGCATTCAATACCGTGGATCATGAGCTACTATTGGTTACCCTTCACAATATTGGACTGGATGCACTATCCCTAAAATGTTTTTTTAGTTACCTCTCAGAACGTATGAGGCAAGTCGAAGCCATGGGTGATCTTTCTCCGCTGAAACCGATCAGCAGAGTTTAGTGCCGCAGGACCCCATTTCAGGACCGATGCTTTTCACACTATACATTAATAATATTGACCATGGAACCAAGTCAGCCAGCATCCACCTTTTCACTGATGACACTGTCCTCTATGTTGCCAGGCCTACTCCTGAGAGTGCCTGAATAGACCTGCAATCATATTTTGATATACTACAATGCAACCTCCTTAGAAACATAGACTTTGACGGCAGATAAGTACCGCTTGGCCCACCTAGTCTGCCCATTTCCCTACCTACAGGATAAGCTGCAGATCCTAGTTAACCAACAGCCTATTTCTTCCTACCCACCACAAGAATTGCCTTATGTCTGTCCCATGCATTCTTGAATTCTCCCACAGATTCAGACCCCACAACCTCCTCAGGAAGGCTGTTCCATGCGTCTACCACCCTTTCTGTGAAAAAAATACTTCCTCACATTGCCCCTGAGCCGTCCCCCCTCTATCTTCAAATTGTGTCCCTTTGTTCTTGCACATCTCTTTTTCTGAAAGATGCTGCCCTCTTGGACTTTGTTGATTCCACTGAGGTACTTAAAAGTTTCTATCATGTCCCCCCTCTCCCTCCTTTTCTCAAGGGTATACATATTAAGCTCCTTTAGTCTCTCCTCATATGGCTTCTCTTGCAGATCCTGCATCATTTTAGTTGCCCTCCACTGGACTGCCTCCATCCTGTCTATGTCCTTGCGGGGACTGGGGTCTCCAGAACTGCATGCAGCACTCCAGATGGGATCTCACCAGCTGTCTGTACAGAGGGATAATAACTTCCTATTTTCTACTGGTGATGCCTCTCCCTATACATCCCAGTATCCCCCCCAGCCCTCCTTACTGCCCTCTCACATTGCTTGCCTACCTTTAGGTCATCTGATATGACTACCCCCAGGTCCCTTTCCATTTTTGTTGTTGTTAGTATCTCACCCCCCGTTGTGTACTCTTCCCCTGGGTTTTTGTTTCCCAGGTGCATTACCTTGCACTTTTTAGCATTGAATCTAAGCTGCCATACATTTGACCATTCCTCCAACCTTGCCAAGTTCCTTCTCGTCGTTTCTACCCCACCTTGTGTATCAAATCTGTTGCAGATCTTTGTGACATACTTTTCCTTCCAGTCCCTCTGCAATGTCGCTTATAAAAACATTGAAGAGGACCGGTCCTAGTACTGAACTCTGCGGTACCCCACTAGTAACCCCCCTTTCTTCAGAGTAGACTCTGTTTATTATTACCCTCTGTGTCCTGTACTCCAGCCAATTCTTTACCCAGGCTACCATCTTGGGACCCACTCCCAGGCTGGCTAACGTGCTGGCACCAGCACTCTTGTTTGAACTGAGGCCTATTAGTGCTTTGAGGACCTCTGCTGTAGTGACAGTTGGAAGTTAAAGGATGGCAGATCATGAGGGTCAGGTTCTTGACTGCTTGATGAGAGACAAAACCATTAATGGCACCAAGGAGCTCTGGAGTGTGGTGGTGATGCTGAGGTTGCAATGTCTAAAAGAGAGGTGCAAACTGTAATAGCTGAAATATGACTGAAATGCGTTTATGAATGTACATGCTGAAGTACAGAATTGCTCTTTAAAACTGCAGTTTCACTTTTAATCACAGAGTTCTATAATAGACCATGGGTAAATTGTGATGGCAACAGCACAGGAGCTTATTACAATGGTTACCGCAGTTCCCCATAGCTAGGTGGGACAGAGGGTTTCAAGTCTGGGAATGAAAAGGTTTGACTTACCAAGCACAACTGATATCTGGAGCCAACCAAAGCAAAAGCTTTCAGCAGCTGCAGTTGGAATTTGGTTTGCACTATAGCAATTTCTATTTACAAATTAGGAACTTTTATATAAAGGGTCAGGAGATAGTAAATTTTACCTCATAGCTGGAGTGATTTTATATTTAAAAAACCCTGATGATGGACCAGAAGGGCTTTATCTCGCAGGCATACACACACCTGAGGGAAGGGGAGGGTAAGTTGGCTATGGAGCATTTGCAGACAAAGTGGACAACAGAAGCCAACATACAGATTCCACCCTCATGGTGGAAAAAAAATTGGCAAGGGTACGTAGTATCATGGCCTCCTTGTCATGGAGACAGTTCAGGTGGAAACAGTGTGTGAGGCTTTTTATAATACCTGTAGTCTCAAAGCATTATGGGGCTTGTGGAACAGATAGATGATGGGGGGGAAGTGGCAGTGAGGGCACCCAATATCATATTTTTAGGGGAACATCTAGGGATACAGTTGTTCTGGCCTGTAGTGGGTATGACAATTCAAAAAATGTTGGACATTCAGTTGAATCTCACTTTTGAAAATCTGGTCTCGGGTTTTCCTCCCTGAGGTAGGAGGTCTGCTCATCAAAGATATCTATTCCTCATACTAAATGCAGCTGCTGGAAAGACAATTACTCGGCACTGGTTCACAAATCTTAGCCCACAGACAAGGCAATGGCTCAATAATGTCATTAAAATTGAAGACATGAAAGTCATAATGACCCTGTTACAGCTGAAAACAGATACATTTAATTCCAGACGGCTCCCATTATTTCATTACAAGGAGGAGCATAAGAATATTTCAGTATTAGAACAGTTACTGAGATGAAATAATTAGCGCTGCATATGACATTGTTCATAGATTGGCCACTGTAAGAGCTAAGGCAAATTTATTTAGATAAACACAAGCACACATGGGCCCAGATATTCAAAAGGGTTGCGCCGTGCGCAACTCCAAAAATGCGCCATTCTGCGATATTCAGAAGGGGCCAGTTGCGCCACCGAAAACATGCTGAGCAACAGCGCAATGGAAATGAAGGCATGCGCAACCGAAGAGGGCGGGTCCATGCATAAAGTGCGCAATGACATCGAACACTCTGCGCACGCGCAAGAGTGGCTCAGCTTCTAGTTAAAGAGGCAGCGGAATCTGGAGCCAAAATAAAAAGGCTCAAGGAAGTGGCGCAAGAACCCTAGCAGGCCGCAAACTGGGGGAGAGAGACAGAGAGAGAGAGAGAGAGAGAGCAGGAGCTGGAAGGGCAGAGAGGGACAGTGGGTCCAGGAGGACAGAGAGGCCAGTGGGGGTGCCGGTGCAGTGGAAGCAGCAGTGGGGCAGCGGGGTAACACAGGAACAACAGGCGGGGGCGAAGCCAGGGAGATGGACAGTGCCAGCTTCCACATGGAAGCTGTAATGAGGGTGAGACACCATGCTGCAGGGGGCGGCGTGCACGGAGGAGCCCGTCGGCGGTATGCCCCCAACAGGCGGTATCGTGCCCGCATCAGCTTCGAGCTGTATACAGACATCGAGATTGTGGGCCGGTACCACCTGAACAGGGCAATACTGAGATGGCTCTGCGAGCTGTGCAGTGATGTGATGCAGGCACCCTCACGACGGAGTCACGCTCTGTCCGTGGAGACCAAGGTGACAGCCTGCATGTGCCTGCTCACCACGGGCACCTTCCAGAGGCCAACAGGGGACACCACAGGCATTACACAGTCGGCCACATCACGCATCCTCACCCAATTCCTCAGCGCACTGCTGCCTCATGCTGTGGAGTACATCCATTTCCCCAGCACCGCGGCAGAGTGTACAACAAACATGCAGGAGTTCCACAGGGTAGCATTGATGCCTGGCATGCTAGGGGCCATAGAGCTGCACCCATGTGGCCATTCAGACGCCACCTGGCCCCTGACGGCCAGGCATATCGGAACAAAAGGGGTTTTCCAGTGTCAACTGCCAGGTGGTGTCTGATGCCACTGGGCGTATCAATGTCTGTCCACACACCTGGCAGAGCACATGATGCCTTCATATGGCACCAGTCTGCACTGTGCTATCGATTCGAGAGTGGGGACATCCCCACAGGTCATCTAGTGGGTGAGTGCACATGTATGGAATGCAAACTCTGGGCAAGGGTGGAATGACACAGGTGCCATGGTAGTGGCACACAAGGATATGGGCAATATGGACCTGACATGACACTGATCTCCACTATCTCCACACAGGTGACTGCGATACCCACTCCGTCCTGGCTGCTCACACCGTGCCGGCGCCCCATGACTCCAGCTCGGCTATGCTTCAATGAGGCACATGCCGCAACATGTAACATCAAGAGCGGGTGTTTGGGATGCTCAAGGCACGCTCTGATGCCTGGACACCTCCGCGGAGCCCACAGTACAGCCCCAAAGGCCTGTGGATATTCCTGGCCTGTTGCATCCTGCACAACATGGCCAAAGACCATGGGATAGCCTGCACAGGTCCAAAAGGGGACAGCGATGGGGACGCCAGTGGCGTGATGTTAGTGATGAGCAGCCCCCTAGGACGGAGGGACCCCGACTGACCTGGCAGGCCCAGCTGCACCGGGACACCATTGCAGAAGAGCACTATGCCCAACACAGGTAAGTCAAGGGACATATGCAGGCAACACTGTCCATGCGCAAACCACAGGCACACAGAGGAACACACCGCGCATGAAGGTCAGGGGAGTTGAAGGTTCCAGGCATACCGACACACCATCAGAGAGGGTGAGCACTCATATGGACACACACACACCAGGCAGCATACATGGGCAGCAGCACAGCACTGCGGAAATGACATTGCCAACACACAGCACCACCAACCACCCCCACCACCTGAACTGTCCACGTATGTGTGTCAGGACCTGGGCACCCTTGCACCTTGGTGTACAGTGCAATGCAGGCATCATCATGCACACAAACCTGTGGACAGCAGTTGGGAGAGTGTGCAGGTGGTCCGTGTGTCAGCTTGGTGAGCAGAGCACCCAGCAGTGCACTGCCCACCATGACACACATTGCACACAGGGCAGCACCAGACAGGGCCTGCACTGGGAGACAACTCAATCAGGTAGCACTGTCCCATGGCCACCATGGATGCGTGGTAGGCCCCGCCTGTGGCCCAGCAGCACTGGCAGGCTGAGCAGGGGCCACATCGGGTGGCGCTGGTGCACCACCAGGGTCCCACTGTCGAACGCGACCTTGCCCGCAGAGGTCTGCATCCTGCCAAACAAACTTGCACCAGGGGTGCTCGGGATGCCACAGCAGAACCCGGCGTCAACAGGCCTGGTGTCGCCGGCGCCAGGAACGGGAGTGGAGAGTGCACTGTGTGGGTGTGTGGTACAGGGCACCTGACAGTGTGCCATGCGTCCCCGACAGAGACCACTGCCTGGGTCAGCCTGTCAATGGCAGCGGTCACATCCGTCCGCATAAGGACCAGCTCGGCTCGGTTCCGAGCACACTCCCTGCTATGCCGCTCCACGGACACAGACAGTGCCTCCACGGACCTTGCAACCCGCCCCTGCAGCTGTACCGAGTCCTGCAGCAGGCGGGTGTGCGCGTCCAATGGGTACTGTGCCCCAATGGCATCATGACCCGCAGGGTGTGGACAGTCCTGGTGCACAGCACCCCTTGAGGGTGGGCACTGTTCGCCAGGACCAGGTATGGGCGGATCAAAGGGCGGTGGACATGTGCCACTGCTTGACACTGTACCCCCAGACCTGGTGTGCGACTGCTGCTGCCGCCCCTCCAACTGCTGAGCCCCCAGGTCCACCTGTTCCACCTCCGTGCTGACAACAGTGCCAGACACCTGCACAGCCACCGGTGCTGCCCCACCGGTGCTGACAGGCACAGCCTGGGACTGTGCCAGCATGCTGGTACACACAGGTGTGAACCAGGAAGGCCCAGGGGCACGTGCTGGCCTGCCATGTGTCCGTCATGGGACACACACCTATCACTGCCCATTGCAGGCCTGCTATCATCAATGGTGCAGGTTCGTGCCACTGCCATAGGCACAGCATGCTGGCATACCTGCATGCCTGACTGCTGTGACACAGGCTGTGCACCCCCTGCACCCGTATCACTGACACCGCGGAGTTGTTGGCCCAGCGTGCATGCTGCTGCAGTGCCTGCAGGCTGGTGGCAGAGGTGGATGGTCCCTCCTCCACGTCCAGCAGGTCTGCATCACTGTCTGGACCCACCACCACCACCGTCTCCTGAAGACGAACAGGATCTGTAACAGAAAGAGAGTACATGTGAGTGCATGTGAACAACAGCCCCCCCCCAACAACACCACCATGTCATACTGTGCAGTGATGGGCTTCACCTGTCTGGAATCCTCCACCTGGTACGCCACACGGCACTTTCGGCCGCCTGGCCGCAACTAGCGTCTCCTCTGTAGGGGTCAGCTGCAACACCATTGGTGGGCCCCCACCAGTGCCACAGCGTGCCGCCCTGAAGGCTGCCACCTTCTCCTTCAGCCTCCTGCGGTCAGTCCCCATCTTCTTCTTGCATTCCTGCACGGGCGCTGGTGGCTTCCGCAGGTTGACGGCCTGAGCTCACCCTCCCATGCAGCTGCACGTTCCTGAGGGTGCCCTCCGTCCACTCACTAGTGGCTCATCCTCCAGGTAGGCCTGGAAAAGGGCCTCCATCTCTGCCGCGGTGAAGTTTGGCCTCCTCCTACACCTGCCGTCCACACCCTCAGCTTGGCTCTGGTCAGTCATGGTGTTCTGTATGGGTGGAAGTGGACACCTGTCACTGTGCAGTCGACAGCATTTCCCCATGAGCATAGCTGCCGGCCCGGGGGGGGCAGAAGCCCCCCACGTTTCCACTCCGCATGGCAGATACTGATCAAAAGGGTGCCCTTTGTCCCTTTCTAAGTGCCCTTTTCATGCTCAGCCCCCTCAGCCTTTATCATCCTCCGCCCATGAGCATTGTCCTGAGCATCACACAGCATGTAACTCACCTCTCACCTGCAGTAACCAAATCTGGCCAGCACAACCCACTGTCGCATTTTTATAGCGCAACACATGCAAATGAGGTGTGGCGCAACTTTAATGACATGCTAATCAGCGCCACTGCGCCTTTGAATAACTGATCGCGCAGATTTGCATATGTCGGCTGAATATCGCGTATTGCGCTTTGCGCAGCGGAAGGTCCAGCTGAGCCAATGGCGCAGGTTTGTGGCTGTGTGCCACACTGCATTGCGCATGCCCAGACAGCTTACGCGTAGCCTATTGTGCTGCAGACCTGCTGGAGCGCTGGCGGCTATTCAGACCATGGCCACCATTGTGCCAGTGGCGCTACAGCACTGGGCACTATATGGCGCTGTGGCACTACTGCGCGATAGTCCACTGTGGCACTGGTGCTCAGCTTGGCAGTCGTGAAGGATGCCTATACGTCCTATGGTGCTGTGCGTAGCCTTGCGTCATTGCCGTGACCTTGTGTATGCCCTCTGACCCCTGGCGCTGTTGGCATGCCATGTGTACGTCCCTATTGTGCTGTCTGGTGACAGCGCCATGTAAAGTGACGGCGCTGTTCGAACAGCGTGATTGGAGCCTGTGGTGGTCTATTCCGCAACAACTCCACGTGGGGTTACGGTGCAGCGGGGCGCCATATTGCCTGCTGTAAAGTTGGTGCCATGGCTAGGAGGAGGGCGGTGTCCTGGAGCCAGCTTGAAGTGGCCAACCTGGTGGCCCTGGTGGAGCCCCACTGTGAGGCACTGTATGGTGAGGCCCCCCTCACCATGCCTAGGACCCACGTGTGGCAGCAAGTGGCCACTGACCTGGTGGAGGTCACTGGCCAGGGTCGGTCTGCTGAGCAGTGCCGGCACTGGTACAGTGACCTCCGCCGGAGAGAGCCGGAACTCTTGACGTGGCTGCGTTCACATGCCAGGCGGGGCGTGGTGCCTAGGCCAGGTGAGTGTACCATCTATGCACCTATATTCTCTGTAGGGGTGTGTGTGTGCTTGGGTGGCCGTGCATAGGTGCTGGCTCGGACACAGTGGGCTGTGTCAGTGTGTGCAGCTGTGCGATGGATGGTTATGGCTGTGTGGGCAGGCACTCTCACTGGGGCAGGGGCACTCTGCTTTTGAGTCACACTGATGTTTGTCTCAACATATGTCTCCTACAGGCCGGATTGTGAGGACACAGGGCCAGGGTGACGTGGGCCGTGCCAGGGCCCCGGTACCGGGGGGTGTTGTGCCCCAACAGCAGCAGCAGCAGCAGCAGCAGCAGCAGCAGCAGCGTCAGACCCAGCTGCTGGAGGAGTGTGAGTATCATTACTTCATGGATGCTATTGCATGCTGGGGGGGCAAGACCACCAGCCATGCAGGACACAACCAAAGGGGAGGTCATAATTCCACTATACAAAACACTAGTGAGTCCCCACACTGGAGTACAGTGTACAGTTCCGGAGACCATACCTACGTATGGACATGGACTGGGTGGAGAGGGTTCAGAGGAGGGCGACACGGATGGTGCATGGATTGCATCACAAGTCCTATGCAGACAGGTTGATGGAACTGAACATGTACTCCCTGGAGGGGAGGAGGGTGTGGGGATATGATGGGGACATACAAGTATCTTACAGGGGGGGACAGAGTGCAGGAAAACAGTATTTTTAAGCGTAAAGGATGTTCCAGGACTGGAGGGCATGGGATGAAGTTGGAGGGGGGACAATTCAGAGGAAACATGAGAAAGTATTTCTTCACAGAACGGGTGGTGGACAAGTGGAACACCCTGCCAGAGGAAGTGGTGGGGGCTGACTTGGTCACGGGATTTATGAATGCATGGGTTAGCCATAAAGGAATTCTGGAGGTCAGGGGTAAGGGGCAACAGACTTATAGGACAACAGAGTGAACTTACAAGGTCAAATGAACAGACTGGGTGTCCCATAGGCCCTTATCTGCCGACACTGTCTATGTATCCATGTATGTAGGCATGACACAGGTGACCTGCATCACAGTGCAGTATCACGGCATGTCTGTGTATGCGTCACTGGTGGTCCAGGCATGCACTGGGCACATAGCTGTGTAACTGGCATCGCACCACATTGCCACATCACTTGCCAGCCTAGTTTGTACTGTGATTGACGTGGGCAGTGTGTGTGGGCGGTGGTGTCATAGCTGGTGCCGCCTGTTTGTGATGGCCATGTGCATGTTCACTGTGGGTGGGTGCATGCCATCACAGGTGCGGGACATTGGGCTATATGGCTTGCAGGTTGGGTGGTGTTCAGGGTTGTGGTCAGTCACAGCCATTGACTGTGTTCCCATTTTCCTAGGCCTCGAGGTTCTAAGGAGGATGCAGCGGGATGTCCGTGCGCCTCACAGAGGTCAGCGTGGCAAGCCACAGGATCCTCACGAGCAATACAGAGGCATGGGCGCAATCAGGGGCAGACTGGAATGGGGCGCCAGCGGAGGAGGACCAGGGCCGGCTGGGCCGTAGCCCGCATTACCCTTCCACTTCTTCCATCCCTACCACCCTGCCTTCCCTCTCTAGTTTTAATCCCTCCTCTTGAACACCCCTTCCTTGTACCCGTCCCCCTTGTAAATAGTTTTATTGTTCTTGTTGCACTATGTTTAATATACATTTCTATTTTGATATAAGAATACTGTGTTGGTCTCTGATTTGCAGCTGGCTATGGGTGCTCAGTTGCAGGTGTGTACATGCCATCTGGGCTGGTATGGTCCTGGGTATGTGTGTGTGTGTGTGTGTGTGTGTGTGTGTGTGTGCATGGGGAGGTATCTCCAGCATGGCAGTGACTTTCGGTTGGTCTTGCCATCTGCTGCCACCCACTGCTGGGTGCACAGGGTGTGTCTGGTTTGTAGGCTTCTGTGTTGCATGGGGCTGACGTGTGCTGGGGGGTCTGCATGGTTTCCTGCAGTGCCAGTCACTGCACATGGGTGGTGTCATGGGGTCACAGTGCAGGGTGCGCTGTGCATACGAGGGGCTGATGTGCACTGTGGTTGTCAACCCCCTGTGTGTGGCACTCTCCGCCTGCCAGTAGTTGTGCTGGGGTGTCAGGGCTCTGCTATGCTTTGTTGGCTTGTCCCCATGGGCACGTGGATCATCCGTCCCACCCCCAGTGATGCTGTGCTTGGGGTGTGCCGATGTGGTGTGGGTTCTGCAGTGTGTTCCTGTGCCCATGTGTGGCATGGCTGGCGGTGGGCCCCAGCCTGCCTCCCTGGATGTGCAGTTCCATTGCTCTGGGGGCTGTGCTTGCGCTATGGCAGCTCTGGAATGCTCAGCTGAGCTTCCATGGTTGCGCCATAGCGCAACATTTTGGCTCAGCTTCTCCTTCCTGGTTGCGCGATGGCGCAGTATGTGCGATATTCAGACGTTGGTTGCTTGCGCAATTTGCTCTGCTCCATGTTTGAATATCGCACCTGTTGCACATTTGCGCAACTGGTTTACGCTTGGTCCTGCTGTTGCGCCAGTTTTGAGCGCAGTTTGAATATCCAGGCCATAATGTTTTGGTTTAAGCTGGTTTTGTTATTTAATATAGTTTACTGGGTTATCGATTGCTTTTGGTTGAATGAATCATAGTATACAGGGAGCCTTAGCTAAAGGGAGACAGAAGTACACCGGGAAGTGAAACAATTCTCATTTTTCTGGGGTGGGCTTGGCACAACAGTACCAGAATCAGATACCAGAAGACCTCTTCTAAGAAAAGATAAAAAGATTGGTTACTCTACAGGGCATATAGGCTCTGAAGATTTTAGCATAGACTGGACTGAGATAAATAAGTCAGGTGAACTCTCTATTTCCTCTGTGCTGTAAAATGATCTGTATAGTGTATGGTTTATGCATGCAGTAACCTACCTTTTAGTAAAATATACAAGATACAAAAAAAGAACAATATAAGCGCTTATCAAGGAAGTAAGATTGTTCTAAACGTGTCCTTGCCACCAGAGTGTACTTCAAAATGATCCACTGAATTTACTTCAAGGCCAGTAAAGACAGAACCAGAACAGTGTGAATCAGTATTTAAAAATCAGTTTCTACAGAAAATCCTGGCTTATAGGTTAAATGCCGTTCGCATTCAAATACTGTACATCCCTGGAGAAAGCAGTACAGATATCCTGTGGAGGGTATTCCAGAATCCAGGTGCTGCAACAGAAGACATTGTCACTGGCAGATTTCAACTTGGATTTTGAAAAATGAAAACTGAAACCAACCCTCTGATGAAGAATGCAACAGACATTGGAGGGTGGGGGCTATAGGGGCACAGAGATAGATGGGGTCCAGTCCATTCATTCATTTGTGTGTTTGTTTATTTGTTGGCCTGGTAAGTACACTGGTCCAAGGGACCTTTTCTCAGGAATGACACAGGCCTAGGTAGGCAAAGAAATGGAAGGTGATAAGAGAAGCAGGGTTATAAACAAGCTGGGAAATGCATTTTCAAGAGTACATGAAAGTAGAGATCAAAACATAGAAACAAAACAAGCATTTGTCAATGCCGAATGGTGGCTTGCTGGCATTGGCACTGGTAGCGCAGAACTCAGAGAGATACATAATAGGAATGGCAGTGAAGTATTGAACTGATGCCAACCCCACCCCCACCCTGCAGAGACTGAGAAGCATTGGGGTGTGCCTTTGGGTTGTTGGCCATAACATTCACGCCATTTCACCTCACCCTGACCTGCAGACACCATCAAGTGTTGCGGTGTGCCTTGGGGTCTTCGGGCCTTATACTCACCCCATTCCATAAGAAAATATGCTGAGATGGGTGCAGTATAGGAGAATGGGGTGAACTTTGGGGCTGAATAGTCCAAGGTACACCTTGATGCCTGTCACTGGCTGAAGGGTGGGGCTGGGGGTGGAATGGCATGAGCATTACAGCCGACAATCCCAAGTCACACCCCTGATGCATGTCAGTCTCTACAGGTTGGGGCATTATGGTTGAAAACTCTAATGCCCCAGGCATTTTCACTCCAGTTTTTCAACATGGGCTTTTTATGACCCTACCTCATGAACAGTAGCACTATCAGTTCGCTAGACTAAAGGTGATTTTGCACAGCAACTGCGCCATTTGGTGCCACAGGTGTGAAAACACATTTTGGGCAGGATGTGAAAAAAGCTGGCTGTACTGTTTATGAGAAGGTGTAAAAAAATGACAATGATGAAAATCTGGAGTGAAAAAATGAAAAATTGGTGAAGTCATGAGCATACGTAGAAACTGCGCAACGCATTCCCATGACGCAATTAGTTTTGGGACTTTTTTAACCAGATTTTCAGCATAGGCATTTTGGGGCCTCTGCTCATGAACAGTGGCACTGCAATTTTGTTAATCTGTCCCAAAAGTTGATTTCCCACAGCGACCGCGCCATTGTGCGCCAGATGTGCGAAAACACATTTTGGGCATGATGTGAAAAATGACAACTATACTCTTCATAAGGAGGTATGAAAAAATGGCAATGTTGAATATCTGGAGTGAAAATATTAAAAATTGTCAAAGCTACGAGTGTGCGTGGAAACTGCCCAACGCACGTTCGTAGCACAGTCATTTTTTGGAATTTTTTCACCAAATTTGCAACATATAGGCTTTTGGGACCCCACCCCATGAACAGTGACACTGTTGTTTTGTTACTCAGTCCCAAAAGGTGATTCTGTGCAGTGACCGCAAAATCACCTTTCAGGACCGAATAATGAAATGACAGTGCATGTGTTCATGAGGTAGGGTCTCAAGAACCCCATGTTGAAAATGTGGAGCCAAAATTCAAAAAATGGCTGAGATATTCACCTAAGTTGAAACCTCCCCATTGATGCCATTATACAGCTTACCGTGATTTTCTTCAGTTCGAGATTGGCTTTTGAAGAGTTCAGACATGTCCTGCTCCACTGAAGATTGCCACTCTGGACCTCTGGAGGTAAATATGGGGTGAGGGGGTGCAGGGAGATGGGGTGTACAGAGGGTGGGGTGCGGGTTGGGAGGAGGGGCGTCCTGATGACGAGGGACCATTTCTGTTTTATAGGGACAAAAAAAGCTGACGTCGGGAAAAATGTTTTCTTTCTTTACAGGGTTTACTCAAAAAATACATTTGGGCACACTGGGATGGGCTCCTAGTGTGCCACATGAGCTTGGGGGGACTGAAGCCAACGGGGATTGAGCACCCCCGTCTGCAACAAAAGTGTGTGGGGGGAAGGGGGACATGATGCCGATGAGGATTGAGCACCCCCCATCGGCAAAGAAAGTGTGTGTGTGTGTGTGTGTGTGTGTGGAAACATGATGCCGACAGGGATTGGGCACCCCCATCAGCAAAGAAATTAAACTGTGGGGGGCATTATGCCAACGGGGATTGGGAACCCTTGTCGGTAAACAAATTAAGCATGGGGGGATACATTATGCCGACGGAGATTGGGCACCCCATTGGCAAACAAATTGAACTGGGGGGGATACATTTTGCTGACAGTGGGATTGGGCACCCCCAAAGTTGGCTTTCTGAGGATTGTGTGGTGGATGGCAGGAGCTGCCATATTTATTGAAATGCTTCACCAGGAAAGGCACGTACGGGAGGCGTGTCATCTCTGCCGCTGCACGACAAGCTTGTCTCTGATTGCAGCAGCACATTTCTTGTAAGTTGTGGCCACTTTACATAAGTTTTGCATCAGTAATAGCATGCTGATTAATTGGGGAATGAGGGATGTACCTACTAAAGCGTGCCCTGCATTCGTCAACACTGACACACCTCTCACTACTAGTACTACCACAAGATGTTGCTTGCGCATACGCATGCAACAACATAAAAAGTATACCATTTCAATAAAGTGGCACAAGAAACATGCGTTAAACAATTTGCTTTGTGAAACTGCAATACTGGTTCTAATGTAGAATAGTGAGTACAAGCAATGCTAACATAACACACATACACAAACAAGACAATAACCGGTATCTGAAGCTGCACTTGCAGTGGAATGCACTCAACAGGTGACCCAGGAGCTGTGATTTAAAGGGGGGTTGGGGTGGCAATTCTAAGTCCCTTTGGAAGCTTACCTCTGCACCTCTCTTTACAAAAATGTGTGACAAACTGTGAGATAAATGAACAAAACGCGTGACACATCATCAAACATGGCACTGCAAGCTCAGAACACCATGGAGATCTGTGCACTAATGTTCACAATGTTTCCTAATAACTGACCATAATGGAGTGTTGTGAATTTCTGCTTTAAAGTCTCAGTGGAAAATGTGGAATATCACCTTCCCCAAGTGGGACAGAAAATTTCTTAAAGGTAAAATGAGTGCCATACCTCATAATGTGTGACAGTTGAGAGGCATGATTGGAAGGGGTTTCAGAGGGATGGGCCAGCAGACGAGACGGCCATTCTGCCCACGTTAGAATTTATCTGCTTCAAGAAGAAGGTGATCAGAGGAGCTCAGGTCAAGTAGATTTGTTTTTTTGCCTCAGTAACTTCGACAAGTGACAGAGGTTAGGGGTGCGTGGTGACTTAACAATCAGGCAGCACAGGGTGAAGTCCCTGTGCACCTATGGGGAGAGCCAGTCACAGTTACTGTAAAGGTCACAGTGGTGTGTTCTAAAAGGGGTAAAGAAAAAGAGTTTAATTTGATATGCCACATGACTGACAGACAGCGCAGTTCATGAAGCATCAGCATTATATGAAAGCAAAAGGTCTGTCCCAGTAAGTTTATGTGGGGACAGGACAGGCTGAGACTTGGCAAGAGTCTCTAGAAGCAAGGTTGGTCAATGGTGTCTAATCAGTCATAACAGAGGCAGGCCATAAGCCACCATAGCTCCTCGTGGATGAAAACAATGCAAGCTTCGCTGGCAAATCTCTCCCAACCATGCTTCCCTGCTCCCCCATCTTGTCTCGCTACATGCTTTCTATTCTTTTGTTGTAATACGTAAGATGGTATCACGGAACACAGAAACACATCATTCAGACACCCATGCAGACAGCTGATAGTGAAGAAGAGCCACAAGTTCCCATAGAGTGCATTTTTGTTTGTCAACCAGTGAGTGGAGTTGAGGAGGTCTGAACATCAGTGATGTCACCGTGATCACACCAATATTCAAGCTATCTGTATTAAACAGTTTTAAAAAATGGGGTATGAAACACTGACCAAATCGAACAATTTCAAAACACTACCCCTTACCATTGAATATTTGCCTACAAACTGCACAATTCATAACTATCCTCCCCTAATCTACCTAGTAACAGCTTAACTAAATGAAATGAAAACCGTATTCCATTATTTTTCCATTTTTTAAACTGAAAACCCTACAGCAGGGCACTGGTTTCTTCAAAATAAATGCAGTTTCCAGATTCATTCAAAGGCACATGGTCTTCGTTACCAAACTCACCTCTTCTACCTAGCAACAACCTAATTAAAGGAAAATAAACCCTTTTTCATTAAAAAAAAAAAAATTATAAAAGCAGTAACCAATCCAGGGCATGGATTTCATGAGAATTAAAGGACTTCTCAGGTACATTGAAAGTTACTCCGCCATTAGCCTTGTGCCTTCCAATTCACCCTGGGGCATGCATTAATTCTCTAGAAATGCATACCCTGTTGTGTTTTTTTTTTCTTACATACGTTCACCATTGGTACTGTTAAGAATGTAGGAGTAGCCTCTTATGCAACCTTAGGGTGTGAGAACAGGAGGTGAGTGGTCCTGACACCCAAAGAATTTCCATGAGACCATTCTTACATCTGTAAAAGTATTGGTGGTGAACATATAAATATATTATAAACTGAGGGCGATCAACTTGGAAAAAGCATTTTAAAAAGGAGTACTCCATTTGGTCAGTAGCATTCCCTCAAGAAATAATTAAAAAAAAAAGTTAATTCTTATTTGGATCGCATATAATTAAAAAAGTTTATTCTTATTAGGCCCACAGTTGCTTTTTGTGAGGTTTATCAATAACCAAAGATTAATACAACTTTAAAGTGAATTCTCTGCGTTCTTCAAAACATTAGCGCTGGAATCAGCAGGAGAAAAAAACTTGTAACATTCCAAAAACAAACGTTGTTTCAGGACATTCCACTGCTTTTTATTAAAGATGTTTGCATGAAAACAGACACATTATGCCTTAGACTTTTTCCGTTTCTGATGCTTGCATCTGCCCATGAAATTATAATCGTCTGCCTTTGGCATCAGAATAAATCCCATGACAACAAGCTGTGATATTTAAAATGTTACAAGTAGAGGATTATGATTTCAGGGCAGATCCGAGCCGTGGAAACAGATTATGTTTAGATAACTGTCTTCAGTAATAGAAATGTAGAAAAATACACATCGTCAGCAGAAAGGAACTGCTTGGCCCTCCCGGATGTTCCGTCTATTCTGTCTCTGCAGATCCTATCTGGTCTTCAGTGACCCTCCCACTCCCTGCCTGTTTATCACTATTTCTCTGTTGCCTGTCCCATGCATGCTTGAAGACCCCCACTGTTTTTGCCCTCACTACCTCTGCTGGCAGACTGTTCAGGCATCTACCACTCTTTCAGATAAGTAAAACTTCTTCACAGCCCTATTTCCCTCTTACATGCATCATCACATGTTCTCTTATCGTGATGCATTTCCTTATTTGAAATGGACCCCATCTTGTACCTTGTTTACCCCTGTGAGGTACTTGTAGGTCTCTATCATGTTTCTCCTCTCCTTTCTCTCCTCCAGGGTGTACATGTTGAGAACCCTCAGTCTCTCCTCACAGGGCTTCTTGTGCAACCCTGCACCATTTTGGTTGCCCTCCTCTGGACTGCCTCCACCTTGTCTATGTCCTTTCGGAGATGCAGTCCATAGAACTGGACACAGTACTCTAGGTGGGGTCTCACCAGTGACCTACACAGTGGTAGCACCACTTCCCTCCTCCTGCTGCTGGTCATACAACATGATAAAACATGGAAGGCTGAGGCCTGCCCATCAACACAGTGGCACAGCAGTAGCACTAACACTTGCAGCACTAGTGACCCAAGTTCAGGAATGAGCCAGAGTCATAACGCCAACCGGGGGCAGAAAGACTGAGCATCCCAGCAGACGTTCTACTCTTCTAGGGAGGGAGGGAGGGTTACACTCTCCACAAGCACACTGCCTCCTGGATGACTATGGGTGGAGGTGCAGCAGTTGGGGTATGTAGAGAGGGGGAATGTTCCCTGGCTTCAGCACATGGTCATGCACATATGTGCACATGCATAAACTGGAGTTCCCACTGGCAGCATCCTACAAGGTAGAAACAAATAAGTGAGGCATGAAGCCAAAAAGCCAAAAAATGAGGCAGTATAGAGCAGTGGTCTAAGGCTCTGAGCTGCAAATTTGGTGACATCCAGCAGGCCAGACCTCGGTTTGAATCCCACAGCTTCCACTTGCATACTGTGTGACCCTGAGCAAGTCACTTAACCTCCTTGTGCTCCCAGGTCACTCCTGTAAAAAAGCTTTCAGCTTAGTGTGCTATACCTGGTTAAACAACTAAATAAAAAAAAAAATAAGTAGAACAACCTCTGGACCATGAAGAAGGAGAAGCCCAGTGCTGTCAGGCCCTGTCCACTCGACTGGCTACACTGTGCTCCCACACTAGGTGGGCTGGAAGGGGCAGCTGAATGAGATAACCCTCAATGGATGGCATCTGGAGTCAGAGGTAAGCAACAGAGGAGGATCTGGATGGAGCTGGGAGCTGCTGTGGGTAGATGGGGTAGCACACAGTGATGGGGAACAAAAGGAAATTAAAGAAGAAATGACATTCCTGAAATTCAGGGGAATTTTGTGCAACTGAGTTCTGATGATACCAACAGCCAATGTGTGCTAAAAACTGGACAATACACAGAGCCTTAGTGGAGTTACTCCCACCGATTGTTCACTCACTCTTTCCCAGGGCAGTTCATTTTTGAGGAACCACCAGGTTCTGGAGCAGAGCTACCTTTAAAATTACTTTTTCCAAAATCACTTTTGGGCAAAGATCAATCTTGTTTAAGGCTCCAACTTTTTATAACTCTTTGCCCAATGACATTACCAATTTTCTAAGATTGCACACTTTTAAAGTTAGACTCAAAAAATGGTTACATTCCAGGAATATTTGCACGTGTTAGCGAAGGATGCTTGCAGATCCATAATATCCAGCAAGGTGTTTGAGTTGGAGCTCGGAGGACTGCAGAGCCTTCTGCTATGCCAACAAGGTTAGAGACATAAGGAATGAAGATAATACAAAAAGAAGAGAGAGCAAGTGATTAAACTAGAGTGGACTTCAGTGCACATTGCTGTATAGGACAGTAACTGCAGGTTCTGATGAAGAGGTGCAAATTGTTGAAACATTGGCTGTGGCTCGTTTAGGCAGTACTGATACCATGTGGATTTAAAATAAATACAAAAGCAAACACTACACAGTGGTGAGTGAGTCTATTTTCCAAACGGATGCTCTTAGACTAGTTTTTTTTTTTTCATGGCAGACTGCTGCTGGTTATTTCTCTCTTTCCATAGGTTCTGGTCACAATGGATTCTGGTGTTAAGTATAAAAATTGTAGCCCAGGCGCCATGCGCCAGTAGGCTACTACCCCTGCCTGACGACTACTGCACAGGTGAAGGGGCCAGGTTTATGTTCTAATGACAATTAAGGGTTCTTTCCCCAAAGTATTATTAAATAGCGCTGTGCCTCTATCCAGAGTAAAGCTATAGTGGGAAAGGTGTTTGCATAGTACAACCCCCTGGGATGCTGTACCTACCCGCCTCCCCTTCCAGTCACCCAACACACAGAATACCACTCTGTTTTGCAATACTGTAAAACACGTGTGATCAATTACTGTAACTAACAATATGCTCACAGCCACCTTTAACAGTAACAACCAAGTTATTTTATTATGGGGAAGGGATGGGAAAGTAGAAAATAATGGCATTTTGAATCTGCAAACAGTGTTTAACAACAGTGCCCACCTCCCAACCCCACATTAACCCTCCTCCCCACTGGTACTAGTGCCCCCCTTAGTTTATTTGGGTACCCAGTGCCTGTACGTTGCCACAGGTTGACCGGCGTTGGAGCCCTTGAAACACTTTGGGATGGTGGAAGTAAACAGCTTTACACTTGCAGACAACTTTACACTAGACTCCTTGGTCAGGGCAAGCCCTGTGTTATTCACGATTCTGTAAACACTGGTTTTCAGGTTCTGGCACAGTGGGTTTGAGAAAGAAGAACAAAGGCATCATGGATCAGTAAACAAATGGGCAGCAAAAACTGGCAGTGTGCTGTGGCAGGCTCTGGCAGCTTGTCACCTTCTGACTTGCTTGCAGAGTCTGTCAGCTTGTCACCTTCAGTCTGTCTAGCAGGCTGGAGAATGGGAGTACTTTGCAAGGCTTCATGGTCTACAGTGAGCCCAGACCCAGGAGTAACCCCACAGTCTGACTCCTCAAATGGGTATAGAGTACCTTAGCACTCGTGCAGGTGCCTGTGGCTCCCTGCAACCCAATCCTCTACTCGATAAGGGTTAGCAGTTCCCCTACCTGGCTCCAAATTGTGACTGTGCAGGCTGCAGTCTCTGTCTTCTGCCTGAATTGGAATTAGCAGTCCTGTGGTGCTGCAATGGTCCCTTTAGATTCCACCTCGCCAGTGGCAATCTGCGCTAGCAGCATACAGTCTGTTGGTTGGCAGTTTCACCTTTAAACTGTCAGATTTCAGCAATGCAGGCAGGTTCCCAAACACTGGAATCCTGCAGACACTTTCCCACAATTTCCTTCAGCTTCAGGACAACTTTAACAACCTCAGTCTCTGGCACACACAGTTCAGCAACCCTTTCATAAACTAAGGGTTCCTTAGACCACTGCAGGTTCAGCTGCAAACTGGTTCTCCAGACAGTAAAAAACCTTTTCAAGTTCTCAGGCGTTTGGTTCAGAAGCCCTAGGCTGGCTTCCAAAACATTTTCTCCACACACAGAATGAGCCCTCTTGACTCGCTGAGAGCCCAAGCCAGACTACCCCAAACTGCAAAAGTCTTTGGGGTTTCACTCCAGAAATCCCAGCCTCTGAATGGCTGAAACATGCTGTTCATTAGTAAAATTATTAAACATTAGCTCCCTTCAATTATTGATTGGTTATTAATTTGGGCGCCTAGAATAGGGTTCACACCTCTCCCAGCAGTCATTTCACACTGTGTTTGAGCATCTAAGCCCTTGATTGGCTGGCACTGAGGGTCAAAGTATCAAAGATGGTTGCCACGGTAAACAATTTATAGCAATTTATATGAGGTCCCCACTTTAATGTCCTGCTGCATCCAAAACACACAGTCTTTACATAAATGTTCCACACAGTCCTTTAGCAGCCGTTCTCAACTATCCCCCAGCTGCAGAATTATCATTTAAAGCATTTTAATTTGCCTGTCACTGGCTCTGAAATACAGAGTTCCCAGGAGCAGCCAGGCAGTGCATTAATATGTATTAGCCCTCATTAATATTCATAACCCCCAATCTTATAGCGCTTATGGGTGCTTTTGAAATAGGCATTCTGAAGACTTCTCGGTGACTTCCTCCGTGTGTCCAACCCCTGACTAACATATCCTGGGGGTCAAGAGCACCAGAGAGGTGTTAAGGTGGCCACTGTAATGGTTCAAACACTAACATGTGCTACTTCACATGTGCGGACCCGCCGGCTTGCACTGTGGTGCAAAACACAGCATGGAGGCTCCGTGACTTCAATATGCCAGCCCCAAAGGACTAAATACAGTGCAGTGGGCTGGACAGAGACTTAAGGGACCATGCGGACCTGGACTGGTGCCACAGGGGAAATGGAGGAACTGGCAGTGCCCGGGGGCAATTAGGTAAGCCTCACCCGTGGGGAGGAGGTTACAAAAATAAAACCAACAAACAAATATTTAGTACTTTGAAACCTTGTGTGTTCTAGTTTTAAATTAGGATTTCCACACCTGAGTTCTAAAACTAATCATTTTAGAATCATTTCTGAAAAATTTGGCACCAATCTCTTCTGTTTCCTCTCCCCTAAACTGGCTTGTTTCCCCTCTCCATCCTGCTCTCCCTTTCTCTTTTCTTCTTTAGCTGTTTCTGCTTTTCAATTCTGACAGCATGCTAGGACACAGCATCAACGAAATGATGATTGCTTTGGAAACCTGTTTCTGCTAGCTTCATTATTTCTACTTCTAAAGTGGTTGCACAAGTGCCATTACAATCGCAGCACGTCATTTTCAGCTCTCCAGGGCCTTTCTGTTGAATGCTTTTTTTGTCTCTGAGGACTTCATTGCTCACCCAGATATGATGGACTGACTGATAGTGCTGGAATCAGAAGCGCATTCCCCTTCCAATAGCTGCTGCTGCTTGTTCAAGTCATAGCTTTTCACGTTCCCCATTTCCATACCTCTCAACTGTACCACATTAAGAGGAACGTTCCTCATTTTACTTCAGAAAAGCTCCCTGTCCCACATTGTGAGGACTTGTCCCACATTCAGTATTAACATTTTAAAGCAAAAATCTATAATAAATAATGCAAAAATCATATTATTTAAGTAATAACAGGCTTTCTGAACATAAATGCAAACATTTTAATAGTGTTCTGAGCTTCCTAGGTAAAGATTTGATAAAGTGTTCCACATTTTGCTCATTTGTTCCACATTTTGAGAGGCAATGTTCCACATTAGGGGGAGAAAAGGTTGAGAGGTATGCCCATTTCCAAGGCTGCTGCTTGAGCAGTTGAAAGACACATGCAGATGTCCTTCCATCTGTTGACTTAAAGCTCCCTTCCTTTATCCACCCCACCATGATTTATTAATTTGTATGAAATCCCTGCACTCACCTTCCTTTCGGCTCTCTGGAGGAGCTGTACATATAAAGGAGAGTCCCTCAACAACTGTCCCATCACACTGTCCTCTGCTGTTGCCACCAATTTCCTTGTACAGTAATTAACTTGCAATTATGTATCCTTGCAGATCTAGCACAGCTCTCTTGCTGCATGTTTTATGCTGCTAGAGGTGAAAGGCATATTTTTAGTTACGCACATTTTGCACCCTTTAATTTAAATAAAATCTCGCCTCAATTGGATTGCAGCCTCCTGATCTTGTGTATGACGTTTTTTTTTCCTTTTGTGGGACAGTTCTGCTGCACTATAAGCATATTTGTTACCAACTGTACTGTGACACTGTCCCCTCATAGAAACAAGATATTGTGTCTTATGGGGTCAACCTGTCTTCCGTTTGATATCATTGTCAAATAAATTAATAATTTATTCCAGGTAGCTCAAATGAAGAGCAGCATCCTAACTTCAGTAGGGTCCTGCTCTTGCCCCATTGTAGCGTTAGGGGGGCCAGCTGCACAGGTAGGTCCAGGGATTTGCTGACAGTCACACAACAAGTTGACAGACGTGGCAGGATTTGATCTCCTGAACAGCTGGTCTGTGCACTAACCATTGCACCACACTACCTCCCCTATAGTTTATCTTCAATATTCTTAAAGGGGAGACCAACAACGGCCAAAAAGGATGTCACAGTCCACCAGGCATGATACAGAGGACACCCGACTCAATCCACTTGGGACCTGAACCGAGAATCAAACTAAGATCTCTGCCTCTGAATGACTAATACATTCCCTTGCTGTGCTTCCATTATACTTTACTCACACAAGCCACGGTCCCCATTTTCAAATTACTTGGTTTGGGGGCACCATAGAGCCCAACTCTTCCTAGCACTTTTGTCCTCACCATAGGAACAGAAGGCCTGCCCTTCTCATATGTTTTACATATTGATAAAATGAAGCAATTCTTTTCTCTGCTGTTTCATTTAAGATGTTGCAAAGTGTCTCAATCACAGCTTATCCTCAAATAATATATTTCTAATACATGTGTGTACTAATTAAGTTCATTTTTCTATGTCTACGCAACAGTACAGTGCTCCCTCGCTATAGCGAATTCACGGTGATTACGAACATGCAGTGTGGCTCCCTGTCACCAAAAGTAAAGCTAGCCAAGTTAGCTGACACGATGTGATGCGGAAATTTAACAGTGATCACCTGAACTGAAATGTCTATAAAATACAGCTTGTAATCAGATTAGCCACTCTCCCTGCCACAATTAAGTGTTCTGGGTATTCCATTGAGCGAAAGCTTGAAATCTTGGATCGCTCAATGGAGGCGAAGGTCTAAAGAAAATTGCCGCAGAAATGGGTTACTCCAAGTCAACCATCTGCACTTGGAGAATGCAAGAGGGGTCACTAAGGGAATTTGTCCTGGAGTGTGCAGTCTGATGGTCTGAGCCGTAAGAAGCTGCGGAAGGCTGACGAGGATGAAATAGATAAGGCGACCCAGCTCTGGTTTAGCTAACAGCGCCTGAATGGAGTCCCTGTCTCTGGCTCCCTGGTTCACAAGAAGGCAATTCAATTTGCAGCAGGGCTGTATGGTGAGGATAACACCTTTAAGTCCTTGACCGGCTGGCTGTGGCGTTTTCAACGCCGGCATGGCATCTGCCGTGTCTGTGTCACAGGAGAACAACGCCTGAATGAGCCGTTAAAAATGTTGTTCCTTGCTGTAACGAATGCAGTGCTATAAAGAACGGGCGGAATGGCTCTGAATCCATTCGTTATAGTGAGGGAGCACTGTATATGCAGTATGAAGTGTATGCACATGCACAGCTATCTGTTGCTACTAAGTATGCAGGCAGATAACCCATGTGGTCTCCTCTCATGTCAGTCTACTTCACTTCTTATTTTATACTTAAGTAATTTATTTAGGGCTTGCAGAAAGCATGGGAGTAATGAAACAGGTTTGTGAAGCCAGTATCTGTCCTGCAAGATCAGCTGTGAAAGCATTCTAACTGGGATAGGCTATCTCCTCTACAGACAAAGGGTTGTTTAGTTGTATGCTTATTCTGTTATAGGCCATTACCAACTGCATTATGGATTTGCATTCTGTACTAGAAACTGAACTGAGGCCCTCAAACTCATTACATGTGTGAAATGAGCCACAGTTTGAATCCAGGTTTCTAGTAATGAAAGTCCAGTGCAGTATCCACAACTTGACACAGCATTACTTGGTTGCTTCAGAATGTGTTTTCTCAATATTTTATGTGAGATCCTATAATCTATAGCAACATGCTAGCCTCGGATATATAACATTGGATGTTAGGGTTCTTTTGCTAGTTAAGTATGTAAGCAAGAGGATATAACAGGGGGTGCAATTAAGGGCCAATGATCACATGCCTCAGGTGTATTCTTAGCACTGAGTGATTTAAACACACCTGAGAAGTACGATCACTGACCATAGTTACGGAGTGTCGTATTGCAGTTACAAAATGGCTATTAAAATTAAAAATCTACATTAAGCTGTGTGGGGATTTTTTTGTTTAAAATAGAATTTTTTGATTATGCGGAAAGTCCCACCCCATTTAATTAGGGGCAGAAAATTACTCGGGTTGGAATGTTCATTAGCAAATCTAATTCTTCTGTCTGTCCTACCTATTTTACAAAAATGTATAACATGTAATGTAATATGTGGTGCAAGTAATGAAAGAGAATGGAGTTCATGAATCCTACACATTTTCCTGTGGCACTCCAATGACCCAGCGGCACCATAACATGCTGCTGTGCAGATGACCTGTGTTCAGGAAATAACTTGGTGCATTACATTAGGAGACAGGTGTGGCCAAGGCAGGTGCTGTGTGGTAGTGTGTCTTGGTTAGGGGAAGGCTGGCACCCCAGTGACCCCCTATGACTGGGCCAGGAACCTTGCTCCTGCCATTGTGGGAAACTGTGCAGGCCAATGCCAACACGGACATTGCCCACACCTGGGGGGTGCTGGGGGAGAAAAACCCATCTGCCATCTATAAAACTGCTGGGTTCATTGGCATGGCCAAGGTATACCCCTGTCAGCTAGTCAGGAAGTAAAATGTATATAAAAAATGCTCTTAGATTAATGAGAAACCAAACAGTATGCTTCCCCTCCCACTTGGGCAGGGTTTAAAAGAGTAATAATTCAATGTGATGCTCTTGGCAAGCTGTATAACAAAGTACTGAAAGAAAAATCATGAAAATATGGAAAAAGGTTTATCATAAGGCTGGATATCAGACTGGGTGGCAGAAACATGAAATAAAAATTCCCAGATGACCTAGTGGTATAGATGACTGAGGTGCCACAGACTCACCTGCTGCCATCCTAGCAGACGGGGTTCTGTGATGCACTTGAGCTGCTGGGGGCCGGCTAGGGTGGGACAGGATTGATTGCCAACAGACTGCTATTTCTCCTGGGTAGAGGGGATCCACAGCACTATTCAGATACTGCCACCACATGCAGACATGGTGGAAGGCCAGCGGGCTGTGCTGAACACTTGGGATTGGCTGGCAAATGTGGCATACTGGATGCGTACCTCTGTCAGCATGCATGCCTGCATCAGCATGCCACCAGCCAAGGGGAAGAAAACAGGAAAAGCGGGACCTGTCATCATGGAGCCCCATTCACTGCTCCTGCCTGCAACATCACCCTGGGGCTCCTGCTGCTACAGAACTGGATCCAGACTCTGGGAAGCAGGACAGCCCTCCTCCTCCTCCTCCATGCCCCATCTTAGGGGACAAACTGTGAGAGTCTTGAGGTGGCAGGTAAGTTCCCGGGGGAAGATGGTGGCCAGGATGAAAAGCCCAGATAGGACCCCGAGGAGAAAAAGCTCTTTAAAAAAAATAAAAAAACTCCCAGTGACACCAGTTTGTTTTATTGTATCACCAAGATACACCAAGGGATCACTCCACTACTGGGGAGACCCATAGTTTCGTACAAACTCAGATCTGGAACCACTCTCCACCTTTGCAGATTTTCACATCAGGGAATTCATAGAGAACATGCCATCTTTTGTATGGATACCAGATATGTACAATACTTAGTACCAGGTCCACCTGGCAAACGAGCCTTGCTCAATGGTGCCCGCCTGGATAAATAAAGATTTTGATTGATTGATTGATTAATCTGCTACAAGGGTCGAATGATCAGAACTTAGGCACTAATGATCTGTTGCTTGTAAACATGGATGTAGATGACTGGTACACCTCCATTTCCCAAACTGAGGGGATGGAGCTGCTCAGGTCAGTCTAACGCAGATGAACTTCCACCCTGCAAATTTCTTATGCGACATGGCAAAAATTGCTCTGGAAAACAATTACTTTCATTTTGACAGTTTGTATTACCAATGAATCAGGGGCACGGCAATGGGGTCTGCAATGGCACCATTTTATGCTGACTTATTTATGGGCAATATCAAATCTGTACTTATTCTTGATCCCAATATAAATCATTGGCATAAACAGAAGACACAGAAGATACACAGATGACCTGTTCCTTTTATGGAGGGGATTGCCCTTCCCCCTCCAGGAATTCCACAGATACTGTACCTCAAATTAGTGTAATGAAAATATTCTGGACCTTGCAATTTGTATAAAGAAGTGCTTTCTGGAGAATAGACTTTAACTAAAACACTGAAAGGAACATGACTTTTAGATTGGACAGTTTTTGCCCTAAAAATCTCATGGCAAACAGTCTGTTGGGTCAGTTTTTATGGGCCAAGCATAATTGTTCCACAACTGAAGACTAAGAGCAGGTGGTCATGACACAGAGGTTCTTACAAACAGGGCACCACAATAACAATGGGGCCTATTCAATAAGATGCGAACCAGAAATATACATAACGCAGCTCTGCACTATGAGGAGAACCATGCGGGGACTGCATTCATGAACCAGCGGTCTCCACCCAGCTCTCATCTGTGTCCCTGCCCCCCATGTCCAGAGCTGCACAGGGGCATGGATGCGAGCCTGGGTGGCAGCCAATTGGCTGCCCTACCTGGGCCCGCAGTAGATCCCGTGTGCCAGTATGGTGCCATCTTGCTGGGGGCATAGAGCGTCAGCAATGCAGCCTGGGGGAGGACAAGTTCTGGCCACCCGCCCTGGCCCAATCTCCATCCCCTGACCACAGGGGCACTTTCCTGAGGGGGTCCAATGACCCCCCCGCCAGCTCCAGCGGGTCTGGCAGCAGTGATTGGAGGGGGCGCATAGCCATTATGGATGATTTTCAGATGTGCAGCCACCTGCACCCTGCGTAAGGCACTCCACCCATTCATGCATGGGATGGAGTGCCTCAACACCACGCAGAGACCCGGCCCTCTCACGTGTGGAGCTCCATGCTCAGCTGGGGATCTGGTGCGGAGGGCATAACTGGTTTAGAATACCTGTGGGTGCTTGCAGTCTTGGTGGGCTATCGCCTGGGTTACACGGTGTGTAGCCCATTCGCACCGTTAGTGAATAGACCCCATTGTGAATAATGCCATCAAAAAAAAGCAGACGTAAGTTACAGGTCCACTCTTCTAACACCAAAACCTAAGCAGCCTGTGAGCTATTCAGAAAGGGTAGTGTTCTCAACCCTATTTTTAGGTGTCTTTGGTAGCGTAGGAGAAAATATCAAAAATCATTGGACTATTCCACCATCTACACAGAGAGGCAGAGATCACTGCCACACAGCCTCTCATAGAGGAAAAGAGAAGCAACACCTTGAAAGAGAAGCTTGTATATTCTGACATACTTAAAGAAATACCTATGGGGTAGTTTTGGGCTACCACCACCAGGGAATTTTATCATGTGGGGCATGTGCCCAGTGTCCTGACACCAGAAAAATATTAGCATTTCAAAACTCCCGCAAGAATGAAAAAACAGCCATAAAGAGCACATAACGTGTGCAACAACATGTGCGGTATGCCTGTTGCATTACCCATGTGATTGTATTTATGCATTTATTGCAGAAACATATTTTGGAGCTGAAGTCCTCTGTTAGATATAAAGACAAGAACGCAAGTGTTGCACACCACTTTGTAACAGAGAATCATCAGGTATCTTCCTTAAGGTTTTACAGTATAAAAACGGTTGAGTGTCCTAGGAGAGGTGGTGACTGGGAATGCATCGTATTAACCAGGGAGACATTCTGGGTTGAGAAACTGGGAGCTTTGAATGAAAAATGGGGGCTGAATGAAGAGATGGCCTGGTACCCCATTTTGTAGTCCTGCCTCTTATCTCTACCCTCAGCCAGCAGGAAGCAACATATCTTCCTTATCACCTCTATCTTACAACACCACTAGGTTAGTTACGTATTGTTACTTTTCTGTAAAATGTTGGCAAATGTTCTGCATATAAAACATTTTTTCTGCAAAAATAAGTTTTCAATGTATTAAATGCATTTACATTTGCAAATCCGGCATATCTTTTGCTTACAGGTATGGTTGGCACAATTTTTATATGTATGTGAAATTTGTTATTAGCCGAGTTTAATTTCCCTTTAGCAACTTAGAAGGCAGTGCTAATACAGTATCTATTTGTTACACCATTTGTAGAGCGAACAGTGAGGCTCTAAGTATAATTCTAGCATTTACAATTGAGTGCAGTTCTGAAAGCAGGTTGTATCTATGACAGGTTGGGCCCTGGGGCCCAATACAAGCACACCTCTGAATCAATCTCGCTGAGGGCTGAAAGCACTAACAAGCCCCATGAGCAGCTGGTATTATGATGTGCACCCGAAATTTATTGTCAGTGGTGTGAAGCATGAACCAGAAGCATTTAAGGAAGCTCTTTTCATGCACATTACTAGAACACTACAACCATGAGGTAATGACGGTTTTGTTGATTTGAGGACAGCTTTACAGCAAAAGGAATACAGCTCACAAAGGCATGGGTGAGTCTAACTTTTCACTAAAGGTGCTAAAATAACCAAGTTTATTAGTACCAATGTATGATATTATGGGTGAAAAAGAGAACACATGGATGTGGTTGTGTATGTTCACCTTGAGCACATTTGCTTAAAATATTACTTTGAAACTGAGAAAACCATAATACATATATATGTATTACTATTATTACCCCGAGAAACACATCCCTTGGGAAAGCTCCAAAAACAGGAATGAAACATTGAAGAATTACTGTATATGTCAAAAGCAAAGCCGTATAAAATAAGTCGGAGGATACAATAAATTCCAGTAGCTGTGGGTGTTCTGATTCTATATTCTGAAAGCCATTTTAGTTGTTCCAGTGAATAGCACCCCAGTGACCAATCATTGTAGTGTGATCTCAACAGGAAATACTCAGAAAAAGCAATCTATAGTATATGACATCATGTTGCAACATTTCATATGAACCTCTACATGCTACTGTGGGGGGGAAGGGGTAGCACAGTGTGCCAGGAATGGAATTAAAGCCACTTCTCTAGAAGGTAACAAAAAGGAAGGAGTAGAAACACTATGGGGTCAGTACCTTGCCACCAGGAAAGAAGGTCTATATCGGGGTGGTATACAGGCCCCCAGGTCAGGCGGAGGACAAGATATGGTGATGGTTGGAGATCTGAACATGCCAGATGTGGACTGGAATATCCCTGTGGCTAGGTCCTCAAAAAGTAGTGAAGACCATTCAAAACTGCCTACTCCTGAGGAGACAGTATAGTGCAGTGGGTTAAGGCTCTGAGCTGCAGATCTTGAGACCTGGATTTGAATCCCACAGCCGCCTAGGTGCATACTGTGTGATCCTGAGCAAGTCACTTAACTTCCTTGTGCTCCCAGGTCACATCTGGAAACAAGCTTTGGCTTAGTATGCTACTTCTGGTTAAACAATGTTCCCTTTTCCCTACTCACCCAACTGGTGAACACTCCAACTAGGCAGTACTCCATCCTGGTTGAGGTTCTCTCTAAGTCGGAGACAGTTGGCGATATAGAGGTTGGTGAACTGCTGGCAAATACTGACTACAACTCCGTCTGGTTTGAACTATCCCTAGGGGATGTAAGATCTCAGTCCAGGGCAGAGGTCTCAAGTTTCAAAGGATCTAGCTTTGAGAAGTTGGGAAGACTGGTCAGGAACAGGTTGTCTAAGATCCAGGAAACAACTGAGGTGGAAGACTTCTGGGGGCACATCAAACTAGCCATATCGGAAATTACAAAATGTTGTGATAGGGCAGTGACAAAAAGGAATAAGCATAAAAGACCCAGATGGTTCATGGATCAGGTCAAACATGCGATCAGGACCAAATGTGTAACCTTTCACAATTAACATGACATTAACTGGGGTGATTTCAATCAAAAGAGCAAAGAAGCTAAGAGGGCAGTGAGGCTGGCAAAGGAGACAACTGAACTAAGTTTTATGACAGGGATCAAAGAAGGGAACAAACAGCGTTTCCGTTATATTCAGGAAATGAGGAAGAAAGAAGGAAGGGATAGCTCATCTCTTGCATGGTGACACATTGGTTGAGGAGGATGAACAAAAGGCTGCTGTTCTGAACAGCTTCTTCTGTTCAGTGTTTATGAAGAAGCATGATGGACCAATGCCTGAAAGTGGCATTAAAGCAGCCAATTTGGGGATCAAACCAATGGATTCGCTGACTTCTACTGTCAACAGAATCAGGGAGGCATTAGTTCAACTAAGGGTGGATAAAGCAGCAGGGCCAGATGGGATGCGTCAAGGGTGCTGAGAGAGCTTGTGGAATAATTGACGAACCCCTTGGCTTACTTATTTAATTGTTGGCTGCAGTCGGGGGTCATGCCCGGTGACTGGAGAAGAGCAGATTTGGTGTCTCTCAACTAGGGAGGGAGGAGGATGCTGGCAACTACAGACCAGTTAGCCTCACTTCGGTAGTGGGAAAACCTATGGAAATCTTAATTAAGCAGGACTTAATTAAGTACTTAGAAACATACAGTCTTCAGGACAGCAGACAGCATAGGTTCATAACAGGCAGGTCATGCCAGAATAACCTAATTACATTCTTTGAGTGGGTAACTAAGGAACTGGACAAGAGCCACCCAGTGAACCTCCTATGCTTCAACTTCAGCAAGGCCTTCAACTCCATGCTGCACAAGCACCTGTTGAAAAAGTTGGATGGTCCAGGCACGGCCAAGCGTATAGTTAGTTGGGTAGGTAATTGGCTAAAGGACAGGAAACAGAGAGTGATAGTTAATGAGGTGAGGTCGTGAGAGGGATAGGTTACTAGTGGCGTACCCCAGGGCTCAGTCTTAGGCCCGGTCCTATTTAATATATTCATCAGTGACATTAGCAAAGGCATCCACGGTAAGTGTGCCTTCTTCACAGATGGCACTAAGCTTGGTGGAAGGGTGGACAGCACAGAGCCAGTTAGGGACCTTCAGAAGGACTTACAGAGACTCAAAAGATGGTCCAGTGTCTGGAAGCTGAAATTCAACACGAAGAAGTGCAAGGTGATGCACCTGGGTAAGGATAGCCTGAAGACAGAATACTGGCTTAATGGAGTCCAGCTCTGTACCTCACACGAAGACAGGGACCTAGGAGTCATCATCTTGGACATCCTTAAGCAATCCAGCCAATGCAACACAGCTTACAGAAAAGCTAGCAAAATGTTGGGCTGTATAGGGAGAGGCTTTGACAGTACGAACAGGAAGGTGATCCTCCCACTGTACAGGTCCCTGGTGAGGTCCCACCTAGAATACTGTGTCCAATTTTGGAGTCCTTACCAAAAGAAGGACAGGGATAGACTAGAGGCCATACAGAGAAGGGCAACCAAGATGATACACGGGCTCCACAATCTTGCGTATAGGGATCGCTTGAGGGCACTAGACATGTTCTCACTGGAAATTAGGAGGGAGAGGGGGGGATATGATTGAAACGTACAAATTCATGAGAGGCATAAACAAGGTGTCCTACTTGGAACTCTTCAATAGAATTTGTTGCTGCTGCTGGTTGTTTCATCTGCTTATTTTTTTTTATTAAAGCAGAAAAATATGGTATTTGGTAATCATACCATAACGTGTTCTGTTTCAGATCCTTTCCCCAGTGACTAAATTGCAGTGATGGTCATCAAATAGTAGTGGTAACAATGGGGGGTTCTGAGTGCCTAAGTATTTATTTATTTATTTATATTTTGTTGACTGTGTAAGTGCACTAGACAAATTCTGCCTATTTTCAGGCACAACTCGGGGGAGGGGGATACAGATGAATGCTAACCGACCTTGAACCAAATGTATAAACAGGTACCACAATGGAAGCCTGGCATTGGTGGAGGACTATGAACCAGTGGACCAGTTAACTTGCTTAGCACAGTACGCCATGCTTGTTGCTCTACTTATGGACAGCTGCTACGGTTGTGATTGTACTTTTATTAATTTGTTTGACCCCCTGTCTTTTCTTTTAAAATGTGTGTGTGTGTGTTTTTGGGGGGGTCAACTACTCAAACAAACTGATAAAAGAAACATTACAACCATACCAGGTTATCCTATGTAGTATAAATAGCGTAGCATACTGCTATGCTACACTATACAGATTAGATTTTAATCCATTGTGATAGTACTACCAACATGGTCTTCCCCACACCCACACCATGCATACCTTTAAGCCTGTTTCTGAGCCAAAGACACAATTAATTTTCACAATGTCTTCCAGCTATCCCTGGCTGTCCAGTGGTCCCTCACTATCCCTGGCCAAGTAGTAGTCCCTGGTGTCCAATGGATCCCCCACCTAATACTGTTCCCCTGCACTGTTCATTGATTATAGATTCACATCATTCCCTTACCAGACTTGATCCCCAGGTCTCCATGGTGTTGCATACCTGCACCCCAACCCCTCCATAAAATTTTTTGCATACCCTTTTTGGGCACTTGTCATCTCTTAGGCCCTGTTTCTCTTCTTTTAATCAGTGGTTTTCCCCAATCCCATGCTTGCATTGTCCAGAACTTTGCAATTTCCTTTCATTACGTTAAATAATTTTATTGATCAGAAATTACATAAAATAGCAATTGATCGGTCCTGCCCAACTCTGCTGTGATTTGTGTGCCTGTCCGTTGAAGACTGATGTAGTCCATTCTTTTGTGTTGTACTTTTGGGCTACTATGCTCATCTGTTGTGCCTGACCTTTACTTGTATTGCAGCCTGTTGTATAGTGCAGATTTTTAATACCTGTGTCCACCAACAGCTATTTTTCCAATGTTGTTATTTGAGGGCTTTAATACTTGTCCAGGCCTGACCCCCATTTGCATTACAGCCTGTTTGTTTGTTGTAGACTTTTAATGCCAAACCTACAACTCTCTGTCCCATTTTGTACTCTGTGAGCCTTAGTGCCCAGCCTAACCATGCCAAACCTCCACTGGTATTAAATATTTTAATTATATATCTCTTTAATTTCCCTCTGCCATGCTTGACTTCAACTGCCATCTGGCACTGTAGTTATAGTGCGTAACACTGATAACCCACTGACCTTACAGACATGCTTGGTGCCCTCTGGAGAATACCCCTACAGCTAAAAATATGGAGAGAGACAGTTTTATTAATTTCGGACTTCTCTGCATTTTTCAACATTTATTCCATTGTAATAATTTGTTTACTTCAAATTGGCATAAATTTGAACCAATTTGTTTTGCTCTAATTCCAAAGTTCAGTAAAATCCAAATCTTCTATCTACCTTAACATATCTTTTTAAGCAATAATACATAAACAAAAACAAAAACAAATCACTGTCTGGCATGGTGGTGCTTTCAGTTGAAAAGATACAGTCCACAATCACAGGCTCTGGAAACACTTATCTCTCCTGTAAAAGAACAGTAGATCCTGACTGTATGCTGTGCAAAATACTGGTTTCATTAATGTGCAGAATTGGTGAGAACATAGGCAGAGAAAAGCATGGCTGCTAGAAGGAGAACAGCCACTTCCTTGCCGACATGTCTCTTCTTAAATGAGTAAAAGCAAAACAAGAAAAGGATGGCAGCATCCACCACAATGTAGATGCATTAATATATTTATTAAATAATTGTGCAAAATGACTTACAAACAGTGCTGTATCGAGAATCACAACCAGCTCAACAACAAAAGACCTGACCAGTTTATGCATGATGAAGTGCGCATGCACAAAACTGGTTGGGCCTCTTGTTACTGAGCTGGTTGGCATTCTCCATATGGCACTGTCTGTAAGTAATTTTTGCACAATTATTTAATAAATGTATTGATGCAGGTACATTGTGGTGGATGTGCCATCTTTTCTTATTTCTTGTTTTCTTGTTTTGCTAGAAAAAGGCATGGCACACACAGACAAAAGAAGAAGAACGCTGACCATGTTAAATTTATCTAATGTTTTGTGCTGAGCGCTTCATCAGAGATGGTATCTTTTTAACGCTTTGAACAATGCTCCCACATAAATGTATGGTGTCACATGTTCTCTCACATAATCTGCAAAGGCAGAAAACATAGAACTATGTTTAGTCCTTCTAAGGATTCATCAGTGTTCCTCATGCATCTTGACCCAGGCAAAGGAGGAGCCAGCTCAATGACTGTCTCCTGGGTTAGGGTCATGGTGATCCCTAAATAGGAAAGCAATCTAAAAGGGAAAAACCTCAGTGAAAGGCACAATGATTACCTGAGAAGGGCATTGGCAATAAATCCAGGTTATACACAAACACAATCCAGGTTGTACACAAATACAAAATTACACATACCCTAATAATGCAAAGCATCATAAGAAGGATATGCAAATGTCCATGAAATAAGTTAGGCTTTTTCGGATCAGAAAGCAGCAAGATCATTATCAATTAGGGGAATGCCATATTTTTTTGAATTTCTTTCCTCTCATGTGAAAGAGTGCCTATAATTATATCCTGTATCTCTTAACACATTTTTTTTTATATGATATGCTTAGTGTATGTATTATTTTCTTTAATTATTTCTAGAGGATTTAGCTACTGATAATTTAAATACAAGTTTAAGTAACTTTATAGAAACATAGACACGTAGACTTTGACAGCAGATAAGGACCGCTTGGCCCACCCAGTCTGCCCATTTCCCTACCTAATGGATAAGCTGCAGATCCTAGTTAACCAATAGCCTACTTCTTCCTAACCCCCAGGAGGAGGGTTTATTCATCAGTACTGGCATAACTGATACCCCCATGAACATCAGGGGCCAGATATTCAAAGCTTTGCGCTGGGCACAAACCTGTAGCACTGGAACAGTGCTGAATTTGCACTAGGCTGCAATATTCAGAAGCTCAATTAGCACCAGCGCTATGTGATAGCACTGACACTAAAAGTTAATGTATGCAGGGGAGGGAGCGAGGGGAAGGGCTATGAATGCAGGTGCACTGGCATATTCAAAAGAACAGTGCTGCAGTACAGGAGTTTGCGTGACCTGTAGCGTGGCGCACAATACTGCCAGCAAAAAGCATGCGGTAATATGGCACAAGCAGGGGGAGGCTGATCTCCCCGTGTTACTCGATGTAAGATTGTTTGAAATCTTTCCTAATTATATCCTATTTACTTACACTCTATTTATCCTTAATATGGTACTTTTTCTGCTCAATAATTTTGAAAAATGTAATTTTTTTTCCAATATCTGTGGTGTGCCTGATCTCAAAAGGGTTGTGGCCATTTCTTTTGGTTCCATTTCAAATGTTGACAAAATATCCCCCAAGATCATACTCTGAGTATTATTATATAAAGTGCATGTAATTAATAGATGGGTGATATCATCTTCCCCCAACTGGCAACCGCAGTTGCTCCGCCCAACTTGTCCATAAATGCCTTCATTCTTTGACTTTCATAATATTCAAAGTGAAATTTTGTCAATAAGTTCCTTCTTTTTGGGCTTGTTATGATGTTTAAATATTTTGTGCTGTGTGTGCTGGATTGTGTTGGTGTACCCAAATGGGTGGACTGGAGCTGTGTGCTTTATGGGCACACTGCCATGGTGTCCACTGGGTGCTGGGGTACCCAATAATGCCTGGCATGGTTGGGACTGGTGCTAAATGATGGCAACATAGGAGGTGCCGTCTGTGTACAGACACAGATTCCATGTCTGGTTTCTTTCTATGTTTAATATTTACTGGTTAGGGTCAATAAACTACCACTGGCAGATCCTCAGAAACTCCATAATTCATACTTGTGATTTATAGAGTTCCATAAACCATGGTTCTATGTAGTGCAAAGTCACAAAGCTGCACAAAGTTGAGCAAACTCACTTTTGCACAGCACTAACCACCAGTAAATATAAAAAGTAAAACATGGGGAAGTCTAGGAACTGGGATTTTATGCACACTCTCGGTGTGTGATGCCCAGAGATACACCTCTCGGCTTTCGCCCTCTGAGTTTATGGGGCATCACACACCTCGGGTGTGCATACAATCCTTGTTAACCACACCTCCCTATGCATTATTTTATATTTTATCACCTTGTTGTCCAGGTAAGCTCACTGGGCCAAGGCACATTGTCAGCAACCACCCACAGCCACTACATGTGTGGCTGAGATGATACAGAGTACACTAAACACCTATGAAAATACGAATTTGCCAACAGAAACAGGTCACATGGCCTATCAAGTCCGTGTGAATGTACAGCCAGCACCCTTACCTTGCAGCTGCCCCACCCTCTCCTCCTTCACAATTATCATACCATTAACAACACACAATTCACAATGTGCACTGTAGTGTCACATTGCAAACCATTTCTCCTGTAGGTGCTGTTTCATCTCAGTTCTGTCAATGACCGGATGGTTGGCTTCTAAGCAATATTATTGCATTGTATTCCACAGTTTGGCTGCCTGTGTATATGGAGTGGCCCAGGGTGGCCGACCGCCCACACTGCCTTCTCATTGGCTGCATACAGCCTTGTCCCCTGTTTCTGCTGTGTCCACACCCCCATCCTTGGTTTGCCCAGAGTTAAGACAACCTTTTCTCAGGTGGTAATTTGCACTGTGCAAAATGTTGCATAAAAGTCGCACAAATGCACTAGCAGCGCTAATCACTAGTACAACATAACACTGTATTACCCTCCCTCTCTTTTGCAATTGCATACATTATAGCTTTGCCCAGAGCTAATGCAGTTTGCCCATGCTATTTGGCCCTTTGAATATGGGGGACCTGCGCAGACCCGGCACAAACCTGCCACAAACAGTTTGTGCCCTGTGCAAAGTTTTGAATATCTGGCCCCAATACTTCAGAATTGGAAAGAAGGAGATATGAGACAGTTTTCCTGTAGAAGAATGGAAAAAGTTGTTAAGTTTCTTATATAATAGAAAGTATTTCACCTCCAATGAATACTTCTGGCTAATTTATTCTATACATCATGGAAACAGTGGAACAAAGTTCTTTTTACTAGAAATAGATGCTTTAAGATATTAAATACCTATGTGAAGAACAGCTATATCAAATAATAATTTAGGAGGACAAATATTTCATTTGGAGGAGGACATTTTGTACCACATCCTTGTATTGCCTTAAATATAGGATACTCAATTTGTTACAGTCCTGTGACCCTTGGAAAGAAAATAATAAAAATATTATGTGCAAAAAAAGTGTGCCTCATCTGTATCTCAGCCCAGGGGAGGGTGGAGCCAGCCTTATAATGGTTTTATGGGTTTGGGTCATGGTGAGTCCCAAACAGGAAAGCAACCTGAATGACAAAGAACCTCAGCACAAAAGCTATCACATTCAACTACACACATTCTTCCATTCTCTAGTGTAAACACCCCCAGCCTCTCCAATCATTCCTTTCAGCTTAGATCCTCAAATCAGTTCTGTTACTCTATGCTGCATATTCAGTATCTCTTCAATATTGTTGTATACTGCATTGACCAGAACTGCATATAGTACTCCTGTACGGCCTTACAATACACTATTCACTACCCAACCTTGAAAGTATTTTGCACTGTGATGCTTATTGTAATGTCTTCAAAATGTATTTACTTATTTATTTGTTTTTTGTTTACCGGGTAGGTACACTAGACAAGAGTATTAACTATATTCAGGCACGACCCGGGAGAGTATAATCAGGAGAGAGCAAGGTACAAAGAAGGTACAAACATCAGTGACAATTGTTCGTGGTGCAGCATGAAGTGGGAACAAAACAAATTCGCAGATTGCTGACAAAAGCAAGACATATTTCTGTGGAAACTGAGAGTAAACAAATACCCTTACATCAGCTACTTGCACTGGATGATACAACAATAATAATTAAGGACATATGACAACCACTAAAGAATAAATAATGGTTTTAACTAACGATTTTGTGGAGGGAGTGGGAACATGCAGATTTTATACAATGGAGGGAAACAGTAAGTACCATGTAGGTAAGGAATGGTCAGGTATTTAAATGATTAAACTGACAACAGATGCACACATAGAGGGCCCTCAACAGTGGAAGAAAATGTAGTCACAGGGGTGGCTAACCTCAACAAAATCCACAAGTCAAAGCAGCAATTTAGAATGTTGAGCTTTTTTTTGTGAGAATCAAAGTGCTGTGAAGTTTGTGAGAGGCTTACATATTTGTACTAGCACTTTTCACACTATTATCTATCGCACCTATTTACAGCACTCCGAGTCTCAGTGCATGGCTTATCAAGTGCTCTCCTCTGAGGCTGATGCACAAAAGAAATTCCAGAATTGAAATCTGATCTGTCTCCTCCCATGTGTCTGTCTCGTCCCCTGTAGCTCCCAAAATCCTCAGGTTTTTTGTGCATCATCCCAGGCTGGTCACGTTTGTTCTTGGCTCTGTGCCAAACTAACCAAGGTAAGAATATAATCTCCCTTTTTTCATGCTACAACTTGATAGCATCATTGCAGAGTTTAAATTTCAGCTGTCTATGTGTACAGCGACTCTATGATTTTAATTAGTGTGGTATATTTAAATTACTGCTGCATTGTTAGCCTAGATTACATTATGTGTCAGGGACTTGCATTATATTTTGTGGTTGTTTTTTCCTTGTTTGGCTTGCTGTGTATGGAAGTTATATCTTGGTCTTTTGAAACTGCTGAGTACTGAACCCTCTCGGTTTACCTTGTTCTGCTGAGGTAGGGTACAGAGGCCAACTCCCTAGGCCTAGTTTGAACATTCAGTGCACCACCTCGGCTTATCTCATTCAGCCGAGGTTGCAGTGCATCTAGCAGGGGAGCTCTATGCTCCATTTGGTGTCTGTGTTATCCTGCAGATCGTGGTTTACCTTGTTCAACCATGACCTCAGCAGGAAAGCCCTCTGACTCTGTATACTTTGTCTGCTGTCCCAAGGTTCTTACCTCCAGGACTTTGCCTTCCCCAATCCCTTTCCGGTGCAAGCGGCTCTCCTCACGTTCTGATCGCTACTAGCATTGGGAGAGTCTCAGCCAGCTATCAGCAAGTTTGCTGAGATTCCCTGACCTATTCCCTGTCCAGTTTTTGGTGTTGCCATGGAGTTTCAGCCACAAGAAGCCTCCAAGTGCAGCAGCCACCATCTTGGTTCTCGCTCTGTTTCACGAGAGCGGCCAGCCTGAGAGTTAGTTTGGGACTGGCTAGAGGAGTCTATGGGGATTCCTCTCACAAGATGGCACCTGCCATTCAGTGCATCCTCTCCTAAGATGGCCACTGGAGAGCATGCCCAGAATTTAAAGGGACACAGCCCCTACTTTACTAGGAGGTCGTGTTTTTCAATCTTAAAGGGGCAACAACTTTTTTTCTCCAAGGTTTATAGGAACAATGTAAGTATACAAAGGGTGTTTTTGAAGGGAACAGTACCCTGTTATTAAGTAAAGACTGGCTATGCAGTGATCTCTAAAGGGACCATTATTTTACCACTGCATTTAAACCCTGTCATTGCAAGCAGCCCTTTTTAAAAAAGAAGCCTGATGTATACCCTTAAGGCTTCTTACTGATATAGTGATTTTACGGAACACTGACCACCCAGTGAGTCACAACCTAACTCAGACAATGTCCAATGCTGCTTATATTTTTCAGAAAATAACAATGGCATCTAGAAGAATATGCAGACAATGCCCCAATATTTTTATGGCTTCCGATACCGGGGACCTTTGCTTCATATGCATGGGGATGCCGAGCCAAGGGATTTTAATCTAAACTCGGGTGCTACAGATGAGGACCTCATGCATGACAGTGCATCCACCACATCTCAGAGTGTGGTGGTGCAGTTGTTTCCAAAACTCCTGGAGAGAATAGACTCAGTGGGCTATGACAAAAGACCCTGTACCCTGGACAAAACCCCACACCCAAAAAGACCAAGAGACGCTAGTCATCCAATCCTGGATGACTCTTCTGAGGTGTCTCACTCTGGGGATGAAGACCCAGATGAGGAAGAAGAGGGCTGTGAGGATAAGGCCACCAGGCTAAGCCCTTTCGACATTATTCCTGAGCTCATCAGGGTGGTCTGTGAAACGCTCAGGATTGACGAGCCAGTAGAACAACCAGACAGCAGGTTGGACCCCCTAGTAAGGGAAAGAAAACAATCATCCACATACTTTCCCATATGCAAGACTCTGGAGAGCATACTGGCAAAGGAAAGGGAGGCACCCGACCCAATCAAGACCAGGGAGAAGGATACTTTTGAGAGGAGATATCCACTGGCACAGGAAAAGGAGAAGTGAGGGTCAGCTGCCCCAAAGGTAGACTATGAAGTCTCCTCACTGAGCAACAAGATGGTATTACCTTCAGAGTCTGCATCCACCTTAAAGGACCCCACGGATAGAAAGGTGGACGATATTGTTAGAAAAGTTCACATGTTAGTTACGAACATGAGGGCATCCATGGCTGCCACTTATTCATCCAGAGCAGCCCTCAGATGATTGGAAGCTGTGCACCAAGACATTCCCAAAACAGGTACCCATGGGGCCACCATGGACTATGCAATACAAGCAATAATGTATGTGGCTGACACCACAATTGACAGCTTCAAGATGGCATCCAGATCAGCGGCATCCATTAACAGAGCCAGAAGGCATATTTGGCTCAAACTCTGGAATGTTGACTAAGAATCAAAATTCAGAGTAATGAAGCTACAGTTCTTGGGTGACACAGTATTTGGACCCAGAACAGAGGAATTTGCCGTGAAGAAGGGAGACGACAAGGACAGCCAAGGAGGACAGGCTACATTGCCATCCTTTTGGAGCAACAAGTTTCATCACGATTTAAACAAGGGCAAGAGAGGACAAGGTTACCAAGGACAGGATAGAAGTTTGTTTGGTTTCAAGCTGAACTTCTTCAATCACAAGCCGCACTACCAAAACAATCCAAGTCGTGGTGCTCACTTCAATGCCAAACAGGGGTACAAACCAAACAAATCCAACAGGGCATTCCACCAGTGAAATCCCCAGGTCCAGGATCATGTGGACACAGTTGGGGGAAGACTATAACACTTCACTGCAACCTGGGCCAAATCAGTCAAGGACAGATGGGCCAAGGAAATAATTACACATGGATATGCCATAGAATTCAATTTCATTCCAAGGCGAGAGAGGTACATAGAATCCCATGTCACAAGGGACAAGGTAACCTCACAGCAAGTCAGAGCAATTCTAAATCAGCTGCTACACAGCAAGGCCATAAAGCCGGTCCCATATCTAGGTTGATACTCCAGCATTTACTCAGTGTTCTTTTCTAGTACCAAAGAAGACAGGAGATCTCCGACCAGTACTAGACCTCAAATTTGTAAACAAATTTGTGAAATATCAGAAGTTCAAAATGGAAACACTATGGTCCACCATTGCGGCAGTCTGCAAGGGGGACCTGTTGACCTCCATAGACCTGAAGGATGCCTACCTTCACATCCCCATCAGACCGACCCACCAGAAATTTCTTTGATTCAGCATTTTGGGTTACCATTTCCAGTACCAGTGCTTGCCATTTGGTCTAACCTCAGTCTTTCAGGTGTTCACCAAAGTCATGGCCCCACTAGCGGCACAACTACGCATGGAGGGGATTCATGTGATCCCGTACCTGGATGACTGGTTGATATGAGCAAGGTCCCAAGAAGAGTTGCAAACAGCAACCATCAGAGTGCAACAGTTGCTCAAGGAACAAGGATGGATCTCCAACATGGCCAAGAGCCATCTGACACCCACCACAATGATAGAACACCTAGGGGTAGTATTCAGCACAGTGACGAGCACTGTCAAACCATCAGAGAACCATATCACTACACTAGTGACACACTGCAGGAGTACTACATTGCAAAACGATGATGCTATGGCACCTGATGCAACTGTTGGGACTAATGGCAGCCTGCAAAGACCTACCTGACTGGGCGAGATTGCACATGAGACATGACGCCATATTGAGTAGTGAGGTGCTAGAAACTTTATTGCAATTAAATGTCTCCGGGAGTAGTGGTCCTGATGGTTTGTCTCCAAGGATGCTAAAATATGCAGCAACCCACATTTTGGACCCATTAACCTACCTGTTCAATCGTTCGATAGAGGAGGGATGTATCCCAGAAGGTTGGAAGTCAGCCAGAATCATCCCCATTTTTAAGGGGGGTGATCCTGGCCGACTGTCCAACTATAGACCTATATCTATATTACCTCTGATTAGTAAGGTGTTGGAGAAACTGTTGGCAAGACAGTTGATGGAGTATTTGGAAAGAGAAAACTGATGGACCCATATCAGTCAGGTTTTCGGAGGTCTCATGGCACTGTGATGGCCGTGTCGGAGGTCCTGGATGAGATCGGCAGGGCAATTGATGCCCAATGTTATACTGGTGCAATTCTTGTCGATCTCTCCAGGGCTTTCGACACGGTTGATCATCAGAATTTGCTTATGAAACTGTCAGAAGTAGGGATGAGCCGTTCAGTTTTGAATTGGTTTATTGTCTATCTTTCTGACAGACGGCAGGTAACAGCTGTAAATGGAACTGTGTAGGCTATGCAGGCGGTATGGAGAGGAGTTCCCCAAGGATCAATTATAGGTCCTTTATTATTCTTAGTATATTTGAAAGATCTAGGGCATTATGTGGGGGCCTCTCATTACCACCTGTATGCCAATGATGCCATTTTATACAGTTCGGATGAATCAGTTTCAGTAATACAACATATACTGCAGAAAAGTTTTAACAATATGGAAAAGTACATTGTCAACTCAAAGTTAAAACTTAACTCCTCAAAAACTAAATGCATGTTGTTTGGGTCTTCTATGAAACGGAAAGACAACTTGACTTTGGAAATTGTGGATAATAGAGGGGAAGGGTTAGAGTTAGTTAATCAGTATAAATATTTGGGATTTTGGTTAGATAATTATGGGTCAGGAAATTTGCATGTAGATAATTTGATCTCCCAGGTTAATAAGCGGGTGGGTTTCCTGTTTAGGAACAAAAACTGCTTAGATTCTGTGACATCGGACCTGATAGTTAAGATGCAGATTTTCCCTTTAATTGATTATGGGGACGTGTTATACGATGGAGCCACTAGGGATCGAATAACAAAGTTAGATGTTCTAGTTAATTGTCTTGCCAGACTGATTCTCAGGTGTCTAAAACGTACTCATCATTGCGAACTTTATGAAAGATTGGGTTGGTTATCATTAAGTAGGAGAAGAACGATACATAAACAGCTGTTTGCTTATAAATGTGGGCTGGGTTCCGTCCCTATATATCTAAAGAATAGATTTTCCTTTAGAAGTGTTGAATTGACATTGAGAAATCAAGTTGTTATGGATATGGTTGTCCCCCTTGTAAAATCAAAATGTTGCCAATATTTATTTAGTAATTATATTCCGATATGTTGGAATAGCCTTCCTCACGAATATAAGCAAAAGACTGGTAAGCCCTTATCAACATCCCATCTAAGAAGACACCTGATATCTATACAGGAACCTTGTAATTGTTATTGATGTTCTTTTTTTCTATGTTTTTGTATTGATGATTGTTGTTTGATTGTATTTATTATGTTGTGTTGAAGTGTATTTTGTATTTTTTGTAAAGGTTACCATTGCGAATGAGTTTTTTACTCTGTTGGTTTTTACCTTGAATAAACAAACAAACAAACAAACATTTGCAATGCCTCCAGATAGACAACTGGAATTGCAACCTACAGAACTACAACCAGAGGATGACCATACCTGCAGGGGTACAGAGACCATTGAGATGGTGAGCAGACCCATGCACCTTGAATCAAGGGTCGAGGTTGGAGAAAGATATAACAAGAACGCTAGAAACAGACACAAGCCTGCTAGGTTGGGGTGCTGTAATGTACAGGCAGTCAGTTCAAGGGAAGTGGACAGAGCAGGAAACAAAACTCCCAAAAAACATACTGGAGACCACAGCCATTCGACTAGCTCTCCAACATTTCAGAACTCAAGTCTCAAGATGCCACATAAAGGTGCGTCGGACAGCAGAATGGCAATGGCATTTGTAAACAAACAGGAGGAACAAAAGCAGGGCCATGACTCGAGAAACAGAAACACTAATGCTATAGGCAGAAAAGTACCTGCTCAGTCTCAGAGCAGTACACCTGGCAGGCAGCTTAAATACAAGGGTGGACTGGTTGAACAGGCAATCCTTACAGCAGGGGGAGTGGCAACTTAACCCAACAATCTTTTAAAAGATTCAGAAGAGATAGTGTCCGTTCTAAGTGGATCTCATGTCATCAGCCGCAAACACACAATTGCCAGTGTACATCTCCACATACAAGGACAAGAAAGCAGCAGGAGTGGATGCAATTTTGACCCCATGGAACTTCTAAAAAGCATATGCATTTCCACTGATATCCATGATTCCAGTGGTGCTGCGAAAAAATCAGGGACATAGGTACCATGATTCTTCTGATAGCTCCAGATTGGCCAAGAAGGACGTGGTATGCACTCATCAACAAGATATTAATAGACACTTCCATAACACTCCTCCTTACCAGACCTTGCTCAGACAAGGCTGATCTGTACAGACCCTCAATCACTGAAACTGTGGCATAGCCACTCAGAGTGTTAGACTGTTGAACTTAGGGGTATCTGGTAAGGTAGTTGACACACTGGTCCAAGCCAGAAGGAGTCCACTAACAGAACCTATAACAGACACTGGTGGGTATTTGCTTTTTGGTGCGAGGCGAGAAACTTGAAGGCATCAGACTGCAATTTTGTACATATTCTAGAGTTTTTGCAGAATGGATTGGATAAGGGGTTAACGTTGACATCCTTACGGGTGCAGACAGCTGCTATTGGGGCAATATGGGGTGAAACAGATGGACATTTACCTGTGGCCCATCCATAAGCTCAATCTTTCTCAATGGCGGCAGCTAATAGCACACATTACCCACGGCCAATTACAGCCCCTTGGCAACTCAATTTGGTGTTAGAGGCCTTGGCCACTAAGCCCTTCGAGCCCCTAAAGTCAGTTACTTTATCAATCCTAATTATGAAAACTGTGTTTTTGGTAGCAATCTCGTCAGCCAAGAGAATTAATGAGCTGCAGGCCCTCTCATGTAGAGAGCCATTTCTGACATTTTTCCTGGACAGAGTCGTGCTCCAACCCATTCCCTCCTTCATTCCTAAGGTAGCAAATGCTTTTCACATGGCTCAGGAAATTACAGTCCCTACCATTTGTCCAAAAGACAGGGACCCTAACTGAGACACCCTTACCTACCTAGATCCAGCCCGAGCCATTCAGATCTACCTAGCCAGAACGCACCCTTTCCGAAGGTCAGACAAACTATTTGTCCTTCCTCAAGGGCAGAAACAGGGCCCAGCAGCCTCAAGGGCTACAATAGCCAGATGGTTAAGAGACACCATCACTCGAGCCTACAAGGCAGGTGGTAATACCCCTCCTTCCAATATCAAGGCCCACTCCACTACAGCAGTGGCTACCTCCTGGGCAGAATGCAACTCCGCATCTGTGAGGGAGATCTGCCAGGCGGCGACCTGGTCATCCCAACACACCTTCACCAAGTTCTACCAGTTGGATACGGACTGACAGGGAACTCAGAGTTTGGTTGCAAGGTAATTCAGACAGTGTTGTCATATTCCTCCTCTCTCAAGCCAAGTCCAATACTGCTGTATAATCACCCATGTGTTGAGACTCGGAGTGCTGTTAAAAGGTGTGATAGATAATGGTAGTTTACTCACCTGGTAAAGGTGATTATAAGAGCACCTTTACAGCACTCTGTATCACACCCATTGAGGAGGAACATAACATAGCGACAAAGTGGGATAGCAAATCAAATGGCTTGAATACTGAGGTTTACGTGCAATACTGTTTTCAATGAATGTATGGTAGTAAACAGTAGGTTCTACACCGACAGTACAGATATAAGATTGTACACATGCTATGAATCAATGAAAAGTAAATAATTGTTTTTTACGTAGCATTAAACTGTGTCGCATGCTTTTGTACCTATCAGCACCCCTAATAGAGGCTGCCGATGGCCTTTATTTTCAGTTTATCTATCGTTTTCAGGATTATCATAATGTCTGGAAGAATTCGTACTGAGGATTTTGGGATATACATGGGAGACAGACACAGGGGAGGAGACGGATTGAATTTCAATTCTGGAATTTCTTTTGTGCATCAGCCTGAGAGGAGAGCACTAGATAACCCATGCATTGAGACTCGGAGTGCTGTAAAAAGGTGCCTTTATAATCACCTTTACCAGGTGAGTAAACTACCATTATTGTACTGAGCACTTTGGAGAACAAGGCATTTGAAATTGTCGCAGCACTTTACAAAAGCAACTTTATGGAATATACAGAACACAGAGTGTACTTTGCTTTCTTTTTCTTTCTCTACAATCATTTGTAATTAGTGTGGTCACTGCTGTTGCTTCTTAAACTACTGGCACCAACACGGATTTGTCTGGTCACTGTATGCTTTTATATGAAGGTCGCCAAATGTCCCGTATTTTAAGAGATGCCCCTCTTCTCAAGGCAGATGTCTCAATGTTTCATGTCAATTATTCCAAGGCTGCTCAGAAGCCCTTAGTTTGATTCAAGATAACTTCAACAGCATGTTAAAGAACACTGCACAGTTTTCCACCCTCTCCTAGGTCCCGCCATGTTGGCGGCCCATCACGATCATGTAATGATAGATAATGTAGATACAGGCATGGAGACCCTACAGAGTGCTGCCAGCTCACACCTGTTTCACTCCTGTGAGAGCTTTCAGCCAGCTGGTGTTCTTTATTTCAGAAATGTCAACCAGACAACTATAATCTGCCCTCAAGACCCAAGGAGCTTTTAAACTTAGTCTAGACATATGTTGTGCAAAACCAGTAAGCAAGAGAATTTCAGGAAAAAGTTTATTTATATAACTAGAAGTGTCTCAAGCAGAAGGTTTCTTTTCTGAGACATTTGTATTTAAACCCCAAATCCAGATAATTTGTAACCCCCAAAAAAACTCAATGTCTGCAAATGTCTCCTTTATGCTGTCTTGCAGGCTTATTAATGAATAACATTTTTATTAGATTGCTCTGACAGACAATATGCAAGTTGGTTAACAGCTCTGGGCATGTTTCTAAATGCTGTTAAAATAAATAAATTGAAAGTAAATAATATAGTCTTTTCATATCTTGCCTGAGCCCTGCCTCCACATTTCAGATACAATATTTCAGGATGGACTGGATTTATTTCATTTTTGGTAATCACTTAATTGAGTTTGTTTTGCTCTACTGATAACTTCAGGGCGATTGTTTTCACTGTTGTGTAGTTTGGGATTACGGGATGGGATTCTTGCTCTTGCCTACTTATTACAATGCTTTGAGGCCACTGAATATTCTTATACATTTATTGTTCTTTTCATATGTATTTTCTTGAAACTTGGCTTCCCAGCCAAATGCCCTTTTGGGGTAACCCTTGCCTCAGTGTTTACGCACAGAGGTTCTTTGTCTTTTAAATAGTTTTTTATTTTAATGGGTTCACCACAATATATCCCAGGCACACTGCCTTAGGGGTAGCTGGTCCATTCCACTGGGGTGTCAAACAGACGAGGCATACTGATGAGTCCTGGTAGGTCGAAACACGTGTCTGTGTCTTCTGTTAGCACCCTTTGCAAACTGTGTGAGAGGTCTTTCGGCACCATGCAATTCTGCTTAAAGTTGGACCAGCATAACATTCTGTGGTGATTTGCATATGCAGCCCATGATGCTTTGCATCGTGGGGGCATGTGTGATTTTGTGTATATGCTGATTGCTGTTCTGGCCTGTTATTTGTTAGTTTTAGTTTTAGTTTATTGTTCTAGGAATTACTACCTTTGAGCCAGAGGCTCTTTTACAAAGGTTCCACATCAATTAGGTACAGTACAAAAGGTTACATAGATAACACAACAATTTGTGTTGTGTCAAGAGCAAGAAAACATATACAAATACATATCAAATCATTTGTGCAAAAGGACATGAGATATCAATAATCACATTATTATTACAAGAAAGAGGTCATGCCAGATTAGGAGAAACAAATAGGGAAAAAGTCCAGAACAGAGAGGGTAAATGAAAGGTGTGGGGAGCAGACAATAGCAGGAGAAAAGGTTTCCCAAACATGTCTTTGTCAAATAACGGGACAGGGTGGGTAGTGAGAAAATAGGAGGTTTAATCAGGGCAGTCACAGGCTATTTCTTTAGCATTTACAAAATATGCTATGTCTTTTTTTTTCAAACTCTGTTTATTGCAGCAGAAAAAGATTCAGAACAAAGTTGCATAGATGTTACATTATTACGTGATTAGCACTTACACATGGCAGAAATTCAGCACAGAGGGAGGTAAGACATATTATAGTTACTCATTCAAAATGAGACCACTTATTTCCAGTCCGTGCCAGCAACCAACCCAAGACATACATATCAATCTCTGTCTGACTCATCCATCCCTAATATAGAAATGCCATTTCAACCAGTATTTTGAAATTTATGCACTCTTTAGTTAAGGCGAGTATGTTTTTCCATCACCTATAGTTCAGCTACCACTTTTTCTCATTGTGCTATTGTGGGGGATCTTCTGAGAGCCAAGAACAAGTTATTGCTTTATTGGTAGCAGCCAATAATATCCCTTTACTGGTGCTTGACTCCCAGACCCCCAAGTCCTACGGTAGTAGGCCCCACACTGCCTGCTGTATAAGTAAGGCATGGGAAATATCATACCTACCCTTTAATACTTGTTAAATGGCACACCAGTAAGGAGTACTTTTGTCACTAGCCCACAAAACACGTGTATGCATAGCACACTAAACCCCACATTTTCTCCAACATTGGGTAGAGGTGGTTCCACCCGACTTTGCCTGCATATGGGGTATGTAGGAGTATCTTACACAAACATTCCATCACAGTTCATGCCAATACATTGAGCAGGCCGCACAGTAAGTAGTCATGGACTCTTCTGCAAATAGGCTTACCACACTTTTATCTGTCCATATTCTCCTAATTCTCTCAGTTAGATCTGGACTCGTGTCTATGTGAGCTTCATACAGATGGGAAATCACTCCACTCATGATCTGACCCAATAGGAATTTTGCAATACACATTTAAAAATGCTGAATCTGGGGGGACGGGGGGGTGGTCAGGTATGACTCTTAACTTGGTTACCATATAGTCCCTAATTTGCAGATAACTAATGAAATAGTTGCTATGAATGTTGAACTGCTGAGAGAGATGTTCAAAAAGAGCATACCTCTTCCTGAATCAGCAATGTTGCAGATAACAGATACCCACCTTCTCCACTTGCCTAAATCTGCCACCCATACCTGCCGGTGCAAATGCAGATTCCTGCCTAACTACTGAAATGCTGACGTACAGTATGCTATTCCAATTTAAACAGTTGTAGTACCTGGTGATCCCATATTAAGTGTTGCATTTACTGCTGACAGATAAGAGAGCAGTACTGTCTTCTGTATTATCACATCTACTACCCTTGTGCGAAGAGTGAGGCTATTGTCCTCTATAAATTCTACCTCCTTACACCTATAGTAGATGTGTATGGATAGGAGTACTGCAAAAGCATTACTCAGAGGTGCAGCCTAACAGTAAAAACATTTGTGCTCTACCCCCTCTAGTTTTTTCATTTTTAAAAGGTTGAACATCACTCAAAGTGTAGTTACTGCTCACACAAACCAAGGAATGATGTTTTGCCCTTCCTCAAACTGTTTTTTGGGAGGTGATCACTGGCACGCACTGGCATAAGTATAAAAACTGAGGCAAAGCATTCATGGTAATACTGTCAATTCTCACATACTGTACACTGGGACAGTCAATAATGCCCATCTTCAGAGGTTCTCTTGGATCTTCCTACGAAGCAGTTTACAATGAATATCAAATAGTTTATTGCTGTACCTTGAAAATTGTACTCCAAAGTATTTAATTTGAGTAACTTCCCATTTCAAACGCAGTGAGGCCCTTCATTTTAGGGTGACCTTTTGATTAAAGTTTAAAACTTCTGTTTTCACTGTATTTAATTCATATTCAGCATGGGCACCAAAAGACTCCAGACTTCGGCTATGGACTGTTCCCAATCCAACAGTACAAGAGAACATCGTCAATGTGGGGGGCTATGTGTTGATCCGCACCTCCCTCCCATTTACGTCAGGGTTCTCTCATGTCCATTGTGGTAAAGGCTCCATCTGCAATGCAAACAGAAAAGAAGAGACACAACACTCCTGCCTTGTGCCACAAAACACATTGATTGGTTAGGTATGCTGCCATCAGACATATGCATTCGCATGGGATATAAGTTAACTATTCTTTGTATATATGTCTCTTAAAAGCCAGACTTAGCCTGTACCCTATACAAGAAACTCCTTGCTACCTTATTGAAGGATTTTCCTATATCTAAACTAACGAAAAAAAAAAAAAACTCAGCTTAGTTTTATGAATGTAATTATTATTTATTTATTTAGTTTTTGTTGACCGGGAATGGAGGACTAGACAATTGTGCCTATTTTTAGCCTTGTAAGGGGGATACAGATGGATGCCAACTGACACTGAACCAGATTAAGCTGTAGGTGGTATTTTTAGTGAATGGGGGAAATTTGGCCAGGACACTGGGGGAAATTCCCCTACTCACCAATAGGGGAATCGCAGTCCTGCAAGATGGCGGACCAGGTGGAAAGGGTGCAGGAAGCTCTGCAGGAGGCTGGGGCCAGGTTCTCTGACCCAGCTGGTGTTAGCCAGGAGGACGCCAACATGTGTGCTATTTCATCTGAAGATTCTACCTTTTTGGACTTTTCTTCTGAGGAACTAGATATGAAGGAAGCTGAGAAGCACCTGGATGTGGAATTGCAGGAGAAGAAAAATGCCTTTCTTAAACTAATGGTGGATGATGAGAAGCTATACTGTAGAAAGAAGGAAGAATAAAATGTGATAAAGGCCCTGACAGCAAGAACATCACCAGCTGACAATCAGTTGAGAGACCAGGAAGTCAGAGATCAAAAGGAGCCTCTGTCGGCCAACAGCAAGATGACTGTGACATTGACGCCTTGCCTGGCACTGGAAACTGGTCTCTGGAGAAAGCCCTGAAAAATGCAGGCTGGCAACAAATGGAAGGAGGGACCTGCACTACAGACCCTGCCTGGACGCCTGCTCCATTGCCGGTAGAGACTCCTACTGTCATGGAAAAATCACTATCATGGCTCAGGTACATTTCCATTCTTCTCCTGTTTGCACTTTGGAGGCTATACTTGTGGATAAGGTTAATCCAGATTTATTGACTAAAGAGATTGTTAATATGTTTGGGGCGGCATATGGCAAGGCCCAGGCCACAGAAACTGTAGTAAGCACTGTGAATACAAATACCGACGCGTCTCCCGACCAAGTATCCAGCATTCCTCCGAGCATTACTACTGAGTCACGGGGGGTGACTAAGATTTCAAATCAGGGTACTCTCGCCTACCGTAGGGATTGTCTCAGTTCAGAAATCCTCTGAGCCTGAAACATTTGGCACATTACACCCCAAAGGCCAAGGTTCTTGGACCTCTTTGACTGCTCAGAAGCTGCTCCCTGATGAAACGCTGTCCTGACTCCATTACAAAGGAGGTTTGAAACCCAGCGGACAGAACTTGTGTTGGCAGAAAACTGTTTAAAGAATCTTTTGTTTTCCCTAGTGGATATTTATGCATTTATACACATTTCAGGAGAAGATAACTATGATATTAGTCTCCGATCTCCTCAACAGCTAGAAAGGTTTTGGTGGAAATATAATGCAGTAAAACTTCTACCTTTGTGGATGCCTTTTTAGCGATACCCTGACTAGGCCTCTTATTAAGGTGGCTGTAATGTTCCAGAATGAAGGCAAGGCAAGGCAAATTTTATTTTTTGGCTGGGGAGCCTTTCCCTGAGGCTCTGTGTGCCTAACAAAATATTTAAAAAATTATATGACAATTAAACCCAGATATTTCAAGAATAAATAGGAGTCAGAATCACAGTTATTAAGATCAGCTACAATAATTAAATGGTTGGCCAAGAAGATCACTCCATAAAAGCCAAGCTTCCAGCCCACTTTTGAATGAATATCTAATGTCTGGAACTCTAAAGTATATAGTAAATTTCCCAGCTTAACTATTTTTGCATGTACTTTCCTATATGAGACCTTTCAGTTTAGCTATGTATGTAAGAGTTTAATTCTAATGTTGTAATATTTTTACTGTCTTTTAATTGATGTATCTTATTTTACTGAAAACTAATAAAAATATTTAAAGCAAAAAAAAAAAAAACTCTGTAAACGTCAAGCTCAAGAGGTGGGCCTTCAGCCTCAGCTTGAAAACACCAGTCGAGGGGGCCTCCTGGACTGCAGATGGAAGCGCCTTCCGCAGAGTCAGCCCAATAACACTAAAAGCTCAATCACCAGATGTCTTGAGCCGAACCCTGGGAATGTCCAGGAAGCCCCTCAAAGAGGAGCGGGGGGAGTGAGCAGAGGTTGCAGGTATCAGGTGCACTGACAGGTAGCCAGGACCAAGTCCACATAGGGCCTTATAGGTGAGCAAACCACCGTGAAAAGGACCCTCCACCTGACAGGCAGCCAGTGCAGAGCATGCAGGACCAGGGTTACATTACAGGACCTGGGTAGGCCCATCAGCAACGGGGCTGCCGCATTCTGCACCAGCTACAGCCTGCGTAGGGCCCCTCCCATGACCCCAAAGTATAGAACATTACAGTAATTGAGCCTAGAGGTAACAAAGGCATGTATCAGGGTCGGCAGAGCCTCAGGCGGAACGAGGGGCTTGAGCCTGGCAATGTTCCACAAATGGTAGAAACCACTCTTAACTACAGACGATACCTGATCTTCAAAGGTCAGCCTGCTGTCGGGATCATACCAAATTACATACCTCGGCAAAGCCACCAACAGAGCAGACCCTAGGAAAAGACCTGTGTCCGCTCCAGGTGGCAAACCATCATGCTCGAGACCTGGCTCGATCACTAGCACCCCTGTCTTATCCGAGGTTAGTTTCAGCCAGCTGGAAGCCATCCAGTCATTGATTTTAGCCAGATAACTGTTAAGGAAGTCGATAGCGCCAGATGTTCTGGGTGCAAATGACAAATACAGCTGGGTGTCATCTGCATATCAGTGAAACTCCATGCTGTATTGCTGAATGATCTCACCCAGGGGCAGGATGTACACCATGAACAGCATCAGTGACAAGATCGAGCCCTGTGGAATTCCACATGACAGGGGTATTGGGGAGGAGGAGAAATTCCCAATCACTACCCGCTGCACCGTATCAGAGAGATAGAACTCAAACCATCTAATGACAGTGCCCACAAGTCCACAAAAGTCACAGAGCTGATCAAGAAGCAATTCTACAGACCGCTTTCCCTCATCTTAACGCTCCCGTTCTTTTCCATTCCTTTCTCCTTCCTCTTCATTTACTGTTATTCTGGTTTAACTTCTGAGTATTTGATTCAGTATTGTTACACAGAATAGTCATTCTCATGTAGCAATATTAGTAGACATTATTAGTTATTTAAGACTTTATCTGAAGGCATATCTACTTTCATCTCATATAAGCTTTATATGGTTTTAATTCACTTGTAGCCTTCTTCCATTTTTCAGTTTATTTATATACTTGGGATTGTTTCTCTTTATTGCTGTGCAGGTTTCAAGTTCAGCAGTGTTACATCAGACTTCATATTTAATACAAAGTTAATGGTGGCAAAAGGTTTTTAATATCAGAAATGTTAAAACATATCAAAAATCAAAACAGAATTTTTATAGTTATTGATAGATACTATTTATATCATATTATTATATAATGACTATGAAAGTTGTACAGATGTTTGTTTCTAACGATTAAATTTTTATGTAATGTTTTTCTTACTTTAAAAGAATAACAATTTTATTGACAGAAAAAGAAGCACATCGTGGTCCATGGTATCAAAAGCTGATGAGAGATCGAGGGTGCACAAGAATCGACCTGTCTCTTCTATCTCTAGCCCTGAGTAGGTCATTATGTACCCTAACTACAGCTGTTTCTGTGCTGTGTCTAGCCAAAAACCGACTGAAATGGCTCGTAGATGTCAAAAGGACACGAGGTGGTGCTTGAGCTGCACCACCAATTTCTGAACAACCTTGCTCAAAATGGCAGGCTAGAGATCGGATGGTAATTCTCCAGGATGGCTATGTGGCAGACATCATTCATTGGCTTTCACAAAAAGTAATGTGTTTAGCTCACCAGAAGCGATCCTTGATTCAGAAGCAGTTCTGGATTGGCGGATGGAGGTTTAAAGTAAAATTGAAACAAACTGACAATGACATACAGCCCCTTCCTAACAGTTTTTTCTTAGGAAAGGATAGCGGTGTCTGTTTCTATGCTGAGCAGCCCAAAGCCTGTTGAATGTGGCTCTAAAACATATCTCTCTAATATATGTGACAAACCTAAGTGTAACATCTGTGGGGAATTCGGTCATATCAGTCATCGGTGCACTACTAAAGCTAAGTGTAATTTATGTGAGGACACGGCACATGTCTTTCAGGATTGTCCATAGGCAGCCCCCAATAAAACTGAAAAATGAAATCAAGATGACCTGATTCAAAAGGCTCAAACTGCCTCAGAGTTTCAGGAGGAACCTGCACCCCCACCTACAAAGGCTGTAACAGTGGCTCCACTGGATAAACATCCTTCTCCCCTCACAAATAAAAAGACACTTTTACCAGACTCTTCCCCTTCTACTACTGAATCACACACTCTACCGACAGTAACAGTGGAACAAGCCATTAATCCTTTATTGAAACTGGTACAGTACTCTGACACTTCAGAGGATTCTGCTCTGGCAGGTCCTTCTAATATGCCTCCACCTTCATCTTGGATATTTCTCAGGGATCTTTTGGACTTCAGTACACAAAAGCAGTTGCCTGGCTATGTAGTTTCATTAGACCAACATAAAGCATTTGATAAAGTTAATCATCAATATCTCTTTACAGTTTTACAACTTTACAAAATTCCTCTGCCTATGATGCAATGGATAAAATTGTTCTACAAATCTGCAACTGTTACATATGATTTGCCAGAGTACCTTGAAGAAATACTGTATTACAAGGGGTGAGCAGAGGTTGTCATTTAGTCCTTTGCTGTATACCTTTGCCATTGATCCTTTTTTAAGACAAATCCATAATAATACACAGATTGCAGGTATTACATGGAATCAACTTGGAGATGCAATTAAAATACCTGCCTATGCAGATGGTTTATGCCTCACAGTTCAAAATCCCTCTTCTATTGTTACAGCACTGTCAGAAATTCATAAATTTTCTAAATTTTCTGGGGCGTCTCCTAATTTAGATAAATGTATGGGTATACCAATGGGACAAGTTCAACATTCCGCTCCCTACAGATTGTAGGTATACAAATTATGCAGGGTCCTTTGAAATTTTTTCGGAGCCATTTTGGAAGAGTAAACCCTGCTCACTTTAATTGGGATTTAGTTTTACAACTCCGTGAGAGAAAAGTAAATGTTTGGAAGAACTGGAAAATGGCAAAAGTAAAGTGAATTCATATTATAAAACAATTTGTTATTGCATGTCTTCTGTGTGTTAATATGATTTACTCCTTACCAAAAATTTTTGAAACTAAACTTATTATATTTTTTAGAATTCTCTGGGGTAGCCAATTAAATCCAGTAAAAGGGAATATACATATTTGACTAAAGTAAAAGGAGGTTTAGGTATGATTAATCCTATTGTATTTTTTCACATGCTTTTCATTTCGATAAATATTAAATCTGCTTTACAACCAGGATCTAATCTTATTCACACATAGATCCGGTCAATGAATCAGATTTGACTGGAAAAATAGATTGATCAACCTGTAAAATTTGCTAAAACTTTCTCTACAGATTATATGGTACCTACAATACAGAAAATATATAAATAGAGGATTCTAAAAAGTCTTCAGGAACCAGTATTTACGAATTGTCCCCCCAATAAAGTTCAGACAGCTATCCAACAACTCCAAAACCATAGTGTTCCAAGAAAAAATGTGGGCTATTCAACAGTTATGTACTTATGGGAGACTACCTGTAAAAGGGAACAACAAACAGAAATCAGTAGAAGAAAGATACTGCCCATACCTTGAGTGTGTACAGACTGAAGACACAATGGTACATTTTCTCTTAGAATATACTTATGCGACACAGCTGTGGTCATACTTAGCTGCCAAATGGCACCTTCTTTGGTTGACTTGAAACACTTAAGAGATGATGGTGTTTGGTGATTTTCCAGACAGGTTAAAGGCTTATAATAAAGGGACCTTCACTGTATAAAATGTTATTTATGGCAGGTGAGATGTCATTTGGCTTCACAACACAAAGAATGACATATGTTGCTATAGGAAGACAATGTACAGCTATGTTGAATGATGTATATATCAAAGATTTACAGCTGCACCCTAAAGATACTGTCACAATGTGGTGGAAAGGATTTTCCTTTATTATCAAATATAAGTAATGTATTTTTTGATTATTTACTTTGAACATATTGTAACAGTTTTTGTTTTTGTTTTCTGAAAGGATGTTTGTAGATGTATCACTGTTATGCCCCAAATAAAAAAAAAAAAAAACAACAACAACTACTCTTTGTGAGAAATGCCATGGGATCTTTAACATCCACCTGAACTACCACTAGAACAGGCAGATGGGACCTTGGTTTAATGTCTCATCTGAAAGACAGCACCTCAGAAGTGCAGTACCCCCCACCCATGCTGCACTACAGTGTCAGTATTGGGATTTATCCAATGGTGTGTGAAAATCCTGTAACCTCATTGGTCAAAACATGTCACGTGTGGGTAAATCCTGCATAACCCACGGCTGAGGAATGGCACTTATGAAAAACATAATTAAACACATTTTAAATTTATTTTACATATGGTTTCATTGTATAATCACAAAAAGGCACCCCAAGGTGTGGGTTATTGGGTGATTACCCACTTCTTGTGTGGTTAAGTCATGGCTTGCACCTCGTGACACACCACAAAGTGTGGGTAACTCAATAACCCACACCCTGTCGTGCCTTATTGCTTAATTAACCCAATGCCAAATGCTATCATGGCCTGCCTAGATTGAATGAACCCTATTTGATTACGAGAAATACAGTGTAAGCCTGTTATAATAGATGCATCTGTGCACACAACTTTTGTCCGTTATATCCAGTTTCCATTATATCCAGAGGAGGTGGTGCCTACAGGTATGTGAGCATGGGTTCAGAAAGAATGAGAACTTATTATAAAACTTCACACATTACACAGAATCCTGCCTAGCTTATGTGTCTGTATTCTGTGTGTTTATTTAAAGTTACTTACTGTCAGGGAAAATGAGTTATTTTACATACTAACATACTAAAATGCCAGCAGAATAGGCCTAATGGTCTTTGATGTCTGCTCGTTTGGTCAAGCCCCACCCTGGGTGCTGACCTTGCTGCCCCTCTTCTCTGCTTCTCCCTTCCAGTTCCGGATATTCTTGCTGCATTGGATTTTGCTTCCAGAACCCTTCCCTGTACCTGTCCCACCCCCTTTGAACCCTCCACCGCCTCCCTCCACCAGCCCCTGGGCAGCACATTCCATGGCTCCACCACCTCTCAGTGAAGTAGCACCTCCTCCTTTCTCCCTCAAATCTTCCACTCCAGCTTCCACCCATCCCTCCTAGTTGCCCCTCCTCCTTCCTTCAAAGCACCCTGACTGCTCCTCCCTATTTACCCCTTTCATGTATCTGAAGACCTCTAGCATGTCTTCCCAGTCCTTTTTCTTCCAATGTGTACATATTTAGGAAGTTTGTTGAAGAAGGTAACAGACGATAACTCCAGTGGCTGGATGTTGGGGTCCTAGGACACTAAGAACAAAGACAAGTGTGCTGTAAGGGTTATATTGAAATATAAGATCATTTACTTTTAGTTTAATGAATTTACTAATAAATGTTTATGCAGCTTGTGTAGAATTATTTTGTTAGAAATGTTATCTCTGTAGCTCCTCCATATTAATTGTATATTTGCCAAATCTCTTCACCAGCTCTGTACTCCCACCCCCCCCCGAGAAAAAGCACTACAAACGCCCATAAAAGCTTCATAGTGTCCATTATAACCAGTGAAAAATGCATTGGATGTGATATCTTTGGTTTGGGAAATCAGTTTTGTCCACTATAACTGCTTTGTCTGTTATAACATCGTCCGTTATATATGGAGTGCACGTGTGTGGCAGGATGTTATTTTATCAAGTCACCATGATAGATGTATATCATTTGTAATCCATGTTTAGTATGGATTTTGGGTGGTATGAGCCACATTGAGATGGGTCACGGTCCTCCCTCAGAACTACAGAAATCATTGCAAATTCCTGAGTGGGAGGTACAGAGGTCCTCGCCAATTAAACATCCTTTTTAGTATAGGAGTTAGTGTCTCCCAGAAGTACTCACAAAACTCTGAGCTGTACCCATCTGTAACTGAGCTTTTACTAACTTTTTAATGGCCGTCTAATAGCTTCAGAACCAATATAATTGGACCCTCATGGAGGTTCCCTGGGTTAGCTGTAACATATGGAAGTTCAAGGTAGTCAAGAAGTCATTCACCTGTGTCACTTTATGGGGCTATATACATTTTTATACAATTGTTCAACTGCATCTACAATTTGGGAGGAATTTGTTACCATTTCTCTTGTGAATGGATGCTGCACTCCAGCAATGTACCCCTGAGGCCTGTCTGTGAAGATGGTGAGGTAACATTTTGGTTGCCCTGAACCCACTCTCATAAAATCTTTGTTTGAGGTACAAAAACACATTCTCCATTTCATATCTCTGTAAATCTTGTAAGGGTACCTTGGCTTTCCAACTCTGATATCCTTTTTATCCACATTCAGCTTCTTGCAAACCTCTCCCCACTGCCACTGACAGCCCACTCGGTCATCCTGGCTTCCAGTTTTCAGGCGGCTGTTATAAACTGCCAAATTTATTTAAAAATCTCCCATGACACAGACTGCAGCTGTCATGGCACAACTAACTCCTGTTGCTTTAAAGATGCCGCTGACTGGCTGCTCCCCATTGTCAACATCATGTCCTCCATGCCTCAGCTCCAGCCAACCACCAAGCACTGCACACCAGTAATGGTAATGCAACTGCCAAACACAGTTCTTTTTAAGTACCAGACAGGCTTTCCTGTGTTGAGCAACAGTTCACTATTCACTAAATGTGTCTCACCATAATTGCCAATGAGAGCATGCAGAAATTCTTATCAAGCTGATGTTAGACACAGTTGCTTACAATGCAACACTGCTGCCACCTTGTGGCCAAGTACAAAGAGTTACGCAGAAAATGGGATGATTTTTCTTTTTCATCGTACATTTTTTTATCTATTCTATTAAATCAAATGCTTAAAACTTAATTTTTTTTGCAAAAATATAGCTCATCACACATTATTTTGACCCATTCCATAATTGCAATAAGGCATTCCAGGGTGTGTGTTGTGCTGGGATAACAGCACTTCTCAGGTGGTGGAAGCACTCGGCTTTGCCTCGTGGCCTCAACCCACATGAGCGTGCCATTATCCCAGCACAATGCACACCCTGTCATGCCTATTGCTTAATAGTCTCACCCCAAAGGGGAACAGAAGGCTCCAGACAACATAGAGCCCTTTATTCTTCCAGCAGATTTTGACCTTCTTAGCTATGACTGAGTTGGCTTCAGGTACTTGGGACATGGTGACTGACTGTCTAACTGTCTGTTGAAGACTAGACTGAGATCTCCTTCTAGGATTAGTACCCTCTTCATTTTACTTATAACGGTATTTAAAACAATCATAAAAGCTATAAAAGGAATTCTAGTAGGCATAAACATTTGCAAGAGAGACTTGTATATATCATGAATTGACTACAGCCTCGAACTTTCCATATGCATTTATTAAGGAGGAGGCAATACCTGTCTTGTCCTTCCTAATATATTTCAGGACTCATTTCCATTTCATGAAATCATTAGTCCTGTTAGCATTAAATGAGATGAATGTGGTATTAATAACAACCATTTTTACATTTACATTTTACTCAGATAACAATAGTACCTGTTAGGTATCTCTTTTCCTGTCTCATCATCCCTCTTCCTAAGCATCTCCAGCATCAGAGGGACATGCAGAAATCCTACCAGTACTGTGTTCACCCCCAGCAGATCCAGTGCTAGCATGCATCTCAAAAAATATTTCAAGTTAAAACACCTAAGGCGAAAAGAAATGCATTTTTTAAGCACTTGAGAAGTACTTCAACTACTAATATCAACACATTCTCTAAGACACTGAGAAGCATTTAAACTGTCCCAGTTTGCAAGCCATTGCTGAATATGTGTTAAATATTTTAAGCATTCTGCAACTATCCATAGACATTTGTATTTACCGTACTTCATAAGCATGTCTATAGGCTGAATTATTTAAATAAGATACTACTTCTTATTGAAATGTCAAGAAAATGCTTATTCATTTTCTTTAAGTATCGCTAGCTGGTACCTAAATGTCTGATAACTATTTAGCAAATACCTATTAAGCAGTTCTACAAATGCTGAATATCTATTAAAGGAAAACTGCCATTATTAGACCCCCCCCCCACAAATTAGGCTTTTCATAATAATTTTTTTCATGAAATGCTCTTGCATACTAAATTTTAATTTTTTAAAACCTGCGATCAGACAAATTGCAGGCCCTGCACAAAGCCATCTCCTGTTGCAGTGCACAGGAAATTGCAAACTCCACTGCAGTGTCCTTGCCTGTCTACATTGGCCCCCTCTTGAAAAGGGACTCTACCGCCCTACCATCTGTCTGGCCTATAGAAACATAGAAACTGTTGGCAGATAAGGACCGTTAGGCCCATCCAGTCTGCCCGTAGGCCCTATATATTGTAAGTGGCCATTGAGCATATGTGATCAATAGCTTTTCATCACTCCCTCCCTCCCCTCTTAAGCTTCCCTTTTGCCTGTCCCAGGCATGCTTAAACCCTCCACTGTGCTTGCCCCACTAGCTCCTGTGGCAGACTATTCTAAGCATCAACTACCCTTTCTGAGTGAAAAATGTCCTCACATTACCTCTTCCAATTTCATATTGTGCCCCTAGTTCTAGTACTTTTTTACATTTCAAAGGTCCCCACCTGCACCTTGTTTATGCCCTTGAGGGTACTTGAAAGTTTCAATCATGTCCACCGCTGTCTCCTGTCCTCCAGTGAGTACATATTGAGGTCCCTTAGTCTCTCCTCATATGTTTTGTGGTGTAAGCCCTGCACCATCTTTATTGCCCTTCTCTGGATAGTCTCCACCTTATCTATGTTCTTGCACAGATGTGGCCTCCAGAACTGCACGCAGTACTCCAGGTGAGCCTTACCAATGTTTTATACAATGGCATTGCCACCTCCACCTCCTGCTAGAGATACCCCTGCCTATGCACCCCAGCATGCCACGCCTTGCCTCTACTGCCTTTGTGCACTGCTTTGATACCTTAAGGTAATCAGAGATAACCCCTAGGTCCCTTTCCTCTTTGGTGACAGTCAGCTCCTCCCCAGCCTATAGCTCTCCCAGGATTCCCTCTACCTAGGTGCAGTATTTTAATTTGCACTTCTTTGCATTGAACCTCAGTTGCCACATCTCCGACCATCGTGCTGGTAATTTCATCGACAACATTATAAGATCAGCACTCCCTTTGCCCTTGTCCCCCCCCAAACCCTGACCCCTTGTCCTATCACCTAAGATCAAGAGAGACCCTCAATCGTCTTGTCCCTAGAACTCGCTCCCTCTTGGGGGACCGGGCCTTCTCCTCCTTCGCCCCTAAAATCTGGAACTCATTCCCAGTCCTTACCCGGTCCGTCCTCTCACATCCCTGCTTTAAAACCTTGCTCTAGCACTTCCTGAAACCCTCCTTTGCTTGTGCTTATACCTCCTAGATTCTCCCTCCCTACTCATGTACCTTGAGCTCCCAGAGCCCCACTGCACTGTACCCCTCTGAGCTAGTAACACCACTCAGACTTTACATCCCTCCCCATTCTCTCCCCTCACTCCTCCCTCGCAATCCGGCCTCACCCAATCCACCCAGTCCCTCCCCACCCCCACCCATTTTCTTACTCTTCCCCAGCACTTACTCTGATAGCACTAGTTTAGCCCACAAAATGTACCTAAATTTGTCTTGTTTCTACCCAAATTTGCTTTGTATTACTCCATAATTGTGTCACCCATGTCCCCTATATCAGTTCTAATGATGCCTTGCTTCCTCTTTCTTTCCAGGTAATGTCTGTTGTTTTATTGTTTGCTAAATTTGTACTTAACTGTTAGCCGCCTATCCATCTCCTGTTAATCCTGTTTTTGCTCAACTGTATGTAACTGACTCCTGTATGCTACTATCTATGTAACCCTCCCAGGTCGCACCTGAAAATAGGCACTTGGCTGTCTAGTGTGCCCTACCCAGTTAACAAAAACAGATAAATAAATAAATCTTTCAAACTTCTCCAGGTCCCTCTTCAGTTTCTGCACCTCTTCTGGAGTATCCACCCTGTTACAGATCTTGGTGTCATCAGCGAACAGGCAGACCTTTCCTTCCTGCCCCTCAGCAATGTCACTAATGAAGACATTGAACAGGACTGGTCCTAGTACTGATCCCTGCGGTACCCCACTGGTCACCCCCTCTCCCCAGATTGTACCCCCTATAAGATACTAACAAATGATATCCCCAGTCTCAGAGACATACTAGTCTGGAAGCCCACTAGAAGGCACCTCCGCTCCTCCTCTCAGCCCCTCCTGGAAGTTCCTCAGACTCACTACGTTTGACATATGGCCTTTTCACACAATGCACCCATGCTCTGGAATGAACTCCCCATCCCTATCCACGAATGTTGTACCTATGAGGCCTTCAAGGGGCTACTGAAAGGGTGTCCAGCCCCAAAGTTAAACAGCTCCTGCTTTCACTGAGCCTACCCCTGTCTCCACTAGGCCAGTTAGCAGCTAAGATGCTTATTGTTCCTCTGTCGGCCTTGAGCTAGTCCTTTGAAAATGATTCAATGTACTGCAATATTGATCACTGCACTTTGACTTATCGATTTGTGTGAAGAACTTGCCATGGAATTTATGTTCATCCTCACTGTTTGCCTATTGTAACTACCATGTCACATATCCTCTATATTTAATTTGTACCTATGTAAAACATCTCATAATATGCATGTAACTTACCCCAGGTCACTCCTGAAAAGGGACACTAGTCTCAGTGAGCCTACTTGGTCAACAAAATTCAACAAATAAAACAAATAAACAAGCCTCTGCAATGCTCACTTGTATTGAAAAGCATACAAGTGAGCAGTGTTAGGATCACACTACCAGGAGATGGCGCCATGCAGTGACAGCCATGTTGGATGATTGCTAATGATTTTAAAAATGATTTTTTCAAATCACGAAAGCTTAATTTGAGGAGGAGGCATTGAGTATGCTGAGTTCTAAAACAGCAGTTTTCTAAAAAAGAAAAAAAAGAAGCCACATAGTTATAAACCTTATCAGATATACCAAGACCAGCCATGGTACCTGGGTGTTTCAACGTGTTGATCAACCAAGTCTTCCATTGGTTGCCATTGTATGGTTTACCATACGCATATTTAAACTTAATGTGTATGTCATCCATAAGCAAAATTAAGTCTTGTGGCTTATTTGGTGTGTGTGTGTGTGCGCTTCAGTTCTGACACCCCCTCCCACCCACTCAGCACCCACCAGCCTCCAGTGGTCTAGAAGTGCACAGATCAACTGCTGCTTCCTCCCAGAGATGCTACTGGTACAGTTCTTCTGCTTATCACTTCAGCCGTCCACCATCTGAGTGACATGGACTGAGTGCATGCCTTCTGTAGAAACAGCTATTTCCACGTTAGGTGCATGCCTGCTCCCTGTCATTCAAGCCTTCAGATAGGTCGAGAAATAATAATGTTCGTGAGGTTAAATTAAAAGTAGGGTCAAATAGTTCTCGCAACTCTATCTGCAGTTGGTTCCAAAAGGGCTCTAACTTGGGGCACTGCCAGAAAATGTGAGTATGGGATGCCCTGAATAGACTGCAGTGTCTCCAACACTGATCCCCATACAGTACAGCATATTTAACCTGTTGCACAGAGATACAAAAATAATGAATAATCCCTTTTCTACTAAAATTCTTTCCAGATATATGAAGAGGTGGGTTTGTGAGTATAGGTAGTATATTTGTCCCATTGTGCTGGGAGGATTTCATTTGCCAGATCCTGTTGCCAGAGTGATCTTATGTAATCGGTTGAATGACCTAAAAGTGAAATTGAAGCAGCGTAGGTGTGAGAAATTAAGATTCAACTGTCCCTGATTTGATTGTTCATTTGCAAGATTAAAGAGATCAATGAAGGGATAGGGTGATCTTCAGGTGTAGCTTTTTGTTTTGTTGTATATAGAATTTAAGCTGCAAATAGTGGAAAAAATCAGAACATCTCAAGTTAAATTTGTTTGCCAAAATGAGGAATTCTTCTACGGGGTCATCATGCAGGCAGTGGGCAGGAAGAAAGAAAGAAAGCGGCCCCCACTCCTAGTGTTGGTAAGTGTGAGTAAAAGTCACTGGGAGAAAGCAAGGGCTGCCAGAGAATGGAGTGATTAGATAGTGGAATGGTTGAAGTAAGGGGTGTTTGAGAGTTTTATGACAGATTGTAAGTGAAATATTTGTAAACGGGTTGTCGCAAGAAGGGATATGGTAGGGGTCTGAAGACTATAATATTGATAGTGTGATTGGCAACAGGGCTTCTTCAGTGGTTTCAGTTGTTTTCCAGAGTGCCTCATAAGGGTGGATAACCAATATAATACTGTGCAGATCTGTGCTGCTTGATGGTAACTTTAAGATAGATAACGATAGGCCTCCTTTCGATTTTGGAAGTTCCAGGGTAGTATATTTGACCCTGAGTTTTGTTTCCCAAAGGTATTGGAAATCATTCTATCCCAGTTTCTGGACTGTAGGGCGGATGGGGTGATTGGGAAGGTTTGGGCCAGATACAAAACTGGCAGCAAAACATTCATTCTGACAGAGTCTATTTTGTGTACAAGGGGTAGATTATTAGTCTGCTAATGCTTTATATGTGCTTGTATAGCTTGAGTCAAGGGGCCATAACTGAGGGGATTAAGAGAATCAAAACCTGTGGAAATATGGACTCTAGCTGCTTAAGAAATCCCATATCCCTTGGCCAGCCTTTCGGCACAACAGTAGCTACTACTCGTGATGCTAGTGACCCAAGTTCGGGCTGAGCTCGGGGTCATCGGGCTGGCAGGGGAGGATGATTGAACATGCTACAGGATGTGCTCTCCTCCTTCAGGGAGGGAGGTTGCTGTCCCCACTGCTATACTGACACCTGGGTAACCATGGGTGGTACTGCAGATCAGGGGATGCTAGGGGAGGGATGAATGCTGGCTGGATCCAGGAGCTGTACCACATCTTTGTGTGTGTGCACAACCACTTGATCTCCTCTGTGCTGACATCTGTGGGGTGGGAAAAAACAGGAAAATGGCCCCTGCACACCAAGATGACACAGCGCCTGGCACTGTCCCAGATCTCCCCTGCCTGTCCCTTGGCCATGGCTTCCCAATGAAAGTATGGAAGTTTGAGGGAGGACCCTCTCATTCCCACCTGGGAGGAAAACCTGACTCCATGGGGGAAGGCATGAGCACTGGATAGCAAATACGGGGAGACAACAGCAGACTGGATGCCTTGGCGACTCCTGAAGCAGTTAGTGTGTGTGCAGATGGCAGGAGGCATAAGCAAATCAAATAATAAAAAAAAGAGACCTATATCCCAATTAAATTTAAATAACTGACATATATCCCCATTAAATTTAAATAACTTCCCAATTTGCTCTGTAGTGGTATATAGGAGGCAGAGGGCAGCACAGCAATTGAATTGGCTGAGAAGGTCCTAAAGGCGGGAGGGAATCATTAGGGGTAACCATGAATGTAAACTTGTAACTCATCTTTGTACAGCAACGTGTAATGTTTTTGTTACTACTGCAGCCAATGACAATTTTATGTAACTGTTTTCTCTCACCCTTGTAATTTGTGTCATTATTCTTTGTTAATCTGATGTGGAACCTATGTAAAAGAGTCTCTGACTTATAGGTATTTGCAATCCAAGACGTTACATAACTAAATAAATAAATACAATATAAATGAGTAGGTCATCTGCATACAGCGCAAATTTCTGTTGTAGACCAGCCAGTTGTAGTCCTTGGATTAGGTTGTCCTGATGGATTGCTTGCATTACAGGTTCTAAGTACACATAGCAAATAGTAATGGGAGAGGCACAACCCTGCCGGGTACCTGGGAGGGAGAAACAAGAGGAGATCTGCCCATTAATTTTCTACACACTGTATGCCTGTGGTGCCTTATAAAGGATTTTAGAATATCTATAAAGGTGTTTGAAAAATTAAATTTGGTTAAGGTGGTGAAGAGGAAATCCATGCCACCTAGTTGAAGGCCTTCTCCACATCCAAGCTTAAAAGCAGAAAAGGAGTTTTCGACTGGGCTGGGTGGAGATTATGCAAAGTCATCTTTATATTATCTTGGGTCTGTCGAGAGTGGACAAATCCTGTTTGGTTTGATTGTATTAGTTTGGGGAGGATGTTATCTAAATGTTTTGCTATTATAGAGGAAACTATTTTATAATCTAGGTTGAGAACTGATATCGGTCTGTAAGACGCACAGAGTGAGCTATCTTTGTTTGGTTTGAGTATTGTGGTTATAGTGGCAAAACTCCAGGTAGGTGGGGGAGCATTGCCTGTTACCACCCATGCATAAACCTTGGTGAGTGGGGTTACTAAGATATCTTGAAACATTCTATAAAATTCACTAGTATAACCATCAGGGCCTGGACTTTTATTGTTATTTAATTATTTTTTATTCAGCTTTTTGGCCCCCCAACCACCACCTTCACCTCTCATCAGGTCCTCAGACCAAGCATCACCAGTCCCATCAACAACTCCCCACCATCAGGTTAGTGGGGAGCCACATGGAACAGGACCTAGAAGTGTTGGGGCCATCATATGGGGTAGGGAACATGATTTTTCCCGTTTTCTCCCCAACCCGAAGTCATGGCAATGCGGTGGATGCAAGTGCCTGGGCACACATACCCCAGCCCACTTCCCTTCTCCACCCTCCTGATGATTACATCAGCCTCTGCCCGCTCGGCTGTGACACCCAGCCTCCAACAGGTAGCAACCTAGATGGGTGGCAACCTACCACCCCAATCCAGGAGAGGAGAGCTGTCTGGTGGCTCGCAATCCTCTCCCAGTCCTTCCCCCAGCTAACCCCCAGCTATCCAAGCTCATTCCCAAACTCGGGTCGCTGACGTAGCACAAGGTAAGGCACGATACAGTGCTAAAAGGAAACTAGGATGAACTCCACTGTAGGCACCAGAGTAATAGCAAAAACAAGTGCTTTACTGTATTTTAATCACACTTTGTGGGAGGGTGACAGTTTTGTGGCTCCCGCCACTTCTTCAGGCCCAAAAAAACAGTGTTGTGTTTCTAAGTAAGAGTTAAAAAAAACATTGTTTACCAAAATTTTCAATGAACATTTCTTTCTGTACATAAGGTTACAGAGTCCCAACACCACATTGCTGCATGCTTGCCATATTACTTCTGTCATGATTACTAATGTTAGTTCAATTCTATATTATCAAAAGCACTCTCCCCACACTCTCTAGTGAGCAACTTGTTCTACCTCTATGTATCAGTGATAACATTAAGAACCTTCTCCCTTCTATTAAATAAAAAAAATCACCAATACTGTCAATAGAAATACTTCAGTATTCACTCCCTTTTACATGCTTTTTGAATCCTTATTTTTCCTCTGAATAGCAAAACACAACTCGTCTTAAGTTAAAATTAATGTTCTAAACTTTTCTTCAGGAAATATTAATTCTCTTATACCTATATAAGTAATCCATTTATTAATCAGCATGCCCTTACTTTGTTGCTTATGTGTCAGGACTCTTCTTAATCCCTTCATAATCCCTCATTTTTTATCGCTATAATTGTCTCTGTTCAAAAAATATATATAACACTGTCAGGAGAATACACATCATATTGCTTCTATCAAACATTAAAAGAAACAAAACTTGGTGTCATAGTAAAAGTACTGAGACTCACCAGGGAATGTGGGGACAGAGTTCCAGCATCTCCTAAGCTGTAGGAGCAACTGAACTCATGTTCTGATGCCAACTATATATCGCAGTGAGGGAGGGGTCATACCACATGTGACGTCATGGCCCAGTCCACTCCAGCAGCTAGCCTTCTAACTCAAGATGAGAAAAGAGCTGATCCTTTGAAGCTCTGCCTGTGGTGTAATGGAAAGTGTGGGACTGTGCAGGCTGGAACATGAGGATCAGAAGGTGGTTTGCCCCTCACTCCAGGAAACTTTTTAAATTTTAAAAATTATACAAATTTTTTATGCCAAAATAGAAATATGGTAGCCGTGTTAGTCCAGTCAACAATGTAGAGAAAAAAACAACAAATATGTTGCAGGAGATATTTTTATTGGACTAACAAAATTATTTCTAAGACTAGCTTTTGAGAGATACTGTAAAACCCTCTTTTGACCTGAGGAAGATGGTTTTATCTCTCAAAAGCTAGTCTTAAAATAATTTTGTTAGTCCAATAAACGTATCACCTGCAACATGTTTCTTGTTGTTTTTTCATATAGATGCAACTACTGCAGGGCTGCCTGGACGCAGAATGGATGCAGATGCAGCATGTATCTCGCATCTGTGTCCAAGCCTTTTGAAAATCCCCCTCATGTACAGTTTGTATTAAAGGCCACTTTTTTTTGTAAAATCTATTACTGCAGGATGGCCAATAGTTCTAAATTACAGACAGGCGCTTATTTTGCACATTAAGTCCATGTATAAAAATATTCTGGTTAACAGCATGAACATTTTCACAGCTTACACTAAAAGAATGAATAGAATGGAAAAGAATGAATAGAATAGATAGAATAGAATAGGAATCATGGATCAAGGTAACTGCTTTCTTTGCACTTCTAAGATGGTTGCAGGGCACCTACAGTTTATTTTATTAATTCTTAAAGGGACACTGTTAACCCTTTTTGCATCATATTATTTCTTGTTGAAAACCCAAATTTTAAGATTGCTTATCTCCTCTAAAATTCAGTGATGCTGTTGATTGTTTTATGTGCTTCTTTTCTTAGTAGATCTGGAATGCATGCAAATGGTGGTGTTATTATACCGAACCATGTTTTGTTTTGAATCCTTGATCAATCCTTCTGCATATTTCCTGAACATGATGAACACCCCCAAACAGTGCAGTCACTCTGGGTGTGATAGTCTCCTCTCCTGTCACTGTATCTCAAATGTCTAGACTGTGGGTTTTCACAAGTCCAGGAAAGATGCAGTGGCAGTTGATCAAGGAATGTAAACAAACATGTTTCTGTGTGGTAACACTAGTATGATGAACAGTGTTTTTTCCTTTTCTCTTTCATTTTAAAAGTAAAAAAGAATCAGAATCAAACAATCAGCTACATCCAAAATCTCTACAGAATGTGAGCAATCATAACATGCATTTTTTAAACTTGAAAAATCTGAGGCCTAATGGGGTTGACAGTGTCCCTTTAAGAGTTAAAATACATTTCTGCTAAAACCATGTGCTCTCTGTCTGAAAACTGATTCATGTTTCCTGCTTCCACATGTCTCCTGATTGGTCAACCAGTAAGAACAGCCAATTGGAACCTTTCTATGATATTTTTCAAAAATAAGGTTTTCTGTATCTTTTACAAATACTTAGCAACTGCCTAAAAACTAGTAATTTTTAAACCAGATCACAGAGACTGTAGCGATTCTATATATTTAGCAAATTATTAAGAAACTGCTTAAGAAATATGCAGAATAACCATTAACAAAACATTTGTTAAGAATTAACTTCTACTTACGTGAAAAGCAAATGCTTGTTTCAGAGAAATATTAAGAGCAGCTTGAGAATGGTTTACCAGAAATCAACCTGCTTGTTAAGAACTTGCAAAGGTTATATATTATTAGCTGTTTTGTTTGCCTGGGCAAACATAAATTCAAACTAGAAACATCATACAGAAAACCATTTCCAAAGCGATGATCCAGCATGGCTCAGCTCGTCATCATCCCATCATCGCTCCTATCAAAAACCGTGACAGAGGAGAACGACACCACATTATCAGCTGCCACTGAAGCACTCGGATACTCTGATTTATTCAGGTTGAATCTTAAAGGCTTGTTTGAGACCACTTCACTATCTCTATGTCTCTGTCACTAAATATATATAGGAAGGCTGAGTTGCATCCCTAAGGTTCATTGGTATAGGAACTTATATACCCTATGTGCCACTGGGAATGTATTTATATTCAAGGGGCAGGATTTTTCCTTACATGCTAATGGTATAGTATAAATATTTGTGCATTACTGAGTAAAATTGAATGCAAATGTGCACAGCTGTGTACTACCATAGTGGGTTTCTCTTAAGGAGGCAATATAGTGCAGTGGGTTAAAGCTCTGAGCTACAGATTGGGAGACCTGGGTTTGAATCCCACAGCCACCTAGGTGCATACTGTGTGATCCTGAGCAAGTCATTTAACTTCCTTGTGCTCCCAGGTCACATCTGGAAACAAGCTTTGGCTCAGTGTGCTACTCCTTGTTAAACAATGTTCCCTTCCCTTCCCTTCTTATACTTAACATGACAGTGGGGTGCACAATTGCGGAGCAACGAACAGGCTGTTGTTGTACACAATTTATTGTCCTGTTATGCCCCAAGCATTGCAGGATCTGCCACCAACTTGTGCTCATTTGCCAGTAAGATTTGCTAAAACAAAACAAAAACAACATAACATTCACCATGACAAACATTCTAGTTTTTATAATGGATGCATGCCAACTATTTCTTTGTTTTACATTTATGTTGGATTTTAATTTTTGTATACAGTATCGGAGTTTGCAGTCTTATTATTGCTCAGGGCTAGGTTTTGCACTCTACGATTACAAGGGGCGGCATAAGTACTGAGCATTTATAATCCTGTAATCTTTTGGTGTATCCAGGTCAGGGTTCAATTCTCGATGGGCCATACTTTTCCTTTCTAATTTCCATCCTTGATTTAAAATATGCCTGTCAGGGGCTTAGCTGCATTGAGAAGTGGTCTGTTTGTATTCCCAGATAAGGGGCATCTGTTATAACTAATGAGGCATTTTCTATAATTCGCTGCAGTGTACATTTACGTTGCATTTGCTGTACTTTAACAATCCTGTACTTGTCATTTAGTCACTACCCTCCTGGGCCATGTATGAAACTAGGCAGTGTTCTGCTTAAAGTTGGACCAGCATAACATTCTGTGGTGATTTGCATATGCAGCCCATGATGCTTTGCATTGTGGGGGCATGTGTGATTTTGTATTTTCTTGAAACTTGGCTTCCCAGCCAAATGCCCTTTGGGTAACCCTTGCCTCAGAGTGTTATTGTGAGGTTCTTTGTCTTTAAATAGTTTTATTTTAATGGGTTCACCACAATATATCCAAGGCACACTGCCTTAAGGGTAGCTGGTCCATTCCACTGGGGTGCCAAACAGATGAGGCATACTGATGAGTCCTGGTAGGATGAAACACGTGTCTATGTCTTCTTTTAGCACCCTTTGCAAACTGTGTGAGAGGCCTTCGGCACCATGCAATTCTGCTTAAAGTTGGACCAGACATTCTGTGGTGATTTGCATATGCAGCCCATGATGCTTTGCATTGTGGGGGCATGTGATTTTGTATTTTCTTGAAACTTGGCTTCCCAGCCAAATGCCCTTTGGGGTAACCCTTGCCTCAGTGTTTGCGCACAGAGGTTCTTTGTCTTTTAAATAGTTTTTTATTTTAATGGGTTCACCACAATATATCCAAGGCACACTGCCTTAAGGGTAGCTGGTCCATTCCACTGGGGTGCCAAACAGATGAGGCATACTGATGAGTCCTGGTAGGATGAAACACGTTTCTATGTCTTCTTTTAGCACCCTTTGCAAACTGTGTGAGAGGCCTTTCGGCACCATGCAATTCTGCTTAAAGTTGGACCAGCATAACATTCTGTGGTGATTTGCATATGCAGCCCATGATGCTTTGCATTGTGGGGGCATGTGTGATTTGTATTTTCTTGAAACTTGGCTTCCCAGCCAAATGCCCTTTGGGTAACCCTTGCCTCAGTGTTTGCGCACAGAGGTTCTTTGTCTTTAAATAGTTTTATTTTAATGGGTTCACCACAATATATCCAAGGCACACTGCCTTAAGGGTAGCTGGTCCATTCCACTGGGGTGCCAAACAGATGAGGCATACTGATGAGTCCTGGTAGGATGAAACACGTGTCTATGTCTTCTGTTAGCACCCTTTGCAAACTGTGTGAGAGGCCTTTCGCACCATGCAATTCTGCTTAAAGTTGGACCAGCATAACATTCTGTGGTGATTTGCATATGCAGCCCATGATGCTTTGCATTGTGGGGGCATGTGTGATTTTGTATTTTCTTGAAACTTGGCTTCCCAGCCAAATGCCCTTTGGGTAACCCTTGCCTCAGTGTTTGCGCACAGAGGTTCTTTTGTCTTTAAATAGTTTTTTATTTTAATGGGTTCACCACAATATATCAAGGCACACTGCCTTAAGGGTATGGTCCATTCCACTGGGGTGCCAAACAGATGAGGCATACTGATGAGTCCTGGTAGGATGAAACACGTGTCTATGTCTTCTTTTAGCACCCTTTGCAAACTGTGTGAGAGGCCTTTCGGCACCATGCAATTCTGCTTAAAGTTGGACCAGCATAACATTCTGTGGTGATTTGCATATGCAGCCCATGATGCTTTGCATTGTGGGGGCATGTGTGATTTTGTATTTTCTTGAAACTTGGCTTCCCAGCCAAATGCCCTTTGGGGTAACCCTTGCCTCAGTGTTTGCGCACAGAGGTTCTTTGTCTTTTAAATAGTTTTTTATTTTAATGGGTTCACCACAATATATCCAAGGCACACTGCCTTAAGGGTAGCTGGTCCATTCCACTGGGGTGCCAAACAGATGAGGCATACTGATGAGTCCTGGTAGGATGAAACACGTGTCTATGTCTTCTTTTAGCACCCTTTGCAAACTGTGTGAGAGGCCTTTCGGCACCATGCAATTCTGCTTAAAGTTGGACCAGCATAACATTCTGTGGTGATTTGCATATGCAGCCCATGATGCTTTGCATTGTGGGGGCATGTGTGATTTTGTATTTTCTTGAAACTTGGCTTCCCAGCCAAATGCCCTTTGGGGTAACCCTTGCCTCAGTGTTTGCGCACAGAGGTTCTTTGTCTTTTAAATAGTTTTTTATTTTAATGGGTTCACCACAATATATCCAAGGCACACTGCCTTAAGGGTAGCTGGTCCATTCCACTGGGTGCCAAACAGATGAGGCATACTGATGAGTCCTGGTAGGATGAAACACGTGTCTATGTCTTCTTTAGCACCCTTGCAAACTGTGTGAGAGGCCTTTCGGCACCATGCAATTCTGCTTAAAGTTGGACCAGCATAACATTCTGTGGTGATTTGCATATGCAGCCCATGATGCTTTGCATTGTGGGGGCATGTGTGATTTTGTATTTTCTTGAAACTTGGCTTCCCAGCCAAATGCCCTTTGGGTAACCCTTGCCTCAGTGTTTGCACAGAGGGTTCTTTGTCTTTAAATAGTTTTATTTTAATGGGTTCACCACAATATATCCAAGGCACACTGCCTTAAGGGTAGCTGGTCCATTCCACTGGGGTGCCAAACAGATGAGGCATACTGATGAGTCCTGGTAGGATGAAACACGTGTCTATGTCTTCTTTTAGCACCCTTTGCAAACCGTGTGAGAGGCCTTTCGGCACCATGCAATTCTGCTTAAAGTTGGACCAGCATAACATTCTGTGGTGATTTGCATATGCAGCCCATGATGCTTTGCATTGTGGGGGCATGTGTGATAGTGTATGGCTAGTGCACTTCCCTGGTAAACAAAAACTAATTAAATGAACTAAGTGCACCCAACCCCACAAAAGTGAGTGTGTAATGCCCACTCAGGATTATGGACACAACTATTAACCACTTGAATGATTAATGTCTCTAGGACTTCTCAATACAGTAGCATTACATATCCTCATTCTGCATGGTTGGGTTAATTTATCCCTTATATTATTACTCATACTTTTAAAGAGGCATATTCACCTTTCAGGGCTAAAGCCAAAATTCATCCATTTTTTTGTTCTTCAGTGATGCCAAGACCCAGATGCAGGCATTTTTGTCATCCTGGATCATATACTGTGATTATGTGGTTATTGACACCCTGGTCTGCACCCAGACTCCATCTGGTCTATAATTCTGTGGCCAGGTTCCTGGTTTGGAATATGATGTTCTGAACATTTAACTCAATATTTATTACAGTTTTGTTGGCTGACAATCAGGCAGCACACTGATTATATGTTTGCTTTACTGTCTTTTGAAGTTGCCTTGCTGTGAGTAATTTGATTTGTTGGTGCCCTATAAAAGCGTGGCACTCTGTGTATTCTTGTAGCCAGTGCTTGCTTGTTTATTACTTAGGTTTTATGCTTTTGAGACACTACATGTGGGATATTCTCATTATCCCTATACCATTTCTTTGCACTCAAGAAAGGGGAAGCCAAGTGATTTTTCTTGCATAACAAGCATCTGTCAATGCCAAACGTTTGATTACTTGTATTTGTTGTGCAGGTGTTTGGCATAGATAATGCAGAGGCTAGAATTAACAATTATAAAATGGCAATAAAAATACCCTGGGCTCTGATTGGTCAGTGCTGACCTCCAACAGAGATATTATTCCAGCACAACATCATGCCTATTCAAAAAGCAACTAACAATTTATTTTTTAAATGTATTTTTCACTTTTCTTATTTTAAAAGCAAGCCATATTATAATTGCAATAATGCACTCCAGGATGAGTGTCATGGGAATAACATAACTTCTTAGGTGCTGGATGCATTCAGTCTGCAGTCTCATGCCCAACCAACCGAGGCGTGACGTTATCCCAGCATGACACATGCCCTATTGTGCATTATTGCTTAAATTAATAACATGAGTTATAATAGTGTGATTGTCATGATTTGGAAATGAAGAGGTTTATATACAATATAGCGTTATTTTCTTAGACTGTGACCTAGAATTTGAAAACTATTAGATTTTTTTTGTCCAAGCTTATGAACATGACAGGTGCCATTTATGAAATGTGACCCAAAACATTGTTTTATGGAATGACCACAAAAACAAGCTTTGGAGGGGGATTTGATAATGACGCCTTCCATATTCATTCAATGAGGGTTGAAAAAAAAACATGAGTATGTTAAAAATACAGGCTCAGAAAGTAAAAATTTTGTAAAGCCGTGAGTAAACATTGAAAAATGTTAATGTTTATTCATAAGTTTGTTTTTTCAATTTTGATCCCAAATGTTCAATATATTCTTTTGATTACATCACCGTATGCACATGACTGGTGTCATTTGTGAAATCATGTCCAAAATGTCATTTTGCAGCACAAGTATGAAAAGATGCTTGGGGCAGGATCTGAAAAATGACATATGTCACATTCATGACATCAGGTACAGAAATTGCTATGTTGAGAATGTGGGGTCAAAATCTGGTAAAACTGCAACCCCAGGCAATAACATTGAAGAAGTTCAACTTTTCTTCGTAACCTTGTTATTTTTGTGATTGTAACCCAACAGCATGTTTTTATTACCCACTTGATGATCAACACAGGTGAAATGTTTTAAATCCTGTCCAAAATGTGATTTCACAGACTGACTGCAAAATCATGTTTCAGGAGATTTGAAAATTCACCTGCCTTACTCATGAGGTGCGGTAGAAAAGGGCTAATGTTTAAAATTTGGGGTCAGAATCTGAAAAAATAGCAAAGTTATGAGTAAATGTTGAAAATTGCTCCATAACTTTGTTGTTTTATTTGAGATTTTTACCCCAGATGTTCAACATAGTCTTCTTATGACTCCACCTTATGATCAAAATGGGTGATTTTTCTTAAATGAGAACTGCACTGAATGCTACTGGTAAAACATTTTAGAGCGGTTTATGATGTAGTTTATGATCCTGTTCTACTATTCTATTGTAGGCACAATGCACCTATGTTCTGCTTCAGAACTCTGTGGTTGTTTGGGACATAAACTGCATCATGCAGTTCTAAATGGCACTTACACCAGACTGCAAAGCAGAAACACCCACTGAGATTACTAAAGGTGTGCGTAGGTGGAACAATAACAGAATTTGAACCAGTACTTACAAAATCAGCTTCTAAGGGAAAAATGACTTACAGGTTCAGCATAGTTCTCCTTTAAATCCCACCTGAAATGTGATTTCACAGAACGGCTGTGAAAGCACATTTTGGGGTGAAGGTATGAAAAATTTCATCTTCCTGGTTCATGAGATGGGGTTAAAAAAAGACCATGTTGAAAATCTGGTGTCAAAGTCTGAAAAAAGTCAAGTTAGGAGTAAGCATTGAAGAATTTCAACATTGTTTCATAACGTTGCAGTTTTTTAAGATTTTGACCCCAAATTTTCAGTATATTCTTTTTATGACACCACTTTATGATCAAGACATGTAAAAAGTTTTTAAAGGGACACTGTCAACCTTTCTTGCATCATATTATTTTTAGCTAATCCCCCCCCCATTTTATGATTGCTTACTGTCTCTAAAATACATTGATGTTGCTGGTTGTTTTATTTGCCTCCTTGCTTATTAAAACCAAAATGCATGGGAATGTATAGCTATGCCCAGCTCTGTTTTGCTGCAAATCATTGATTCATTGATCTACTCTTAGTGCACACTTTCTGAACATTAGAAACACCCTCAAACAGTGCAGCCACTCACGATACAATAGTCTCCTCTACTCACATTGCATAGTGAGTGGCTAGATTGTGTTGGGGATGTCCCTGAGTCCAGGAAGGATGCAGTGGGAGCTGGCCAAGAAATGTAAACAAACACGTTTTGGTGTGGTAGCACCAGTATGGAGGGCAATCCATTTTTTCACTTTTAAAAGAAAAAAGGGATCTGGCTCAGACTACCAGCTGCATCATCAGTCTCCGTAGAATGTGAACAATCATAAAATGTGTTTTTTAAACTAGGGACACTTTCAGGTCTAAGGGGCCATCATAAATGTGATTTTACAGAGTAACTGTGAAAACTACCTAGTTCATGATGTGGGGTTAAGAAAGACTATGTTGAAAATCTGAGGTAAATATATTAAGAAGTTGCAAAGTTATGAATACAAGTTTAAAACACATCAAAAGTCATTAACTAGGCTTACCTTACTTTCAGTAAATCACAGCTGGAGTTCAGAAGCAGCAGGACATCTCTTGAGAAACTGCAGTGCCCGACTGGATCAGTAAGTATGGGGTTGGGGGGCTGTGAGGTGGTGAGTGCTGTGAGGAGGGTTGGGGGGTAGGGGTAGGGGTAGAGGGGTGAGGAGAATACATCTATGGACTGTTTTCTTTGTTTCAGTGGAAAGATATAGTGGATGAAGAGGGAGGAGATGGACACTGGTGACTGGGCACCCCAGTGTCAGAGTGTGTTGGTTGACATTACCAGGGTGGGCACTGGTGTCACATGTTGTTGGGAGGTGGGAATCAGGGATCACTGTTGTTGTTCTGGAGGAACATTGGGTACCACCAGCAGAGTTGCTTGGGGGTGTCTTGTTTTCTAGTGGCAGACTGGGCACTGCCACTGGACTTCCAGGGATTAGAGAAAGGGCACAGGAACCAATCAGGAGGCAGGAGGATACTTGGCACAGGGTGGGATGTTTTGTACAGAAAGGGGCATGGAAAGTTATCTGGAGGTGGTTGGGAAACTTGGCAGAGGGTAGAATGTTTGTTACAGCAAGGGACAGGGAAGTGATCCAGGAGGTGGGAGGGATACTTGACAGAGGGGGTGATGTTTCTTACAGAAAGGGGCATGGGAAGTGATTGGGAGGTAGAAGGGATACTTGTCAGAGGGTGGGATTGTTTTTACAGATGGGGAAGTGGTTGGGGAGGAGAATGATCAGAAGGCTGATCATGACTAGAGATGTAGAAAAATTAAATTTCACTGGCAAAATTCCAGTGAAATCATGAATTTTACCACGTAAAACATTTCATGAAATTCATGGAATTTGCTGATGAATTTCACGAGTGTGAAATTCCACTGGCGAAATTGCAAATTTTGCCTGCGAGCAGCATAATTTTGCCCAACAGTGGTGAAATTCCATGCGTTCGCAGGCAAAATTCTGCATTTCACGGGTGAAATTCATGATTTCACCAGTGGAATTTCGCATTTCGCACCTGCAAAATATTTCACAAAATGTGCAAATTTCACAAAATATTTCACAGAATGAAATTTGTGTATTTGCATGTCTCTATTCATGACGCCGCTGAGATGCTTACTGGGTGGTGTCATGCATAGTAAAGAGATCAAGCCATGACTTAACTCCTTTCAACAACAAAGTTTTCCACCTTGCAAGCACAAAGCAGTGTCATGATCAGCCTTGCTGATCACTGGGCTGTCACTGTTGAGCCTACGGCAGCCTGAACTGCATTCTACCCAGCAGTGACCTGAAATCCCATTATTGCCACAAAATGTTTTTAATGCACATATGCAAACAAACATAACAACTGACTAAATCTTACCTGTGTTCAAGGGAATTTAGTTTAAAGCAATTGGAAGGCTATTTGATCTAATGATTATAACACTTAAAGAGAGTTTCTGGTTTGCAGCAAAATAAGTCATGAATGGCATCAGCAGAAATCAGTTACACAAAATTCACGATTTGAATTTCAGGTCCTTCCATTTTATATTGGTGTTGATATTTGCATTCAAGGCAGCAGTGAAGGACAGAGGTGAAAAATTTGACCTATACTTTTTATTCCATTTTGGAGTGCCCTTCCTCCTGTATTATGCGATCCTCTTCCGATTTAGTCTGTTTAACACTTTGATTAAATTTGAAATAATAAAGGAGTGCTCCTTTGGCTTCTAATGTAGCTTAGGCCAGGTTTTCATCACTATTCTCAGCTGTTTTGTACATCTGTTGTCACATAAGGTTCAGGATCAGGGTCTGCAGCATGCTAATTCATTTTAGGCACAAGAAAAATGATATTCAATGGTAGATGCATGAAAACAACAAACAAGACGGATAACAACCTGAACCAAGTTATAATAATAGGAGTGCACCTTTTGTTAAGTCAAATGTAAAAAAAGAATTGCTAAAGCAGACAGAAAATGGGAAAAGCAGGGTATCATACAAGACAGGAGGGAAGGAACAATCTAAAATGGAATTAAAAAGTACAGTATACAGTAAGACAAAATTTGAAATGCTATCATATACTGCTGCTTTCGGCAGGTTTGTTGCCTCTTATTCTTCATCTATTCATGTTGATTAATGCTGCTGTGACATTCTAGTTGTCTGCTAATGACATCACAATCTGTTGCCACAGAAATTATAGTGTATGGTGGAACGCTGTTCCGCATGGAAATCCATGCCTGGAACAGCGTTGTTGTCTTTCACTCGGTGCGTCACGATCTTGTTGTGCTGCACCCAGTGCGTCACCGGTGCAGCACAACAAGATCGAACACATTCGCGCATGCGCAATAGAGCGGCGCGCACGGCAACACGGAAGGCGGCACTTTGGCGGCAGACACAGAAGTAAGCTTTTTTTTCCCCCCCGAGTGTTCACGAGTGGTATTTATGGTTGCCCATACACTATAAAAGATTGTGTATGAGCAACCATACACAAACAAGGCAGTTTTGCGATCTTGAGGTTTCCGTGGTAACAGACCTCTCGAGCTACGCTCTCGAGGTCTCAGGTTACCACGGAAACCTCTCGATCGCAACTGCCTTGTTGTGTATGCTTGCACATACACAATCCTCTATATTCTCCTGTAGTAAGCAGAGGACTATGACTTCAGGGCAGAAAATGGAGACAGAGCAGATGAAATCTTAGACAGATTAGCTACAGATGGATCCACACTCACAGAGGCTTGCCTACGCAGGTTGGAGGAACATAGAGATCCCACTCAAAATATTTGGAAACCTCCACACATCCTCAGATTTGATGCTTGCCCCCCCACCACACACACACAGTCTGATGCTAACTGCACTGCTATGCTATCAGCAGGGTGTGGTGTGAGCAAGAGGTTGGGATTTGCATGCCCCAATTCTCATTTCATTCTCTGCAGGGTGGAGTGGAGGCTAACAGAGTGGGCATGGGATGCACAGCCCAAGGGGCTATCATAGCACTTATGATCTCCCCTCTGTCTGGCTGCTGGATGTTCCTTGTGGCCTGATTGGCCCCCCTTCACCAGCCTCAGCTATCTGTGCAGGTAGTGAGAGCTGGAGGACATCCCAGCACTGATCAGTAATACCAGTGAAACCATTCTTATTTTAAAAGGTATATGGAAGCCTTGTATGTTGAAACTGCGTATATACTGTATGCATTTATTTCAATAAAAATGAGTTTTAAATGAAAAAAAGTTCAAAAAAAGGAAAAAACAAGTATTATTGCTGTTTAATAAAAACTTGAAAGAATTGTGCTTTATGTCAAGGGCATTGAGATGGTTCAGGTGTGGTATAAGAGTGTCATTTTATGCAAATTTGTATACAAGGACCAAAAAGCAATGATGAGTGATTCCAGCAGCCCACAGTGTTGCAATAGGGTATTCATATACCAAGAGACACATTTTAGTGCTCCAATTAGCATATTATAAGTCACAAAAAAGAAATCAACACAGTTTTATACCAAGAAGTAAAAGTTTTCAGTTAAAACCATTTGTCAAATTATGTAACACCCCTCTTTCAGTAGTGGAGAATGGAATACTCCAACAGTCAGCACAAGAGCATTGCTATACACAGAATACCGAGGCAGGGTGTGTTCCACATCTTGCACTCTAGCTGGTCAACTCGAAGTGGCTTACAAAATAACTTAATGAGATGGAGTATGACATCACCAGAACACAAAATTAATTAACTGCAAAATATGTATATTCTCACCTTTAAACATGCACATATGCTAAAGCTTTAAAGAACAACTGACATCCTCTGGGCATATAGCTCATGACAAGAAGCTGCCTGCCGAGGACCTAATAGAAACCACTTTAACATTTTTTAAAAGGGAGTATTTTGATATTTAATATATTGCCTTGTTGGCAATACTTCCCTTTTAGGTTGAGCCGCTGACTGCAACCTGCGGCCCTGCCCTAAAAACTGCATTATGATGACATGCAGTAGAGAAGGGGCTGCAATATAGCTAAGAGATGTCTAATAGGTTCTGGGGCAGTGGCGGCCTTTATATGTGTTTATTTACATTTGTAGACAATTGTACATGCAAAGGGGCTACTTCCCCTTAAAGTACCCCCTTTGCATGTAAAATTGCCCATCCTTAATGTAGACACAGTAGGCTATGAGAACATTATTCTTAGTTACCAGTGGAAAGATACAACTTGCAAGTCTCAACTGGAGCCAGAGCTCATACGTTCATCAATATTTCAGTCAAAAGGAAACCATGGTTTGTAGAGTTCGATTGTGGCAATTCAGCACCCATATTTGTATATACCTTCTGTGGTCACATAAATGCCTAGGGTTGTTTTAAAGGCCTCAGTAGATGTGCTATCAACCACAATAGCAGGTAGTCTATTCTAGGAACCAACTGCCCCTTGAGTACATTAGTTGAGTCACCTTTTGCTGTTAAAGTGTTGCCCCATTAGCGTAGAGTTGTGGTCCTTAGTTATGGACTCACTCTTCTTGGGCTTCAGGCTTACTGCTTTAGGCCGCTCTGACTGTCTTGTTGCTTTGCAGGTTAGAATCAGATCACCCCTAAGCCATCTCCATTCTAATGAATAGAGGTTTAATATGACCTATTTTCCAAGCCTCTCACTGTCCTGGTTAGTCTCCACTGAACACCTTCTAACCTATTTATATTGCTCTTGCAGTGCAATGACCACTACTGGGTACTGTACTCCATCACAGGTCTTACCATAGATATGTAAAGAGGTAGCATCTCCTCCCTGTGCTTACTTGTGAACCTCACTTACAGGAGATAAAAAAAGATTTTTACATAGTTAACTAAACTCCTATTTTCTTTTCCATGCCAGTTATTAGTACTGTGCTGAATGCGGAATTCCACTGGTGGAATTAATGCAGAATGACCATTCTGTAAGCGCAATTTCCAACCGAATTTCACTAGTTCTTCTGCGGAATTCTGCCAACTGTGATCTGTGGAATAATATTCTGTGACGTAGATAGCCTTCAGTGGCTACCTGGGTTGGTATTTTGTTTTTCTACCTTTCCTGGCTACAGTTTTGTGCTTCTTTCTTTTTCTGGACCCACTACTCCAGCTGCATTTCTGTCCTCATGTAGCTCCTGTATTTCTTCTGTTTTGGTTTTTGGTGTGCCTTCTAGTGTCTGCAGCATGTCTTGCTTCTGTCATTCTGCTGTTGTGGCTTGTGCTATTTGATGCTACCTATTTTTGTTCATACTAGGCCACTTGCAATCTCTCAGCTGGACTGTCAACTTTTAGTTGATTTTTCAGGCCCCAGTTAAAAACGAAACCAGCACATATAATTATCTTACATGCAGTAGTCACAGCTGCTGCTTATCACAAAATGCACACATAGATACATACATAGATACATAGACAGTGTCGGCAGATAAGGGCCTATGGCCCACCTAGTCTGCCCATTTGAGCTTGTAAGTTCAGTTTGTTTTCCTAGAAGTCTATTTCCCCTTACCCCTGACCTCTAGAATTCCTTTATGTCTATCCCATGCATTCTTAAATCCCGTGATTGTTTCAGCCCCCACCACTTCCTCTGGCAGGGTGTTCCACTTGTCCACCACCCGTTCTGTGAAGAAATTCTTTCTCATGTTTCCTCTGACTCGTCCTCCTCCAACTTCATCCCATGCCCTCTAGTCCTGAAACATCTTTTCGCTTAAAAATAGTGTTTTCCTGCACCCTGTTCCTCCCTGTAAGATACTTGTATGTCTCTGTCATATCCTCTCTCCCTCCTCTCCTCCAGGAGTACATGTTCAGTTCCTTCAACCTGTCTTCATAGGATTTGTGATGCAACCCATGCACCATCTTTGTTGCCCTCCTCTGAACCTTCTCTACCCTGTCTATGTCCTTACGTAGGTATGGTCTCCACGTACATGTTTTTCTTTTCAGATTATCTTGACAAGTGAAATTCTGGAAGTCCCAGCCAGTCCTGCCCATGTACTTCTAGACTTGTCGTGGCGAGTTTTGACATTGTAAAGTCATTCAAGTGAGACAATATTTCAAAGAGGCCACTACTCTGAGACTTATAAAGTGATTGCCCTTGAAATCAGCACTATAACATATTTAAATCAGTAGATGAAATATACAGCCGTGACTTGGAGCGTGTGCGTTGACTGCCTGACCATACACTTTCCCGGAGTCATGACTGTTTATTTCATCTACGGATTTAAATATGTTACAGCACACATTTCAGAAGCACAATCACTTTGCAAGTCTCAGGGTAGTGTCCTATATTGAAATATCAGTTTCACTTGAATGACTTTACAAAAATCAAAATCTGTTCATGTACGAGTTTAGAAGTGCAAGTGTGGGACTGGCGTGGACCACCCAAGAGTCACATGGCAAGAAAATCTAAAAAATAATAATAATAAGAAGAAACACATGTAAATATGTATTTTGAGATAAGCAGGGACTTTTGGCTAGTGTATGTAGGATAATTATATGTGCTGGCTCGATTTTTAACTGGGGCTTGAAAAATCAGCTAAAAGTTGACAGTGACCCTTTAATTGCTTTCACCTGGCTTCTTAGCGAGGCAGCCACTCCCCTTTTCTGTGTTGTTATTTCAATTAGTTTACTCAGTCTGCTTCAGCATTTCCCACCCTAGACTAAGTGAGTTTAAGGCTTCCAGCCCTTCTTGCCGAGTCTAGGTTTTACCTCACATTTGACCCTGATGTACAGTATTTTTAAATTTCAGTACCTTTCAGTGGCTGCATTTTCTGTCAATATCAATCATCCTGGTGGAGTCTCATACTCCGTCTGCTGCAGTGCGCATTATTTATGACTTATGAAGCCTGAACTCCTTGCCGTTTCTATTCTTGTAAAGTATGTAACATATGTATGATTCTGTGATCTATTAATATTATGTCATAATCAAATGTAATATGTTTCTGTTTGCACCTGCATAATTCAAGTTGTGTAATTAAAGGAACAGTAGTAGTTAACAATTTCAATAATTTAGTTGGCAGTTAGGAAACACCAAAACATTACATCTGACTTCCTTTGTGCTTTATTTTATTTCTGAGGCAAGAGAGAATTTTAGCAGTTTCTAAAAGTTCCTACTCCTTTGCCAGGTTCGCCATCATGAATGTAAGTAGGTCTGGGTGGAGCTGTGTTGTGGGCCTTCAGAAATACTGACTGGCAACACCCGGACATATGTGTGGAAACAGAGGAGATGTACTCCTAATCTCATTAAGGTACTGCTGCCAGAAAACCATATATTAGAAAACATAAAACAGCACACGCAGACTAAAAGGAACTGTGAAATATTTACTGAAAGCGGATAGTATGTGCCAGCCGGTGGTGCTGAGGTTGAGGCACTGGATGCCACACCTCTTGCCTTGCCAGTGATTCGTGTACAGAGGTGAGCTCGGACCTTCATGGGTTGTTGGGGAGGGGCCTGGGAGATGATTGTGGTGGCTGTTCTTATCTCCTGGACTGGGGAGGCTAGTTTCCTCACTCTTGGCTGACACTCGGTGGAGGCTGGATGTCAGACCAAGGAGGTCTGGGGGACTGGAGGGTAAGGAGAGTGGGGGACTTTCAGGAGGATGTGCGCACCTCCACATATGCGCGCTCACCTGTGCGCCACTGTTTTGGGCAGGACAAGAGAAAAAATAGAAAATCCTATGTCTCCCCATGGCCAACTGGGACAGCCTCTGATGCCCTCAAATCCCACTCCTCATTGATCCTTGGGGGAAGAGGATAATTGGGCAGGAGGAGGGCCCGATGGCAGGCATAGGTGGCCATGGGGGCAAATGGCGCAGAGAAAAAAAGAAAAAAAGAAAGTGCATAGTATATGGAATGCTGCCGGCTGCCCCTCGTATTGCCTTGGCTAGAAGTCTCCTTAGGGACAGTGACTAGCTTGCAATTCTGTACATTTTATAGTGCTTATAACTTCCACACAGATGAGTATCATCGTCACACAAATGCACATTGTGCTCACAAGGAAAGTGCAGTATCGGTGCCAGTACATTCATGAAAACAGATATGAAAAACAAAATTACAACAAAACCTCATAATGCTCTTGGTGGCGCTTAATCATCATATAACAGATTTTGTATGCTAATAAAGAGCACTGTAAGGCAGATAAACATTTGCAAATAAATATGAAGTTTTAAGGAACCAATCAATGGGGGATAAAATAAAGATCACAGTATTGCTCCATTGGTCTAAATAATCCTTGCCCATATTAAAACATCATTTCTGTGACACATTGTAAATGCATCTAAACAGTGTCTATTATGAAGACACACACTTAAAATCTATACCCTGGAGCAAATACCTTCTATACCCCTGGAACAGATACCTTGGAACCAAAGTGATTATATTTCACATAGATATTTTAACCATGATAATCCTCCACAAAACTATCCCCTCACATCAGTTTTCCATTTTGTGTCATGTGTGTGCAAACACAGCAAATGGACAAAAATGAGTATGAAGGAGAGCAGTTTAAAATAATTTCTAAGCACAAAATACAAGTAGCATGAAAAATATGGCATAAACCAGTGAAAGTGCAGATCAAGGCTAAAAAGCTCAGTTTAAGTAAGTTATCTAGATGTACACAAAACATTTAAAATCAAATCGATCATCGAGACCCAATGGACTCACTGCATTCAATGCCAGTCTGCATCGACCTTCTCTCGAAGTAGATTTAGTACCCTATTGCCTCTCCATTGTGGGGGTGGGAGATGTTCTAAGGGTCAGAGTTCAGTGTCACCACTGACAAACTATGAGCCTCCCTGAAGTGCGCACCCAGGGCATTATTTTAATTGCAATTCATTGTCGCTCTCTCATGCTCCTGGATGCGACACTTCAGGGGACGCATGGTCCGTCTTACATACAGTGAGTTGCAAGAACACCAGTATACATAGATACAGAAAGATGGCTGTCAGTCTGTACACCTATTTAGCCAGTACACTTTGCCAGTCTTGGGATGTTTACATTTCCTGCATGTGTCTACATGAACACACCGCACTGTCTGCACTTATTAAACATCACCCTCTGGCTGGACAGAATCGGCTGAATGGTCATATAGTGACTGTTGGTTATATGGCTAGCTATTGTCCTGCCTCTCCTAAATGTCACACAGGGGGATGGTCCCACCAGGGATTAAAGATACTCCTCTGCTGTCAAAACAGCCCACCTCCTGCTCTCATCTGCCCTCTCATCATAACCCATCACCATAGTTATTGTTTGGTCTTGGGCTGCTGAGGCCGAAGGGAGCATGTGCAGTATGTATTTGCAGAAAATTCCTTCGAGGCCGATTTTCTACCCTCTCTAATGCATTCTCTACAGTACTGTGGGCATAGCCCCTCCTTAAATCTAAATGTAACCAGTTTAGATTCTTTTCAATACTCTATCTGAAGTACAGTTCTGTCTTAATCTCACAAATTCCCCATCTGGAATACTCTGTATTGTAGATCTGGGATGACAGCTGTCAGTCTGCAACAGGCTGTGGTTTGCCACTGGTTTCCTGTATGGAGTGCACTACACTTTGCCCTCTTCATTGACCATCTGTTTAATATCTAAGAATTCTCTGGTGGTGCAGTGTTGGGTAAGTTACTTTTCTATTACTTTCTATTACTTTTGGAAACTTGTTCCAGAAAGCTCTGTGCAGTCACTAGCAAGGATGGAAGTACTGGAAAAAGTAATACACATATAGTTACAATTACTTATGTCTTTTTATACAAAAGTAATACGTAACTGTAACTGATTACATTTATTTGAAAGTAACTAGTAACTAACCCATTACTTTCAAATAAATGTCATCTATTACAGTTTTTATTATTTTGTATTGTTTTTGTATAAAAGAAATAAGTAATTAACTGTCAGTGTATTACTTTTTCTAGTCTCTCCATCTGAATGTTGCACTTCCTGATCAAGTTTCTAAAAGAAATAGAAAGTAATAAAAAGTAACTTACCCAACTACTGGTGGGATAAATTCTGTATATGCACTTAAGATTCCACTGATTATCATTCAACCAATTCATGAATTTTTCTGCTGACTCGACACCCCCACCCTAGGCACAAATGATTTTGTCAACAAAACAATGTACGATGCGTCTGAAGTGGGGGTTGGAGTTAAACAGAACTACACGTTCCTCCCAATGGGCCATGAAGAGGTTTGCATATGAGGGTACAGCATGCACCCCACATAGCGGTACCTCTTAACTACAAATAAAAGCTCTTGTCAAAAGTGAAGTAGCTATGTTTCAGCACAAAGTCTAACAGCTCTACTATGAAATCTCTCGATATAGTGTCAGAAACTGGTTCCCTATACAAACAATGCTTTACTGAGGCTAATTGCGTTTCATTCTGGATGCTCGTATACAGAGAGGTTTTATCCACAACAATCCAGCAACACTTAGGTTGCCAGCTTAACCCCTCAAGATTCTGCAACACATCTGTGGTGACTCTCAAATATGAAGTTGTTTTCGGCACAACTTGTTTCAAAAAATGCACAGAATTGCAAGTCATCCACTCCCCTGTGGAAGACTCTCGCCGAGGCAACACACAGGAGCAGCTGGTCAGTGTTCCTTATTCTATACACTTTCAATAAAGATCTCAGTCCATTTCTGTCATTGTGTACCTGTTGTTTTTGTTTTCTATGCCTGAAATACTGTATATGCATTATGAATACAGCAGGTGCAGTTAAAGTGTGCTTTCAGGGAGGAAATTTTTAAAAGATGCTGGAGGCTGCCATCTTTATTATAGATCAACACAAATTACAAATTTTGTAATTAAACACTGCTTTAAAAATAACTGAATGAATTTAAAACATCCCAGTGAAGAAGCTAAGATTATCAGGAATATATTGCTGCTAAAAAAAAGATAGGATGACAGTTTTGTCGACTAACTAGTACTGCTGCTTTAACCAATGGCACTGTACTTTCCTCCCATACAAGGGTCTTGAGCAGTTTTTTATCCAGTGAATGTATACACTATGAATGGAATGTGCAATATCTCTGACTGTCTTTATAATGAATGTAATTAACTCTGGGTTGCCCCTGAAAAAGGGACATGCTGTTTCAGTGGGCACACGTTTGTACCCTTACCCCTGATAGGGTGTTTCTAGTTTCCTGCTTTTTGTCTGTTTCTATTTATGCTCCCCCATGCCTTGTTTAAATCTTTATATACTCCTGATGGAGCCAGGTTTGGGTGTGGGGGGAGTGTCATGTTAGACAGCAAGGGCTATGGGAGCAAGCAGGTGCCACATCAAAATGTGACGAGGACTGCTGAAGAATCAGTGCTTTGGTCTTCTGTACAGTCACTGTGTTGTATATGTTTGTTCTGTTTCATTTATTTGTTGTTAATGTGTTCACTAGAAAAGTCACTGCAGAAGTCAAATGGAAACAAGCTGTCATCGCCAGTGTGCCTGCTTATCATGTTGTTGTCCACAGGCCCCTTTGCAGAACTACAGGAGGCTGGTTGGGAGGTGCAGACAGTGCAGGGAGGCCGCTTGTCACGGGAGGTCAGGTGGCACTGTGACAGGTGCTCGGCATGGGGATGCCCCTGAACACCTGTGACATCTTCATAATTACAGTGGTGGGTGTTCAGAGGGCAGGGAGCGCTACTAGACACCAGAGACAAGCTCCTACTTATGGTGGTGGGTGATTGGTGGGTGGGTGGGGTGCTTGTGGACCCCAGGAGGACATGTCAATTGCGTGGACAGGTGTTCATGGTGTAGGGAGCCACGCACCACCATGCCTGATGTGGTGGGTGGCCACAGGAGGGGCACAAACCTGCTGCTGCTTCCCATGAAAATGATCCCATAATGAGCATGCATGCATATGGCCCTCAGTGTCTTGCATGCCCCGTGGGCTCATTTGCATTTTTTCTGGCTGAATATCGCATCATGGCTCCATTGCTCCTAGCGCTGACAGGTCTGGGGGCGCAGTTCCTGCACTTCCCTATGGGCTGCATACAGTCCAGATCCATGTTGGGGCAGTGCTACTTGACTTTGTGTCAACTCTGACATGACCCTATATTCAGTTGTATCGCTGCAGTGTACTATCCGACTGAATATAGGATTCTCTGGTCGGCAGTAAGGGCCAGTGCAGCGCAAACTTTGCACTCTGTTTTTGCCCATTACTGAATAACTAGCCCCAAATGTTTTGAATTGTTATGATTTACGTAAGTCTAGGCACAGCAGAGCACCCATCACTATAATTATGAAGATGTCCTGGGTGTTCAGGAGCATCCCCTTGCTGAGCCCCCCTCGCAGTGCCACTGGTTTTGCCCTGTGGCATGGAGGGATGCAGAACTCTGCGCTGTCAGGAAACCTAGGTTTATGTTTGGATTCGTATACAACACTTTGAATTGACAAGGAGCCATGAGCTTTGCGCAGGTAAGGCATTCACTTTTCAAAGCAGGAGGGTGTAGGCTGCTTATAATTCACCCTGCCCTTTGCTGGCTGAATGAAAGTAGCACTGGCATTAGCTATAAAGGCATCTACTCAGTGGCACTCTCAGATGGAGGAATCACTGTGGCTGTGGTGACACCAGTGAGAAGGGTGGAGGATGGGGAAAACTTCAACAAGGCCTTTGACACTTACTGCATAGGAAACTCCTGGAGGAAATAGTGCATTATGGAGTCAACAAAGTGTACAGGAAGTTCATAGCAAACTTGCTGATAGGTAAGAAGCAGAGTGGTGTTGGATGGTCACCGTGCAGAATGGAGTGTGTTCTGAGTGGAGTAGTGGTGTCAGCATGGCTCAGTTGGTAGCACATCTGCCTCTGGGCCAGCAGATTGTGGGTTCTAGTCCCACACTGGGATTGGCCTTATACCATCAACACTGGCACCCAAATGCAGTACTGCGGGGTACTGTACTGCTGGAGTGCGCCATCCATTGGATGAGACCCCTTCTACCCATCTCTGGTGCTGTCCTGTTGGGGGTCCAGGTGGAAGTAAAAGAACCCAAGGCACTTTTTGCAAGAGTAAGGGATTTTCCCATGTCCTGCCAACAATCCCTTCCTACAAAGTTGGTTCATGCAACTGTCCAAGGCTATGTGAGTGTTGATGTGCTAAATGGCTGCCACTACACATTCAGTCAGTTCACTACTCATCTAGCATTGCTTGTACAGTGTTTTGTTTTTATTTTTTATTTTGTTGAAAACTTCAGAGATTATGTTTGAGCACAAATGTTCATTTACAAAGGTTCCATGTCAAATATAGTCACAAAAAACATTACAAGTATAGTAAGCAGTTCCAGAGGAAATGCAGTTGAGTCAGGTTGAAAACACTTAGGATAAAACAATTACATATAGTTTTGAAAAAAAAAACATGCAGATCATTGTATAAAAAGTCACAGGATATGTACAGAGAGAAACCAAATAAACTTTTCAATGGTTACAATTGCATTGGACTGCAAGGTCAGACCACAAAGATCTCCTGAACGGATTCAGTATCAGATGGTTCACCTAACCAATTAGTGGCTTTGACAACAAATGATGCTTTCTGAGCTACGTATGCTGGAAAGGAGGCTGACGGGCATTACTGGCCATATTCCTTCTCTTGTATTGGTTGGAGGTGATGTGAAAGCAATTTGGTAAAGCAGGGGGTGTTAGACCCAGGAGAGCCTTTTTGGATAGCAAACAGGTCTGGAGCTTTATTCTGCTGGGTAAAGGTAGCCAGTTAGTGAGTACTTAAAGGGCACAACTATGAGTGTGGTTATCTGCACCAAGTACAAAGTGGCACGCAGTATTATATAGCAGCTTTGCTCTGTTTAGCACTCTGTCACCGCCAGCTGTGTAGACAGGGAGGCCGTAATCTATAAGTGACAGACTGGAGCTGGCCACAGTAAGGCATTTAGCATCCCCAGTGAGATTGTTCCAGTTACAACACAGGGCACCTGGCACCTAGACGTCTGTTAACTATGGCCATCAAACTTTCAACATGGGAGGCAACAGATAAGGTGCCATGAGTTACTGCAAGGTATTTAAAGGTCTTCACTTGTTCAAGATTTTGTCCCTTGCCATTTCAGGTGACAAAGTGTGGAACTTTCCTCTATTGTGGGAGGCTAGAGAAGAGGATGGTCTTGTTTTTTTTGTTTTTTTGTAATTGAGGACCCATTTGTTGTTGGAGCACCAAGTTTCTAGTGTCCTGAAGTTACTTTGAAGAGTGACGGTGGGGCTGTCAAGCTGAGGGTTTTTTGGAATAGATGACAGCAACATCAGCACAGAGGAGTACCTTGGCTGGCTGACAGGCATAAAGCAGTTCATTTATGAAGAGGTCAAATAGGAGTAGGCCCAGTGTGATGCCCTGGGGGACACCAACAGATACTCCCCTAATGTCAGGTAAGGATATATCAAGTCTTCACATGCTGGGAGTATAGCTGTGGAACCAGTCAACTGTGTTGTGTGACAAACCCAGGCCAAGGAGTTTGTTAAGTAGGAGCTTATGGCTGACCAGGTTGAAGGCCTTAGTAAGGTTTTATATGTATATATGTATATATATATATATATATATATATATATGTGTACATATACATATTTATAAAATGGGTAGGAAATTGCAGCAATATCATTAGCTGAGCAGCATCACATGACGGTGCGTATATCAGAGCGCGACCACACACCTGCACTTTTACCCCTCCAAAACAATTTTGACATTTTATAAGATAGATAAACCACTCTGAGGTGTGCGGTCGTGTTCTGATATACACACCTTAGGTAGTTGACGGTGCCCTCGTATGCATAACACACACCAAGGCGTGACGATATCAGAGACGATCAAGACACCTCAGGGTGGTATATCTATTACATATATCCATCCATCTATCTATCTATCTATCTATCTATCTATCTATCTATCTATCTATCTATCTATCCATCCATCCATCCATCCAACAAGGTCACCATTGTCAAGGGCCTCATGAACATAGTTTTGTATTCTAACAGCGCCATGTTGGTGGAGTGTAGCTTCCAGAAGTCATGCTGCTGTACACACTGGACACTGTATTTTGAGGTTTGTGACAAATTGATCAGAATTGATTCTCTCAAGGGCCTTGGATGGGGAGGAGGGTGGAGAATAGAAACGCGTCTGTAATTGGCAAGGGTAGTGTGGTTTCTACTTTTAAAACTGGTGTAACCAGTGTGGATTTCCATTATTCTGTGAACTGTGAGTATTGCTAGGAAAAGTTAAAAATTTAGAGATGGGGTGGCAAAGTTCCTACCACCAGGGCAAGAAGTTTCTCACCAACTGAATCACTCCCACATCTAGTTTTGCTAACTGCCCTACTGATTTATTTTGAGGTGTCTTTAACAGAAGCAGTCGCCTAGTTCAGAGCCCACCATTTGGGAGGTTTCAGGATCGGGTCCCCTGCAGGGGGGTTTGGGCAAGCTCGGTGGGGATGATGGAACTAAGGTCAATAAAGACTGTGTTGAAGTAATTGACAGTTCCAGTGGGATTAAAGGACCTCTTGACCCTCCACCATGAGCATCTGTGGAGATGTTTCAACTCTCTTGCTAGGGAGCTCAGAGACATTGTCCCAGAATCTTCTGCCATTGCACCAGTTCTGGATCTGCTGCTCCTTGCAGAAATCAGATTTGATCTTTGCAATCATACCGGTGCACTTATTGTGGGCTTCCTTGCACCTTTGCAGGTGGATAGGGGACCCTGTTTCCCTGACCAGTGCCTACAGATTGTCCCTCTACCTTATGCAGGCAAGGAGTTTTCGGGCAGTATTTCTCTTGCCTTGCATTTTTTAATGGGTGCAAATTTATCACAGGCATGTGTGAACTTGGAGACAAAGAATTCTAGGGCCAAGTCAAAATCATAAATGGCATCTAAGAAGCTCCAAGCAATCTGGGTCAAGTAAGATTTGAATTCAGGCATCTTCATTTTGTTTAGGACTTGGTTGACTGTGATCCGGGGGGGGGAGCAGTGGCCTGGTCTGTTTAACTGCCCGTAGACACTGCACCAGGGAGTGGTCTTTTAGGGCATCTGGTAGAACTTTGACAACTTTAACTCTGTTGGGATGTGTAACTAGTACCAGTCGAGTAGTATCACAGTGCCTGTTGTGTAATTGGTCATGGTGTGCTCAATGACCATTTATGTGAGAAATAGGTTGGACATCTTATCTTATGACCTGTGCTGGAACTGATGTTAAAGTCACCAGTAATAATGTATTCCCATTTCTGACTGAGTTGCATGAAGTAGTGAGTAAGGATTCTATGGCCAGATTCTATTCACCTGGTGGGATATATACAGACAGAGTGTCAAGAAATTTGTGCCTTCACCCTATGAAAACCTCTAATGCTAGGCATTCACAGTCCCTGGTTAGGTCTTTGATCACAGTTTTAGAGGCTTGCAGGACTGATCTGAGGTAGATAAGGCACCCCACTCCACTTGCCTGTTCTATCTTCCCTGAAGATATTGAAGCCTGTCAATGAGATGGTGGCATCAGATATATGTGGACTGAGCCATGTTTCAGTTAAGGAAAATAATGTCTGGCTACACTAACTTGACCCAGGCTTCAAACTGGGCAAATTTAGTAGGAGACTGCAATTATTTAGGAGACTATGTTCAGTAGTCTTTGATCATGGTGCCAAACCCAAAGTTACCAGCAGGGTCTAGTTGGGATGGACATTGCCAAACAGTAGGAGTAGCATTATTTTAAGGCCCTGGTCAGCTGACTCTGGAGGCAGTGCTTCAGTCTCCAGGTTTTACTTCTAGGAAGGAGGGGCAGGTATGTGGTCCTGCAGACACAGCCATAGTTGAGCAAACCCATAGCACTCCCCATGTGCCACCAGAGTTAGGTGTCCAATGTGGGGGCATATGGGTGGAGGCTCAGGTACTGTAGGGTTGTTCAGGGGGATCAGTAGTAGGCCTTTGTATCAGCGTGGACCAAGGGAGATAGCCTTTATCTCTGAGGGCTCTATAGGTTCAGGCAACAAAGCTGTGGGTAAGCAAGTCAGTAGGAATAATATTGCAAAGAGCATGTTTGCATCATGGAAGGGTTATAGCAGTTTGCAAGTAAAAGAGGCAGGTCACTGACCCTTAGCCCTAGGACACAGTCCACCATGAGGGGTGTTAGTAAAATTACAATAGCTGTGCAGGTGGTAGCACCAGTAATAAACAATTTAAACACTATTGCCATTCAGAAGTAGGTACTAGCAGCAGCCATTCATGAGACCCTTCACCAGCTAACCTTAGAACACAAGCTACCAGGTAGGGTGTTAGCAACCGAAAAGATAAGGGAGGCAGCAACCAATATTATGCAGAATAAACTCTATTAGCAGACAGAACCATAGCCCATACTTATATTTGGTGCTCAAATACTGGTCACTCAGATGAGGTGCTAGCAATACCACAGTAGAGGTAGAGGTGGCAACAAACAGTAAAGCACAGTTGTAATACTTTTCAGCAATCAGAATGTGCTACAGGGTGATCAAAAGCAGCCCATGGTTGTACTTAGTAACTATAAAACCCAGGACCCACTGGGAGACATGCAACTTGATTGCTCAGTGAGTGCCTTTCCTGGTGAAACTTTTCAATAAATAAATAAATAAATACAACTCAGACCCCCTGATAAAGTGCTAGCAGTGCAATAGTATGAATAAGGGTGTCAGCAGCTGATAAAATACCTTTAACATTACCAGCAGTAAGGCAGTAGCAGGGAACTCAGAAGGTAGTACTTGGTAACCTGAAAACACAGACCAGATGTAAGATATAATCCCTCAGCTATAAATTTTTACAATCCAGAGCCAGCCTGAGCCAGTCACCAGACACCAGACCATGGATACGTCAGCACGACACCAACTTGATTAGTGTCACATGAGAAAGCATGGGATTTGGTGATTTGAGGCTTGGGTTACTGAACGTAGTCAGGAAGAAACAGGAAAGAAGATTTCATTGAGTGGGGATCAGGTTATCAGAATGCCTGTCAGCAATGTTGGAGATATGGGAGCAATTAATCCTTCAAGGAATATACTGGTCATAAAACAACAGGTACCAGGTTTCTGGAAACAGACAAATTAGAATAGCAGAAGTCATACAAACTTGTTGAAATCTCTGCTAAAGCAGATCTTTAAAAGTTAATTCTGAAGAAATTACTCATGCCCAGTGCTCCGTTGTAGTATTGCTTTGGGATACAATGTTTATGTAGCACGCTATATAAATGCCAGTCCTCTTTCTTATCCCAGGGGTCAGCACTGGGTTTGTTGATTTTTAACATATTTAGTGATGACCTACAGGAGAGGGTCAGCGGCATGGGCCATGTAGTTTACTGATAATACTAGTATGGCAAAAACAGTGGATTCATCGGGGATGGAGGAGGTTGAATAAACTATGGGGAACTCTCCATACATTAGGGGTGGGTGTGGTTGAGAAATTGGAGGGGTCAAGATTTAATGTGCAGAGGTGAAAAATACTAGGAATCAGGGTTGCACATACTGTACACCATGCGTGAGGAGTAGTGGACAGCTCCAAAGAGTAGTTTTGAGGGGTAATTATGGACAATATTCCATAAGATCAAATACAATGTTGGAATACGTACGTGAAGGGGTGTATGGAGAGGTCAAAGAAATGATCCTTCCTGTACGAGGCATTAGTTAGACCACACCTGGAGTATTGCATCCAGAAGAGATCCAGAGGGTTTAGCACAGGCCACCATGTTGATGAACTGTTTGGGGCTACAGCAGAGCGCAGATCTGCCCTACTCAAATTATTCATCCTATAGAAGAGAGAGCTGAAAGGAGAGATAATAAGTGTTCTTATTACTAAAGGGGACAGGAAAGGTGAAATATGCACAGTTGTTTGAGCTGGTGATTGCAAGCAGAACTAGCGGACGTGCACTCAGATGGGGGGTAACAGGAAAAGGAAACATTAAAAAGCATTACTTTTTATAGATGGTGGTTAACATGTGAAGTATCCTACCCAGTGAAGATGTGGAAACTAGCATTGTTCAGGCATTCAAAGCAGGACTGCAGTAGATATCATTCTAAGGAGGCATGGTATTTAAAAAGCAACTTTCTGTTATAATAAAAAGATTGAAAACATCAGATTTACACCCATTACGTTTTAACCTTATTGTTTTCTAGTTGTTTATTTTTTTAATTCCCCCCCCCCGCTGTTGGTCTACTGAATATTGTAGATAATGCAGCAATTATTTCACTGAGTCTTTCAAAATGTAGAACTCTTCCCTGCAAACCACATAGTTGCTGTTTATGACATCACGGCCTGTTATCATGGCAAGCACTATGATGTCATTGACAAAGGCACTATGAGGTCAACAGGGGAGAGGCGAATATTTTCTATACAGACTTTTTTAGATGGACTACCAAGAAGTGCTGTAAATCATGGAAAGGAACATAGAAAATGAAAAAAACAAGTGCTCTCTAGTAAATTGTAACAGCTGAAAATCTCTCTCTTTTTTTTTTAAACCAGGAGACACACACTGAGCTGAAAGCTTTTTTACAGGTGCAACCTGGGAGCACAAGGAAGTTAAGTGATTTGCTCACAGTCACATAGTATGCAAGTGGGGGCTGTGGGATTCAAACCTCCGTCTTCAGGTTTGTAGCTCAGAGCCTTAAACCATTGCTGTATACTGCCTCCTATTATGAAAGCACATACTGAAGTGCAGAATTGCTCTTTACAGTTAGACAGCATGAATAGGGGTAACATTCTGGCTGATAAGCTTGGATGTGTGTCCATGTTCAAACAGGGTATAGTTCTTGGCATATGGCTAGACAAGATGAATCCTAAGTTCCTTCTATCACCTCATTACTATGGAACCATATTAAAACTAAGAGATGAGGCACCCCCCCACACACACACACTATATCAGGAGGAACGGAGTATTGGGACTGATATTTGTTAATTACAGAAAGGAGGTACTTTACTTACAATGATTTCTGTGACCATGCAGGTTTTCGCTACTAAGACACCAAAGCACAAAAAAGCAACATTCATTTGAAGGCTCAATTAGACTGTATCGTCAAGAATCTGCATCAGCATAACCTCCGGTCGTGATTACATTGATTCTGTTGGTTTTCTTTGTTCTTGTCTGTATACAGTAAAGTGTTTGTTCAGTGAAGACTGACTAATGTGGAGATCATTTTGACAGGTGTTAATTATAAAATTTCAACGTTGCCTTCCGTTATGAACTCTCAGTTTGCCACAGATTAGTGCAGGTTTTCCATTAGCTATCCAAGCAGTGATTACCTTGCAGTAGTTAATTGCCATGGAACTACATGAGCGCTATCCAAGTTTATTAAAAATACTCGCATGAAAGATGTCTCAGCAGAAAACTGCAAACTTGCTGGAGCTGGCAACAAAATGCCATCAGAGCTGCAGGTGAGCTAGCAACAATTGCATCTAACAATGTCGGGTGTCATTAAGCAAGTCTTGACAAAACCTTACTGCATATCCTGGGCTGGCTGTAAGACAACAAATTAAATATAAGGTTACTTAACTGACACACAAAGCCTGACACAGTCTGACCCCTGTGTATCTCCGCAACCTCCTGACCACTTATGTACCCACCCAGGCGATCCAGCTATTCCACAGGTTAGGGGCTTTTAAGTATTCCAGCATCCTGTTCAAATTTGACCAGCAACTAAACTTTTAAAGTCACAGCCCCTGATCTGTGTAATACAATTCCACTTACTATCCACCAGGCGCCCACCATAATTTTGTCGTGAGAGGCTTATTTTTAGCTATTTAACAGAAACATAGAAATAGACTTTGACGGCAGATAAGGACCGCTTGGCCCACCCGGTCTGCACATTTCCCTACCTATTGGATGAGCTGCAGATCCTAGTTAACCAACAGCCTACTTCCTCCTACCCCCCACTATAATTACCTTATGTCGGTCCCATGCATTCTTGAATTCCCCCACTGTTCCATGCGTCCACCACCCTCTCCATGAAAAAATACTACCTCGCATTGCCCCTAAGCCGTCCCCCCACCATCTTCAAATTGTGCCCCCTTGTTCTTGCACATTTCTTTTTCTGAAAGATGATACCCTCTTGGACTTTGTTGATTCCCTTGAGGTACTTGAAAGTTTCTATCATGTCCCTCTCTCTCTTCTTTCCTCAAGGGTATACATATTAAGCTTCTTTAGTCTCTCTTTGTATGGTTTCTGGTGCAGACACTGCACCATTTTAATTACCTTCCTCTGGACTTCCTCCATCCTATGTCCTTGCGGAGATGGGGTTTCCAGAACTACACGCAGTACTCCAGATGGGGTCTCACCAAACGTCTGTACAGAGGGTGACAACTTTCTGTTTTCTACCGGTGATGCCTCTCCCTATTCATCCCAGTATCCCCAGCCCTCCTTACTGCCTTCTCACATTGCCCGCCTATGTTTAGGTCATCTGATATGACTACCCCCAGGTCCCTATCCATTTCTGTTGTTGTTAGTAACCCCCCCCCAATTGTGTACTCTTTCCCTGGGTTTTTATTTCCCAGGTGCATTACATAGAAACATAGAATGTGACAGCAGATAAGGACCGCTTGGCCCACCTAGTCTGCCCATTTTCCTACCTAACAGATAGGTTGCAGATCCTAGTTAACCAACAGCTTACTTCCTCCTACCCCCCACTAGGACTGCCTTATGTCTGTCCCATGCATTCTTGAATTACCCCACTGTTCTTGACTCCACGACCTCCTCAGGGAGGCTGTTCCATGCATCCACAACCCTCTCTGTGAAAAAATACTTCCTCACATTACCTCTGAGCCGTCCCCCCTCTATCTTCAAATTGTGCCCCCTTGTTCTTGCACATCTCTTTTTCTGAAAGATGCTACCCTCTTGGACTTTGTTGATTCCCTTGAGGTACTTGAAAGTTTCTATCATGTCCCCTCTCTCCCTTCTTTCCTCAAGGGTATACCTATTAAGGTCCTTTAGTCTTTCTTCGTATGTCTTCTGGTGCAGACTCTGCACCATTTTGGTTGCCCTCCTCTGGACAGCTTCCACTCTGTCTATGTCTTTGTGGAGATGGGGTCTCCAGAACTGCACACAGTACTCCAGATGGGGTCTCACCAACTGTCTGTACAGAGGGATAACAACTTCCTGTTTTCTACTATTGATGCCGCTCCCTGTGCATCGCAGTATCCCCCCAGCCTTCTTTACTGCTTTCTCACATTGCTTGCCCACCTCTGATATAATTACCCTCAGGACCCTTTCCATTTTACTGTTGTCAGTATCTCATCCCCATTGTGTACTCTTCCCTGGGTTTTTGTTTCCCAGGTGCATTACCTGCACTTCTTTGCATTGAATCTGAGCTGCCATACATCTGACCACTCCTCCAACCTTGTCAAGTCCCTTCATCCTTTTCACTCCATCTTGTGTATCAACCCTGTTGAAGATCTTTGTGTCATCTACAAAAAGACATACTTTTCCTTCCAGTCCCTCTGCAATATAACTTATAAAGACATTAAAGGACCAGCACCAGTACTGAACCCTGTGGTACCCTGCTAGTAACCCCCTTTCTCTGGCGAGGGACTCTGTTTACTATTACTCTCTGTATCCTGTTGTCCAGCCAATTTTACCTTGTATACCACCCTGGGACGACTCCCAGGCTGGCTAACCTGTTTATTAATCTTTTGTGTGGGACTGTGTCAAATGCCTTGCTAAAGTCTAGGTAGGCCATGTCCACAGCCCTCCTGGTCTACTACTTTGGTCACCCAGTTAAAGAAATCTATTAATTCATCTGACATGATCTTCCACTGTGAATCTATGCTGCCTTTTGGTCCTGTGCCCCGCTGACCTCTAGGTACTCAACAATTCTTAGCTTCAGAAGTGATTCCATCATTTTCCTACCACTGAGGTCAAACTGACAGGTCTGTAGTTTCCTGCCTCGCTCCCACTTTTGTGAAGGGGAATCACATCTGCCTTCCTCCAGTCCTCAGGTACCACCCCATCCTCCCATGAGGATACAGTATTGCCTAGTGGCTAGAGCACAGAGCTGTGAACCTTTAGACCCAGTAGGCCAGGGTTTGAATTCCACAATATGCAACATGCATACTCAGTGACCTTAAGCAAATCATGTAACCTCCCTGCACTTCATTCTGCCCTAGGCTGTGCATGAAAATGTGCTTCAGCTGCATGCGCCCTTCACAGCCCAACATTCTAAATAACTATGTAACCAGGCCCTACATTGTAAATCTCTATGGGGTCATCGCTCCTGTTTCCTGGACCATACTGGACCAGAGTGTTGTACAGTCCATGAAACCTACTCATCTGAAGCCGCTATTACTTCTCTCAGGGCAGATACCATATAATAACCCTTCTCATGGCATCAGGTGTGCCTGGATCATAGCCAGGATCCCCTCTGTGTCTAAGGATAAGGTGGTCTCTGTTTGCTGGTGGGTCCCTGTTACATAAAAAAAAGTCACCATCCAGCTATTTACAGGTTCAGCCCTTTTTTCCTCTTTGGTCACTCCCAAGTGCATTCTGCTTGGTGTCACTTTTCTGTCAGATCAGTAATAAATCACACTACTACATGATGGGTTGTGGTCACATTCACTAAACTAGTTACACACACACATGGGAATGCAGTCTTTGAATCACTCTCCTGGTCAGCACTGTAAAATAGGTTCAATCCTGACACCAGACACTGGACATAAGTCAGAAATGTAGGGTCGCTAAATTCTATACATCTTCAGGAGCCCCGTTTCTCCCCCTGATCCTTGCTATTTACCAATGGATGAGATTATACCTTGGAACAGAGCCTTTCCAACTCTGCCTTCTGAATTTACCATATCTCCCACCTTGCTTCAGTATATGCTTTGTGTTCATTCATTTCTCACATACTTTATGATGCTGTAGCATCAGTTTAACTGGTGTGCAGAAGGCAGCACCAGTGTAGGGACTTTCACTCAGGCACTTCCAGCAGACAGCTACCCCAGCTCTGGGTGCCTCAAAACAACCAGTTCCTTACTCTCATTGGATGGTGTGCTCACTGGATGGGGTCCTGGGCCCTAGCACAGCAGCCCATACCTCAGTCTGGCCTCTGGCAGCAGCTGGCTTTCTTATTAGGTCCTCTGTCAAAGGAAACTTCTTTGATGTCCATCCCAGCTTGGAATTTCCCATGCAAATAGTAGACCTGTTTCCTACCTGTATCAGCAGCTCATTCTCTGTCACCAGATCTCTCACCATCTTCAGCATGACTGGTAGCGTCTCTCAGGAACAGGATCAAACCATCCCCAAAAGGTAAACACTTTGTTGAGATCTGCAATGCAGGGCACCAGAAACCTCTCTTGAGAGCAACTCCTTAGGATACTCCCACTCTCCCATGTATCCCTTACACTCCACTAGAATTAATTGCAATCTACACTAAATGACCTTCAGATGCCAAATTCTCAGAGTGTTCACAGCTGCTCTGGTGTCTGTCCCTGGAGGCTATCAGAAGACTAGACAATAGAGTTCTGTTGTTCTCACATCCCTCAATCTACAGGCAAATGCTGCAAGCGAGGGGCCCATGTCTGCTGCAAGTAAGGGGCCCTTGTCTGCTGCAAGTGAGGGGCCCTTGTCTAATCAGGCAATGTTGCAAATGACCCACAGCAAGGGTGCCCCAAAGGCACACCTGTACCTTCCTATCACTTTACCATCATGACGTTTCATCACAACACCCAGCCACTGGCATTCTAAAATCAACCCACTGGCTTTCAGAGGCTTCATCAATCAGTATGTCTCGTAGTTTGGCACTGTACTGTTACAAAAATTAATTTAATCAAACTTTTTCTTGTTGATACATTTTATGTTCTCTAGGGATATTTATTGGCTTTCTGTCAATGTATTGCCTGACTGGATGAGATTACCTGCTGTTTATATTACCTGTGGAATTTTTGCTTACATTTTGTCTTGTTAATATGTTTGCTCTGAGCTATGGAAGGGTGCCATGTATAAATAAGAAATACCCACCTACCAAAATTAAGCTACACTTTCTTGCAAGTTTGTAATGTCAATAATAAGAACTGATGATAGTTGCGGAATCAGCCTGCACTAAGCACTTTGTCATTTCTTTTTATCCACTTTTCTTGGGGGGAGTGGGGTGGGTGTCATCAAGGTACAGGTCAGGAAACACAGGAAAAACCAGGAGTAGTTGTAAAATTTGCAAAAAATATTTATTTACGCTAGCAGTAAAATAAAAAAAATAAACTTGTTCAGAATAACTATTTACAAAGGAAGAATAAACAGCAGGTTCATCAGAGTTTTCCTTCAATCTCTGTGTGTCCATCTCTGCAAGCAATTGCAGCTGTCTTATAAGTCCCTTCCAACAACCCCCTTCTTAACAAGCATCCTGTTTTTTCTAAAATGTCCTTTTAAGTATCAGGCAGGTGCTGCTAGAACACAGTGTCACAGAACAGAGGCCCCTTTTTCCACAGCTCTTGCAAAAGGCTTAAAAATGCACCCAGGTAACCCCTTGAGTTTTTAATAGTTTTTTGCAATCATCTCAAACTATAATTATATACATTTCAAAAATTAACACTGTATAATTTCTACACAAAGGGATCCCAATATCAGTTACATTTCCACATAATGATTTGCATATATTTCGATACCAGCAGATATGCAAGGGAGGAAAAAAGAGAACAGCAAGTGAAGACAGAGACAGCGAGAGGCAAAGAATTGCGAGACTGTCGGGGTGATCAAATCCTAGGTCTCACAGGAAAATTTGGTTGTGCAACCAGACAGACAAGAGACAGGAAAAGAAAGGAAAAGAACAGATCATTGCATTTAAACACTTTCTCCCTAACAACTGGGACAAGGTCCTATTCTGCCCTGTCACATACACCCTGTGACAGGGTAGAATAGGACCCTGTCCCTTTTGTTAGGGAGAAAGTGTTAAAAATGCAAGGATCTGTATTCTTTCCTTTTCTCTCTCCTCTTGGTTGTGCAACCAAGCTTTCCTGTGAGACCTTTGGACTTGATCAACCCGAACAATCTCGCAATCCTTTGTCCCTCACTGTCTCTCTCTTTTCTCTTGCTGTCTTTCCTCCCTTGCTTATCTAGTTCTGGCAATATAAAATATATGAGAACCAGTGTATGGAAATGTAGCTGATAATGAGGTCACTTTTATTCAGAGAATTGTGTTACTGTTGAAATGTATATATTTATAATTTAAGAGAACTGTAAAAAGCCAGAGGTTATTTAAATTCAAATGCCTGAGCCTTTTGCAAAAGCTGGAGATGCCTCAGGAAGTGCTCAGTGTTCTAGCAGCTCCAGAAATTGACAAAGATCAAAATGCTTGCTGAGGTGGGGGTCGGAAAAGATATAAAAACAGCTAAAGCTGAGCTGCAAGGTAGAGTTTTGTTTTACAAGAGATTTTATTTGCTACTGTACATAGTTATTCTGATCAGGTTTATTTTATTTTATGTTACTACAACTACAAATAAATAATTTTGTGGAATTTTACAACTGTTCTGGGTTTTCTATGCTTCCTGACCTGTGCCTCGATGACACCCCCAAGAGGGAACCTGTTTCTAGGGACATGGATATGTTGTTCATCCACACTCATTGGCAGTATCCTTGCGCTTTAAATCTTGCCGGAAGGTCTTCAAGCTTGCTCCTCCCACCCACCGGGTGGTATAACTCTCGGCTCGCCCCATGACGCCAGATCTTCCTTACCGCTTGAAGCTCAGGTTCCCTCCTTTAATACTGGTTCCTGTTTCTCCGTTTGCGGTTAAAATAAAATTTGCAAGACTTCTGGTCTTCGATCCCTCGTGACTGTGATGGACCAATCGACTCCCGGTTTGAGATGCCCATGGTGGCAGAAGATGTCTCGGACGGATCCACACTCCACGTGGTGTCTACTGCTTAGGCTTGAAGCACGACCCGCGGGCCGACCTGTGCTCTGCTACCGACCTCGTCCTCGAGGCCGTGCTGCCCGGTGCAACTGGGCCGTCCCGGCGTTCCCTCGGTGAAGTCCAAGGAGGCCGGTTGGCGGTGTCCCGGCGGCGGCATCGGCGGATCAGCTTCGAGCGGATGGTAAGCCCCTCGGCGAGAGGCGGCGAGGTCGTATCTTCCCTGCCGCGGCATTTATCCCGCTCTCTCGGTTCTTCCTACACGGCTTCTTTTAAGGAGTTTTGTCTGTCCCTCTCCACTAAGGAGAAGGGCTCGTGCCTGCTGGACCTTATTCTCGGTCCAAAAAGAGGGACAAGGTAAGTCTCCGTCGATGCTCTTGGAGCGGAAAGGGTCCTCTCCCGGGCCGTCGTCCGTCGGCTTGTCGACGCTCCGGCTGACCACTGGCCTCACGGGTGTCCCTGGCCAGGTCAGTGACCGAGACTCCCACTGATGAAGTCGAGATTTTCTCGACCCATTGGACGGGCTGTCGCTTTAGCAGCCGATTTCCCTCTCTCGGTTCCCCGGAGGAGTTGAGATCCCTTGGTGGTTTCTCAGCCTCCGTTCCGGAGCTCGGATGGACCTTCCGAGCCGGCGGAGTGCCGTTCCGCCGTCCCTTCACCGCCCCGGAATTGGGACTTTGTTCGGTTCGACCCTTGGTCCAGCTGCTCCCACCGTCATAGGCGGTCTCGGCCCTGCATGCAGCGGGCGTCCGCTGCCCTCCTCCTCGGATGAGGGAGGTCAGCGGAAATTACGACGGCACGAGGACCTTATGTTGCAACAGGCCCTGGCCGGGAATAAGCCGACCGGCGCCTTCCCCTGGCTAAGGGTTGTCAATGAATCGCCGACATAACCCCTCGCCGACTTGTCCGAGGAGTTTGCACTAGGTGTTGAAACTGCCAAACTAGTTGCCCACCGAGCTCGTGAACTCCGCCTCCACAGCCATTAATTGGGGCCCGCCCGCGATTCGGTCACAAGGGGTTTACCCCATTGTTGTCAGTTACCCTCACCTCACCGACCTCGCAGGTGAAGGGTGGTTTAGCCAGAGGCAGTTTCGAGGACCCTTCTGTCTGAGATGATTCTCCTTTTTCCAAGCGACTGGACTTGGAGTCTTCAGGAGGTTGGTCAATGGACTATAGTCTGTGCCTTTAGACTGCTCGCTCATCTCGAGTTACCGGGATGGAGTTCCAACTGCTTTCAAACGGGCCAGGGTATCCCTCACGATTCTGGACCGAGGGATTCTCCAACGAGGCCTTTCCCGTGGCCGAGGTTGCTAGTGGTCCGCACTGAACTTTGGCAGCGCCCTGCTCGTTTTCGGGCCAGGATGGCCAGGAAGTATGCGGTCCCTACCGTTCCTTTTTTTTTTTCTGAACACCCTCTGCTGAGGGGTTGTTATTGACAGCTTCGCGCCAGCCGCAACGCCAGGATGTGGACAAACCTGACAAGGAGTCCAAGAAATTGACCACGTCCTGCGAAGTCACGCTATGCCTCTCTCGGTTTCTCCAGCTGTTCGGTTCTCTCATGGCACATTTTTCATGCCCAGCTCCTGGATGAGGTCGTTCTCATCTTCCCGCCCGATCTGCAGACGTTACAGGTGCGACCAGGTAGGGTAGTGGCCAAACAGCAGCCCAGACTGCTTTGATATAGGGGGCTATGTGCCAGATCGGTGGCGTGGCATGTTGCCGGCGGCTTGGCTGAGGATATCACCTTTACTGGATACCAGCACAAGTTGGCTAGTTCCCTTTGGGACTGACCCTTCGCCCTGGGGTGGAAGGTCACCTGCAGAGGATCGAGAAGTCCAATGCCACCTTGACTCGGTCTCTTCCGCCAGAAGGACAAAGGCCGCAAACCACAGCCTAAGCTCCTTCGCCCTTCTGTGCCCCCGGGCGCCGCCTGCCCAGTAACGCCAGGCCAGGCAGGTCGCCTTGCATCCCAAACCCAAGCCGCCGCTTCCTCTAACAGGAGACAGGGGAGGGCCCAGGAGGTCCTCCGGTCCTCCTCCTCCAAGCCTGCCCAGTGACGGGCTGAGGGTGTCGCCCATCCCCGCCCTTACCCCTGGGTCCCTTGGGGACGGCCTCGCATCTTCCGTTCCACCTGGTCCGCTGTTACCACGGACAGGTGGGTCTTGAGGTAGGGAAGAGGCCTGCCTCTGGAATCTGAGCAGGCACTACTCCTTCAGAGCCGCCGCCTCGGGGGCTTCGGGATCCCAGCTCACTGGCGGCTCGCCGAGTTTATTATCGCTCCCTCCTCCAGAAGGAGGTGGTAAGAGAGGTGGTGACCCTCCTTCAGACCCAGGTTTGTGTCCAGGTACTTCCTGGTTCCAACGGACGGGGCTTGCGCCTATTTCTAATTCCACACGACCTAAACAAGTTCCTATGCTCTCGAACCTTCAGGATGGTCACTTGGCTCAGATAATACCATCCTTGAACGCGGGTGTGTGGTTCCTGCTCTGGACTTGCAGGAGCTGCTCACGCCCCTATCCGTCTGCCTCACCAGAGACTTTCTGCCTTGCCGGAAGGATCTCTTCGAGTTCCAAGCCATGCCCTTCGGCTTTGTCTCCAGCTCCCAGGGTCTTCACCAAATGCATGGCAGTGGTGACAGCATTCTGCGGCGCCCGAGGGGTCCGGTGTACCCTTACCTGGACGACTGGCTGATAGCAGCTCCTCCAGGAAGGAGGCGGAGTGGTCCAGAGATCTGGGCCCTCCAGGTTCGCTCTCAACTGGGCCTCCTTATCAACGAGGCCAAGCTCTGAACTCGAGCCGAGCAGGTGATTCTATTCATCGGGCGCAGCCGACTCTCTCTCGAGCCAGAGCGGCTCCCGCGGACAGGGCCGAGGTTCCTTTCCTCCTTGCCCGATCATTTGGTTGGGCACTGCGCCTGCCCGGGACTTCCTGCGCCTCCTGGGTCTCATGGTGGCCTGTACCAGCGTGGTCCGTTGGGCCTGCTTGGAACATGCGCCGCCCCTTCAGTGGGATCGGCCAGCCAGTGGTCATAACGCCATGCATCCCTTGACTAGCTTGTGTCGGTGACAGTAGGGATGTGGAACGCCTCCAGTGGTGGACTGCCCAGATCATTTGCAGGAGGGCATCCTGCTCGCCTCCGCCCCGAGCCGACGGTCTCTCTGTCGACCGATGCGCTCTCTGATGGGTTTGGTGCTCATCTGGGGAACACTGGCCTTATGGCCTCTGGTCCCCTCGGGGAGTCCTGAGTGCCACTATCACCTGTTGGAGCTCCGAGCGGTCCGCCTAGCTCTCACCGCTTCTTTGCTCCGTTCCTCCGGGGTGTGGAAGTGGTCCTAGTCCAGACGGACAATACCACGACTATGTACTATCTAAACTGGCTTGTGGGCGGGACGCTGGCCCATGCTTCTAAGTGCAAGGAAGCCCATTTGGCTCACTGCATGCAGCCTGGAGGCGGATCTCCAGTCATTCACGTGGCAGGAGCTCAACACCCCGGCCGATGCCCTGAGCCGGATAGGGGCTGCATCCCACTTAGTGGTTCTCCTGCCTGAGGTAGTACAGCATCTGTTCTCCTCTTGGGGTACACCTCAGGTGGACCTGTTTGCCTCCATGGAGAATGTGGCTGAGTCTGTTCCATGCCCGCCCCTCAGCAGGGCTCGCTGCAGGGGATGCCTCTCGAGGCAGTGGACCCCGGCCTCCTTTATGCTTTTCTCCATTTCCCTTGATCCACAAGCAGGTGCTTCTCAAGGCGAGGAGGGACAAGGCGAGGGTGATTCTGATAGCCCCAGACTGCCTCGCTAGTTCTGGGTACCCAGATCCTCAGTCTCAGCTCCAGGACCCATGGGCAGCCCAGCTCGCCCGGACCTGTTTTCAGGTCAATCAGGGGAAGGTGTTCCATCCGACCTTTCAATCCTGCACCCTGACGGCCTGGTTCCTGAGCTGCCAGAGTTCCAGGCCTTTGGTTCTTTCCGACGCAGGTCCTCAATGTAGTTGAGGCGCCCGTATGAGTCGACTAGAAAATGTTATGCCTTCAAATGGAAAAGGTTTTCCATTTGGTGTCAGGGCAAGGGCTTGACCTTCCTCCTGTTCCTGGCAAGCATCTTGACTATTTATGGTCCCTTTCTAGTCAAGGGCTTAGGTCGATCGCACCTAAGGGTGCACCTGGCAGCCATTCTGCCACACGGCGCTGGCCGGAAGCAGTCGTGGCGCAGGAGAAGGTGGTCTGCGCTTTTCAAAGGCCTTGATCACATTTCTCCAGTGCGGGAACTCACCTCCGTGGGATCTACTGCTGGTACTGGCAAAGCCTCATGGGCAAGCTTATTCGAACCTATGCACAGGTGTGCTTTCTCTCACCTGTCGTGGAAGACCGCCTTCTTGGTGGCTATCACGCCAGCCAGAAGGATGGGAGAGCCTCCAGGCTTTCCATCGAGTCCCTTACCTGGTCTTCCACAGGGACAGCAGTTGTCCTGCTTCCCACCCAAATTCCTTCCGAAGGTGGTGTCGGAGTTTCACCTTAACCAGGTGTTGACTCTGCCGTGTTTCTACTCCTAATCACACTGGAGGTTTAATATAGGCTCCATACTTGACCTTGAGAAGGGCGCCGCTTATTATAAGGAGCGTGACGGTTGAAATTGGGAGAGGTTCGCCAGCTGTTTGTCACTCACGCTGAAGCCTGATCTGCAGACCTGCAGCTAAGCGACGATAAGCAGGTGGTAACCTCCTGTATAGATCTCTTGCTATAAGTTGGCGGGCATGGAGCCCCAGAGGGATAAGAGCTCATTCTACCCGCCATACTGCTGCAACGGTGGCTGCTTCCAGGGATGTCCCTATCCAGGAAATCTGCAGGGCTGCTACCTGGAGTCAGCAAACACCTTCATTACCCACACCACCGTAGCCTTGAGTCACTTGGGATGCTGGTTTTGGGGCCTCGAATCTCCAGTCTCTTTCCCAAGTAAGTATATGGGGTGTGCGCTTGCCCCTCCTCCCGGAGAACTGCTAGAGTTCTGCCAATGAGTGTGGATGAACAACATATCCATGTCCCTAGAATACAGGTTACTCACCTGTAATAGAGTTCTAGGAATGGTATATGTTGTTCATCCACACCATCCACCCGACTCTCCGGCCTGACGCGACAACCTGAGTTTTCCAGCGGCCAGATCTGCCATGGGGCGGAGAGCCGAGAGTTATACCACCCGGTGGGTGGAGGAGCAAGCTTGAAGACCTTCCGCAAGATTTAAAGCGGCAAGGATACTGCCAATGAGTGTGGATGAACAACATATACCATTCCTAGAACTCCTGTTACAGGTGAGTAACCTGTATTTATCGAACAGGTTTCCAAAACATTCTATTCATTCTCTAACAATATTAGCTTTTATCAGAAATTAAGCACATGTGCATTATCTTTTTTTCTACAACAGTATATCATACAGTAAAGCTTAAACTCACACATTTGTTTTTCAACCTTTAGAACCCTCAAGTCCTGATACATATCTTGACAGAAAATCAGCATTGCTAGTCTCTTTACCAGATTTGTGTATCCCCATGAATTTAAATGGCTGTAGTGCCAGGTACCGCCTTGTGATTCTGGAATTTTTGCCTTTCATTTGGTTAAGCCAACAGATGATTTTGATCTGTTATAAGTACAAAGTCAGTTCCTAGCAAATAAAACTTAAGGTACTCCATGGCCCACTTTGCTGCTAAACATTCCTTTTCAATGGTGGAGTACTCTTCTCTGTCATGCAATTTCCTACTTATGTACAGATAGGATGTTCCGCCTCATCTATATTTTGACTCAGGACTGCACCTAGACCTACCTCCGATGCATCTGTTTGTAACAAGAATGGTTTCTCAAAGTCTGGGCTCCTTAAAACAGGGGCCAAACATAATGCAGCCTTAATGGCTTGAAAAGCTTCATCACACTCTGGGGTCCATTTCACATTATTTGGGTTCTGTTTCTTCATGAGTTCAGAGAGGGGAGTAGCTAATTCAGCAAAGTTGGGAACAAATCTCCGATAATACCCAGCCAGCCCTAAAAATGACCTGACATGTTTCTTTGTTTTAGGAACAGAGCTGTTAGTTACAGCTTCTATTTTAGAAACCTCTGGCTTAACTTCTCCATTTCCCAACACACAACCCAAATATCTGGTTTCCTACATGTCCAATGCACATTTGGTAGGATTAATAGTCAGACCTGCATTTTTGATAGCTTGGACAACTGCTTGTAGGTGTTCCAGGTGGCTTTTCCAGTCTGGACTGTACACCATGACATCATCCAGGTATGCAGCACAACAACCAGTGTGAGGTGATAAAATTACCTCCATGTAATGCTGGAATGTAGCTGGTGCACCATGTAAACCAAATAGCATGGTGGTGAACTGATAGAATCCAACAGGAGTTGTAAATGCAGTTTTGTCTCTGGATTCTTTAGCTAAAGGGATTTGCCAGTAACCCTTGGTGAGATTGAGAGTACTGATATACTTTGCACTCCCCAGTCTGTTCATCAGATCATCTATTCTGGGCATAGGATAACTGTCAAATTCTGACACTTGATTAAGTTTCCTAAAATCAATGTAGATTATTACACCCCCTTGTTTTTTTATTTATAATCACCATTGGTGATGACCAAGCACTTCTCTACTCTTCTATGATACCTAATGTTTTCATTTTTTGTATTTCCTTAACCACACCAGCTCTCAACTGCTCTGGTAACCTGTATGTCTTTTGTTTAATAGGACGAGCATTCTTTGGCACTATTATGTGCTCAACCCATTTTGCTCGGCTTGGTACTATGGTAAAAGTACTGTTAAATGTCTTTAGCACATTACAAATGTCCGCAGTTTGTTCTGAGGTTAAGGAAACATTCACCTTACAGCATCAGCATTTACAGTTTGTTCCAGTCTATCATAAGCTACATCAATGTCTTCCTTATCAGTTTCTGGTAAAACTAGCAAAACAGCTTTTGCCATTTTTTCAACCCACTTCTTGAGGAGGTTAGCATGGTGTATCTTAGTAGGAATTTTCCTGTCAGGGGTCTCAATCTCAGTTAACAGTGCCAGTACATCTAAACACTCTATGAAGCCCTTGCCACTTCATTAACAGTTTCTTTTCTGCTGTGGGTAACAGTAGCAAAACGTTTTCACCTGGCTCAAAAACTTTTTCTTTTACCCTATGATCATAATATACCTTCTGCTGGTGTGGGACCTCTTCTTGATTACTATGGGCAATTTCAACATATTTTGCCAGCTTCTTTCTTAGGGCGCACATATAAGATGTTATAGATTGTTTCTGAGTGGGGTTATCTTCCCACATTTCTTTTATCACAACCAGTGTCCATCTTGGCTGTCTACCATACAACATTTCAGATGGTGAAAACCCTGTTGATGCCTGTGGCACTTCTCTGTAAGCAAAAGTAGGTAAGGCAAGCACTGGTCCCAATCTTTCCTTCCCGTTTTACAAACCCTTTTAACATGCTTTAGGGTTTGGTTAAAACGCTTAACAAGACCGCCTGCCTGAGGGTGATGGGGGGAGGTTCTTATGGCAGTGATACTGTACCCAGTAGTCTGCACAGGTTCTTAAGCAATGCAGCACCAAAATTACTACCCTGATCAGTAATAATTTCTTTAGGTATGCCCACTTTGCTGAAAATTTTTGCAAGCTCTGCTGCCACTTTTAAATACTTTGCATACTACCAGGATAAATCTATTACCCTTTTTACTTTTGTCTTAAGGACCAACCACATCCATTGCAATTCTCTTAAAAGGCACATCTATCAAGGGTAGGGGCACCAAAGCACCTTGTCTCTTCTAGTGACTGAGGCTACTTTCTGACACTCAGCACAGGAATTACAATAGGTAGCAACATCTTCATGAATTCCAGGCCAGTAAAATCTATACAGCAATCTGGCAAGGGTGCGATCCCTCCCTGAGTGACCAGCCATATGATTATCATGTGCTATCTGTAACAACTCTGTTCTATTCTTTTGTGGTATAACCAGTTTTTCAAACTCCAGGAAATCTTACTGTACTTGACTTATGCAGTATGGTCTCACCACAGGACTACCCCAGAGCCAAAATGGTTAATAGAACCTGTGCAAATGATGGAATGCTAGGCTCGAGCTCAGTTTTTAAATCACTGTCCTTTGTAAACAGTTCCAAACCATCAGGTTCTTTATTCTATTTGCCTCAGTAAGACGTCTCCGGAGAGCTCTACTTCATCGCTTGAAGAAACTTTATTTTCTTGGTTTATTCACTAGTAAATTTTATTTTATTGGTATTCCTTTCACTGTCCTTGGTATTTCAGGTAGTAATTGTTTAGATTTTAGCTTAGAGGGGTAAGTAGTCATTTTCTTCCTGGTTCCTTAACCGAGAGGAAACCAGCAGTCTCACTATTTGTTTTTCTTTTAAAGTTTAAGTTCAAATTTTGGTTCTCACTCAGTATAGTCAGTTAGTTTGTTTTGAATTTAACCAGGGTAACTCCTGGTTCATGGGTCAGATTCAACCGGGGTAACTCCTGGGCTTGTTTTCATTTGATTTTCTAGCCGGTTTCTACAAATCGACAAAAAAAACAAACTTTTGCTTCTTGTGTGGTATACTGGGTTATGTCAAAGAAAACAAAAAAGAGAACAGGACCCACAAGTTTCCTGCACTGTACCGAGTGCGGATAACATTTTGCAAAAGCAGATCCACACCTTATTTGCTTGTTCTGTCTGGTGTCTGACCACTACAGAACAGACTCAGATTTGTGCTAACTTTCCTCAGTCTACCATTGACAGATGGTTAAAAGTCTGAGGGAAGGATGACTGAGAAGGCTGCTAACCCAGCTGTGGAGCAACGGGATGAACCGGAGGAGCTACCCTGTGAAAGGGGCGATGGTTCAGCTAAAAAAAGTACCATGGATAAGGCTGCTGAACCGGCCATCGTGGTTAAGAAAAAGAAAAAAAGAAAAGCACCAGGAACCGCAACCAAAACAAACCGAGGTTCCTTCTGCTGAAGAGGTCACTAACATGATCATGATAATTCAGTCTCTTCAGTCTCCAGTTCCGGTGGGTAAGCAACCGGTTCCTCAAACTCCTGGTTTAATAGACCAAAGTGGGAAACCTTTTAGGAATAATGATTTTGGAGATGAGCCTGATGATGAAGATGAGGATGAGGATTATGGAGATCCCATCAACTCAGATATTTCTCCTGACCCGGGAACAGAGGATTTTACCTCATATTTTGCTTTTATGAAGCAAGTGGCTCAGTCCCTCGACATCCCATCCCAGGAGTCTGTAGAGGATGAGGAGGAAGATGATTATAAAAAATGATGGATGGACTTCCGGTGACGTCACCAAGAGCATGGCTGCCTAATCGAGAGGCTCCCCTCTCTATCGCTACTAAAATTGATCCCACACAGCACAGCCAGGTTAAATTTTAATGAAGATGCACAGAACGCAAAGTGGGAACACATCTGAGAATAGACCCCATTCAAAAAATCATAAAGGAAAGAGGGATCGAAATGGATTAAGCCCAGCAAGCTCAGCTACTAGCGGGAGAGAATCCCCAACAAGCATGGTGGGAGGAGACACGGAGACAGAGCTAGACACCTTATCAAGGTCTAGATTTGAAACCTTGCTTGCAGAAATAAAGCAGTTCAGATCGGAAACTAAACAAGAGTTTAACAAGCTGCATTTGGATCTAAAAGGTCTTGAAACCAGAATGTCAGGGGCAGAAGACCGTATATCAACTGCGGAAGATGATATAATTCAAATCTCACGAGCGATCGAATACCTGGTCCAACAAGAACTTACAGCTAACAAGTGTCTGGATCTGGAGGCTCATTCACGCCGAGATAATTTAAGAATACATGGCCTACCTGAATTAACGGAAACAGGAGATATGAATGTATTTCTGGAGGACATGCTGCCCCATGTGATTGATTTGCCACAAGCCTTTCAATTCAAGATCGAAAGGGCACACCGAGCATTAATGCCTAGGCCCACCTCTGTGACCACCAGGCCCAGATCAATAGTGGCCAAATTCTCAAGTTATCGGGAGAAAGAACAGGTCCTCCGAGCAGCGTTGAAACAGGGACGCGTGGAGTACATTGGGGCCCGATTGATCTTTGACCAGGATTACCCCCCCGGTGATCCAACAACAACGCCTGGCCTATATCCCTATACTTCGGAAGCTAAAAGCTTTAAAAATCAGGTTTCAGACACCTTACCCCTCCCGCTTGAAAGTCTTTTGGGAAACAGGTATTGAGACCTATCACTCATTTGATGAAGCGCTCCAGGCATTGAAAAGCAAGGGGCATGAGGTTGCGGAGGCCATGCATCGCAGGGAACAACCAGTCACTCTACAAAATCCCTGGCGCTGGCTGACACCAGAATCCCAATCAAACAGGGAAAAAAACAGCAGTTAATACTCTACAAGACATTAAGAACATGTTATACAAACTTACTCATCCTTCAGCATTAGAAGAATCGCAAGCGGAAAGAAATGTGAATGTAGACACCTGAAAGCTGAACTTAGCTGAACGAGTCTTTGAGGACACCGGAGGATCTATCCTCTACGGATTTTTTCTTTCTATATCTGGAAGCTCTGGACTCTATTTCTAAAACTATTATCAGTGGGACTATTGACACCCAGGACTGTGAATAATGTGAAGGGACATTGACGGTAAAAGGTTGAGGGGGAGAACCTAATAAAACCAAGGGTTAGGATACATTTACAGTAAGGTAGCATTGCTCAGAGATGATTACATATATTATTACTGCCCCCAAGATAATTCGACACCCGGGGTTCAGATTCCTCTGATGAATCACGAGGGGATTCTGGGCTCGAGAAGCCTCATATTGGTCCCGCCTACATCAGAGATACAGAAGATCCATCTGGGGAAACTGGCCCCTAACACACTTATATAAGCAATGAGGCTAAACAGAGAGGGAGCCTCAGGGAATTTCTATGTCCCAAGGGTAGCCTCGAATGGAGGGCACAGAATCTCTGAGCGATGATGTTTACAGAATCATGCGCCAAGCAGTCGGGCCAAGGTAAGTGCTTAAATAAAAATAAGTTCTGAGGGTCACTACATACTTTAATAATGCAGGCGATGACTTGCCTAGGTTGGAAACTCTCTATTAGTCCGGAAAGAACAAGATTCTGGGCTGTACTATACATACTAAAAGCTGGGAGATACTTATAGTTACAACGAGAAAGTCACGTTCTGGAACTGCACATGGGGTTTCAATATAATTTCATAATTGAGATCCCATGGTAGTTGGAAAGACAGGGTCACAGAACGGAGCTCAGACAGAAGCAATGGGGGGGGAGAACTGAGCCTCGGAGTGGCTATGCTGAGCTCTGGAGTGGTTATTCTGGGGTTTTTTGCTCTATATGTATTCTGGTCATTGCCACAATTGCTACCGGTGATGATGAGCCATAACTCTGGCAAGGACCTGTTCGTCTGAGGTCCAGGAGGAACGAGCCCAAAAGGGGTTCCTTTCTCCTCCAGTTTGAGTAAGGCTTGTCGAACACATAAGGAACAAACTGTTGTTCCCCTGCCTTGGAAGCCATTTTGTAAATAGTTTTCTGTTGGATGAGTTGGGAAACTTCATGTGTTATATATGTGGTTGATGAGCTAAAAGTTAGTCTATTAATCAAGTATCTTCACTGGCAAACTATAACGGAGTGACAAAAGGGAAAGTACAAGCTAATTTTACTTGAGGAGGATGTGGGGGGGAGGATACCAGGAGGAAAGAAAAAAACTAGGAGAAGAACAGCAGAAGGGGATATGCATAGGAAACAGGATACTTAATCCCAAATGGTGGATAATACAGCAATTAAAATTATTTTCATAATGTTAACAGACTGAACAACCCATTAAAAGGTATAAGGTAATGACCACTATTAAAAAACAGAGCCCCTCATTTTTTTTACTGCAGGAGACACATTTAGGTAAATCTGAGCATCAGTAGTTGGGGAAATTTGGTTATGACTTGGTGGTTGCTGCCTCCTTTGGTGGGGGGGGAAGAGGAGAGGCTCTGCAATTTTGGTCCACAGGGGAATTCAATTCCAGAAAACAACCAGTTACATAGACCCTGAGGGCCACCTGGCGGTGCTTTCAGGAGATCTGGAGGGTATCCCCATCACGCTGGCCTCCCTGTATGCCCCTCCAGGTTCTACAAAGGAGATCTTTAGTTCACTATTGCATAAAATCTCCAAGCGGCAGAGAGGGATCCTGATAGTGGGTGGAGATCTAAATCAGATATGGGAGCAAAAGGACACCTCTAAATCCAAAACATTTCAACAAAACTCATCCAGCAAATTTGTCAAGAAATACTTAAAAGGGGCTTTCTGGGTAGATGCTTGGAGAAAACAAAACAAACATAAACTAGAATATACACATTACTCATTCCCTCATGGATCTTTTGCCCGGATCAACTATATGTAGATTTCCGGGGAACATCAGGACCGGGTCATGGAATGTAAACATATCCCATCTGTACTCTCCGATCATGCGCAGCTGATGTTAAAGCTAGATGGGAGAGTAAAAAAGGGGCAGTCCCTGTGGAGGCTTAATAACTATCTACTGAATTTAAAGGAATTCACAGAAATGGCCACAGTCAGGTTAGCACGAATCCAGCGAGATAATATCTCCCTGGAGGTCTCTGGCACTTTGTTATGGGACACGGTGAAAACAGTGTTTAGAGGGGACTGCATTAAGTATGCAGCCCATTTTAAGTGACAGCAAAACCAACAGATGGAAACCGTCCAAAAACAATTGCAGGATCGACAGGCTGAAGGAGATTGCTCTGTGGTACCTGATATACGAATCATTAAGCAACAGATCCAAAAATTGATAGATGTGAAGACAAAGCAGGCCCTACAATGTTTGCGCCAGCGGTACTGTGAGACGGGACCTCGGACTTCCTGCCTCTTGGCCCACCGCCTCAGACAGCGAACTGCTCAGTCTACGATTACTCAGATCCGAGATCCAAAGACCAGTAGCCTAATAAAAACCCCGGAAAAAATTTTGGCGGGCTTTAGGACTTCTACTGGATTTATATGCATCAGATCACTACCAGATAGAGCACAAATAGAGTCATACTTAGCCAAGTTAAATTACTAAAATAACTAGGAAGTCAGAGACTCTCTTGATGCACGATAACACCCCCTGAATTGGCAGCTGCGATCAAGAGATTAAAACAAAAATCACCTGGTCCTGATGGATATACCCTGAATTTTTAAATTCTTACAAAAGAGATCGAGGGCCCTCTATTGGGGGGGCATGCAGGAGGTGCAGTCGGGGAGGGCTTCGGATACTTGGAATTATGCAATTATCTCGAGTGTCCCCAAACCGGGGAAAGATATTACACAGTGCAGCTCCTTCCGGCCAATTTCAGTATTGAACATTGACTATAAACTGTGCGCATCAATCCTGGCGAAACGCCTAGAGGTAGTATTACCTAAACTCAATAATTATGATCAAACAGGTTTTGTCCTGGGCAGGCAGACACAGGACAACATTAAAAGGTCGCTACATGTATTATACCATGCCACCCGGTCGGGTACGCCTTGTATGATATTAAGCTTGGATGCTGAGAAGGCGTTTGACCGGGTGGCTTGGAAATTTCTGACCCTCTCCCCGAGGGTGCTAGGATTCTCTGAAGCCTTTATTAAAATTATAAATTATATATACACATGCCCCAAGGCTTATATAAAGATAAATGGCAGAATTTCTACTCCGATACCCTTGTACCGGGGCACCAGGCAGGGGTGCCCACTCTCCCCTCTCCTCTTTGCCCTTTATCTTGAGCCCCTGGCTCAAGCGTTAAGACAAGAGGATTGAATTCAGGGTTGGGATCTGGGAGGGGAAACGCATAAGTTGGCTCTGTATGCGGATGATTTACTAGTGTATCTTTAAGACCCAGAGCAATCACTAGAGCACCTGTGGGCACAGCTGACGGAATTCAGTACCCTAGCCGGATATAAAATAAACACGACTAAAACGGAGGTCTTGAGCTCCCATTATGAGCCTTCTGAACAGATTCGCAGAGGGTTCCCATTTAAGTGGAATTTAGCACATATCAAATATCTCGGGGTTCAGCTGAGCTTTCATGAGGATCAGTTGTTCGCCCTTAATTTCATGCCAATTCTAAATAGTATTAAACTGGAGCTGGAGCGGTGGGCCCCCATTCCCATCCCCCTCACTCAGAGAGTGGAGGCAATTAAGATGGTAGTTCTTCCAAGGCTTCTATACCTGATGCAGACAATTCCCACTCATATCCCAAACACGTACTTTGGTTCACTTAACAGAGGAATCTCTCGATTTATATGGGGGTCTCAAAAACCTAGGGTTCGCCTATCGGCACTTCAAATTCCCAAGAAAGAAGGAGGTCTTTCACTACCAAATTTCAAATTATACTATCAGGCTGCACAGTTGAGAACCGTTATGTACTGGTGGATCAGGCCTACTCAGCCAAGTGGAAAACTTTAGAATTAAAGGAAGGGGTTTCTTATAAGAATCTAAATGAAGCACTGTTAGGACAGAGGGAAAAATCAAAAATAGGGACAGAGGGTAATCCTTACACAGCTCTACCCCTGAATATCTGGCATGGAATCCTGAGGGATAGGGGGGTGAGAGGATGGAGGGATCTCCTGTCTTCGGTGCCATACCTAGACTCCTTTTTACCCTCTAAATGGGATGCGGGATTTAGGAGATGGGAGGAAAGGGGCTTACATCGGGTGTGGCATTTTTTGGAAGGAGAGGGGATCTTATCTTTTGAAACATTAGTTAATAGGTATGGAATACCCTGGAAAGATAGGTTTAGATACTTTCAAATTAGGAATTATATCAGTGATCTGCGGGAGCATTCCATTCTAAGGAATCCACATATTCCACGGATCGCAGAGGTATTCAGGGGAGCAATAGAGGGTAGGCCAGTTGGTTCTCATATAATATCCAGTTTATATCAAGTGCTCCTTGCCTGGAAAGGGGATACTACCACTACTATAAGGAAGGCTTGGGAACAAGTTCTGGAAACTCAGATCCCTGAGGAGTTTTGGGCTTGGACACAGTCCAGAGTCCATTGGGGCCTCTCAGAAGTGAGCTGGCGGGAATTTTCATGGAAGATTTTTGTTAGATACTTCTGAACCCCAATAATCCAGATGAAATATAAGAACTCTAACATATCAGAGTGCTGGAGGAACTGTGGACACAAGCCAGCAACATTGGCACATATAATGTGGGGATGTCCAGTTCTTGCCCCCTTTTTCCAAAACCTGCAAGAGGCCATGCAAGCCATAGTGGACCCTAACCTGAGAATTTCCCCTCTCTGTTTTTTCTTCCTGGAACTCCCTAGAGAATTCCGGGATACCCAGACAATAACGTTTCTGAAAATCTCGTTCCTAGCAGCCCAGAAAGTAATAACAAGTAATTGGTTATCCCAAAAAGTGATTACCCTCACAATGTGGCAGGAGCGCATGATAAATATATATATAGAATGGAAGCACTAACGGCTTCGGTAAACAAGAAAGTTCCCTGCTTTGAGATTTTATGGAGACGATGGGTTCTATATATGGAAAGAACTAGGCCAAATTTTATTCCTTAATCAAATATAAGTTAATAGCAAAACTAAGGGATTACAGAACAAGAACATGCCTGGTTTTCCAGAGAATTAAAGGGAATAAATAATAAGTATATGCTCTTCTTCACCAGATATATAAAAGCAAATTAATATAAAGCAGATTTGGATTTAAGAAAGCAATTAACTGAGAGGTAATTTAAAGTTCGCATATTTGTAAGAACTAGGCATGCTCCTTTATTTGTTTACTCTAAACCCTGGAAACATCAAACCAAAATAGAATACATAATGAATGGAATACCTTTGAAATGAATGATGAAATATTAGCTCTGTGTAGTGTAATGTTTGTCTGTATTGTCTATATTCTGTAAATCTAAAAATGTTAAATAAAGAAAGTTTAAAAAAAAAATGATGGATGTCCCTCCATCTAAGAGGTTGCTCCTTCCGCTACATGAATCTTTAAGAAAGCAGACTATGAAAGTGCTGCAGACTCCCACTTCTGTCCCTCCTGCAGATAGAAAGGTGGATAGGAAGTACTGGGTAGCTAAGGTTGGGGCTGACTTTCTTTTTGGACACCTCAGCCATGAAGGTGTGTGTACAGGTAGCAGCTTGTGACAAAGCTGACATCCTCTGGCCTCGGCCTCCAGAAAAGGATTCTAGGAGGGTGATTCCATTGCAAAAATATACCAAGGATCCTCTCTGGCTCTTAGGCAGGCATCCCATATGGCCTGCATAGCCAGGTATCAGAAAAGCATGTGGTTCACGGTGTTGCAGATTGCCATGGCAGCTCCCCCTCCCATGGCAGCTGACCTGGAGGAAGCTGCAAAAAGGGGCACTGAAGCTGCTAAGACGCAGTTCAGGATGGCAGTGGACTCCAATGACACTGCATCCAGACAAATGGCATCTGCTGTGTCACTTAGGAGGTTTGCTTGGCTAAGAACTACCAATTTGACACAAGATACTTGGAATAAAGCCATGGATTTTCTATGCGACCCTGTGTCTCTGTTTGGGGAGCAAACAGAGGCATACATGAAGAAAATGGATGAATACAAGGCTGCATACAAAAGTGCAGCAGCTAAAGAAAGAGCTGCCAACTCCCAGAAGCATCATGCAAGGGGTGGCAGAGGCAAACCTACTTATAGGCCTTTCTTCCAGACTCAGGTTTTTCCCCAATATCAACCATGGGGATATTTCAGAGGCGGGGCAGAAGGGGCAGTGGCTGCACTAGCCCCAGTGTCCAGCCAGCAGCACAGTCCAAACAGACACCCTGAGGGGACTGTTCGGGTCACCTCCCCAATTCCAGTAGGGGGTAGGCTGGCCCACTGCTTCCAGAAGTAAGAAAATATCACCACAGACAAGTGGGTCCAGGAAGTAGTGGGCCAGGTACTTGTCGTCAGCTTCAAGGCAATGCCAAAGCTAAGGTCAAGAGTTTTCAAGCCCTCTTCCCCATCAGAAACATCCCTACTGGAAAAGGAAGTTTCAAGCCTTCTGCTGCTAAAGGCAGTGTCCCTTCCAACCAGATAGGAAAAGGGCTCTATTCAAGGTACTTCCTCACAATAAAGAAAACAGAGGAGTGGCGACCCATTTTGGATCTCAGATACTTAAATATAGTAAAGAAATAAATTTATTTTTCTCTCCCTCTTGTGGCAGAAACCCGGAACATACAGGGTTCCTGTATCCCTGCAAGTGCAGTCCTCAGTTTCAGTGCACCAAGCTGTGCTTTATAGATTTCCCTGTATTGATTTTTCACTGTGCTTCTACTGGCAGTCTTTTTTGTATTGTATTTAACCTGTCACCTCAGTTGCTGTGTCTATGTTTACTAATGTACAGAATTTAGAGTCAGGATTCAGAGTTTAAGATTTCTTGGCTGAAAGTCTACATAGCATACTCTACATAGCATACTGAATTGTTGTATTTTAATCCAGTGCAGCTACCATTTTAATTTCTCCCTTAGTTGCCCCCCCCCCCACTGTTTTACAAATCTCAGTTACAGAGCTGGTGCCTATCTGTCTGCTCCTTAACCCACTATTTGTCCCTCTTTAGTAAATTGCAACTCTTTCGTCTCTTTGCTAATCTTAGTTTCATTCTCACCCTTTGCAGGGCTATAAATTCCTGTTTTGTTCTTTTCCAACAAGTGTCCTTGTAGCCCACTATGCTATCTACTGCACCCGTGTTCACCTCCTGCATGCCTGGACACCACTCTGTGCCTCTCTCAGCACCAAGGAGCCTGCTGTCACCAGCCCCTGGAATCAAGCATTCAGGTACGGCCTATACACATTTCCAGCTTCGCTGGCTGCTGCTCCAGCTGCCAAATTTTTCGCCCACCCCTTCCCCTCCCAGGCCACTCCTAAATACACTTAAGCTCCTCCCTCCCCTATCCCATCCTGCCCCATTGGCTCCCAGCACTAGTGCTCTGAGCTTAAAGCTTTCTGTCTCCCCAACCCCTTTGTTGATCCTGCCTGCCTCTTAAAGGCATCTTCACTATAAGAGACTTTCTCCTTAAGCCCTGCTCTCTGTTTCCCTAGCTCTGTTTTTACAACTCTAGATAGTACTGTTTCATTAGCTATTGTAATAAATCCAAGAGACAGCTTCCGCAGTCTCCCTTCTTCTCATTGGCTACATCCTCCTTCTGACAGTGGAGCCTATTTTGGATCCCATCCTGCCCGAATACTCCTACAGGACTGGAAATAAGCCCAACGGTGTCTGCCACCCAGGTAACTCCTTCAAAAGGCAGTAATCTTTACACATTTCCAACCCTTCACACCTTCTACTGCCCAACATTCTCTAAGCAGACCCCCGTTACCCTCTCTGCTACAGTAATATTATCTGCTCTGATCAACTTCCGCTGCCCACCAAACTCCCGCACTGCTGCCCTTAATAGTGTCCAAGGCAAACAACCAAACAACGCCTTCCTAAGCAATGGGCAGGATCATACACTTGACTTACCCTTCTCCAAAATAATGTGGAATGCAATCCAACTTCCAGCCCCAATTACAAGGTGCTCTGAGATCACCTCTTGCAATCCCACTATGCCACCCCTCTGCCATCCCACAAGAGCTGGGGACACAGTTAAACATATGTCTGCTATCCTGCCAGCTCAGCTGAATATGCTGATAGTCACCACAAAAGTGAAGAAGAAAATTGTCAACTCCCACAGCAAGTCCTATCTAATAAAACATTTAAAGCTACAAGCTCTTAGAATTGCCTGGCTACTCCTTCTACTATCAGGGAACGTTCACCCAAACCCTGGACCTAGTACTAGTGCCTCAATACCACCAACAGACTGCAAGGCTGGTGCAATAACTATTGCATCTCTTAACATACGCAGCCTGCTAGCAAAATTTGATGCTCTCTAGGTACGGATGGCCCAACATAAACTAGATGTCATCTCAGTCATGGAGACCTGGCTAACTCCTAGAACACCTGACTCTGCTATCCAGCTTGAGGGCTGTACAACTTTCAGGGTGGACAGGAGAGGGAAACAAGGGGGAAGATGTGTCGTTTATGTTAATGACTCAATTCAGTGCACGGCACTCCCCATCCCACCCCAGGGTGGAAGGTGACAAATTCTCTCCGTCCAGGTTCAACTTGGATCCCAGGGAAAGTGTTTAACTATAATCTCGGTGTACATACCCCTTAAAGATCAAGAAGCTGGTTTCAAACTAGCACTTAATTATTTATCTAGTAATCGCCATCAATCTGAAATCATAATGTTAGGGGACTTTAATATAAATTGATTATCCCCAGATGTTGCACCTTACCAGGATGCAAAAGCAGCCATAGACATGGTCCAACTGGATCAATTCCCCACTTGTGTAAACTATTGCACAGGTTCAAGTACTCTCATAGACTGGGTACTAACCAACTGGCCACAAAGAATAACTAGAACCACTGTGCTAGCCAACTCTATCAGTGACCACTCGCTGGTTTTATGCTCCTGGACAAACAAGACCCTGAAATCCACCCAAAAACAATAACCTCCAGAATGATAAAAGCTGGACATCTTGCCTCACTAAAATCCTAACTCCATCGCTAGACTGGGATGGGGTCTCACGCTGCCACCGATGTGAATGCTGCTCTTGAGTGCTTTACCGACAAGTTTAACTCTGCCTGCAACATCTTTGCCCTCTAAAATGAGGAAAATCAAAGGAACCAGCAAATCATGGATCACACCGCAGCTCCTTGAGCTCATGGGGTCAGGGATAACCTGTGGCATGGGCTAAGCACACTGGTCCCTCTGACATACAGAAATACAAAGCAGTACGTAATGCATGCACTCAAGCCATCTGCCTTGCAAAAAGATCTCACTTTAAAAGTGAACTGGACAACTCTTGGCATGACAGCCGCAGATTCTGGGACAATATAAAAACCCTAACAGGCAGAGCAAGTAAATCACCACCATCGCAAATAAACTTTGAGGGTGCGATTACCCAGGATCCCAAAACTATCACAGATGGCTTCAACAAGACCTTCAGAGATCTTAGTGGGGTCCTTCCTCCAGACTATCTCCAACTTTGCCTAGCTCCGTCATTAATTGTACCGACATTCCTCCAACACACACAGCACCTCCCTTCTACCTGAAGGTAATCTCTACAACTGAGGCAAAAAAATACTTGGAAAAAGTTCTCAGGAACACTAGATCCAGTGGGGACTCGCTTGACCTAAAGATTGTGGCCCTCACCCTAGATGTGTTATTCTCCCCTCTAACCTGGATACTAAATCTCTCACTAACCACTGGCATTTTCCCTCAATGCTGGAAAGCTGCAGTGGTCATCCCAGTCTTTAAAAGCGGGGAGAGAACCTGCCTGGCCAACTACAGACCAATCTCATTCAGCCCCCCACCTCCAAGGCACTAGAAAGGATAGTATATGATCAGTTAGGTACGTACCTTGATAAGTACAACCTTCAATGCCAGGAACAGCATGGCTTTTGGAAGGCATATAGTACTTCAACGGCATTGGTTGAATTTACTGGTCATATCCATGAAGCACTTGACCAAGGGCTCTTGGTGGGGGCCACTTTCATCGACCTCACCAAGGCCTTTGACACGGTCAACCATGACTTGCTTCTCACATAACTCTCTAACATTGGTATAGCCTCTGTTTCTCTAGGCTGGTTCCAGAGTTACCTCTCTAACAGGACCCAGCAGGTCAAGATTCTTGACGTTCTATCCGACCATCAGCATGTCAACACAGGGGTGCCCCAAAGTTCCATTTTGGGCCCCCTGCTGTTCAGCCTGTTTCTAAACGAACTCCCCAAAGTCTGCCAGAATAAGATCCTTCTATATGCAGATGATGCTGTTCTCTACACGTGTCACTCTACTCCGGAAGAGCTGGAAAAAGGCATGCAAAATGACTTTACTGCTGTGGAAAAATGGTTCCTTCAGTCTAAGCTCTTGCTCAACTACACTAAGACTAAAACAATGTTGTTTGCCTCCCATAAAAAACGACATAAGTCACATCACCTCAATATCTATAATGACAAGTTTGATACACTCGAAATGGTCACCACCTTTAAGTACCTTGTTGTCTACCTTGACAGCTCTCTCTCCTACAGCCAGCACACAGACCATGTTGCCAAGGCAGCTAGTGCCAGACTAGGTCAGCTCTACCGGCATAAGCAGTGCCTCACCGAAAGTGCCATCAAGCTTGCAGTTAACAGCTCTGTGCTCTCTATCATAGATTATGGACTGGTAGTGTCGGGCCAGTACCAATCACAGCACTTAGGCGAATCAAGATTGTTTTAAACAAAGCCTGCAGACTAGTCCTGGGTGTTGACTGTTTAACTCACACTTGTGAACTAAACTCAAGCGCTGGTTGGTTAAACCTGAATAGCAGAATTCAGTACCAAGTCTGTCTATTAGCTAAAAAATCCTCCCTAGGTCTTCCTCCTCCTGGAGTGAGGCAACTACTAAGAATCTCCATTTCCTCCAGACTAACTAGGGGGTCAAGTAAAGCTACCATCATTATCCTATTCTGCCAGATCTCACTAGGGCAACAATCCTTTGAATACAGGGCTCCCTGCTGGCTAAATTCCCTTAACTCGGAGCTGACTGAGGAAACAAAACTACGCTGATTTAAGGCTAAGCTGCTGCAGTGCCTGGCCACTCTTAGTAACTGCGACTGCGTCACCTGTGCATAATCCTACTGTTATTGCTAGCTTATCTGTCCTGCATAGCACCCATCTCCCCCACTTCCTCTCCTGCCTGGTGTGACCCCACTGAGCACTTACTCCCACATCCCCTCTTTATCTCCCCCGCCTTCTTGCTTTCTCTTCACAAATGTTAATCCTCCCAGTTTTCACCCCTCCTCTCCGGATCCTGCTCACCTCACCCCACACTTTAAAACCTTTTCCTTATCCTCTCTCCCCCACATTACCCAACCCTGCCCTATCACTTATTTATGTAATCCTGGGTGATTCTTTTCCAGTCCCACCACTCTGACTACTCAACCCCTTATTCTGTCACCCTTTGTCTCTGCCCCACCCTCCCCTACTCATCTATTCTGTCCTCCCCTTCTTTGGTCACCACCACTTCTGACCCTCCATAACTCTACCTCCGTGCTCTAAAGCTCAGTTACCACTATAAATTGCTTGTCCACCATGGAGTATACTCTTAGTACTGTTGCAATAAAGTTGACCTCTCCTACCTGATGTATTTTAACTGTACTTGCTTGAATCTGTATCTGTATGTACCATAATGTACTTGCCTGCTGTAGATTCCCCTATCTGTTTTGTAGTGCCTATGTACCTTGTCTATTGCCTTACGATGTGGAACCTTTGTAAATGAGCTTTTAGCTCAAAGGTGTTGTCTGAGATTCCAATAAATAAATAAAACAAGCATCTTTCAAAAAAACAAAATTTAAGGTAATCACTCTGGCTACCATACTACCTACCCTAAGACAGGGAGACTGGCTAGCATCCCTGAATCTGAAGGATGCCTACTTTCATATCCCAGTCAGAAGGTCACACAGAAAGTACCTCAGGTTCAGGTTGCCATCAGGTCATTATCAATTCAGGGCAATGCCTTTCAGGCTGACATCTGCTCCAAGGGCATTCACAAAATGTCTAGCTGTGGTAGTGGCACACCCTAAGGGACAAAGGGTGTCAGTGTTCCCTTACCTAGCTGACTGGCTCATAGTAGGCCAATCATACCAGCAAATAAGAGAGGCTCTGTCAATAACACAACGTATTCTCTACTCTCTGGGGTTCCTGTGAACCACAAAAGTCTGTTTTGGAACCAGTTCAGTTGCTCAGATTCATAGAGGCAGAACTGGATACAAGAAAAGGGATGGCTTACCTGCCACAGGACAGGGTGGACAACCTTATCCAGGTAGCCAGTTCCTTAAAACTTCATGTTTCAGGCCAGCAGGCATTTCCTGCAGTTGCTAGGCCATATGCCATGTGGCAGCTTCCACAGCTACTGTGTCAGGGCCAGGTTCCAGATGAAAATGTTCAATTTCATTTAAAGATCACTGGCTCCACAGAAGGGACTCTCTCTCAGTTGATTCCAGTCACCGTCACTTCTCTTCAAGCCCTACAGTGGTGGCAGGAAAGGGCAATCTCAGACAAGAGTGGCCTTCCTGCAGCAAGTTCCCTCTCTGGTACTCATGACAGATGCATCCCTCCTAGGATGGGAGCACATCTGGGGATCACACTGCACATGGCACATTGGGAAAGCCAGAATCTGTCCAGCATGTCAACCTATTGGAGCTCAGAGCAGTTCTTCTGGCTCTTCAGTCATTGTCAATCAGATAAAAGTCAGAACAGACAACACAACCACCTCATACTACATAAACAAGCAAGGTGGCACAAGGTCAACTCCCCTCTGCACAGAGGCAATGAAAATCTGGGCCTTTGCATACCCCTGAATGTTCCCTCTTAGCTGTCCACCTTCCAGGCAAGGACAATGCCTTGGCGGATGCCCTCAGCAGAATAGATCAAGAACCACCACGAGTGGTCACTGAACAAACAGGTCTTGCAGACCATTTTCAGGAGATGGGGAATCCCAGAGTGGCTATGTTTGCAGCTCCAGACAACCACCAACTCCCACAGTATTGCTGCAGGCCCCCGTCAAGGGCACAGTCCCTCTGGATGCACTTCTGCTGGACTGGACAGAGAGGTTCCTGTATGCCTTCCCTCTTTTTCCTCTGTTACTGAGAGTGCTGAACAAACTCAGGTTTCAACCAGCCTCCATGATCCTCATTGCCCCAGACTGGGCCAGACAGCCTTGGTACTCTACAATCCTATCATTGTCAGTAACCAAGCTTATCAGTCCCTGCAGGAAGTACAACCTGTTGTCATCCTCACAGAGCAGGGTCATGTATCCCAATCTGCTATCCCTCAGACTCAAAGCATGGCTTTTGAGGACTTAAGAGTATGCAGATTTGCATCTCTCAGAAGGAGTCATGGATATACTGAGCGTCTCCAGGAAGCCTTCTACCAAGAAAACCTATACCTCTAAATGGAAAAGATTTTCAATTTGTTGCCAGGTAAGGGTTAGACCATGGCCATGCCAGTCTCTATAGTCCTGGACTATATGACCCATTTGCATTCCACAGGTTTAAGTATTTCTACCTTGAGAGTGCACCTGGCAGCTGTCTCAGCTTATTTATCAGCAGGTAAGGCATCTTCTTTGTCTTTGAAACAGTATTCAAGAAGTTTTTTTAAGGGGTTACTGCACTTGCACCCACCACACAGGGAGCCTACTCCCATGTGGGATCTGAATATTTGTATTGTCCAGCTTATGCAGCCCCCTTTTGAGCCCATGTCCACTGCAGGCCTTAAATATGTGACTTGGAAAACAGTGTTCCTGGTAGCCATTACCTCTGCTAGAAGGATTAGTGAGCTCCAGGCACTGTCCACAGAGCCTGGTTACATTGCTGTCCATAGAGACAAAATAGTTCTGAGAACTAACAGGAAATTTTGCCCAAGGTGGTATCAGAGTTCCACCAAACCTTTCTATTACTTGCCAGTCTTCTTCACATATCATTCCACCTCAGGTGAGTGTAGGCTGCACAGCCTGGATGTGAAAAGGGCAGTCAGCTACTATCTTGACCACACAGAAGGTCACAGACATGATCAAACCCAGTTTTTCCTCACTTATGGAGAGGTGGGAAAAGGAAAACCTGCCACACAGTGATCCACTGTACAATGGATTGTAGCCTGTATTCAGTTTTGCTATAGCAAGGTGGGCAAGCAACCACCTGCAGGCCTCATGGGCCATTCAACTAGGGGTACTGCAACTTCTCTAGCAGCTGCGAGAGAGATAGTCCCCTTGTGGACATTTGCAAAGCTGCAACTTGGAAAACAGTCCACACATTTGCCAGACATTATCGTTTGGATGTCCAGGCCAGAGGTGATGCCAGATCTGGCACAGCAGTCCTGCAGATCCTGTTTCCTAAATAGGTTATAGGCCCTCCTCCAAAGGCACTGCTTAGTAATCTGCATAAGTCAGAATTTACTGAGGAAGAGGAGGGTAATGGGTCTGAATGGAGTACAAGGGTGAGAATGGTGCAGAAATTAACACAAGTCCTTTCATGAGAAAGGGTCCTGAAGGAACTGGAAGTAATAAGAGTTGATAAAGCAATGGGGCCAGGTGGGGTGCACCCCAGGTCCTTAAAGAACTAAGAGAGGTGGTGGCTGAACTCTGTCTATCCTGTTTAGCTGATCACTGGAAACAGGGAGGTACCCAAAGACTGGAGGATAGCAGATGTAGTCCCTTATACAAAAGTGGGAACAAAGAGAGCGGGGAACTACAGACCAGTCAGCCTTACCTCGGTAGTGGGAAGATCATGGAAGCACTACTGAAGGAGAGATTGGTGGAATATCTGGTTGTCAATGGACTACAGGACCCAAGGCAGCATGGTTTCACCAGGGGAGGTCATGTCAGACCAACCTCATTGAATTTTTGACTGGGTGACTAGGAGGTGGATCAGGGAGGCAGTGGACATGGCCTATCTGGACTTCAGCAAGGGTTTGACACTGTGCCACATAGAAGACTATTGCACAAACTGGGGAATATGGTGTGGGCAGGACAGTAGTGTGGTGGTAGGTAACTGGCTGGGTGGCAGAGGAGAGGGTGGTAAATGGCTGTCACTCCACAGAGGAAGAGTGACCAGTGGGGTACCACAGGGATCAGTGCTGGGACCAGTCCTATTCAATATCTTCATCAGTGACATTGCACAGGACCTAGAAGGCAGAATTTCACTGTTGCTGATGACACAAAGCTCTGTAACAGAGTAGACACACCAGAGGGTGCAGACAGAATGAGAAGGGACCTAGAAACTTGAAGAATGGTCAGGGGTTTGGCAGTTGAAATTCAATGCAAGGAAGTGAAGAGTAATGCATATGGGGCACAAAACCCTGGCACAATATATCAGTTGGAGGGTGAGGATATAGCATGTACCAAGCAGGAAAGGGATCTTGGGGTTATCATCTCTGATGACCTCAAGGCAGGGAAACAGTGTGACAAGGCAGCAGGTAAAGCAAATAGGATGCTGGGAAGCATAGGCAGGGCATCACCAGCAGGAAAAGGGAGGTCATAATTCCATTATACAAGACACTAGTGAGGCCCCACCTGGAGTACACTGTACAGTTCTGGAGACCTTACCTACGTGAAGGACATAGACAGGATAGAGAAGGTTCAGAGGAGGGCAACAAAGATGGTGCACGATTGCATCACAAGTCCTATGAGGACAGGTTGAAGGAACTGAAAATGTACTCCCTGGAGGAAAGGAGGAGAGAAGGGATATGATAGAGACATACAAGTATCTCACAGGGAGGAACAGGGTTCAGGAAAACACTATTTTTAGCGCGAAAAGATGTTCCAGGACTAGAGGGCATTGGATGAAGTTGGAGGGAGGATGATTCAGGAGGAAACGGAGGAAGAATTTCTTCACAGAACGGTGGTGGACTAAGTGGAACACCTACCAGAGGAAGTGGTGGGGCTGAAACAATCACGGTTTAAGAATGCATGGGATAGACATAAAGGAATTCTGGAGGTCAGGGGTAAGGGGCAACAGACTTCTTGGAAAACATAAACTGAACTTACAAGCTCAAATGGGCAGACTGGGTGGACCATAGGCCCTTATCTGCCGACACTGTCTATGTACCTATGTATGTATCTATGTATGTACAGTAAGATTTCCTGGGGTTTGAAGAAAATTAGTCACCACGGTAATCTTGTTTCTTCTAAGGAATCTTACTGTATTCTGAGCTCCCTCCTTCCTTCCTCACTTGAAACCTATTGACACTTCACTACAGCTGTGGTAGAGATGTTGCAAACCTGGGGGTATTTATGTTCTTTTGGGGCATCTGTGACTTGAGTTTTAGTGATGCCACTTTAGAAGTATTTAAAGAAGGGGTAATTCCCTTATTTATACCTTATTGCTTAGTAAGGAGGGTTATTATTATTATTATATCAGTAGGAAACTGCTTAGTGCATGCTTCGTAAGAATCTGATGGTTTAGAACTGTTTACCAGGGACAGTGATTTGAAAACCAAGCTCAAGCCTAGCATTCCATCATCTGCATAGGTTTTATTAACCATTTCAGCTCCAGGGCAGTCCTATGGTGATACCAAGAGGTGGGACTTTGGGAAGAAAATAAGCCTCAGGTGAAAATGCAGTCGACAGCACATTATTGTGAGTGATGCTACTGTGCTCATCCCTCCCAACTGTGGTGCCTAAATTTCCAGGTCCCTGACCTCCCCTCCATGAACCAAGAGTGTTCCAGACAGCTTTGACTCCCTACCCACAACCCACCACTGCAGCACCATCAGTAACCAGTCAGTCCTACCAGGCCTCCCACATGAAACCGGCAACTTGAGGCAAGCAAATGGGCAGCTCCTCGGCAGCGGTGACCAGACCCAGCATGGCCATGGCCTGGCGGCAGCATTCAAAATGGCAGAACAGGAGGGAAGTAAAGCACCAAACACGACAACTCCCATACCATTTCAATGCTAGCAGTTAGTCTCCTGCTACTATTGGTGGCGGCTTACGCTACGTCCAGATGTGGTGACTGCTGTCCATCCTTTTCTCCATCCCTGCTGCAACTCACTTCTGCTCCTTCTGGTTCTGGGCAGGCCAGCTTGTGCAGTGAGGGCCCCTCCCCCCAACCACTCTGTCTGTCGCTATTGTAGCTCTCCCTCCTCTCTCCTGACACTGGACACACCAGTGAATTCTGCCCCCCCCCCACCTCCCGGCATGGCAGGCTCCTGAGTCCCTTGGCTGTGCCTGATTTTGTTTTATTAGCTTTCACAGTTTCACCAAGTTGCCATTTCAAGGACTCGGAGTGCCAGTTTGCGTCCTCTGACCTCTGCCCTGTTGCTTTGGCAGTGGATGAGCTTGTGTTTGCAAGTGAGGTCCAGAAGCAGGACTAGGGTTGCCAACATTTGAGTTAACAAATAAGGGACAAACTCCCCCCCCGCCCCACCACCAATACTACTCTTCTGTAGTCTGTTCTTCCTTCCTTCCTAGACCGGAGGCAGGAATTTCTAAAATACCATAGTCTACTCATCTAAGTCAACGCTGATTGGTCTGAGCTGTCATTACCCTTGGACACACTGAATCAGAGCCAGCAGCAGTTAGAATTGGACTGCTTGCTAATGTGTGATGTACATACCTCTCAACTATCCCACATTACGAGGAACAGTTCCTCATGTCACCTCAGAAAAGCCACATTGAGTGGGTAGTGTCCCACATTTTATGCTGAAATTTTAAAGTAGGCATCCAAACAATGAACGTGAAAAGGTGTGTTGCTCAATAAACAGAAAACTCTAGTAATGTGAAAACACACATTTAGACATTGTTCTCAGCTTCTATCTCTGTCATTTGATGAGGTGTTCCACATTCTGCCTATTTTCCCACATTTTAAAGTACAATGTTCCACATTTGGAGGTTGAAAGGTTGAGAGGTATGGTGATGTATTATGAACCTTTATTGGTTGTGTGCTGTACACTGTATCTGTATGTTTTTCCTGCTTGTTCACAGTACAGTGTACACTGTATTCTACTTGTATTATCCACTCCCCCCAGGACGCATCAGGAATTGAGCAGTAGTCTGCTCAGCATGCCTTCCTGGTAAAACTTTTAAATAAATAAAGAATGGTCTCTGCAAGTGCATTTAAGTGTAATTTCTTTGACACCGTTAATGCCAGTACTCTTTATTGAGTAACCCCTGCCTGCAGCCTTAGTCCTCTTGAGGCAGTGTTGAACAGTGTGGGTCCCAGTCAGACAGTGCCCAGTGCAGGCCACACCCCCCTTTCCTCTCTTCCCAGCTGCAGCTGGCGCCATCTGCTGCCTTCCAACACTGACTGAGTACCACTAGAGAAGTAGTGCCTGTGGAAACTGTGTTGGAACTTGGAGCCTTTGAGAGTGGCAAGTGGACACAGAAAGCCCCCCCTCCCTCAAAGGCACCCAGCCATGATCTAGAGACTCACTGGCACTGCACTTACTTTTTGCTCAGTCCTACTCGACTCCTCGCTCGCTCAAGTAGTAGTCGCTCTTCCACCAGGCTCCTCCAAAGACTGTTAGGCGGTGCAGCAGAGCAGTCTTCCATCTCCCCGACTGACTTGTCCTCTCAGCAGCAGCCAGCAGGCCAAAATGACCCCCGCCCTCGCCCAGTCACCCGTCCCCACTGCTGCAGCACCACATCTCACATCAACAAAATGACAATCCGTGGCACAGCCTGGCATTGTTGTTGCGGCGATGAGTTGACATTTTACTGCTGGACGGTGGTAATGGTACTCGTCCACGATCAATCACAGACATGGAGTGCAAATCTGGCTGTGTGCAATGCAGTACCGAGATCAGAAGTTTAGTTGCAGCAGGTCCCTAAGTTGCAGGCTGGACCAGTGGATGGAGTACAGACTGAGGCAGCTAAGAGCGAGTAGCACTCACAGCAGCATATGAGAGAGCAGGAAGGTTTCTCCCACTCTGAGGATGTGACCACCGTAACCATTCCTCGCGCATGTGCACAAGCTCCGCAACGGCTGCTAGGAAGTCTGAGACAGAGAGTTTTTAAGCACTATAGGGGAACCCAAAAAATGGGATAATAGGTATCCCATATGGATTTTATCTGGGACAAGCAAAGCAATTTTACCCATAAACAGGACATCCCATAAAATATGGGTCTGCAGGACAGAAAGGGATACTGCAGAATTTGGTGTGGCTGAAACTTTTTTCTCCATTACTGTGGCTCGGCTCGTGGTCGGCTTTAGATTTTGCACTGCTGCCACGACTGAGCCACGTTTCGACTCGACTGGCTCGAGCCATAAAAGCTCACCCAGCTTTACTATGCCATTATACAATATAATGTACTATTGTGCCAATGTTCCTGTTCTCAATACACATTCTGTTTTCTCTCAAATATGAGGAGTTCCAAACTGAAGCACTGTATGGCACTAAAGGGAGCCAATAACAAAATTGTGACATGAACAAAACAGTGCAACGGTGTAATGGAAGCAGCAGGAGGGATGCAACTGAGTTATATGAGAACCTTTGCAACGTCAGCATTCTTCATCTCCACAAATTATATACAGAATAAATAACACCAAACCGTGAAGAACAAGTTGATTCGTACACTGAGTATGTACAGTGACAAAGAAATCATAGAAAAGAATTGAGACTGTCGGCAGAGGCCAATAAAGACTTGTCACACATCAGTGGCATTGTTTAGCGTGGGCTACTCCAAAATAATCATCCAAGGATGTTTTAAAAAGCTCCATACTAATACCTAGTACCACAGATTCAGGGAGGCCATTCCTCACTGACACTATTCGTTGATTATACTAAACTCCTCTCCATCTTGTTCTGTAAATCTCTCCTTTAATTGAAGTTTATGAGTCCTAGTTGATATAACATAGAGGATAATGTATGGTCATCAATGATTAACTGGTTTGTTAACCATCGAGATGTTGCCAGGGCGACCATGTAAACCTAGAGCAAAGCTCGAAGTTTAAGTCACCATGGCAACCTCGAGACAGGTTACTAGATTACCATCGATGTACCATACATTATATTTTACAGTGTATGGTACAATTTAGGTTTTTAGATAAGAAAGCAGTTCCTTACTGCAGTTTTTTATGTAACATGCGCTCTGCCCTCACCACCGTGGCTGTTTCAAGGCGTCTGATCAGTTATGCGCACGCCCAGACTGTTCTGATTGTTAACCCATCGATGTGATGTACCATCGATGGGTTAACAACACTGTGATGTCAAATCGATGGTAAAACGTTGTTATAAAAAGGTAGATTTCTATCTATAACAATGTTCTACCATACATTATAGTTGTGTTTCTGCTGAGCCTTGCACATTCCAAGAAGTCCTCATTGTTAAATGCTTGATACAAAAAACATAAGTCTTCTCTAAGTCTCCTATACTCCAAAGAGTACAGGCCCCAGTTCACGAGCCTGTCCCCATAGGGTTTATTCCTCACAGTGATGATTTTGGGTGACTCTTCTCTGCCCCTCCATCAGTCTACTGCTTCCCAGGTTTTGTGGTGCACTAAAGGGGAACAGTACTTCAGGTGTGGCAACCAATGCCAACATTGAACACAACAGCGAACTCAAGTGTTCCAGTGATGTCACAGTTCCTGCAAGGTGAGTGACTCAGCAAGTTCTCCAAAATGTAGTGTTTTTTTATTTTGTATAAGATTAGTATGCTTTTTAACTTAGTTTCTGAATCTGCAAAATCCTTGCTTTCACAGGGTTCACTGCTGCTTTGCCCTCCCATCGCCACTGATCCAGGGGTCAACCACCATATCACTGGCAGTTTCAGCTGGCTGCTCCTCTCTCCTCCATCCAACCCCAGAGGTGAGTGTGCTACCTTCTGATCCACTGGCCCTTCTAGTTGCTTTCATTTGAGTGGCATTTATTTGACCGGGGTAGGCTATTTATAAGTGGGGGTGAGGGGTACTGTAACAACCCTCATTAAGTAGCAGCTGATGTTGTTTCCTTGTTTATTTATTTATTGAATTTTGTTGACCAGGTGTGTCCACTGAGACTAAAAGTCCCCCTTTTCAGGGGCACCCGGAATTAAATACATGGAAATATAACAAAACAGCACCGGAAGTCAATCAGCAATACAAGGTATTACGATATCCACGAAATCACAGGGTTACAGAGTTAGCAACATTGGTAGAAAATGTTTTTAATTACACACAATTCTCTGTTGGTTTCCTGTATTTATTTTTTCTTCATTATATTTGACTGAAAATAGAATTGTTGTGCGTTGAACGTTTGCTCTTGCTGCTTGCTAATACCTAAAACCATAATCCTCTGTACGTTTTACAGTCCAATAATTTCCATAGTAATATGATAAAGAGGGCTTACAACATTACCTGCAAGCAAACAGAAGGAATAGTCAAGCAGGCAAAGTCCAAAGGGCCAACAGCCTGTGCTCCTGCAAATGTCCTTAGCAGGAAACAATGAAAGAAAGATAACTTTTCAGGCAATATTGGAAATGAGAACTGCACTGTCCTTAAAAATTATAATTGGCATACCTCTCAACTGCTAAGAATTTGGCATAGTGCTATGATTTTACATTACAATTTACCTTGCTCCAAAAGGTTTACTGATGTTCTTAATAATGTTGAAATTATTTCTGGACACACAAACTATTAAACAATTGAAGTAACCTGACAGAAACATTCCTTCACACTAACTATATGGGGCCCACTGTTTGTAGACATACCTGGGGGCAGTCATTTGGTGTGATTGCCAAGCCACCCTTCCTGGGGAGAGAGGCTGTCCTCTGGACCCTCGATCCTCTCACCCTTGACTGACCCCTAGAGACCCATTCACACTGCGAACACGGATCGCCAGCTTGGCAGAAGGTAAGGCATTGTTGCCTCAGCCCTCCACACCGCTGGGCCAGCTAGGTCTTCTAAATTTTGAACATATTGTTGATCAACTTTGATCAACAACACATTATACAATGGACTTTAAAAATCCTGGGGCCCAATACTGGAATATGTGCAAAAATGGAGACCAAAGGTTTGTGCTCTGCTTACCCATGCCCACGACCCTGAGGATACTATATTCAGTTGGATAGTGACCAACGCTATCCAACTGAATATAGGGTTATGTCAGCACAGTGCGACGTTGAGCAGCTATGCCCCCACAGGGATCTGGTCTGTATGCCAGCCCATAGGGATAGGACGAGAACAGCGCCCCCCAGACCTGATAGCACCAGGAGCCCCCATCATGATATTCAGCCAGAAATATGCAAATAAGCATATTGAGAATGCACAGCGCTAAGGGGCCATATGCATGCCCATTATGGCTCATTTGCAAGGGAAGTGGTGGAAGGTTACACCCCTACAGAGGCCACCCGCCACATCAGGCAGGATGGTGAGCACTCCCCCACACCCCGAATGCCTGTCCCCACAATTTGCAAACTCTCCCTGGTGTCCAGTGGTACCCCATGCCCTCTGATCCCAGCCCTGTAATTGACTAGTTATTCCCTGATGTCTAGTGGCGCCCCCACCCCATCCCAACTCAGAGTCCATAGTTCCTTGTGTCTGGCAGCCCCCCCACACACACTGAGCAAACCACCCTGCTACTCCCCTTTACCTCTGTCACTGCTGGTGCCATGTGGATCTGATATGGCAACTGATACAGCCCACCTCTCACCATCTCGGCAGGTCACTGTATAGAATGCATATCTACGGTATAAGGAGTGCACTGTGTAAGGCTGGTCTTAATTTGTAGTTCATGTGCAAAAAAAAACTGTTTACTGTAGAATAATAGATTGTATCAGGATGATTCTTCTGACTCCCAGGCCAACATTTGCTGTAGCTAGAAATTCCAGAATCCCCTGCAGCTGATGTCAGAGCTGAGATACAGCAGTGGGAAATTCAGTAGCCTGCAGTTTATGTTAGAGTTTTTATAAGTTTTGTTGGCCAGTCCGGCTGTTTTCCAGGACTTAGTACAGTCACAGAGGACTGTACTTAGAGTCAGGAGAACAGCAGGACCAGTAAACACACAATATGAGATTATAGAATCTGCTACATGTACTGCAGGCTATTAAATCTCCCACGGCTGCAGCCAAGCTTGGGAAATCAGCCGTAGGGGATTCTGGGATTTCTTGCAGCTACAAAGTTGGCTTGGGAGTCAGCAGAATCAGCTGATATAATCTGCTATACTTCAGTAAACAGTAATTATATATTTTGTTTTGTGCACAGTGTGCAAATTGGGACCAGCCGCACACTTGGGTGTGGGGCCCTTAGTGCTGACTGTTTCCCTTTGGGTTTGCAGTTCTTATACCCTGAGAATATACATGCGAGCACTCTTACAACCATAAGCGTGGTCTCTGCAGCAGTATTAACATACAAAGACTATCATTTAAACAACATGGTGAAAACATATCTAATTAGTAGATAAGATTTAAAAGAAGAAAGAACAGGGTGTTTCAAGGTACAGTACATTCCACTTGTATGCCATTCGGTTGTGTGCATATTTTGGTTGTATGCACAAAATCCCGATGTCCAGTTCTTTTCCCTGTACCTGCCATGTTAAAACAACCGCTTGTGGCAGCATGATTTTTGGTTGTATGCACATTTTTTACAGGCAGGTACCTTTGTTCTTGCCTGAGAAAGGTGTCAAAAGGAGTTAAAAGATGCAAACGGGAGGCAGTTAAGAGCAGGTATTGCTGTCAGTTTGTTTCCAATTGTGTTTGTCACACTAACAACGGTTGCTAAGGAAACAAACCGAGCATCAGGTTTGTTCAATTAAGCAGTTTAAAGCTGTAAATTATATTGGTTACCTGTTAAAAGCTTTGCTGTGTTTAATCATTTCATTCCTGCCAGAATGGACAAGGTGTCTTGGATGGTTTTGAACCTGGAGCAAAAGTAAAGCTGCTCGAAGGGCAGGCTACCAGGTGTGTCAAAAGGAACTTGCCCTTGAATTTGGGATTGATGTTTCCAAGCGTTGGCCGTATCCTTAAAAAATAATTCCTCCTGGATGACTGGCAGAAGGGTGCAACAAGGGGCGATAAAAGAGAGGAGGGAAGGATGGCAGGGTCGGGAGGCGTTGCTACGTTGGTTCTCCCTGTCCCACGACCGTGGGGTTCCTCTGTCCAGCCCGATATCGCTAGAGAAGGCTAAACAACTGGCTGAAATGATGGAAATTGATGAATTTGAACCCATGGCTGGCTAGTTGCCTAGATGGAAGTAAAGACATCAGATCACCTACCGTCACACACGTGAAGAACGAGCAGAATCAGATTTTGTTGCCTCTGATGATTGGCTTACCAATGTGCTCCCTGACATCTTGCAAGGATATTCCTTGTCCCAAATTTACATTGCAGATGAGACTGCCTTATTTTTTAGAGCCACACCTGATGGGACATTGACTTTTAAAAGCGAGCCCCTGAGCAGGCATAAAAAGGCAAAGGAATGTCTGGTTGCGAGCAATGCCGACGTTTCAGAAAAGCTACCACTTCTTATAATAGGCAAGTCGTTTGTATGCACATTCCGGATGCATTTACATTTTCGGCATGTCCCGACTACGTGCATACAAGTGGAATCCACTGTAGTTAAATCATATTCTTTAATGAATGTGGCCTATTGGGATTGCATAGTGATCTGGTCCCTTTCATTGCAGCTGGCTAATTAATGTTATTTTTAATATTTTTAGATTATATCAAAGAAGTGACAGTTAATATTGCACGCTTTGTTTTTACAGGCAATAAAGATGATTCTGAACTGTGGCCCACAATGCTACAAGGAGCATGTACAAATTGACAGGACAGGAAAAATGGGCGACCCAACTGAGGAAGACTCAACAAAGACACAAACCTTTTTTTTTCCAAGTGTTGTTTATTTCCCCCTTGCCCACCAGCTGGGACCTCCTTTGGCTACTTCCAGAGCTACCTACCCGTCTTCTAGACACCTTCTTTCTGGATATATATGGTGGCTAGTTTTCCCCTTTTTAATCCCACCACCATGCTTAAAGCCTGATGCACTCCGACATGTACTTTCTCCTTGCAGTACCCCCTGCAGGGTCCAGAGACTGGAGCACCCCCAGTGGTCGCCCAGGGGGTGGCAGCGCATCAGGATATGCGTCCCTCACTCCCAAATGAGGACAACTTGCTCTGGGATGCTCAGTCCTCTTCCCCTGCTGGCCCTCAGATGATGAAAGCTTGGGGCAAGAACATGAGTTGCCGGAGTCCAGAGTGACAGCCCTGACACTGCGCTAACAGCTGGCCAACAAGGTCACGGACTTACGAAAGTGCTAAGCGGTCACTGAGTTGGTTCCATAGAATTTTAAAATTCAGGTGCAAATTTTGAAAACAGCGCAAAGATCTCTTTGTGTGTTCTGAAGGATCATTTGACTTTAGCTAACATGCTAATCCGTCTAGGAGGCTGTTATAAAATGGGGCAAGATTTTCAGAAGGCATAACAAAGGCATATGCACATGAAATTTCTTGATGCAACTGCATCATGCCAAGTGTGTCCGAACCTGTGAATGCTATTTTCAAAGCCTTGGACAGAGTTTTGGCATTTTCTATGGTTTACAGCAAAAAAAAAAATAATAATAATCCTGTGTTATTGCATCTGTCAGTGCATGTGTCACTGCATGTGTCAGTGCATGTGTTATTGCATGTGTCATTTTTATGGTGCAGTTTGCTTTAGTTCTTTATGCAAGAAAGACCACATAATCTCACTTGCATTGGTGTCAAGACACAAGGCCCCTGAAGGCCTTCTTTTTTTTACAGTTACTCCTTTTCACCCTCACGGCATTCAAGCTGCCTTCCAAATGCCAACCACTCCAGCCCCACTCCCTCACTTTCTTCCAGGTCTTAGCTTTGTGCAAGAGGCTGCGTGTCCTGGGTGCTTGACAGGGGTTGGGGCTCTGGGCAGTCAGGGTCGTGCAGCTCAGGTGGCCATGGATTTTCTGTGTTCTCTGTCAAGAGGTGGCATGCAGCGGCGCTTGGACTTCTCTGTGCCACGTTCATGCATAGAGCGTCAGCAGCCACCACTCCTTTCCCCAGTGCATACAGTCCCAGCTTACCTCACCCTCAGCCAATGCTAGGGGCCAAGAGAAAGCCGGGAACTGAAATCCTTCACCCTGGGAGAGGAGAAAAGTCCTCTGGATGCTCAATGTATGGTTGGTATGATAATGTGGTATATGGTGCAGCCTCTGGAACCAGCGTGCACAGGGTCCATACTACCCTCAACAAAGCATGCCACTTTGTTTTAAGCACAGATCACCTTACGCACACGTGCAGCCTTTATATTGGGACACAATGGCTTCCTCTCATGGACCTAATCAAGCTCCACTCCTGCCTTCTAGGGAAGAAGACCCTTCTAGGTCTTGCACCCCCCCTCCCTACAAGCCTTATTCCATCCGGACCCAGCTGAGCACTCCATGAGGAGTGTTACAAGACATGTCCTAGCAGTACCTTTCAGAATAACTACCTTGGGGAGGTGAGCCTTTGCAGTAAGGGCCCCCACCTGGCTAAATGAACTCCTCCAGGCCACTACTAGCCTTACTCACCTTGGCCAGTTCGAATCTGAAATTCAGAGTCCATCTCCCTGCCAGTACAATGTTGCTGTAAAGCACCCCAGCCATTTCTAGCCCTCCCGGTGCCCTCTGACACAATATGGCTCGGCTGCTGTGACCCGTGGCTCTAAGAATCTCCCGCTAATCCCCACCTACCCACCCCTTGGTCCCCATTTCCCACCCTCACCCACTTAGCCCTCCTGACCCTCCATACCCCTCCACACCCGCTTAGCCCCTGACCCTTAAGCTATCACCCACCATTGTGCTCTCCCCTCACCCGTCTAGCCTGTAGCCTACTCTCCCTTAATGGCTGTACTTGTCAGTAGTCACATTAATTGTTCCCTCTGGGAACCTATCTAAGCTCCATAGCTGCATTCTAGGAATTCTCGTACTTTGTACATAGTTGGAATCTGCACTTTATTTACCTAATCTGTTATGGGACCATTTTCCTCTGTATTATGTAATTAAGTGATGACTTTTGCAATGTATTCTGTCTCTCCCCATCCTTCTATTTGTAATGCTCTATAGCCTTTTTAATGATGTGTAACTGACAATGCCTACTAGCTGCTTCTGTTTTTCTCCACTGTCCATGTACTTGATGTTCCCCCACCCTCTGTTCGACGAGGATCCTTTGTAAATGAGCCTTTAGCAGGCACAGAGTGTTATCCTACTGCTTATCTGGCTAGTATATTCAGTTCGTTACTATTTGGCCAGCATGTTCTGTTCTCTGCTTCTACAGACATATGTAACAGTCTGTAAGATCTTTGCAATGTATCCGACTGTTTTAATGTCTGTATTGTCTTAATAAGTCAAATCAATAAAACTTATTAACCACAAAAAAATGAGCCTTTAGCTCAAAGGTTATCATTCCAATTTTACAATAAATAAAAAATAAAAAAAATCCTCTCCTGGACGACCTCTGGTGACCCGAGTCCGCAACAAACCTGGATTGCCAGTGTGGTGCAAGGTGTGGTGTCCAATGCCTCAACCCTGAATGCCACCAAACTAGCTGACCCGGGAAGGTCTTCTAAAATTCCTACCCTGTAATCCATAACATCAATAAAATGATTTCAGTTGCTCAGGCAATCTCAATTGTTGCTTACTGATCTAGTTTTTTTTGACAGTATAAGCCCTCTGGAATTTAGAATGCTTATAAACTTAGTTGTACCTGTAATGACCCCCCCTCCTATCATTAGGTGGTGGGGGGCTGATTACCAGATTGCCAGACTCACAGCCTACTCTCTAGTTGTGACCCTGGCTTAGATAGCCCAGTGGGAAGAGCTTAGGGATAGAAAGAAGGGTGCCAGGATGCCCTGAAGGAGTTTTTTGCTCTGAGGTGGCAAGGACCTCACACCTACTAGCTGTCACTGGATACAGACTTATGAGAACAAATGAACTTGACACCTAGCTACTGTTCCTGGAAGCCTCCAGTGACAGAAATAAAGGCAACAGTGCAGATCCAGGAAATGGGATCAGGGGCATTTATGTAGATGCTATTAGTTTGAGAGCCCATGTGAAGGACACACTGGAAGGGTGTGGGAACCTGAGGGGCTTCCTCTCAGGGGGAGTTCCTGGTAGCACTGTGCCACAGGAGTGGTCCTGAAGAAGAGAAGCCTTTGGGGGATGTTTGTGGTCCAGTGTCAGAGAGATGCTGCCAGCTGACCTGTGATGGAGAGAGACCCAGTGATAAGTACAACACTGCTGACTAAGGTAGGAGAGATGCCTACACTTTGTGAAAGGAGATACTAAGCTGGGATAAGTACTGAAGCTGCTACTGCTGGAAGAGAGACTGGGCTGATGGTCAGCGCTGCCAGTGGGCAGGCTGGAGTACACACTGCTGCCTTGAGCCCAGCACACATCTGGTGACTGGCAAGGATGGGGAATGGTACCCCAGCTAACAGTGGTGGCCTCCAGGCTCCAGAGAGGAGACTGACCTGGCACAAAGTGACTGCCTTCAGGTTCAGGGGACCATGGATGCTGCGACAGTGAACCAAGTATTGTCCCTCACTAAGTGGGCCACCAAATCACCACAGTGAGCCACCAAATCATACAGGTGTGAATGAAGGCTATACAGCATAGTGGTTAAGAGCACTGAGCTGCAAACCTGGAGAACCGGATTTGAATCCACAGCCACCGCCTGCATACTGTGTGGCCATGAGCAAGTCATTTAACTTCCCTGTGCTCCCAGGAAGCACCTAGAAACATACCTTTTCTGGCAAAAATACCCCCACAAAACTGTCCATCCAGCAGTGAATGCCTCCTCCATCACTCACGGACCAGGCACCATGGTACCAAACTAAGTGTAATCTGTCAAAGTCATGAAACTGTAGCACTGCTGGAGTGCATAATGAATTGAAAGAGTAGATCAGGCTCTAACCTGAGGTATGCTCTCACCTACTGGTGTGTGGATCTGAGTGTAAAAGGGAATAAGAGGGAGGTTGTGTGACTCCAAATATGTATGTGGGCACAATCTTTTGGATTGAACTGCAAGGGTCCTGACTTTTGTCCAGGATAAGGATCAGACCTTATATACAGTACCAGGGTGGAGAATGATCACAGACCATTCTCCTGACTGTAACTGCTGACTTGTCAGCAAAGCGTGACTACTGTTTAATTCACTGAATCAGAGTGATTTGTTCCTCTCAGAGTGAAGATCTGAGCTGTACTCACTCAACAGCTGGGGACCTAGGGTGTGACATGGTGTGGGTGTTCTTGTAGAAGGACCCTTCGGTGAGCATAAGATCCTTATCTGTATACACAGCATGTTTCCCAGGTCCATGCCCACCCAGCTAGTGCCCAAGTGCAGAACACCAACCACAGGAGTACCAAGGAAAGAAAAGGTTTACACACTTTCAAATCCTGGAAAATAAACTATTTTAGCCAGTCAAACCGAGAGTCTCTAGGCCATCAACTTATAGCAGTAGGTGCCGTATCTGCCACTAAGTGTCACATGGGATAAAACCCTTTTAGGCTCAGCATCCCGCAGTAGCCAAGCTATATTCCAACAGTAATTTGTAACAACTGGGCTGGCTGGCACAGACTGCTGCGTACGTTCCTCTGCTTGAGAAGGCAGTAATGTAACAGAACGCGCTGTTCTTTCCTGTGGCTGAGTGGCATGAGAGATTATTTCAGAACACTGCAGCATTATAACTTGGCATTAGACACTAAAATCTTCTCAAAAAGAAACTGAGTCTGATTTGATGCTACAATGAATTTAAAAAAATAATAATAACACTACTTAAGCTGTTGCTTATTTCTTTTCCAAAGTGCTGTACTGTAAATCATGTTGCTAATAGGCTGCCAGTAAGAGCCTATTACTACAGATACAGGTACCATGGGATGCAGTGTAGCCTAGTGATTAGACTACAAAGACCTGAACCTGGAGACCGAGGTTTGCATAGCAACATCACCATTTGCTCACTCTGTTACGTTACCAGAGCTATACTGTGTAGCAATATTAGGGAATCCCAGTTACTCACACTGTTACTTTACCAAACCTATACTGCTTTGCAATATGGGGAACTCATTGACTTTTCTCCTATACAGACCTTATGATCAGTTCTAGAGATGGGAGAAAGGTTGTAGAAAAAAAGTGGCATAGAGCACATTGTATTAACTTGGAAATGTACATAACTAAACATGAACCCTAGTGGGTTACAGTCCTACTTGTAAGGTGTGCCCTTCCCTCCTGTTTTTTTCATTAGGCAAGATATATATATATTTTTAACTCAACATTAAAGTTTATTATACAATGGGGTATGAAAATCATGTAACCTCATTGGTCAAAACACATCACATGACCATGGTATATCCTATAATAACCGTTGCTGAGAAATGGCATTTTTTAAAAAACATGCTTAAACACATTTTAAATTTATTTTACACATGGGTCCATTGTATAATCGCAATAAGGCACTCCAGGGTGTGGGTAATTGGAGGATTTATCTATTTCTTGTGTGATTAAGTCACTCGGCTGCACCTCATGACACACCACACACAATACGTCGTCGTCCCCTATAACCCACACTCCATCATGCCTTATTGCTTAAATAACCCACGGCTGAGAAATGACAATTATAAAAACATATTTAAACACATTTTAAATGTATTTTACACATGGGTCCATTGTATAATCACAATAAGGCACTCCAGGGTGTGGGTTATTGGTGGATTTATCCACTTTTTGTGTGATTAAGTCACTCGACTGCGCCTTGTGACACACTACACAAGGCGTGCGTAAATCTCCCAGTAACCCACATCCTGGAGTGCCTTATTGCTTAAATCACTACATGTATGCTCAGTGTTATCCAGTTGTAGTTTTTTACATTTGCATACAGGGCCAGATATTCAAACTGCGCTATTTTGTGGCGCAAGCCCTTGCGCTGCACAAAATAGTTGCGCAGGGGTGTGACCAGAGCGATATTCAAAGGAGTTGTGCCCTTGAGCAACTCCTTTGAATATCACCCCCCGGCCACAGCCACTGTGCATGGCGCAGTGGAACTTGCGCCACCGCAAATGGCCAGAGTGGAGCATTCAACTTGCGGTGGTGCAAGTACCATTGCGCCATGCGCAAAATCCCGATATTCAAAAGGTGACATGCAAATGGGGCCATAATTCATGCAAGGTGCAGGGGGGCCATTTTCATCTGATTATGGCCCCATTTGCATGCCATTAGCATGCAGGTGCGCCGATCCCCGAGGACTTGCGCCTGGCGCTCTGCCACGCAGCAGCTGTCGGGGACTGACGCCCCCTGCAGCCCGATCGCGGGCAAAACAGTGTAAATCCCCACCACCCCCACTGGCCGATCCGGGCATAGTTTAATTCCCCCACCAGCCCGATCGCGGGCAGCAATGTGTCTCCCACACATCCCTGGTGATCCAGTGGACTGTAAATCCCGATCGCGGGATGGTATAAATAAACACCCCCGACACATCCCTGGTGCCTAGTGACTGACCACCAGGGATGTGTTGGGGGCGAGACATTGCTGTTGCCCGCGATCGATGGTGGGGGGGAATTAAACTATGCCCACGATCGGGCCAGTGGGGGTGGTGGTGGAATTTACACTGTTTTGCCCGCGATCGGGCTGTGGGGGCACAGGAGTGGGTTAGACCAGCCACAGGTGGCAGCTGCTGTGTTGCGCCCCAATGCAGCAGCTCACCTGTGGGTGGCCCTCGACTTAAGCCTTTTTTTGGCTCAAAGTTGTGCAGGCGCAGGTTGGGGGTTGCGCCTGCACAACTCTGCACAGCCTGGCTGAATATCGGGCTGTGCAGTTTATGCATGGTTCCTCCCCCTCCAGTTCAGCATGCATTCATTTGCATTGCGCTGTTGCTCAGCCTGTTTGCAGTGGCGCAACTGCCTCCTGCTGAATATCGCAGAATGGAGCAAGTTCAGACTTGCGCAGGCGCAACCCTATTGCGCATGGCGCAACCCTTTTGAATATCTGGCCCACTGTATATAAGGCTTAATGCACATATCTATTCCCTTCATGTATCAGGATTGCTGGTTCTTGATGTAACCCATGGAACACAGCATCCCTACAATTTTAGGTTCTGCTAATTCTTTAACCAGTTGGTTAGCATTTAACAGGGGGTTAAAGGTTAATGGTGGCCCAGGCCCACCCCTTTATCTGAGTTTATAGGTTGTGTAAAAAAAAAATAAAACCCAATATGCTTTACAGACCTCACCAGTAATTTAGAGGTTTGTGACTCTATAAAGTGTGCAGGGCCTGTTATTCAGGTGACTGATTGGGATGGTGTGCCATGAGTTTGGGTGTAAGTGCAGTGGGAGGCAGAGGCCAGGCTGCTGACCACAAGCAAACATGCACTGCTGGTGTCCCCAGATTACATGCCACTGTGACCACTATAGGCTGAGGTACCCAGTCATCCCCATCCCAATGTGGTTATGTCTAAGTCAGGGTTTTTCTGGCTTCCTGTCCCTGTTTATCCTCTTCCCTAATCCCATACTATCATCATAAGTATCAATCTGGCATTCAGTCTTTCTAAAGCTGGGAAGGAAGACAGGCAGAAAGCAGTAGAAGTCCAGCATGTTACATTCCAAAACCTTCTATACTGGAAGTACTGTAATTGCAATTATTGCCTGCAGTTTTATACACATCTTGGGTTCAATATGTGGTCAGAGTTGTTGAGAACTGCCAACCCAGTGCAGCACAAATGTCCTGGATAGTGTTCCACCATCGATGATCAGTGTCTTGAGAATTTAGCAAATAGGAGAGTCAGTCGAGAAACCCCATGTGTGTGCAGAAACAAAGTCACTTATTTACACAACCTTCATTTTGGGGTAGTGGAGCAACAGTCCCGGGGTTGATTCCCATTATGAGTGGATATCATTTGGCATATAAAGTCTCAGAATTGACTTGTTGCCAAGGTGCCTGGTCTTGCTGTATGCGAGGGCAGTTCTGCATATGCCCTCCTTGGTGCTGGATATTCTGCTCAGTGGGCATTGACCCGGGGGCTTTGGCTAGCATTTTGATGCTTAGCTGTTTCAGCATGGGGCCTGCATCTCCCAAGATGGCAAAGGTCTTGGGGCCAGAATCCAGAAAAATTATAATCAGTGCAGGGACATACAGTACATAAGAAGTTTAATGTTCTTTTGTTTAAGGGCTTACTGAGAACAGCAGAAGAGTCAAACCACACCAGAGCAATTTTCCTGGATTTCAGGCAGGCCGACTTTGCAAAGATGGGGGATGTCTTAGGAAATCACTGGCAGAGAAGGAGAAAAGGGAGGGTGGAGAAACAATGGGAGAATCTTAAGGGAGCCATAGCACAGGTAACAAGCCATTGTATTAGGCAAGTAAGCAAAACACAGAAAAAGAAAAAAACACTATGGTTCTCAAAAGAAGTGGCCGAGAAGGTAAGGGAAAAAGGGGTGGCATTCAGAAGGTACAAGGAAACAAAGAGGGAAGAAGACAAGGAACTGTGTGTGGAAAAGCAGAGGGAGCCGGGTAAAGCAGTCAGAAGTGCAAAGGCACAAACAAAAGAAAAAGTAGCCCTGGCAATAACACAAGGGAACAAGAACTTTTTCAGATACATTAGTGAAAGAAAAAAGACTAAGAGTGGGATTGTGAGATTAAAAAGGGAGGGAGGGAAGTGTGCAGAGGGGGACCAAGAAAAAGCAGAAATTCTTAACCAGTATTTTTGTTTGGTATTCACAGAGGAAGGGGAAGGGGAGGGACCAAAGTTCGGAGACAGAAGCACCACTGGGAGGGAGGTGGACACCAGTCCATTTAAGGAGGAGAGAGTCTTGAAGGAATTTGCTAATCTGAAAGTGGACAAGGCAATCGGGCCAGATGGGATACATCCCAGAGTAGTAACTCCTTCGGTCTCGTAGTTGCCATATAGCATCAGAACCATCCATTGCTGAACCCGACCCAAAATGGCCACCTGGAGAGAATGAGTTAACAGAACTCAGGGAGGTGCTGGCAGCACTACTGACAGCTCTGTTCAACCATATAGTTCACTGGAAACAGGCATGGTACCAAAGGACTGGAGGAGGGCAAATGTAGTCCATCTCCATAAAAGTGGGAGCAGAGAGGAGGCTGGTAATTACAGGCCAGTTGGCCTGACCTCGGTGATAGGGAAACTAATGGAATCACTTCTAAAAGAAAGGTTTGCGATATATCTCAAATCCAGCAGTGCACAGGATCCTGGGCAGCATGGATTCACAGTGTTAAGATCTTGTCAAACAAATCTGATAGGTTTCTTTGACTGGGTGACTAAAGAGGTGGATCAGGGAAGGGTGGTGATGTGGCCTACCCAGATTTCAGCAAGGCCTTCGACACTGTCCCACATAGGAGGCTAGTAAACAAACTGGGCAGCCTGGGAGTAGGTCCTAGGGTAGTAGACAGAGTCAAAAATTGGCTGAGCGATTGGACACAGAGGGTGGTGGTGAACAGAGTTCAATCCAAAGAGAGGGGAGTTACCAGTGGGGTCCCACAGGGATCAGTGCTTGGACCAGTCCTCTGCAATGTATTCATAAGCAGCATTGCAGAGGGGCTGGAAGGGAAGATGTGTCTCTTTGTAGATTACGTGAAGATCTGCAACAGGGCTGATACTCCAGGAGGGATAGAGAAAATGAGAAGGGACCTAAGCAAGCTTGAGGAGTTGTCAAGGGCGTAGCAGTTAAGATTCAATGCAAAGAAGTGCAAGATCATGCACATGGGGCACAGAAATGCAGGGGAGGAGTACATGATGGGGTGGGGGTACTGACAGCCACTAACAGGAAAGGGACCTGGGAGTAATCATATCTGATGATCTAAAGGTTACCAAACAATGTGAGAAGGTTGTAAGGAGAGCCAGTGGAACGCTGGGGTGCATAGGGAGCGGTATCTCCAGCAGAAGGAGCAAGGTGGTGAAGCCACTGTATAGAACATTGGCAAGACCTCAGCTAGAGTATTGTGTCCAATTCTGGAGGCCACATCTCCAGAACGACATAGACAAAGTAGAAGCGGTTCAGAGAAGGGCAACAAAACTGGTGCAGGGGCTGCACCAAAAGTCATATGAGTGGAGACTGGAGGATCTCAATATGTATTCCCCGGAGGAGAGGAGACAAGAGAGAGGGGGGATATGACAGAGGCTTTCCAAATACCTCAAGGGTGTAAATAAGGTACAAGAGAGTAGCATCTTTCAGAAAAAAAGATTTTCAAGAACAAGGGGCCATGATATGAAGATAGAAGGGGTAGACTTCGGAGCAACGTGAGAAAGTATTTTTTCATGGAAAGGGTGGTGGATTCATGGAACAGCCTCCTGGCAGAGGATGTAGGGGCAAAAACTGTAGGGGAATTCAAAAACGCATGGGACAGACATAAAGAAACTGTAGTGACAGGAAAGAGAGGGTAAGCCACAGATTATTTAGGATCTGCGGTATACGAAACAGGTAGGGAAAATGGGCAGACTAAGTAGGCCAAGCGGTCCTTATCTCTCATTAAATTCTGTTTCTATGTTAGTGTACCTTTAATACTTTGGATCTTGTTTCCTGGGTTTGAGAAGCATAATAGTGGTTTGAACAGGCTGATCTGTTTGTCCTTACAGATATGTTCATTTTTAGCCCATGCAGCTTTTAGTATGCCCATTTTCCAGCTAAAGTTCCAGTAAATGAAATCCATACGGTTCTCAAAAGTGCAGCTGAGGCAGTGAATGAAAAAAGAAAGGCATTCATTAAATATAAGGAAAGTCAGACAGATGAGGACAGCACACATACCAGAAAATAACAAGTACAGCTAACACGGCACTGAGGCAGGCAAAGGCAGAAGCGGAACTAAGATTGGCAGAGGGTGCAGAGATGATGACAAGGTGTTCTTTCACTATATTTTCGGGTGCAACACAAAACCAAGGTAGGAGTGATCTGTCTGAAGAGAGGAGAGTAGTTGGTAGAAAATGAATCTGCTGAATGGAATGATTATATAGTATCTATTCCTTATTCAGGGTAGAGGACATTAGGCCTCTACCAGACTACAACATGGCAACCGGCAGAGGATCGCTGGTAGACGTCAATAGGTAGCCCATTACAAAGGAGAGAGTGCTGAAAGTACTTCAGGCACTAAATGTGTATACATCAATGGGTCCTGATGGATTACACTTGAGGGTATTATACAAAGCAGGGCAGGTCCTGGCAGATCCACTAACAGATCTCTTCAACGGCTAAATGTAGATGGGAGAAGTGCCAGATGATTGGTGGATGATAACGGAGACATGAGGAGCCAGGAAACTATAGACCAGTCAGTCTGATGTCTATAATGGTAAAGATCATAGAGTCTGTTATAAAGGAGAGGCTCGTGGGACTCCTGGAGGCAAATGAACTGCAGGACCCCAGACGATATCACTTTACCAGTGGTAGATTGTGCCAGATGGGCCTTATTGACATTCTCTTTTTTCCATATAGGTGTTTTTACTCCCTGGCAGGCTGGGTGGCTGGCTGCATGAGCCTGTCCTACAGTCACCAGCCTTCCCGAGTCTCCCACCGACTCTGCGGCTGGGTGGGCCATTGGTGCTTGGGGAGGGCTTCATTGAGCCCAACCTCATTGTTTCCACTTAATTTTCTCCCCTTACATCCCTGGAGCCCCAATGCAAGGACGTGTGTGTACGCGGAGGTGGCCCATACGCTTTGGCCTGAATGGCTCTAATCCCTCTACTCGGGCCAATGTCTAGCCCCCTCAGATGCTCGCACTACCACCATGCCTCCACATGGTGGCAATCAAAGGCCAGGAAGGCAAATCTCCCAAATCTGGGAGAGGAGAGCTGACTGGTGGGCGCTCAATCCTCACCCAGCCCTACCACGTGGTTGACTCCCAGCAACCCACACTTGAGCCCAAACATAGGTTGCCCATCTGGCAGGAGGTAAGGTGCCAGCACTTCAGCTCTCCATGCCACTGGGCTGGCCTGACTGACTTTCTTGATTGAGTGACAAGAGCAGTGAATAAGGGTCAGGCTGGAGACATTCTATACCTGGATTTTAGTAAAGACTTTGACTCTGTCTCTCATTGAAGGATGGTGAAGAAACTCAGTGATTTGAGGATTGGGGAATATATCACTATGTGGGTAAAAAAACTGGCTGAGCTGGAGGACTCAGAGGGTAGTATCAAATGGGGAGACATCAGGCATTGGGAAAGTCACAAGCATGGTGCCCAGGAATTGGTCTAGGGACCAACTCTCTTCAATATGTTCATTTGTGACACAAAGGAAGGGAGTCCGAGGGAAGCTGTGCTTCTTCGCAGATGACAGTGAGATCTGTGGTAGAGTGGATTTCAAGGATGCAGTAAGGGCTATGAAGAGGGATCTGGAGAAGCTTGAAGTGTGGTCCAACGTATGGCAGTTAAAGTTTAACACAAAGAAGTACACAGTTTTGCACATAGGGACCAAAAACATGAAACCGGAATACAGAATGATGGTGGTGGACAGCACTGTGGCGGAAAAGGATTTGTGTAAAGAGCCTGGATACTTTGAAAACATTGGCACAGCGCAATAAAGTGGTGGAAAAAGGCAAATCAGATGCTGGGATGCATAGATCACTAGCAGAATGAGGGAAATGATAATATCCATGTGCAGGCCGCTGGTCTGATGTCATTTGGAGTAAGTCCGACACAACATTCATTTACCAAGATAATTTTTTAAACAGGGATCCCAGCATTGATCCCTAGGATGACCCATTGGTCACTTGCCTCCATGTAGAGAAACTGTGATTTACTAATAGCCTCTGTACCCTGTTACTTAGCCAGTTTTCTATATATTGCAGTAGCATCTCATCTTGGCCATAATTGCTAATCTTGTGGACCAGCTTCTCATATGGCACTGTGTTAAAGCCTTTACATAAATGTCTTAAATTAAATTCTGTCATTCTGTGGAGAATTCACTGAAAATGGGATGTTACACCTCATTTGGATATCCAGGGTAAATAAATATATAACAAAAACAGTGGCAGCGTGTTTGTTATATGTAGATTTTTTTTTATAGCTGTGGTATAAGACTGTTAGTTTGCTGTTTAGAAAGTCACAGGTCAACTTCTCAAAGTTGGCTGGCATTATGAAACCAAAACATTTAAATAACTAGCTTCAAATTTGTATGTGATTGTGGGTTTGTGTTTATGGCTGAGAATATCAAAGAACTTTTTCCGTACAGTGGCTGTGAGTGACCAAGTCTTATACAATGATAATTTTATGTTTAGGAACCTTTCTGGTGATCTCTTCCAAAGCTCCAGCACCGTCAGCAGTTCTCCAGTAAGAATTCTTTGAAGTATGCAGCAGTGATTCAGACAATCCTTGGAGGGCATGTGTTAGTCCATTCCTAGTTGAACCCATCACAGTATCAAGGAATTTGACATAATGGTGTTGAAGTAATTAAAGCCTTCTACAGGGCCTTTTATGTCAGTAAAGCTAGCACAGATACATAGAAGAATAAGGAATGAAAACACCATAAATCCATCATGTCTGTCCTGAAGCTCTACAATTGATTACGTCCTAATAACCCATTTAAATGTGTGCCACTGTGTTTTCTTCCTGGCTATAGTCCTAGCATTGACCACATTCCTTGACAGAGTATTCTACTTGTTCACCACCTGATCTGTGAAAAAATATTGCTAATGCCTTTTTAATTTCCCCTTTTCTGTCTTGAGATTGTGTCCCCTGTGGAGGAACTGATCCTTAACTTAAGACGCTTTTACACGCCGGTGTCCTGAACTGTGGTAATGTTACCTTATTGGAACCGTTGCAGTCCATTTCATTCTCTGATCCAATTACATGTGTCTTGTATTCTGGCAAATCTGCCACTCTGTTCTGTCTTTTTTTTTTTACTCGAGTGTCCCCACAGAAGTGTGATCCTATTGATTTCCTCAGGAGGTAACAGAATTTCCTGAATACATGGCGGGGTATAGCGGTACACATCAGGGCAAACTGTGGTAAGCAGAGAATGCGTTTTGGCTGAACGTTCACTGTGTAGTGGAATAAATCCACTTTACACACGAATGGAGGGAACATTACACTAGTTCTGTAATGGTCATTCCGTTACAGACACTAGTGTGTAAAAGCGCCTTTGATCAGCTCTGTTGAGTTCACCCTAGTGTACCCAAGTATGCATTTAAATGTTATTGTTTTCCACTTACAGTAGCATAAACCCAGACAGCCATATTTAATTCAGCTAAGCCCTACCCTCAATGCACTACTTAAAGAGTGTGTGTGGATAGCGTGAGACAGACACTGAACAGAATGGCAGTTTAGTATAATCGCTCTGTAAATACTGTGCTGATTTATCCATAATTTATTTTCTGCATCTGCGATAACAACCACTCCGGTTGCGAGTATTGTGTAAAAAGCTACAGGCTGTCCTCCGATACCAAAATTGCTCGGATAGGATAACGCTTCATTACTCTATGGCCATATAATGATATAATGGTTTATCTCCTTGGTTCCTGCTTTCCCTCACGGCCGTGCGACCATGGCGACCTATGGGGATAAAGCTATTATGGGACAAAAATACAACAAAACTCAAGAAAGGGTCACTGCAGCCCCCACCCCCGACAACAACAATAAGGATGATATTCTTGAAATAAAGTAAATGCTAGCTAAAATCCAACTGGATATCACAGATATGAAAAGTTCAGTTTTATCCATTGGGGCAGAATCTGCAGAAATAAAAGGGAAAGTAGATGTTATTGAGAATAGACTGGGGTCAGTGGAGGATGCTATGTATAATACGGACAGTTTACTGGAAACCCATAACAGGCTAATAGCTTATCTGATGGAAAAAATTGAGGATTTGTAAAACCGAGGAAGAAGAAATAATTTAAGGATTGTGGGGCTCCCAGAGGGGGTGGAGGGGAACGACATGCCCAGCTTTATTCAGCAGTTCCTACCTGATCTCCTTAAGAAGCAGTGGCAGTAGCCCCTAGATGTGAAAAGGGCTCACAGATCCTGGCCCCCCCACCACCTGCCTGGCAGAAGACCTCACCTAATAATAGTTTATTTCTTAAGATTTACCACCAAGGAAGAAATGTTGCAACTCTCAAGGGAAAGAGGGGACTTACAGTGGAGGGGAAACAGAATATCTGTATACTAGGACTTTGCCACAGGTACTGTCAACAAGTGAAAGGACTATACAGAAGTCAAAAAAGTGCTTAACAAAAAAGGGTGGAGTTACTACGTGAAATTTCCAGCATCCCTGGTTATCTCATATAAGGGTGGGGAAGGGGGAACGAGTGTTTTATGTGATTCTCCTAGCAAAGTCTATCAAGTTCTAGCTACTGGGAATACTGAGCTGACAGTTGAGACATTTCAAGCAGCAGGAGATTCGCCTCGCGTTAATTTGGGGGCTCCAATTCAGCCTATGAGACCTTCTCCAATGGATACTTCTACGCCTGTGTACCGCCCAGACCTGAGGCCTTTGTCAAACCCTGACTCCGAAGTTAATAGCACTTACTTTAGAGAACCACCTGTTTTGTCTCTGGCTCCTGCTCCACTGCTTCTATTGCTTCACTGGACTGGAGCGCTGACCTAACAAGAAAGGCTAAGAATAAATCTGCCCACAGAAGTTACTTGCCACGATAGGTGCAGCATACTCAGTCCCGCTCTCTCAGCAGGAGCAGAGAAGACAGACCCTCATCGAGTGCTGGTTCCTCTGCTGATTTGGACAGTCCTGACACTGTTTTGTTGGATCCAGGAGAAGTTACAAATCCGATATGTCTCCAAGTAAACTAAGCACGCTGTCCTGACTGGTTGTTTCGGCCAGTATATCTCAGAACTATCTGCTCAACTCTTGCAGAGTCCCTCGAGTTCTGCAGCACTAGTGGTCCTTTGAACGTCCATTTCCTTGCCAAGGGGCCTTCTGGTGCTGAACATCTGCATGTGCATGTGTCTTTTTATACTTGTTTCAAGTTTTTAATATATGAGTGTTCAGTTATTTCTTTCCAAATGAATGTAATGTTGTTTTCCGATTTAGCAATATGGGTGGGGATGCTGACAGGAGCAGGAAGAGGCACATGATATCACCAGCCTGAATGCAAGCCTCAGTGGAGGTGAGTCCATCCCAGTACCAGTTTAAGGATATTGTTAAGAAGAGGGGTTGGGGGGGCTTAGAGAGGAAGATGCTTGAATAAAGAGATGGCAACTGCTAAAACATCACTGTGCTCAGTCAGTCCGAGAGGTCTTATGCAGTATTTGTCTCCACCTTCTTCCCTGGGTAATCCTCAGGATGATTGTTTTAACTCAGTAAAGTTAATCATATCATTTTAGGTGGCTACTATGTCAAAACTACACATCTGCACAATCAGGTTTGTGAGGTACCTCCCTCTAAGTACAGATACCTAGGCTTCTGTTAGTTAGTTATTTTATTTTTGCCAAGCTTGTCCCCCCCCCACCATTTGTCTTGTCTTAATAATACTTTACTTGCTCTTTATAGAGTTTTTTAAAATAACAATGTTCATTGACATCGTAGTAGGGCATCCTACTTCTCATCAGGACTCTATCTGGGGCAATTGAAATGGATAATTGGGGTAAATGTGCCGACTGCCCACTGCCTACATCTTATTGTTGCTGCTGGGTCAGGACAGTAACAGATACATTTGTGTGAACAAACTATCAGGTCCTAGGAAAAGGAGAGATAGCTCATTATAAGCCCTACTGTCAGAGGGGAGCAGTCTCTCTAGGGACTCCTAGAGTAAAATGGTATACTGTCTTACTGACAACAGAGATGCACGAGGGTGCTTGAGCGGCATATGCTGAATTATTATATCAACATTTAACTTAAGCTTGTTATTTATGGTTTCCTCCAGAGTTATGCCCTCTGCAATATCAATACATATGCCTGCCTTCTTCATTTTCTCCCTCTCTCTGCTCACAGATATTTAATCTTAGCCTTTCTGTACTGCCTCATGTTTCCTCTCTCACTTTCTATGTGATCCGTACTGGATATTTAGCTGTTCCCTTTATATCCTGATTGTTGCGGAAGTACAAGTGGACGGTATCAGACTTACCTACACCTCCGTCTTCTGATTGTGTTTTTCTTTTTTTTTTCTTATTTCACGCCCCTGGTAGTGCATTGGTGACTACCGGTGCAACAGCCTGTTAGCCAAGTACAGTACACTATCCTTGGCTGTCTTTTACCCCACCCAGGTTTAATTCCTCTAATTACATTTGTATCTATTGTTGTTCTTTATATCATATTGTGTGTTACTTGAAGTTTTTACACCTGTTGTTAATGTCATGGAAGGTAAGATAAATTTCAATTTCATTTATTCAGCTCTCAAAACATTGGGTCTTGAGCTACTGAGTACTCCAAGGTTTTAACTGCGGGACATTCATAAACAGTAACTAACTTTTATTCAAATTTAAACTGGTGAACTTCCAATATGTCTTCCTCTAATCTCTGTATTGCCTCCTGGAATGTAAATGGTTTAGGATCCCCTATTAAAAGGAAGAAAGTACTTAGCTATCTTCAAAAAGAAAAGGCTGACATAGCTCTCCTGCAAGAAACGCATCTTCTGCCTGAAGAGGCAGCTAAGCTGGCTAGGTCTTGGGTGGGGCAGACAAAGTTCAGTTGCTTCTCCACCGAAAAAAGAGGCACCTCTATTTTAATCTGAAAGGGGGTCCCCTTTTTCAAGAACAGTCAGCTAGCAGACCCAGAAGGGTGATTTCAGTTCCCGGAAGGCACACTATATGGAAGACAGGTAGTCATGTGTAATATTTATGCCCCCAGTAGAGATCAGAGCCAGTTCTTTGACGAGATCTCTATCCAGCTAAACTCTTACTCTAAAATAGACATTATTTGTGGAGGAGACTTCAATGAGGTGCTTGACCCCTTTCTGGACAGAACTAATGCTTACACTCAGCACACGATTACAAGCCCTAGAAGAGCTTTTGTTAACTTACAACAGGACTTGGGCATGGTTGACACATGGAGGACCTTGCACCTTGATGGGAGAGACTATTCCTTCTGTTCGGCCAGGTATTCTTCATATAGTAGGTTAGACTACTTATTGGTATCTGAGGGATTAAGCTTTTTAATGACTGCAGCTGACATAAAGAGTAGTGTGACCTCAGATCATGGGAAGGTTACAACGCACATTAACACTAATAGGGACTTTAGTACAAACAGACACTGGAAGTTTAATACTTCTCTTCTACATGACTCTAGCTTCCAGAAATTTTTAGAGGGAGCGTTGTCAGAATACTTTGAAGTGAATGATGATGGTCAGACCTCTTATGCAATGTTTTGGGAGGCCTTCAAGGCATATTTCAGAGGATGAATAATTTCTTTTGCAATGAACAAGAAAAGGTCAGCATTTAAGGAACTGAGGGAGAAGGAAAAAAAACTTAGAGAATTGGAGATAGAGTTTAAATGGGAAAAATAAGTCACAGCCCACGCTTCATGAGATTATGGCTCTTAAGTATGACATTAGCAAGATGTTCACTGTAAAGGCTGAGTTTGCTTTAGCAATAACTAAACAAAAATTTGGGGAATCAGGTGAGAAATCAGGCAAGTTATTGGCTTATAGACTTAAAAAAAGATGTACTCAAAACCTAATTGCTGGGATAAAAGATAAACATAATGTTATCAAAATAGCTAACAAGGACACCAATAAAGTCTTTTCAGAATTTTATGAGAAGTTATACACAAGCACGGCCTCTGCAGAGAATAAATTATCTGATTTTCTGAATACAGCCAAACTGCCATTGTTGTCAGATGAGAACAAGGAGACACTAAATAGATCTTTAATGGTAGAGGAAATAACGCAAGTAATCAGACATGTCCCTAATAATAAGGTCCCAGGACCGGATGGTATACCTGGTGAGCTCTATAAAACTATGGGTCCCCTAGTTCCAAAATATCTGTGTAAAATGTATTTAGAAGTGCTAAACAACCATAAGCTACCAGATTCTCTCAATAGAGCATACACAATTCTGATTCATAAGAAAGGGAAGGACCCCTTAAGCTACGAGAGTTATAGACCTATATAACTACTAAATGGAGATTACAACATATTTAGCTAAAGCCCTGTTTCTTAGAATTTGTAATATGGTGGACAAAATGGTAGGTCAGGAACAAGTGGGTTTTGTTCCAAATAGGTCGGGTATGGGGAACGTTAGACATCTCCTTAATGTGATCTCCTCAGCCAAGCAGACAAAAAAAGATTTAACTGTATTATCTATAGACTTTTTCAAGGCCTTTGATACCCTAGAGTGGGAGTATTTATTTAACATACTTGAGACATACAATGTGGGGGGAGAGCTTCATTCAGTGGATTAGAACGCTATATAGTGCACCATCAGCCGAAGTTGTAACAAATGAGAAAATGTCTTCATCTTTTAGACTTTACAGAGGGACAAGACAGGGATGTCCACTATCCCCGTACTTGTTAATTCTGGCTTTAAAGCCTCTTATTAGGCACATTGGCTGGACAACAGGACACAGAGGGTAATAGTAAACTGAGTCCACTCCGAAGAAAGGGAGGTTACTAGTGGGGTACCGCAGGGTTCAGTACTGGGTCCGGTCCTTTTTAATGTCTTTATAAGTGACATTGCAGAGGGACTGGAAGGAAAAGTATGCCTCTTTGCAGACTACACAAAGATCTGCAACAGGGTTGATACACAATGGGGAGGGGGGTGGAAAGGATGAGAAGGGACTTGGCAAGGCTGAAGGAATGATCAGAAGTATGGCAGCTTAGATTCAATGCAAAGAAGTGCAGAGTAATGCGCTTGGGAAACAAAAACCCAGGGGAAGAGTACACAATGGGGGGGAGGTAGTAACAACAACTAAAATGGAAAGGGACGTGGGGGTAGTCATATCAGATGACCTAAAGTTTAGCAAGCAATGTGAGAAGGCAGTAGGGATGGCTGAAGGAATACTGAGATGTATAGGGAGAGGCATCACCAGTAGAAAACAGGAAGTTGTTATCCCTCTGTACAGGCAGTTGGTGAGACCCCATCTGGAGTACTGCATGCAGTTCTGCAAACCCCATCTCCACAAGGACATAGACACAATGAAGGAAAGGAGGGAGAGGGGGGACATGACAGAAACTTTTAAGTACCTCAAGGGAATCAACAAAGTCCAAGATAGTAGTATCTTTCGGAAAAAGAGATGTGCAAGAACAAGAGGACACAATTTGAAGATGGGGGGATGGCTCAGGGGCAATGTGAGGAAGTATTTTTTCACAGAGAGGGTGGTGGACACATGGAACACCCTTCCTGAGGAGTTTGTGGGGTCAAAAACAGTGGGTGAATTCAAGAATGCATGGGACAGACATAAGGCAATTCTTGTGGAGGTAGGAAGAAATAGGCTGTTGATTGACTAGGATCTGCAGCTTATCCAATAGGTAGGGAACTGGGCAAACTAGATGGGCCAAGCAGTCCTTATCTGCTGTCAAAGTCTATGTTTCTATGTTTATATTGTCAAATGTTAGCATTCAGGGATTCAAAACAGGTAGGATAATCAATAAAACATTTGCTTATGCAGATGATTTATTGTTCACACTATCTCATTTTGCTAACTTTCTCAGGGAACTTAAAACTTTGTTGCACAGGTTTTCTGACACCTCAGTCCTGTCTGTTAACTGGGGAAAGACTCAGGCTTTACGAGTGTTTGTTTGATGGGGGGGGAGTAAGGGGAAGATTGGCTTTTGGAAAAAGAGTGCTGGAAGAAAGATGCAATCCTTTATATGGGGCTTAAGATACCCAGTAATGTTGGCACTATGATCGACATCAGTTTAGACCCCCTCCTGAAAGATTTAAGTAGTGACTTGGGGAAATGGGCAAACCTTTCCACGTCTCTATGGGGAAAGACGCCAGATACACAGATGCCATTGTTCAGTTGGAGGGAGTAGATTCAAGTAAACTAAAATGTATTAAACTCTAGACGTAGGACTGTTGTCCCAGAAAGGGGACACAACTAAAAATACATACAGCTACACATAAATGGTTCATATACCTTAGGGTCCCAGGAAAATATGATCCCTCTACACCACAAAACCTGGTGGGGGCCTTTAAGGACCCTTGGTGAGTCTCTTGAGGGGAACCCACCACTTTGCAAATTTAGTTCTTTCTCTTGGCTGAGAGACCATGGAGCCTCTGGAGTAGTTTTTGTTCTCTCTCTCTCTCTCTCCATCTCGCTCTCTCTCTCCTTAGCCTCTACATTATTTTAAGCCCTTCTAAACTGCAGCCTACTATCACTTTCTCTCTTGCTTACTGTTTGCCTTTGAGTTGTCATCCTGTTTTTAACATCTTTTGTACTGGGCACACTTCTCACCTCCCACCCAGGTTCAAACATGGGTGGGACAGATAAAATTAATAGTACAAAATATGTGAAAATGGTATTCTAGGGAAGGGGTGTCAGAAAACCACTAGGGCTATGGTCCAGTGTAGTTTAGGCATGATAGGTATATGGGCAGACTTGATTAGCAGTTGTGTCTTTTCCTGCCATCAAATTCTACCTATCTATATGCAACTATACACCCGTGGCATAGACACTGGATAATGGAGGGATTCAGCTGTACTGGAATACTATATCCTGTGTGAGATACAACAATTGTGTACACACACACACACACACACACACACACACATGCATACATACACTTAAAGGTTTCTTATTGAGTATTTGATGCCACTGTGATGGGATTTCAGCAAATTAGAGCAGGACTCAGGAAATGAGCTGTGAGTCATGACTGTGTTGACTGAAAATACTCTTCCTACAGGGATGCAGAAAGCAATCCGTCAATTGCAAAGGCAAAAGCCAACACTGAATACATAGAACCCTTAATTACCCTCCTCAAGGGCAATAGGCAAATGGAGAAATGCTGTAAACCAGTTCAACTTCTCAAACGTATCTGCTAATACTTTTCATTATTTCATTTACCCTTGGATGGCAGGAAGGCATCACTTCTTATTCCATTCATTCTAATCCCACTCATCCTATTATTAGACTGCTGATGTGATTTTAAAAGGAGTAATACAGAAAGAATTTGCAAAAACATATGTTGCGCAGAGTGTTTTGATTTGTGTGTGTAGTCCTAGTGTGTCCTTCCCTTTGCCTACTATTAGGAGTTTTTCTAAACTAACCTAATAGTTTTACAGTAGTTCTATAGCCCCTGGAGATCTTTATTTATTTATTGGATTACCGGGTAAGGTACTCTGATCTCAGGGACCATTTTCAGGCATGACCCAGGTCATTTAGATGACACATCTGATACAAAGACACAGTTTCATTGCAATCACAGTAGAGGAAGGATTACAAATTAAGAACACAGATAATGCGAAAATACCGTTACATTGGCTGACATGATGAGTCAACTTAGCATGGTTTATTGCTCTTCTTGTTCCTACAGTGCCTCCTGTCCCATGTGACATGAGGTGTCCAGGACCATGGATTCAACAAGCATTGGTTTAGAGTCAATTTTACAACAGCAGAGCTGTGATATTATGCAACTTTCCTTTTCCAGTGAGCGCTAATGGCTACATTTACAATTTAGCAGTTACATGGGGACTCATTGAGTGGGTTATTTTGTAAACAGCTAGAGTCTTTACTAATAATAGCATTGATGATATGAGGTGGTTTGTGTGCTTTTCATGGCTGTGTGTAGTTTGATGAAATGAAACGTTCTGCAAGCAAAACATTTACCCCTGCTGGCTAGGCCTGACACACACACAGAAAACAAAACTATTGAAGTGGAGCTATTTAGTGGAGGACAGAACATCAGAGGCCCAATACTGGAAAATGGGCAAAAGTGGAGTGCAAAGGTTTGTGCTGCACTTGCCCACGACCCCCAAGGATGCTATATTCAGTCAGCGCTATCCGTCAGAATATAGGGGCATGTTGGTGCATTGCTAAGTTGAGTAGCACTGCCCCAACATGAATCTGAGAAGTGTTGGGAACATCACCTCCAGACCCATTAGCACCGGGAGCCCCCAGCGCGATATTCGACTGGCACCATGCAAATGAGCCCATTGGGCATGCAAGGCACTGAGGGGCCATATGGTCTCATTTGCATGGGAAGTGGTGGCAGGTTCGTGCCTGCAACTGCCACCCCCCCACTCTGGTAGGGCATTCCATGCTGTAACCACCCTTTGACTGAACCATTTATTTCTCTTATTGGGTCTGTTTATTTATCCTTTTATTTTCTACCCACGTGTGCGTGTACATTTTTGGGAATCCTGTGATGTTAGTCCGATAGTTTCCCACATATATTTGTCTCTGGATGCACTAAATACTAGACATAGATCTCCCTTCAGCTGTCTGTACTTCACTGAGTGCAGTTGACTGTGATGCTGAGTGCACTGGAGTCGAAAGCTATTCCTATCATGGCCTCCTGTGTCAGTAACACTAATATTGCAAAGTAACTCAAATTATGTTCCTTTTGAAGACATGCAGAATTTGTTATACATAGACTTTAGTCAATCAATCAATCAATCAAAATCTTTATTTATCCAGGCGGGCACCATTGAGCAAGGCTCGTTTGTAAGGTGGACCTGGTCATGAATACATCAAAGTACAGTACAGAAGCAGGTATACAAAAAGCAATAATATACAAGGAAGAAAAAGTATATACAGTGTATACAGTACAGTACAAAGTTGAAATAAAAAAAAAAAGAATTATTTTACAAATGAAGAAGTCAGCAGATGTACAATCAACCATAGGCATATAGGGGTTATAAGCAGAGATCTTTTGAGTGAGGCAGCCGGCAACTACACATATAGTGGAAAAAGGCCATGTATGGGGTGGCAGGTTAGAGAGGTAAAGAAGAGGAGGGATATATTACCGATGACTGGGAGAAAAATTGGGCTAAAACCACAGAAAGTGACGATAGCTGTCGTGTACTTGTTTGTTATGATAATGACGGAGGAGGGGTAGATAATTGGGACACTACTATGGATGGGGTGGGACTTTAGCCAGGCTGAAGCTGACAGGGAAGGGTGGGTGCAGAAGGAAGAGTTAATATGGAAAGAGTGAGAGCCTGGGGTAGAAACATGGTAATAAGCAAAGATATAATAGCTACTCTGGCTCAACAAGAACAACACCAAGAGTACGGCATGAAATGCTGAAGTTAAGAGGCAACCAAAATAAGTTATCACAATACACACCAGTCAATGAGAACTGTGAATTCCCACCTTCTTAATGGGATGGTTTGTTTGCTATTTGGAAAAACAAAAGCTCTTTCCAGCACGAAGAATTTTACCAAGATAGTTATTTCCTAATTTTTTAGCTCCTTTGTGACTAAGTTAATCTCCTGCAGGGAAGCAAACACATGTATTTTCAAGCAAAGGGATTTTGGCAACTGATTAAAGGGTAGCTTAACTGAAATGCATTAATTTTGTACAGGAACAGGTGTTTGGCAACCTGAATGACAAAATCAAATGAATTTTTAAAATGTATCTTTTAATCCAGGATGAAAATATCTTCAGCTACAAAAGTTAAAAGTATCCCGGCAAAATGATTTAAATATTACAATAAACAAACAGCAACTGAATATTTAACTCATCCTCCCTCACTGCATAGCAAAAAGCAAGCAGCTTCAGTCCAATTTAATATATTCCATTGGATATACTATACTACATCTAGACTAAAACATAGAAACAGAATTTGCCAGCAGAAAGGAACCGCTTGATCCATTTAGTCAGCCCATTATCCCTACCTATAGTATACCTGGAGAGCCTATACGATCTTTGGTTCTTTCTCCCACCCCTTGTTCTTTTCCACTAAGATTCTCTAATACCTTTCCCTAGCTTTCTTGAACCTTTCCAATATTTTTGCCTTAACCACTTCTGCTGGCTAACTATTCCAGGAATCCACCACTCTTTCTGTGAAGAAGAACATTCTTACATCTTTCCTGAATTTGCCTCTTTCCAGCTTCATAACATGCCCCCCTTGTTCTTCAGCCAATTTTCCTCTGAATTGTATTTATTTATTTTAATTTGCTAACTGGGTAAGAGCACAGGACCAAGGGTCAACCCAGACAGAATATACAACACAAAACATTCAATAACAATAACAGATACATAAAACATTCAATGACAATTGCAGATACATAAAACATTCAATGACAATAACAGATACATAAAACATTCAATGACAATTGCAGATACATAAAACATTCAATGACAGTAACAGATACATAAAACATTCAATGACAATTGCAGATACATAAATCAAGCAGATATAATTTCAAAAGCTTTTTAAAAACTTGTAAAGAGCAACCAACGCATGCCTGTCTGCCTGGCGCCCTGACCTCAGCACTCCCCTCCTCTTCACCCCCCTTCTCAATCCTTCGCCTATCCTTTGCACACCATCCCCCTTCCCCTCACCCTCTCTCTTCTCACTGTAAGCCTCCTGGGTGACTCTGTCCTTTTTCCTGCTGTAGTCCGTACTCCCGTCCACCCTCTGACAATGGCCTTGATGGCTGCTTTCTCCTCCTTTGCTTTACCCTACCTTTGTTCCTGTCTGTCTCCTATTTTCCGTAATTGATGTAATTCAATTTCTTGACATCTAGTGTACATTTACACCTTCTTGGTGTTGTAATTTAGTCTCCTTCTTGGCATAGTTGTGACTTATGTATTAGCCTGTTTATTCCACCTGTTTTGCAATGTTATTGTCGTGTTTGTCGTTCTTTCACTGTCGTGGAACCTATGTAAAGAGCTTGTAGCTCAAAGATTTTAACCCTAGATGATAATAAATAAAGAAATAACTCATAAAAAGCTGGGAAAGCTGTTTCAAAAACAAGGAGCAGCTACAGTAAGTGCACGTGATCCAGCTCGAGTTTTTCAAAAACCTGCATTAAGAACCACTCCGTTGGCTGACCTCAAACTAGGCAACAAATCCCTAACTAGGAAAAAAATCAGAAAGGGGAAAAGAAACAGAACAAAAAATATTTTTGTTTTAAATCAAACTGCCAAAAATATACTGTATACAGTATGATGAATTGGGAATAACCAACCAAGCTGGGAATATAACTGACAGTGGTGAGTACGTATAGGAGCCAATAAAACAAAACGACAAATGTTATCATTGACAATGGAAAGATCTTAGACCTCAGTAGAACCAATGTCAAAAAAAAGGTTAGATACATAACTGAAGTGAGGGAAAAGAGGACCAATAGCAATGGCTTTACAAGATTCAAAAGATAAAAAATGTTTTGGCTTATACAAAACTCAGATTTTTTTGGGTAATATTACAACATACGGACTTAATGTGATCAGAAACAGAGAGTAAAGGATCCAAAATAACACCAAGGTATCTGAACTGAGATACTTGCTCAATTAAAGTACCTTGATTGTCGTATAACTCAAGTAAAGGGTGATTAATCAACTTGGCATGTGAACCAAAAATCATGGATTTTGTCTTTTTTGCATTTAAAATAAGTTGACTGCCATAAAACCAATTATGAACAAAAAGAAAATCTGACTGAAGATCTTTAACCAATTTAAATTCTTCTCCAGCTGAAGAAAGAAGAATAAGATCATCAGCTCAAAGTGACGATTGACAATTTTTGATAATGGAAAGAAGGGAATTAATAAAGTAAATAAAAGTGCCCCAAAATTAACCCCTAGGGTATGCCTCTATCAATTTGGTTCAAATATAACCCCGTACCTTATTTACCCCCTTTAAGTATTTATATATCTCTATCATATCCTCCCTCTGTCTCCTCTCTTCCAGGGTGTACAATATTGAGTTCATTCAGCCTCTACTCATAAGTCTTTTGTTGAAGACCCCTCTCCATTTTAGTTGCTCTCCTCTGGACCACCTCCACTTTTTCTGTGTCCTTTCATAGATATGGTCTCTAGAACTGTACACAGTATTCCAGATGAGGTCTCACCAGTGTCCTATACAGAGACAATACCACCTCTCCCTACTTCAGCTGGTGATACCTCTATCTATGCAGCCCGACATCCTATTAGCCTTCCCAATTGCCTTGTCACACTGCCTGGCTACCTTTGGACCATTTGAGGTAATTACTCTGAGATCCCACTCCTGCTTGGTTGTTGTCAATATTATTTCTCCCATTTTGTATTCAGCCTCTGAATTTCTGTTTCCCAAGTGCATTGTTTTGCACTTCTTCAAATTGAACCCCATTTCCCATACCCTAGACCACTCCTCGAGTCTTCTCAGATCTCTGTCCATCCTTTCCACCCCCACCCCTGGAATGTCCATCCTACATAGATACATAGATACATAGACAGTGTCAGCAGATAAGGGCCTATGGCCCACCCAGTCTGCCCATTTGAGCTTGTAAATTCAGTTTATGTTTTCCTAGAAGTCTGTTGCCCCTTACCCCTGACCTCCAGAATTCCTTTATGTCTATCCCATACATTCTTAAATCCCGTGATTGTCTCAGCCCCACCACTTCCTCTGGCAGGGTGTTCCACTTGTCCACCACCTGTTCTGTGAAGAAATTCTTCCTCATGTTTCCTCTGAATCGTCCTCCTCCAACTTCATCCCATGCCTCTAGTCCTGGAACATCTTTTTCACTTAAAAATAGTGTATTCCTGCACCCTGTTCCTCCCTGTGAGATACTTGTATGTCTCTATCATATCCCCTCTCTCCCTCCTCTCCTTCAGGGAGTACATTTTCAGTTCTTTCAACCTGTCTTCATAGGACTTGTGATGCAATCCATGCACCATCTTTGTTGCCCTCCTCTGAACCTTCTCTACCCTGTCTATGTCCTCACGTAGGTATGGTCTCCAGAACTGTACACTGTACTCCAGGTGGGGCCTCACTAGTGTCTGTGTAGCGGAATTATGACCTCCTTTTCCTGCTGGTGATGCCCCTGCCTATACATCCAAGCATCCTATTTGCTTTACCTGCTGCCTTGTCACACTGTTTCCTGCCTTGAGGTCATCAGAGATGATAACCCCAAGATCCCTTTCCTGCTTGGTGCATGCTATATCCTCACCCCCCAACTGATATATTGTGCCAGGGTTTTTGTGCCCCATATGCATTATCTTGCACTTCTTTGCATTGAATTTCAACTGCCAAACCCCGGACCATTCTTCAAGTTTCTGCAGGTCCCTTCTCATTCTGTCTACACCTCTGGTGTGTCTACTCTGTTACAGAGTTTGTGTCATCAGTGAACAGTGAAATTCTGCCTTCTAGGTCCTGTGCAATGTCACTGATGAAGATGTTGAATAGGACCGGTCCCAGCACTGATCCCTGTGGTACCCCACTGGTCACTCTTCCCTCTGTGGAGTGACAGCCATTTACCACCACCCTCTGTGTCCTGCCACCCAGCCAGTTACCTACCACCACACTACTGTCCTGCCCACACCCATATTCCCCAGTTTGTGTAATAGTCTTCTATGTGGCACAGTGTCAAAGGCCTTGCTGAAGTCCAGATAGGCCATGTCCACTGCCCTCCCCTGATCCACCTCCCTAGTCACCCAGTCAAAAAATTCAACGAGGTTGGTCTGACATGACCTCCTCCTGGTGAAACCATGCTGCCTTGGGTCCTGTAGTCCTTTGACAACCAGATGTTCCACCAATCTCTCCTTCAGTAATGCTTCCATGATCTTCCCACTACCGAGGTAAGGCTGACTGGTCTGTAGTTCCCTGCTTCCTCTTTGTTCCGCTTTTGTATAAGGGGACTACATCTGCAGTCCTCCAGTCTTTGGGTACCTCCCTGTTTCCAGTGATCGGCTAAACAGGATAGCCAGAGGTTCAGCCACCACCTCTTAGTTCTTTAAGGACCCTGGGGTGCACCCCATCTGGCCCCATTGCTTTATCAACTCTTATTATTTCCAGTTCCTTCAGGACTCTTTCTTGTGTAAAGGGACTTGTGTCCATTTCTGCACCATTCTCACCCCTTGTACTCCCTTCAGACCCATTATCCTCCTCTTCCTCAGTAAAGACTGAGCAGAAATACCTGTTCAATATGTCAGCTTTACTGTTGTCATCCTCCACGCGGCTCCCATCCTCCCCCTTCAGTCTCACTATCCCTCCCTTTGTCTTTCTTTTTTCACTTATGTACCTGTAAAAGGTTTTGTCCCCTCTACCCACTTATTTTGCAATGTGTTCTTCTGTCTGAGCTTTGGCTTCCCTTACTGACCTCCCTGCCTCCCTTTGCTTCTCCTGGTACTTCTCCCTATCCCCTTCTGCCTGTGTCTTTTTGTATTGCCTGAATGCAATCTTTTTGGCTTTCACTTTCTTTGCTACCTCTTTGGAAAACCATAATGGTCTCCTCTTCCTTTTCCTTTTGCTAACCTACTTAATGCATAATTCTGTTGTTCTTGTAATCCCCATTTTAAATACTGCCCACTGTTCCTCAACCCCTGATTCCTGTCCCATTCCCCTTAATGCCTCTTTCAAGTATCTCCCCATTTTCCCAAAGTCTGCCCCCCTAAAATCCAGGATACGTGTTTTTGTGTGGTTTGGTTCTGCTCTTTTTGTGATTTCAAACCACAATAACTGGTGGTCACTGTTCCCCAGGTGCTTCCCCACTGTTACCCCCATCACACTGTCCCTGTTTGTGAGCACAAGGTCCAGTATCGCCTTCTGCTGAGTTGGTTCCATGACCAGTTGCTTGAGGAAGGCACCCTGAAGGGAGTCCAGGATAAATCTGCTCTAGTTGATGCTGCTGCTGGAATGCTCCAGTCCACGCCTGGAATATTGAAGTCTCCAACCAGTACTACTCACTTCTTGTCTGCCATCCTTGGATGGCTAGCATCAGCTCCTATCTGTTTCTTCCTCCTGGGCTGGTGGTCTATAGACCACACCTGTGCGGATGGCTGTTCACATTTTCCTTTCCAGCTTAACCCACAGTATCTCTCCCCATTTTGTTCCTCCTGGATCTCTGTGGCCCTTATGTCATTTTTCAATACAGTGCCACTCCTCCTCCCTTCCTGCCTGCTCTGTCTCTTCTGAATATGTTGTAGCCAGGTATGGCCATCTCCCAATCGTGGTTATCATTACACCAAGTTTCAGTGATGGCCACAATGTCCAGGTCTGACCGCACCATGACAGCCTCCAGATCTTCCATCTTGTTGCTAAGGCTCCTGGCATTTGCACACATGGCTTTCCATGATTTGACCTCCCTAGACTGTTTCACTGTTATACTCCAGCCCCTTCCTTGGTTGTCCTTTATCCCTGGTTCTCCTTGCTGTCTGCCCTTCTGTTGAATTTTGCCCCTTTTCTGCCTATCCACCTCTTGGGCACTAATCTCCATCTTTTGCACACTGCTTTGCAGAGATAGCCACTCCTCTGGTTCACTGGTTCCACTGCTAGCTGTGGGGGGTGAGCAAGTAGGTACCCTCCTTGCTGGCTGCCACCCCTTTGCTAGTTTAAATGCTTGTCAATGTAGCATTTAAACTTATCATTGAGTGCTTGATTCTCCAGGATGGATGCAGGCCGCAGGCTTGAACAAACCTCCATCCCTCCAGGTGGGTCTCAGTCACCAATGAATCCAAACCTTCCTCACAGCACCAGTTCTTCAACCATGAGTTAAAGTTCCTGGTGCATGCACTCCTATGCTCTCCCTTGCCTCTCATAGGTAGTACTTCTGAGAAAGTGACAGAAGTAGCTACTTGCTTGAGACCCCTTCCCAATTTCCTAAACTCTTCCTGAACTTCCTTTGGCTACCCATTTGCCAGGTCATTAGTACCTAGGTGGATAATGACATCCAGCTCACCCTCCCATCTTGCCTTCCCAGTGATCCCCAGGATCTTCCTTCCATCTCTCCATGCTGTGGCACCTGGTAGGCACCTCACCTCCCTGTCCTCCCCCTCCTGTGTTCCTAGCTGGATCCCTCTTATGATGGAGTCCCCCACCAGGATTCACTTCCTCCTCCTCTGGGGTCCACTGCTTTCCCCGCTGAGGTCACCTCCTTGGCTAACCTCCACATCCTTTCCTTCCACTTCTCTGGGTACCTCTATTTGGTTGTCCTCATTTGCCAGTGTGGCATATAAGTTCTTGAGCTTAATAGGATCTGGGATGTGCCTCTGTCTGACCGCTCTAACCCTCCCTGAGCCCACTGTCATCCAAGTGCTCCTCGTTCTCGGCATCCTTTGAGGCAGTTGCATTGGACTGAGTGGTCTCTGGATAGGGTTGATGGTACTCCTGACCCAGTTTACTTCCGCTCTGAGTCTGGCTACCTCATCCCGCAGTCCAGAGAGATGCATGCAGATAGGGCAGCACCTCAGTGTCCAGAAGGTCTGCCTGAATATGGCTGCCCCACAGCCACTGCATTGCATCACTCCCCATATTATACTGCAATTTCACTACTTGTCTGCTACTGAAGCTCTCCTAGTTCCCTTTTTATTAATTTACTGTCCTAAAAATCCTGCCACTGATCCTCAGATAATTTTCTTAAAAAAAAAGAAACCAATAAATAAATAAATCCTGTTACAGATCTTGGTATCACAGAAACACTGATGGCAGATAAGGGCTGCTTGACCTATTCAGTCTGTCCATTCTCATTGTCATCGCTTATGCTGCACACCCTCCTTGGTCTACAGCACTGTGTCTTTTACCCCCTTCCTTTTCTCTACGATTCCCTTGTGCTTATCCCAGGCTTTCTGAATCCTACCACTGTTTTTGCCCCCACTTCCTCCACTGGAAGGCTGTTCCAGGCATTCACACTTTCTGTGAAGAGATACTTCCTGACATCTCTCCTGAATCTGCCCCCCCAGCTCCATATCATCACCCCTTGTTCAAGAGCACCCTTTTCTCTGAAAAACATCTCCCACCTGTACCTTATTGACCCCCGTGAGGTATTTAAAGGTCTTGGTCCTATCCCCTGCTCCCTTCTGTCCTCTGAGATGTACATATTGAGCTCTGTTAGCCTCTCCTTGTAGAGCTTTTGATGCAGACCCTGCACCATCTTGGTAGTCCTCCTTTGGACCGCCTCCACTCTGCCTATGTCTTTCCTGACATATGGTTTCCAGAACTGGACTCAGTGCTCCAACTGGGTCTCACCAGTGACCTATACGGGGACAATGCCACTTCTCTCTTTCTGCTGGTGATACCCCTACCTATGCACTCCAGTATCCCACTAGCTCTCCTGATTGACTGGTTATGTTGTCTGGCCACCTTTAAGTCATCCGATACGATTACCCCCAGGTCCCTTTCTTGCTTGATCATTGCATGTATCCCCCCCCCACTTTGTACTCCACCCCCAAGTTTCTGTGACCCAAGTGTGTTACTTGGCACTTTTCTGGATTAAACCCTAACTACCAAACCTTTGACCACCCTCCAGTCATTTTAAATCTCTTACCATCCTTTGCACCCAACCCTGGAGTGTCCACTCTGTTGCAAATCTTGGTATCATCCACAAAGAGGCAGACCTTTCCTTCCAGTTCCTCCGCAATGTCACTAATGAAGACATTAAAGAGAAACAGCCCCACCACTGACCCCTGAGGCATCCCAACGGTCACTCTCCCCTCCTTGGAGCGAACTCCATTTACCACCACTCTCTGCCTCCTATCCATTAACCAGTTTCTTACCCAGGTTACCACCGTATTGCCCACCCCCATGGTACCCAACTTGTTTACCAGTCTCCCATGTGGAATGGCATTGAAGGCCTTGCTGAAGTCTAGGTAGGCCACATCCACCGCCCCGATCCAACACCTTGGTCACCAAGTCAAAGAAATCTATCAGATATGTTTGGCACAACCTTCCCTCTGTGAAACCATACTGCCTCAGGTCCTGCAGTCCAATGAATTCCAGGTATTCCACAATCCTTTCCTTTAATAAAGTTTTCATTAATTTTCCCACCACTCAAGTCAGGTTGACAGGACTATAACTGCCCACCTCCTCCTTGCTTCCACTTTTGTGAAGTGGGACTGCATCTACTCTTCTCCAGTCCTTTGAGACCATGCCAGTCTCCAGTGAACTGTTAAACAAGTCTTCCAGGGTTGCAGCCAGTACCTCCCTGAGTTTCCTCAGCACTCTTGGATGCTCCCCATCTGGCCCCATGGCTTTGTCCCCCCTCAGATTAGTGAGTGCTTTCCTGGCCCTCTCCTCAGAAAAGGGACTGGTATCCACTTCCCTTCCCTCAAAGCTCCTGGTACCTTTTTGTGGTCCCTCCCCTTCTACTGTGAACACTGAGCAGAAGTGTTTGTATAAGATGTTTGCTTTTCTTGGTCATTCTCCATATAGTTCCCTCTCCCTTAACCATACAATCTGCCCTTTGTCTTCCTTTTCTCATTAACATACCTAAAAAATGTGTTGTCCCCTTTAGATACTGCCTGAGCTATTCTTTCCTCAGTTTGCACCTCTGCACTCCTTACTGCTTTGTCTATCCCCCTCATTTTCCCCAGATACACTTCCCTATCCTCCTCTCAGGGTCTCCTTATGCCTTCTGAGTGCCACTCGTTTTGCCTTTATCTTTTCTGCCACCTCCTTCAAGAACTGTAATGGTCTCCTCTTTCCTTCTACTTTTGCTTACTTGCTTGCCACACAGATTTGTTACCTTTACAATGCCCTCTTTTAGTCTGGCCTATTTACCCTCCACCCTAACCATGACATCACCTTCTGCCAAGTCCTTATGGAGGGGATTCTCCTGTCTTTGTAAGGTCAGCCCTCCTGAAATCCAGGACCCTCACCCTTGCGTGGTTGGACTCCACCGCTGTTTTTATATTGAACCAAACTGTGCGATGATCACTGGTCCCCAGATGACTTCCCACCCTGATGTCTGCAACACTGTTCCTGTTAGTAAGCACCAGGTCCAGTATTGCCCCTCCCCAAATGGGTTCACTGACTAGTTACCTGAGGAATGCCTCTTGTACTGAGTCCAGGATGTCTCTACTTCTAACTAACGCTTTCAGCAGGGAGGCTATAATATACATCTGGCAGATTAAAGTCTCCTACCAGCACCACCTCCTCCTTTTCAGCCATTTTGCCAATTGCTTCTAACATTTCTTCATCTAAGTCAACCCCCCATCAGATGCCAATAGACTACTCCTTTCTGAACAGCGGCTCTGTTTCTAGACTTGAGGATGACCCACAATATCTCGCCCTCCCACTCAAATGTCCTGTGCCTCCTTCGCTTTTATGTTTTCCTTAATATAAAGCACCACTCTCCCTCTTTTCCTTCTTACCCTGTCCCTTCTAAATATCATGTAGCCTGCTATGACCATTTCCCAGACATGGTTGTCAGTGCACCATAATTTGGTAATGGCCACAGGATCCAAGTCTACCTCCGCCATCATGGCCTCCAGATCTGGGATCTTATTTCCCAGACTTCTAGCATTGGCACACATGGCTTTCCAGATTTTGTTAGCCCTTTTCTTGTCACTTCCCCCTTTACCAGCTGTCCTCCCTTCACCCCCTTTTTTATTTTGACTGCTCCTCTTCCTCTCTCCTTCTTTGCTAACCTTCTGCTACCTTGATTGTCTTGCATCCCAGTGAGACTCTCTCCACTCGGGATCTCTCTACTCTGTATCTCACTCTGTGGGGGGCAGTAACTGCCTCCCCTTTGTCTTCCACCACCCCCTCAGCTAGTTTAAATGTCCACTGAAGTAACATTTCAATCATCCACTGAGGACTGCTGTTTCCCCTCCTGGATGGATGCAGCACCCCCCCCCGGTATAAACTCTAATCCGTCCAGGTGGATCCCCAGTCCCCATCTGCAAAGATGCAGACCTTCCCATCCAGATCCTCTGCAATGTCACTTATAAATACATTGAAGAGGATCACCCCCAGCACTGATCCCTGTGGCACCCCACTAGTCACTATCCTCTCCTTTGAGTGTACTTTATTTATCACCACCCTGTGCCTCCTATCCCTTAACGCATTTCCTACCCAGTTTAACACCTTCTGACCCATTCCTAAGCTACCCAGTTTGTTTAATAATCTCCTGTGCTGAATGGTGTCAAACACCTTGCTACAATCTAGGTACCATGTGCCACATCCACTGCACCACGCCAATTAGCTTCCTTTGTCACCCAAATAACTCTATCACATTCATTTGACACGACCTCTCTCCTGTAAACCTATGCTGTCTCTGATCTTCCATTTGCCTCAAGATAATCTACTATCCTGTCCTTCAACAAAAATTCCATTACCTTTCCTACCACCAAGGTCAGACTGACTGGCCTATAATTTCCAGTCTCTTCTCTTCAACCACTTTTGTGAAGAGGGACTACACCTGCCCTTCTCCAGTTCTCCAGAACTTCACCTCTTTCTAGTGAACTGTTGAAAAGCACTGTTTGAGACACTGCCAGTACCTCCCTAAGTTATTTCAATACTCTAGGGTGTATCCAGTCTGGTCTCATTGCTTTGTCTACTTTCACACTAGCAAGTTCCTCCAGTACCAAGTCCTCTGAGAATGGACTGGTATCCATTTCCTTCCTTATAGAGCACATATGACTTCTTTGAGGTCCCTCCCTGTTTTCTTCCACCTTGAACACTGAGCAAATGTATTTCTTTAGTATGTCTGCTTTATCCTGGTCATCTTCTGTGCAGTCCCCTCCATCCCTTTTTAATTTTACAATTCCTCCTCTGGCCCTCCTCTTTTCACTTATTTACCTAAAAAATGTCTTGGCCCTCGTCTTTTCACTTATTTACCTAAAAAATGTCTTGTCCCCTTTCTTAACTTCTTGGGCAATCCTCAATTTGGTTTTTGTCATCGCCCTTCTTACAGCATTCCCTGCTTCATTTCGTTTCTGCTGATACATTTCCCCATCCTCCTCCCTCTGTGCCTCCTTCTGTCTTCTGAATGCTACCAGTTTAGCCTTTCCCTTTCCAACTAACTGATAGTTGTTCCAGATGTGCGGATAGGATATGGATTCATTATCGCATATGTCTATAATCTGTTCTCAAAGAATTTCTGGAATAGAGTATTATCTTTACTTTTCCAAACGATTGGACTAACCATCCCATTTGATCCAGCGATAATTGCCCTTGGCTACACTAGCCACTTAGACGTCAGAGTTGAAAATGAACAGTACTGTAAAAGCATCTGATCTTGATCAATAAAAGGGATATAATTGTTTTATACTGGAAAGACAACAACCCTGGGCCTCCAGCATTCATAGAAACACAGACTCTGATGGCAGATAAGGACCATATGGCCCACCTAGTCTGCCCATTTCCCTACTCAGTATTGATAGCCCAGATCCTATTTGATCTGCAGCACGCCTTCTCTGCCCATCTCCAGGTACCCTTATGTCTAACCCATGTGCTCTTGAACCCCTGTATTGTTTTAGTCCTCACCACCTCCACTGGAAGGCTGTTACATGGATCCACCGCCCTTTCTGTGAAAAGTACTTCCTAACATTCCCCCTAAGCCTTCCTTCCTCCAGCCTTATATCATGTCCCCTTGTCATTGTGCAATGCTTCTTCTGAAAAATCATTGAATGGTTACATTTGGTAGTGGACAGTTCTCAGGTTGAATGTGCTTACTTTGCCATTGAGTGGGACAAACAAAAAATCTTGTGAATACTGTATGTGCCCCTTTTTTACAGGTTATCAATAGTGGAGACTCACGTGCATCTCCCTAGGATTAGAAGATTAATTGGATAACATAGACTATTTTTGTGCAAGGTTTGACTAGAAGGATTTCTCTGAGCTATGTGATGATAGCAGGGCCTATAACTGTAGCAAGGTTATGATGACTCTTATGCTTAGAGCTGACATTGAAAACTTGTGCTTTAAATCCCAAACTGCAATGCTTCTGAACCAAACAAAAATATATTACAAAATTATACAACTGTAGCATGCATGCATGTCAGCATTTTGTAATGCGAATGTGAGACAGTGTCTCTCAAATGTGGATACAAAGAGACAAACTGTAGACACATCATCACATCATGGAAACAGAACCTCAGAACTAGTGGCAGGTGAAATTAAAAAAAAATCCAGTTTGGGCAAATTTAGTAAAAGTGGATCAATTTCTTGTAACTATATACAATTTCATGAATTAGGATAAGGATTTTAGAGTGGGCAATTGTCGATGAAATTGCACATTTAAAAAAAAATCAAATTAAAAAAATGCCTAAACTGGAAAAATGGTGCAGTCTGCTGAAAATGGGTGTTTTAAAAAATACATTTTTAAAAATGCACAATATGGGGAAACATTACAATCTGAAAGAGAAACAGAATTGATTATGGCACTATTTCAAAAAGACTGTGTGAATGCAAAAATAGTAATTTCACACTATGTCACCAGTATAATAAAACTTTTGCCTAGCACTACTTAGAACACAGTGAAAATTAATGTTTTCATATTTATAAAGTTAGCTGATAAGATAAAGAGAAGTATATATTTTGTTTAACAACTCCAGTTTACAATGTCAGTGACTTGCATGTAGGATAGAGGGGTTTTAGTGCTAAAATATGGGCCATCTCTCCTAATATTGGACAATCGAGAAGTACGGCAGCATGAAGTCAGGGCAAGAGGAATAGAACTGGACTCGGCCACTGCAAAATGTCAGAGTGGGCTACAAAAGTCTGTATGGTGGCTGTTATTTTTGATGGAAAATGTGGGTTGATTTTTTGAACTGTGTCTTTGCAGATGGATGTGAGCACGAGTCAAATGGTTGGTCAGCGGATGTCTGAGGGCAGGGGCTGCAGCATATTGATACTGCAGTCCACTTTGTTGGTGACATGAATATCAGACACCCCCCGGAGAGGGCAAAGAAATTGGAGTTTCCTAAAACAGTAGAAGCATGTAAAATGGTGACCCCCCCCCCCCACACACACACACACTTGTGAAGGCATACAAAATTGGATTCCTCCAAAGAATGGCAATGAAAATCAGAGAGCTCCTGTGGGGGGGCATAGAGCTGACAACCAGTGAGAGACTCCTCACCCATCAGGAATAAATCAGAAGAAGAGAGGCAGTATAACGCAGTGGTTTAAGGCTCTGAGCTGCAAATCTGGTGACATCCAGCAGACCAGACATGGGTTTGAATCCCACAGCTTCCACTTGCATACTGTGTGACCCTGAGCAAGTCACTTAACTTCCCTGTGCTCCCAGCTTGCACCTGTAAAAAAAACTTTCAGCTTAGTGTGCTACTCCTGGTTAAACAACTAAAAAAAAAAAAAAGAAGCCCAAGAAGGGAACAAAGAAAAGAGTCTCCTGACTGAAGTGGATCTATTCTAGATGGGAAGACGCATGTGAGATCAACCATTAGCTACATTTTTCCCATATGATGTTTACAGTTTTTAAAATAATGCATCTTTTTTGTTTAAAAAAAAAAAACGTTATATATGCTCCACACATGAGAGGCACTGCACTCCTTTGGTTGTCTGCAAGCCAAGGTCCTCTCCCACTCTAAGGTCACTGGGTCAGCCTCTGGTCAGGTCACCACCCACAAGCACTTAACTCCCAATCGTCTAATCCATTGGATTCTACCTCTGTGGCTCTCACCTACGACTCCTACAGGCAGGGCAACCCAACACCCAATTGGTGGATGGAAGAGGAGATAGTTAGGTCTAACTATGGGCCAACCAACTTAAAAACATGGGAAGCAGTAACAGTCTTTACTTGGAGACGGCCACTCTCAGCACTTTCAGAGTAACATGTACAGATATGTGCCTTTAGCTGAACACCTGCTAAATCCCTTGTGAACTGAGTTCTGTGCTTCTTTTTCTAGGACAGCCCCCAACCCATCTCAGATGATGGCCATCCCTCACAGTGGCAGAGATCTCACCGGATGCTAGCAAAGGCTCATACAGGGCCTTCTCTACTTCCAACTCAGTTGCAACTGCCTTCTATTTCATCTTTTTCAATTTGAATACAGACTTGAAAACCCGGCATTACAGTTTGTACCTGTTAGGGCTGTTAGGGATACAGATGGCTGGCAGTACAGCCTAGAGATTGCAGAAATGAGCTGTGAATGAGCTTGGTAGATTCAGCAGACCTGGATTTGATTCACACAACCTCTGCTTGCATACTGTGTGACCCTGAGCAAGCCATTTGACCTCCCTGTGCTTCTAGGATGCACCTGAAGCAGGTGCAGATCACAGCAGGGAAAGGGCTCACACACCCACCACCAGCAGCAGGACAAGGCCACCGATCACTGGGGGAAACTAGAGGGAATGGATCTTGGAAGCTCCGAGAGGCTTCTGTAGGGAGCCAATCACAGGCAAGCTGTGCGTCCCACACCAAACACCAGCCAATCCCTGGCACTGTCTGGGACTCCAGGAAGCATGCAGGGGCCTTCTTAAGGGTAAGCCATCCAGCGGGATCCTGTGCTGTGGCCCCCACCCTATGTGAATGATCCATGCAAAAAGAACATCTGAGTTTTCCCACCAGAGTCAGCCCAATGAGGCAGCTGGCAACCAGCCACTCTGTTTCTCTGCAGAACCAAGGAGAACAGACCAATCCAGCTAGATGAGCAAGGTACTGTAAGACAGAAACTTTCTTAATTTGGCTTGTTGCAAGGGTAGCTAGACACTTGGAGATCAGGCTAATTCAAATTGTCATAGTGGGGCTTGTAAGGCTGCGCCATTGCATAGCTAGACTTGCAGAAGGACACTTTGCTATCTAAAGTGTTGCGGTTTACAGATATTGTTTTTTTTTTCCCTGTGTTTTCTCTGTTTCACTCAGCTTGACACATTAGGTGCTAGGCATAACAAACTTGTCACTTGAGGTTAACATGGGGATTGCGAACTGTAATGGGTGTGGGGAACCCATTTCCAGGGGGATGCTCTGGAGTAGTGATGCAGCGAAATTACATTTCACCCCTTGAAATATTTCTCGAAATTCACTCATGTCGTGGAAAATTTTGCCGGTGCGATCTATTTAAAAATTTAAAAAATGAAGTGTTTTACCCCTGAGTCTTCCTGGCCAGCAACATTAAAATAAAAGTTTATCCTCACAGTACCTGGTGTCTAGTGGTACCACCCCCTTGCCAATATGAAGAATGTCTCCCCCCACTGAGATTCACCCCCGTCACCCATCCAGAATTTTAAATTACAATATAGTTGAATGTCCCTGGTGTCTAGTGGTTCCAGCCCCCATATGACTGCCAGCTCAATATAAAGAATGATCCCCCCGAGACTGACACCCTGTCCCCCATTGTGCCCGCCAACATCAGTAATTTAATGTGAAAGAAAAAAAAACTGTCCCTGTTGTCTAGTGGACCCCCCCCCACCTTGTCCGGTAGTGAGTGTGACCTTACCCCACCCTGCACTTCCCCCATCCAGGACCCCAGCGGGCCACTGGCACAGCTCTCCACTCACCTGCATGGCCAGCAGCCCAACTGAATGCTTTTACCAATGAGCCCGGCTGAGCCCTTTCAATGAATGAGCGTGTGCACACTGTCTGAAACCAGTTGTTAAAATAAATAAGTTCAAGAGACCCATGTGGTTCTCAGAGAAGGTTAGAGAAGTGGTCAGTGCCAAAAGGAAAGCATTCTATAGGTTTGAAAGGAGTCAAGCGGAGGAGCAGTGGGAGGAATACATTAAAAAAATAGAGATGCAAGAAGGGCAGTAAGGGAGGCGAAGGCAGCCGGAGAGCTGCAGATTGCCAAAGGGATCAAATCTGGAGAAAAACATTTGTTCTGCTACATTAAGGAAAAGAGAAAGAAGAGAGGGGGGATTGTTAGGTTGGTAGTGATGGTAGAGTAATTGAGGATGATGGACAGAAGGCTGCCATCCTTAGCAACTACTTCTACTCTGTTTTCACCAGGGAGGATGCAGGACCCCTACCTGTAAGTGGTATCAATGCAGCCACTAAGGGGATCCCAGGGATGTAAACACCAGTGTTCACCAAGGACAGGGTCTGCGAAGGGGTTGGCAGTCCTCAAGATAGATAAGGCTCGAGGTCCAGAGAGGATGCACCCGAGATGCTAAGGGAGCGGCAGAGGAACTGGCTGTTCAGCAACTCACTGCAGTCAGGGGTAGTACCTAGTGACTGGAGAGTGACTGATGTGGTACCACTCTATTGGGGGAAGGAATAAAAAAGAGGCAGGACACTATAGGCCGATTAATCTCACATCTATTGTGGGAAAGCTGTTGGAGACTCTAATCAAGCAAAACCTCATGGACTACCTGGAAAAAAATGGTCTCCAGGATAGTAAGCAGCATCGGTTTGTAGCAGGGAGGTCATGCCAGACCAACCTTATTGTCTTCTTTGACTGAGTAACAAGGGAACTGGTCAGAGGCCATGTAGTGGACCTGCTTAACTATGGTTTTGTTAAGATATTTGACTGCTGAAGAAGTTGGAGGACCTTGGAATGGCAAAGGATATAGTCAGACGGGTGGGAAATTGGCTCAAAGGTAGGCAACAGAGGGTTATTGTCAATGGAGTAAAGTCAGTGGAAGGGGAGGTCACAAGTGGGGTAGCACAGGGATCAATCCTGGGCCCGGTCCTTTTCAACATGTTCATTTGTGACATCGGTGAAGGAATCCGCGGTAAGCTGATCCTCCTTGCTGATCAGACTGAACTTTGTGGAAGGGCACATAGCATCAAGGGAGGTAGGGAACTGCAACATGACTTCCAAAGGCTAGAGAGATGGTCAAATGTGTGGCAACTGAAGTTCAATGCAAAGGAGTGTCAGGTAATGCACTTGGGGAAAAGGATCCTCCAGACAGAGTACTGGCTAAATGGGGTTAAACATAGTACTACTTCAGAAGAGTGGGACCTGGGAGTCATACGCAGACAGAGAAGAGAAAGAAGTAAGTGCATCAGCTGGGACTTAGATCCAGGCCACCCGAAATACCATTCTAGTTGCTGCGCCACCAAGGTAACTGGAACCTGGGCTGTCCCAGAGCACACATTACTCTTTCTTCAATGCACAACCTGGTGCTGCACAGATAATTACTCCATTTTCAATCACATGGGTGTGGGGTGCATATTTATGGAACACATACAAACAGAGGACAGAAAGAAGCTAGTGCGTCAGCTGCCTTGGTGGCGCAGCTGGTTAATGAGACTGGAATGGTATTCCAGGCGGCCTGGGTTCAAGTCCCAGCTGAGGTACTTCTTCCTGTCATCTGTTTGTATGTGTTCCATAAATATGCACACCACACCCATGTGGTTGGACCTGGGAGTCATTATCTGTGACACCCTAAAGCAGTCAAGCCAGAGCAATAAAGCCTACAGCAAGGCCAACAGGATGTTGGGGTGTATAGGGAGGGGTATAGATAGAAGGAGGAAGCTGATCCTCCCCCTTTATTGATCCTTGGTGAGGCCACACCTAGAGTACTGTGTCCAGTCCTGGAGCCCTCACCTCAGAAAGGATAAGGATGGGCTGGGGGCAGCGTAAAGAAGGGCAACGAAGATGATACAGGGCCTCCAGGGGGACCCTATGAGAAGCAACTGAGAGTACTGAACATGTACTCACTGGAGGCCAGAAGGGATGGGGGGATATGATTGACACTTTCAAGTTCCTGAAGGGCATAAATAAGGTGTCCCACACAGGGCTATTCAACAGGAGGACAAGCTCAGCGATACATGAGCATGAAAGGAAACTAAAGGTGTGGGGGGGGGAGGTTCAGGAGGGATTTGAGGAAGTGTTATTTTACTGAGAAGGTGGTGGAGCCATGGAACAGTCTACCTCCTGAGGTGGTGGGTGCCAAGACTGTAGAGGGTTTCAAGCATGGGTGGTAAGGGCACAAAAAATTAGCTCTGCTCCAAGTATGGAGGTAAAGAAGGCTAAGCTGAAGGGGAGAGGGTAGGTCCCCGGACTGACGCTAGGCTCTGGACAACTTTGGGTAGACTCGATGAACCCTTGGTCTTTTTCTGCTGTCATGGTCTAAGTTTCTCTGTTTCTGAAAATTAGCTTCATCTTAGAGTGCCTTTTCCAGGTCAAAATTGTAAAATCAAATAAAAAATTAATAATATCATGTGGTGGCAAAGCAGCAGATCATGTTGGCACCTGATAGAGCTCATGTATAAACCCCATGGATCTCATTCCAGCTTGACTCTCAGCAAGCACATCTTGCAGTTGAGGAGTTTGGCTCCCAGGGAGGGAGGGCACAAGCCAACTGGCATTTGTGCACCCCCTGCTGGCTAACAAGGAATGATATCAGTGTGGGCGGTGAAGGCAGCCTCCTGCTCGTGTCATGACGATCCCACTTAATGGGGTGGTGGATGGGGGGAAAATCATGTCTAAAATTCATGAATTCAAATAACTTTGTAAATGCAAAGGTGAAAGAGGAAAGATTTAGCCACAAAAGGTAAATTACAAATGAATAAATAAAAGTAGGCAGAAAAGTATGTGAAGTGATGCAGCATTTGAGTACTTTAAATTGGAACACTGCTAATTAATTTTAAATATCTATCCCCCATTAGAAACCTTAACAATACTAGGCTGCTACAGGCCGCCTGCTGGGGCCTGGAACTTGTAAATTATCTGCATAATATATCAGACACAAGACAGAACGAAATCATCATACCTGGTGACTTAAATCTGGATTAGCTAAAAATCTGCAGCAAATGTTTACAGCTCAAGGATTATTGTGATGAAGCTGGCTTCGCCCAACTGGTATTGGATATCACTCCCCCCAAATCCAAAAATCCCCTCAAACGGATCACTGCTTGACCTAATTCTTATTAATAGACTCACAAGATCACCCACACAGCAGTATTTCCCAATGATGTCAGTGATCACTGCGCCATGCCCTGTGTAAGAGGACAGCCCACCCCTAAATCAGCTAGTAGGTTCACATGGAAATAGAGCTTCCATAAATTCAACCTCTCCCACTACCTGTATGACCTCAGAAGCATTAATTGGACTGATTTTTACCTGGCCACGAACATCAACAATGTGGGCTTCCATTTTCAACACCGTATTAAACAACATCATCAACAGACATGCCCCTTTGCTAAAATGCAGATCACGGAAGATCTCCTGCCCCGGTTCACGGCCAAACTAAAGGCCATGCTAAATATGAGGGACTGACTCTGAGCTACAGCCAGATGTACCAAACTCCCCTTAGACTGGGCAGCCTTTAGAGTCTACCATAATGATTGCACCAAAAAGATCAGGGCATCAAAAGCAAACTAGTACCTTTAAGCTTTTGATTCTGCTAAGGGTAACTCCAGCAAATTCTGGAGAATTGTTAAATCAGCCAATGGCAATAAACCATCTTCCTCGTTACCCAATATGGTCTCCTTTAATGGTAAGACACTCCTCAATAAATCTAACATTCTATGTGGCTTTAATGATCGCTTTTCTACCGTGGGCCTTACATTTGATACCTCCAAAGCCACCTCCCTGATCCCCAGCTTGCCTAAACATTCCTCGCCACCAACTAACAACGTCTTCTCTTTCACCCCATTCCAGTACAAAGAGGCAGAAGACCTTCTACTCCATCTCGATATTAACAAAGGCGCTGCTGCTGACAGGATAGGACCTTATTTCCTTAAAGCTGGTTTCCAGTACGTAATGGTCACCATCTTGCACCTATTTAATCTGTCCATCAGCTCCAATTCTGTACCTGGGGCATGGAAAATAGCTCAGGTACTCCTGTTTTTTAAATCAAGTGACCCTATGGATCTAAATAACTACCTCCCCATATCCATCCTACCCCTGCTCTCCAAACTCCTTGAGAAATTGGTAAAAGTTCAAATAAGGGACTATCTTGATAAAACCAACCTAATAAACCCAGCCCAATCTGGTTTCCAATCACCCCATAGCACTCCTTCAGCTCTTGCAATGGATAAGAAACAAGTCACAGGGGCTGCCTTCCTGGATCTCAGTAAAGCCTTCGACACTGTCGATCACGCTTTACTCCTCGACACATTAAACTGGCATGGTATCTCTGGCCCAGCACTGTCATGGTTTAACAGCTACCTGACAGACGCCAACAGGTTAAAGTGGAGGGTTCCCTCTCCCTGCTCCTTTCTTTCAAGAGAGGAGTACCACAAGGCTCGACCCTTGGACCTCTCCTTTTCATGATATATATCAACACCATCTGTACTAACATTAGTAAAGCAAGATTACACCTTTTCGCGGGTGACACTGTGATATAAATATCCAGACCCTCACTAGCCGAAGCACGCTTGGAGCTCCAGTCTGAATTTGATCTTCTCCAGCACAGCCTTGCAAAGTCCAAACTGCTATTAAATGCTAAAAAAACAAAAGTGATGTACTTCTATTCCAATCATCTGTCTGCCATTACAAATGTGCTTACATCCCTGCCCCCCCATTAAGACTCTTTTTGATGACAATCTCAAGGCAGTCAACAAATTCAAATACCTAGGCTGTGATCTGGATCAACACCTAACGTTCTCAGCTCATATCACGTCTCTTGCTAAAAAACTGCAGCAAAGAATTGGCTCCTTTTACAGGAACAAATCCCTTTTCACCACAGAAGCCAGACTTTGGTCCAGACAACTTTCATCCTTCTACTTGACTATGCTGATATGGTCGATGCGCAGACTACTTGCTTCACCAGTTGGACACTCTCTACCATAGGGTGATACGCTTAATTTCTAATGCTCACCATCATACTCACCACTGTGACCTTTATGCCTCTTTGGATCGGTCTTCCTTATCAACTAGATGTCTCCTCTACTCTCTCATCTGGCTCTACAAAGCTCTCCTGTCAAAACTCCATCCTATACATTTAATCTCTTTTGGCAGACTGCCTGCCTTTACCCCCTACACAGCAACTCCTACATTACGTTTGATACCCCAAGCTCCCGCTCCCACTTTGGAGCCATGGCTATAAGCCATGCTCTCCTAGATGCGTGGAACAAAGCCCATGCTAGACTCAAACTACAAAGTCTAGTCCCTCTAAATAGCTTCAAAAAACTAGTTGTTGGTACTTTACATGACTCTTGTGTTTGCCACGGACTGTTGGTGCCTCACTCATTATTCCTTAAATAAACAACAAACATTCTTTTCTCTACAGTTCCATCCCTTTACCCTCTTCCTTATCTGAATGCCTCGCCCTTCTTCCTCATCCTGCCCAATTTACCCTCTGCCATCTTGACTTCACCTTCCTATCCACCTCCAGCTTCACTCGCCGTCTTCTTCCCTCTACTGCCAATTGCCCCCCTCCCAGTCTATATTCAATACCTTGCCATCATCCTCTATCTACCTACCTAATTATTGCTGCTATATGAGGTAATCCTGTGTAATATCATTGGTACTATATGCTGCACAGTGTTTTACCATGCCTCACCATCATTGTTTCGACATATTTAGGCTCAGATATTCAGACTGGGCCAGGCAATGGCGTAAATGGGGGTACAGCGCAACTGAGCTGTGCCGGGGCCAGGACAGGGTGCTATTCAAAGGAGATTCACCGTGGCGCATCACATGGCGCATCACCATTGAATATGGCAGAGAATGCACATAGTGCAAGAAGAATGCTCCGGCGCATCCCCCAGATGGGGGGACTGGGAGTGCTCCAGTGCAAGTGTGGTTGCGCTGTGCGCATCACCCATGATATTCAGATGTGGGCATGCAAATGGGGCCATAATATATGCATGGTGCAAATGGAGCCATTTGCATGTCATTATGGCTCCATTTGCATGCGGTGTGTAGGGCAGCCCGGCAAAATGCGCCTGGCACCCTGCGTAGCCATCTGCAACACAACAGGAATCCCTGGTAGTCCAGTGGCATCCCCCTTCCCTCCTGTAAACTCGATTGTGGGTAGTAGTAATGGGAATACATTCCCTGGTAGTCTAGTGGTATCCCCCCTTCCATCCCTTAAACCTGATCGCGGGCAAATGTTAAATATAGAATCCCTGGTGGTGTAGTGGTATCTTCCTCCCTCCGTATGCCCAATCATGGTCAAATGTTAAATAAGGAATCCCTGGTGGTGTAGTGCTATCCCCTCCTCCATATGCCAGATCGCGGGCAAATGGTACAATAATATCCCTAGTGGTCTGGTGGTATCCCCACCCACACAGGCACCCCTGCCACCCAGATCCCCCCATCGCCGACGGTGGCAGCAACCCGCCCCATGCCCTACCGCCCACCGAATGACGGCTTACGGTAGCAGCTGTAAGCCTATTAGTCCACGCTGGGACCACTGGGCTTACAGTGCATACTGTACTATCAGTCACAAATCTGTGAATGACTGGTATAGTATGCACTGCAAGCCCATTGATCCACAGAGTCCATTCAGCAGGTGGTGGGGTGGTATGTGGGAGGGTTGCTAGCCTTGATGACAGGGGGAGCTGGGTGGGCAGGGGTGCATGTGTGGGTGGGGGCGTGCGGGGTACCACTAGATCACCAGGGATATTCTATTAACATTTGCCCGCAATCGGACATACGGAGGGAGGGGGATACCACTACACCACTAGGGATTCTATATTCAACATTTGCCCGCGATCAGGCATACAGAGGGAGGGGGATATCACTACACCACCAGGGATGCTATATTTACCATTTGCCCACAATCAGATTTACGGAGGGAGGGGGTATACCACTAGACTACCAGGGAATCTATATCTACTACTACCACCCGTAATCGGGTTTACTGGAGGGAGGGGGGTTACACTCAGACCGCCAGAGTTTTTAACCTGTGCAGTTTGCCCTCATGGGCATAATGAAAGGAGGGACCACTAGACCACCAGGGAGGGTGTGGGTGCTTGCGGACGGTGGCCCTGCTGGGCGGGTGGCCACACACGACTGGCGGATGCTGTGTTGCACCCTGCAATACAGCAGCCCACCTATGGGTGGCCTGGATTTGTTAATTTCTTTTTTTGGCTCAACTTTCAGCCCCCCTATGCGGCGCAAAGCAGGGTTATGCCAGCACATGCGCCGCACATCCTAGGCTGAATATCGGGATGTGCCGCATATGCATGGGCACGCCCCCTACATGTGCGCGGCATAAATTAACTTTGCACCCTGGTTGTGACAGGGTCAGTACCTGTCATGCTCGTATTGTACCATTTCTTCTTTGTCATTTATGATTGCAACCATCTGTTTTTTTCTCTTCTAGAGTTGTCCCTATATTTCTCTGTAAGAAGGCAGGCCACCTCCTTACAACCCCATGCCTTTATGTCTTTCCCTGCTTTTCTTTCCATTTTTCTAATGGTACAAATGTGCAAAAATAAAAGAGAAGCCCCTTCTAGAGTGTATAAAAAGAATCCCCCCCTTGGGGGGGGTGTATAAGACAGAGCCTGTATTTAGCTTATCTCTATATTCCAAACCTTCCAATTTAGTAACTTCAATAAAGGAAAGATAGTCCCTAAAAGTAGCAGCTCACACAGATAGAGCTGCTCAAATGAACACTGAGCTGCATGACTGTGCGAGCATGCGCACATTTGTGCAGCTCAAAAACCTATCCCGATTTTTATTTTAAAAGTCTCCAGCCTTTTACAAATGTCCTGAAAGAGGGTTTGCCCACAAAAATCGCATTCACCATTCCTTTTGTGAAAGAGCAGTTAGTCTTGTTAACTTTGATTCTGTCATGAAGTGAAACGCTAAGCCGACGGCTTGAAAAAGTACAGCCGACTGCTTAGTCTGTTAAAAAACGGACGCATTAGTTTCCTTTCAGGACACTGTACCCTAGGAAGAGCTGCATCATTTAGATAGGAATTAAAATTAAAAGGAGCTTCTAAACTGTTTTACTCTGCATATAAAGACCAGATTTGGGAAATGACTGTTTCACCCTAGAAAATTAAACCTATACTGCAGTCTCATTAGCCCAGCCTAATAAAAAGGGTTAGAAACCTTACTGCATTACAAAACTCCTCTTCCTTGGGGGTTTTGCTTTATTTATTTATAATTTCGTGTGCCAATCGTTTCCTATAAGTCCCAGATATCCAGGAATAATTACAATAAAGTTCAGTAGAACAAACCAGGGGTGAAACAGAAATTCCTGAGAAAACTCCCTCCTGAGGTCTGGTTTTGAGGAGAGACTGTTGACTTCTGACACTGACTATAGGGGGAAGGCGGCCCCTAGTGGGCCCTTTTTATACTCTTCAAAATAAGGTTTGGTGTTACCTGATAACAAACCGTAGGTTTAAAGTGTTATTCACAAATGGTGATGTTAATAAATATGTTAGCACAAATGTAAGATACTAATGTGTGTCTACATGTGTTTAAAACTGTTTCTAATAGATTGTTTTTGCAAAATATGAGACTGGATCACATGATCAGGTGGGAGGGTATATAAAAGCTATACCTAAGCTGGCCTCGAGAGAGAGTGGAGGTCAGTATGTGCTGGTCAGTCGTGGAAGCAAGTTCCTATTAAGGACATTGATTTTCTTATTTTTATTTATTTATTTTTTTATTTCCAATTGTTTAACCAGGTGAGACACACTAAGCTGAAAGCTTGTTTACAGGTGCGACCTGGGAGCACAGGGAAGTTAAGTAACTTGCTCAGGGTCACACAGTATGCAAGTGGGGGCTGTGGGATTCAAACCCAGGTCTCCAGATTTGCAGCTCAGAGCCTTAAACCACTGCACTATACTTTCTTATTGTCTGTTATTACAGTTATTTTCTTTTTGTTTTGTTTTGAAATTTAAATCTGATTGCTAAAAAGGTGCATACTTAAGAAAAACTGAGTTCTAATAAACATCCCACTTACCCATGTGGGTTGCACCATATATAAGAGTCTTGTCCATCTGTAGTTCCCACTGTTACACCGGAACATTGGGAATTGTGCTGCACTGGTCCCACCTTTCAATATCATACCAGTCACATTACTGGGGTTGCACCAGGCGCAACCCCTTTGAATATTCTGGCCTTAGAGTATTACCTGTAAATATTTTCTAAATAAACCTGTACCCTGTGTATATCTTAATTATTCTTTGTCTATTTATTGTGTATCGTTTATATTGCATATGTCCAATGTGTACTAATTGTATATTCAGGACCTCCTTGTAAATGAGCCTACTCAATGGAGTTTTATTTCTAGCAATAAACTTGACTTGACAAATAACACTTTAGCTTTTAATTCAGACTGAGTAGTCTGTCTGTTTAAAGGACTCATGCTGTCGAAATGGAAGTTCAAAGGAAGCTATCAGATATATTAAGGCACAAAAAAGGTATTTTCAAGCCCCAACAAAGATTTTATAATATTCACTTTTTAGGTTGTAAGCAATATCGTCTGCCTAATATCATCATGTATATTATTTTGTGCTGCTTTGAAAGAGTAGTGTTATGTTTAGTGTGTCTGAGTTGACTGTGATGAGGCCTTACGACATGTCAAACCGAATGTAGAACCAGCTTAGTAATTTTCTACAACAACACATACAGATTTGCACATCTATGTGTTGGGTTTGATGCTTTTGATTGTATGTGTGTTAACAGAAACCGCACAAACTGGAATGTTTCGGCCTTCTTGTATCATTTATGCATCCTACTGTGCATATTCTTCTTTCTTATCAGCCTTTAAATGACTTTCTCTCTACCTCTCTTTCTTTCTTTCACTACGACATTGAAAATAGGAGTTCAGATGCACCTGCTCTCAGGCAGCTGAAGCAACAGCAACTGCCCATCATTATGGAATTCACCATGTGTTGAAGAGAATGCATCAGCAGCTGGGGAGTCGACTAGTTTTTCAAACAAATCTGACCCTAGCTTCTCAGATGTTGGCTGTAGTTGGAGGTGCTTCCATCATTGCCAGATTTCATTACATTCATAAAGCAAAGGAATGCTAGACAAAAGCAGACCAAGTGTCTATCACGTTCATTTCTTGCCATCCAGGCAGCTGCAGCATTCAGCTGCATGTGAAATACCAGGAAAGTGCTATCAGTAAATATTACTGACTTGGGCACTATGGAGAGGAAAACAGTCAGTGGTTGAAACCTCCGGTAGCCTAATGCTAAATGATCTTCCTTCCCTGCTAGGAATTCTAATTCTGTTCCAGTATGAGGCATGCACTTTGTGACCCGCCCTTCCTCAATGAATAAAGTACAGCTGGGATCATCACGGAGCCTGCCAGCTCCATTGCCTGCCAGCACCATTGCTTGCCAGTGCCATTGTCTGCCAGCACCGTTGCCTGCCAGCTCCATTGCATGCCAGCTCCATTGCCTGCCATTGCCTGCCAGTGCCATTTCCTGCCAGCTCCATTGCCTGTCAGCTCCATTGCCTGCCAGTGCCATTGTGTGCCAGCTCCATTGCCTGCCAGTGCCATTTCCTGCCAGCTCCATTGCTTGTCAGCTCCATTGCCTGCCAGTGCCATTGTGTGCCAGCTCCATTGCCTGCCAGCACCATTGTGTGCCAGCTCCATTGTCTGCCAGCTCTATTGTTCCATTTTTCTCCCCTCATTGTGGCTACCCATATGCACATGGAAGTGCTTGCATGCTGCAATCCTGTAACACCCTGCCTTCATGCCACACTCCATCCTGCACTGCCCCCAGGTCTCCACCTAGTGGCAGTCATATGGTGGGGGTGACAGAACCCCTTCCCAAGAGAGGAGAGCTGCCTCGTGGCTGCTCAGTCCAGCCCCCAACCCCCAGCCAACTCCCAAGAACACAGGTTCATTCCCAAACCCAGGTCACCAGCATGGCGCAAGGTGTGGCATCCAGTGCCTCAACCCTCAGCACCACTGGGCTGGCTTAGCAGCTATTATTTTTATCTTCTCTGCTAAGAAAGAGCTGATGTTTTGTCCAGAGCAGGGTCTATTAGGGCATCATAGTCACTCCTGATTATAATTCCATTATCTCTCGGTACACAGACTGAATGTTGTACATTAACATTTAAAATCCACACACAAACAATAAACGCTCGATGATATGAGCACAGGAGGGTTTCCTACAATAGATGAACTAAAGTTTCAGTAAAAAAAATGATGCAAAAAGACTTTTTTAACAGCTTTTAGAAGGTTTGAATCACAGAGAGCTTTCAGAGCAGACAGTCTCCTACAACTTCCTACGCACACTACCCCGAACTGAGGCTGTGCAGAACAATCTAGAGCTCATGTGACCTGAAATCCCATGAATCACTGCAAAATTCACCTTTGGAGCTTAAAAACAAGGCGAAGTGAGGCAAAGTACATTGTTTTCAATGTACTTCGCCTTAAAGTTGGTGGAGTAGTGGTTTTGGAAGGCGGAATAATGTGAAGTCATTGTTTTTAATGGACTTCGCGTTACCCATCATAATGCGTAGTACACCACATTGTGGAGCACTCTGTGAATTCGCCATCACTCTGCAAATCACTCCGTGGAGCAAGCTGAGGCCACTTCGCCCATCTCTGTCACCCATACCCTAGGCTTCAGTCACTTGGCACCTTACTGTGCTATGCCACCGCTTATCTTGAATTGTTTGTTCCCTCTCCCTCCTGCCCCTCTTAATCCAATACAACATATTACATAATTGAACTACTCTCTGAGTAATAAAGTGTTCCATCACCTTTTACGGTATCCTGCCTTCCCTTAGTCAAAGAGTACGTCCCCTGGTATTATTGTCTGTTACCAACTGAAATGGATATCCATGATCAACGTTGTCAATACTTTTTTTGATTCTGAACTATCTAATTATGCCTCCCACTCTCCTCTGCTCTTTCCCAGTGTCAGCTTCTTAATTTATAGATTTCAGGGGTGTCCAACATCAGGTTCCATCATGGCTAAATATATCCTGGTACTACTGTTATGATATCTTCCATTGCAACTAGTTGTAAGGCTTGGTGTCGCTGTTTTTGAATGCAATAAATATGCATCATCACCTGCAGTGTTGTTAAAGACTCAGCAGGAGGCACTGTACAAAATCAGTGCTGCACATGCATGTGCCCCCACAAGCCCTTCAGCCTGCAGGCTTTAGTGGTCAGCTAGTCAGCTGCAAGAAGACAGGCGAGTACAAAATGATGGCATGGCCTTGATTATTATTGATGGTTCTTCACTCAAGATACTGACTGACAAGACTAGATGTGAAGGACTCTGAGAATGGGCACAGCTATAAAGCACGCAGTATGTGGGGTCCGACTGGGATCTCTTGGGATCACGTTGTGATCCAGCCCCATTCGTTGCTGTGAGCTGAAATGAATCAGTCAAATTTAAATTGCAAATTGGTATTCCCTTCCTTTTGTGCCATAAAGATTGTGACAACCTTTGACCTTACATGAATGTCCAGAACACTTTTGCATTCTTCTAATATCTTTTTATTAGGTGCATGCAAAAGTGAGCTGGATATTGTAGGGTCGAAGACTGGGTCATAGCACATTATACGATGGTCTCCGTTTTTCCAGAAATCTGATTGGCTACTGAGTGACCTTACCCATGGGTAAATCATACAGTAACCCATTGATTAAAGATCCAGTAGCCCTTTCACAGGAAAAGCAAAGAAAAATCCATCCCTGTGTAGAGAAACGTTGTGCATGCCCCAATATCATGGCTCGGCTTTTCAGCCATCATTTCTACAACTTTTAACCCTCATTTTTAATTAAAAAGTGGTTTAAGAACATCGACATTACTTAAAGTCTCAGAATACATCTTTAGCTAAAAGGTCATGCTGGCAGCCATAAACAAGCATCCTAGAGCTCCAGCGCCACCAACAATTAATCAGCAGTGGAATCACAAGGCAAAAAATGGTTTTAACTGTGATGTCTAAAGGATCAAAGACTCCTGCACATGTCTTCATGTAGCAAATTCCATAAAGGTCCTCTTCTGGTGGGAGCCCAGTAGTTAAATGTTTGAATCAAGTTCAGGGGGCATATAATCAGATGGCTGGAGCACAGGGCACAGAGTGGGGGAGGTGGAGGCAGGTAGTGGAGTCTCCCTACCAACAAGGAACTATTTTTTGTGGTGGAGTAATAAAAAAATGTAAAATAAAAAAACAAACAATTTTCTTTTTTTTTTCCCTCGCCCCAAAAGTGGACCGTGCCAATAAAGCCACTTCAGGGTGTGGGTTATGCTGGGGATTTACCACTTCACAATTGTGTGGATTTGGTCACCAGCCTGCAGCCTTGTGACCAAACCACACCAGGTGTGGGTAAATCCCAGCATAACCCACACCCTGGAGTGGTTTATTGCTTAAATATGTCCTTTTCTGGTCCCATCGGTTATGCTACCACTTTAAGACAATGCTTGGGAAGGTTTCAAAAAGTAACACTTTTCCAAGATGACTGAATATTCAGTGCACGCCTCTGGCAAGCCACGTTAGCTAGGGGCCTGATGATGGACCTTTATCACAGTCAGCAAAAGATAAATATGAAAGCAACCTTTTATCCAAAATATTCATACGGTGTAGGAGGACTACAATCATCTGACAGATACTCTGCAAAAGGCTATTAAACTTTTTGAAAACCAGGGAAATAGTAAAGTTGGCCATTATAACTTGCTTTTCTAGAAGCTACATAATAGGACTGCCTATAGATGATATAGAGATATGAATGCCTTTTGATTGTCTCTTGCAAAAGGTAGTATTAAGGAGAACAATGTTGCTTTCAACTTATGAAAATAAGATTTTTAGAGTTCCTTTTATAAAAAACAAAATGTGTGAAAGCTGCATAATAATTCAAAGCAAGTGAGCAGTAGACAAGACAGATTTCATAAAGTAAAGCTGGAAGACAGCTGGGTTTTCTTGGTCATATTTAACTGATGTGTAAGAGATAAAACATGACAGTGTGCGGTTATAAAAGAATAATGCACACCTCTGGTGGCTGTTAGGCACAAGTGCCGCAACCACCCGAGAAGTGCATTATTTCCCTTATGAATGCACACCTGGAGTGTGTTATCCCACTTATAAAATGAGCTTTTATTTGTTAAAATGATATGCAGTTAGCTGGCTGAGTGGCATGGTGAGCTGAGGCAAGGGGCCACTCTGCCAGCTGTACTGGCAATTCGGGCTTGGGAATGAACTGGGGTCACTGGATGCTGGCTGGGGAAGGTGGACTGAGCATCCCACAACAGCTCTCCTCCTTTGAGGAGGGGGCGGGGACAGCGCAACTTATGGCTTGATCACCACCTAGTGGAAGTTGGGTGGTGTTGCAGCAGTTGATTCCTGGTTAGCCAGGTGCAGGTCACTGAGGTGTACTGTGTCTTCACGCAGCACATGCACACCACAGCATACATGCCAGCACAGAGAGAAAAATCACTCTCAGGGGGAACCACCAGAGTGAGCAGGATGATGACGTGCAGTCCACAAGCTCTACACCACCCACCTAGGCATCCACCCACCCATGAAGATACACAGAGATACAAGAGGTGGAAGGGAAGTCCTGGGATGGGTGGGTGATGGGGCTGAGGGCAAGATGCCGAAAGGGGGTTACCCAGGTGTTGGCAGATAAACAAATAATGAGGAGAAAAATAAAACATGTAGTTCAAGTGAGTTGCACAGTTGTCAAACAATAATCAACGACCATGTTATGTGTCTCGACCAATTAAGTTACAAGGTTTTCATGGCCTATTTTATAACTTTGGTAAACATGCCCCTGACTTCAAAGGGGAAACTGGAAAATAACTTTTTTATTTCAGTCTGAAATTGACATTTTCTGTATTTAGCTGCCTGTTTTTCAGAATTGCAATGCACATTACCAGGAACACAGGATCTCTGTCCACTGGACTTTGTCTCTTTTGGCTGCTTGTCTACAAGTAATCTGCCTGTGACATCATAGTCATTTCCACAGCAACAGATTGTGATGTCACAAGCAGAGGGTTGTAATGTGGGGCGAAGATAAAAGCCTAGAGTGGATTAACTCTAGGGGGCAGTGATTCTGTGTTGGGATGATTGGATGGTGCGAAATCTGACAGCTAGATTTTGGATTTTGCACTATCCTCAGATATTCTGCGGGGGAGGGGAGAGGGGAGTAGGAAAGCAGGACTAGGAGGCCTGGGTGGAGAAGTCAATGACAACAGACCAACTGGGGAAGAGTTAAGGGGGGTGACTAGTGATATTCAGGCTGTGAGGGGTGCAAGGAGCATTCTGGGAGAGGGAGACAGAAGAGGGAGCCTGGAAGGGCACAATCAAACTAGCGATGCCCAGGCTGTGGGAGGGGTGAGGAGCAGGCAGGGGGCCATAGTCAGGAGAAAGAGTCTGGAAGGGCACATACAGACTTGTGACCCCCAAGTTGCAGGGGGTAAGAGGAGAAAACTGGGGGACAGAGGCAGAAGAGAGATCCTGGAAGGGCACGCACAAAATAGAGACACCCAGGCTGTGGGGGGTGCAAGGTGTAAGCCGGGGGATGAAGACAGAAGAAGGAGTGTGGAAGGACACAGATGGGCTAGTAACTTTGTGGGAGAGGTGAAGGTGCTCCTGCTGGGTGATTCCATGATTAGGGGTATCCAGTGGGAGGGGTTGGGGAAGGAAAAGGCAGCCCAGTCAAGGTTAAATGTATCCCAGGCCTATCAGTACATAAGGCCAAATTCCAGCTATACTCAATGGCAAGGGAATGTGGAGGATCCCCAGACCTTCTAGTTCACTTGGGAACAAACGATTTAGAAGGGAACAGTGAACTGGAGATACAGGCAAGATTCGGGGGATTGGCCAGGGTTTGCCACTCTATAGGATGCTCAATCTCCTTTTCTGAGATACTGCCAGTACCAAGGGCAAGTGGGAAAAATAAGCAAAAACTTAGGGGGGTCAACCAGTGGCTCAGGGAGCGGTGCAAGTCAGAAGAGTATGGATTGATGGGGGACTGGGGTGATACATGGGAAGACAAGGGGCTATATGCCAGGGATAGGCTGCATCTCAACCTGGAGGGGAGGGAGATCCTTAAACTAAAACTTTTTGGATTCATTGGTGATAGGTGGGGTTTAAATTTGTAAAGGGGGGAGGGATAGAAAGACTGAAAGCCCATGCGAGGAAGCTTGACGGTTCAGGACTAGATCATGCAAAGTGGGCTCTGGTGAGTTAAAAGACCAGGGGAACTGGGGGGAAGAGAGACGGGGGATGGGCTGGGATGAGAAGACTGGAGAGGGGGAGGGTGGAGGACGGTCCTGATCAGTGCCAGGAGCATGGGCAATAGAATGCCAGAGCTTCAGGCAATGCTAGTTGAGGGTGCAGCAGACGTGGCGGCAATTACTGAGACATGGGCCACCCAGAGGCATGATTGGGACCTAAATACACAATGTTTAGGAAGGATAGGTGGGTGGGAAGGGGAGGTGGCATTGATAGTCAAAAATGACATGGTAGTTGGTGGAATCGAGGAGGCAGGGGGAGAAGTGGAGGCAATTTGGGTAACCCTACAAACGAGGGGGGGGGTAAAAGATTAAAAATAGGGGTGGTGTACAGACTCCTCGGCAATGGAGGTGGAACTGGAGGATGATCTGGCTGAGAACATCAGGGGTCACTGTGTCCTCGGAAAGGGCATGGTGGTGGTCATGGGCGACCTGAACATGCCGGGGGTAGACTGGGGCACTGTGACATCCTCGGTGGCTAGGGAGCAGAGGTTGAAGGATATCTTCCAGGATGCCTTCCTAGTCCAGCATGTGGGGGAGCCTAATAGGCAGGACTGGATCCTGGACATTGTCCTAGCAGACAATGACCAGATAAGGGGCCTGGAGGTGAATAGATCGTTGGCAGGCAGTGACCATGCTGTGGTCTGGTTTCTTATGTTCTTAGGGGAAGAGGAAATTCGCACTGACACAGAAGTAATAGATTTCAGGGGGGCGGACTTTGAGGGCATGAGAAGGATTCTTAGAGGGTGCTGGATGAGATAAGGCCAGACATGGATGCTGGTAGCTTGTGGGAGACCATTAGGAAGGGGATGCAGGAGGCTTCGAGGGCCTGCGCAAAGGTAAGGCGCAAGCAGTGTAGGGCCAGTAGGCCGTGTGGTGGACCCAGGGGTGCAGGAGGCGGTGAGGGATAAAAGGCTGCCTGTCATGCGTAAAGTGCCTCAGGGGTCAGGAGAGGAGAGGCATGAGTCCCTGGCTAGGAGGGTCACCAGGGGGGTAAGGGGGGCCAAGGTGAAGAAGGAGCTAAACCTGGCCAGGGGTATCCGCGGGGGGGGGAAAGGGGTTCTATAGATACATAGGGGAGAAAAGAAAAGTGAAGGCACAGATCAGCAGGATTAGGACTAGAGAGGGATGGACGCAGGAAGCTGGGGAACAAGCAGAGGTGCTAAATGAGTACCTTGCCTCTGTCTTTACCGGGGGAGGTGGGGGATCCTTCCAGCCCGATGGGAGGGAAGGGGAGCTCACTGAATCAGGAGATCAGCTGGAGACTGAAGGACTGGATGAGGCTAGGGCAGGGGATGGGTCGGATCTAGAAGGGGAGGAGAGAATGCATGAGGAGGGGGGATGGGAAGGTGAAATCACAGCGGATAGGGTGAGAGAGGCCCTCCGGTCGCTAAAGACTGAGAAAGCGTCCGGGCCAGATGGACTGCATCCAAGGGTGCTGAAGGAACTGGCGGATGTGCTGGCAGCTCCACTGGCCTCACTCTTCAACATCTCCCTGATGACAGGATGAGTGCCTCAAAATTGGAAGGTGGCTCATGTGGTGCCTATCCACAAGGGGGGTCCAGAGAGAAGATGGGGAATTATAGGCCCATTAGCCTAACGTCTGCTGTAGGCAAGGTTATGGAGGGCATTATCAAGGAGAGGCTGGGGGGCAGCTGTAAAGGTTGGGGCACCTGGATGATGGGCAGTATGGTTTTGTTCTGGGGAGGTCATGCCAGACTAACCTAGTGGAGTTTTATGACTGGGTGATGGGTGCCCTGGACTGACATAGGCCAGTGGACATCCTCTATCTGGATTTCAGTAAGGTGTTCGACTCGGTAGCCCACAACGGCCTACTAACAAAGCTGGGGGGGATGGGGTGGGGGCAGTTGCTGAGGTGGGTGGAAAACTGGCTTATGGGGCAAATACAGCAAGTGGTGGTTGGAGGGATAGTCTCCTCCCCCAGGATGGTCATCAGTGGGGTCCTTCAGGGTTCGGTCCTGGGGCCACTCCTGTTCAATTCCTATGTCTCGGACATAGGGTGGGGTATCAGGAGTAGGTTGTCTCTCTTTGCAGATGACTCAAAACTGGAAGCACTGGCAGATGGGCATGAGGGGAGAGAGGCCCTGCAGGGGGATCTGGATACCCTGGGGGGGTGGGCAAGGAAGTGAGGGTTGAAGTTCAATGCAGGGAAATGTAGGCTGCTGCATCTGGGGGTCAGAAACCCCGGACATGCATACACCCTGGGGGGGAGACCACACTGCAAGTCACACAGGGCGAGAGGGATTTAGGGATAGTGGTGGACAGCAAAATGAATAACACAGAGAATTGTCGAAGAACTGCAGCAAAAGCAAACAGGATACTGGGCTGCATAACCAGGGGGATTACCTCCAGGAGGAGGGAGATGATCCTCCCTCTGTATAATGCCCTGGTTAGGCCGCATCTTGAGTACTGTGTGCAGTTTTGGAGACCCCATCTTAAGAGGGACATAGCGCTGCTGGAGAGGGTCCAGAGGAGGGCAACCAGGATGATTCAGGGCATGGAGGGTAGGACCTATTAGGAGAGACTGGATGAACTCAAGCTGTACACATTGGAGGAGAGGAGGGACAGAGGGGACATGATAGAGACTTTCAAGTAGGTAAAGGGGATAAATAAGGGCAGAGCCAGGGAAGTGTTCAGGCTTAAGAAGGGGGGAACTACCAAGGGACATGAGTGGAAGCTGGAAGGGGGGAAGTATGAGGGGAACGCAGGAGACACTTCTTTAAAGAGAGGGTGGTGGAACCATGGAATGCACTGCCCAGGAGTCTGGTGGAAGAGACCACAGTGGAAGGATTCAAGAAGGGTTGGGACAGGTACAGGGGAAGCTGAGGCCAGGGAGGGCCACCTCTGGGGCTGGGGGGGTGGAGGAGCGAGCTCCCAGTAGGGGGTTAGCTTCTGAGCACACGATAGACCATGGGGTCTATTCTGCTGGCTTTTACTATGATATCCCAGTCAAAAATCCAAAATTCAGCTGTAAAATAAAAAACTCTCACTCACCTTACCCCCAACAAATATACCCCCATACTGCCTACCCTTTAACCACAACCTCCCTCCTTCTCCTTCCAGCCACCTGTGGGCACATTAGTTGTTAAATCTATTAATTCTGCCAATTTGCTTGTAATGAAACCCTGGTGGAAGGTTCGTGATTAGGCACCGGGGCATGGGATTTTATTATTAGCAAACATGCAGCATTAATTAACTACTAATGTGCTCACAGGGGGCTTTGAGGAGGAGAGAGGTTGGGGTTAGAGAGGTGGGGTTAACAACATCTTCTGGGATTGGGGGGACATTTGAGTGAGGGAGTTTTTTTACTTGGTGAGTCGAATTCCACATCAGATTGGATTTCAGTATCTGAATCTGATATAGAATCCTAGGCTTGTATTTCCAAAGAGTTGCGATGGATGCAACAGCAAGTTGCATCACTTTTGCATTGCAAATTACAGCTGCATCAGAAAGTAGCGCTACCATCAGAAGATAATTGTGCAACATTCTTCTGCCCCTATACTTGTTTCCAGATTAGTTTTTTAAAAAATTATGCAAAAATTATGCAGTTATGACACAGCCGACAAATATGTCACAAATATGCCACAATTATGACACAGGTGTGAGTTTAGATGCTGCTACGAAAACACAGTGCAATTATATGTCATATATGCATGATGCAAATTTGTGAGCACTTTTGAAAATGCCACTCCTAATATTTAGGATTTATAATTTTCAGCAGCATTATAAAAAAAAAACTCTTTTTTACATTAAAATCTTTATTGAAAATTTTTAACATACAACACAACCAGAGAACCAAAACAATGCACTGTGTAAGTATATACATTACATCAGTAGGATACATTACATTATGGTCATGCATTAGACACTGACCTAGTAGCATTTCAGAAAGACTAAGAACCTTGAAATGATTTGCCTTGAAAGCAATGACTTGACCCAATGTTTTATCACACACATGCAGTCTGTTAAGAGCTACGTAAGAGAGGCGTTCTAGGGAGGCCAGTTGACTGACCGTTTGGAGCCATTCATTAAAAGCTTAGATGTCGGTCGACCTCCAATGCCTCAACAGAAGTCTTTTAGCTGCAAGTGTGGCTGCTGTTCCCAATTGAACTGCCGGGTAGGATTTGGGGCTCTTTGGGCCCGTGAGTCCTAATAAAATGAAGTATCCATTCAAAGGCAGGAAGTCAGTAAAACTTGCTTGCAGTAAGTGAGAACTTGGTCCCCAAATGGTAGGACTGAAGGGCAGGACCAGAGGATATGTCCCCTTTGCCTGTAACTATAATCTTTTGATTTCTGTATATTGTTATTGAACATGCTGGATTTAAGCAATAATGACCGAAGAGCCGGTCATTTCCTAGAGATTAACGACTGACTGGGGAGGGGAAGCCCCCCACCCAGCCGGTCATTAATCGGAAGGAAATTACCTGCTTTGAGGTCATTATTGCGATTATAAGTCTAATTGCAATAATAATAATTTTTTCCTTCGGTGTTTGAGCACCAAAAATAGTTTTGTTTATGGGCTGCTGCTGTCGGCATACAGCACGTGAGCTGAGTGCCACTGTCATGCCAGTCATTTCTAAGAGATTTCAGGCCAGCATGGCAGCCAATCAGTGAGCTAGTTCAGCTCATTTATATTTAATTAGACTTATAATGATTTGATATGGGCTGGTCCATTTCACCCTTGATCTGTAACTTATCTTCACTATATGCCTCTTTTTTTTTTTTTTCCAATTGTTTAACCAGGTGAGACATAGTAAGCTGAAAGCTTGTTTACAGGTGCAACCTGGGAGCACAGGGAAGTTAAGTGACTCGCTTAGGGTCATGCAGTATGCAAGTGGGGGATGTGGTATTCAAACCCAGGTCTCCAGATTTGCAGATCAGAGCCTTAAATCACTGCGCTATTTATTGTATATATTGGGCTGGATATTCAAACTGCGCCATTCTTAGGCGCAAGCCCTTGCGCTGCGCAACATAGTTGCGCAGGGGTGTGGCTAGGCGATATTCAAAGGAGTTGCGCTATTGACAACTCCTTTGAATATCACCCAGCAGCTGAATGAATTTCATTCACAAAACTGGACTGTCTTATGCGGTATGGGCTGTCGCCCATTGGCTCTTGCTCTGCACCAATGGGCGTGCAGCCCTACCGGCTCAGCAATCGTCGGCCGGTGTGCAGGCGGCAGGCGGTGGAGCTGCCGCCCACCGGCGACCGGCCAGGGTGGTGGGGCTTCATGGGTGGGTGGGGTGGGGGACACTAGGCACCAGGGATATGTTGGGGGTATTTACTGCATACATCCAAATCGGGAAGTTTAAGTCCACTGGACCACCAGGGCTATGTTCAGGGAGGAGGAGGTTGTATTTTACACTGATACAGCCCGCGATCAGGCATCGGTCCACTGGACCACCAGGGATATGATAGGAGGTTGTTTTAAACTAATGCAGCCAGCAGTCGGGCTGGTGGGGGGGACATTTCTGCTGTTGCCCTTCATCGGACCAGTGGGTGGTGGTGGTGAGGATTTTCACTCTTTGCCCACAATCGGGCTGCAGGGGAGCACAGGGAGGCGGGTTGGGGGCCAGCCACAGGTGGCAGCTGCTGTGTGTGCCCTGCAATGCAGCAGCTCACCTGTGGGTGGCCCTCGACTTAAGCCTTTTTTTGGCTCAAAGTTGTGCAGGCGCAGGTTGGGGTTGTGCCTGCACAAACTCTGCACAGCCCGGCTGAATATCGGGCTGTGCAGTTTATGCATGGTTCCTCCCCCTCCAGTTCAGCATGCATTCATTTGCATTGCGCTGTTGCTCAGCATGTTTTCTGTGGTGCAACTGCCTCCTGCTGAATATCGCAGAATGGAGCAAGTTTGGACTTGCGCAGGCGCAACCCTATTGCGCATGGCGCAACCCTTTTGAATATCTGGCCCACAGTTTCTAAACTTGCAATATATGTATTCTGGTGTGTTCTCTGTATATTTATTATTGTATATCTTGTCATTTCTTGTAATGTCTGTATATCTGATGTGGAGCCTTTGCAAAGGGGTAGTTGACTCAAAGGTTGTAATTCCGATTCCTTCAATAAATAAATAAATAAAATAAATATGCGACACAGGCCCCATATGAGATGAGCACCACTAGCACCTGTCATTCTGGGCCACGTCCAAGTGCTTTAGGGTTTGCAAGGTTCAATACCAGTGACGTAATATCAACAGTTGAATCAGTTGTACCCAATATCTTTACAAGATATGTGTGGCCAGAACCAACATCTATTCCAGTCTGCCTCTGAGATTGTGACACATAACTACTCTTCCCACTTGACCCTGTTCTTGTCAGTAGGGGAAGGTCCAGAGTGCCTCAAGGCATTATAGATGGCTCCGGCATCCCCCTTTTTCAAGGCAAGTCAGTTGTGCATGACACGTCCTGGGTATCTGATAGGGTCCACCAGAGAGGACTTCAGCAGTGGGGTGATCACAGCCCTGATCTGCAGAAACCACCAAAAGTCAGTCCATGGAAGCTTGAAGCAGAGGGCTAGCCCCTCAAAAGAGGTGAAATGATACTGCCCTAGTGCTAAGAGATCCCGAACCATAGTGCTCCCTGCTTGTTTCCAGGTGAGCCAGATAATGAGATTGTTAGCTACAGTATTGTGATCATAGGGTTATTCCAAAGGGGTGCATAGATAATGGGAGGCTGTGAGATGTACAGGGTTTGCATAACTTTGCACCAATATCGGAGCAAAATACTTATGTTAGGGTGTTGGTGGGTCCTGTTAGGGAGCTTTGGAGTAAAGGGAGGGGAGTGGAGACAGAGCACCCACATAGTGCCCTTCAATTGTAGTCCAGAGAGGAGAGCTACAATCTTTGGTATAAACTCATTTGAGGGTTTGAGCTGTTATAAAGGCCATGTGGTAGGTGACAAAATCAGGGAGGCCCCAGCTTCCATCCAACTGGTTACCAGTCAATATGCTGTATGACGTATAGTTAAAGAATAATATCATTCCAAAAATAGCATTTGCATTTATAGTGTACTGATGTTATTGTCATGTGTCAACTGCAGCGTGGACTGGAGTTGTTATATATATATTAATAAAGAAATTGTTTCAGCCCTGGTTACAGTTGTTTTTTTTGGTATGGTTCCTTGGCCTGCTTTGCAAGGTTTAGAGTGCTCTGCATTTTATTAAGTAACTGTTTTTGACCTAGTTGTAGTTTCTTAGCGGTTGTTGTCGGAGATGTTTTTCTTTCAGGCATTATGACACAGTGCCTATCCAACCAGTGTTTTCTTAGTTTTAGCCTACCAAATCTAAGGGGGTTTCCCTCCTAGATGAAGTGGCCTACCAATTTATTAAGTGCCGCAAACCATCTGTCTGGGTCTGGGATATGAACAGGGAGGTGACCAGGAGGTGGAGAACCTTAGGTGCAAGCTTTAGTTTGATGGCAGCAATTTTCCCCATGAGAGAGACAGAGAGATGAAGGGCGCTCCATCTATCTGTCTCTGCTCACAGCAATGCCATCAATGGGGAGAGGTTAGCCTTTTACATATCTGACACTGGCGGGGTAATATGTATACACCACCAGTGTCAGATATGTGCAAGGCTAACCTCTCCCCATACCCAAGTAAGTAATACCAGTGCTGGCCCATTGCCACCCCGTTCCCTGGAAGGATGATTCTAGGCAGTGGTGGTTAAGGGGAAGGACCTCTGATTTGGTGTGACTGAGCCTGAGTGGTACCCAGTCAGAAGAGAGCTGCATTAATAGCACCACTCAAGGGAGCGCAGGTCCATATAGCACTACCAGGGACAGTGAGCAAGGATTAACAGCGCTAGCCTATGTGCTCCACTGCTCGCTGTCCATGGTACCACTACATGGACAAGGACAGCAGAATCCAGAATCCTGGATGAGCTGCTCCTGTGGCATGGAGGACTGGGGCAGAAAGCAGCTTAGCCAGTAGCAGTGGAGACCATGGTTCTAATCCTGGTCTCTGACATTTTTTTAACATATTGGCACTTTGTTTGATTTTACATGGGGCCATGGAAACAGTATTCCATGGCCCCGCGTATTTTAACTTTCCCTGGGATCCGCTTCCACTCGGAGTGAGAATCTTATTGAAGGGGCGTGGGGGCAGTCCCTGCAAAGAGAAACTGCAGTTTTACTGTGTGGAAACTGACGCTATTCTTGTCAGCACTCTTTGAACCCAGTGCCTGAGTCCGGACATGGCCGTAAATGTAATCAATAGCTGATAAAGTGGAGTGATTGCCCAAGGGCTATCTGCCAGCAATATGAGTAAATCATCTGTGCACAATAGTGATTTGACCTCAGTTTGTCTGCAGGTGATGCCAGCAATGTCTAGGTGCCTCTGAATCACTTTCCCAAGTGGGTCAATGGCTAAAAGGAATAGGAGGAGGGACAGCGGGCAAACTTGTCTTGTACCCATGGTGAGTGAGAAGGGCTGAGATAGGATGCTGTTGTCACATTGCGAGTGGAAGGGTCAGTATATAGGGTTTGAACCATGTTTAGGAAATTTGGGCCTACTTCCATATGCCAGAAAACTGTGAATAGGTATCACCACTCCACTGAATCAAAGGCTTTCTTGAAGTCAACAGTTAGGGCTGCTGAGGGAGTGGGGTTGTTCCATGCCACTGCCTGTGCACTGATAAGAGTTCTAAGGTGCTCCAAACTCAGTCCCCGATGTATAAACTCTACTTGGGAAGGATGTAGAAGGGTTGGGAGGATCTGTTCTAGACATGAAACACGGGCAGCAAGGATTTTCAGTAGTATTTTGGCATCAGCACTAATTAGGGCTCTTAACCGGTAACACTGAGTAGTAAAGGGTCTTTGCCTTTTTTGGGAAGAATAGTAATGATTGCCTCCCTAAGGGTAGGGGGCAAGCAAGAATGGGATATTGAATAAGAAAATAACCTTTGAAGGAGGGGAGTGATCTTTTCATGAAGGGACTGGTAGAAGTCTACAGGGAGCCCATCGACCCCCAGGAACTTGCTTTTATTCATTCCTAGAATGGTCATGGTGATCTCCTCCAAGGAAATGGGGTCTTCTAGGACTTGGTCCTGTGGGGCTGGGGAGTGGGGGTAAGACATGAAAGGTCCAATTAGTCCCAAAATTCGGAGACCTGCTGATCAGACTTCAGGGGACAGTCCTGCACCTGGACCTTCAGTCCCTGCACTTCATGGCCTGGTTCCCGAGTGGCTAGAGTTCCAGGCCTTGGGGCTTTCCGAGGATGCCCTGCATGTTGTGGAGGCCTCCAGGAAGTAGTTGCCTCATAGATGATATGCCTTTAAATGGAAGGGATTTTCCATTTGGTGCCACGGCAAGTGGCTTGATCCCCTAAACTGCCCTGTGGCTAGCACGCTGGACTACTTGTGGTCCCTTTCTCTGGTGGGACTGTGGGCGATGACCCTTAAGATGCACCTGATAGCTATCTCTGCTTACCTGGTGTGGGCCAGTATGCTGACGGTGGCCCAGCAGAAGGTGGTCAGTGTTTTTTCAAGGATCTTGACCACCTGTCCACTCCAGTGATCCACCTCCACAATGTGACTTACTGCTGATCCTGGCTATGCTCATGGGCAAGCCTTTTGAGCCGATGCACAGGTATGAACTGTCACACCTGTCATGGAAGACAGCCTTCCTGGTGGCAATTACATCTGCAGCATTTGATGTAAACTTTGCTGTATGATTTTTAAACATTACTACCCCCATTTACAAAAGTAAAACCCTAGTTAAATAATATCCTCTTCGGATGTTACATGCAAGGCAGTAGCAGGATCTACATCACTGTTTCCCTTTGCTGCCTCTCAGTAGGGCACTGCGGGCACCTTTGTATTTTCTGGTTTGCTAAAAACTTAGTGCAAGACCTACGAAAAGGAACACTTAATGAAAAATCATGACTGGTGCCAAAAAGGACTTCTGTAACACCCTTGTAAGGTATGTTACAGTGTGAGCCTGTTTGGAAATAGCTTTGCTGGACACCTTAAATTACATCAAGTAAAAGTATTTCAAAACGCACTCACACATATTTGAAACACCAACAGTTTTAATGCCAATTGTTAAACAATTTATTCTGCAAGCTGTAAAATGTATTTGTTGAACTTCAAGTGGGTCAACATGACGTTTGCATTAAATTACCGCATGGCAAGAAAGAAAAAAAAAAACAATAAAAAGTTGGTAAAAGATTGTGAAACATTGAGTCTTACTCTTTTCAATGTTTTTTTTTTCTGCAAATTGCTTACTGGTAAAACCACCGACTGCAACCTTTAGTTTTCCTCTTTAGTGGATTACTTTGTTACTTTGTTCTATGTGTGTCTTCCCCTTACAAGCCTGCACTGACCCATTAGTATTACCCAATAACCTGAGATTAAAGTGTCACTTGTAACCTGTCTCCCTATTGTTCACCTGAGATATGCAAGACACCTGCATTTGGCTGGTGCATGGCTAGGAAGAGTGGGAAGTGCTAGGGCCAATAAAAATCAAAAATCTAAATTATGACAATCGAGGTTTAATATTGTTTCTACTTTATCTTATGTATAATCAGACTTTGCTATGTTGTATCTTGGACTGATACTGGCTATCATCATCGATAACAGCACATGAGCTGGCCTGCCGGTGCAGCGGTTGGGCTTTCACTTGCAACAGCGATGACCTGGGTTTGGGAACAGACCCAGGAGCCAGAGGGCCAGCCGGGAGAGAAGGCTTGAACATCCCACGACTGCTCAATTTCTACATGGAGGGAGGGGGTCTGAGCCTTGGTGTTTGATGGCCCCTGGTGGAGGCTGGAGGCACAGCAATATGCCGGGCTCCACTATGGAAGGGAGCATGATGGATATCGGCTTTGGCCTTGACATCACGTGGCTCATCATGCTTCCATGAGGAAAACAGGAAAACAGCCATCCAGCTGACCGGAAGACAGTTGCCGGGTCCTTCTCCACCATAAAGTGCCCAGCAGGCTGCCTCTCGGGCAGCTCCCATAGCCCCATGCCTCGGAAGATTGGAATCTCAGTCTCTCCTCCCCGCAAGCCCCCATGGGGAGGGGGCCCCCCCAGCGAAGGGATATGTCCGACTGACCGAGGATGTGGGAATCAGGAACAGTGGGCTGGTGGTGGCAGGGAATGAGCCTGGCTGAGTCTGGGGCCTGAAGGAGTGGCTGGCCGGATGGCTAGGGAGGCACACAAAAATAAATAAATAACAGCACATGCTACAGTAGGAAGTTAAAGTTCAAAACAACATCAGAAATAATCCAGTCCCATTCCTGCAGGCATGTTAGTGAATATATATTGGAACAGGCTTTCTCTCATACCACTTATTCAATCTGCTATATCACTGTTCAATGCAGAATTTATCAGAATTTTCAATTTATATGTATCAGTAAAAACGAGGTAAGCTCATGAGACTCATAACCCATGGTTCACTTTATCTTGTCAAACTGCATAATGTGTAAGGTATTTTATTTAATATTTATAAACGATGTATTTTAAAGAGCAGCTCTGCACTTCAGCATGTGCTTTCATTAATAAGATGTTTCAGCTGCTGCAATTTACTAGAGAATGAATTTTCTTCCATTTTCAAGTTTTTTTCCAAGATGTACAGCACATCATGGTAGTCCGTCTAAAAAGTCTGTATAGAAAACAATTGAAAACATTTGCCTCTCCCCTGTTAACCTCGCAGTGCCTTTGTTTGTGACATCATAGTGTTCACCATGACAACAGACTGTGATATCACATACAGCAATTGAGTGGTTAGCAAGGCAGACTCGTATACATTTTGAAAGACACAGTGAAATATGTATTGCATTACCTGCAATATTTACTAGACCAACAACAAGGAGAAAGTAAAAAGAAAAGCAAATAAGCAGAAAATAATAAAGTTAAAACATAACTGGTATAAATCTAGTGTTTTAAGCTTTTCATTAGGAATTGCTCTTTAAAGGGACACGTTAATGCCCAGTGGCCATCATGCTTTTAAAAGCCCATGAAAAGCTCATTCAAACAAGGTGTTGGGCTCACCTGTAACTGGAAGCACTCTAGAGATATAGATGATGGAGTCTGGTCAATATTAATACTGCACTGCAGTTATTTGTAGAACATGATGATACCATAGGGGAACAAGCTGTGCTTGACTCAGTGTTACTAGGCACAGCTTGTTCCTCGATGACATCACAATATTCTATAAATGGCTACAATGAAGTATTATTATAAAATGGCAAGAAAGACTCCTGCTCCCTGACTGGTCATTTTGGGGTGTTATAGGTGATGTTATCCCAGTGCAACATCATGGATCAAGTCCTAGCACAGGACAGCCCCATCACGAAACATTAGCAAAACATGTGAAAAGCATATCATCACGCCTGTTTCATCACGTACAGTCAAGACAACTATCAATTTTTTTTTCCACGGATCCAACTGTTGAAGTGGAATTCACCCTTTGGTCTGTTACCACAGTCAGTTTCCGGTTCAGAACTGCTGGTCAGCTGTCGCAGCAAACTGGAACAGTAAGTTTAAAATGGAAAGAATAAAATGGCATTTAGAACTCAGCCTGAAGAGCTGGATTGGCTTGAAGTCAATTGTAATGCGCAAGCCACAAACCATCAGAGAAACTAGGCTATCAAAGTGTTTCTTGACTGGTGGAATGCAAAAATTCAAGTAACTGACTGGATTTACATCAGAACAACTAAATCAAATCTTGAGGCAGTTTTATGACTCTGTGAGAAATGTTGATGGTTAACTGTACAGCATCAGCAGCCACAGTCTGCGAGCAACTGCAGTTTAATTACTGTCCAACACAGACTAGCAAGCTCATCATATTATGAGTGTGACCAGCCATAAAGCAGAAGCTTCCCTGCGCAGTTACTGGGGGCCGTCGCCATCACTTTCTGAGCATCAGCAGTGGAGCTCGATCCTCTCCAGCAACAGGAACCTTAGCACCTTGCAGCATCGCAGCCCTTTTCTGTGAGAAATCAGTGTTAACTGCGTGCAGCAATCCAGATGAAAACAACTGCAAACCAAGCTCCTCTTGCAAATACCAGTGGGAACCCCAGTGACGCAAACTGGAACAGCAGTGACATGAACCAATTGCCTTCAAACAACATAGCACCAGAGAACGCCAACAGTCAAATGATTATCCAGGGAAACAGCATGTATGTAGGTATTCAATATGAATAAAACATAAAGGAACTTCGTGCTGATACAAAAACAGCCTAATAACACAGTTAATACAGGAACCTTTTATTTTTCTTCCTGGCGAGCTCTAATGTACTGGAAAACACACACAAAAAGTTATACGTTAGAAACTTTCTGAACTTAATATTTATTCGTTTAAATAATTTAACTTATGTATTTATTTAGTTTTTATTTACCAGGTAGGGTACATTAGGCAAGTAAATGTTTATTTTCAGGTATGGCAGTGTGAACAATACACACAAGAAGATACATAGTACGGAAAACTATCCTGGATCAGGCAAACGACATGTAACAGGCACAATAAACAGTTCCAAGAAGTTTACATACATGGGTTTAAAAGTAAATATACATAAATGATTATGAATATACATTTTATAAAAAGAGCATAAACATACAATAATATGCATGCAGTAAAAAGAGTATAAATCTACAACTGAATACGGATATACATTCAGCACTTGGCCACACAGTATATAGGCTTAGGATTGCTTACTGGGGCACACCATGGCTGGGAGGCTGGCTCAGAACAAGACGGCAATACTCAGCATGGGGAGAAGGAGAGTTAATCAGCACAGTGGCAAGTGGTTGACCCATAAGATGCCTAAAAATGGCACTTGTGAAAAGACCATGCGAGGGAAGATTGCGAATCTCTAGAGTCAGTGAGTTCCAAAAGTTTGATGCAAAGACTGAAAAGGCCTGTTCCTCTATTTTAGGTGAGCATCTAAGTACTTGGAGGAAAATGACACAATTGGATCTGAGCGAGTAGGCCTGATATGGCATTGATGAGGGTAAAGACAGATGTGTGAGATCTTAACAATTCATCAGAAAAACACCTGAGGAAGTAGGAAGGGGCTACAGAGGGGGAGAGCCGTCCCAGGGAGGCATTAAGGGCACAGTGATGTGTGAGTCACATGTCAGCTAGGGAGAAGTGAAATATGTTATTATAGGGCACCTTGCACTACTTTAGAGCAGTTTTGATGCATGGGAGAAGATTAGCTGTCCATACTGAAGATGGGGGGGAGAGACCCTGTGCTATGGGAAGTCTGGCCTTGGGTATAAAGGAGTGTCTTGCATGGTAAGCTAGGCCAAGTCTTGTGTTAACTGACTTGCATGCAAGGGAGGTATGAAGGGAAAAATCCAGGGCAGGGTCCAGGGTCATCCCAGGATATTTAAAGTCAGTCACTGTTAATATGGGGAAATCCATCCTGGCAATGGATGGAGAGGGGCAGAGTACAGGACTGGAGTCTGTCCGGAGACCCGAATAACATGGCTTGGCCCTTGGAGCAGTTCAGGATCAATCAGTTTTTGAGGAGTCAGTCTTGAACCCAGGAAAAATCCTCCTGGAGCTGCAAATTAATAGTGGTGATGGAGGAAACGCTGAGGTACAAGACAATATCATCTGAGTACATGATCAACACACAATGTGAGAGTACAGAAGAAAGGTCATTTATAAATACAGAGAAGAGCAGCGGGCCAAGAATGGAATCCTGAGGGACACCAAGATTTGTAGGGATGGGGGTGGAAACTGCATTGTTAAAATGGACATACTGCTGTCTACCAGAGAGATACTTCATGAATCAGGAGACTTCTTGGTGTGAGACGTCAACAGAAATTAATATGGAGTAATGTGTGATCCATGGTACCAAAGGCCTTGGAGAGGTCACTAAAGATGGCTCTGGTAAAGGAGCTACCATCCATGGCACATGTGATGTCATTAGTAAGATGGATCAGGGCAGCGGTGGTACTCTGCTCTTTTCTAAACCCATGCTGATTGGGTAGAAGACAGTTATTTGTCTGGAGAAAGTCAGGCAAATGGGAGGCTACAAACCTTTCAAGTATTTTTTTTTTTAACCAGGAGAGACACAGTAAGCTGAAGCTTGTTTGCAGGTGCGACCTGGGAGCACAAGGAAGTTAAGTGACTTGCTTAGGGTCACACAGTATGCAAGTGGGGGCTGTGGGATTCAAACACAGGTCTCCAGGTATGCAGCTGAGAGGCTTAAATCACTGTGCTATACTGCCTCCTGAGTGAGTTTAGTTAGTGAGTAAAGAGAGTAAAGCAATGGGTCTGTAATTGATGAGAAGCTTGGGGTCCCCTTTTTTTAGAACTGGAGTAATTTTAGCAATTTTCCAGTCATCAGGGACTATACTGGAGGACAGTGAAGCTGAAAATGTGCATAATGTGGGAAGCTAGTGTAGGAGCATCCAGATGAAGCAGTCTTGTAAGGATCCTTTCAGTTCCCATGCTGCACACACTGGGAAGGGACCTTAATAACTTGAAAACAGCCCTGGGAGACATCAGCTTTGAAAAAAAGGATGGGTTCATAGGGAGTGGGGGGGGACTGGGAGGGGCTTATCATCACAGAGGGTGAATGGCCCACAAAGTGGGAGTTAAAGGCATTGGCAATGGTATTGGGGTTATTGCATTGTACACCGTTAACAGATGATTTGCAAGACTCTTGGATGGGTAATCTAAGAGATCTTTGATGTTCCCCTAGAAACCCCCAAGGGTTCCCAGCAGTGGCAATTAGTTGTTTACAGCAATCTTGGCTCTTAGCTAGGCGAGTAGCCCTTTTGCATTGGTGGTGTAAATGTTGATAAGCAAGCCAATCCGTCGAGTTGCTGGGGACTTTAAAGCCAGCCAGCTTTTGTCCCTGGTTTCGAACATGGCAACATGGTTCCTGTGTAGGCACCTGGTGGGGGTTCCTTTAACCCTTCTCCTGGTGGTGGGAGCTAGTCTAGCCAGGATTCAGGATAGGAGGCATTGGAGGAGATTAAGAGCAGAGTTCACATCACTGGAGGTCAGTATAGGATCCCAGTCAGTGAGTGAGAGTGCATGGCTGGGAGGGGGAGCACGGCGCGTGGGATTACGCAAGGAAAGCATTCTTAGAGGCACTTTGGGGCTCTGATATTCCATATGCAGAAGGTTGGGGAGTGGCCACTAAGTGCATTGGGCAATACTCCTGCAGGCAGAATTCTATCCAGTTTAATAGATAGCATCCAGTCTAGGAGAGTATGCCTTCCAGTTTTGGGTGTAAGGCACGTCAGGTCAAAAATAACCTGCGTTAGGTGAAACTTACTGGTGAGCGCATTGTAGGATTTATTTTGGGGGCACAGCTCGTCAAGATTACTTACTCATAACTATTACTTCGTTTTGACTGATTTTAGGTGAGATGACCTTGGAGAGATCTTTGAGGTCAGAGGTCCCATTTTGAGGTTGGTTGGGAAGACAAATAAGGTGGAGTTTTTTTCACCTTCCACATCAAAAAAAGAGTGCAGTGTAGTACTTCACATAGGGACTCTAGGGAAGATGTGGGCTATGCAGTAACATTACCTTTCAAACTACTATACTATCAGTATCCATGTTCTTAACATATTTTCCAAATATTTGGATTAAAAATGTTGTTGAACCAACGCATTATACAGTTATAAAAGGAACTATTTTATCACAGTGTCAGGATATATTCCTTTTAATGTCATTAAAACCATTTAAATTACCAAACATTTGTCCCTAGTCATGTTTATAATTGCACTAATGCATGACAGGGTATGTGTTTTGCTGGGATAACATTGTGCCTTGGGTGATGGATGCACTCGGCCTGCGGCCTTGTGCCAAACCACCGGGCATGATATCAGCCTCCCTACACCCTGTCATTTATTATTAGCAAATATTGAACAGACACAGTCATCTATATCTCTGAGTGTTTCCTGCTACAGATGAGCTCAGACTATGTCAGCTACTGTACTATTATGAATGCTTCCTTTCAACACTTATCAGTCAAGAATTAAATGTTCCTAAAGTAAGAAACGTACGGATCTACATGTTGCCAAACAAATCTAGACAAATACAAAAAGTCTATTAGGCCATCTGGAATAATATAGTAATTTACTGGAACATAATGAAAAATCTGAGCGTCACAGAATTGCTGCTAATTTACAGAGATTTCTCAACACAGTTGACATAGCCAATAAATTAAATTTGTATTTTGTTAAACTTTACTTGCCGAATATTGATACAATGGGTTCACATGCTGAGTCATCAGAATAGATTGTAGGTGCTTCTAATCTGTTTCATGTGCTATATTCCAAATAATACTAAAATGAAGTGTTGGATTTTGATTAAATTCACCAAATGATTTCACGGAAGGGGACCTGTTGGTCTGACACCCAAATAATTGGAAACTATGCCCCCAATTACTTACCTCCCAGTTGTGGAAATCATGAGTATTTTGTATTCTTCTGGTAAGGTTCTTGCTTTGTGGAAAGGCAAAAGTCATTTATTATAAAAAGGGTGAGATAATGGTTTCTTGAGTAACTATCAACATATTTCCATTCTCCCAACAATCTTCAACATTTTAGAGGGACTGGCTAACAAGTAATTGTGTAGCTGTTTGAATTATAGAAACATCATAGCCCTGTCTAATCCATTTAAAAAAAAAAACATGAAATTTATTATTTTTTTTTCATTATACAAGTGCAATACAACACTTAAGAATATAGACAGCACATTCCTTCCCAATTCATATACCAATATCTATCTATCTATCTGCCTTCCTGTCTGCCTGCCTGCCTGTCTGGCTATCTATCTATCTATCTATCTATCTATCTATCTATCTATCTATCTATCTATCTATCTGTCTGTGTGTCTGTCTCTGTCTGTCTGTCTGTCTGTCTGTCTGACTGTCTGTCTGCCTGCCTGCCTGCCTGTCTGTCTGTCTGCCTGTCTGTCTGGCTATCTGTCCATCTGTCTGTCTGCCTGCCTGTCTGGCTATCTATCTATCTATCTATCTATCTATCTATCTATCTATCTATCCCTCTCTCTCTGTCTGTCTGTCTCTCTCTCTATCTATCTATCTATCTATCTATCTATCTATCTATCTATCCCTCTCTCTCTGTCTGTCTGTCTCTCTATCTATCTATCTATCTATCTATCTATCTGTCTATCATCGTATGTAGTATCTGGTTCTATATCAAACTGGTAATGCTATGTAGAGTGATGAAAGTACTTTCACTTTCATCATTGATTAACAAAATGCTCCATGTCCTGGAAAGTAGAGAAAATAAGGAGGAAGAGAAAAGGAGAGATAAAGGGAGAAAAATAAAGGTTCCATGTGATAATGCCAATTGTGGAAAGGCATTTGGGCAAGTGTACATCGCCAAAACTCAGTTTCAATGATGTACACTCATGGTGGACATCAAGAGGGCACTGGAGACTTAGGTTTTCTTTTTTGTCTTCCCCACCCCCCCTAAAGTTCTCACCCAGGGGGTGCATGTCAGGTACAAAAGTTTAAAAAACATGAGCGTTCCCAGAACCCAACCTGGCACCCTCCCAACCCCAGCCTGCCACCAATCCACCACACCACATGGCCAGCTCAGCAGCCCATTGCTACACTACATCCCACAAACCCTCCCTCCCCTTCCACCCATCACACGGCATGGTCCCTCCCCCCTGCGAACGTGTATACATAGCGACATCCTGTTGCTGTGTTCACCAAACTCCCCATTTGGTCACCCTCCCTGCCTGGTAGCCCTGTGCACAGGTACCATGATTGAGTCACCCTTTTTGAAGGTGCTCAGTCGCAGTCGCCATCATCACAGGCTACCAAAATGGACACAAAGGAATGAAGCATAGAATTCATCCTGTTGTTGGTCTTCTTCTTTTATAGTAAGCTTAAGTTTCCTCACAGCCACCTTTGATCTTTATTTATACTTGCAGAGTAATAGGAGGGGGTGTCTCTTTATAAGGCTAAATCTATTCATTAAAGGGGGCACTTCCACTGTACCTCCAGGGTAGCTACCCAGCAAATTTTTCTTCCCGCTAAATATTCAACTTTAGCTTCCCCTCTGAAGGTAACTGCTGACATGTTTTCAGTCATGGATGAAGGCCTTCTGACATGAACCATTCCTTCATTAGGTATGGGAGTTATGGACCTGAGTACTCTGCATCTTATTAATAGGACAGACATCAGATAATACACTTGCAAGTTGTTGCATGTTGAGGGAACCAGTTCAAAATTAGTGACATTTTCTGAAATCTTGGGGTGAGGTGAAGGCCCCTGTTTATAGTTAAGGAGTGTTGCATGGTCATCATCTACTACAGGGGGTCACTTTGTCAGACGAGGTTCCTATATAAGAGTTATTAGACTGAGATAAGATGTGCAATATTACTCATTCACCTGATGTACTGTATAATGTAGCACGGCATATGTATTATCTGTATAATGCACTTGGAATAATAAAAGCAGTTTTAAAAGAATGTCTTCAGAGGCTGCATAACCAAGAAAAGGGGAAAAAAAGAATCACAAAAAAAGAGATACAGTACATATGCATATGTATATTCTTTGCAAAAAACTTTGTTAATACACTAGTTAGGGTTAAAATGACAAAAGTAAGGAAATGTGGCATTAGGGTTTCCAACCCTAACCCCCCCCACCCTGCAGATAGCAACAGGAAAAACCATTATGGTTTTACCTCTCTTGCCTCTTCGCAAATCAGGTGTGGGGTGTGCCTTGGAGGTGTCAACCTTAACGCTCACCCCATTCCATCAGTGAATAAGCTGAGATGGGTACAGCATCTGAGAATGGGGTGAGCATTAGGGCTGACAACCCCAAGGCACATCTCACCTGATTTGCGAAAGCTGAAAGGAGAAAAAGTAATGTTTTTTCCTGTTGCTCTGAAGTGGGGTGAATGTGGGGTTGGAACTGTCCTACTTCTGCTTTGTCACTTTAACTAACTAATGTATTAATGAAGTTTTGCAATTAATTCTTACTTTTGAGATAGTATAGTTGTATCCTTATTTGTTTGTGGGAGCTCAGGGCCTTCTGGGCCTGCGCTACCTTCCATACATAATTTTCAGATAGTGTAATCATATCCTATTTTGCCTGTGGGAGCGCAGGGCACTATATGTATGTTGCTTTCACTTGTAGCACAACAGCAATTAAATTGTCAGCATAGCCTTCTTTTTACCCCATCTCATGAACCATGTACTGAATTTTTTCAAATCCCTGCCGAAATGTTATTCCGTGTCACCACAACATCATTCTGTGCCAGAGGCTTGAAAACAGATTCTGGTGAAGATTTAAAAAATGACAACTGTCACATTCATGAGTTGGTGTAAAGAAATGGCTATGTCGAAAATTTGGGGTGAAAATATAAAAAATTACAAAAGTTACAAGTGAGCGTAGCCTAATTTCAACGGATGCACATAACTTCACCATTCTGACATATTTTGTCCCCAAAGTTTGAACGTACCCTTCTTATGGCCCCATCTCATGAACAAGGGTGATGAAAATTTTCAAATCTAGCTGGAAAGGTAATTCCACCAACTGAGTGAGAAATCACTTTTCAGGCCCAATTTGCGAAATTCCACTGACATTGTTCATGAGATGGGGGGTCTCAAAAATGCCATGTTGAAAATTTGAGGTTGAATATACAACAACGGCAAAGTTATACACCAAAACTGAAAACCCCATTGAAATACATTGAACCGCGCTTACCTTATTTCTCATATAGCAGTCGCTGGTTCCAGCAGCAAGACGTGTCTTCAATTGGAAAGTAGATCTTCACCCTGGGACCTGTTCAGGTGAGTGTGTGTGTGTGTGGGGGGTTTGGGTGAGTGCGGGGTGGTGGGTGCTCAGTGGGATGTCAGGGTGGGTGGTTGCATTGCCAATGGACCGTTTTCTTGTTTACAGATTAAAAAAAAAAGACACAAAGGGACCATTTTCTTATTTTCAGTCTGCAATGGACATTGGGGAGGGTGCCACTATACACCAAGGAAACCAAAAAAATCAAGGGGGATGGCCATTGGAGGGGGGGTCACTACTAGACACCAGGGATAAAGTACACATTTACAGGGACGGGCATTGGAGTGTGGGGGGCACCACTAGACACCAGGTATACATAAAATATTTATGGGGATGGGCATTGGAGGGCCGGGGTGCCATGAGACACCGGGAATAAATGAAACATGTACAAGGACTGCCATTGGAGGGTGGAGGGTTGCCACTGGACACCAGGAAAATATTAAAAACACGGACAGGAATGGAAGGATGGGGGTGACACTAGACATCAGGGAAAAAAATTATAAAAATAACAGGGATAACAATCAGAGGGTGGGGGGCACAAGTAGACACCAGGGAAAATTTTAAAGATAACCGAGACGGTGATTGAGAGGGGGGGGTGCCACTAGACACTAGGGAATGTTCATATAATTACGGGGACAGCCTGCAAAATCCTTGTTTCCTTTAATGGGATCCTATTTTATTTGAACAAAAAAGCCTATAAGGCAAAAGCTGAAGTGAGTCATGAAAAAGGATTTCATTAAAAAAAAAAAAAATTTCGGGGTCACTTTCCCAAGGGTTAACTGCAGAATCAATCTAATGGAGTCCCGATGAGCAACATACATGTCTTGCTCTCTCTGCAGGATGTCATTTTTATGGGGTTTGAAAGGTGTTTTTTTTGTAAGAAACATGGAAAACAAGATGGTGGCAAACAAAAAAGGATTTTTTCAAATGAAATAGAATTGGCCCCAAACGAATAATGTTACATTTCTGTTCAGATCAACTTCTTTTTTCATTCCAGACATCTGTCCAAAAGACTGTACTGAGCATGCTCAAAACCTGAGATTTTAAAATTGAATAACTTTGGAACAGATTAATAGTTTTTCAACAAACCAGTGAAAGAAAAAACTGTGGAGCAAGCTCTTTCCACCTTCAAAACTGCAGACCAAAGTTCCAATCCATCTGTGCTCAAGGCGATAAGAAAAAAACAATAAAAAACAGTGATTTTCTACGTTTATTCGCTACCCGCATCTTGGAATCTGCATATCCAACTGAATGACACTTGCCAGGTCAAGATATCTATCCCACGAGACCATACATGCAAAATGTCATGCAAATCCATTGAATTGTTGTGATGTTATTGTAGTGCAAAATTTGAGGTTTAACATAGAAACCCCTGCTCAGCCTTAACTATAAGGGCACTACCGAGCCCCTATACTATGAAAACCAATAATCAGAATATTTTTTTGGGGGGGTCACTGGTGCTTTTTAAGTTATGGAGTTCCTCCCCTGATTTTTCCAGACACTACTCTCTCTTTCTCTCAAACAGTCCCTTTCCCCTTCTAAAAAATCTATAACCCATAACAAAAGAGGGAAGTACCATTCTGACAGGTAAGTCATTTCTGACTAATGGACATTTGCATCAACTCAGGATCTCTGCCCTATGGATAACTTCCAGTTTGTGTCATCACAATCTGCTGCTGCAGAAATTCTCTTCCTGCAAAAATGATTATGATGTCACAAGCATAAAATTATGTCAAGTGCAAATAAGCAGTTAAGAGCAGATGGAACCCCATCTCTCAATTCTACCAGACATTACAGTCCTACTCTCTCTGTCTCTTTTTTGATTTTTGCTTTTTCAAGCAACAGATGGAGTACCCATTACTCCTTGAACAGATGAGAACGTGAGGCCACTTGCGGCTTAGGGCTAAAGCCACTGGAAAGCCAGTCGACCTTCAAAGGTACAGGGCCACAAGGAATCTCTGTGCACATGAGATAAGGCTGGCCAAAGTGCAGCACTGCAACGACTGCTTCAGCAAAACCTGGGGAGACGGGAAAAATATCTGGAACAATCCGAAAGACCTACTGGAAAAAGCAGTAAGGCCTCCCTCTCCATGCTCACTGTTGATGGTAAAATCACACAAGACCCCAAGACAATTGCCGACACCTCCAGTATTGCCTCCTTCTCCAACCTCAGCACCATTCTCCCACCTGACTTCCATAATGCAGAAAGCACCCTCAGTGATACCCATGCTAACCGTAGTTCAACCTCGATAGATACGCTGTCTTTCTACTTCAAACAAATCACCCTCACTGAAGGCAAAAAATACCTTCAGTGTACCTTTGGCAAAATCAGACACAGTAATGACTCCCTGGATCTAAAAACAATTGCCCTCGCACTTGACGAAGTAGCACCTGCACTTACAGCAAACTCAGTCTATCACTCAGACAGGTACAATTCCCCATGAGATGAAAAACAGCAGTAGTCACCCCAGTTCACAAAGGTGGAGACTGAGCAGTCAACTCTAACTATAGACCCATAGCCATACTGCTCCCACTGTCTAAAGCCGTAGAATGAATAGTTTCAGACCAACTGGTGGAATACCTAAATAAATACAACATCCGTGCCCCCAGTAACATGGATTCTGAAAGGCCCATAGTACCACTACCGTGTTACTTGAATACACTGACTACATACATAAAGCACTGGACACCGACGGGTCGATATACATTGACCTCGCTAAGGCATTTGACACCATAAACCACAGCGTTCTCCTTAGAAGAAGAATCAGCATTTATATAGCGCTTTTCATACACAGTATCCCAAAGCGCTTTACAAGCAATGCTAGACTGGTAGTGAAGTGAATGAATGTGTGGTGGTGGCCATATCACACATCATCACCCACACACAGCCTGGATAATTGCATGAACCAGTTTATGGGAAGGGGAATGTTGGCCAGGACACCAGGAATGTTCCCTGCTCTTTGCGAAGAGTGCCTTGGGTTCTTTTACTTCCACCTGGACACTCACCAGGTCAACACCAGGATGGGCAGAAGGGACCTCAGTTTAATGTCTCATCTGAAGGACGGCACACCGCAGTAGTACAGCACCCCTCAATACTGCACTCAGATGCCAGCGATTTTTAGGTGCAAGTCCAATCCTGGTTTAGGACGAGAACCCATGACCTTCTGGTCCAGAGGCGGATGTGCTACCAACTGAGCCACGCTGACACCTTAGAAAACTATACACTCTTGGACTATCCCCAGAAACTGTTGGGTGGTTTAAGAGTTACCTTTCCCATAGAACCCAACAAGTGAAAATAAATAACACCCTGTCTGATAGCAGGGACGTGTCCATTGGAGTTCCTCAAGGCTCCATTTTGGGACCCCTTTTGTTCAGCCTGTTCCTCAACTCTCTTCCTAATATATGCCCAGCTAAAATTCTGCTTTATGCAAACAATGCCGTCATCTTCTCGAACAGCCCTCATCAGAACCTGCTCGAAAATAACCTACAGGAAAGCTTTTCAATAGTTGACGATTGGTTTAAACTTAACAAGCTCCTGATTAACCATAACAAACCAAAGCAATGCTTTTCACCAACCCACAAAATAAGAACAACTCTAGCCAACTAACAATCCTAAATAGCAGTCATGATCCCCTAGAACAGGTAAACACCTTTAAATACCTTGGTATCACTCTCGATAGCTCTCTCTCATAAATGCATCACATAGATCATGTGGTCAGAATGCTAGAATCGGTCTGCTTTACAGGCACTGACACTGCATGACTACTGAAGAACTCTCTCTAGCTGTAAACAGCTCAATTCTAACCGTCACAGACTATGTTCTTGCTATGTATTACGCAGTCACTGAAACTGCCTTAAAAAGGATGACAATAACTCCGAACAAGTCCTATAGACTAGTCCTTGGGGCCAGGAGTGGAATACACACTTGTGACCTGTACGGACAGACAAAACAGCTTAACCTCCAGAAGAGGATTAAGTATCAGGTCTGCGTTCTGGGGAAAAAATCAGTCCTAGGCCTGACCCCAACAGCTGCCCAAAATCTATTCAAACCTGTGCTAAACTTGCTCCAAACAAGAGAAAATGCAAGAAACACTCTGCTTATTCCCTTTTGCTACACAGCACTTGCCCAGAGGTCCTTCTCCTATAAAGCACCCCCCCCCCCGGCTGAACAAATGTCGCCAGGCCATTTCCAACATCCCTAAACTGGGCCCTTAAAAAGAGAACTAAAGCAGTACTTGACAACACTATGTGACTGCGACTGCCCTGATTACCCGTACTCACCTTTCTCCACCTCTCGTCACCCTGCACCCCTTCTCTCTGCCCCTCTGTTAAATAACATCCTGCCTCCTGCACCCACCTCTTCCCTCTCTCTCTCTACTGCTGATCTCTGCTCGCCCCTCCTCTCTTCCCACCTCGGCCCCCCCATCTCCCCTGTCCAGGCTGGGATCCAACACCCTGTCTCTCCCCCAACTCCACTCTCTTCTCTTCCTTATGTCCTCTCTCCATAACCCCTTAGCCATCCAGCTCCACTGCTTCTGGAGTGGGCTCTTACACCTCCAGCTCCTCACCCTCTACCCCTCCCTCTTCCCCTCGTCCTCCCCTCAGCCCCTTACTTATCTATTGCCCTCTCCCACCTCCTCAAGCCCCTCTCTACCCCACCAGTGCTGTGCTCATATGCCATCACTTTCCCACTTACCACCCACTCTTCCCCTTTTTGCTCTCCCGACCTCACTTACTCTAACTTTCCCCCTCACTTCCCTGCTGCTATCCCTTGACAGACGCCTACTCCTAGCTGCAAACAATGTTTAAAAAAAAAATAATAATTAATTAATTAATTGCAATGTAATGCTTTTCATACCTGATCGTATAAGTATTGTCAATTTGTATAATTCCTTTGTAAATACTGTGTTTTTCATCGTCTATCTATTTTGTCTGCATCCATCTGTAAATTAGACATATTATCGGTCTGATGTTCCTTTCACTTTGTTCTGACGTGGAACCTTTGTAAATGAGCTTCAAGCTCAAAGTTTGTATTCAGGACAATAAATGAATGAATGAATGAACGAACAAACAAACTTAGTTTATTAAAGAAATTAAGCACCAGTAAATTACATTAATAGAAACATAGAATTTGATAGTAGATGTGGACCAGTTAGCCCAACCAGAATGCCCATTTTTCCCTACCTGCAGTATCACCGCAGCTTCTACGTGATCTCTGGCTCTTCCTTATCCCTCCCCCTTCCTTTCCACTAAGATTACATTATGACTAACCCATGCATTCTTAAACTCTATCACTGTTTTTGCCCCCACCACCTTTGCTGTAAGGCTGTTTCAGGAATCCACTACTCTTTCTGTGAAGAAGTACTTCCTCACATCTCTCCTGAATCTACCCCCCCCTGCAGTTTTATAGCATGTCCCCTTGTTCTTGAACATATTTTTGTTTTAGAAAAATACTCCCCTCCTGTACCTTATTTACCCCTGTGAGATATTTAAAGGTCTCTATCATATCCCCCTCTGCCTCCTCTGTTCTGAGGTGTACATATTGAGGTCTTTTAGTCAATCCTTATAAGGCTTTTGATGCAGACCTTGCACCATTTTAGTTGCCCTCCTCTGGACTGCCTCCACTCTGTCTGTCTGTCCTTCTGGAGATGTGGTCTCCAGAACTGGACACGGTACTCTAGGTGGGGTCTTACCAATGATTTCCTTAGAGGCAACACCACCTCCCTCTTTTTGCAGGTGACACCCTTCCCTATGCACACTAGCATCCCACTTGCCCTCTCAACTGCCTTGTTGCACTCACTGGCCACCATTAGGTCATCAAATATGATTAGCCCCAGGTGTCTTTCCTGCTTGGTGGTATCAATACCACTCCATCTATTTTGTATTCCACCCCTGGGTTTCTGTGCCCTAAATGCATTATTCTGCACTTTTTCACATTGAAACCCAGCTGCCATACCTTGACCACACCATGAGTTTCCTGAGGTCTCTGCTCATCCTTTCCACCTCCCAAGTGTCCACCCTATTGCAGATTTTGGTGTCATCCACAAAGAAGCAGACCTTCCCTTCCAGCTGCCCTGCAATGTCACTTATAAAGACATTTAAGAGGACCAGTCCCTGCACTGATCCCTGAGGCACCTCATTGGTCACCATTCCTTCCTCGGAGTGAACTCCATTTACCACCATCCTCTGTTGCGTATCCCCTAACCAATTTATTACCCAATTTATCACCTTTGGACCAACTTCTAAGCTACCCAGCTTGCTTACTAGTCTCCTATGCATAATGATGTCAAAAGCCTTGTTGAAATCTAGCTAAGCCATATCCACTGCTCCACCCTGATCTAATTCCTTGGTCACCCAGTCAAAGAAATTTATCAGATTCATCTGACATAAGCCCCCTCCTCCCCTGTGAAGTCATGCTGCCTCAGATCTTGTAACCCATTGAATTCAAGATATTCTGCAATCCTTTCCTTCAGCAGTGATTCCCTTAACTTTCTCACCACTGATGTCAGGCTGACTGGCCGATAATTGCCAGTCTCTTCCCTGCTACCATTTTTATGACGGTGGGACTGAATCTGCCCTCCTCCAGCCCTCTGGAACCACTCATGTTTCCAGTGAGGTGTTAAATAGGACTGTCAGAGGTGCACTCAATACCTTCCTGAGCTGCTTCAATACACTTGGATGCCCTTCCTAAGGCCCATTGCTTTGTTTGCTTTCAGATTAGCAAGACCTTTCAGGATTCTTTCCTCTGAAAAAGACTAGTGTCCACCTCCAAAGCTCCTGTTACTTTTTTATGACCCCTCCCCTTCTCCTTCCTCTGTGAACACTGAACAAAAGTACTTGTTCAGAATGTCTGCCTTTTCCTGGTCCCCCTCTGAAGAGTTCCCCCTTCCCTTTTTAACTTTACTGTCTTCCTCTTTTCACTTATATACCAAAAAAATGTGTCTTGTCCCCTTTCGTTACCGCCTGGTCTATTCTCTCTTCAGTTTGTGCCTTTGCACTCCTCACTGAATTCCCTTGCATGCCTATGTTTCCTCTGATGCAGCTGTCTGTCCTTCTCCCTCTGTGTCTCCTTATACCTTCTGAATGCTACCCTTTTAGCCTTTACCTTTTCAGCCCTCTCCTTCGAGAACCATAGCAGTCTCTTTTCCTATCGCTTCTGCTCATTTGCTTGATGCAGAGGTGTGTTGCCTTCACTGTGCCTCTTTTTAGCTTTGCCCACACTGTTCCTCCACCCCAACCAGGTCACTCCCCCCCCACCAAATCATCCCTGAGGTATTCACCCATCTTTATAAAATCTACCCTCCTGAAGTCTAAGACCGTTGCCCTAATTTGGTTTGATTCTGCAACCGTCCTTATATTGAACCACACTGTAAGGTGACCATTGGTCCCCAGGTGGCCTCCCACCTTGACATTTGCAATACTGTCCCTGTTAGTGGGTACCAGGTCCAGTATTGCCCCATCATCAGAGGATTCGCTGAGTGGTTGCCTGAGGAACACACACTTCAGGCAGTCCAGGATGTCCCTGCTTCTAGCTGAAGCTGCAAGCTGAGAGGCTCTAATCTACATCTGACAGAAAGAAGCCCCCCACCAGCAGCACCTCCCCTTTCGTGCCAGCAAGCCAATGACTTCCACCAGTACCTTATCTAACTCCTCCCCTGTGCTGGAGTTATTCATGACATTGCTGCACATGCTCAGTCATGGAGCATATCACCCTGTGTGCTAAATGGCACAGAAAACATAAATGGCAGTTTTGCACAGTGCCGGTGCTAGCAGGAACGGATAGATAATGAAATGGTGCCTGTAATTAACATACAAATACACTATGGTAAACAGTTAATTAACCACTAACCTAGACAATAAAACCTCAAAACACACACCAGTAGCAAATAGTAGGTGCTGACTGTTAACTACAATATCAGAACATACAAATGAGTCTCTGACCAGAATTGATTATTTGGGCCCACAAACTGAAATATTATTACAAGAACTGCTCTGGGAGTAGGTATTCCTTCTCTAGTTTCTCTAAAATCAAAAAAAAAGGGAGCCATCTTGTGTTCAGTTTATCCTTAGTGACTCTCAGTAGGGATGTAATTGCCTTCATCTCCCTTATTCTGTCACAAATTGCTAACCACTCAGTGATATCTGGGATGTTGCTTGTAAGCCATCTTTTGCTTAGTGCTTTCCCAGCTACTGCAATGAGGATTAAAAATAAATATCATTTTTACCAGCCCATGGTGATGGTAGACTCAGAATCAAGTTTTGGAATGAGGGAGTGGGTGGCAGTTCTAAAACCTATCTGGTCCCTGCTGAAACGGAACATATACTAGTCCCAGATAATGACATTTTGCAACAAGAAAATACAGTGGTTATTTGTAGCAGACTGCACAAAAGGTAACAGGATTAATAATAGTATAGTACTAGAGAGTTCAGAAGATCTAATACAGTTGTCAAAAAGTGACACACAAGATCTTACAGTAATGAGTTCCCTGTGTAGTGGGAGTGATACTGATAATGGTTATTTAGGAGATCAGTCAGAGGAAACTTGACTGAAGAAAAATGTACAACCTGATATTTTTCCTACTCTAGAAATATTCTGCTGGAGCATTGCAGCTATTTCTGGTAAAATCAATGATGTTGGCTGTGTTAAATTTCTAGCAGCACACTCGATAATAATGCTACAAGAAACATGGGCTACTAATCAAGATAATTGTTATATAGAAGGCTTCCAATGCTGGAATATGCCTGCGAGGAAGTTAAGCAAATATGGCATGGTTAAGCAAATATGGTAGGTCATCAGGGCATCAGGTGGGGTCTGTACTTTATTGAAAGTTGGTCTTGGACTTAAAGCAAAGTGCATATTGAAAGATGATAATTATTATATCCTGTACATTGAAGTAGCAAGACAGAACACGCCCCCTTGCATATTGATTAATGTGTATATCCCCCCCACACACCACAACATCCCCGATAAAATACTTGACAAAACTTAAAGACTTGATAACACAAATCCAATTACAATATCCAGGGGCCATGATTTTATTGGGAGGAGATTGTAATGCCTGTATGGGCATATATACAGAGGACAAAAGTAATAAATGGAATTTGGGCCGAGTAACGAAATGGCAGTGCCCTTGTTCATGAGGTGGGATCCCAAAAAGGCCATGTTGAAAATCTGGAGCAAAAATACAAAAAAACTCCAGAGTTACGCGCACTTGTTGACATTTTCCGACGCATGCGCATAACTTTACCAATTTCTTGTATTTTCACTCCTAATTTTCAACATAGCCATGTTTTCACACCACCTCATGAGCACTACAAGTGTCATTTCTCGGATTCTGCCCAAAATGACTTTCTGCATCTGTGGTACGGAATGGCGTTTTGCCACGGATTAAGAAATGTTCACCTATGGGGTTTATGAGGTAAGGTGATAAGAAGACTATGTAGAACATTTGAGGTCAAAATGTGAAAAAATTACAAAGTTATGATGGCAACATACAAGCATCTGCTTGCTGCACCTACATCCCGGGTTCGGAGACGGACTTGGCAGTTGGAGGGCTGGCTGGGGGCAGCAGGATTGAGTGTCCCAGGGACTGCTCTCCTTCTCTGAGGAGGGGGGAAGAAAAGAGTGTCTGGTGCATTGTGCACCTGTGGTGGAGGCTGGGGGTACCACCACTGCTGGCACCTCATGCAAGGGAGGCGAGGCAGATGCTGGCGTCATTGCATGTCCCCACCCCAGGGATCTTCAAAAATCAGCATACAAAAAATTATGGCCCTGTTCCTGATGCCCCCGTCTCCTCTGCTGCTCCTACAGCAACTAATAAAAGAGAGAGAAAGACTATTGGTGGCCAAAGAGAAATATTATAGCCACAGAAATCACAAATAAAGTTTATTTATGGCCCCAGTGTGGCTGTGTGTGTACACAGGGCACGAGCAAGCTGTAAAAATAAGTCTTTGACTTGTGCCACCAGCCAGAGGAGAAAAAGAGAGAGAGAGAGATTATTGGGGGCCAAAGAGAAATGTTATAGTTACAGAAATCACAACTAAAGGTTATTCTTAGCCACAGCGTGGCTGTGTGTGTGCACAGGGCAAGATTAGGCTGGCAAAATAAATCTTTGACTTATGCCACCATCCAGAGGAGAAAATGAGAGAGAGAGAGAGAGAGAGAGATTATTGGGGACCAAAGAGAAATGTTATAGCCACAGAAATCACAAATAAAGTTTATTCTTGGCCCCAGTGTGGCTGTGTGTGTACACAGGGCAAGAGCAGACAAGCAAAATAAGTCTTTGATTTGTGCCACCATACAGAGGAGAAAAAGAGAGTGAGGAAGAGACTATTGGGGGCCAAACAGAAATGTTTTAGTCACAGAAATCACATATAAATTTTATTCTTGGCCCCAGCGTGGCTGTGTGTGTGCACAGGGCAAGAACAGGCTGGCAAAATAAATCACAAAGTTATGAGCCTGTGTTGAAATTTGCAAATGCAGACTCATAACTTTTGGCAATTTTCAATATTTTGACTCCAAATTTTCAGCATAGCCATTTCTTCACAACACCTCAGGAATGTGACAGCTGTCATTTTTCAGATCCTGGCCAAAATGTTTTTCTTGCATCCCGAAAGTTGATTTTGCAGTTGCTGCATGAAAACACCTTTTGGGCAGGAGCTGAAATTTTTCTCTGCACTTGTTCATGAGGCGGGGTCATAAGAAGAGCAGGTTGAAAATCAGGAGCAAAAATATTCACAAACAACAAAGTTATGAGGCTGCCTTGAAATTTGTGAACGCAGGCTCGTAACTTTGGCAATTTTCAATATTTTGACCCCAAATGTTCAACATAGCCATTTCTTCACAACACCTCATGAATGTGACAGCTGTCATTTTTTAGATCCTGGCCAAAATGGGTTTTTTTTACATCCCGAAAGGTGATTTCACAATCGCAGTGTGAAATCACCTTTCGGGCAGGAGTTGAAATCTTCAAAATTTAGGCTCAGAATTGCAAAAAAAAATGTAATAAATAAAAATGTTTAACAAGCAACCAACATTCAGCATTGACAAATGCTTATTTTCTTATTTTAAAGTTATATGCATTTGTTTGTTGTGAAAAGTGAAAAATAAATTCATGCTGTTTTTGCTAATTATAAAATAGCTATATGGTATCTATAAATGAAACAACACTCCTTTTGTAGATATTTTTGTGCTGAACAATTTTCGTGCTCACAGTAACATGTTATCATTTTTTGTTTTAAAGTTATTCACACTTGTTTGTTGCAAAACATGAAAAAATTGAGTTTTCTGCTGATTTTTGTGCTAATTATAACAAAACCTAAAAGGTACCTATAAATGAAACACCACACATTTTGTAGATATGTTTGTGCTAAATAACTTTCGTGCTCACAGTACCATGATATCATTTTTTATGTTTTAAAGTTATTTGCATTTGAATACAGTTAGTACTGTTACTGAGGTTGAATATGCAAATGAGTTATGAATGAGCCAATGCGGACCTACTATAGGTATATTTGAACCTCCAGTGAAAATATTTTTGATATTTTCACTGTAGGTCCCTAGCAAGCAAAATACCACTGATATTTGTCTAGAAATATATTCACAGGTATGGTATAAATTATTTTATGCATACTTGATATCAATAAAACTGAACTGAATTGAATGGATGGCAGTTCTATAATTTCTTGGATGGCATTTCTAACTTCCCTGCAATAGGTCTTCAAGTGTGGACATTCCCCAAAAATGTAGTATGGGGTACCACATTCCCGCATCCTTTCCAGCATGTATCAGTATTTGTATTAGAAAAGTGTTGTGATCTGGTGGGAGTGAGGAAGAATCTGCACATTAACTGCACTCTGAACTCCTTCCACAAGGCTGAGGCCGTGGTTATATGGATTACAGACCATATGGATCCCCATTGTTTAAGAAAATAACTGAGTGTTAACTTTCTTGTTCCTACTTTCCCTGTATTTATTCTGTTACCCTTCCCACTGAACACACCATAAAAAATCTACAAGTAGTAAAAATCTGGTGAGGTTTTGTCCCCCAGGTCACCTCCCAGAGGTAATGGGTGAGGGCTGGAATTGGAATTGTCACTGCCTGCTGAATTTCCTACTTTGACAGGAAGGTCCACAGTTGGAGATATTTAAAGTGATCTGATGTTTTTAGGTTAGAATCTCTTCTAAGTTAGTTAAAAGTTTTAAACCCGAGATGGTCCCAGAGCTGTGAAACTATAAGTAGAGCATTCTGATCCCATTTTTTACGGCTGCAGTAGGTGGAGCCTGCAGACATTTTGCATGTACAAAAGGAGTGATGTCATGTTTTCTGTCTGTGGAACTGACTGAAGAAGTAAATAGTCTCTTCCACCTTACCCTCCTACAAGCAATGTTTTCCGCCCTCAAATAAATACGCTTTCATGTTAGTCAATGATTGCAGTGCACTATTTTCTTTCTTAAATGGGTGGTACAAGAACTGGAACCTGAGTAGTGGGAGACAGCATTACTTTTTTGGGGGGGAGTAAGATCCACCCCCACCTCCGCCCGAGAAGTTCCTAAAGATCCACCCCCAACTTTTTTTGATTCGTGTGGGAGGGGCATGACGTGGATCTATTGTGCTGTAACAAGACACACTAGTTTGGGACCCGTATCAACCAACAGAACAAGTCTGTGCAGTGATCAAGTTGTGGAGTCCCTGAATTTTATTAAGGACTAAGAGAACAGAAGATACTTAATGCATTTATTAAGGACTAGGAGAACAGAATATATGTAATGCCTTCAAATTGACTTAAAAATCCTTTGGAACAAATGATTATCAGAGCCACCTGGGGCCTCAGAAGGAGACAGCAATTAAGGAGTGAAACTACAGCTCCCAAGGAAAACAATAGACACAGTATTCTAATTTACAGTAAGTTGAAAGAGCCGCAGGTTTTTCTTAAACATTTATATACTAAAAACATAAAATTCAGCTTTTGGGATTAACAATATTTGTTTACCATATTCTCTCTCTATATATATATATATGTATATATAGACACACATAAAAAAGACAAAGAACCTCTGAGCGCAAACACTGAGGCAAGGGTTACCCCAAAGGGCATTTGGCTGGGAAGCCAAGTTTCAAGAAAATACAAAATCACACATGCCAACACAATGCAAAGCATCATGGACTGCATACGCAAATCACCACAGAATGTTATGCTGGTTCAACTTTAAGCAGAATTGCATGGTGCCAAAAGGCCTCTCACACAGTTTGCAAAGGGTGGTAACAGATGACATAGACACGTGTTTTGTCCTACCAGGACTCATCAGTATGCCTCATCTGTTTGACACCCCAGTTGAATGAACCAGCTACCCTAAGACAGTCTGTCTGGGTTATGTTGTGGTGAACCCATTAAAATAAAATAAAAAACTATTTAAAAGACACCATGCAATTCTGCTTAAAGTTGAACTAGCATAACATTCTGGGGTGATTTGCGTATGCAGCCCATGATGCTTTGCATTGTGGGGGCATGTGCGATTTTGTATTTTCTTGAAACTTGGCTTCCCAGCCAAATGCCCTTTGGGGTAACCCTTGCCTCAGTGTTTGCGCACAGAGGTTCTTTGTCTTTTAAATAGTTATTTATTATCCAGTTCTTAATTACATGCCTACATTGCTTTGGCATACAATTGCTAGGTAACCATAATGTCACCTGTTGCACATTTATTCTTTGGCTCCTAAATGGCAAAACAGTCCATTATACACACTTAAAACAGGCATTTAAAATATGTTCTTTTCAGGCTAGAACAGGAGATAAGATCAACATGAAATTTTTTCCATTTCAAAAAATGGAAGCTGCAGTCCCAAATAACTCTTGCCCCCCCCCCAATTGTTGTACCTCTGCATGTCTCGTTGGTAGAATGACTGATCCGTGTGTTTTTTCATTTTTTTTTGTTTTTACAACAGCCTACTCTCTAGCCTGCGAAGGAGCACACCTTGCTCCTGGGGACACTTAGCATATTCCAAACCACTGACTGTCATCATTTACATTAGTTCAGTTAGAAGAAAGGTACTACTTTTTTTATCATTAAATTAAAAAAAGGAGGAAAGGCCTATTATCTTGAAATAGATTTAAGAAAAATTATTCTGCACTTACATTGAGACACATTTTTTCAGCTCTCCTCTTTATAATCAGAGCTGCTGATGCCACAGTGAAAAAATATTAAAAAAACTAATAACTTGTACAACTCAGTTTACATTTTAAATATATTCTGTAGATTTCTCCTGCCTATTTTTTATTACAGAGGAAATTTGGATGAATATATGATTTTTATCTGTTAGAGTTCATCTGCCTCTATAGCTTACTCCCTACTTCAAGTCATAATGCTATGTTGTGACATCACAGTCTGCTGTCATGGGAGTAACTGTGATGTCACAAGCCATGCATTATGACCTCAGGTAGGGAGAAAGCACCAGGAATACATGAACACTTCAGGAGCAGTGGTCCTCTTTTCATGCAAATGACCTCAGTAAAAAATAATGGGGGGAAAATACAGAACTAATGTGAAATATAATTTGAACTGTGTCTAAATATAATGTTTTCTTTCACTTATCCTGAAGGCATCAGAAGCTCTTTAAGACTGGCACTGTGCTTGGGGAGGGTGCTCATTGGAGCAAGGTGGCAACATGTATGTTACATGTAGGTTTCAGTGCTAAACTATAACACAATTGGTTTCATTGTTTTTCCTGTACTATAACTGTTTTAAGACATTACAATACATACTTAAACCCATAGACAATTACTGACAGCAAAATAGTACTGCTTGAAAAGTTTTTCAACCCAAATTAGTGAACATGACTGTGACTCTAGGGGCTGTTGCCTCTCCAAAGACTGTCTTGACTATAACTTCTCCCACTGTCTGTCTGTCTATCTGTATGTCTATCTATGTAATTATCTATATTTCTATCAATTGCATCTATCCCTATTTTTACCTACTGTATATGTAAAATAAACCTGCATATCACATTTGCCTGCATTCTGAACACATACTTATGATACAGTGCATATTTGTACTCCACTTCTGTATAGACCTCATACTGTCCTGAAATTCCCATTATCACAGGCATAACTACCTTAACCTTATAAACAGCAACCCCTTATAAAAGTTACTATCACATTTTCTCTCCTAATGAAGTCCATCATTACACCTGACTGCCTGACATCAACACATTACTTAAATATAGCTTACATCACCGCATGGACAAACCCCCTGTTTTTCTGTATAAAACTGTGTAAATAATCCCAAGACTGAACATATGCCAGCCATTACTTTTTCATGTACTGCCACTTGTTGTACCTGTCAAACCTATATTGCTTACCATTCCTTCCATTGAAATCTACACCTCCATATCTTTTCTTAATAATGTGTCTGCCTTCCTTAGAATGCAAAATGAAACAAATCTTACTAGTTTAAAAGCATTGTGTTGTTTCTCTATGTCTCCTTAAAAGTTCCACACAACCTCACTAACTTCATTATGCAGCCGTGGTGGATCTGACCAGAATTTGTTATATGTGGCATCCAAAGTAACTGGAATAAAACCCAGAATATATGTGAAGGGTGCCAGTGGTCACATCACTTACATTACTTGGATTTTGTTTCTCACCTGGGACCATGCCTTAAAAGTTACAATCAACCATTGATTTTTTATTTTTTTTAAGGTCTGCCAGATCCATTCCCGAAGGGAGTGAATGCAATGGGATAGAAATGTGGGCAACTCTTTTCAAGGGTGCCCAGCGGTTGTCATCCAAGGCCAATAAAATCTCTACTAGGGTCACAAGCGGTGCAGTAAAACAATATTGTTTGAGGTCAGGGAAGCTCAACCCCCTTCCTTTTTACTACTGGTAAGAATGTCCCATTTAATCCTGTTTTTTGTTTTGTTTTGTCTTGTTTTTTGCATTTCAAGTGAGGCGGCTAAGGGCACTGTGTAACTACCAGGTGGAGGTATGGCAAACAAAAAGGGGAACCTCGGTAAGAAGTTTATTTTAACTGCCTCCATGCAACTAGTAAAGGACAGTGGAAGGGTTACCCAATAGTTCAAGTCCATAAAGGCATACTCTTAGAGTTAGACATAATTTGTGTAGTGCAGGGTATTCATGTCATCCGGGATCTGGACTCCCAGATATCTAAGCTTTCCCATAACCCCTTTAAATGGGATGACTGCTTTAGTTTGCTCTGTGAGTGAACCACTGATTAGTAGGGTTTCGGCTAACTTTAAACCTGGAGATGTCCCCACATTGCTCTAATAAGTTTAGAAAAATAGGCATAAAGGTTAAAGGATCCTTCATGTACACCAAGGTGTTGTACAGCTCCATGATCTTGACCTGCCACCCGATCACCTTAAACTCCTCACTCTGTCTGATGGCAGGTGCTAGAGGCTCAATGCTGAGTGTGAAGAGCAGGAGAGACGGGGGCACCTGTGCCAAAATCGATAGATACAGAAAGGGTCAGAGTATGCCATTAAGCCTAATTCTTGCAGAGCAGTGTCCATATAGAATTCTCAGCCATGCAGAACATTTTCCCCCAAAGACCATGAAATGGAGGATTCCAGGAAAAAGGACACATTAAGGTGGTCAAAAACCTTATCTGCATCGATTAGGAAGGCCACTTGTGGCTCTGCATGTGACAGCTCAGCCAGCAGATTCAACAATTTCCTGACATTATTGCCCAGATATTGCCTGGGAATAAATCCTTTGTGATCTGGATGGATTTTTGTTAATTACTTCCTGTACTCTAGCAGCCAATATGTTGGTAAATATTTTGAGAGCTTAACCGAGCAGAGAGATTAGTCTATAAGAAACACATTTCTCCCTGGTCTTACCAGGTTTAGGAATGGCAGCTATTATGCCTCCTGCCATGAGTCAGGTATTTGCCCATCTTGACAGCTGTGGAAAGTTTGTAACAAAATGGGGACCAGCTGCTTGCTAAAGGCCTTGTACAACTCAGTATTAAAATCATCCAGTCCCAGGGATTTGCTATTTTTAAGGGAGTTATAGCATCTTCTATTTTACACATTTGGATGGGTTGTTCAAGTGTTACTTTCTCACCTTTGGTTAATGACTCTAAATCAAGTCCATTGAGAAAGGTCTTAAAGTTTGCAGCAATTCGGGTGGAATTTTTAGGCTCTGTGTATAACGAGGAATAAAACTTCCAGAAGGCTAGTGCTATTAAGCTAGGAATTATATTTGTCTGTCCTGCATTTATGGGGTCCTGGATCTTGGATATTGTTCTGTCTGTGGTAGTCTTAAAAATTCAGATGGCTGTGAGCTTCATAGCTTTGCTCCCCACCTCACAGTACCTCTAGCCAGTACAGTATAGTGAACCCTCTGCTTGTTTGTTTAGAAATTCATTTAGCTCTTGATGAGCTTTTTTGAAGCTCTTTTTGTGATATCTTCCCCCCTTTCTGTTTGTGTGTTATTTCTACATGCTTGACCTTATTTTCAAGGGCCACTCGGATAGCTGCCTTTTATTTTTGACTTACTCAGAGAAGACTAATAATTTTCCTCTAAGCACTACTTTACAGTGTCAGTGGCTCAGTAGGTAGCACACTCGCCTCTGAGGCCGGGAGATCAGAGGGCTGTGGGTTCAGTTCCCACATCTGGCACTTGGGTTAATATCCCAGTACTGACACTGTAGTGCAGCATGAGAGGTGCTGCACTTGAGGTGCATTTCGGATGAGACGTTAAACTGAGGTCCCATCTGCCTGGATTGGTGGTAGTTCAGGTGGATGTTAAAGATCCCATGGCACTTATTGAAAAAAGAAAAGGAAAATGCCTCGGTGTCCTGGCCAAATTTTCCTCATTCACTAAAAATACCACCAACAGCTTAATCTGGTTCAAGGTCAGTTGGCATTCATCTGTATCCCCCTCCTCTGAGTCGTGCCTGAAAATAGGCAGGATTTGTCTAGTGCACTTACCTGGTTAACAAAAACTAAAAAAAGAAAAAAATTGTGCCCCAAACAAACTGACTGGTCAGAAACAGTTATCCTTGTGTTTATTAGCCAGTACATCAACCAACGTTCCTCAGCTATAGCTTCCTTAATTTGAGTGTTGGTACAGAGTGACATATTCATTCTCCGCAGAGTTTTCTGTGGTCCCTCCCATTTGGGGAGGCAGTGTAGCATAGTGATTAAGAGCACTGAGCTGCAAACCTGGAGAACTGGGCTTGTATCCCACAGCCACCACTTGCATACTGTGTGACCATGAGCAAGTCACTTAACTTCCCTGTGCTCCCAGCATGCAGCGGGAAACATGCCTTTGCTTAGTGTGTTTTTCCTGGCCAAAACTTGTAAAATATAATAAAAATAAATAAACGTGAAGGGTCAATAGTACTGGGGCATGATCTGATTGGGTGACGGGTTTTATCAAGCACTCTGAGACCTGGTGTGCCATTCCCTTTGGTGCCAGATAAAAATCCATGTGAAGATATGATTGTGGGTAATGACAGACAAAATAGTAATCTTTTTCAGAGTTGTGGGTGGCACGCCAGATGTCGGTGAAGCCAGATTCCCCCATCAAAGACAGCAGGCTCCTTTCTGGCTGGTGATTAGTAGTGGACTGAGGGGAAGCTCTTTTTAGTCTGGGAGACACCACACAATTAAAGTCACCCCCCAAAACAGTTTGCTTTCCTGGGAGGCTGGCTACCCTCCTGAATACCTCCTTGTGAGAAAACCTACTGCCCTTTCACTGGGTGCATATGCATTGACCAAGGCAATCTGTTCACCCTGCACCTCAACTTGGACAATCACTAGCCTGCCTTTCAGCCCTGTGTCTGTCTTGGTTATCATTAAGGGGAGCTGTCTGTGTACTAGGATCATTGTGCCTGCGTTCTTGCTACTGGGGTGAGAGGCTGCCACTACCTGCCCCACCCAGCCTCTTTTGAATTTGGAATATTCCATGTCAGATAGATGGGACTCTTGAAGAAAAGCAGAGCTGACATTCAGCTGCTTTAATTCTGCTAGAATAATAGAATGTTTCATTCTGATGTGGAGCCTTTGGAAACGAGTCTATGAATCAAAGGGTTGTAATTCCGATTTCCTAAATAAATAAGAATATGAATGCGCTTAGCTGGTGAGTTAACACCTTTCACATTATAAGCTGCTATCCTGAGTGTAATCATTTATATTACTTGTCAGCAGCACCGCTTCTCTATCTCATTATATATTGTCAGTAATTATGATTAACCAGCCTACAGTGTCTCGTAAACCTTTTTCCAAGACCTTAACATATCTCAAACACTAATAACAGGATGAAAAGGAATTAACAGGAATTAACCAGAGAAAATGGAGCCCCTAAAACCAGAACACATAGGGCCTGCCTAAGTGAAGCTTGTGAAATTGAGAAACACATTTTGTACTTTCTAGATGGACACTAGAGACTGATGGAAGAGACCAAATAGTGGTGTCCCTCAGGTGGACAAAGCCAGGAGTCCACCTTTGCCCATGATGTTGAGTGTGGGCCTGACTGCCCTCAAAGCTGAAGGAAAATCAGAATCTCAGTTTCTTGGACATAGTAGACGTCTCCTTACATAGAGAGATGTCGGGAAACCAGCACTCCCACAACGAGGTCCCCGCGAGAACATAGGAAACACAATCCCGTCAGCAACTGAAAAAAACAGGAAATCACAAAACAAATAAAAAGTCTCTGTCCTTGTTTTAAGTTGTTGTAACCTCAAATTGGGTTAGATAAGTTAACACAAAACCCCACAGGTGTCTCCTTACCTGGCACAAAGACTCACGCTGGACATGTAGAAGGGCTGATAGGTCTGACACCCAGGCAGCAAGGGACAACCCGGGCCGCAGCCAATTCTGTGGGCTTCAAGGTATCCACTGATGGTGGATATACAGGGTAGCCCCAGGTGGGGGCGTGAGAGCACACAAATCATTCAGCTAGAACAGAGCTGTAGAGTTCCAAGGTAACACTTGCAGTCTGCTATGGTTAAAATTAACTGCCACGTGTAGGAAGTGACTCAGGTGGTCCAGTGAAGGGGTACTCAGAGTTTTTCTTAACAGAGGATTAGGCCAGCCCCTGTGCTCCTGGGAGGTCTGTTAGGATGTTGCAACTCCATCTACAGGAGGTGGTCCAGCCCCCGACTGGGCTAAGTGCAAAGTATATACCTCTTTTCACATTTTGAGTAATTGTCCCTTTCTGAATGCTTGACCAGTGCCCTCAAGCCATCAGTCTACACCTGGCCCTCTCTTTGTCAGTGTTACATGAGACTCATTGCACCAAAATGCTCTCTACTCACCTCGGCTCTGCTCTGCACCCTACAACAGCTGGAGACTGAAAGCTGTAACTGAAATTCTACTACTACGTGAGTAGAGAATTAAGCTATAAGGCTGCAGACCCTGGCCCCTCTCCCCCACAAGCACCCCCTTTACCAACTTAACTCACAAACATTAGTGGGACTACATACATTTATCCTGACTTAGTTACACCCTGAAAAAGAAAGAAAACAGAGGTTTATGTATTAACAAGGAACGTTCCCAGCCAGTTAGCGAAGCTGTGCCACAGTGGAGGTCTGAACAATGGTAGGGTGCACATGTTCACATTGACAGGGTAGCGACGTGGGCTTCCTACACTTAAAGAGCAACAACTGACTGTCCCACCAGCACAGTGGTAGTGCTACCGCTTGCAGCACTGATGACCCAGGTTCAGAAGCAAACCTGGAGTGTTAGAGGGCCGGCTAGGGGGAGGAGGATAGGACTGCTCTCCTCCTCCGGGTTGGGGCAGTGCCCAGTGTTTTCCTGGCCCCAATGGAAGCTGGAGGAAAGGCAGTCTGAGCCCAAAGGGAGGTGTGGCAGACATCAGTGCACGTCATGTGAGAGTGCGTGGCATGCGTCTTAATGTCCTTGCATGCCATGCCTCCCCAAGGGTCCAGAACACAGGAAAATGCTGGTGGCATGTTGCCAGCAGATGCTCACAGGTCCTGCATCTGACTAGCTGGGCTCACCAGCCCAAACTGAATCCGGACTTGATGGGAACTGGGAATCCCCACCGACCCCACCGGGGGCAAGCCCTGGGGAAGATGGCTGGGGGTAAGGCCTGGTAGAGGTCGATGTTTTTTTGTTTTTTTTTAGTCTTTGGTAACTGGGTAAGGCCCACTAGGCACAAGTGCCTGTTTTCAGGGGTGACTTGGCAACACTGGGCAGTTAAGTGACTTGCTCAGAGTCATGCAGTATGCAAGTGGAAGTTATGAGAATCAAACTCAGGTCTGGTCTGCTGGATGTATCAAGCTTGTTCATACCTCATTCCTCTAACCTCTAGGCTATACTGCCAGCCCATGGGCCTGGGGCTGGGGCACCGGCCCAAAGGAGGGCCAACCACGGACAAGGAGGAATAAATAAAACAAAAATAGAGCAGCAACTGACCTAGAGTTAGAAACCATCCAGAAGAACTCAGCTGTTCGCTTACCAGCTCAGGACTTCAATAGCGTTAATTTCATAATGTTTTTCTGCATACTTAGAATAGAGGAAGAGATTGTAAATCCTCATATCAAGGAATTGGCCACCCTATCCCTTCTACTTCTTGGTCCACTTTACTTAAAGCTCTGCCCCTGTACCATATTGCTTTCAATTGGCGTGGATTGTAAACTGTTTTTGTTTTATATGTTCGAGTGCCCCTGGGTTTAAATCAATGCCGTCACTCAACTAACAAGGCTTTTGATGCCCAGATCCTCGTACTTCAGTTTAGGAAAGCAAATCCCTGGAGCCAGTAATAACTTCCTCTTGCCCCATTTAATAACTATGTATGCCGTAGTTGAACCCCCCACCTTCTCCCATTAGTTGGTAACACTTCACTATTAGACTTATCTGGTGGTCCAGAGGTTTCCCCAGTCCTCGCTGCCAGTATACCCCAATATTGATATCCCTGGTTATATAGTGGATTACTCTCTCTCTCCCCAGCAGTCTGTGAACCCCTTCTGCACACCTCCACAGCCAGCCACCATCTGACTACCGCAAGTACAGTAATGCAAGTAACTACATTGATGTTGCACTCACACAAATATAATATCAATAAAGTGACTTGCATGGCGACTGTACTTGTGGGAGTCTGACAGGCCATCTGAAAAATTCAAGTACAGTCATGTACGTTACTTTATTGATATTGTACTGTCACAAGTACAATATCGTTAAAGTGACTAGTACAGACACTGACTGTACTTGCTTGAGTCAGACAGCAGCTGGCCACAGAGGTGTGGGGAGGGGTTTCACTGAGATTGTCCGGGTAGAAGGTAAAGATCCTATGCACTTATCATAAGATTAAAGAACAACTCTCTATTATAACAACAAGCTTAAAAATACTAGATTTAGACCAGTTATGTTTTAACTTTATTGTTTTCTAGTTATTTTATATTTGTGTTACTTTCTCCTGCTGTTGGTCTACTGAATGTTGTAGATTATGCAGCAATTATTTCACTGAGTCTTTCAAAATGTACAAGTCTAAAAAGTCCTGCACACACCAACCTCTAAAAATAACAAGGGCACAGGTCTTAAAAGACAAAAACTTTTAATTTAAGGCATGAAAAAACATTTGTAACCTGACGCGTTTTAGATGAAATAGCATCCTTTCTCAAAGGCTAATTCATCACATAGTACAAGGCAGTTAAATACAAAATTTGCAAATACATCATTATGACATCATCGGTATTATCACACCAGATTAGTTAAAACCAGAAACACCATCATATTCTTACTGGGTCCTAAATGCAGTAGTATATCCCACAAATCAATGTAATACTATATACATATAAATACGATAAATTCATAAATGACCTAAAAGTCTTGGACAAGAACATCTGATTCTCCCCTCCTAACCACACAATTGCTGTCTGTGACATCACAGTCTGTTGTCATGTTGAGCACTATGATTTCATAAACAAAGGCACTGTGAGGTTAGCGGGGAGAGGCAAATGTTTACAAGTGTTTTCTATGCAGAACTGCCACCACCTTGTCTGTGTCCTTGTGAAGATGCGGCCTCTAGAACTCACCAGTGTTTTGTACAGTGGCATCACCACCACCCTTCTTCTGCTAGTGATACCCCTTCCTATGCACCCCAACATGGCACTGGCTCTCCCCATAGCCTTTGTACACTGGTAACTTTTAGGTCATCTGACATGATTATCCCTAAATCCCTTGCTTCCCTGGTGACCATCAGCAGCACTCCACCCCCCACCCCCATCCTGTAATGCTCTGCATGGTTTCTGTGTCCCAGGTGCATAATTTTGCACTTCTTTGCATTCAATTTTAGTTGCTACACTTTGGACCATTTTTCCAGCTTTCCTAGGTCCCTCTTCATTTTCTCAACCCCCTCCAGAGTGTCTACCCTGTAGCAGATCTTGGTGTCATCTGCAAATAGGCAAACCTTACCTCCAGCCCTTCAGCAATGTCACTGTAGAGACATTAAAAAGGACTGGTCCCAGGATTGATCCTTGAGGTACCCCACGGATCACCCCTCCTTTCCTCGGACTGGATCCCGTTCACTACCACCCTCTGCTTTCTGTCCCTCAGCCAGTTTTTAACCCAGTTCCCCACCCCGACTACCAAACTTGTCAACCAGTCTTCTATGTGGAACAGTGTTGAAGGCCTCGCTGAAATCAAGGTAGGTGACATCCACTGCTCCCCCCATGATCCATCTCCTTTCTCACCCAGCCAAAAAAGTCTATCAGGTTTGTTTGACAAGACTTTCCTGATGTGAATCCAGGCTGCCTTGGATCCCATGCTCCACTGGATTCCACAATCCTTTCCTTAAATAGCTGTTGACACAAACAGAGCAGGCAACTCATATTGTGTAGCTGCCTGCCCTGGGAGATTTTAGGACCATAAATAAAGATTTTCTGTTTTGCCATTTTTTAAAATATAAGTCTCGTAAAACCCAACTCACAACTTTTGTGTATGAGGCGGGCAGCTAAGGAGCGCTGCAGCCCTGCCCCTAAAAATGTCATAATTATGATGTGAGGTCTGGATCAGAGCTGTAGGCTGTTCAAGGGAAATGTAATGGAACTGAGGGAGGGGGGCTGCTTCAATGTACTGAGTTTATTTGTAATGGCATATTTACATGTATGGGGCTGTTAACCTCTAGCTAGTAGCCCCATACAAGCAAATATGACATCAAAGATAAACTTAATACATTTAGGCAGCCCCCTTCCCCTGATTCCATTACATTTCCCATAGACAGCCTGGCCCGATCCAGACCTCAGCTCATAATTATGAGCTGAAGCGGGCTGCAGCGCCCTGCTGACTGTCTCGTACACGGAAGTTACAAGCTGGGTTTTACGAGGTTCATATTTTAAAAATGGCATACCAGAAAATCTTTATTTACGGTCCTAAAAGCTCCCAGGGGCCTTGTACTGACCAATAGAGACAGAATCGAGGACGTCTAGGTGGATGGTCACCTAGGGTCCAGCGACCACCACACAGTGTGGTTTAGAAGAGGTACAGTGTCACAGTCGAGCCACACAAAAGCAAGGATATGAGTTGCCTGCCTGGAGCATCAAATGATGTCAGCAGCTCTTTAAGCAGTGCCTCCATAATCTTACCAACTACTGAGGTGAGGCTGACCGGTCTAGTGTCCTACTTCCTCCCTGCTTCCACTCTTGTAAAGAGGGACTACATGTGCCCTCCTCCAGTTCTCAGGAATCACTCTTGTATTGAGTGACTCACTAAACAGGGCTGGCAGCAGTGCTGCTAGCACCATCTGTAGTCCCTTTAATATCCTAGGGTGTATACCATCTGGTCCCATTGCTTTGTCCACCCTCAGTTTTATGAGTTCCTCTAGGACTCTCTCTTCAGTAAATAGACTGGTGTTCACCTCCCTCCCTCCCCCCTTTGTTTCTGATGCCTAGCTGTGGTCTCTGTCTCTCCCCCTCTTTAGTGAATACCGAACAGAAGTATTTATTCAGTATTGATGCTTTTTTAGGTCTCCCTTCACACACTCCCCTTCATCCCTTCTGAGCCTTACAATCCCACCCCTGGCCTTCCTTCTTTCACTAATGTATCTATGGAATATCATGTCCCCTTTCTTTGCCATCTGTGTTAATCTTTCCTTTGTTTATGCCTTTGCGCTCCTTACTGCTTTCCCTGCTTCCCTCTGCCTATCTAGGTACATCGCCCTATCCTCTTCCTTCTGTGTCTCCTTGTATTTTCAGAAAGCCAGCTTTTTGGCCCTTACTTTCTCTGCCACCTCCTTTGAGAACCATAGTGGTTTATTATGAACATACAAAATTTGCCAGCAGATAAAAGCCTAGAGGTCTATCAAGTCCGCTTGAACGTGCAGCTAGCACCTCTTGTTTCTCAGCCTAATGTACTGATTTGTCACCTTCACTATGGCTCCTTTTAGGAGCGCCCACTGCTCCTCAACCCCCTCTCTTGCATCCTTACCTGCCAGGGCTTCTTTGATACATATCCCCATCCTAGCAAAGTCCACCTTCCTGAAATCCAAGATCCTTGCTTTTGTGTCGGCCGACTGTGACACTGTACCTATTCTAAACCACACTGTGTAGTGGTCGCTGGACCCTAGGTGGCCATCCACCTAGACTTCCGTGATTCTGTGTCTGTTGGTCAGAAAAAAAGGCCCAAAATCTCCTTGTCCCTGGTGGGTTCTAATGAGGCCTAACCCCTGTAAGGATTCCATGGTGTCTTGGCTGCTGGCTGAGACAGCTGCCAGGATGGTCCAATCCACATCTGGCGTATTGAAATCATCGGCAGCATTACCTGACCTTTTTCTGCCGTCCCATGTGTTTCTTCTGCTAGCGCCCCATCTACCTCCTCCCCCTGTGCTGGAAGCCTGTAGGTCACTCTTGTGCATCATATGTTTCATGCTCAGACTGTGATATCTTTTAAGTCACACCTAGATGGCCATATGAATTTGATAGGTATAGAAAGGTATATCCACTGCAGCAGTGGTCAACAAGAAAAGCATTTTAGGGCTTACTTTCATTTGTATGTCCCTACATCCTATAAAATCATACTTTTTTGTGTTGTGGTGGATGGGTAAGTGGCTGTTTCATTCTAAACCCCTCCACCACCAGGCCTGAAGACAATAGCAATTAAAATACTGCATAGTTCGGCTGCCTGGACAGCAGTAGGTGAAAACATGGACCCTTGATCTTTATTTATGCAGCAGGTATTTATGTGTTCGTACATGCATGCAAGTTTTCCTATTTCTTTTTTCCCATAAAGGTTTTTCCTTGCTTGGAGGCTCGGGAGGCTGTATCAGCCCTGCTCCATCTCCCCAGCCTGGTGATCACTTCTCCTAGGACTTACCTGGCCCTGAAGTTCCCCCATAGAATCCCCTCCCCACCATGGTTTGGGCGGGGGGGAAGGGCAGGAGGGCCGCCCCTCATCAGGGACATAATCCAGAGCTGGGTCCAGGTGTCCTGACTGATGGTGTGGGCAGGAAGGCAGGGCTTCACAATGACCATGCCGCCTTTTTCCATTTTCTCCCCAGTTCCCATGATGCTGTGCAGAAGCTGGTCCATACATGTGGCGCACACACGTGTGTGTCTATACACACACACACACACACACACACACACATTGCAGCCCCTCCCTTCACATCACCCAAGCTTGCATGGCCACCAGGCCTCCATGAGGTGGCAGTTGACAGCACAGCAGCAGACCACCCTTCCCTGAAAGAGGAGAGCAGTCCCTTGGATACTCAACCCTCTCCCACCCTAGCCCCCCTCAGGCTGACCACAGCCTGAACCCCCCTGAACTCCAGAACCCTGGTGGCTGACATGGTGGCCCATAGTGCTACCACCAAGCTGCAGGGCTAGCCCCAAGTCTTCTTGTTTTTTAAAAATATATATTTGTCTGCATGCAGTCCTTCCACTGCTATTTAATTCAATGGCATGTAAAGCGCTTTGGAACACACTGCGTACAAGAGATGTTATGTACAGTCAAATTCCATTTCATTCTCATGTACTCTTCTGTGTCCATTATGCCTCATGGCTGACCTATGCTACTGGTAACTTATGTAGTCAGGTTCAGTTGTCATTTATGCTTTCATCGAAGGTAATGATATGGGCTTTTTATGGGACTGGGGCCATTAGCTTTGAAGAGAGTTATATCTGTTGGCTTTATCTTACCACTTAAACAGCCTTCTGTTGCTATGACTGATTGCCAAAAATATACACAACCAAAAGGCCATTGACTGCCCTGACATCTGTACATTTAATTTCTAACTTCTTGGAGTTTTGTGACGCAAGCCATTTTACAGTGGTGGCAATGAAAGCACTTCTCAAAAAGCCATTATTAAGAACCATTCTCGAAATCTGAATATAGGGATGTTTTCATTGCTAACATAGTGGCTAATGCACTCAGCAAAGGAAACTGAAAATACCGTATGTGTCTATAGAACAAAAAAGTGCTATAACTGAATGGTTTTCCTTATACACGTGTCCATGGACGTCTATTATTGGAAGGTACGGGTTCCTTTGTTTGTTGGAGATATGCTGCCTGCGTAATAATTATTAAAGAGGCAAAACAACCTGAAAGGAAAACTAAGAAGACTTTCTCTTTTATACTGGCGCTTTCTGTGACTGTTTACTGCCTGGAACCTACCACTTCAAAGCCTTTTTCTTGTACTACAAATATGGTGAAAAAGGCTGGGATTTTCAAAGCTTTGGGCGCAGGACTTGCGTCAGTTGTTCAGCCGCTGCTGTATCAGTGCAAATCTGCCAAAATGTTTGCGTGCAATTTTCAAACATTTCAATGCATTTGTGACACTGCTCACTTTATAACAGAAAAATGATGCCTGCATCATTTCTGACAAATGTAACAGTTTAGACACATACATAATTTTGGATGCATGCATAATTTTGATGCACAACTTGTGGCAGCTAGACCACGGAGTTGGGATGGTGAATCATTTAGCACAGAAATGGCAATACCACGCATCAGGCTGCATTAGTGTCAATGTGATCTGATCAATTTATATGGCTTAGCTAAACTATGATTTAGGGGGCACTGCATCTGAAATTTACTTTGAGATACCATTTCCCACAGAAATATATCGATATCTCTCAATACTTCAGTGACATTGTTACCAGAAAAGGCATTTCTAATATTTCCAATTTGGCTTGCAATACATTTTTTCTTTTTTTTTCTGCAGTTAGTGATGTTTCTCTCCTTGCCCCAAGCTGCCCTCTTGACATCAGCCACCTCAGCCCCCAAAGGTCTCTCTCACCCTAATTGCCCTCTAGGATTAACCTTCGTGCATATGCAATATAGCATGATTGTTCACCGGGTGGCAGGGCCACCAGGTGGCAAGGGTCAGTGGCCACTCAGAAAACCATTTTCTGGTTTTCTCCCTGAAGAGTGGTATGTAAAATCACTCAGACATCCTCACACATGCTTCTGTGCATGGAACGCGGGTAGCTGCCACTTTCCCCGCTATGCTGACAGTCCATGTCTGGCTTCTCCCCAGCCAATACCAGGGGCCAGGCTAATGCAGTTTTATGTCATAATAGTGACCGCAGGGCAAATGTGCATTGCTGAAAATAAAAATGGCGATGTACACTCACAACGAAGACAATGGGTGCACAAATAACTTTGTCTATGCGGAGGCTGTGCCCCCGCTAAATAATTATTCTCAACTCCAGAGGAGTGCAACTTGTGCAGAAAAAAAAAACACACTGCTGATGCAAAACTGTATTGCAACTCCCCAGACCAAACCCTGTGCCCTCCCCACTGTAGCCAGCCACCCTCACCACCATGCCACATGGTTAGCTCTGCAGCCTTCCGCTCCAGTGCCTTCCACATACCTTCCCTCCTCTTCCGTTCTACACAGTGGTTCTGGTCACCTTTCTTTTTTGCCCGTTGCTACCCTTTCAGGGTAGTTCACAACTCAGATGCTGAGACTGAGTCGCTCAATCTCAGTCACCCTTTTCATGGTATACCAGCAAATGCTGGGCACTGAAACTCTCCTTTCCTTGGAGAGGAGAGGACAGCAGTCCTCTGGATGCTTTATCCTCTACCACTCTGGTTGACCCCTGGCAATACGAGTCTACATGCGAGTCCAGGTCACCAGCATGACACGAAATGTGGCATCCAATGCCACAACCCTCAGTGCCACCAGGCCATCCTGCAATACGTTTTTGGTTAATAGATTTTATGTGCTGTGCTTGATGTCTCTTATGGTATAAGTGTTAACTTGTGCAGTTTAGGTGAGAGGACAGTGAATCAAAGCTGAGCAGTTCTGTCTGCCCAAACTGTGTGAGGCTGTGACATGATGTTCTTATACCACAGGAACCATCTTGCACAGTGCCTATAAACTTATTATAAAATGCTGCAGTTAGCTACATGGACCTATAATAAGTTTTCAGTTCCATTTTATTTTAAAAAATACATGTAGTGCTAGTACCCCCTGAAGTAGATTGCTCCAGTTGAATGCTCCCTGCACAAGATGATAGCTAGAATTGCTCAGTATGTGAAATTCCACCTGCAGAATGTGTGCAAAATGGCAATTCTGCTTCCAGAATGCTTTCCAGAGTTTTTTTTTTTAGTTTTGAAGCATTGTGAAATGCATTTCTATATAAACTGAGGAATGACTTTCCGCAGAATATGAAAACTATGGAATAATATTCCACAATCAGCGGAAGTGAATCCATTGTTCATGTACACCACAGATAACTGCAAGCAACATTCTTCTTTTGAAATTTCAGAATTCCACTACCAACAAAAATTAGGTGGAATTTTCCATTCAGTCGGAATTTAAAAATTCTCCACAGCCTAAATGACAACTGTACACAGGATAACAGGGCCTGCAGTTCTGATCGCTGATTGCTTTAAATCACATAAGTGATTAATAATTGTATTTTTAGCAGCTGCCATCTCATCTCCTAATTAAAGTCCCTTAACAAAATGTTCTAGAAAGAAAATATGAGCACTGGAAACTGATGCTGAGTGCTTGAGGTAGACTTGGATATCGATCACTTCAGGCCCACAACTGTAATGTGTTTTTTCTTGTGATATAGTCAAGAAAAGGTTTTATCTTAGTGTAAAAAAAGGTTGTTTTTTTTTTATGATAAGTGAGTCACGAGTCACACAAGCAACATATTGGTTCCAAACTGAACATAGTTCATGCCTCAATCTTAAGACATACTGGGTTTTTTCGTAAATTGAAATATTTAATTCTGCTGTGTGTATACAGGCATACATCAATGCATGAGCCTATCATGTATTTTAGATTTGGAAACAAAGATGAAATCTGTCCAGAATGCTACACAATATAATCACTTTTTACTAGAACAGTCAGACTTAGAATCTGGCAAACACAAAATACTGTACTGTACCTTAAAGGACAACAGTGCAGATTCTAGAAGTTATTTTTCCCAGTAGTAGCTGTTTTTATGTCCTGGTTCCGGTTCTGTTATTGTTCCATCTGTATGGCCCTATTAGTAGCCTCAGTGGGAGTTTCTGATTTACACTCTGGTGTTAAGAACCATTTTGGACCCGTATGATTTAGTTTATGTCCCGCTAAACCACACAGTTCTATACTAGAACATGGATACATTGTGCCAACTACAACAGAGTAGAACAAGGACATAAGCTACATCATACAGTTCTAAAATGGTTCTTACCAGCAGCACGTAAACCAGAACCACCCACTGGAAGAACTAAAAAGCCTGTGTAGCTAGAAAACTAACAGAATTTGACCCAGTGTGACAGGGAGCTCCTGCCTCTCTTGAGGACCGACCTTTTCTTAAATCTGTTGCAACAGTTCTTCTATTTCTTAGCCTAAGCTATTCTTTAAAATTTCTAGTCCATAAGGTTGGCCACCTTTGGGCATCTCCTCCCATTTCTTGACTATGCTATAGTGTCCTCTTTAATTTTCCTTTTCCCTCTCGGGTCCTCCTACAGGGAGGTTATTGTGGTGACTTCCAAGTATATGTAAAACAACAGACTGTGTTTATCGTTGTTGGATTCAGTATGCAGTAGCACTATGTCATAAAATACCTTGCTGTATATATCTTATGTTTATGAAACCTGTAAATGTTGAAAATACCATGGCACTAGGTGTTTTTGATAATGGTAAAAAGTACTAGGTGACTGTTACAGAAATTAAGTTAGCTGTGCTATTTAAAATGCATGTAAATTGCTGTAAACTGAACACATCTGACATTTCATGGTGATTTGCATATGCCCCATGATGCTTAGTATTATGGAAGTATGTATGATGTTGTATTTCTTTGAAACTAGACTTGTTGTCAATGCCCTTTGGGGTAACCCTTTTTTTAGTGCTTCTGCACTGAAGTTCTTTTGTATACAGCTTTTTTTTTCCTTTTGAGCTCCCACTACCCAAGCAAACAAGGCTCGCATAGGGATGAAGGTTTTTCACTAAAAATGTTTCAATCAGAGATAAGTGTCAGTAGGTGCTGGCTAAGTGCAAAGAAAGGACATACATAGTCTGTTGCTACAAACTGGTGTACTGAAGAAGGAATATGCCATTGCTGAAGGTTATTTCCTGTATTTTGAATAAACAACACACAGAGATTGTGTGTTGAACCTGAAGTTTGGTGTCTGGTCCATCTGTTATCCCACAACCCCTCCACACCCAGTATTTATAAAACAGCTTCTACTGGTAGAAAATACTTATAGATTCCGCACCGTTCTCCTTTAAATTGATTCTTCACTACAACTCACAGCTTGCATTGCTTTACACAGCAGATTTTCCCCTTTAACATACCTTTTTCTCTCTTACTCTCTAGGTAGCATTTTCAGATGGGTCTCTAACTGCTCCATCGGATGGTAGTTTTGAAACAGACATATGTCTGTACTGGTAAAATATCAGTAAAATACTCTATTATCATCTGAAACTCGAATGCAGGTGCAAACAAAAGCTTGGATTTTCAAAGCTTTGGGAATAGGGCTTGTGCCAGTTGTTTAGCCGCTGCTGCATCATTGCAAATCTGCCAAATGTTTGCATGCAATTTTCAAACATTTTGATGCTTTTGTGACACTTTGCTCACTTTATGGAAGTAAAATGATGCCTGCATCATTTCTGACACATGCATCATTTTAGACGCAGGCATAATTTTGGATGCATGCATGATTTTGATGCACAGCTTGCAGCATTTGAGGCATGAAGTTAGACCACAGTGTATATTACAATTCTTTGAAAATCCAGCCCAAATATTTGGCATTTGTGTAAAATAATGCATGCTGTGGCTAAACACGAGTTTTATTATAAAGGCCTGCAGCCCTGTTAAAAAAAAGATGGGTTTATATACACTACTGTAAAAGAAAACACAGCCGCTACAGAACTGTGCCATCTAGAAGTAGCAGCTACAAATGACAGTCCTGCAGTGCTGAGAGATAGTAGCAGTAGAAAGAGATCTCTGTCTTTGGTCATTGAGGGTTGGCGGATTGAGGATTTTACAATGTGGGGGTGCTGTGATTGTGTACCTACCTGATATGCACGTTTCTATATCCTTTTCATGACATTTCTGACTGAAAATATAAACTTACTCTATAGTTTTGTATACATATTTCTTACAATTAATATATTAGACTTCTCCAGCAAAGTTAAATGCAGTAGCAACAAGCAAGTAAGTTACAGTGGGGATGCACCTGCACCCTCTAAAACCCTCTAGATCCGCTAATTTGAGACTGCAAAGTGTGAAAGTCACTCGGCTAGGCAGAAACATCCAACATGGTATCATAATGATATACAATGACTTGCCAGGATTCAGACCAAGTAATCAAAGGGCAGGTGGGGGTCTCCAAAAACATGAGGCCATCCTTGAAAGAAGAATAGTCCATGCTGTGAAGAGCTACTGCTGAATATGTTCCACAGGGCCAGCAATTTCTTTATGGCATATTTATGGAATTCATTGTAATAATAACTGAGGTTATTCATTTTATGTATGTATTTGTAATACACATTTTATGTATTACTTTTATTTTGTACAATAAATATTATGCTGTAACCTAAATGTCTGGTCAAAGAGCTTCAATATAAATGATCACCTACTCAATGAATTTGTCCTAGTTTATTAAGAAAATGAAATTAAATAAAAAATCAATGAGTTAGTGTCTACTGTGCCCAGTGATGAGAGTCGCATCGTATGTTTTCTGGATGAGAGGAACCCAAAGCAAACCTGAGCATTTCCTTAAAGACATGCATGGTAGACTTCTTATTTCTATTAAAGATACTAGTTGTATGTGCAGAGCGGAGGTGGCAGGGGAGTTCTGAAGGATGGGAACGGCTCACACATCCCTCTGGTGGCCTTAATATGTGCAAAGCCGAGTCGCTCCACAGAAGCAGGGATAAGGCATAGGAGTGTGGGGTGAGAAAATAAATACAGTCTTCCCTCGTTATTATGAACCCCAGTACAATGAATGCTCTGCTTTAGTGAATGTCCATCATGGCTCCCATCACAGTGTGACAGCTGACTGTCAGTGATTGACAGTAATGGAGAACACTTCCATCAGCTGAATGTCATGCTGACTGGCAGTCTGGTGCAGCTTGTAATTACTGGCATTAACTTTGCAGCACCATAATCACTTTACTTTCCGGCACGGTACAAAAGGCTCACCTGTCAGATGGCAAAATTCAAACTGTGTTTCTCCCCAATAACACCACTTCCCAGATTCAACCACTGCTTGCATAACATCCACCTTAAAAAAAAACAAAAAAAAACATTACAGCCGAAGGCTGCTGAGAGAGCTTGTTTCTTTGGGTGCTCAAATAAGGGTGCATGAGTTGTTAAACAAAATGTAAGAGACAGCATTCACATTGCTGGTGAGGCTAGGGGGAATGTGGCAGCAGCCACGGTACATCACTGCTGAGTGGTCACATTTGGACCCGCCTTCCCACCAGACTTTACTCAGCCAGACACCGCTGCTGATGAAACTGATGTGGATAACATTCATGGGATTGCTCAGATTGCCACTGCCCGGAACCTATTTGAAAATAAAAATGAGGCATCTAAGCTTATAGATGCATGGATCATGTACGAAAATGAGGAAGAGACTGTGGAGCAGCCATCAACGACGGAAGCTGTATGGAGATTGGAGACAGCCTTTGCATGGCTGAAATGCGAGGATATGGACCCGATGAAAGTTATACTGCTGAGGCAGATCCTGTCCTATGCCAGGGACTTACATGCAAGGAAAGCTACAATGCAACTTAAGGCAGGGATTTATTTAACTCAAAAAATTGATTAGCGTTTTGCTCATAAAAGTGCTAAAACATTGTGAAAATGCATAGCACTTGCCCCACTGTGTTTAACAAACATAACACTTCAAGAAAACCTATATAAATACTTTCTATACGGTTAGCATTGTCCCAAGAAAAAAACTGATAATCAATTATTTAAAACCTTGTAAGGTGACTGATTTTTGTAAGTCTTGCCAGCTTGCAGAAAGTGATTGAATTAAACGCAGTTGGGCAAATTGCTTTATGAAAGTTTTTAGCACCACTGTGTCTTTGTTTTATGTTTTATGTTAATAAACTATTGACTTAAGTACTGATATTATTGTGTGGTCATAAATCAACTGATTAACCGTGTTTTGTTTACATGTTTTCCAGTTTTGGCGTCTCTCATTATAGCAACATCCTACTATAACAAACACAGAACTTGACTCTCAAACTGCTCATTATATCGAGGAAAGACTGTAGTAAACTTGGGACAGATGAAGTCCCCTCATCCCAATATACCCACCTGGTCTGCCTGGCCCACTTCTGATGGCCAGCTCTTTTTCTGGTCTGCTTGGCATATCAAGTGAAATGTTCTTCTAGGAGAGACTGTCCCTTTTTGGGGGTCCTGTCTGCAAGAGGGAAGTCACTCACAGGTTACTTGTCCCAAGGCCAGTGTTAGGAGTGAGCAAAGGCAGGAATATAGTGTTAATCTCCAGGAAAATTCCAAGGGTCATAAGGGGAAACAGAGGGTGATTACAGGTCTGGCCTAGGGTGCTTGCTGCTATTAATGTATTATAGTTAAAGAAGACAGTTTTTAATACAAGCTCCCTTGCACCTAAAATGGAATGATCAGTGCTACCTATCAAAATACTGCTTGCAAGAACCACTTCTGGTTAGAGGAGATCCTCTTACTGTATGTATGTAAATGATTAGCTCTAATTAGAAGAAACAATGCTAAGATGTATAATAGTTTTAAAGATGCAATTTCTTCACTCAAGAGCTCCTCACTCAAGAAGACAGTATACTTATACTCATACACAAGAACCACTCTAGGTTTTACTAAGCTAAGCCTTGAATCACCAACTCAGAACATGTAGTGCGTCAATTATACTCTTCCTAGCATCATGTGTTCTAAATATGGTAAAATAAGAGACACAAAATTGTCAAGAGCAGATTGTATCTGATTTAAAGAGCTCTGGGTCCACCGCAAAACATCATGTGACAGCTGGATAAGTGAATAACAGTCAGGGTCCCCAAGAGTTCCAAGAGTTGTCAAAATATGGGGAAAACAGGTTGCTTTAAAGAAAGTAGCAGTACAAGGAGGCAGGTTGGCCTAGTGGCTAAAGGGCAGAGTCATAAACCAGAACTCCCAAGCTTGAATATGTTCAAAAAAGCTCTTTGCAAAAGGAGAGCATCCCTCAATGGTTTTAACCATTTAATATGCGAGCTAAATAATTCAAATAATTCCTACTGGTACATCTTGGTATCATGGTACTGTGTGTGCCAGGTGGCTTTTGAATCAGAGCCATGCTCTTAGACAGTGCTGCTAGCTGGGGAAACGGTGGCTCTGTGACATCATGAGCCAGGGAGGCTCTCTGCAGCTTGTGTTTTCTGTGGAACTGGGTGCTTCCTGAATGAAGCTCAGAGGCTTTTCCTGCTGGCAGTTTGATTTTGGGGCTTAGCTCCTCTGCCCTCTCTCTCTACACTAATTGGAAACTTGCTATGCTCCGAGGGCGGGGTTCCAAATGACTGTGTGCTTGGCAGTTTTTTCATTGACCCCTGCACATTAATTGGGATAATCTATGGTTTGGGGGAGGGTCAATTGGGGTAGATAAATGGAAGCACATCTAGCGTGCCCCACATATCCGTTACCCATCGAGTGACTGGTACAGTGAAGGAGTGGAACAGGTACAAGGTTGGCATCAGCAGGGGAAGCAGGGAAGTGGAGGACCCTGTCGGTGGCTAAGGAAAGTGACTGTTGTCTGTAGTTGTTGCACTCACTGATGGGATATAGGTAAGGAAAGGCCACAAAATAGTTAATATTGTAGAAGGCCACAGCGTTAACTGTGTAAATATTGTAATATAACAAACCGATGTGGTGGGAGTCAGCCCAGTGTTGAACTAGGCCTCAGTGAGTGGTCTTGTTAACTAGTATTGCAGCTTACACTACAAGGGAGTAAGAAGAGTTAGGGTCACACAAAAATTGGGAAATAGGTGAAAAACCCTATCTAAGGTAGGAGTAAAAAAAAGGTTTTAAGTTAGCAAAAACATAAACAGGCAGGGTAGTAAGTAGGTATGCTGGGAGTGGTGCAGTGCAGTGGTTGTAGGGCGGCAGTTTTCAGGGACACTTTCAGGAGACAGCAGTGCTGCCGCATATGCTTGCACCTCTCTGGACTGTGGAAGGAGGTTGCTAGATTCCAGGCCAAGCTGGCCGGGATTCAGGAGACTCCTCTCTCACACAGGGATCACCAAGTCCACCACTGCTGCCTCAAAGGGTGACAAGAAGGAGCAGCACCTGGACTATGGTGGGCTCAGGAAGGATGAGGGTGGTGGGTCAGAGGCACATCCCCCATATGGTACCCCTACATAATTCTTACGCCACTCTGGCAGTGTAGGACTGTCCTGAGGAGGCACCCATAGTAGTGACCAGGGAGGATGTAGGGGTCCTCCCTAGTGGAGTCCAAGCTGTCTGGCAGATATCCCAAGAGGAGGAGGAAGCAACTCCTGGTGGGGGACTCTATTGTGAGGGATATAGATTTGAGGGCATGAAAGGAGGGGAAGGGAGGTTAAGTGCCTACACGGCACCATGGCTCAGAGGGATGGGAAGCAGATTGTGGAGATCTCTAGGGCAGTAGGATGGAAGAGAGAACTGGATGTCATTGTCCACCTAGGGACTAAAGACCTGGCTTGGGATGAGGTTAAGATAATACAGGAGAAGTTCAGGGAGTTGGGGAGAAGTTGTAGGCAGGTAGCATGCTCAGTGGCCTTTTCTGAGGTGCTGCCTGTCTACAACAGGGAGGAGGATAGGACACTCCACATGAAGAGCTTCAACCACTAGTTGAAGGAGCAGTGCAGAGAGGAAGGATTTGTCTTCACTGAGGACTGTGGTCTCACCTGGAGAGATAAAGGCCAATACAAGGAAGATGACCCGCATCCATCCAGGAGGGGAACCACAGTCCTCAGTGAGCAGTTTAAATGTTACATCAGTGAGCATTTACACTTGCAGAGAGGAGTGGAGAAAGGAAGCAGCTAGGCATAAACTGCCCTCCCCCCACCGCAAGCTAAAGTAGTCAGTAGCGAATGCCCTAAGGGTGAGATATCCTATAGGGTGCCTAATAACAAGAAATATAAAATGGTAGAAATGATGTGTTATATGACTCCACCAGGAGCTACACTGAGTATAACTCGTATATATGTTTCACCCCACTGGGTTACACGACGAGACATGTTACATGTCTCCTATGTTGATTAACTGTGTTTAGTGTAATGTACAGTTATGATGTCTCTTGAATGCATATATTTTCTGTGTGTCATGCTTAAAATATAATAAATAGAAAGTTTAAAAAAAGAGAGATGGGAATGAGGATAGAGGGGTAAGTAGAGAAGGCAAAAGGAATAGGGGGTTGACAAGCAGGGTGGCAGCAGAGTTTGGAAGGCCATGTTTGCAAATGCGTGAAGTCTGAGAAATAAAACCCCCAGACCTAGTGGCCATCATGGCAGAAGCTGACCTGGACATTGTCACCATTACCGAGTCATGGTGCAACGAGTTCCATGACTGGGACATAGCCATACCAGGCTATACTCTTCACAAAAGACAGGGTGGGTTAAAAACAGAGAGGAGTGGTTCTTTATGTGAGGGACAGCATAAAAGCAACAGAGATACAGGGAACACAGGGAGGGGTGAAGGTACTGAGGGTCACCCTGGAGAAAGGGAAGGAAATGACTATTCACACAGGTGTGATCTACAGACCTCCAGCATTGGGGGGGGGGGTGGATAAGGTTCTTATGGAAGCCATCCAAAAGATGGCAAATAAGGGTGAGGTGCTGCTGGTGGGGGACTTCGGCCTGCTGGATACTAATTGGAGCATCCCAACTGCAGCTTCAGCCAGGAGCAGGGACACCCTAGACTCCCTGCAGGGGGTCATTCCCCAGGCACCTTGTGGTAGAGCCTACTCATGAGGGAGCAATTCTGGACCTAGTTCTCACTAATGGGGACAGTGTTGCAGAAGTCATGGTGGGTGACCACCTGGGGACCAGTGATCACCATATTGTGTGGTTTGATATAAGAAGTGAATCACACAAAGGAAAGAGTCCTGGACTTCAGAAGGGCCGATTTAACAAAGATGAGGGAATGCCTCAGGGATGTCCTGGTGTGGGGGAGGGGGCAGAACTTAGGTGTAGTGGAGGAGCAGTGGGTGAAACAAAAAACAGGGGTACTGAAGGCAACACATTTCTGTGTCAGGCAAGTAAGCAAAAGTAAGAAGAAAAAGAGACTGCTATGGTTCTCAAAAGAGGTGGCTGTTAAGGTAACGGCAAAAAAGTTAGCATTCAGCAGGTACAAGGAGACACAAAGGGAGGAGGATAGGGTGGAGTATCAGAAGAAGCAGAGGAAGGCAGGGAAAGCAGTCAGGAGTGCAAAGGCACAAATGGAGAAAAAATGGCCTGGGCAGTAAAGAATGGTGACAAGACATTTTTCAGGTATGTAAGCGTAAGGAGAAAGACTAGAGGAGGGATTGTAAGGCTGAGGAGGAAAGGGGGGGGTGGAAGGGGACCAGGAAAAAGGAAACGTCCTGAACAAATACTTTTGTTCAGTGTTCACGGATAAAGGACAAGGTGAGGGTCCACAGATAAATGTCAGGGGCATCAATGATAGGGTGGTGGATGCTAGTCCATTTACAGAGGAGAGAGTCCTGAAGGAACTCGCAACTCTGAAAGTGGACAAGGCAATGGGACTAGAAGGGATACATCCAAAGATATTGAGGGAGCTCAGAGAGGTGCTGGCTGTACCTCTGACAGTCCTGTTCAACCACTCACTGGAAACAGAGGTGGTCCCAGAGGACTGGAGTAGGGCAGAAGTAGTCGCACTTCACAAAAATGGTAGCAAAGAGGAGGCTGGAAATTACAGGCCAGTTAGTTTGACCTCAGTGGTGGGGAAATTAATGGAATCACTACTGAAGGGAAGGATTATAGAATATTTTGAATCCAGTGGCTTACAAGAGCCGAAGCAGCAAGAATTTAGAAGGGGGAGTTCATGTCAAACAAATCTGATAGATTTCTTTGACTGGGTGACCGGGGAAGTAGGTCAGGGTGGAGCAGTGGATGTAACTTACCGTCTGAAGATTTCAGTAAGGTCTTCAACACCATTCCTCATAGAAGACTTGTAAATAAACTGAGCAGCCTAGGGGTGGGTCCAAAGGTGGTAAACTGGGTAAGAAATTGGCTGGAGGACAGGAGACAGAGGGTGGTGGTAAACAGAGTTTACTCTAAGGAAGGGAATGTGACCAATGGGGTGCCACAAGGATGAGTACTGAGACTGGTCCTCAGAGGGAAGGTATGCTTTTTTGCAGACAACACTAAGATCTGTAATAGGGTAGACACTTTGGGGGGGGGGATGAAGAGGGATCTAGGAAGGCTTAAGGAGTGGTCAAGAGTGTGGCAACTGAATTTCAATATGGAGAAATGCAAAATCATGCACTGGGGGCACAGAAACAAAGGGGTGGAGTATAAAATGGGGGGAGTGGTACTGGTGAGCACCAAACAGGAAAGAGAAATGGGGGTAATCACATCTGATGACCTAAAGGTGGCCCAACAGTGTGACAAGGCAGTGGGAAGAGACAGTGGGATGTTAGGGTGCATAGGGAGGGGGTATTACCAGCAGAAAGAGGGAGATTGTGATATCGCTATATAAATCACTGGTGAGACCTCATCTAGAATACTGTGTCCAGTTCTGGAGACCACATCTCAGGAAGGACATAGACAGAGTAAAGGCAGTCCAGAGGAGAGCAACTAAAGTGGTGCAGGGTCTGCATCAAAAGCCCTATGAGGAGAGACTAAAAGACCTCAATATGTACACCCTGGAGGAAAGGGGAGAGAGAGAATATGACAGAGACTTTCAAATACCTCACAGGTATTAATAAGGTTCATGAAGAAAGCCTTTTCAGAGTAAAAGATGTTCAAGAAAAATGGCCCATGCTATGAAGCAGGAGGGGGTTAGACTCAGGGAAGATGTAAGAAAGTATTTCTTCACCAAAAGAGTGGTGGATACCTGGAACAGCCTCCCAGTGGAGATGGTAGGTGCAAAAACTGTAATGGGATTCAAGAAAACATAGGGGGTGGGCTATTCAGAAGGGTTGCGCATGGCACAACACAGTTGCGCCATGCACAACCCACTGATGTGCCCCAGTGTGATATTCAAAAGGGGAAAGTGCCTGGCACAAATCCCGGCGCCGGGCAGATCAGTATTGTGGCGCGGCGACGTGGGGGGCATGCCCATGCATACCCGCACATCCCGCTATTCAGCCCAGGATGTGCTGAGTAGATGCAGGTGCAACCCCCACCTGCGCCACGCACAGTTGATCCAAAAACATGGAGCAACAGCTGGCCACCCACAGGTGAGCTGCCGTGTTGCAGGTGCAACACGGCAGCTGCCAGCTGTGGGTGGTCACCGAGCTCCGCGCCACCGTCCGCCCCTGGTAGCCCCGCCTGATAGCGGGCATATGTCTCAATACATAATATTCCAATATCCCGGTGGTCCAGTGGACCGCACCGATTGCGGGCAGAAGTATCATTGAGGGATTGATCCACCCTGGTGGTCCAGCGGACCACGTCCAGCCTGATCATGGGTGTGGTGTTAACATACCATACCAATCCATCCTGGTGGTCCAGCGGTACCCCCTCCCTCCCCCACTGAGCCCCACCCCCCGCACCCCCAGTCAGCGGCGGATGAGCTCCCCACCCGCAAGCCACCCTGCCGACTGACTGCATACAGTAGGGCTATACCGATGAAGTGAAGCGTGGGCGAATGGCGTGCAGACAGACGTATTGCATACACAATCCAGGTATGTGATTGGATCCATTCACATATCTGGACTGTGTATATGGCACGGGTTCTGCACATCCATTGCCCACGCCTGTGGATCCATGGGCATACAGCCCTACTGTATGCAGTCAGTCGGCGGGTAGCGGGTGGCTTGTGGGTGGGGAGCTGTCACCCGCTGTTGACCGGGGAGCAGGGTGGTGGGGCTTAGTGGCGGGTGGGAGGGGGTTACTGCTGACCACCAGGGATGGATTGGTATGTATATGTTAAAACCTATGCCCACAATCAGGCTGGAGGCAGTCCACTGGACCACCAGGGATATAGGACTTTATCCGCTTAATACATATGCCCGCTGATAGGGCAGTGGTAATTTTGCCACTTGCAGGGGGCGCCGGTCCCCTCATCGCCGGAGCCTGGCAGGGTGCCAGGCACAAGTCGCTGGGATCGCGACCTACATGCAATGAAGATGGACGACATGCAAATGGTCCCATTTGCACCTTGCATGCATTGTGGCCCCATTTGCATGTGCACTTTTGAATATCACGTGGATGCACCTAGCGCAATGGCACTTGCACTAGTGCATCCCCCTGCCCCTCTCTGGCCACTTGTGCAGGTGCAGCGCCACTGCGCCATGCACATTGCGGGTGGCCACAGAGCGATATTCAACGGTGCTGAGCCATGGCGCAGCACCATTGTATATCACCCTGTCAGCACCCTGGCACATCCCAGTTGCAGCCTGTCGCAGTCTGAATATCCCACCTGGGATAGGCGTAAGGGAACCTTAGTAGCAGGAGAAGTGGGGGTAAATCCAGAGAGCAAGTAGGGTCTGCTGTGTTACAGTAGGTAGGGAAAATGGGCAGACTAGGTGGGCTGAGCGGTCCTTATCTGTCTACAAATTTTATGTTTCCATGTTTCTATCTTGTCAAAAACAAGACAACTGCTTTTGAAAATGTTTTTAAAAGCGGCAGTGCAGCAAAAACTGTTTTTCCCAAAAAAGCTAGATTCAGCTATAGTTAAAAATAGTATCATACCTATTAAATCTAAATTATTAGGTACATCCTATGCTGCACACACATTTCTTTTGAATCTTCTCTATCCTAACCCTTACTAGGTTTACAATGGCATTTCAAAGCCAAATGTGGTGCCCATCTTTTTTTCTTGAGAAAAAAAAAATAAAGCATTTATAAAATACTAAAATGTTGGTGGAATTAAAACAGTTTATCACCCAATAATAATGGAAGATGCCTGGAATCGTTTATAGTGAAAAAAGGGTAGGATCACATTTTTTGCCCAATTTCATTGAATTGTTGCTTTAAAAATGGTTGCATAATATGGTGTTGTGTCTAATGGTTGCATAGTATGGTGTTGTGTCTAATGGTTGCATAGTATGGTGTTGTGTCTAATGGTTGCATGGTATGGTGCTGTGTCTAATGGTTGCATGGTATGGTGCTGTGTCTAATGGTTGCATAGTATGGTGTTGTGTCTAATGGTTGCACTATTTTGATCCCCTCTCTCTCCTGGGTTTCAAAGCACTTTGGTATACCATTTGTATAAAAAGCATTATATAAGACCTAATTCCTTTCTAAAACAAACCAAGCTGGTGTGTACAGTTTGGGTAGACAGAACTGTTCAGCTTTGTTCATGCACTGGTCCCCGCACCTGAACTGCAAGGAACCAAGTTTCTGCCATTAACAATTTTTCCGTTTCTGTCTATAATTTTAATGATGACTTAACAATTGGAGAAAAGGAGGAAGCAAAGGCTGTCATCCTTGTTCACAGATTACTTTATACGGCCAAAACATGGACCACAGGATGGTTCATTGTGTGGCTGGCAGATTGTAGAAGTGCTTTTGCAACATAATTAAGCAATAATGACCACAAAGCTGGTAATTTCTTAGAGATTAATGACTGGCTGGAGGGGAAGGGTGGTCCGAGGCACAGCTGAGGGCCACCCCAACCCAGCCGGTCATTAATCAACAGGAAATTACTAGCTCTGAGGTCATTATTGTGATTATAAGTCTTTTCCCCCCTCACTGCCTTTCCCACGTCCCTCTTTTTTACTTGGTGCACCTCCCTGTCTTCCTTCCTCTGTATTCCCTTATACCTCCTGAATGCTACCTTTCTTTCCTTCACAACCATGGCCACTTCCCTAGAGACCCATAACGGTCTCTTTTTTACAGCTGCATAGTTATAGCTACGCAAAGTGTTGCCAACAAGAGGAGAGGGAGTAGAGCAAACAAGAACAGGAACTGACATATAGTACCCTCTACTTCCACAATGGAGTTTCATCACTTCATTGGTACACATGAGATCCCTACACTTCTGTGTCTGTCTGTCTGTGACCCCAAACCTTCCCTCTCCCCTTCCTTCATATAGCTCTACTTTATTAATGAATCTATAGTTGTAGCACTTTTTTCAGTGATACTGAATGATTACGGCAGGTTGCGCAAGGAAACAAGAAAGGATTATGGTAAGAGGCTTGTGTCTAAAGCGATGCCACTCAGTCATGCCTCTTCCCATCTATGCCCGAGTCACAGACCTGCCCCCGAGTTATAGAATGATTAATAGAATTAACCCCATTCCATGTGTAATCATATTCACAAGCCACAGTAAAGAAGAATGGGATGACATTTAGGCCTCACAACCCCGATGACACACCCCATTGTCTGTCAAACTCGGGAGGATGGGGGGGTTACACGAAGAGGGGAGGGGCAATCCTAAAGGTCTAATTTCTTTACTTTTTGTGTTTTAACCCTAAATGATGCATTAACAAAGTTTTTTGCATAGAATTTGCTTACTTTTTGATAAAGAATAGAAAAGTAGAAAGTCACACAAGTTGGTGGGAACACGGGGCCCCATCTTGCAAATTTCTGCCTAACATAACAGGACAAGTACCGAATATCATATGTATTGGTGGGAGCGCATCTGGTTGGGAGCATGGGGCCCAAAACAAAACAAAGTTTCATTCATTGGAGTGGCATAATTCCACACCTGTTTACATGTCAGACACCTAATCACTGAAAATTACCTCCATGGCATTAAGGCTAGGTACCCTATAAATATGAAGCCACTACCATAATGCAAAACACTATATGTAAAACGTAAAGTACGTCATGCAATATCTCCACAGCAAATTAATTTTCCATCATCTAAATACAATAATTCTCATGTACAGGACATCCTCTCAACACCCTCCACATTTCAATTTAAAAGACCAAACCGTGTCCTAGATATAACATTCTAAAGTTTGAGATTTTCATTCTTCAGAGTGGCAGAATTCCACACCTGTTTACATTTTACACACCTAATGACTGAAAAGTACGTCCATGGCAGTAAGGCTAGCTACCCTATAAATTTCAAGCCACTACCACAATGCAAATTCTGTCCTCAAAATGTAAACTGCACCATGTAATATCTTCACAACAAATGTATTTTCTGGCACCTAAACACCATAATTCACATCTACAGGACATCCTGTCAACACTCTCCAAATTTCAAGTTAAAAGACCAAACCATTTCCGAGGTATTTAATTTTAAAAGTTGTTAAAATTGGGCTATGTGGTCCCTCCAAATCTGGCCATCTAGTCCCTCCATCGTGAAGAAAGATTGCGATCAAAGAATCTCATAATCATTTGTAGGCTCATGAGCAAAGAATTTTCAGGCTCACGATCAAAGAATAAAAAATGTTAAAACAGTTTTTACAGAGAAATACATTAAACCACAGCCATGACTCAATAGAACGGAGCCCACTGAACAAAACCCATATTAGTTTGACTTTATAAATCACCCCTGGGCTGAGATATTTGATTTTTTAATCTGGCCATCTAGACGCGCCCTCACGATCAAAAATTGTGGTGAAAGAATCTCACAATCAAAGAAATTGCAGGCTCGCGATCAAAGAATTTGCAAGCTCATGATCAAAGAATAAAAAATGTTAAAACTCATTTTTTACACATAAATACGTGAAACCACAGCCATGACTCGATAGAACAAAGTTCCCTGAGCAAAACCCATCCTAGTTTGTCTTTATAAGTCCCCCTGGGCTGAGTAATTTGATTTTTTAATCTGGCCATTTAGTCACGCCCTCGCAATCAAAGATTGCGGTCAAAGAATCTTGCAATCAAAGAATTTGCAGGCTTGCCATCAAAGCTCATTAGCGAGCCGCTATCAAAGAATTAAAAACTTCAAAACTCTGTTTTTTGACATTTTTACAAGAAACCACAGGCATGGCTTGATAGAGGGAAGACCCTTGAGCAAAACCCAACACAGTTTTACTTCAGAAGTCACCCCTGAGCCGAGATATTTGTTTTTTTCTACCTCAAAATGAAAACAAGATAGCGGCCATCGCGATCAAAGAATTCCTCATGGTCAAAGATTCTTTGATCGTGAGCCTGCAAATTCTTTGATTGTGAGGAGGGACCAGATGGCCAAAACCCCATTCTTCTTTCACAAAATAACCATATAAATTTTCCCATAGACTTATTATGGGAACTTAAAACTTTATTAACTTTTGAATGGATTAATATTTTTTCACCAAACAAAAAGTGGCATGTTCCTTGACCCAAGCTCTTTCAACATCCCAAGTTGCAGAGTGGTACACCACACAATGGCCGCGCAGTGCCACAGACAAAATCTGAAAAACTGCCCACATAACTGGTGAAAAGTGCATTTTTCAGCATTTTGGGCACAAAAACTGTAAGTCCAACCAAAACACAATTTGGCAGATCAAAAGATCTGCCATGCCCCACCACACATACCAAAGTTCATGCAAATCTGTTGTATGGGTCCAAAGTTATTAATGCACAAAATTTCAAGTTTAACATAGAAGTGGCTTCATAACCCTAAATATAGGGGCGCGAACGTGCCCCTCTAATTAATATATATATATATATATATATATATATATATATATATAGATACAGAGATAGATAGATAGATAGATGTATGTATATATTATTGCATACCAACTGCTTGATCCTTCCTCCATTTCAAGTTCTGTAGTTCCCAGAGGGTAGTAGAATGCATTTTCATAAGCTTTTTCCCTGTTACCCAGTAAATGTGGGATTTTTACATCAGAATAATATAGCAAGCAAATTACAACTAAGCCACATATTATTCTATATCCCTTATCAGGCGAATGTATAGCAGCTGTATCGGCTCTGACCAGAATTTGTTCCTTCTGCTTTTAGTCACTTCCTACACACAGAGGCTGAATGCCTTGATTATGCCCTCCCTTACTTTTCCCCACTATTCCTCTACCTCTGCCTGGCAATCCCCCCATGAGGCAGTTTCTGTGGCAGTCTCTCATTTCTTCAAAATACGCCCTCCTAAAGTCTTCATGTGGTCAGTCTCTGTTCCCATCTTAATGTTAAACCATACTGCACAGGGAACACTGGTACCTAGAGAACTGCCCACTGTGATGTCTGAAATGCTGTCCCTGTTTGTAAGCACCTGGTCCAGCACTGCTCCATCCCTATTGGGTTCTTTAAATAGCTGCCTACAAAAAGTCAAGGATGGCCCTGCTCCTTGCTGAAGCTGCAGTTGGAAAGCGCCACCCCACGTCTGGTAGATTGAAGACACCAATCAGCTGCACCTCCCCCTTGCTTGCCATCCTGACAATGTTTACCTCTAGTGCCTTATTCAACTCCTGTTCCAGTGCTAGAGATCTGTATACCACCCCTGTACAGAGAGCCGCCCCAGACCCTGTCGCCAGAATGACCCACAGCACCTCTAGCCGTTCCTTTTCCTCTGGGTACCCCTGTACCTCCGTGGCCTTTATTCCCTCCCTCACATATAGTACAACTTCTCTTCCCATCCCTGTCTCTCCTGAACAGAGAGCAGCCGGGTATGGCCATATCCCCGCCATGGCTGTCAGTGCACCACGAGTCCATTATAGCCACCAAATCCAGGGTAGCCTTTGCCATGATGGTTTCAAGATCCAGAATTTCATTTTCCAGGCTTTTTGCATTGGCACACATGGTTCTCCATACCTTACTCCCTCCCTGCCTGCTTCTCTGTGTCCTCCTTTTGCCTGTACTGTTCCATGAAGCACCCTGGACCATCTCTTCCCTTTTTACTGTCTCAATTATCTGTCTCATTTACTCCTTCATTCTTGATTTTATGATTTATATCCCCTTGTCCTCTGCCTTGTCCCCATCCTTATCTTTTTACACACCTGCACTAGGGGAGTTTACTCCCCTGGGGCCCACCCTGTGGCTCTGTCATCTGGGGGGCAATTTTGTTGTCTCCCTTGGTTTTACAGCCTCCCCTAGTTAGTTTAAATACTCATCCAAGTAGCATTTAAACCTACCACTAAGGATAGTTGTCCCCTTTCTGGAAAGATGCAGGCCATCTTCTCTAGAGGGGCCTGTATCCTACCAGGTTGGTCCTCAGTCCCCAGTGTAGCTGAAGTCTTCCTCCATGCACCATGCCTTCAACCAGTTGATAAATACCCTGGTGTGGAGTGCCCTTTCCTCTTCCAGCCATACAAAAGTAACATCTCAGCAAAAGCCACTGTGTGAGCCACCAGCTTGAGGCCCCTCCCCAGCTCCCTGAAATTTCATTGCATCACCCTTACCCTGTCCCTGAGAAAGGTTATTTGTCCCCAGGTAGACAATGCCATTTAGCTTCCTCCCATCTCCTGTTGCCCTAGCAATCCTCTGGATGCACTTTCCTTCCCTCCAAGCCACAGCACCTCTCAGACACTTCACCTCCCTCTCCATTCCTCCCCCCACTCCCAAGTATATCCCCGCCTAACAGCAGGGTCCCCCATCAGCAGTTGCTTCCTCCTTGGCTGGGGGCCTCTTCCTCTCTTCTTTGAGCCTTCCTTTCTGAGGGCTCCCACTTCCTCCCTTCCCTCTGCCACCATTTCCTCCTCTTGGCTGCCCTATCCTGCCAGTATGGTGAAGGAATTCGGCAGTGGTACAGGCTAAGGAGTGGGTACCCTTATCACCAGCCCCCACCCTCCTGGAGCCCCCCAAAGTCCAGTCCCTCTGCCTCTAGCTAGGCATCCTCCGGGTTAGCAGTGGCAGACTTTGTGGTTCCTGAGTGGGACAGAAGGTCCCCTGCAGCCTTGACAGTTTGCCCCAGAGTCCTGCTCTCAACCCAGAGAGGTGGTTAAAAAACAGGACTGCTGCTCAGTGTCCAGAATGTGTCCCAAAAGAGTGCAGCCCACTCCTGTTGCACTGCACTACTCCCATGATCTTAATTTCCTTTATAAGTTGCCTCGCCTGTACCCTACTGCTGCCTTTCTGCTCCTGTTGTATTCCTACCTCACCATTTCACTGGCCTGAAATGTATTTGTCCTACCCTAGATAAGGTGCTTCTTATTTTCTTTTTTCTAACCATCCTACCCGTACCTACCTCACCCTTACCATGCCAATCTGTAGCTACCTTCTCTGTTGCTGGATGTTCCAGTAGACTGTAATTACTATTGTGTTTTCTCCTACTTTGGTCTGCAGTCTTCCCTGCATAGTCTTCTGAAACTGCAGACTATCTACGGATAACTGCAGATACCTTAAGACAAGTGCACCACTCCTGCCCTGTCCCACTCATGTGATGGGGTATGAGTGTGATGAAACATGCTGAATTAGTGCTCCAATTTATTCCTGAGTCCAAGCTTCTTGGTTAGCCCTGCCAGCAAGCCATAACCAACCTGCAATCAGAAATGTGGGTCAGTCCTACCTCCAATTATCAACTAGCTGAGGCCGCAGGTCAGACAATTATCAATCCTCGACCAAACTACGGGGCATGACACAGTTCTTTAATATGGCTCTTAAATGTGGCTACTGTGGCTGACCTCAAATTTAACCTGCAGTCAATAATAAACACACCTGTTCAAATAAGTTTCATCTCAACTTAACCCCACCTATGTTATCTTAAAAAAACGTTTCCAATCCTGTGACACAACCAGGCATTCTGCTTCTTTTTTCATTTCCCTTAGACAGCAGTGTAGTTCAGTATATAAAATACAAAAAAATAACTGTGCGGGTGTGGGAGCCGCATACTGCAAATTATAGAGTATATTTTTAGAGCCCAGGTATTAGAGGGAACATAAAAAGATAAGCAGTGGCTAAGACTCACAGTACTGGTGTTACAATGACAGATTGTTGGTTCCTTCTGTGGCTTGTATACTTTTTATTTGGCCAGTCCAGAGATCAGAATAGGGTGCACAGGTGGGTCTTGTGTCTGTTTTAAGTATAGCAAACCAATGAACTGCAGTCACAGTCACTGTCTTCTGTACTTAATCATTAGATGGGGGCCGGGGGCTCCTGGCCAAATAGGCCAGCTCCAAATTAATCCTAAATGCTTGCATGCTCTGACTGCTCGAAGACAGGAGACCACAGGGACTGACTGATCACTGGACAGAGTCAGACAGATGACTTCAAACTTAACCTGTCAGTGGCCAGCTGGCCATTGCCAGCCAGGAGAACAGAGAGAATGAGCTTTAGCAGCCTAGGCCTGTCAAAAGTAGTAGTCAAGTGCAGCAGAGGAATGACAAGTCAGAGTGATCGCAGAGACTGGAGTTAAGTTTGCATCAGGTCTGGGTCCTTCCTGAATGAGTTGACAGCAGGAAGCTGCCAAGGTGCACCTTTTCACACATAAAACAGTATTTATGCTGTACTTGTTTGGAGGCCCCACCCCCATAAGATGGGTTTGAGCATGACTGGTTTGGCTGGGGATAATTTGCAGTAACCCAGCCAGCCAGGCAGCAGTGGAGGACTTCGAAGTCTTTTGAGGCACATGCTTGAGATGGGAGACAGCCAATCTCTCCTCGCCCTAAGGCTGCCTTCCGATCTGTGTTTGTCATTATCACTGCCCCGCATTGCAATCCCTCAGCAGTACAAGACTGGCTACTCCTTATGCTACTGTCCACACCCTCATGAAGCCGGTGGCACTGTCTGTCTCTTACTTAAAAATTATAGGTGCTGCTGTTGATCATGCTGCAATCCTGTGGTTTGAGTTGTTCCATGATGCGATAAGTGGTTGAAGTCTCATGCAATGAGGACAGCCCAACCCAATGTGAGCACAGCTCCAAGTGCAGTGTCAGTGCATGCACCAACTGTCAAGCTGATTCAGTCCCACACAGCCTGAGGAAAGGAGAACCATAAGCAAGAAAAAGAGACAGATCATGAGAGAGGCAGTGCACACCGGCCTCAAGGCAGTGCGAGAAACTTGATGCAACACACAGCACACATCACTCATGAAGGAGAGAATGTCAGAAAAGGGAGCCCCACTGCAGGGAGAGGGTGTGTACAGTTGCAGCTCTTGGATTAAATCAGGCCTGCTTGATCCGAATACTCGTTAAACTTTCAATGCCAGCAGCATTGAGGCCAAACTACAAAAATACCGTGAACAATTTGTCTACATCTATGCATACAGGCGGTTTGCCTAGATATGCCACTGCAGGCACAGAAAACACTTGAGAAGAAACTCATAACCATAATAGACACATAGACTGTACATATTAACTTATTATAAATCATGTTAAATAGTTCTGTCTTAAAAAAATGGAATTTGAGTTTAAAATCAAAATGTTTTAATTTTGCAGAAAATTAGAGAAATCCCTTGGAGCAGAAATGGACTGTACTAACTGAAAGAAGAACACCAGTGTTTTAGAAAAAGTTAACATGAAACACACTCTTATTCTTATGAGTGTCTGGAATGTTTAGAAACAAATAATCATGACTGGCTAAGAATGATGCCTATCATGATTTATAAAGGAACAAGAAATACAGGAGGGGCGTTGGATGCAGTTGAACACTAAGGAAAGAAATATAGGTGGTGCGTACTGCAGATGACAACTGAAGGGGCAGTGTTTTAAAAGGCATTGTCACTTCCCCATTCCAACCCTCACCATAGCCCATAAGGATAAAATGGAAGCCTATAGGAATTATGACATTGAGTGTGTCACAAAAATGTAAGAAAATAATCTTTTTAACCAAATATACAAAGCATATAGCATGTAACAGCTTGATAGTGGTGGACCAAAGTAGTACTGATATGTTTTCATACTCAGCCCTGTCAGTGTGCTAACAAAATGTCTGTCTAAAAACATATACAATAAGGATGCTTCTGAAATGTATTCTTTCTGTCCATGCTATGTAAGCTGATAGCCCAAATAATAGATGGTTCCTTGTTATCCCCAACACCAATGGTGAAAATCATACATTTGCCTCAAGAAAAGATTCCACAGAAGTTCAATGATAATACAAATCATAGTTCAGCATATAAAATGTGATACATTCGCTGTGTCTTTTGTACACTTAGAATTAATATGTTTTAATGATGATCTTTTAATAGACCCCAACTGTAAATAAAAAAAAATGAATCCAACCATAGCCGTTGCGTCAGTTTACCCAGCCCTCCACTTGTATCAAAAAACAGTTCCTGCAAAGATTTACTATGCTAGACTTGATAAAACAAAAGTAGTTTAAACTGTGAAAAGAAAACAGATATTAAATATATGCTTAAAACCCCTACTTTCTAGGCTCATGAGAAACCATTCATTAAAGTCATAATAGTATAATTATGATGAACAATGGTATTTATAAAGTTTATCCAAACTGTGTTTTATTAATTTCATAAATACTCTGCAATGGCTCCAGTACTGTACTCCCATCCCCTGTCATCCAAATCTGGGGGGTGGAAGAAGAAGTGATTTGTGAAAAAATCTTAACACGAGAGGAGGTTAAATGTTATAACTGGAAATGGAGACAGTCTTGCTACTGTGTTTAAAGTGAGCAAATGGCTCCTAGCATACGAAACAGGACAGTGTTCCTAATATTAATTCTGAAGGAAGTTTACTGCTTACTCCATCTCTTCATTTATGTGCTTATAGTTCTGACACTATCCACTTTCTAAAGAAAAAGGGGACCGGTACTGATATAATTTGGCTCCTTAAAGAGCTAGTGTAGTGCTTGGAATTAATAGTAATTTTAGATGCAGTCAGCTATCACTTCCAGTATCTGAAGTATCTTTTTATTTTCTGTTTGCTAATTAGAAGATTTTCCACCTGGCAGTACTGTGGTGATGTGTGGAGTAGCACTCTGTCTGGAGGGGAAAAAAGTCAGTTCTGCCCCTCCCACTACATTGTCAGAAATGAGACCAAACACCTTGAGGCATCAGAATCTTTGCAGCCTGAGCAGTGACTTTCACAAGCTACCAATCAAAATGCAGGAAAATTATGACATCACTAGTAACCAGGCAGAGCCAGTCCCTACTGCTTCATGTGAAAGTGAAACCTGGCAGTGAGAAATGGTTCTCATCGGTTACTAGTGATGTCATAGTCAGTGTGGTTTCAGTGCTGATGTAGTGGGAGGAACAGAACTGACTTTTTTTTTCCCTCCAGACAGCGTGCTGCTCCACACATCACCCTAGTACTGCCAGGTGGAAAATCTTCTAATTAGCAAACAGAAAAGAATAAATACTCTTGAGACAGAAGAAGTGATAGCTGACTACATCGGAAAGTTACAGTTAATTGCAGGCAGGTTCCAGGCAGTACACTAGCTCTTTAAGTTGAGCATTAGGTTTAATAATTGTTTTCTGATGTACTGAATCTCAGTTACATGTATGGCAATTAGACAATGCCTGGTGTAAGAAGGCTTATCCTTATTCACACCAAGAAATACAACCACATTTCCTCTACTCTCCTACCTGCACTGACTTCTCATTCCTTTTTGGATTCAATTTCAGATTGCCTTCCTATATTCAAGATCCTCAAAGCATCGGTGATTGCCAGTCAGAATAGAGTATTTCCTGCAATAATGTACTTCTGGCAAAACATCTACAGTATATATCCATTTTTATTTTCATTTTCTTTTATTCCTAAACTGAGGTACTGGATTTTGAAGTTTTTAAAATCTATCACTTCCTTGATGTGCCCGCCATGAAAAAAATATAATAACCGGGGAGCATTTTTTCCCGTAGGGAAATCCAGTTATAATTCGCTGTTATAACCAGTTGGTTATAATGGTGAATACATGCCATGTTTCCCTCACTCCATGCATGCACCAGCCGCCGTCTTCCCTTCATTGTGTTGGATACTTCACTATCTCTCGCATTCGGACTTTGCCATAGGTAAATGTTAAAAAAAACAAAAACAATGAACTTAGCTCTTTTCAGTACATTTTTGTGAAGGGCCACTTTACACACACCCCAAAAAATTAAATGTTTCAACAGCCGCTTGAACCCAACAGTGGACCAGGCTTGAACCCAGCTGTGACTGCACAGTAATGTGTTTCTATTTTATATAATTGCCATGGTGAAAAAATGCTACCCAGCAATTATATAAAATAAAACATGGGGTGGTATGTAAAAGTCACATTTTACACACACCCTCGGTGTTGGATGCTTAAATAAACCCCTCGAGCTTCACTTTCGGGGTTAAAGTAGCATCTAACACCTGAGGTGTGTATAAAATTCTCATTACACACACCACCCCATGTATTATTCTATATGTAATATCGGGGTATGGCGCTATACTGTTTACTATCAGAAATACATGGTAACATCATCTGACTACATCAACAGTATATACATTTAAAAGGTATCCTTAAAAGAAGAGATTTTTCAACATTGTGACTGGTGGCGCTCTTTAATGACTTCAGTCATTTATTAAAAAATTAGTAATAAATGATGTTTTAAAAGTCTCAGAGAGAATTAAAAATGCAGTGTGGATGACTTTTGATGTCCAAAATGTTTTCTTTTCCTAAAAAGACTTTATGAAGAAATGTTTTGCTGACTAACACATACTGCTGATTTAATGGTCTTACCTGCACCTCTGCTTCACCAGTCTGATTTTCCTATACACATCCTCCCACTCTGGTTAGGTCTCCTCTTCCCTTCCCATCCCGGCAGCTGTTTCAACCAGGAGCCACAACATCTTGGAGTCCTTACAGGAGGCAGGCCTCAGGCAGCTAGTGCTTGATCCCACTAGAGACAGGGCAATTCTGGACCTGCTACTGAAAAATGAAGACAGAATCATAGAAGTCCAGGTGAAAGGTCAACTGGGGTCCAGCGACCACCGCATAGTGTGGTTTGCATGAGGACAGGGACACAGTCAAGTCACACAACGGCAAGGGTCTTGGATTTCAGGAAGGTAGACTTTGAGAAGATGGGAGGGTGTATCAAAGAAACACTGGGGAAGAGCAAGGCCGGGGAGTTGAGGCCCCATGGGAACACATAAAAGGACCCAAATGGGTGGTGACAAAGCAATGCACTATGATGATAATCAAAGGCAAGAGATGGAGGAAACTTCTATGGTTCTCTAAAGATGTGGCAGAGAAAGTAAGGGCCAAAAGGGTGGGATTCAGGAAATATAGGGAGACTCAAAAGGAAGAAGACAGGGAGGTGTACCTAAATTGTCTACAGGAAGCGGAGAAGGTTGTCAGAAGTGCCAAGGCACCAACTGAGGAATGATTAGCACAGATGGTAAAGAAAGGGGACAAGACATTCTATAGATACATCAGTGAAAAAAGGAAGGCCGGGGAGGGATTGTAAGGCTCAGAGGGGATGAGAGGGAGTGTAAGGAGGGAAAAATGGAAAAGTCAGAGATACTGAATAAATACTTCTGCTTAGTATTCACTGAAGAAGGAGAGGGTCAGGGACCACAGCTGGGCAACAGAAACGAAGGTGGGGGAGAGGTCAGCACCAGTCCATTTACAGTGGAAAGAGTCCTGGAGGAGCTTGCAAAACTGAAGGTGAACAAGGCAATGGGGCCAGATGGCATTCACCCATAAGTATTGAAGGAAGTACGTAGGGAGCTGGCAGAGCCTCTGACAACACCGTTTATGGAGTCATTCAACAAAGGAGTGGTTACAGAGGACTTGAGGAGGGCACACGTAGTCCTTCTGCAAAAGAACGGTAGCAGGGAGGAGGCAGGAAACTATAGGCCAGTCAGCCTCACCTCAGTAGTGGGTAAAATCATGGAGGCACTACTTAAAGAGAGAATAGTGGGGCACTTGGACTCCTATGGTGCCCAATACCTGAGGCAGCATGGATTCACAGCTGGTAGGTCATGTCAAACAAATATAACAGATTTTTTTGACTGGGTTTTGAAGGAGATGAATTGGGGGGCAGTGGGCATCACCTACCTCGATTTCAGCAAAGCCTTTCACACTGTCCCACATAAAAGGCTGGTTAGCAAGATGGGTAGTCTGGGCATGGGTCACAAGGTGGTAAACTGGGTTAGAAACTGGTTAATGGACAGGAGGCAGAGGGTGATGGTAAATGGGATCCAATCTGGGGAGAGGGGGTAACCAGTGGGGTACCTCAGGGATCAGTCCTTGGGCCAGTACTGTTTAATGTCTACATCAGTGACATAGTAGAAAGGCTAGAGGTAAAGGTCTGCCTGTTTGCAGATGACACCAAGACCTGCAACAGGGTAGATACTCAGGAGGGGGTGGAGAAAATGAGGAGGGACCTAAGAAAACTGGAAAACTGGTCCGAGGTATGACAACTGAGGTTCAGTTCTAAGAAGTGCAAAATAATGCTTCTGGGATGCAGGAATCCAGAGGAGAGCTATGGGATGAGGGTGAGTTGCTGACAGTCACGAAGGAAGAAAGGGATCTGGGGGTTATCATTTTTGACAACCTAAAGGCATCTAAGCAGAGTACAAAGGCTTCAGGGAGGGCCAGTGGCATGTTGGGGTGCATAGGCAGAGGTATCACTAGCAGAAGGTGGGAGGTAGTGGTGCCATTGTATAAAACTGTGGTGAGGCATCACCTAGAGTACTGTGTGCAGTTCTGGAGGCCACACCTTTGTACAGGCATTGACAGGGTGGAGGCAGTCCAGAGAAGGGCGACCAAGAGGGTACAGGGCTTGCACCAGAAAACATATGAGGAAAGATTAAAGGACCTCAATATGTACTCACTGGAGGAGAGGAGAGGAGAGTTTGGAGGGACATGATAGAAACATTCAAATACCTTATGGGCATAAACAAGGTGCTGGGGGAGACATCTTCCAATATAAGAGAAGTACAAGAACAAGGGGGCATGATATGAAACTGGAAGGGGGCATGTTAAGGGGAAATGTGAGGAAGTCTTTCTTCACAGAGAGGGCGGTGGACACATGGAATAGTCTGCTACAGGGGTGTTGGGAGCGAGCACAGTGGAGGGATTTAAACATGCCTGGGACAGGCATAGGGAAACCTTAGAGGTGGGAAGGAGGGTTAAAAAGCCACTGACCAGGTAGAGTGAGAGTCCACAAACAAGTGTGGGGTGTACGTGCGGACTAGATGGGCCTAGCAGTCCTTATCTGCTGACAATTTCTATGTTTCTGCTGCCCCTACTATATGGAAAAAAACCTCTCCCTTTAAGCGGAACCTTCTCACCCTTCCTCTTCAGGTGTCACCTAAAGTCTATTTTTCTTGCTTGTAGAACCTGAGCTCAATTTAGAAGCTATTCTGGATGGGTAAAAGCGAAACAACAAAGATGCAGCTGAATCTGATCCCTTTGGTGCATTTTATTCTAGAATATGGACTGTACTTTGGTGGGGAATTGCTGTACTGAATGGGTACTGTATTTCCCTTTTCTGCCTGTATCTGGGTACATCTAGTTTGCCAGGGATTTGCCATAGCGGGTTTGCACACTGATTCTAAGAGTTTTCCATGGCTGCCACAATGGGGCCACTTTAGACCTGCCAGGAGTGGTCTAAGCCCTCAGACTGACTGGAACATCAGACATGGCTAACAGTGAAGTCCCCTGGGGAAGGGGACAAAGAGGAGTTGGAAGGTTGTGGCAGCCGGGATGTACAGGGATCACTGTGGTACTCGGGGCATATGCCTCAGAATCAATATTTCATGGGACATGCACCCTGCTGGTGCTAAAGCAACACCTGACTGCCCTGCTGGCACACTGACCCACCCTATGACCCCACCCACCCCAACACCCCAGCTGGGCACTTGTGTACCCACTAATCATCACCACCAGTGATGCCCACTTCTTGCTGCACTGGCGTAAGAGGTGCCATATCCCTGCGGCATGTGCCCCTGGTGCGCCATTGGTCAGACGCAGTCCTGCAGTTACGGCAATCCTGGAGTGTTTGGTGCAGGAACCCTGATTTCTCTCAGAATACGGCACAGGGTTCCTGGCTCATCCAGCATTGTAGTAGCCCTTTGAGTGGCGCAACTTGAGTCGCTCCAAGGGCTCCTTTTGGAATCAGGCCCCTAGTGTTCATTCCACTATCATTATTTTCTTTTTTGCCATTTTGGCAGCCTGACTGCTAGCTACATCAGCTGGCACCACCTGCACTTGCCATTATCTCATGCTACCAAGTGTCTCACACTGTACATAAACAGCCCCCACTGTGTATCTTGTATTATATTGCAGTTTTAAGTTTTGCATTTTCTGTATTAGTTTGTATACTGTATTTCCCTATTTAAGGATTTTACTGCCCTGGGATGTGCTTGGAGGTGCACTTTGTATAAAAAACACTATACACAAATAAACAATGTTGCATTGCGTTACACAGGTGTACAACTTGACATTCCTGTGCATATGTAGTCATATTCTCATAATAGTTCTGTAATGCATACAACACATGGTACTTTTTCTTAAATTCATAAAATATAAAAAAACTCTTAACATTATTCCCATACTAGGAGTCTCCAGTATCCTTGGCAAAAAGACTTTTGCTGCTCCTCTGTAACCCCCCCCACACACACACACACATAAATACACACATTCATATACATGACTTCGGTAAAAAAAAAACAGACTTGCTTTGCTTATTGCAGGATCACCACTAAATTAAGAAATGTAATTTATTCTGAAACACACAATCTCAGGTCATGTACCCAGTGCATTAAAAAGAGCTAGTGTTGGGTGATCTCTGAGGAAGCTGCATACACTCAGTCTTTGTAAGGCTGCTGTCCTTGGAAATCAAGCATTTTGGTGAGGGGAAGGTTAGAAAAAACGCAGTTCAGAAGGACTTAGTGTAGGTGGCAGGCTTAAAGTCTGATATTAGGGACAGTGTTTTTAGGGTCTAGCAAAAAGCCTATAACTGAGGCATATGGAGTCTTAATACAGGCTAAAAAAACATAATAAACTCTTGTGACTCATTTAACACTGAAACTCTGGATATCTCCACACACAGGGAATTACTGAACAGATGCCAGAGGTTATATGAGAAGCAAAAGCATGTAGCAAAAACACAGAAATCTAATTATGTATGGGGTGAGAGAAGGGGCGAGTGAAGATAATCAATTATAGCACAAGGAAGATTTTTAAAGAATAAACATTATGCTAAGACATGGTCTTTCTTCCTCCTCCCTCCTGTCCTTCTCGTTGTGACAGCTGTCAGTTTGATTTAAAGATTAGCTCGGTTCAGCCTCAAGTGACAGCTGTGAACTGCTAGCAATAAAGCAGAACCTGGATGTGCTCAATAAAACCAGCTTCTGCGCTTAAGGCAAAGGAGGTTGGTGCATCAAGGAGCTAATGCACTAGGTGGGGCAGGGCACCCGTTGCCTGAATTGCAATTGTGGCACACAACTGACTCGAGAAGAAACTCTTATAACCGTAGCAGATGCAGGGACTGTGCATATTTATAAACATAAATCATGTTGAAGATTTCTGTTTTTAAACAATTAAACCTATTTAAAATCAATGTTTTACTTTGTAGTAAATTAGACAAAATCCTGTGTAAGAAATGGACAAAGCCATTTGAAACTTAAAACTTCAGAAATGTAGAACTGTTTGCATGAGAGACACAATTATGGTTATATCGGTGTCTGGAATGTTTAGAAGTAAACAATCCTGGCTGGCTTAAAATGATGTCACGATTTATCAAATTTGAGATTGGTGTTTGCTGTTAGCCTACCTGATTGCTTGCGTGCCTGGCTAAAGTGAAAGTATGGTTATGATGGTCTCTGAAATGGGTGCAGTAAAGGAGAACAACACAGAGACCAGAACCCTGAGAAATTTGAGGATTTGTGTGCTGAACTAGGAAAAGAAAAGGAAGGAGGATTTTTTCAGACTGGAGAAAATAGTTGAGAGAAAACACAACCCCAGAAAATATATTTCTATATCATCTGCAAACTCAATTAAATTTTAATTGCAAGGCTTGGATAGTATTAAATATGCCATAAATGCTGATGTGGTACTTGTCATGTGTTTTAGGAAGGCATATGTTAGGCTGAAACCTCAAAACGTCCTAGGTGACGTAAGGCTAGCAGATTGGAGAATCCATCAGCAGACTTCCTGAGACCCATCTCCTTGGAAGTGAATTCCTCCTTGTCTTCACAGGAAGAGAAGGAGCCACCTGCAGGGAATAGATTCACTGCGACACAAGAAGCCTCAGGGGTGAAGTAAGTCATGGAACACTCACCAGCCCAAAATAACAAAATGTCCACACAAGCAAGTGCAATTCAAATATGTTACTTGCAGTCTGGAGAAGATACAGGATAAAAACAGAAGCCTCTCGACGAGAGGAACACCCACTAACATTTCACCTATATGGGCTTTGTCAAAGTGTGAGTACCCCTAGGGGTGAGTGCTATTTATACAAGTGAGGCTTCCGTCTTTATCCTGCATCTTCTCCGAACTGCAAGTAACGTATTTGAATTGGGAAGACATCAGGACCAGGGCATCGGAATTGTCCTCCTTCTGGTCCCATTGAACTCTCAGGGACCACTGAAGGACCCTCATATTCAACCTGGCATTGGGGATCATTGGAATTGTGGCCTCCAAATGCCCCAGGAGATGCAGGTAGTCTCTTGCTGAGACCAATCTGCTGGACTCTAGGCTGCACACCAAAGCAATCAGGGCATCCGCCCGAGCCACTGACAAATGTGCCATCCCCATGGGTCCATTTGGACTTCGGATAGTTTACAGCTATCCCCACCTGGGCGAACAACTGCAGAGTTCGAGAAAGCATGGACAACAGCCTTTGGTGGGAAGACACTTTCAGGAGCCAGTCGTCCAGGTAGGGAAATACATAGAGGCCATCCCAGCGGAGGGTCACTGCGACTGCCACTAGTCATTTTTTAAATGCCCTCGGGGCTGGGGAAAGGCTGAATGGGAGGGCCGTGAACTGGTTATGATGAACCTGAAACAAAAAACGGAGAAACCGTCTGTGAGTAGGGTGCATCAGGATATGGAGGTATGCATTCTACATATCGAGAGAGCAGAGCCAATCTTCCTTGTTCAGCAATGGGAGAAGTGTTGGGAGAGACACCATCCTAAACTTTTGGTATTTGATATAGAGGTTGAGATGCCTAAGATCCAAAATGTGGCATAAGTCCCCTGTCCATTTAGGAACCAGGAATAAATGGGGGGGAGTTGATTGCTGACTCAATTTCTGCTCCAGTAATCAGCCGTGTGAGATGTTGTCCTTGTCCTATTGCTAAGCAAAGGAGGGACACTTTAGACAGCAAGTTATCTATTTTCTGCTGTGTTGGGGTATGGTCAAGGGTGTACAAGGAGTCATAATAGGTCTTAAAAGCCTGGGCAATGTCCTGGTATCATGTAGTCTATCACCTGAATGGGGGTGCATGATTGCTGCTATGGTTGCCAGTTTCCTTTGCCTGTAGAGTTAGTATGCCAATAGGTAAGATGATCTGGCACCTATTTCATAATAGTGTTGTAAAAAAGTGAAAGCTATTTCAGTTTGCTCTAGGGCCAGTTTGTCAAGGTCTGTTTTAACCTGTGAGAGCTGCTGAAGGACTGAGTTGTCCCCTTATTGAGGGGAAAGCTGCAGAAAATGCAGCGTGCTCTCTAAGGTTTGTTTACGTTCTTGGTGTTGTGCTTTAAATCAGGAGGCATATTGTATTAGGTGTCCTGTAAGCACAGTTTTGACACTGTCCCAGTGTATTGCCACCGAACTGTCTGCTGAGGGATTGTTAGAAATTAGCTCTACTAGGCTGTTTATCAAGTCTGCCGGGATTTAGATGAGTCGACTAAAGGGTTGAGTGTCATATTGAAATCACCAGCCAGCAACAGAATATCTTTTGTGTTGGGGATGACAGTGTCCATGACTGATTTAATATCCAGGGTGTTGATGCTGGGGGGGGGCATAGATGCTAGTCGAACTGACCTCCAGGCCATGCACTGTGCCCTGAACCAAAATCAGGCAACCTTCTGGGTCAGTCCACATCCTGTGTTTCTCAGTTAGTGTGCCTGGGTAACAAAATTGGCACCCCACGTCTTCTGCCCAATGTAGATAAGGAGGAGTATTTGGCCTTAAAATCAAATTTTGTTAATTTAGCATGCTCTGCCCTGGTCAAATGGGTTTCTTGGAGATATTCAAGGTCAGGCATCAGTTCCTTAATTTTGCTTAAAGTCTTAACCCTTTTTACTGGATTGGTGAGACCATTCACATTCCATGAGCAGAGGTGTCTACCAGGAAGCTCTATTTAAGCTACATGAATATCTTCTGGACTCATGCCCTTCCTACCTGGTCCACTCCCGGTCCTCAACAAGCCACTTCTTGTCTTATCCATTGTGCGAGGTGACCATGCAAACCTAATTTATATCGGCGTTAAAGGGGAAACCCGGTAACTAAAAAAATTGTAACAACACTAAGTTTAGGAACAGTGTACATTCCCTAAAATTCACAATCTAGAATCAGGAATTACTAAAGAGGACTTTCCTGGCAACTTTGAATGCCTCAACTTGTGGTCCAACTGGGACCTAGGGCAACTTGGCTTCCAAGGTGATGGCCCAATCGGGCCCTAGTGCAAAATCAATTTGCACGAAGATTAGACCTCCTATATGGGCAGGGGCCTTCAACCACGCAGCAGAGGGGTAATGAGAAGGGTTGGTAGGGTAAGTTTGGATGTCATGTGCTCTGCTGGGATTGGCAGTTAAGCGGAGAACTTTGAGAAGTATGGCTATGGTGGGGTGGAACAGGTCATGGAGTACCAGCCAGGTTTGCCTCCCTCCTCCAGAATCCAACACCCAAAGATTGTGTGTCCACTGGCCAAAAAAGGAAAGAACATTTTCCAGGGAATTGGGTTTCTTGTTGTTCAAGTAATCAACCCAAGCATTGAATGTTTCAGGGTTGGGATTGCCCCAAATATTGAATTCTAGCCTGCTTCCAATTGTACTTCTGAAGGGGATACAGCATGGGGTCACAAAGTTTGCACTTGCACAACATGGTCCTTGCAATCACTTTGCACTACTGCTTGCAACTCTGCATAGGGTCCCCAAGGCCTGGCAAGGCTCTGGCCCCCTGGCCATTCAAGCCTCTCTTGTAGTGCTTCACTTCACTTAAGGGGTGGCATGGGTAGTTGAATGCCACCCGTGGCAGGGTGAGGGCACCTGCCCCATTTAATTTTCTGTACTCTCTTCCCTTTCTCTTTTATCTAATATTTTCTATAAGCCTACTGCAGTAGCATTTCTATTAAATTTATGAGCTGGGACTTGATCAACCCCAGACTCATGTCCCCCCATCCCCTCACCACACACACACTTCTTTTCTCCGTCTTCTTCTGTTTACTTAACTTTATATTTCTGTTTCTCTATCCCACCCCCAAACAAAAAGAACTACAGCAAATGCACATGAAGCGTGGCTGCCAGGTGCAGGCAGAAGGTTAGAGAAAACTGAAAGCTTTCTGAAAGAAAAGAAGTTTGTTTCACTGTTGGTATTTGATGTTGGTTTATTTTCTCTCACTGTAAACTAGTGTGGCCACAATAGTAGTAACCAAACCAGTCAAACAGAAGCCAGCATGCTTGCTTACTTTATGAAAAGCTATTTTTAATGGTTGTGTATATCTTAACCCCCCACCAATACATACTGCTTCTGTTTACTGAAATACTTAGGTGTATCTGCAAAGGCCACAAGAAACACAGCAAATAAAGGAAAAAGGTTTCATTTCAGGCAACTGGAAAACAGGTCATTAAATAGAAAGCAAATATAACCTGCAGTTTTCTTTTTCTCTTACCTGAAATGAAAGAGGAAAGATTAAGATAATGTGCTGGGCCTAGAACCCCCGGAGTAAACCATGCTTCCTGTACTGACCTGGAAGGGCAAAGAGGGTGTTGACCCTAGTGAGGCTGTTTTCATACCCTAGACCTGATGATATCATCCAGAGGGTGTGTTTAAGATGGAGCAATGGAGGAATTTTTTTTGTATTAGACAGAATTCCAAATGACTTGACTGTAACACCTCATAGAATGGATGTTATAGATACAGGGGAGATGCGACGGTGGGGAGATGGGATAAGGATTTATTTTCATGAGTTCCCAGTGACCTCGGGTAAGCTCACAAGTGGTGGAGCGTAGCGGAGCCATGAGTGATTTATCCGAGGTTACTGGGGGACGGACGGAAATAAATATTTTATCCCATGGCCCCCCATTGCATATCCAATTTATGCAATAGGTGTGGAGTTTGTTTGTGTTTTTATTATTTATTTTTTCCTAAGTTTGGTTGCTCTGCAGATGATATCTTGGTATTTACAGTGACATTTTAATAGTTAGTTTTGGTATATGGGAGGGCTGGAGAGTTTGGGAACTATGGCGGCTCCATTTCTCACTTAGAGAGAGTTGCCATTCTGGTGCTGGTATTTCTTCCTTCTTTTTTTTTTTTTTTTAATAAATAATTTATTTGGTTGATCCTGCCTTAAGTGTGGGATTCTGGACTGCATCGCAGTGCAAAGCAATAATTGAATGTGTTCCGGAAGAGTGGGAGATGAGGAGAGGATAGGAAGAAGCCTGTGAGGTACAAAAGCTGGGCGGTCATGGGACAGAGAACGTTATTTTTTATTTGAGGTTAGTAGTTGCTGTGGTTTTGTTCTGGTGCTGCTGGGGGTAGAGTTTAGTCAGTTGCAAAGAAATTAAACGGGGACAGCAGTTGTGGCAGAGTGCACATTTTGTGAGAGTTGTAGGGGAAAATGAAAGCTGTGAGGCAGTGCTGGCAGAGGGATTTTGACTGACAACTTGCGTTTATCTCCACATACGTGGAATAAATTTTGGGTGCTGAGATTTATCCCACACATGTGGAGATAAATGGATTTATGTAATAGATTTTGACTCCACACCTATTGCATAAATATATATATTTGCCTAATCCTCTCTTAGGAGACCATGTTGTAGGGATGTAAAAAGCTGTAATTTAAGGGAAATCAGTTGTATGTGGTAATCATGTGTTAAGTTAGGTGATTTACTAGTCCAATGGTTAAGGGACGGGTATATAAGGGATACACTCCAGAGGTCGGGAGCTACACCGCAATATTTAACTGATCGCAACAGACAGGTTCAAGCTCCTGAAGACTAGGGTAGCCTTAACGAAGGATGTACTCTTCTCTCAGCTGGGGCAGAAACATCAATCAGGAGGCACCTTTATGGGGTCAGAGATCTACAAAACTAAGCCATATGCTAGATTATAGTCCATATAGTCATTCTGTCTGATATAAATATTCAGTTACCGTTTTTGCTATTTTTGTTTGTTATTTTACAATAAATATGTGCTAAGGAAAAAGGTGCTTAAAACATAATTATGGTCTGTCTGTCCTCTCTGATTCACTGACCCTACCAACACACCCACTTCAAAGTGTAGAGTTCTGTGGGCAGCAATGTGTGAATGGTACACATGCTGTGTCCCATTGTGAATAGGATCTTTACAAAGTCTGGAGATCAGTTGTGTGCATATTTCTCTTGCCTCACTTCTGTGACTAAATTTGTAAGAGAATAATTTATGTTCTTTTCATTCCACTGTTGATGTCTGAAGTCAAATAGTCTCTGAACAAACACATCTGCATTCATCTGTCTTGCCTAAAGTATACATTTTTACTATAGGTTTTCTTAATTTTTTGTTTTCATGACCTTCACTTGCTGCAAAAGAAATACACAGATCCTTGCCTTTCCTACTTTTGAGAAAAAAAAGTCACTAATTTTCATGTCAAATCTTGGATCCCAACCTATAGGTTGGCACCTTTTATTTTTTTTACCTGTCTTCATATTTTTAGGATACAGTGCATTTAATCCTGTACTGTTAAAGGTATCTGCTTTTGTCTTACTGCTGGTTTATGGAACATTAGTGCAGCCAGCAATGTGTAATGAAATTCAGATATCTCAATCTACTCCTAAGGGATTTTTTCCCTAATATAGTAGCTAATCTTGTAATAAGGATGTGCAAGCGAGAGGCCAAGAAATAATTTTAGAAATATGGATAGCTAAATCCTATCATTTAATTTGCTGTCATTAGATTTTTTTTATCTGTGGCTTTCTGTCTGCCCAATGTAATCTTGAGGCTGCTGTTTTCAAAGTTCTAATCAACGTCTTAGGAAGATAGGTTATTAAAAAAAAATCACAAATAAATAATACCCTGCTCACCAACAGCTAACCTTCCAATTAGCTATGTAAAGCATGCCACAAATCTTTTTAATTACACAGTTCCACTGTTTTTTTTGTAACGAGCGCTCAGTTACCTCTAATTAAGGACGATGCTGCCACCATCTCCTAGCAGCAGTAAGCACAGAGAAGACAGCACTACAGAAGTCTGTCAATGGAAAGAGGAACTTGAACACAGAAACATAGAAACATAGAATTTGATGGCAGATAAGGACCGCTTGGCCCATCTAGTCTGCCCATTTCCCTACCTAACAGATAAGCTGCAGATCCTAGTTAACCAACAGCCTACTTCCTCCTATCCCCCGTTAGAATTGCCTTATGTCTGTCCCATGCATTCTTGAATTCCCCCACTGTTTTTGACTCTACGACCTCCTCAGGAAGGCCGTTCCATGCATGTACAACCCTCTCTGTGAAGAAATACTTCCTCATATTACCTCTGAGCCATCCCCCCCCCCTCTATCTTCAAATTTTGCCCTCTTGTTCTTGCACATCTCTTTTTCTGAAAGATGTTACCCTCTTAGACTTTGTTGATTCCTTTGAGGTATTTGAAAATTTCTATTATGTCCCCCCTCTCCCTCCTTTCTTCGAGGCTATACATCTTAAGCTCCTTTAGTCTTTCTTCAAATGTCTTCTGGTGCAGACCCTGCACCATTTTGGCTGCCCTCCTCTGGACAGCCTCCACCCTATGTCTTTACAGAGATGGGTCTCCAGAACTGCACACAGTACTCCAGATGTGGTCTTACCAACTGTTTATTTATTTTATTTATTTAGTTTTTGTTGACCGGGTAAGTGCAGTAGACAAATCCTGCCTATTTTCAGGCACAACCCGGGCGGGGGAGGGGGATACAGATGAAAGCCAGCTGACCTTGAACCAGATTAAGCTGTTGGTGGTATTTTTAGTGAATGGGGGAAATTTGGCCAGGACACTGGGGAAATTCCCCTACTCTTCAGAGGGGGAACCTCTGTCCAAGATGGCAGATGCACCCTTGCCTGCTGTGGAGGAAGCTATGGAGATGGGAGACTTGGTCTCAACTCCTGCCTCCGATTTCATGGAGACCTCGAATGCACTTACAGATGTCTTGCAAGTTACTGTTTCTGCTTCAGGATCTGAAAAAAAATATACAGGTCGCAGTGCCTGGACCTTTGCTCTCTCAATCTGGAATGGACTCTCAAACTTCCTTGTCTACTGCTGACATAATGGAGGATCTTTCCTCCTCTGACCCTGATGTTGCCTGTTTTGAAGAAAAGGAGATCCAAGAGCGTTTGGCCATGGCAGAACGCTGTTTTGCGATTACTAAGATGAAACTGATTCGGGAACTCAAACAGATACGAGCTGACAGATTGGATGTGTGTACTTCTCCTACTGTGTCTGATGGTTCTAGGGGACAGTCCACAGTGACACCTCTAGCGACTGCTGTTTCAGCCTGTTTAGAAGCTCCTAGTGAGTCTATTGATGCTGCTTTACTGCCTGCCTCCAAGACGACTACAGTGAGTACTGCTTCTGCACTGACTACTGCTTCTGCTCTGCCTACTATGACAATGTCTCCCTCTATGTCAGTACCTCAAGTTGTGGATCCCTTTGCAGCGCCTACCTGGACAGTAGATTCGGCATTATGAGGTGCTGGCTGGGTGCAGGAGCCTGTTGCTGGGCAAAGGACCTCGGGTCCATCTCCAATGCGGTCCTCCCGGCCCGAAGACTTCCCTGAGCTGCAGCATACACCAGACAGATCTGTGGCTTCTCCTGACCCCTTGTGTTTGCCTAAGGAATTGGAGCTAACACAGAACCCTGTTTTAGATCATTTATAGGGTTCTCCACTTTGGGCTTCCTCTTCTACAATATCTACAAAGACTCTGGCTCCAACACCACTACAGCTACCCCCTAAAAGGGCGGAGCTGAGTCATTCTTTTTCACCTTTATTTAAATTCCCGATTCAGGCTGCTAAGAGGCATAATGCTGTTCGCTTAGCTTACATGGGGGGTTACCTGGGCCTCCAGATCATGTGTATGTGGCCGTACACTTATAAAGGACTCATTCAAATTTTTTTCTCATGAAATATATGCGCTGATTCATATCTCAGGTGAATCCACTTTTGATATAAGCTTCCAAACGTCTCGGGGCTTGGAGCGTTTTTGGTCAAAGTATCATGCTTTGAGGAACACTGCTCTATGGACCCCATTTCAGGCTGTTCCCCCTTCTAAACCAGCTTTTAAGAATATTACTATTCTGTTTCGGAATGAGGGTGTTGATGTGGCTGATGTCATCTACTGGCTGAAATAACTTTGTAACGTCCAGGGTCAGCCTGAAGCTATTTTGGATACAGAGAATATCTGGACTGGGGGCTGGAAGGTTAAGGTCTTGTTACACTCTAATGACTCTGGTCCTGTACACTTACCTAACTCTTTTTTCATTGGTCATGATAGGGGGTCCTGTTTTACCCAGGTCAGCCTAAGGCTTGTTACCAGTGTGGTGACCCCTCACATCTTAGCAATGTGTGTGTGTGTGTCACAGGATGGCCCTGTGAAGGGTTGAGGGCCCCGAAATAATATTCATAAAAATGGAGGGGTACCTGAAAACCCCACTTTCTATTGTCCTAAAGGTGCTGTGGTGGCACATATTATCCCACAGTCAGGCTGTTTAGTTTTGGTTCATGCATTCAGTTAAAAGGCAGCTGTTATTTAGTGACATTGTTTAGCCGTAAACCTGGAGTTTAATTCCCCCACTTCCCCCTCCCGGTAGCTGTAAATGTCTAGGTGGCTTCTACCTTTTCGTTTTGTGGACGATTGCATGGATAAGTTTTTATTTTTGGTTTAGTTATAATATTCCTTGTTAGAATCTAGACGTTCGCATTTTGTTGCAGTTTCTTTGCATTTTTCATGGATTCTTCGAGTGCAAATGTGTGAGAGGTCAATGGGTCGTTTTTGGAGGTTCCAGAGATTGGTTCCCTTTTGGACCATATTTGCTTGGTAGTCCTTTTTGTGGTTGTTGTGTTGGGACAGTCATGCGAATGGACTCAGTGGGAAAAAACAGGGGCACTTGTGTTGCACTTGGTTTTGCTTGTAGGGTGCCCTTGGGAATTGGAGGGGCATGTGGGTGCCTTTTCATCGGTGAAACGGTTTGAGTGTTTCCACATGTGGGGTGTTCCTGGCTTTGTGTGAAATGTGGAATGGATGTCGGTTCTGTTGTGACCCCTAAGAAGGAGGAAAGCAAAGTAATGGTAATACGAACCCTTTCTGATTCCTAAAAATCCCCCTTTGATTTGGCCTGGGTCTCTTGTACAGGTTGTCTGTATGTAGATTGGATGGATGCCTGGAGCCGATTGCCGGCTTCCCCCTTTTGTTGAAGTGCCGGCTTGCATTTTTTGTAGAGGAATGACATTCGGTTGATGTTGTTGCCTGGCACTGTTTTGGAATAGTTTTGTCCCCCCCTTATGTTCCAATAAAAATCCTTGTTTCTGTTTTGATAATACGGCTTTGCCTTTCGAAGATAAGCCGTTGTATTCCTTCTCGATAGTGCGATGCGGAGTAATCATTCGCACTATCGCAAAGTCAATTATCATTAAATTTACTTTATAATGGACTCTAGCAATCATAGTATTTTTATTTTGAGTTTGACTAACCTTCCGAAGGTGAAGTGGGGAGGTTTGGAGTTGAGTCTGGGACTTCTTTGGGACGAGGATGTTTGTAGTGTTTGTGAAGTTCTGAGTTCGGTTCCTGTCAGCGTCTTTGTTCTTTTAGGAGCCGGCCGGTCATAACACCATTCTTATATTAGGTATAGGAAGGGGAGGTGCTTTCAGTCGCTAGAAATAATGTTTAAAAAGCTCCTAAAAAGAATTTAATCTACTTGTATGCTTGTAAATATTTTGCTAACGTAATTAAAAGGGGCATTACATTTATAAATAAAATAAATACTTTGTAAATCAAGATTTAAAATATATAGCAGAATACTGGGGTGGAGTTAAATTATCACATGACACCTTTTGGATATAAATTCAGACTGTGTGGGTTGAGAGACAGATCATTCTGTTTGCTGTGGGTCTGGAGGTGTACTCTGGATGCTGCTGAAAAGTGCTCTATGGAGTTTTGATGAACTGTGTTATTTACTGCTCCGAATTGAAGACTTAGAATTGCCAGAATATTTTGTCTACTGTGTTATCTACTGTCTCGACTGGAAGATTTATAAATACCAGATTATGCCGTCTGTTTTGATGTCTACTGTCCGAATGGAAGTGTAAGATGAAAAAAGTACTGTGCCATGCTGAAATAATTTTTGTTTGAAAAGAAAATTAATTAAAATCGAAAATCTTACAAAGAATGGAGATGCATTTGTTTATATGACTGCCCACATGTACCTGCTCCCTATCACAGTGTGATTAGATGAAATATAATATCTGCGGTGAATTGGCCCATGTGGGGGCACACTGTCTGAATGAGTGTAAATGTAACCTTTGTGACGAGATGGGGCATACGTTTCAGAATTGTCAGTGGGCTGCACATAATCAGCATTTTCATGATGGTGGAGTGGATCAGCGATTTATTATTATGCAAGCACAGAAGGCTCGTATTTGGACCACCTCGGTTGTACCACCTCCTGTAGTCGCATAGCCCTTATCGCAGGCCTCTGTGCCTGTTGTACACCCAGGTGTAGAGCCTTAGGTGGTTTTGTTTTCTGAAAAACCCTTAGTTGTGTCTTCTCCTACCCCTGAACCTGCCCAGTCTATTTTGCCTGTCTCAGACCCTGTCCCAGGTCCAAGTACTATGCCACCCCCCTCGAGTGCCCGCTAGTATTATACGCCGGAGGTCGATGAGGAATAGCCCTTGGGTAGTACCATCTCCTCCATTAGTTCCGGAGCTCCCTCCTGTGCCCCTGTCTAATTCTTTTGAGCTTCTCCAACCTGTCTCAGATGATGCTGGAGCCTGACTCTTCCTCCATTGCTTCTTCCCTCCCTGATGGAACCACTGATTCTGAGTTTCAACTTGGTACTGGTCTTTCTCAGAAGCGGAAGGCCAGAGTGAAGCTTAAGGGGAAAAAGGTGGTTGGGAAGCGGAAATCGTAATGTGTTTCTCTGCTTTGTTTCAGTGCTATGTCTCACTTTGTTTGCCATACTATTAATGTAAATAGTATGAAGCGTGCGGCCAAAAGGAGATTGTTTTTTTTCCTTTTTGCTGCTTTTGCCTTTGGGGATTTTTTTGTTACAGGATACTAGGATTCATACCACACAAGAGATCCGACAAACACAACAGGACTGGTTATTGGGCCCTTCTTTTTGGTCTATAGGTCAGGATTCCTGTTGGGACTGGGATTTTAATCAATATCCAGATTTCCGCTTGTAAACTATTTGATATGGCCCTGGTAGGCTCATTTAGATTTTGTAATTGGGCCCTGTCCTTACCAGGTGATTAACATTTATGTCCCTCAAACTAAGACGGCACGTCTAGCTTTTATTTCTTTACCTCGCCCTTACTCGCACACCTCTTTCCAAGTATTATTTTCTGGTGACTATAATTGTGGTTTAAGTCTTCATGATAACAGCTCTTTTGCCACTACTAAAAAGTTGTTTTGTGACTCTCATGATCTGGGGAAATTGGTCTGCACCGCTCATTTAACTGATGCCTATTACTCTTTTACTAAAAAACACACTCCTACATTCCAAAAGGGTAAACTGGCTACTCAAATTGATTTTGTTTTTTTGTCTCGTACATTATCGGTTACTTCTGCCATAGTACAAGCGGTTGCGTTTTCTGACCATAAACTGCTTTCTGTTGGTCTTGGCTCTGCTGTCCCTTTTTGTAAAGGTCCAGGACTTTGGAAATTCAACACATCCCAGTTACAAGTCCTGACATTCATGCAATCTCTCTTGTCCTTCATTCAGGCCCGTAAATCTGTTTTTATATGTTATGAGGACCCTATTCAGTGGTGGACTGATACAAAGCATGATTTGGTCCTTTTTTTAAAAATTATAGTCACCTGAAATGTAGGAGGGAATATTTAGAATATTTGCAGAAGAGGGTACATTTTCAGTCACTTTTAACAATAGCGTATACAACGGGGCAAGACCTTTCTCAACAATTACAATTAATACAGAGTGATATGTTGAATTTCCAATCTTGGCAATCACAACAACTTTATCATCAACACAAATTTAGTATTGCAGGAACACGTGATGTTGTTTTCCCTTTTGAATCAAATTCCTGTCAAACTGCCCAGAAAAATATGACGTGGCTTACTAATTCTGCAGGTACCTTATGTACCTCTCAGTCTGATATTTGTCAGATTGTGACAGATTACACCACAGCCCTATTTTCTCCTCTCTCAGCAGTAGCTTGTGATCCTGTGACCTTGTACAGTGACCTTGATATCCCAGCCCCTTCACAGACGAGTTTGGACCAGACATGTTTACGTATAACGGAGCAGGACCTGAAATTGTCTATTTCCTCCTTACCCTTACAGAGGACTCCTGGTCCAGATGGTCTCCCTGCGGCCTTATACAAGGTGCTCGGTGACCACTTGGTCCCAAAACTTACATCTGTGTTTAATTCCCTGTTATCATGCGAATTTATCCCCTTGGAATTTGCGAAGGGTACTTTGATTTATATATACAAGCAGAAAGGAGATATTGACTCTCTTGAGAATTGGCACCCTTTATGTATGTTAAATACTGATTTTAAGTTATTGCTGAAAATTATTGCGAAGCGTTTGGTGGGGATTGCAGAGGTGGTTTTGCATCCTGCTCAATCATGTTCTGTGCCTAATAGGAGGATCTCTGACCATTTGATTCTCCTTCGAGAATTATTTTCTCATGAGTATGCGGACACGGTTTCGGGACTTGTTGTCTCAGTAGACCAGAAGGTGGCTTTTGATTCTGTTAGTCACGATTTTTTATGGGAAGCACTTTGTTTTATGCATGTACCGGATATAATAATATGATGGATTCGCGCTTTCTATAGAACAGTTACTGTTGTGCCTGTAGTGAATGGTTGGGTGGGACCAATAATCCCCATAAAGAGAGGGGTTCGTCAAGGCTGTCCTTTGAGCCCTTTGTTATATGTATTTTTTTAGATGTTTTGCTTCACTGTTTGAATGCCCATCCTCAGATTCATGCTATCTCTAGTTCTGCCCTGCTCTCGCCTTATAAGGCTATTGCGTATGTAGATGATGTTTGCTTTATTGTAGCCGATGAGGCCTCTGTGGTTATTTCTCTTCAGGAGTGTTCCACGTTTGGTGATTTTTCTGGTGCAGTTTTAAATTTTAATAAAAGCTTGGGTATTCGGTTAGGTTCTACATTAGCCCCCTTGGATCATATTGGCCCTTTACGTCTAGTTGAGGGCCCTATTCGTATTTTGGGATTTTTTATGGGGACTCTGGATTCAGATTTTTTTAACTGGAATGCTAAACTACAACAAGGTAAACTTAAGGTGGCCTCTTGGAATGGGGCAGACTGGGAAAATGAAACGTGTCTTTCTGATTAAAACCTATCTGATACCGACTTTTCCCTATTTGAGCTATATATTCCCTATCCCTAAACAATTGGAAACTGCAGTTTTTAGCCTGTTTTTTCAGGCTCTCAGGGGGAGCAGGTTAAATCTGGTAAAGCGGAATGTTACCTATTTACCTATTACTGCGGGTGGTGTTCACATGATTAATCCTTAATTATTTTTTTCATATATTTTTCTTACTGCAAATCTCAGGCCTTTGCTAATAAATACTCAGAGGGGGTGGGAACCATGGTTCAATGACTCTTGTAAGTTTTGGTTTCATCAGTGGGAATGCAATTCATTAAATGTGCTACGACAAACTGCTGGTATACCGATTTATGTTAAACATATGTTTTTACATTTGAAACAATGGAAGATATCTGCCCAGATGTTATTAAACCATTCACACAAAGTTTTATATAATAATTTACTCCTGACCGTTTATGCTATACAGTTGCCCTTCGAAAAGTGCCCTAGCCAACACCTTCCTTCCCTTTTGTCTCTGTTAAGATGTAAGAGGGTGCCTGCCCATATGTGGGATTTCCACTGGCTGTCTTGCCATGAAAGGATTAATGTAAAGGCAAATCACAAACACAAGCAGTCTCAAGACCGAATGTGCTCTCGACTATTGTGTATTACTGAACCTGAAACTATTTCTCATTTATTATTTGATTGTTCCTTTATTAAGAATTGGTGGTCTTTTTTGGCACAGGTTTGGGCTACTCCCTTGTTTCAGGCGGTTTCTTACCTGAATATTGTATATGGAGTTTTTCCCCTCCAGTGGTCGCTTTGGAATACGGATACCCTGAACCTTGTTTTTGTCATAATTAAATGGAATATCTGGATGGTACATTGTCTGTTTACAGCAAAAAGACTGCTCTTACTTGGAGCTTGAGAAAAAAATTGTACAGGACCTGAAGAACATTTATGTGCATGAAAGTACCTTATTATTGGAGGCGACACTTCTGGAACTTTGGAAGGCTCTTCCTTGGATAACGGACTCTGATTTTGCAGTTACTAGATTGGCTAAATATTAGTTTCCTTTATCTATGTTCTCTTTGTTTTAGTTTTCCTTATTTTTGAGTTTTTCTGGTTTTAGTATCATAATTTGTTTATTGTTGTACAATTTCTGTTTCAATGAAACTTTCCCCTACTCTTTTTGATAAGTGTTGTGGGATCTTTAACATCTACCTGAACTACCACTAATCCAGGTAGATGGGACCTCGGTTTAACATCTCATCCAAAAGATGGCACCTCGGAAGTGCAGCACCCCTCTCATGCTGCACTACAATGTCAGTACTGGGATATTAACCCAAGTGCCAGATGTGGGAACTGAACCCACAGCCCTCTGATCTCCCGGCCTCAGAGGTGAGTGTGCTACCTACTGAGCCACTGACACTGATGTACAGAGGGCCAACAATTTCCTTTTTACTACTGGTGATGCCTCTCCCTCTGCATCCCAGTATCCCCCCCAGCCCTCCTTACTGCCTTCTCACATTGCTGGCCCACCTTTAGGTCATCTGATATTACTACCCCCAGGTCCCTTTCCATTTTTGTTGTTGTCAGTATCTCACCCCCCATTGTGTACTCTTCCCCTGGGTTTTTGTTTCCCAGGTGCATTACTTTGCAGTTCTTTGCTTTGAATCTAAGCTGCCATACATTTGACCATTCTTACAACCTTGCCAAGTCCCTTTTCATCCTTTCCACCCCACCTCGCATATCAACCCTGTTGCAGATCTTTGTGTCATTTGCAAAGAGATATACTTTCCCTTCCAGTCCCTCTGCAATGTCACTTATAAAGATATTAAAAAGGACTGGCCCCAGTACTGAACCCTGCGGTACCCCACTAGTAACCCCCCCTTCTTCACTGTAGACCCCATTTACTATTACCCACTGTGTCCTGTTGTTCAGCCAATGTTTTGCCAAGGCTACCACCCTGGGACCCACTCCCAGGCTGACTATTTTGTTTGTTAATCATTTGTGTGGGACTGCGTCAAATGTCTTGCTAAAGTCTAGGTAGGCCATGTCCACAGCCCCTCCCTGGTCTACTACTTTGGTCACCCAGTCAAAGAAATCAATTAGATTTGTCTGACATGACCTTCCTGCTGTGAATCCATGCTGCATTGGGTCCTGTGCCCCACTTGCCTCTAGGTACTCAACAGTTCTTTCCTTCAGAAGTGATTCCATCATTTCCCCTACCACTGAGATCAAACTGACAAGTCTGTAATTTCCTGCCTCTGTCCTGCTCCCACTTTTGTGAAGAGGAATCACATCCACCCTCCTCCAGTCCTCAGGTACCACACCATCCTCCCATGAGTTATTAAAAAGGGTAGTCAGTGGTGTTACTAGTTCTTCCCTTAGTTTTTAAGAATTCTGGGATGAATCCCATCAGGCCCCATTGCTTTATCCACCTTCAGTTTTAAGAGTTCTTTCAGAACCCTTTCTTCTGGGAAAGGACTGATATCAACCCCCCTATCCAGAGTGCTTCTATTGACTGGATTAGGTATCTCCTCCTGCTTTTCCATTGTGAATACTGAGCAGAAGTATTCATTCAGTATCCCTGCTTTCTCACTGTCGCTCTCTGCCCAACCACCTTCCTCTTTACCCAGCCTCAGTATCCCTGCCTTAGTCTTTCTTTGCTCCCTAATGTACCTATAAAAGGTTTTATCCCCCTCCTTAACTGAGTTGGCTATCTTTTCCTCGGTTTGGGCCTTTGCTATTCTGACTGCCTTCCCCACTTCCTTCTGCTTTAACTGGTACAGTTCTCTGTCCTGCTCCTTCTGTGTTTCCTTATACTTCCTGAATGCTATCTTTTTCTCCCTTACCCTCCCCGCCACTTCTTTTGAGAACCATAGTGTTTTTTTCTTTCATTTTGATTTGTTTATTTGCTTCACACAAAGGCTTGTTGCCGCTGTGATGGCGGTTTTGATGTTTCCCCATTGTTGCTCCACTCCACCTTCTTGCCTGTTTGCTAGTGGTTTTCTGAGGCACTCTCCCATTTTGACAAAATCAGCCCTCCTGAAGTCCAGTACCTTCACTTTTGTATGGATTGACTCTACAGCTAAGTTTATAGTGAACCACACTGTTTGATGGTCGCTTGTTTCCAGGTGGCTACCCACTTCAAGATCAAAGATCCTCTCTCCATCCACATTTGAGAGTACCAGGTCTATGATTGCTCCCTCCTGAGTGGGTTCCAAAACTAGCTGTCTGACGCATGCCACCTGTAGGGCATTGAGAATGGCCCTGCTCTTGGATGTGGCTGCAGCAAAAGTGTTCCAGTTAACATCTGGCATGAGGCAATAAAACAGTGACTGCTGTCCAACGAGAGTAATATGTACTTGAAAGATTTTTTTTTTTAAATGGACAGGGCTGTCTCTCATGAGTATACATCATGGAAGCCATAAAGTGTTGAGGGTTCAGGAGGCAAAATTGAATAAAAAAATAAACACTAAAGACATTTTGTTTTGAGGGAAGATTAAGTCACCTCACTTTTTTGTGGACATTTGATTTAGTTATTTGAGACAGTGAGGTCTTCCACTTCACCATTAGTTTAGTGATCCCAAGCAGAGGATCCTCGGTCACCCTGGACTCTTGCAAGTCAATGATGTTTCAGCATTGTTGTATGTGTAAAAACAGCATAATAAGCATGAAGGGCACTTTTGTGCTCTCTGCAGTTTGTATGCCATTAATATTGTCACTTAGTCTGAGACTCCCACCTGTTATGTAAATTATTCAATTACTAGGGCAAAATTTAATAGGAGTGTAGGACATCCCTGTCTTGTCCCTTTTTTCAATATGAATTCTTGACTGCATTTTAAACTTTACCATTACTGCAGTCTTAATCCAACTTATAAAGGTAGTTGAAAAGTTGGGATACGCAACAGTGGTTCACCATTTGGAAACCAGATCGACATAAAGCATGAATAGACATAAATCAGAACAGTCTTACCGACAATATACTTTTATTGCATATTCTTCTCTCCTAAGATGATAAACTGTGCAAAACAGAAACAGCTCAAAACACATGTGGCAATTCTAGGGCTCTTACTGTGGAGGGAGGGTTAAAGTAGCAAATGGCAAACCTGGCCCACATAAGCAAAGTATGACAAAATACTTGTCAGCAGCAACAACAACATGTTTTTACTTCAAGCTCAATAACCCTGGATACCCATGTCAAAACAATAACATGAGAACCCCAGCACATTCAGACATGCCAGCTCATGCCTCGGCGGTTGAGCCTAATTGCTTTGGTATTGACTTCAGAAGGACATCTTCATCAAAGTGTAGTTGAAAAACTGTTTTCTATATGATTCTATATATGAGCAGGATACACCACATAAGGTTTTCCATTATCCAAGCCCATACAACAATGTTAAACCAACTAAAACAGGAATATAAAGTTAAATAACGTGTAACCCCAGCAAGAGCCTTAGAAGAAACCAGAGTCCAGCTGTACAGTTCAAGATAAAATAGGTTACAACATAAAATTCTAAAGCAAATATACTATGACTTAGGTCTAGGAGCAGTAAAGCTATTACAGAAAAAGCCTACTCATCGTCTGCCATCTTAAAAGTATCGTAGTCATAGTCACGAGTTTGTTGTTTGGTCAGTTAAAAAGACCACTGCAACAGTTACAACAGTCAAAAGGATAAAAAGACAATCTGAACATGTTGCACATAAAGAATACTGGCTGAGCAATCGTGCTGACCAGTGTGTTCAGCCACAGAGGGGTATATGATTCCATGCGACCTCGAGAGCGAAGATCGAGAGGTCCGATGGAATCATAAACCCTGAGATGGCTGAAAACACACTGGCTGAGCGAGATTCAGAAGCCAGTATTTTTTATAGTGTATGGTAAGATTTTTAACAAGAACCATGTATAATTCGCGGCAGTTCCTTGTGCCGCACGGCTTACATTTCAAGATCGAGTCTCTCATTCCAAATGAATGGAACACTGTTCTGCATGTACAGTCAGTACAGCGTTCCATTCATTTTTGACTCTATGGATGAACAGCATTTCAGTATGGTTGGGTTTTTAATGAGAACAATGTTCAACCATACACTATATATTTATAATTTCATAGCTATCACTCTCCTTGTGCAAATATTTTTTCCTCCTTATTTTCTTAGCTTCTACCAAAAACCTTGCCAGCACCTCTATTGTATAATCCTCTTGCACTGTGAGGAAAAATAAAAACATTATTGTACTAGTAAATAACATTTCAGTAAGAATTTTCCCTGAATATCATGTTTGTACTTTGTCATACCAGTGGCACGTGAAGTTGGCTACTCCGAAACGGTGAGCCCCAATGTCAGCGATGGAATATCGATGAGGTCGACATGGCAATAAATATTTTACCCCTTCCTTGAGGCACTAGAACCTCGGAGTTGGTTAAATAATTAAGGGGGTGTGCGGGGGGGGGGAATAGTCACCATTTCTGTCCTTGCCACAGTATTAAATATTAATAGCAGCAGTGTCAAGTTTTTGTGTCCACCATATTTCAATGCCATCTGTTGCTCGAGTTAAGCCTTTTGCTCTTATAGCTTGCTTCATTGGGTAAGAATATTTCCATCACACTGATTATTAAACCAAGGTAAACCCCCATTGTTTGCTGCAGTTTTAATTTTAACCAATCTTTATGTTATTCTAGAAACAAGTGTTACTATATGTTATACTAAAATAGGTATACTTATTAATTACTTTTATCCTTTATGCTCTTTTCCAGCCAAAGCCAAACCTACGTATTCCAAAAATCATTATCTTGCTTTTCTTCTTAATTTATATTTAAGTAAAGGGAGGTGCAAGCCTTTTCCAAGTTGTTCAATTTCTTTTGTAAACCTACTGCAGTCAATGAAAGAAGAACCTGGTCATCCACATATGCTAGAACCGGGCAACAATCTTTCCCAGTCTCAGGTGAATCTGAGTCCCTAGTATCCAATTCAATCAAAATACAGTTAATTTTACAGATAAAAGAGGGCAGGTGCCTTAATGAACCCTCGCCTAACCCCCATATTAGTATTTATAACTTCTGCTACATTACCTCTCATACCAAACCTAATCATAACAGAATATATGTGTCACTTTTATAATGTTCTAAAATTTCAAATACTTTATTTCTTGAGATGGACTCAAAGGAACCCGAAAAATTGATGAAGGCAGCAAAGAGTTTTTTGTCAACTTAAATCTACATATCTTTCACACAGGTGACTCAAAATAAAGCAGGTGTCAACAGTATTGTACCCTGATCTGAATACAGTCTGATATTCTATAAGATTATTATTTTCATGAAACCAAATAAACAGCCTTTTCAACAGTACTTCAGTAAATATTTTGCCATAGCAGCCAATGCATCATCTATCACAAAATCTTCAAAACTCTGAGTATTTCCATATGAGTTCTATTTATCTTTTCCATGCTGTCATAGAACATGTAAAATAGTAAAACAGGCTGTCCATTTATCAGGCGGAATATGAAAGTCTATATTACTAGTAAACTGAGAAGTGCCTTTTGCCACTAATTGCAAAAGGTTTTATTATCCTCCTGACCTATAGCTTCCATAAGCTTCTTCCTCAGTTGAAGTACAAATGGAGGGAACTTTATCTTGCTAATATAATTACTATTTACAGTTCTGTACTCACAGACTCTGTGGAAATTTTATTGAACCCTGTACTGGCAAAGATGTTAGAATGTTAACTAAATTTATTGATGCTGTCTTATGACAAACTAAAAATTCCCTGCTGCTCCAAATCTTATATGAAAGCGTTCTTATTATAAATGTTGACATAGGAATTGTGCATTGTCTGTTCATTAATATGTCTAATGTATTATGTAATGTATTTTATCTAATACATTTGTAATGACCTATGATCAAATAAAATCCTTGACTCTGATAGCTGAAGTTGCTAACTTTGTTTCTGATAGGTAATGAATCTTTTATATTCTTTCCTTATGCTTGTTAAAACCAGAAATGAGTCTTTGTCAGGTGTTTCTTTGTAAATCTGACTCGGGCATGCATTTTAGCCTTTGCCAGCTTACAGTCCTTTTTGAACCACCCTTTTGCATTCTGAGATGTAATTGGAGTCATATCCTTAAACACTTCTGTTTGTAAATTTTCAAAACAGTGTTGAATGGACACATAAAATGATTCAGGGTTCTTCTGATTCATAAACATATACCAATATAGATTCTACATGTACAAATCTATATTTACACATGCATTCTCCTTGACTTCCCATTCTCATCTTCATCTACATTTATATGCCAGCCTGGTGGCACTGAGGGTTGAGGCGCTGGATGCCACACCTCACACCATGCCGGCAACCTGGGTTCGTGAACAAGCCTGGGCCGTCTGGGGTCAGCAGGGGAGAGAGAGATGATTGAGCATCTGATGACTGCTCTCCTCTCTCAGGAGAGGGATCCAGGGTTTGCCTGGCACAGCAGCGACCCTCGGTGGAAGCTGGAGGTATCTGCACAACTTAGGGCTAAAGTAGTGGGACAAGAGCATCGGCAGATGTCAGGGGACATCATTGCACATTCAAGCTCAGGGGAGGGAGAGGGGTGGGGCAACCACAAGAGGAAAAACCACAGAGGACTGAGGAGGTGATGAGGACCTCAGGAGCCATCCCCACACATCCCCAACACCGGACTGCTGCACCAGGTGATCCCCAGGTGCCACCCATAGAAGACAGACCCTCTAATCTCAGAAAGATGCCGCCAAGGTAGGGGTGGTGGGCCCTCCCCCCTCGGGGGTGATCCAGGGGGTTGGGAAGTCTCTGTGGGATGGGATCACCAGTGGGAGTCTCAGTGGGGAGTAGCAGGGGATGAGCTGAGAAGGCACCTCTGAGAAATGCCTCAGGACAACGGTGAATAAAAAGAGTTTGAAAAAAAAATCGACATTTATTCGATCAGTCTGAATGCCTGGTTCATGAATTATGTGCAATTCCTCCTTTTTTGAATAAAATTCATCCAAGATCACAGGGAAATGGTTGCTTTCAGCTCTACTCTCTACTCCTAAACTATGATACATGTTAGTAGTCATAACAGAGGCTATTTTGCAGTCTATTATTGGCATTCCTAAAGGGGAAAAATAAGTAGCTCCACCTGCGTTATATCCATTAGTTCTCCCATTCAGGACCAATAATAGCTGATTAATCTGATTTATCAGATATTTACCAGTATTTGTTTAACATGTTATCCTTTGTGCTCTTGCTCAGTGTATATGCATCTTCAGTTATATATGTCTGTATTTATGCATCTTTCGAGTCATAGTAATTTCCAGTTCTTGTATTTGGATCCCCATTAGTATTGCAATACTATCCATATCAGTCTCATTTTATTGCGTTAGATACTGTAGAAGAGTTTTTCCATATGTTTTCCTTTTGTGATGTACCATTGCTGGGGGGAATGTCTGCATTTACAATAATGTAAAGCATGGATCCATATTTTTTTGTATTCTTTCGGTAACCGGGTAAAGACCATTAGGCATGAGTGCTTGTTTTCAGGGGGGAACCCGGAGCACTGGGCAGGTTAAAGGGGAACAGTCAGCACAGTGGAATCCTCACTCAAGCGTGGGGTGCTCCAGTGTGTACTTTGTGTGCAAAACATGTGGTTTACTTACTGTTGACTGTAGTATTATAGATTATATCGGACTACTTTTGCTTAGTAATAGGTTGACATCTTCATTCACTACAAATCCCAGAATTCCCTGCAGCTGACATCAGAGCAGCGTGCAGCAGAGGAAGATTCAATAGCCTGTAGTGCATGTTAGAGCTTTTATTATCTCAGATCAGGTGTTTTCCAGAAATGCTTTTCTCCAGGGGCTAAGTACAGTCCTCTGTGACTGTACATACCCTGTGGAGGACAGCGGGACCAGAAAGCAAAAGATCAGGACTAGATATTGAAAAAGGCACAAAAGAAGAGTGCAAAGGTTTGTACTATGAGTGCACTTGTGCCTGACCTGGAGTTTGCTTTATTCAGTTGACTAGTGCACCAGTGGTATCCCACTGAATATCAGCCCATGTCAGCGTAGCACTAAGTCAAGTTGTACTGCTCTGACATGAACCTGGGCTGTATCCAGACCATTGGGAACTGTGCCTCAGGCCGGATAGTGCTGGGAGCCATGGCATGATATTCAGCCACAAAATGCCAATTAGCCCACTAGGCATGCCCATTATGGGTGCATTTGCATCGGAAGTGGCAGCCTGGTAGTACCTGACCTGACATCATCCCTGGTGGCTAGCAGCAACCCCTACTCCCTCATACACCTGTCTCAGTCTGTTACAATGTTGCCCTGGTGTCTAGAGGCACCCCCACACACCCATCCCAGTCCATTGCCATGTTGCCCTGTTGTCTAGTGGCACTCCAACCCTCCAAACCCCCATCCCAGTGCAACAATACAATATAAATATGAATATACATCCTTGACCAAATATTTGTCAGCAGACGTTCACCCCATAATTCTAGGCAGCATATCATCCATCATCTGTGAACATGTGGGCATTTTCATTGGTCCAAACAGTAGTACTAGAAACTCTTATAAACCTTCATTAGATATTCTATAACAGTCTTGTTGCTTGAGGAATCTGACAACATTCACTTCCCAAATTAATAGCTGAAAAGACCTTCACTGCCATGAGTGTATCAAACACATTTGGAATGCTCTGTGACGGGCATCTCCAGATTGTTTGAAGTTAGCATTTACTTTGCAGTAGTCAACACACAACTGTGTTGTTCCTTCTTTCTGTGGCATTAACACCACTGGCGACGACCGAGCTGACAGTGATGGACTATGAGCCCCTCCTTAATGACCCTCCCCTCACTACGCTGTGAAATTACTGTTTTTTTATCTGCTGGATGTACATATTGTCTGCAATGCACTGGCTGATCATTTCCAGTCTCAATTGTGACTATATCAGGTTGGTCTTGCTGCCTTCTCTGTAAGATCTCGTCTCTCGCACTCTCTCTCTCTCTCTCTCTCTCTCTCTTTCTCTCTCTCTCTCCCCTCTCCCTCTCTGTTTCTGGCACTGTTTTCAACTGATTTGATGCTCACTGACTGATAAAGACAATCATGTCCTGCAAGATGTCTTCTGGATCTGGAACAAGTGGCCAACTGCTGCTTATCCTGTGTCACTTCGGGTGTTTCTTTCTCTGTCACCATCTACATTGTGTCTTTTATCTTCTTGCATCCTGTCTATATCTCCTGGACATGTCACTGTGCTATGGCTAGGTAAATGGCAAGATTCAATTCTAATATAATGCTTGTTCTGACCATGACCTCACAGGGGACTCAAAAATGAAGGTATAACCATTCCATTGCCACCTCAGTATGATTAGATAAATCTCTACACCACAACCAACTCAGCTACACACTCACTAACTCCCTAGTGTCCAGTGATATCCCCTACCTGCTGAGCACCCATCCCAGTGCTACCACTAAGAAGACCTCCCCCCAGCTCTGGCCTTCTGGCCTGTATAGGTCACTGCCCCCCCAGCTGTCTTGTGGCATCCCCATCTCCTGGCCCATGTACCAAGCCAGTCCCTGGCATCCACTAGTATCCCCCAGACCACTGGTTGTCACATGGACCACTGAACAGTGGTGGTTCCATAGCCCCCACCCACTCTCCCCAAAATGAGGGGGTCCCCCCTGCATACGGTCACCAGGTACCACTGAATGCAGCTCCTCCTGCTGCAGCTGCTGCCGATGCAGTAAAAATTACTTCCCAGCTTTTTGCGAGTTGTGGCCAGACCGATGGCTTTTAAAACCTGCCCACAAACTCGAATCTTGCATCCCAGGTTCTGATTGGCTGGAATTGATCTTGTCAGCTGCTGATGCGGCCAACCAAACTCTTCCTCCTCAAGCCGGCCTGAAAAGCTCTTCCTCTCAGGTGCCATGGGTGGGACGGTCCCTTATGCTGCTGAAAGCAGCTGAGCAGTCCCCTCTTCTCTCTCCACCAATGGCCACCGATGCGACCACCAGCTATTTTGTTAATCCATCCAAAAAGTTGATTTCACACAGCAACTGAGCCATTCTGCGCCACAGGTGTGAAAACACAGTTCAGGCAGGATGTGAAAAATGACAGCTGTAGTGATCATGAGGAGGTGTGAAAAAAATGGCAATGTTGAAAATCTGGAGTGAAAATATTAAAAATTGGTGAAGTTACATGCATTGTGCAAACTGCACAACATACACTCTTTTGTGACTTTTTGCACCAAATTTTCAACCTGTGCTTTTTGGGACCTTCCCTCATGACTACTGGTACTGTCATTTTGTTAATCGGTCCCGAAAGGTGATTCCGCACAGCAACCACAAAATCAACATTCAGGATCAAGTAATGAAATGACAATGCCAGTGTTCATGAGGTGGGGTTCCAAGAACTCCAAATTGAAAATTTGGGATCAAAATTCCTAAAAATGGCTGAGATATCAACAGAAGTTGAAAACCCCACTGACATCCATTATACAGCTCACCCTGATTCCTTCAGTTCCCAGTTCAACTTTGAAGAGTGCAGATGTCCGGTTCAGAGAAGATCGCAGCTGCCGACCTCAGAGAGTAAGTATGGGATGGGGGTGCAGGGAGGTGGGTGTGCAGAGGGGGTCAGGATGGGGAGGGATGGGGATATGACGAGCTACCATTTTCTTTCTTACAGGTTTAAAGTAAATGTTGGGGGACAGTTTTCTTTTTTGACAGCTTAAAAAAAACAATATTTTGGGACACTGGGACTGGAATTCCCAGTGTCCCTGAGTACCGGGGGGGAAGTTTACTAAAAAATTCTGACACGGGGATTGAGCACCCTGTCGGCAATGGACATATATGGGCTTTAGGGGGGACATCTGACACCGGGAGTGGGTATCCCAGTGTCGGAAACATAGCAATAACAAGTTAAATATTTTGGCATACTGGGGTGGGCTCCCAGTGTGCTACAGAAGTGGAGGGGGAGATAAATCCTGACACGGGGATTGGGCACTCTGATTCTGGTGAAAAAATGAGCAGGATTCTGCATCAAAAATTTCGATGCAGGATTCTGCATCGAAAAAAAGACGTTGGGGGACTGTTTTCTTTTTTTCAGGTACATTAAAAAAGGACATTTTCAGACACTGGGGGTGGGCTCCCTAGTGTCCAAAGCTACTGGGGGGGTTGAGGGGGTAAAAGTGTAAGTGGCTCAGCAGGTAGCACACTCGCCTCTGAGGTTGGGAGATCAGAAGGCTGTGGGTTCTATCCCCACATCAGGCACGTGGGTTAAAAATCCCAATACTGACACTGTAGTGCAGCATGAGGGGGGTGCTGCGTTCCTGAAGTGCCGTCTTTCAGATGAGACGCTAAACCAAGGTCCCATCTGCCTGTTCTGGTGGTAGTTCAGGTGGATGTTAAAGATCCCATGGCACTTCTCGAAGAGAGTTTTTGTTAAATATATTGGACTTCATTACAGCAAATTAATCAGTACAAAATAAACAGAAAAAAGGAAAAAAAATTACAAATATATATATATAATATGAAAATTTTCCAGAAAAAGAAACAAAAGTAATAATATACATGAAGCATGCCTACTCCATCCCTACTATTATATATAGTTCAGTATCTTCAATCCTTAATCCCGTGCTCACAATGGATCCATAAGTGAGATACTTTTAGTCTGTCAAAGTAAACCATGTCTTCCTGATTTCATTTCTGCATAGCTTTTCTTATATTTGTTAAAACCACCACCTGCAACATCACTAGGGTTACCACCTGTCCCTATTTTCTCAGGACAGTCCTGATTTGGGCAGCTGTGTCCTGCAAAAAAACATGAAAAATACTAAATGTCCTGACATTATAGCAGAAAAAGTATTTTCTAACTTTCCTCGAAATGCTGCAAAACAACATAATACCTTAACTAAAATACCTTAAAATGACATGAAACACTAAAAACAGCTAAAAAACTACAACACTTAGTGCTAATTCTGATTATTTAGACAAAACATGTCTGTTGTTTTGGTCGAGACTACATATTGTCCTGAGAAAAATCATGTTTCAGTAAGAAATGTCCCACTTTGGGCTTTTTAAAAGGTGGTAACCCTAAACATCACCTTCTGCTGTAATACTAAGATACATCTTGCTTGCCACAGATAATAGTGAATTATCGCTAACACCACATATAATGTATCCTTATGATGTTTACCAAAAAGTCTTGGACATGTACCGTATAAAATTTGTGAATAATCTAGTTGTCTAAATAACGGTTCATTCCATTCTGTTGCCAGCAGATCCCAAAATGCCTGTGTGTAGCTACAGTCTATAAACAGATGCTGCTGCATCTCTAGTACCCCTACACATGCTCAGCATCTCCTCTAGCCCTTTATGTTTGTTGTTACCTTTCACACTGAGCCTTCCAAAATTTCCCAACCAGACTCAGTCCCAAGCATATTTGGGGATTCTTGGATTAGATAACTGTTTTAATACCTTCCGTTTATGTGTAGCTGAACATTGTGGAAAGTCTATTGGTTCATGGCTTTCCAAGGGCAAAATAAAATTATATAATGCTTTTCTATCTCGAGTTAACATATCCTTAGGTCCTAACTCCCACTTGATTGCCCATTTAATACACTCTAACCCATATACAGGTATTTGCAGAATTTCCCCTAACATTTTAGGTTCCTTTTGTTCCCAGACAGAGAGAGAGAGAAGGAATTAACCAATAATCTATCCAGGGTTTCCATATTTTATCACCTGGCTTTAATCCATGTCCCAAATTTTAACTAAAAAAAGTACTGAAAAGGAACACAAAGGGGTTCACCATTCCGATATCTCCCTTAGAAATAGATCTGTACGTAAAAGTTCTTTTAATGGGGATAAGTCTTTACCTCCAGAATGCCTGAAAAATACAGAATAAAGGTGAGTTACTACTTCTTGAGGTGGTGGGAAAAGATAGCTAAGATAAAGAAACATGGACAGTAACAAAGTTTTTATCAGCCAGACTCTTTTCTTTTTTCCAATTTGTTTATTTCTCCAACCTGTAACAATCCTCCGCTCAGCTCTTACAAGACCAATTTCCTAGTTGTGTACATGTGCATCTTGGGATCCGAAAAATATTCTCAAAATGTTCATAGGCTCCTTAGTAATGCAAATTCCTCTAAGGAGACCTGATATTGGGATGGGGTGCTACCCAGAGGGATGCCTCAGCTTTTGCTTTTTTTAATTTTAGAACCAGATATAGCTGAAAAAATATTTATTACTTGCAATAATCAATCAATCAATCAACTAACTTTATTTAACCAGGCATATTTATTTTTTTAATTTTTATTTTATTGAAATCTAGGATTACAAATACCTTTGAGCAAGAACTGCTCGTTTACAAAGGTTCCACGTCGAAGGAATGGGGGGTATATATACATACAAAGGTCAACATAATAATACGTAGTTACACAATAACAAGAAGGCATATAACACCATTGAGCAAGCTCATTTTCAAGGTGGTTCTGGACATTAATTCGATACAATACAGAAAATACAGTAAGCAAAAGGGAGAACAAAAATATAGTACAGATATGGTAGCCATCAAAGTAGCAACAGAGAGCAGGTGTAGACCAAAGGAGGCATATACATAAGGTCTAACATAGTTACATACAATAATTTCCATCATGGTTACAGGAGCATAAAGATTGCTGTCCTAGCTGTTACCACTAATTAGAAGCTAGTGTCTTTATACTGAAAGCAGGGAGAGAGGGGAAAGAGCGGATAAGGGAGGAGAGAGGGAGCGAGAGTGTGCTAGGAAAGGGGAATAGATTAGGCTGAGTTTAGGGGAGATAAAAGAACTAGTAAGTGCTGGGGATCCCTGCTGGGGGGGCGACAGTTGGACTGCAAGATTTGAGGGACCAGTGGCTAAGGTAAAGATTCATCTAAAGCAACTGCATGTATCCTTCAGCAGGTCCCTTATCTGTGTTTTGAATGTGAAAATGCTAGGAAGCGCAGAAAGCTTTAAAGATTTTTGCATAGTATTCCAAAGTGTTGGCAGAGAAAAACTGATTGCTGCCAAGCCAAAGGTTGTTTTCACTCTAGGAATCTGGAAGCAAATCATGGAGAAGCATCTCAATCCATAAGATCCCTTGGCACGTTCAAAGAAGCGTAAGATGTATGTAGGGAGATTATTGGATAGCGCTCTAAACATCCAAAGGAGAGTGTTTCTTTTCCTCCTGGTTGAGAGTGAGGGCCATCCCAGCTCCTGGTATAATAGACAGTGGTGAGTGCGACGGGGTAGGTTAAGGATAAATCTTAGGGCCTAGTGGTAAAGGGTGTGAAGTTTGTTGAGCGTCGTTGTGGGGTAATGACTGTAGAGGAAGTCAGCGTAGTCCAGTACAGGTAGAAATGTGGATTGTACTAGCCTCTTCCTGGCTTCTAAGGTAAGCAGATGTTTAAGGCAATAGAAAAGGCCTATCGCTGCCTTAGTTTCTTCGAGATTTCATGTAGGTGGCAAAGGAAGTTGAGCTTATTATCCAACCAGAACCCTAGGCATTTAAAAGTATCAACTATTTCTAGGGGTTCATCTAGCAGCGTTAGAATCTGGGGGATATGTGTAGATCCAGAGGCAGACTTTGGCAAGAGAATCATGGTTTTAGTCTTTTTGGTGTTAAGGAGAAGCTTATATTTGATGAGGTTATATTGGAGAGTGGTGAAATCTTGCTGAAGGTTCACATGGGCCAAGTCCAAGGATGAGTTAGTGGTGTAGAGTACAGTGTCATCTGCAGATAAGTGCACAGTGGCTGTGCACAGGTGCAAGTCCAGGTTGTTGATGCAGATTACAAAGAGGATTGGACCCAGGATGGAGCCTTGTGGGACACCTCATAAGAGGGGTTTTTGTGGGAACAGATCACCTATAGCTTTGACTTGCTGTAGCCTGTTGGTTAGGTAGCTGGTGAACCATTTGATGGCAGATCTATTGAGACCGATATTACCCAGATCATTAAGCAAGATGTTGTGATCCACAGTATCGAAGACCTTGCTAAGATCCAGGAATAGGGCAGCTACATACTTCTTGGAATCCAGGCAATTTGCCAATCGGTGGATACTTTTGCTAGGGCTGAAACAGTGCAATGTTTGGCTCTGAAGCCAGACTGAGCCGGATTTAGCAAGTTATTTCAGTCTAAATGTTCTCTGATCCGGGCATTGACAATTTTCTTGTGTAGTTTTGAGAGGACGGGTAGAATAGAGATAGGCCGTTAATTGTTCAGATCACTTGGATCCCCAGATCTGAATAAAGGTAGGGATATGTGCAGTTTTCCACAACACAGGTAACTCGCCCTGTTTGAGGGAGGTGTTGAATAAATGGGTGATGAGGGCAGTTAAGTAGAAGTGACCGAGTTTTAGGAAGTAAGGTTTGATATTGTCTGCACCGGCACTCTTTTTAATATCCAGGGACAGGAGAAGGGCCTCAACTTGTTTAAATGTGACTGTTACAAAGCTGAAGTTGGCAGGATGTGGTAGGTTTGGGTTGAGGTTAGTAGTATGGTTAGCAGTAGCATCCCCAGGTGGGCTGAGATTGTTGATGGGCGAGGTGTCAAAGGCAAGCCCTGCAGTGGCAAAGTGTTCATTGAGCTGCTCTAATATAGCAGCTCTGTCTGTGTAGGTATTTTCTGCAGACACAATTTTGGTTGGGAGGGGTGAATCGGTAGTCTGAACTTCAACCCCCTTAAGAATGTTCCAAAATTTGGCTGAGTTCTTTTTGTTGTTTTCTAGTTCAGTTTGGTAATAGCTGGCTTTTTCAGACCTAATTAGTCTGGTGCAGACATTTCTAGAAGTGCGAAATGCCAGCCAATCTGTTTCTAGGTGAGATTTCCTTGCTTTTTTCCACCAAAAATCCCATATCCTTAAGTGCTTTCTTCAGGATGGGAGAAAACCAATAATACAGATTTGGCCATGCTTGTACTTAAAGAAAACACTAAATCATCTGCGTATGCTAGGACTTTAACCACTGGGGGGCAGGGACTGACCTTTAGGCCAATAATACCACTATTCTGTAACATTAATCTTATAAAAATATCCATTCCAAAAGAGAATAACAAGGGACTTAGGGGACAGCCCTGTCTTATATCTTTACATACCATAACTTTATCCCCATACCACCTATTAACATTCGGGATCAAATAAGCATCTGTATATAAATATCTAATCCAATTGATAAATTTGTTAAGAAGCCCATATGCTTCTAAAACTGAAAATAAAAAAATCATGTGATAACCTATCAAAGGCTTTTTCTAGATCTATGCCAATTACTACCTATTTCTTCTTGAAAAAACATCTCCCTTAGCATGATACGGTTATCATATTGCTGTCCACTTGCTATAGCACAAGTCTGGACTTTGCTAATCAAATATGGCGCTACTTTAGTCAATCTTGCAAGTAAAATTTTAACTAAGATTTTAAAATCCATGTTAATGAGGCTCAGGGGTCTTCAATTTTTAATATCTTCACTGGCTCCTGTTTTGTGAATTAAGACCAAATTTGCCTCTTTCATCATAGGGGCAAACCTGGCTTCTTTCATCATATAATTGTACAAGAGCGTTAATACCGGAACAAGCTCTATTTTAAAGTGTTTATAGAATCCTGCTCCAAGGTCATCTGAACCAGGTGCAGAATCTGTTTTTAACTGTCTTGTAGATTGGCAAACCTCATTCTCTGATATGTCATGTGTCAAAAGAGCAATGTCCTCCTTTGCTACCTGTAGTAAATGTAAATCTGATAATAGATGTCCTGTATTTTTACAAACTAATTTCTCTTTAAACATAGCTTTCAAGTGCTCAACAACAATTTGTAGCAAACCCTGAGGTGTAGTAACCTTTTCTCCTGTAGTAGTAACTCAGTAATAATTCGAGCCTCAATTCTGATTTTATAATCTTTATAAGGATCAATACAACCCTTTTATTTTGCATCCCAAACCTGGCTTCTTGCCCTAATGATCAGGCTCTGTTACATTGGAGTGTTTGCATTTGTTTTCTAAGGATTTGGATTAGTGAGCTAAAATCTTTGTATGTTCTGTTAAAGAAATTATGTGCTGTAACTTCTGTCTAAGATTTAAATAGTTTAAGTAATTTTTGTTACTTAGATATTGGCACTTTTTCTGAAAGAGTTCTCGCCAGGAAGATTTGTTATCTCCCCGCCATGCGGTTATATCTTGGTAGCATTCCACTACTGATATCCTAGCTGTCCAGTTCTGTTGCCATGTCCATTGTATTCTGGGATCCGTAAGGAGGGATTAATTTACTGCCATTTATTTTTTCTGCTCCTAGGGGCCTCTCTCCATGTAATCCGTGCAATTAAAGCAGCGTGATCAGTAAATTCCAAAGCTTGAGTGGTTATATGTTGTACTTTTAATGTTTTTGAAATAAACATGTAATCTATACATGTTTTAACAGTACCTCTAAAGTATGTGAAACCACCTGAAGGATACAGGCACCTATAGGCATCCATTAGGACTGTGTCTTGCACTGTTTGACATAATGCAACGGAATCACAAAATAGCTTGGTTGTCTTCAAACCTCTGTCAAAAGTTGTAAATCACACTTAAAGTCCCCCATCCAAAGGACTAATTTAGATGTGTAAAGATAGGGCTGTATATTTCTAAATAATTCCTTTCTGAGGGCTTTTGTTTGGGAAGCATATGGGTTAATTAATCTAAACCGTTCCTGAAAAAAAGAAATATCCAATAAGAAAGCTCAACCTAAATACATTTTTACAATCCAAGTGACTGTTAATGCTTTATTAGGAAAAAAACTCCTAACCCATCACACGTATCTAATCCTATGGACCAAAAATTAGGGCCTAAACTCCATAATCGAGAAGCTTGCTGAAGTTCCCTGTGGGTTTTCAGTCTGGTATCAACTACACAAATTATATCACTTGTCCATTCTTGTAAAGTTAGCATAGTGCTAGTAAGTTTTTTTTTTCCCCTTTTGTGCTGTTTACATTAACTACAGTGATTTTTAAATGGTCGTTAAGATTGTAGGGTGGTGTTAGACTCATTAATGTAAGGCGTTTTCAGTTTCTGACTCTGCCTAGTGCACTTAGCAACTGAATCTTGGTCCCTCCCTTGCTCCGTATCTGTATTAGAGATAACTGAGGATGACTCTGTTTCGTCCTCCTCGGAATCCCCTTCCCATTTTCATCAGCGTACATTTTTTTTCTGATTTCCATGACTCAGGTGATACAGGGACTTCTTTCCCACCCATCTTCTTCAAAACAACTTTCCCAAGTCTAGTCCTTTTTTTCTGCATGGTGGTTTTAAAGGCCATCTCCGGTGGTGGTGATGGGGGGGGCATAATGCCCGCGGAACTATCTACAGCCGCTTGATTTATATTAGGCTGAGGATCTGGTGCCCTAGGTTCTGCAAGATCTATTTCTAAAGGAGTGTCCACTATCACTACTTTAGTATCAACAGGCCTGCCTGAGGTAGCTGGGTGTAGTTCTTTGGTCTGGCCAGCTTTTTCTACTTTTTCAGCGGTTATTTTTGCTTGCTGCTTCTGTGCTGAATTAATAAGTCCCTCATGAGAGGGGCAATCATCCCAGTTATGTGAGGCCCATTGGCATCGCCCATATGCATGGCCAGTTTGCTCACATAAGTTAGATTTGAAGAGGTTGAGGCATTTGCTGGCTGAATGTCCGAACGCTAGACAGTGGCTACATTTAACTGAATCGGAGGCCAAGATCAAATGTGTTCTTGCTCCACATTTAAAGCATGACCCGGGCTGTCCTGCATAAAAAATTATACCCCACCTTGGCCTAAATAAAAGGTACTCAGTAGGTGTTCCAGAATTAGTCGTAATAAGCTTGACCCTCACCCTCCAGCCCCCAGCCCAGATTTCCTCACTATCTGAGGTGGGGATAGGCCTATTGAAGACCTCACACCGCTGACGAAGCCAGAACAAAATGTCTTTGATGTTGACCCCTTCGTTTTTAAACATAATGGTAATGTTTTTTGCTGCTGGCTTCGTCGGCGGTATAATGTGAAAAGGGGACCATAAAGGGGTGTTTTTGAGTTTGTTATATTGTGCCCAAAAGCCATCTAAACTTGATATATTTTTAAAACTAACATCATAGTTAGCATTCCTCAAACTGATTAATGCAAATATTTCTGAGGAAAAAATTTTTAAAGATCCCTATAATAAAGTTTTAGCAATGAACGACCGGTCTGGTGGGTCTATAAATCCCCCTTTGTATAACAACCTCACAGGATTCCTACAAGGTGCAAGCTCTCCTCTACTTTGAAAAAGTTCAGAAAGCTTAAATGCAGCATCCAACCCCCCATTGTTCAACATGTGTGGTTGTAGGCCTAATCTAATCGGGCCTTCTGGTTCAAAAGTATCACTCTGTGGCAACCTAGAATCAAGCAACACATTTACATTAGAGTCAGAAATATTACCCCGTGGCACATTGGAGCTCTCCCTGTCTTCATCATTGGTGGCCACTGTCCTGTTGGAGGTAGACAACATTTTCTTATATGTAGGATCATTAGTGTCTGGAATCCACTGTCCAGCTAAAGTTTTCTCCCAGCCTGTATCATGCAGCGCTTGCTCCAGAGACCAACTAGGGCCTCCAATATCAGAAATAATTTGATCCTTTCCAAGACACATAGTATGTTCCACAGTTGGGCCAGATGAATTTTTGCTCCAGCCTCGCTGTGAGCGATCTTTCTGGAAGGTATACTCTGTATTAGACCCGACTTCTGGACCCTTGGGATTTATATTTACCGAAGTGTTTGCTGAATGGCCTGGTCCCAGCCGTTTCGGTTGTTGTTTATTTTCCTGATACAGTTTTGTTCTTGGTGCAGGCTTTGGGCGCATGACTGCATTGTCGTTTTCACTGACAGCCTGTTTTTGCACTTCACTTTCAAGCTCCTTGTTTTCGCTTTGTGGAGCCGCTGGTACTGCCACATCAGCAGTCTGCTGACTCATATTACCACTGACAGCCAACTTCAGGGCTGTGACTGATACTATAACAGTGTCCGCTACAATTACATCAGTTATCGGCAGCTTTTCTTTCTGAGGAGAAGTTACATTTTGTACTAAGTTTGAAGTTGTACCTTCAGACTGAACTTTCTCAATACTTTCGGCAGGTAATGACTCCACAAAAATAAAGCGGCTCTCTATTTTCAGATTCCAAAGTCGTTTCAAAGTCCATAATTTCTTCCAAGCATCCTGCAGTCACTAACTCTGCATCTACCGCCACTTGTAATTGTGTGTTAGGAAAGGAGGCCTGCTCTCCTGCACAGACAGCATCTTTCTCCTCTGATGTCTCCTCCATACTGGCCATCTGGAATCGATGGCCAAGGGGTCTCCCTGCTGGCTAGTAGGGGAATTTCCCCCGGTGCCCTGGCTAAATTTCCCCATTCACTAAGAATGCCACCAACAGCTTAATCTGGTTCAAGGTCAGTTGGCGTTCATCTGTATCCCCCTCCCCCAGTTTGTGCCGGAAAATAGGCAGAATTTGTCTAGTGCACTTACCCAGTCAACAAAAACTAAATAAATAAAAGCTGACATGGGGATTGGGCCCCCAATGTCAGCAGGTTTCAAAAATAATGGGCTGCTGGAGGGGTTTATCCAACATCGGGATGTCTGAAAATACAAAAATTACAAAACAGGGAAGGACGATCAGAGGGTGGGGGGGCAGCTAGACACCAGGGAATTAAGCCATAATGCATGGCAGGGCATGTGTTGTTGTGGGATTTATACACACTTTGTGTGGTGTGTCACGAGGCACAGCCAAATGACTTTAACTACACAAGAAGTGTGTAAATTCCACTACTGCACATGCCCTGTAGTGCATTATTGCAATTATAAAATGAATCTGTTATTAAAAATTAAAAATAAAATGAATTAGTTTCAAAGAAAGTAAACATCTGATTACCAGGATCTTTGCCGGTTGTCTGTTGCAGGATTTACACATGGTCATGTGACATGTTTTGACCAATGAGGTTACAGGATTTTCTACACCCATTTTATAAAGAATTTTAAAAGGGATTGCAAAAAGGGATTTTAAAGTTTAAAAGTGCTGTTGTTTAAGTAAAAAAAAAGGCATGGGCAGGTAGAGGATGTCCCCCTAACCAAAACACATGCCTTGGTTTTCAGAAAAGATGACTGTGGGGCAAGTTGTGAGATATAGCTATTCTAATTAAATGAATGTAAACACTATTGTTAGAGTTGATTTATCCAATATAAGCAGGTTGGCCAGATAAATGATAATATTAGGAGGTCCCTGATGACACAGTGGGAGGCAATAGACCAAAAATAAATAACTATGGGTTTTAGCTTCATCTACAGGCCTTCTTTTAATTGTTTGCAGGATATGCAACTTCCATCCTGTATAGCCACTGACAAAGTATACACTGTAATACATGTTCCTTTATGAACACCCCATATTTTTGTAACTGATGTACCATATATACTCCCCTATAAGTCAACCTCACATGTAAGTTGACCCCCTTTACCTGGTCAATTCTAGCAAAATTACAGACATTATTTTGCTGCCCAAATTGGATGGACAAATCTGGTTTGTGACTATGAGACACAGAATCTGTCATTGTGGCCAGAACTGGACACAAAATCAGATGTCAGTTGAAAAATTCCTTACCATTTTAAACCCAGCAGATAGGTCAAAATCACAGGTAAGTCAAGCCCCACTTCCTAGGGGCCTATTTTTAGCATCACAGACTAGACTAGTACATGAGTATATACAGTAATTGCTTTTTTCCACAGCTTATTGTAAGCAGGTACCCCATGACAATGAAGTATTTTATGGGACTATCCTGCTATCATGTTGTATTCGAACTTTAAATAATTAAAATAAATAATACCATGGAGTGAATACACTACCACCAACTTCAAGGCAGGAGACCCACATTGCTTACCTGGTTGGCATGTGAGGTGCAGGGACTATAAGGCTGCCCACATGATCCAGTATTTTACTTTTCTTCATACTAACATACTAAAATGCCAGCAGAATAGGCCTAACGGTCTTTCGTGTCTGCTCGTTTGGCCAGCCCCCACCCTGGGTGCTGACCTTGCTGCCCCCCTCGCCTTCTCTGGCTTCTCCCTTCCCAGTTCTGGATATTCTTGCTGCATTGGATTTTGCTTCCAGAACCCTTCCCCTGTACCTGTCCTAGCCCCTCTTGAACCCCTCCACTGTCTCTGCCTCCACCAGCCCCCTAGGCAGCACATTCCATGGCTCCACCACCCTCTCAGTGAAGTAGCACCTCCTCCTTTCTCCCCTGAATCTTCCCCCCTCCAGCTTCCACCCATACCTTCTAGTGGCCCCCTCCTCCTTCCTTCGAAGCACCCTGACTGTTCCTCCCCTATTTACCCTCTTCATGTACCTGAAGACCTCTATCATATCCCCATCCCTTCTCTCTTCCAGTGTGTACATATTTAGCTCTTCAAGCCTCTCCTCATAAGTCCTGTCCCCCAAGCCCCAAATCATTTTGGTTGCCCTCCTCTGGACCCTCTCCAGGAATTTAATGTCCCTCTTTAAGTGTGGCCTCCAAAACTGCACGCAGTACTCAAGGTGCAGCCTCATCAAGCAGTTATACAGAGGGAGTATCACTTCCCTCCTTCTGGAGGTGATCCCCCTAGCGATGCATCCCAGCATCCTGCTGGCCTTGGCTGCTGCCCTCCTACAAGTCTCAGAGTTGTTCATCTTGACATTCATCACCACCCCCAGATCCCTTTCAGCCATCGAGACTTGTAGCATTTCCCCCCCCCCAGGGTGTACACTTGGCCTGGGTTTCTGGCCCCCAGGTGGAATACCTTGCATTTCCCTGCATTGAACCTCAGCTTCCACTTTCTAGACCATCTGTCCAGAGCCTCCAGATCCCCCTGTAGAGCCACCATCCCCTCCTCCCCATTCACCACTGCCCCCAGTTTTGAGTCATCCGCAAAGAGACTCATCTCACTCCTGATTCCTGTCCTTATGTCAGAGACGTAGGCGTTGAACAGGAGGGGCCCAAGGACTGATCCCTGTGGGACCCCACTAATGACCCTCCTTGGGGATGAGACTATCCCGTCAACTACGACCCTCTGGGTCTGGTCCTGGAGCCAACTGCCTATCCATGTTATAGGAACTCCATGCATAGACTACAGATCAAACCTCACTGACTAATGTCATTTGCATGTTACCACTGAGTGACTCGCCAGTACATTTGTTATAGTAACCAAGTTAAATCCTGATCTGTGCAGCAGTGAAAGAGTAAAAAAAAAAATCAACTATCCAATTGATCTCTGAACAGATAGCTCTCATACAGAGATCTCCAATTTTAAACTCCCCACTTTCCTCAAAATGAAGGAGGCCCGTACTCCCACTGCTTTTGTGTCCTTTTATTATGTGTTATAATTCCTACAGTGCATGATGTAGCATCAAAGGAAATCTTTATGTGCTCAGAGTAAAATCATACCAAAGGAAATCATCACTTAGCCTGTAAGGTTTCTGCACTCATATATGCAACCAAAAGATTATGAGTAGGGGCTGCACAGTAGGATTCAAACCTTCAGTGCGCAGGAAAGTACCTTACTGCAGCCAGACAAAAGGAGCAAGTCTCCAAGGAGACTTGATTATACTAAACCTGAGAAATCAAAATGTACCTAGGCTCTGTTCAGTACAATTTTCCAGTCTCTACCAATTAACATTCAGCTAACACAAAACAAATCTTTGCGCAGGGAAAGCCATGACTTTCACATAGCTGATGCATAAAGGGGAATGGGTCCATCCGATAGCCCAGTGTGTAGTGCATTATGGTCCCACACTGATGATGTGAATTTAGGGGCAGACTTGGTAACTAGCCAAGCAGTCTGGGGGGCAAGGAAGGCACTGATGCTTGGCAGCATTTCCAGCAGTGGGGGGATGGATGCCAGATTCTGCCACACTAGTGGCCCCTGTGGTGGACCAGAGAGCTTGCGCCTCCACAGGTGCATGCTATCGGCAGGCCACACCCACACATAGCTTGCCCCTCTTCCACAGAGGCATGCTACATGTCGGCATGGCTTGCAGGTGTGCTGCCTGGCATCAAGTGGCCAATGGGTCAGAAAAGGGAAGAAAATGGAAACCTCTATACCCTTGGATTCCCCCCATTTGGATCCCTGCTGGAGTGACACCATGGGGAGTGGTGGATAGGTTCAGAGGACCTGGAGATTGACTGAAGCAGGAGCAAGGAGGCATCTGGGGGCCAAAAAGCTCTATAAAAAAAGAAAGATGGAAAGAATAGTATATTCCCAATTCAAATTCCCTTTATCCTGGTCTCTTTCTCTGTGTCTATCTCTAGTATTTGTGTCTCCTTGTACAATAAAATCAGCTCTGTGTGTAGTAGGCCTTGTATTGCACCACTATAGGTGCCCCAACCTGTGACACCATCAGCTGGAATGAGTCAGTGGCTCCGGATGCTGACACAGCTAGTTGAATGGGCTGCTACATTGCTAAACATGGAGCAGCTCATCAAAGTGTTCAGTTCAAAGCAGCAACTTAGGCAAGTAGCAGCATCAGCGTCAGGCACCACTGACCGATTAAACTAATGACAGCCACGATCAGCGCAGCAGCAGCAAGGGCATGGCAGGGACTTTATACAGAACTGGTTTTAAAAACCAGAGAAGCAGAAAACAAAACAAATAAATAAATAAAAATATATAGAAAAAAAGCAGATGGTTTACAGATATGCTCAGGGTGTACACAGATAGCAGTGCACTCAGTTGCAAATATTTCAAAGTGCTAGATTAATATGCAGTAAAAAGTGCGAGGATGTCAACTGACAAAAATTCACCGCCATTTGAACTTTGAATACTGGAATGCTTCCCTTTGCCTTTAAAGTGAATCTGTACCATTCTCAAATCACTCATTTTAAAACAATAATGCAGCAAAAAAAGCTTTTTTTTCCCAAAATGCATAGTTTCCAGCTTCAGTTAATGAAAATATTATCATGCACGTTGCATCTGCTTTCCTATGTAAGTCCTACTCTGTTCCCTATTTTTTAATCCTAGCCCCTTGTCAGTTTTACAATGCTTTCTATACCAAATGAAGCAGTCATTTTTTTTCTTGTGAGAAAGATAATTTAAGACATTTATAAAATACCTAAATTCTGGTAGAACTGGAGAATCATACCTGCAAATGAAACTGGAAGAAGTGTGAATTATGTTACAGTTGAAGAAAAGGTAGGGTCAATTTTTTTGCCTGGCTTTGTTGCGCTGCTGCTTTAAACGATACTCTAGTGATTCAATAACTGGGTCACGATTAGATTTAATTGAGTGTGTCTATGTAACATGTCATTATGTTTGTGTCTGCAAGGGTGTTGCATGTGTCCAACCTCATACGAGCTGTCCAAGCACACTGGCTATGAGCAATTCTTGTCACATACTGCTGCACCATATACACAAAGCAGGGGTTGTGACATTGAAGCGCAACCTTCAGATGATGACATCAGGTATTTTTTGAGATGTGCAAACTTGGCACCATCTGTCAAAGTGAGCATACCTACAGGCCATCTGATATGGGGGATGCCAGTATGGTGACATCTGACATGTATATTTCTTCTTGTACGCCAATTTAGGACCACGTCATATTATGAATTATAGAAATGCATCTTTTATTTTAATTACATTTCCACCTGGCTCTGGAAGAGACAACAGACTGGATGGGCCTTGCGGTCCTTATCTGCCGTCAACCTCTATGTTTCAGTGGCAATGTAATACTTGGTCAGGGTTTTTTCCTTTTCAGTCTTTGTTCTGGCGTTTATATATTTTATGATAACCACTTCAGCCAACAAGCTCATTTATAGAATGGCCCAGGTTATGATGGCCTAAATATTCAAAAGCACAACATACTAGGCAAACCGCTGGTGCAATGGTAGGTTTACCGCTTGCAGCACCAGCGACTCGGGTTTGGGAATGGACCCAGGTAACTGGAGGGCCGGCAGGGGGGGGATCAAGTGCCCAACGGTGGCTCTCCTTCTCCAGGGAGGGGAGGGTTGCCTGTCCTGCTATTCTACTGCCACCTGGGTGACCACGGGTGGTGGTGCAGTTGGGACAGTCCGTGGGAGGGGAGGACATAGGCCGGGAACTGGAGTGACTGCCCATCATTACGTGCTCTGCTCCTTGGCTCCCCTTGCATGCCTATGTCCTCAGGGAATGGCACCAGAAAACCAGGAAAACACCCCACGGTACTCACAGTAGATGGAGCTCCTGCCCCCAACTCCAATGCCCCTACTGGCACTAGCACCAGCATCCCCCAATGAAATATAGACACGTCGGGGTGTAAGGGCCCCACCCCGTACCTGCCTGGGGGGATCAGCCAAGGCTCCATGGGGGGATAGACAGAGCTGGTCACCAGTTAGAGGAGTGGAGATGTACAAGGCCACAGGAGACTCACGAAGAAAGGGGGGGTACCGCGGAGAGAAGGGGGCATAAAGAGAAAAATAAAAACAAATTTAAAAAGCACAACACCCTTAATATACATAAATACTGCTGTAATGTTACAAGCAATACACACAGGGACCTAGAGGTCATCCACTACAAATAAGACCCCCCAAAACTGAACACCAACAGAAGGAAGGCATTTTAAACTCAAGGGATAATAAATCTCTGGAATAGACTACCTTTGGAGGTAGTTATTAGTAAGGATAAACAGGACTTCAAACATAAACTAGATACAAATATAATACGGGGAGGTCTGCGTCTCTCATTATGGGTGAAAAGACGGAAGCACTCATGGGCTTACCACCTTTCTTCACTCCTGTACACCTTAATATGCACCTTAGTAACACATTCAATTTGCATGTTAGTGTGGGGATAGTATTAAAGGGAATCTACGCTATTCACTAACAATTGTTTTAAATGTTGGTGGAGTGTCTGTATTCCTAGCTGTAAACACATCGATCTTGTAGCTAGGCAAAACTCAGGCATGTTGCTAATAAACTGTTTTTTCTTCCCCCTACTGTTCCATTACGAATGCTGGTGCTGAATTGTTCTGTGACCATACCGTTTCAAACACCACAGCAATGACTGTACAGTCCACGGATATGCCAAATGCCAAAGGCAGTCCCTCCATGCCCCGCTTCTTGAGCTTTTCCAATAATATACACTTGGGTTTTTAGAACGATTACTACCACCCCTTGCTGATAAGGCATAACGTAATTGATTATTTTCCTTTTTCAGCCTACCTGCTGACATGATCAATAAACACATAATTAGTTGAAGCAGTATATAGATTCTAAATTAAAAGTAAACAATTACAGTTAGGCATAGGAGGGTGGATGTGAAGAGTGGGGGCCAGCAAAACGCTGACTAATGTTGGGAAATGGTCAACCTGAGCAAAGCTATACAAATCATTTTCTAATAGCAATATAATAATATGAAGTGTTAATATTAGGAGATAAATTGTGTAAATTGCACCAGAAAGATAATTGTATTCTGTTGTTAGCCTAATATACTGTATGTCAGGCTTGTGTATGGAAATTCATAGACTCAAAAGCCCTGTTGTACCACTGTAATGACATAGTTACTGTGGTAGAGTGACCTCTCACTGTATCACAACAGTTGCATCACAGAGCCAAGAATGTGCAGCACAGTAAAACAGCTGTGCAAACCTGAGTCAACATCACGAACAGCATGAGTTCACACAGCGCGTTTACTCATCGGACAGTAAGATGAGTAGCTAAAGACAGCGTATGACCGACCATATGCCATATAGAATAATGTATGGGCTACCATACTCAACATGACTGAGATTCCATTTCAAGATTATGATAACATCAAGGACCTCTTGAGCTTTTCTTTTAAGGTCCCTATGATGTCATCACCACCACTCAGTGGAAAAGCAGCCACGTAGTGTATGGTCGCCCATACATTAGCCTACGCATTTTATAATGAGGGTTCCTATTCATGACACCTACATGGTGCACTTAGGTGTCCAGTCGAAACTGTGAGAGCAAATACACGCAGTCAAAAAACGCATGTTCACAACAGTGATGCACAGTTTCAGATTTGGTATATATAATCTGTGTGGTTTTGTACTGACCGTGCATTGCTGTTATTGACTGTGTGGTTTTTGATGTTGCAGTCTTGACATAGCGCCGTGCACTTACAATCCACATAGGAATCACTAAGTCCATTTGTTTTGTGAGCCACTAACCTGACCTGTCCCCACACCTTCCACAGGGCTACACGGGTGGCTTAATTGAGGGCATGCTGTGGGTAAGACCATGATCTGGGGCATTCCTAATCCCCTTGTGCATGGTCACAAGCCCAAAAGCACCTCTCTCAGCTGCAGCTAGCCTGTATCCAACTCTCCTCCCTGCTCTGGCAGGGTGGCCGCACAGGGCCAATGAACAACAACATGTTTTGTTGTTTTGTTAAAAAGCCTGTTTCCCTACCAAGCACATGGCAGTCCTGAACACAGACTGGCTACCATATCCCATGATCCCCTGAAGCCATGGAGCAAGGGAATCCACTTCCTGGTTGGACCAAGCTCTCAACTGAAAGATCAATGCCTGGCAAACTTCTGCTCCCTGGGCCACCCACATATCCACTGTGCAGATGAGCCCATGGGAACAGGTTGGTTACAGTTAGTGATGTGCGTAGTTGAAAACGTTTGCTTCGTAAATTGATTCACGAACTCACTTCATTTCATGAAGTTAATCTGCATTGCAAAATCCAAATTCACAGTAAACTGATAACTTCAGGAAATGCGAAGTTGGCAACTTCACCAGTGAAGGTGGGTACAGAGGTGAAGTTTGCAATGTACTGTGGGACTGGAGATCACATGTTGCTGAAACAAGCTGTATGGGTAATGAGGGAAGTTTATAAGGGCCAATCTGTGGATTTACTCTACTCGGTTTCAGCAAGGCTTTCAACTCAGTGCCTCACAGAAGGCTGCTGAAGAAGCTAGAAGATCTGGGTGCAGTGAAGGACTCAGATGAGTAAGAAACTGGTTAAAAGGGAGACAGCAGAGGGTTGTGGTTAATGGAGTCAAATCAGAAGATAGGGAGGTCGTTGGTGAGATACCACAAGGATAATTCCTGGGTCCAGTCCTTTTCCGTGTGTTCATCAGTGACATGGTTGAACTCAGAGCAAGATGTGTCTCTTTGCAGATGACACTAAGCTCTGTGGCAGCGTGGACAGCGAGAAAGGGGTTGGTGATATGCAAAGAGACTTGAAAAGGCTAGAGAGGTGGTCAAAGGTTTGACAGTTGAAATTCAATAAAGGAATAATGCCTGACAGGGTGGGTGTTATGCTGGGATAACGTCCCACCTCGGGTGGTTGGGCCTGAAGCCACCAGCCAAGGGTGTCCAACACCGAGAAGGGATGTTATCACAGCATAACACCAACATCCTGCCCCACTGAATCATTTGCAGCCTTGTTATCAGTTGTTTATTTGACTCCGTTATATTATTTTTTTTCTCCCTCTTGTTGACAACCCTGCTTATTGTGTGATGTTGGTTGCTGGGTAAATACATAATTCAATGCATGCTGCTCCCCTACCTATTCCACCCTGTCTGTATATTTGCTATTTGTATATAAGATTTTGACTACTCTGATATGATTGCATTGTACATGTACATGTGTAACGTCTACTATTACTGTATCCTGCCTTTCCCTATTCCCTCAGGGCACATCTGGAATCGAGTGGTACACTGCTCAGTATGCCTTCCTGGTAAAACTCTTAAATAAATAAATACATAAATAAATAACACCAACCCTGGAGGGCATTATTCCTATTATACAATGGCTCATTGTTTTATACAGTAAAAAAAAAAAATTTAAAGAATTTGTTTCAGTGTTTAAAAATATTTTTTTTAAGAAAAGAACCAAACAATCTATGGGGTCATCATCTAAATGAGCAGCAGAGATGTTATGCCAGGATAACATCCCTGCTGTGATGGCCAACTGACCAATCAGGAGCCAGGATTCTTTCTTGCCATTGTATTACGCCAAATAGCGGAAAGTGAGGCACATAGGGAACAAGAGCCCCAGGAGAGCGTACTGGATGGGTGAGTAAAGCTGGGCATAGCCTCTGAGGAAAGAGACTAGAAGTCATTATCAGTGACTCCCTGAAACAATCAAGCCACTGTAATTAGGCCTACAGTAATGCAAACAGGATGCTAATAAGTATAGGAAGAGGTACTGACAGCAGAAGGAAGGCGGTATTACTACGTCTCTATAGCTCACTACTGAGGCCCCACCTGCTAGACTGTGCCCAGTTCTGGAGTCCTCATTTAAGAAAAGATAAGGATTGGCTGGAGACAATGCAGTGTACGGTGACCAAAGTGATTCAGGGCCAGCAGGGTAGATCTTACAATGATCAGCTCAAGGCACTGAACATGTACACACTGGAGGTTAGACGAGAGAGGGGAAATATGATAGAGACCTTCAAGTTCCTGAAAGGAATGAACAAGGTAAATTGCAAGGAACTATTTAGCATAAGTAGTGGATCAAGAACACAGGGGCATGAGTAGAAACTGAAAGGGGGGAAGCTCAGGAGGTAAGTGAGAAAGTGTTATTTTACAGAAAGGGTGGTGGAGATGTGGAACAATCTGTCAGCTGCTGTGGTGGGAGCCAAAGCTTTCAATGGTTTCAAACACGGCTGGGACAGAGTGAAGGGCTTAGTGATTGGTCAGGGTGGTAGCAGGTGCATTGTGAGGCATGCACTGCTGCTCAGTACAGTATCTTCATCCATCCAAAGTACAATGAGGTACTCACACACCCTTGTGTGCTTTGCTGCAGTTATAAAATGCACCCATGATGTCTTTCTGAGTGTATTACACATGCAAATTATCTACTTCCTCACCTCCTCCCTTCCTCCCTTCCTCCCTCCCTTCCTTCCTCCCTTCCTCCCTCCCTTCCTTCCTTCCTTCCTTCCTCCCTTCCTTCCTTTCTTCCTTTCTCTCTTGTTTTCCAGGTAGGTGCACTAGACAATAATATGCCTATTTTAAGACATGACCCAGGAGAATTACACACATCAAACAGGTTTTACAATTTTACATAATGGTGAAGGTAGCAATGCGTATGATTGTGACAAATTAACAGTAGAACATAACAAAGTAGAAAGCAGGCAATGCATTACATCTCAGCTACAGCATACATACATATGTTGGCTGTGGCAAACAGGCAGATTAGAAGTATGAGTACAAAGGTACATGACGGGAAGTGGAAATTGTTTAACCAGGAAAATTTAAAAATAAAATCATAAAATAAAAATAAAAAAAAGCTGAAGCTTCTTTCCAGGTGCAACCTGGGAGCACAGGAAGTTAAGTGACTTGCCCAGGGTCACACAGTATGCAAGTGTGGGATGTGGGATTCAAACCTAGGTCTCTAGGTTTGCAGCTCAGTGCCCTAAACCACAGTGCTATACTGTCTCCTGCACATGCATTTGTCATCTCTTGCTTTGACTACTGCAATGTGCATTACTGAGACATTCCAGCAAGTTATATCTGCCATCAACAGCTAGTGCAGAATGTAGCAGCTAGGCTTGCTACTTCCACTAAGAGCTATGAGCATGTCACTCCCGTGCTGTGTTCATTGCACTGGCTGGCCTGTTTTTTCAGCCGCACATCAAGGACGTGCAATGTAATTGTCCTGCATTCCAAATGCTCATGTGTATAGCTTATATCTGAGTATCATGCACATCTCCTATGCCTTGCAGCAAAATGGAAACCCTATAATGACGCATGTGTCCATTATTTGATGCATGTGTCATTATTTAACTCTAAACTGCTTGAAACTGCCATTAATGCAGCTCAACATTTAGAAAGAGCATTGAAGTGTTTCTACATTTATTATGCCACAGGTGAAGCCCAAAATTACAGCTTGTGCATGCAGTATCAGCTGAACGTCCAGTCCTTAATATTTCGCTGAAATTACTCTAAATTAGCAACAGATTCTATGCTAATTTAGAGTAATCTCAACTAAATATTAAGGACTGGACTTTCAGAGGCAATGAAGCATAACTCAGTGCACCCCCCCCAAAAAAAAAAAAGATAATTGTGTACTATATACATCTACAAACACTGGCTTATGCATCTCAGAAATGCCACCTTGTGGGAACGAAACATCAGCTCTGGACTTCTGCTCTGCCCTGGTTGCATGAGACTGCTGCACCAGTTTCCAGCATTTTAAAACCTGCATTGCACTTTTTTATGGCTGGGCTTAGCTTCATTAAGTCATTTGAATAAAGAACTGAAGATTACATTCCAGATGTGTACGTCAGTGCTTTTTTAGTGCACATAGTGCACTATCATCTCTCAGGGTGGGACACTGAGTTGTGCTTTGTTGCCTCTGTTAGCTTGATTGGTGGCAGCGCTGCAACCTGAAGTGGAGCTGCAATCCTTTGACTCATCTAACTAAAACAAAAAAAGAAAATGTAAATGAAACAAAAAAATATATATTTTTGGCCAGCTTCATGGAGCTGAGCATTCAGAAATCCATAAAGATTGCATATATGAAAACTAAAGGGGTCATCATGTGACCCCTTCACTCATTTACATATATCCCCATATACATAATGTAGGCCCCCTTGCATAAGGCAGCATGAAAGCCCCTAGTATTCCACGTCATATCCCCTCTAGTTTTTATATACAGGATCACTGTGGGAGATCACTGTGGCACATGGAAGCTGGCAGGAAGGCTCCAGTAAGTCCAATAGACACTCTCCGGGGTAAGGGACCTGTCACATCTTGCAGCAGCCCCTGGTGGTGTCATGGTGGAAGTGACGTTGATGACATGGGTGCCAACATGTTGTCAGGCACCATCTCCCAACCAGTTATGATTGTGTGTACGATTGTGGGATGAGGAGCAGGCAACAAGCAGCAGTGTTCGGAAATACTGCACTGGTGCAATGCACGATGGCACTCATCACAGAGTACTGCGTCCAGTTCTGGAGACCACTCTCAGATTGGGCATAGAGTGGAAACAATCTAGAGGAGGCAATTAAAATGGTGTAGGGTGCTGTATTTCAGCATGAAAAACTCAAAGAGGAACTACCAGTTGGGGGGGGGTAGCTAGCCACAACAGAGGAATAGAAAGATCTGGGGGTGATCATTGCAGGCTCAATGATTAACTCAGCACAATGTAAGAAGGCCACTGCTAAGGCCAACAAGATGCTGGGTTGCATTGCCAGGGGTATATCATCCAGGAGAGGGGAGGTGATCCTGCCTCTATATAGCTCACTGGTTAGGCCGCATCTGGAGTACTGTGTGCAGTACTGGCACCTGTACCTGAAGAAAGATATTAAGTTACTGGAGGGGGTGCAGTGCAGGGTGACAAAGATGATCCAGGGGCTAGGGGACATACCCTGCGAGAGCAGTCTGATGGAGTTGAACATGTACTCATGAGCAAAGGGACAGGGCAGATATGATTGAAACATTCAAGTACATGAAAGGAATAAATAAGACAGGCACAGAGAGGCTTTTCAAGATAAGGGGGGAGGGACAATTGAGGACATGGTCTGAGATTAGAGGGGGGTAAGATTCAGGAGGGCGATAAGAAGACACTTTTTCATGGAGAGGGTGGTGTCCGGGTGGAACGCATTGCCTGTGGAAGTGGTATCCAGTAAAACAGTGGACGGCTTCAAAAGAGGGATGGGACAGGGCAAGGGGAGGGTCATGAGAGGGGGAGAGGAAGTAGGGGCAGCTGCAGTATAGGGGCTGCTAGCTACACAAATCAACAGACTCAATAGACCATAAGGCCGTTATCTGCTGGCAATTTCATATGTTTTTATGTTCATATCAGAAGCCCTACGAGGAGAAATTAAAGGACCTAAATATGTATACCCTAGAAGAAAGGAGGGGACTATGATAGAGGACTTGAAATACCTCATGGGGGTAAACAAGGTACAAAAGAAATGCATTTTTCAGAAAAAAGTGCTCAAGAACGAGGAGCATGATAAGGAGCAGTAGGGGGTATATTAAGGAGAGATGTGAAGAACTATGTCTTCACAGAAAATAGTAGTGGATTCCTAAAACAGTCTTCTAGCGGAGATGGTGGGGGTGAAAACAGTGGTGGGGTTCAAGAATGCATGGGATAGGTATAAGAGAATCTTAGGGAATGGGAAGGGGGGGGGAGGTGAATGGGCCAGAGATCAAGTAGGATCTGCGGTGATACTATAGGCAGGAAAAAATAAGCAGACTAGGTGGGCCAAGTGGTCCTTAACTGCCATCAGACTCTATCATTCCCCATGTCAGCATCCCTCTAGCTTGGCATCAGAACTCCTCCAACCAGCACCAGGGTTTCTACAGGTGCTCCTGCCTCTAGGACAGGGGAGGCTCCTGGCAGGGACAAGCCAGCAGCAGCAGAGGAGTCAGGAGCATAGAGGTGTGCCCTCACTAGCCAGTGGAGGCCCCCAGGAAGGACAAGCTGGATTCTGGAGTTACTGGAAGTCAGACTGGTGCCAGATAAAAGCTGGAAATATCATGGTGGGTTGGAGTAGCAGCTGTGAGGCTCAAGGGAGTGGCGGTGCCAGCGGGTAAATGAAGTGGTAAAAAAAAATATTATTTAAATGTCCTAAATACTAGTACAGATTGACCTGTCCAGACTAGGGAAGATATTCGCCAACATTTGGTACACATGAAGCATATTATCTTTTAGTTTTACTTAATCCCTCTGTTGATGAAGCAGTTTGCTAGAGCTATGTTTGTCTTTATTTGGCTTCATCCTACTCTTCTTCTTCTTGTTTTACTTGACTCCTAAAGGGTTTTGCTGAATAAGGAGTGGAGAAAATAAGTACTATTAAAAAAATCCACTCGATACTCCATACTTAGTTGCTGCTGAGTCAGTCAATTTTAAAACTGGCCAGCTGGTATACCTGGGGTTCAGCGGAGCAGCAGCAACACACACCTTCCCCCCTCTGAGTGCTAATTAAAACACATGCCACAAGCATCATCAGGATGATAATTTTTCTTGCTCCCACTGTCTTCCCTTTCTTCTCCTCTGGCTCAGTTCTCTTCTTCTTCTGAGCTTCTTCCCCAAAGTACCTTCAGCCAACAAATATGACATCCTTTGGCTCCTCTAGATCTGGAACCTTCCTCAAGAGGGTTCCTGTGCCTTTGTTACTCCAAAAGGGCAGTAGTTCCTTGAGAACAGAAAGCATGAAAGGCCACAGAGACTTCTACTCCATCAGTACTGCTGATAGCACTGAGCTACCAGCAGCTCTCATCAATCTCATTCATACAGTTGAACAAGTACCATATTGCATTATATGAGCATACATCGTAACAACCCAAGCAACTGAATGCATTAGTAATTTTGTACTTAGCTGCCTGCTGAGCCAATGAATCCTACTTGACTAACTAGCAAAGGCAGGCCTTTCTGTACACTTGATCAACTGGTTCTGCTTTCTGCTCATCCAACTGATACTGGTCTGTCCTTTTAGACAATATGTCCTCCCCTCCTCTCATCATTAGGTCAGGTGTTCCCCAAGATCCTGTCCTGGGACCTATCCTGTCACAGTCTTCTTCAGTAACCACCTAAAGGCCTGCATTTCTGTGCACATTTATATACGTACAGACAGCACTGTGATTTTTGCCTGTACAGTCCATGGCCAAAGAGTTAAAAGCTAGAATCCAGTGTGACTTTGACAACATCAAACACTAATTTCTGGACTTCCGGTGACGTCACCGACTGGCATGGCACCTTGATCGAGGAGCTCCTCGACCCCTAAAACAAGCATCCTAATTAATTGCCCAGTTTAAAAATGGCATCTCCAGTCAAGCAGAAAAGAAACAAACCGGGGAAGCCCCCGACTACCCCAATGCAAAAATTACGGGAAATGCTGCAAGCTGACATCAACATTCCCCTTGACTCCAGAGCCCAGTGGCCAGACGACCAACAGGCCTCATCGTAATGCGATCAACTACTGGAAAATATTTTGGAAACCATCAAGCAGACAGCAACAACGGTTGCAAAAATAGACCAGACTCTTACCAACCTCCGCTCCGACTTTAATCAAGTAGAGCACAAAACTGACCAAATAGAAGTAGGCCTTGTACGAACGATGGAGCAGACTGATAAACAAGATTGACTTATCCTGTACTTACTGTCCAGAAACTGGGAATTAACTAAGAAACTGGATGATCTCGAGGGCCGTAGCAGACAGCAGAATGTCTGCATTTATGGAATCCCAGAGAGATTGGAAGAAGGGGAAGCTGACAACATAACCTTCATTCAGACACTCCTTCGAGAGTCCCTCAACTTACCAGAGGGGCTGGATTTAGAAATCGACCGAACACACCGCTCACTGATTCCGCGGCCGAAAGATCCCAAAGCGAGGTCCAGATCGTTAGTTGTTACACTAATGTCTTACAGGAGTAAAGAGGACATTTTAAAAAGGGCCTGGCAGAAAAACACCTTAATGTATAAGGGCCACAAAATTGCATTAGATAATGACCACACTGCTGATGTACAAGAAGCGAGAAAGACCATATGGCCTGTAATAAAACAACTAAGAGCCAAGGACCTCAAAGCACAACTGCTCTTCCCGGCCAGACTTAAAATAATTTCCCAACAAGGTACTAAAATCTTCAAAGACCTTCTGGAGGCAACTACCTACTTAAAGGAATCGGAATTTCCACACCGTCATTGATAAAAGAGAAGATGGAGAGAGATCTTTTGTCATCTGCCTGGGCAGTTGCGCAGAGAGGAACTGCCAATAAAGGCAACATGCAGAGAAACTCCCAGATGACCTTCCGATCTGACATTGCAGCGATGATCAAGAAATATGGGGACGCGAGCCAGATAGACAAAAAAGCGAGATATCTCTAAACACCAGAATACGTAGATATGGAGGAAGAAACCCCTACAGTCGAAGAGATGCTAGTAGAGAAACAATGGAACCCCAGATGACCAGAGACTATGTAGAAAGAAAAGGAACTGCTCTACTGTAACTGCGGCCCACTTAAGCAACCTGATTCTTTTGCACCCTCCTGGACAACCTCGCCTCGGTATTCGTGGGTCTGTTTACCACCCAACAGATAATTGTTTGAAGTACTGTAAGTAAACTCCAGCCTTGATGGGGGGGCTCCCAGTGAAAAGACCACTAATACCACACAAATTATCTGTGAGAGCACTTAGAGGTGATGGAGGACGGAAACTTAAACTAATGACTCTCGGGGGGCGGAGTATAAAAAAGACCAGATTCTGAGAAATCATTTGAAATACAGAACACCACAAAAGGGAGATGATTGATTTCTAATGAAGATGAATCGTGAACTTACTGATCAAATCCCTTATAACCTGGATGATTGGCTCAGATGCCTCATTCAATGCTATTGAACACCCCAGGGGAAAAAAAAAAAAGAGACCTATGGGATTGCTGAACTGAGGGAGCAGATTTGGGATGCTGTCTGTAACCGCCCCCACCCAGTCCCGATCAGGCTGGCAGAGGTATGGCGACCCTATGAAGGAGGGAGAGGGGCGAGTGGTTATGAAAGTGGAGGGGGGTATTACTTGTAATGATCAACTCTTCGGCTCCGTTACAAGACTAGTTCCCTTTGTGGCGCTTCTTAGGAAGAGACTGATATCTTCACAGAATGGGTTAGAGGACGGGAGGGGAGGTGGAGGAAACTCAAAGGAATTAAACGATTTAACATCGGATATCTGTGGGACCAGGACTTGGAAACTTGGCTGATGCATCCAGTGGAGAGTTCAGTTGACTCACAGATGTGAAAGGAATGAGAGTTTGAGGTTCCAGGGTTGGCTCGGGGACTTGATGGACTTGATGAACCGGAGTGCTGGGTCTGAAGGAAGGTAGAACGACCCATGTGAAGAACCTGGTTGATCTGAGAGGGCTGAGACACCCCAAAGGAGGACTATGCTGCTCTATCAGAGATGCTATATGAGAACATGGGGGAGGGGAAGGATGGGAGGGTCGGGGGAGGGACAGGAAAGACTGGAGAGAGTGCTTAGTGATGAAGACACCTAGCGGGACTGCGCATATCAAACAGGTTAATGAATGCTACAGTGTTTAGAGGAGCCCCTCTGGTTGGTCAGCTCCCTCCCAATATATGGGGAGGATAAATTGCTGACTAGTCGAAGGGAAACGGGAAGGGGGGGAACAAAGAGAGGTAGGGCGAGAGGATGGCAAAGCAGGTATGGGGATGAATTATACACAGCTCTGAGATGGCTGGAGCTGTTGGAACAAGTCCATAGAGACCGCTACATAACTGGCTTTGGGGGTGATTGAATATTAGTTGTCTCCTTCCCTGTTCTTCGTGCCCCTCAGCGGGGGGGGGCCGGGAGGGGTGATAGAAAACTAAACTGGGGGATGGAGGACAATGGTGATGATGGTGCGAAGTCATAAAGGTAATTCAAAGGAGGAACGACTTCCGAGCATGCGCCTGGCAAAGTCAAAGGGTAACCTCATTGCACCACTGAGCTACCCTGATTGTCTGGATAAGACATCTCCTCCGCCAACTAGAACAGTGGCACAAATACACCTAGGAGGTCATGGAAAAAAAAACACAGGATGACTTGGCCTTGAATTTTCCTGACCAGAATCATCACAGTATTAAATTTTCACATCTTCCAGGCTAAGATATGGCCTGAGCACTGGTTTCTTGTTTTCTACAGTTATGTTTAAAGTTAACACAGTTTTTTCTTGAAATTATAAGATTTGTTACTAATGCAAGGTACTTCTCAAACTGGCTATCTCAAAATAATAATACTCCAGAAATCAGCAGCTTTAATAGAACTGTTCATAAATGAATAGATGTTGCACACAGGTGGTCTTGTTCAATATAAATCGGTGCACAAGCCCAATTTAAAAAGGAAAAGACTACAAAGATATCTGGGTCTCCAGAAATGTGAGGTGGTGTTTCTACAAGAGACACACCTTACACCAAGGGAGGTTCAGAAATTAAAAAGTAAGGGGCTCCCTCATCTTTTTCACTCCTCTCTGATGGGGGGGACGGAGGAGGGGAGTAGCTATTCTGCTCTCAGCTTCCTTTCCCTTCCAGGTGCAAGAAGTCACAGAAGACCCAGGAGCAAGATACATCATTGTCATAGGCTCAGTTCAGGATCAGCTAATTACCTTGATGAATGTGTATATACCCCCAGGATCACCGGTCTCGGTTTACTCGACCATATTACAGCTGGTATCTGAGAAAGCAAAAGGGATTGCAGTCATGGGTGGAGACTGGAACATAGTTTTGAACAGAGAGCATGATACCACATCCCAAATACCCCGACCGGAGAGTCATAGGGCCAGGGCACTCAGCTCCCTCCTACAACAACTAGGCATGGTCGACATATGGCGGGAACGTTATCCTACAAGTAAGGAATATACATGACACTCTCCTAGGTTCCACATCTATTCGAGACTGGATATGTTTTTTTACTTTTACCAGGGATCTTTCCTTCTTTCAGTCAATGTGGGTAGGAACCTCGGTATTATCAGACCATAATCCCCTCTTTTTAGAAATAAATCTGGGACTGCCAAAAAAAAACAACCCTCTGGAGGCTGAATACTTCGCTTCTACAAGATAAAGAGGTGATCCGGGAGCTTAAACAGTACATTAAAAGAGCAATTGAAGAAAACAACAAGCCGGACACATCCCTCCTAAATTCTCTGGGACTCTCTTAAGGCAATTATCAGAGGTAAATTAATATAGATAGCCTCCCAAAAGAAAAGATTACTGACCCAGAAACAACCAGACCCGATCTCTTCTATTAGGGCAGCGGAGGGAGAACAGAAACAAAAATGGGATCCAGACAGGGAAAGGAAATTAAGGAGAGATAGAGGACTGTTGCAAAAGATACAAAATGCAGAAGTGGAAATGGCATTATTCTATCTGAAACAAAGGTATTACGAGGGTGGCCCCAGAGGAACTAAAATACTAGCCTACAGGCTTAGGCAGAATATTGCGAGAGCCACAATCACTAAAATAACTCTCACCCCTTAATAATCAAAAAGTATCCCAAGTCACACAAATAGCACAGGCCTTCGTGGATTACTATGCTAAACTATATACTCCCAGTAAGAAAACCTCTCTCAAGGAGAAAAACAAGTACTTGAACTCGCTTCATGTTTCCTCTTTGACTCAGACAGTGGCAGAAAGCCGGATCAGACCTATAACCTCGCAAGAAATTAGGGAAACAATAAAAAACCTGAAGACGGCCAAATGTCCTGGGCCGGACGGTTTTGCCGACGAGTTTTATAAAACATTTCTGGGAGATATTTCCCCTGTTTTCCAAAAGGTATTTGTGACAGTATGGTCTGGAACTGAACCAATACCACCTTCCTGGCACTATGCAATAATTTCAGTCATTCACAAGGAGGGAAAGGACCCTACACTCTGTGAATCTTACAGACCAATATCATTACTAAATACAGACTATAAAATATTCACAGACGTAATAGCCTCTAGACTGAATTCTCTACTCCCAAATCTGATACACATGGATCAGACAGGCTTCATATTGGATCATCAGGCCCCTGACAGCGTCAGGTCAGCAATAAACTTAATAGACACTGCCCGGAGATCTGCCACACCAACTTGCCTGATGAGTCTAGATGCCGAAAAGGCTTTCGATAAGGTCTCGTGGGGCTTCCTTTTTTCTGTTTTGGAGAACAGGTGATTTCCCAAATCCTTTATAGATGTAGTCCGTTCCCTACATTCTAGCCCACAGGCCTACGTACGTGTGAATAGGGGGATATCGGAAAGGTTCCATCTAGGTAGAGGCACAAAGCAGGGATGCCCCCTGTCCCTGCTTCTGTTCGTCTATACATTGAGCCACTGGCAGAAGCTGTACGTAAAGCAGATCAAGTGAGGGGGTGGAAATAGGAGCAATACATAAGAAGATATCACTTTATGCAGATGATGTCTTACTGAGTCTAACAAAACCTCAACAATCTATAAAGCAAGTTTGGAAAATCCTAACAGACTTTAGCAGACATTCCAGTTACTCTCTCAACAAAAATAAAACGGAGGTGCTCACCCTATTTTATAAACCAACCGCAGATATAAGTGACCTTTTCCCTCTGAACTGGAAGGCGAATAAAATGAAATACTTGGGGATACAGGTTACAAAACAATACTCCCAACTATATAATGCAAACTACGCACCACTGGTGAATGGTTTGCAAAAAGACTTTAAAAGATGATCACTCTTGAATTTCCCAATGCATTCCAAGATTAATACCATAAGAATGAACGTGTTATCTAGGTTTTTATATTTGTACCAATGTTTACCGGTGAATATCCATAAATCGATTTTCCAAACTTGGAACAAAATGATCTCTTAATTCATTTGGAACTCTAAAAAACCTAGAGTAAATTTAAAAATCCTCCAAGTGCACAGAGAAAAAGGCGGACAGTCCCTTCCGGACCTTGAAGATTATTTCTTGGTGGCCCAATTAAAAAAGGCTTTGATGTGGTCCAATCCTAGCACCACTGCAGGATGGCAATTAATGAAAAAAATAGAGGAGAGGGGATTGAGAGCGTACCCCATAGAATCCAGATTGTTGACCCCTAATATGAACAAATTCGCATATCCATAATTTACTTCAGTCAGAGACACTATCAAGTCAGTACACAGGATATGGCAGAAACATAAACTTAAAAACTCTGGCCCATGAAGAGATTAGCTTGGGATCCGGATTTTAGACCTGGCACCCTGGACAGGGGATTCCTCACATGGGAAGCAAAAGGTTTGAGATCCCTATCACAGTTCTGGCAAGGAGAAACTTTCTTAGACTTTGAACGCCTTAAAAACAAATTTGGTCTGGTGAATACTGATCATTTTAGGTATTTATAAGCTAGGGACTATATCCTCACATTAAAGAAGAAAGATACTGAGGTTAGCAGAGCTCAAAACATTATAAGAATCATACATGAAAATAAAACAACCAGTATACAAAAAGAGATGATTTCCTCCCTCTATAAAGCACTACTAACCTTGAAGGGGAATCCACTTAACAAGATAAAAACAAAATGGACAGAAGACCTCTCCCCAGATCTAGGAGAGATCAACTGGGATCGAATATTCTTAATCACCAAAAAAAGACCCAGCCACCATATTGGCAAGAATTCTCTTGGAGGATTAAGATCAGCTACTTCCTAACACCCCAGATACTAAACAGGAGGGACCTGAGGGCCCTGGCCAATTGCTTGAGGGGCTGTGGCTCGCCCGAAGCCACCTATCTACATGTGTTTTGGTCTTGTAGCACCCTGAGGATCTTTTGGGATACAATTTCAGAGGCACTTAAAGAGATATTTTTGATACAGACCCCTTTAGAGAGACATATGCTGATGTTGGGGTCCCCACCTGGGGAGATGATGGATGGAAGTTCGATATATCTCTGGTCTGTATTAATAACAGCAGCACATAAAGCTATTATGAAAAAATGGCTGAATCCCGCTCCCCCAAATATGTAGGAGTGGATAAGAATCATAAACACGATCTTTGAACTAGAGGAACTCACCTATAAAATCAACAATCAAACCTCTACCTATCTACCTATCTGAACAGGTGGACGAGATGGGAGGTATACTATCTGAAAGCTCCTAGGTATGCGCCAAGGAATAGGGAAAAAGGAAAAATAAAAATAAAAATAAAATTAAAACAAAAACAGACAAGCAGCTGAGGAGATTGGGGGTGGGGAGGAGGGTACAGGGAAAGAACAATAAAACAGAATTTAAAATAAAATTGGACGAGACCACACTATAATTGCATTATAGCTGGATAATACTGTAACTAAAAAATACTGTGAATCCTAACGAAATACTTGTAAGACAGAGTTATGGAATGAGATTCTTAAAAATTAAATGATTGATATGAATTTGCTTGACTATTAATGGAATATATAAAGATGATGTGCTTGTTTGAAACTAATAAACCTGAATTAAAAAAAAACACTAATTTCTGACTAACCAGCATTCACTGAATACTAAGAAAATGGTCTTCCTCTCCTTTGATGGTGTTCAGAAAATAGCTAGGCTCTATCTTCATTCTACTCCAATTTTCAAGAGTCTAGATGGCTCCCTACTGGGGCATATCTCCTCCTTCAAATAATTTCACACATGTCTAGATCACCACCTCGATTTTTCTACCCATAATGATGCCATTCGTATAGAACTCTTCATAAGCTGGGTGCAGAACAAGTCTTGTGCTCCTCACTATCTGCCTGAAGCTTATTTTCAAAATAACTCCTCCAGTGTCTGACCATTCGGATGTGGTCTGCAGAGCTGCCCTATGACTTCCCTGTCCAGACTGTGCCCCCCTTTTCACGTTCCACTATCTTGCCCTAAACTGTCCTACTCACATACTCCACTTCTCCATTTTCTCCAAGTTGTCTCTCAACCCTCCCTGATGGATAGTTGCATCTCACACTGTGCCTCAGTCATTGCTAAGTTCCGGTTTGGTTCCCTCCCCTGCTATCTTTCATCAGCCCTTCAACTTGCCTTTCCTTACAAGTTTTCTCTAAGATAATTTCTCCCCCGTTGATAATCTTTAGGTGAGAGCTTTTAGTTGATTGTTTTGTGAGGACACAGTTTAGGCCCAACCCCTTCCCACCCCTCACCCCACCCACTCCTGGAAATAATTCCTTTATACCTGAGGTTCTGACATCATTTCCTCGAGTGCAAGGTGCATTTCACTGTCATATCCTCTCTAGCACACTGCACTGACAATATAAGCATACACATTGTATAATATATATATATTTCTATATAACAAATCACACACGCAAACACACACACACAAATACAAATAAACAAACAAAAAAAAAACTAGATAAACATGTAGGGAGTAGTGCAATGTAATGGCTGTGGGGCAGCAGTCTTCCAGGAGTCTTTCTGGAGGCTGAGATGCTGCCCTATTTGCAGACAACTATCTGCCCTGAGGGAGGAAGTTGCCCATCTTCAGGCTGCACTGGACAGTAGTAAGGAAACCTTCCCCCAGGCCACAATGGACAGTAGGAAGGAACCTCCCCATCCAGGAGCACTAGAGCCACCACCACTACCTCAGAGGTTGCGAAGAAAGCACAGCAGTTGGACCACAGTGGGCTCAGAGAGGGTGAGGAGGGTGGAACAGAGGCACACCCAGTCAATTGTTCCACCACAATCCATACACCATTCTGGGGAGCATAGCTCCCCATGGATGCACCCCAGAGAAGACTGATGATAACTGTCACAAGGGAGGCCCACAGGAAGGAGGCAGAGGACACCACAGGGAGAGGAAGCAGCTCCTGGTGGGGACCCAATTATTAGGGTATAGAACCATGGGAGCGGAGAAACTGAAGTAATGTGCCTGCCTGGTGCCATGGCTTGGAGGGACAGGAGCGATCCTCAGGATCATGAGAACAGCTGCAAGGGATTCTGAGCTGGACGTAATTGTACACCTAGGGACAAATTACTTGGCTCATCATGAGATTAGAGCAGTGCAGGAGGACATTGCAGAGTTGGGGAGGGACCTAAGACAAGTAGCACACACAGTATCCTTCTCAGAGGTGCTGCCTGTCAAAAGCATGGGGGAGGCGAGGGTAATTGGCACCATGCAGTTTAATGAATAGTTGAAAGAATGGTGTGGAGCACAGGGGTTTGGCTTCATTGGGGACTGGGGTTCCACCTGGAGGACACCAGCCTATACTGGCAGGATGGTCTGCATCTGTCAGGAAGGGAACAAGTCTTTTGAGCAATTGGTTTAAATGCTTCATTGGCAAGCTTTAAACTAGTCAAAGGGGAGGCACTGACAAGCAGCAGGAAAATCCCAGCCTCTCCTACAAAACAGGGTACTAAATGAGAAAAAGACTGAGATAGAGCAGGTCAGTGGGGGATGCTGCAACAGAAGGTAAAGCCATCAAAAATGGAGAGCAATGAGTACCAATGTCCGTAGTCTGGGTAACAAGCTTCCTGAATTAGTGGCCTTGATGGAGGAGGAACATCTGGATATCGTGGCAGTCACAGGAACATGGTACACAAAACCATGACTGGGACATAAACATACCAGGACACACTACTGTCTACAGGAGGGGCAGGGAGGGTAAAGAGGAGGAGGGTAGTTCTTTACATAGGGAAGGAATAAAAAGCAACAGAACAAGAGGTAACAGGGAGGATAAGAAGCACTGTAGGTAGAATTTTGGAGACAGGCAATGGCACCACAATACGCATGGGGGTTGTATACAGACCCCTTTTCAGGGGAGGAAATGGACAGGAAATGATAGAAAATATACTTAGAATGGCAGAAAAGGGGAGATATTGCTGATGGGTGATCTGAATATGCCAAATGTTAACTGGAGTGCAGTTGCAGCTGCCACTTCAAAGAGTGCAGTTATTCTAGATGCCCACAGGGGCATGCCTAGACAACTAGTACTGGAGCCCACTCGAGAGGAGCAATATTAGACTTGATTCTCTCAAATGGAGATGGAGAGAGGATCACAATAGTAAGTGGGTAGCCATCTGGGAACTAGCGACCATCGAACAGTATGGTTCACAATAAACACAGCAATAGAAGTCAAGCCATCAAAGACAAAGGTACTGGACTTTGGAGGGCTGACTTTGCACAAAATGGGTGAGTGCCTAAGGAATGCACTAGCAAATGGGCAGGAAGGAGGGTGGAAGAACAATGAATAATAAAACTGCCATCACAGAGGTAATGAGCCTTTGTGTGAAGCAAATAAACAAAACAAGATGATGTAAGAAACCACTATGGTTCTCAAGGAAGTGGCAGTGAAGGTTCAAGAGAAAGAAAGCATTCAGGAAGTACAAGGAATCGCAGAAGGAGCAGGACAGAGAACTGTATCAGTTAAAGCAAAAGGAGGCTGGAAGGCAGTCAGAACAGCAAAGGCCCAAACCGAGGAAAGATAGCTAACTCAGTTAAGAAGGGGATAAAACCTTTATAGGTACATCAGGGAGCAAAGGAAGACCAAGGGAGGGATAGTGAGGCTTAATAAAGGGGAGGGAGGGTGGGCAGAGGAGACTGTGAAAAGGCAGAGATACTAAACAAATATTTTTGCTCAGTATTTACAAATGAAGAGGGGAGGTACATAAAACAAACAGTAGTAACACTCTGGATACAGAAGTTGATACCAGCCCATTTACAGAAGAAAGGGTTCTGAAAGAACTCTTAAAACTGAAGGTGGACAAAGCAATGGGGCCTGATGAGATTCATCCCAGAATTCTAAAAGTGCTAAGGGTAGAACTAGTGACACCACTGACTACCCTTTTTAACAAATCATGGGATGATGGGGTGGTACCCGAGGACTGGAGGAGGGCAGATGTAATTCTCCTTCACAAAAGTGGGAGCAAGGCAGAAGCAGAAAACTACAGACCTGTTAGTTTAACCTCAGTGATAGGGAAAATGATGGAATCACTTCTGAAGGAAAGAATTGTCGAGTATCTAGAGGCCAGAGGGGCACAGGACCCTAGGCACCATGGATTCACAGCGGGAAGGTCATGCCAGACAAATCTGATAGATTTCTTTGACTGGGTGACCAAGTAGTAGATCAGGGAGGGCTGTGGACATGGCCTACCTAGACTTTAGCAAGGCATTTGACACAGTCCCACACAAAGATTAATATACAAGTTAGCCAGCCTGGGAGTGGGTCCCAAGATGACAGCCTGGGTAAAAATTGGCAGGAGAATAGGACACAGAGTAATAGTAAATGGAGTCCACTCAGAAGAAAGGAGGGTTACTAGTGGGGTACAGGGTTCAGTATTAGGACGGTCCTCTTCAATGTCTTTATGCTTACATTATGGAAGGACTGGAAGGAAAAGTATGTCTCTTTGCAGATGACACTAAGATCTGCAACAGAGTTGATGCACATGGTGGGGTGGAAAGGATGAGAAGGGACTTGGCAAGGTTAGAGGAATGGTCAAATGTATGGCAACTTAGATTCAATGCTAAGAAGTGCAAGGTAATGCACCTGGGAAACAAAAACCCAGGGGAAGAGTACACAATGGGGGTGAGATACTAACAACAACAAAAATGGAAAGGGACCTGGGGGTAGTCATATCAGATGACCTAAAGGTGGGCAAGCAATGTGAGAGGGCAGCAAGGAGGGCTGGGGGGTTACTGGGATGCATAGGGAGAGGCATCACCAGTAGAAAACAGGAAGTTATTATCCCTCTATACAGACAGCTGGTGAGACCCCATCTGGAGTACTGTGTGCAGTTCTGGAGACCCAATCTCCACAAAGACATAGACAGGATGGAAGCTGTCCAGAGGAGGGCAACTAAAATGGTGCAGGGTCTGCACCAGAAGACATATTAAGAGAGACTTAAGGAGCTTAATATGTATAGCCTCGAGGAAAGGAGGGGAGAGGGGGGACATGATAGAAACTTTCAAGTACCTCAAGGGAATCAACAAAGTCCAAGAGGGTAGCATCTTTCAAAAAAAGAGGTGTGCAAGAACAAGAGGGCACAATTTGAAGATAGAGGGGGGGCAGCTCAGAGGTAATTTAAGGAAGTATTTTTTCACAGAGAGGGTTGTGGATGCATGGAACGGCCTTCCGGAGGAGGTTGTGGAGTCAAAATCAGTGGTGGAATTCAAGCATGCATGGGACAGTCATAAGGCAATTCTGGGGGAGTGGGGGTAAGAAGAAGTAGGCTGCTGGTTAACTAGGATCTGCAGCTTATCCAGTAGGTAGGGAAGTGGGCAGACTGGGTGTGCCAAGCGGTCCTTATCTGCCGTCAAATTCTATGTTTCTATGCCATTTCTATTCAAGGCTACAAGATATTCAGGCTGGATAGGACCTTGAAAAGGGGTGGTGGGTGTGCAATCTACATAAAGAACTACCTCACCTGTCTCCCTGGTTCTTACCCCACCACAGAAACCTTAGTGCAACTCCTCTCTATCAAGATACTACTTGTTGCCCAAAACAAAGTCCTCACAATTGCTGCTGTCTATATCCCACCAAAAGATCCTGATTCCAGCCTACAGGCTGTCCTCGAGTTCGTAAGTACACAACCTTCTGACATCAAACTCCTTCTCCTTGGGGACTTTAATATAAATTGGCTTGCTCCTGATGCAGGGTCAAACAAAGAAGCTATCCTAGCAGCAAATTTTACACAAGTGGTAAACTCCCCTACCAGGAAAAACTACAAATCAGGGACCAGCACCCTCATTGACTGCATCCTTACCAGCCACCCTACCCGTATAACCAATGTAAGTGTTCTCCCTGACTCGCTCAGTGATCACTCTCCAATAATACATACCTGGACAAATAAGTTTCGTAAGCCGCCTCCAAAAACCATCTATAGCAGAGTCCTACCTTATGGCAACCTTACTCATCTCAAGACCTGTCTTAGGCAGATAGACTGGTCTTTGATTTACAAAACTCAAGATGTGGGCCTAGCCCTTGATTACTTTATTACTGCTTTCATCACTGCCTGTGACACCTATGCACCAGTAAAAAAGCGCAAAATCAAAGCACTCACAAATCCCTGGCTAACGGCGATGCTATTGGCACAACTCAAAAGTAGGGATCACCTCTGGGCCAGTGCAAGAGCTACTGGCACTCTGTCGGATTTTTCAAAAGTATAAACAGGCTCGCAACCACTGTACTAAACAGATCCACTTGATGAAGAGCTCCTACTTCAAGAATGCCCTCTCCAGCTCCTGGGGCGAAGGGAAATCCTTCTGGGACAACATAAAGAATATCATGGGTCAGCAGTCCAAATCCTCTCCTACAATAATGAATGTGGATGGAACCACTACATTAGACCCAGAGATCATTGCAAACACCCTAAATGATACCTTCACGGACCTTAGTGGTGTCCTCTCATCTGATTTCTTCACTGATGCTGACCCTCCAATTTCTACTTCTATTACTGCCTCTCCAACCAAACCACCCTTCCATTTCAAACTAGTAAAGGCACATGAAGTCTATAAATATGTAAAGAAGGCCATTTCTAAGTCCTGAGCAAGCAGCGATACTATTGACCTTAAACTTCTGTCCCTCACTCTGGAGGAAGTACTGCTCCCCCTCACAAAAATGTTCAATCTCTCCCTCTGCTACAGCCAATTCCCTAGGAAATGGAAGGCTGCAGTTGTCACTCCGGTGCACAAAAGTGATGATAAGTCACTGCCTGGTAACTATCGCCTGATATCAATACTACCACCTCTCTCTAAGGCCCTTGAACGCTTTGTGGCGGACCAACTTTCAGACTACCTGAAAAGCACAACATCCTATGCACTCAGCAGCATGGATTTAGGAAAGGGCACAGCACATCGACTGCCCTACTTGAATTCTCAGGAGCAATCCACAATGCCATGGATAAAGGAAACCTAACTGGAGCAGTCTACATTGACTTAACCAAGGCATTTGATACAGTTCACCATGGCCAACTTATCAAACAACTACTATCCCTAGGGCTCTCACAGGGTCCTGGTGACTGGGTTAAAAATTACCTTGCTCAGCGCTCTCAATCTGTAAAAGTAGCTGGAGTTCTCTCAGACTCAAAACTGGTTCGCTCAGGAGTACCCCAGGGATCCATCCTGAGCCCCCTCCTTTTCAGCCTTTTCCTAAACTTCCTCCCCAAATCCTGCCCTGAACAAATACTCCTCTATGCCGACAATGCTGTGATTCTTGCCACTCATAAAGACCCGAACCTCTTATGCCTCAACCTTCAGCATGCTTTTTCCAAAGTTGAGATGTGGTTCCTTGAACATAAGCTGGTTCTAAACCACGAAAAAACTAAATCCATGCTCTTCTCTAACCTGCAAAACAAGAAATGGCAAGTCCCACTCACCATTAATACATATCTGGGAAATACCCTTGAACAAGTGCCAATTTTCAAATATCTTGGAATCAACTTTGATCAAGGCCTAACCTTTGCAACTCACATTGACAGTACAGCAAAAACTATTAATCAGCAAATTGGGATTCTGTATCGGAACTGACAGCTTCTTAACCATTCTGCACTGAGGATTGCCATCCAATCCTCTATCATCTCAGTTGTTGACTATGGCTTAGTTATATACGGATCTGCCACCACTACAGCACTTAGTTGCATTACAACATCCCTAAATAAGGCCTGTCGGCTGCTCACTGGTGCACATCGACGTATCCACACATGTGAACTCTATGCTGACTCAGGTTGGTTGCAACTCTCAAACCGGATAAAGTGCCTTACCTGCCTTATGGCGAAAAAATCCTCTGTGGGCCTCACTCCACCCTGTATCCAAGATCTGTTATGCCCGAGCGCTAGCACCCGTTTTACCAGAAGATCAGAACACCAGCCTCTTCAAGTCCCCCGATGCCGGACTTCTCAGGGACAAAGATCATTTGCCTATCGTGCCCCCAGCTGGCTAAATGCCTTCAGCACTCATATTACTGCCTCCACCACTCTAGGTATTTTCAAATCAAGGCTGTTCTCTCACCTTGCCACCTCCAGCTCCTGTGACTGCCCTGATTAAACCTCCTATTTTCTCACTACCCACCCTGTTCCGTTATTTGACAAAGACATGTTTGGGAAACCTTTTCTCCTGCTATTGTCTGCTCCCCACACCTTTCACTTACCCCTCTGTTCTGGACTTTTCTCTATTTGTTTCTCCTAATCTGGCGTGACCTCTTTCTTGTAATAATAATGTGATTATTGATATCTCATGTCCTTTTGCGCAAATGATTTGATATGTATTTGTATATGTTTTCTTGCTCTTAACACAACACAAATTGTTGTGTTATCTATGTAACCTTTTGTACTGTATCTAATTGACATGAAACCTTTGTAAAATAGCCTCTGGCTCAAAGGTAGTAATTCCTAGAACAATAAACTAAACTAAACTAAACTATTTAAAAGTATCTAAACCTGTTAGCATCCAAACTTCTGTAGATACAGAACCGTATTTTTTTTTTACTTTTATTCTTTTCCCCCTTTGTCATGCTGGCTGTCCGCCTTCTACTGATGGCTCACCCAAACCCGTCACCCACCATCACTGGCGCCTATCTTGGCCTACCTTGTTCCTCCATGGATTACCCCCCACCACCACCACTACCACAACCACCATCATGATGTGGCCATCAGGGTATCCCCAGCCCCTTTCAGATGCCTCACTTGGTCCAATAGTCCCTTCTTCCCAGTAGCCAGTGTATGATCTGTAGGAAGCCATCGGTATCATCCTGCTGCAGCTGCTTGGTTTTTCCTTTAGTTTTCTCCCTTGGATACTCTGTAGAGATGGTAGCATGATGTCATCATGCAAGTGTGCCAACCCCTGCTGCCAGGGACAGTCCCCTTGCCCCTTAGCTGCTCCCACCTCCATTATTACCCATGGTCACCTAGGTGGTGATGCTACAGAGTAGCTCACTGCCTCCCCAGAGGAGGAAAGTGTCTCTGTGATGCTTGATTCTCCTCTCCTCCCCTCACCCTGGCTGGCCCCCAATGACCTATGTTTGCCTCCGAACCCAGGTCACTGGTGTCACGAGAGGTAGCACTGCTACTGCTGGCTGGCATGGAACTGTTTTTGGAAACCCATCTCAAGACCACCTTGAGGGTACAGTAGTCAAGAGAAAAATTCTTACTAAACTGATTTAGTTGTAAATCCCCCCCAAAATCTGAAGTCTTCCTTGTGTTTGGTCTCAGTGGTGATGTATTTTGCCTCCAGTCTCTAGAACTGCTGAATCAGGAAGGGAGGGCTCTTTCCAGGAGTCCTGGGGGGGGATGTTCAGTCCAGGACTCCTCCTCTGATCTTCCTGGCTGTGGCTGCTCAATCTTCTTGTTTCGTTGCCCCATAAGCAGAGTGGGGCCAAGGCCAGCTGGGTTGTCTGTGCCTCCAGTCACTAGAAAAATGTTCCCCTTTAGTTTGGGGAATTTCTGGGTGAAGAAAAATATAAACAAAGATGGCCACACTTGGTGAGTTCTATGCATGTGCAGCCGAAACCTGAAATGAGACGTGGCTCTCAAGAGTGAGTTTGGCTGGATGGCCACAGTTTAAAAGTATCTCCGGCTCCAGGGCAGGCAGTGGAGCTGGGGATCATGTGGGGAATACCCGCGGGTGAAATATTGGTGGGCTCTGCCCCTTAAGTGGGATTATGTAAATAATAAAGGCTGCATTTGTACTGCAGCATAACGTAAATAATAATGGTAGCCCCTATGAGTTTTCCTTGCTGCAGGGGTCACTGGGAAGGCATGAAAGGGCACTAGCAGAGCCTGGGAAAGAACTGACCAATAGTGCCAGGGACTGGAAAAAGCTATAAAAAAGAAGTCTGGCTAGAAAAGCGAGAGATTCCTTGAGGGTCAGAAAGAGAGAGGGACTGCAGGAGGGCTGCACCAGCCAGTAAAGCTAGCCTGAGTGGACAATGGCCCCTCTGAGCCCTTACAGAGGGTTGCGGTAGAGCACTTACAAGATTATTTAACCAACAGGGGATAAAGTGGACTGCTGATTTGTTTCCCTGTGGGAGAACTGAATCTACACCGTGCTTTGTAGTTTGCAACCTGAAAACACATAGAGATTGTCTGAACTGTTCCTAGCGTAGAAAAAAAGTATTTGGTCTGCATCAGAAACTGTTTGGAGCCTGTTTGTGTGGAGAGCCTGTGGAAGCTGTGAGTCCACAAGATGTCCAGTGTGACTTCAAGCCTTCCAAGACAGCCTGGACTGATGAAAGGCCAGAAGAGGTGAAGATGATGAAAGTCCTTAGTGATGAATACAGTGAAAGGCCAGAAGAGTGAAGACGATGAAAGGCCTGTTACAGGCGAATGGGTCTGCAGTTTGCTGCACATCTACAGCCAGCTGTTGTGGTGCAAAGAAAGACTGTTTGTTGATACTAGAGTGGTACCCGCAATTCTGTGTCCTAATTCAACTCCCCTGAAGGCTTCAGAAACTGTAAGTACCTCTGAGCTGCGGCCCAAGGAGTTCTGCTGAAATTCAGTTAGTTAGCAGGATAGTATAAAGGGGGTGAGGATCTGGGCAGGACTTTGTAATCTGTAGGATAAGCCTAGGCAGAAGGTTGGAAACCAAAATTCAGCTGTGTTGCATGAATCATATTGGGGCCCCTAGCAAAGTTCTGCTTTTCGAGTTTAAAACTGTTCTCATTACTGCATCTTAACATCCAAGGTGAACCATCCCTGCATCCTCTGGTTGACCACCAGCAACTCAATGATTTAGCCCCACCACAGCAGACTGTTACCATCAGCACGGCCATTGGGGGTGAAAGCCAGGTGCACCTGTGAGGTGGTACTGGGACTGTTGGGGGAACACCTGTTGCAAACAAAGTTGTTGATTTATTCTGTTTTATTCCCCTTACTCTCCCCCTTGAATAAATCTGAGGTCAGCTTATTTTTTAGTACAGGCTTATGATTTTTGCTTGGTGTGTTTTGTTACTGTGTATTGAAAAGTCACTGTGTGTGGGAGGGAGCAAATACTTATTCCTGGCAGGTGGTAACCTTGTGTCTTATCCACCAGGTACCCCATACCACTACCCCAGGTGGAAGCACTGTGCCATTCTACTCCAGTGTAGCCTACCCATTAGTGAACCCAGGCCAGCCCCCTCAGGAGGTGTGCATAGTGGAGACCCTGAGGGGCCACAGAACAGCCAAGTAGTAAGTTGGGGACTGTTACCTAGTTAAATTGGTTGCAGTACAGATGGGACAGGATCTTTTGTAGAACTACCAAACTCATGTGGGGTCATTGTAAGAAATCCTATAATGCAAAATGATCCCCAAACTGAAATGTAAAATCAGTCTGCAGCAGCAGTCTGTATACAGTATAGTAGTAACAACTTTGAGAAACAAGCACTCCTGCAGTGAAAGAATGCACAGACTAGAATATCAGTGCAAAATGCTGTGTATTTATTAGGGCAAGCCAAAACTGCATCCAGGACCCCAGCACTTCGGCGACCAAACCTTCCTCAGGGGGTGTGGCTTAGAGACACCATGGTGTTTAACTACATACATCACTGTGACATCATCAGTTAAAGTGCCAAGTGCTAAAAAGTACAACGTGCAAACTAACAAAATACAAAAATCACATTAGCACACTATTTAGTTAAATTCCTCAGAATGTTTTTCTGCAGTCTGCATTATTCTTTCCCAAGTGGGTTTAAATGCATATCCAAAAGGGGATATAACTGATTTAAAATGCACACCAAAACTCCAAGGCATAGGGAAGTGACAGAAATGGTAATCATTCGTATATAACATTTCATCCATTTCTAAGAGATACATTCCTGTCACAAGAAAGAACACATAGGGAGGATATTTTGTGGGGGAGGAATGGGTGGGGGACAATTGTAAGAGGGAAGGAAGGGAGGTTTGTAGGAGTTCAGCTAAAGATGTGATCACGCCATTTACAGTGCTTTCTCAGTTCCTGAGGATCTACAAAGATGCATGTCCCTCCAAGGTTCGAAACCTGAAACAAAAAAAAAGAAGAGAGAAAAAGAGAGAAAAAAAATCAATCATGACATGGATATATAAACATACACGAAGAGACTATAGTAATACAATTCAGTTTGCCCTTTCTTTCAAGTATGGAAGCACTAAACATGTGCAACTACTATAAATGTTTTTTATGATTGATTCCCAAAACCAGCAATGTGCTGTATGGTAGTGTGGCCAGGACATTAGTTGGACAACATCCTCCCAGTCTCCATAAATTATATTAGCCAGTACTTTACTATTGCAATTCTACACACACACACACACACACACACACACACACACACACACTTTATTAAAATTATTTTTAAGTTTTCTCCACTTAGTAAACATTCCGAGGAAGTTAAAAATTAAATCGACAAGTGGATGGACCTACTGGGATGCCCTGTGTGACTTTTTAAATATTCAATAAAATATTATTGATAAAAAGAAAAAACACAATCAAACTCGCTCTCATTGCCAGGAACACTAAACAGGAGTAATGCTGCCGTGTAGGTCATTGTTTCTATGGCAACGCATTATGAGTTTATTTACCTAGGTATGAGCATTAGCACTTGAATAAATCAGCAATAGTAAGGGGAAGGGTGTGCAAAGCCATAACCACAATCACCTGATTTGCACTGCAGAACTGGAAGCATGCCTTTTACATTTTATCTGAAATGCCATTCACCTTTCTCCCTGCCTCCTTCTGACTGCAAGCTATTAGTTAATGCAGCCTGCAAATAACGCAACTTATGGGGGCGGGAAGAGAAGTTGAAAATCTGTGTTGGAAGATGTTCCAATGAGGAACTGATTTTTTTATCAGTTTTTTAATGAGTTTTCGTTTACAATATAAATGTGCATATATGAGTGTATGTATGCATGTACATGAGTGTCTGGCAGAGAAATGTCTAGGTGCAAGTCTCTGTATAATTGGATAGAACATTTTGCTCTTGATGCTGATAAATGGCTCCACCATTGCTTAGCCTACAGCGGTTTCGGATGGTACCCCTGATGCCAGGCTTGACAACTTGCTGGGCAGCACCATTTACAAAATTCTGGCTCCTAGCACCCCCTCTTGTTCATCCAATGTGTTTAAATTCCCAGTCAGACCTCGGCCACTTAGATCAGCATCAGCAAATGTACTGTCAGTTCCCTGCTTCAGAACTTCAGTGGGTCAGTGGCCCTTTGTCTATGTCGTTGCTAAACTCTGGAACACCTTACTGGCCTACTCGAGGGAGGTAAAGTCTCCATGGTCCTTTAAATATTTGTGCAAACAGTTCCTTCTTGACCTTCATAAATGTAACTGGTTTACATGAACTGAAATGTAATTGTTCACTTGCTCATCCATATCTGTACCAGTGTTCTGTCTCATCTTATGTCCAGGTCACCCCTGTAAATGGGCTCTGTATCAGTGTTCTGTCTAGTCTTACGGCCAGGTCACCCCTGTAAATGGGCTCTGTACCTGTGTTCTGTCTCGTCTTATGTCCAGGTCACCCCTGTAAATGGGCTCTGTACCAGTGTTCTGTCTTGTCTTATGGCCAGGTCACCCCTGTAAATGGGCTCTGTACCAGTGTTCTGTCTTGTCTTAAGGCCAGGTCACCCCTGTAAATGGGCTCTGTACCAGTGTTCTGTCTTGTCTTACGGTCAGGACACTCCTGTAAATGGGCTCTGTACTAGTGTTCTGTCTTGTCTGATGGCCAGGTCACCCCTTTAAATGAGCTCTGTACCAGTGTTCTGTCTTGTCTTACGGCCAGGTCATCCCTGTAAATGGGCTCTGTACCAGTGTTCTGTCTTGTCTTACAGCCAGGTCACCCCTGTAAATGGGCTCTGTATCAGTGTTCTGTCTTGTCTTACGGCCAGGTCACCATTGTAAATGGGCTCTGTACCAGTGTTCTGTCTTGTCTTACGGCCAGGTCACCTCTGTAAATGGGCTTTGTACCAGTGGTCTTTTTCCATGTATAAAGAGATATAAATGTGCAACAAATTTTGTACGGCAGCAGTTGTGACTCTTTGCTCAGCAGTGTGCAGACACACACATAGACAAACACATATACACACACACACACACACACACACACTACGCACACACAACATAGCACGAGAGGAGTAGAAGAGTGGCACTACATACTCTTTGCTTACAGATTACATGTAGTGTCTTTTATACAAAATAATGCAGCACAGAATGCTATACAGGAGATTAAAATACTACAGCAACAGTAAACATGACAGAAAACCATGCAGCTGGAAGGAAACCATTAGGAAGCAAAACCCTCAATGCTAGGTTTTCACCGATGATTTAAAAGCATTGAGTATGGGCTGGCTACCCTGAGTTCTCTAGGGAAGCCATTCTACAGAGCAGGAGACTTGGAAGAGAAAGCTCTCTCAGAAATGTTAAGAGAATAATTGAGAGATGGTGAAAAGAGTACTAGAGGCAGACCAAAGGCTGCTAGGGTGTGATGGAAGGAAGGAAACCCTTTGGGGAGGTAGAAAAGTGCAAAAGTCATGAAGGGGTTTGTACGTCAGGAGGGTAACTTTGAAGCTGTTGAGCTTTTGAACTGGTAGATGGACAGAACAGAGCCTTTGAAGCAGCATTATTTCTTTGTAGAACAATACTTTTCAGCATATAGTTTATTAGTAATAACGTATTTCAGGCAAAAACATTTACTATATCCATTTTCCCTTTCATTGTATTTTCCTCCTGACCTGCAATGTAGGGTTTCAAAGTTTTCAAGTGTCCCAGTGCTCTGGCCATGCCCACAATGAATAAACTAAAAATTTTTTGGTGTGGGGCTGTGCCAGCAGAAATATGTGCCCACACCCTCCTAATACAGCCATAGAATGAATCCAGTATGCAAAGTTAAAAGGTAACACCGAGGGAAGGGATTTTTAAGAATTGCTAGTGGTGGCCATTTTTGATTACTTGAGTCAGTAAAGGTGAACATTCTTGAGCCATGCACATCCCAGTTCCAAAGCCCTGGAAAAGCTGTTTTAAATGAGATGTTGGGCTTATCTGTAGCTGACAGACATCCAAATATTGTGATGACTGTCTTTGCCCCAAGCTGATGCTACACTGTTACCATTTCTAGAACCCTGTCACTGACAATAAAGCTGCAGTTAAGCACAGTTTAATCATCAGTGACATCACAAGCTCTAAAAATGGTGACAATGTGTATTGGCATCAGTTATTTCCAGCTGCCATGGGTACTGTGCACATATGCTCCCCTTTAATTATAGAAGTAGTAACAAAGGTTGGCTTGGCTGCATTTTATTCCCGTGCAGAATGGGAGTCTAGATTTCATGCGATATTTCTGATGGTATGCCAATCAATATCATATAAGAGTTGGTCATTAGATTATGATGTCAGATTAGCTCTATTATAGAAAGAGATATAACTAGGGGGTGCAGGGAGCAAAGCCGCTAATTCAAACATTACAAAAATGTAATAACAATTCCATAAATAGTTGGTGCAGATGGAATGGAGTTCTGGGATAATCATTACCATTCTACCGAGTGACCTAGTTAATGACACAAGTAGTTGGAGCACGCACAGTTCATAAACATGTGGACTGCACCCAAGTCTTACTGAAAACCTGCCAGTTACTTCTGGGTGGAGATAACTGCAGCCACTCCATAAACAAGGACATGCCCACAAGGCCAGCAGAGTAGCAACAGAAACTGACTTACCCTTTCAAGGAAAACACTGGAAATCGCAAAAGCGTAGCAGCTGCAGAGTACGTTACCACGATGATCGTCATGTCTGCAGAGCCACTCGCGGCCATCTTGCACACAGCAGCTGATTTCTGGTGTTCAGGTTATGCTAATGAGGGCTGCCAACTAATGGAAGAGTTGCTAACTCTCATTAGCATAACCCATGCAGTGGAAACCACCTGGTGTGCACAAAATGTTTGTGGGTGGCTCTGCAGACATGACGGTCAGTGGGGTACTTTCACTGTATGTAACAAATGTTGCCAGTATTTTAAAAAAAATCTGTTTTAATGCTTAAAGCTTTAATTGGATGCTTGTGCAGCAGCTGCTGCATCTTCTGTGATTTCCAGTGTTTTCTTTTAAGGGAGGCTGTGTGCAGAAGCTATATACAGCATACCCCACCCCAGTATGGCTTCTCTTCGTTTTTCTCTATATATGGCACTTAAATTAATAGTTTTGATAATTTTGTTTTTGTATGTGGACTTTATTTACCCTCCTTAACTGTCCCTCAGGACTCTCTCTCCAGTGTAGTCATAGGGACTGGCCACTTTTCTGCTCCGCCTGAAGTCTCTCTGTGCCATACCTCCATCTTGAGAGTGCCAACCTCACCACCTAAACCCACAAGCCCCCAGCTCTGAGCCCCTGAGGTGGGACCACCTTACCTCCTGCTGGCACTCTATCTAGAATCTAGCAGGGGCGACTGAGGTGAGGAGGAGATCCGGAGGCAGGCTCGGAGTAAATCCATCTGTGAGCATGGGCACTGACCACTGGACCTACCATCGCCTTCCCGGGTGCAGGGATTTTCCTTGTTCAGTTGCCCCAGGAGCGTGGACATGCAATGATGCCAGTGCTATGTGGGCACACTTCCACGCCCACCCACAGGACATCCCCCAACACTCCCCTACCCTCAATGCATGCTCCACATCCACCGCAATCTCCCAGCCTCTGCTGGGAGCCGCAAGAGCCGCAAGGAGCTCATGCCACCCATCCCAGCAGAGGAGAGCAGCCCTCCAGATGCTCCATCCAGATGCTCCATCCTCTCCTCCCCTTGCAGAGCCCTGGTGGCCCAAGTCTTCTCACGAACCTGGGTCACCGGTGTGAGGTGTGGCCTCCAGTGCCTCAACACTCAGCACCACTGGGCCGGCACTATAGTTTTGATAAATTAAATGAATTAAAATGTACTGAACCAGGATTTCACTGGATAAGTGCCGCTATCCTCTGAGGAAGCCTGATAGGGTGTAACATCAGGCACTAAGTGGGTGGCCTTTTGAAAAGAGAATCACACTGAAAACACAAAATATATGTATCTGAGTAGCTGACTTTTCTAGAACTTTATAAAAGAAACATTTTAATTAAAACTAAAGTTCCTTAGACTTACCCTGAAGTTGCACTAATGTGTTTTTTTCATTGTTGCTCCTTGCACAACCTCTGAGGCCCAGACTCCCTTGATAATATAACTTTTGTCCTTAGCCACAGCTCTTTTTGGGAAAAAAAATCTTTTAGAAAAGAAATACAAGTTAAATTTCTATTGAGGGGATTAATTTTAAAGGAGAACTGCATTGAGCCTGTAAGTCATTTTCCCCTGCAGAAGCTGATTTTTAAATACTGGTTCCAGTTCTGTTACTGGTCCATCTCTACTGTTTTTTTTTTTTACCGTACTAGTGGGTGTTTCTGATTTACATACAGGTATGGTAGTAAGAGCCATTTTAGAACTGTATGATGTAGTTTATGTCCCTTGCTTGGTTCTTCCATTGTTGGCACAATGCATTCATGTTCTACTATAGAACTCGGTGGTTGGAAGGGACCTTTAAGTGTCGAAGTGTTGGCTGTTTTTTAGTAGGAGGAAAAGCGCAGAGACTAAAATGTCTGCGTGGCTGTTTCCACAGGAATGTTGTGGCTCTGTGAGCTCTGAGTAGAGGGAGCAGTGACAGAAGCATAATGTAGTGGTATTGTTAACATTAATTTTTAAAATAAAGAGGTTTGTTGTGTTATACATACAACCTAGCAGTGAAAATAATACAACATCTATTTTATACAGTATTTCTAGTGATCTTTGAGCACGTTGGAGCTTTTGAAGGCAATCAGTAGCAGTTAGATAGTGCTTCTTGTGCTTGTGACTATTCTGAGTGCAGTGAAATAGCGGAGAGGTTAGGGAGGAGCCAAAGGTGGAATCACAGAAGAGAAGGCATTAAGAAAAGACCATCGTAGCTCAGCTCAGAATATGGGCTTTGAAGCAGGATAGGTGCCTACTCACACCCCCAACAGAGGGCAGGTCCGTGGGCTAACCCACAGGAAGGAGGTAAATGAATGTAAACAAACACAGTGAGAAGTCTTTACAGATGCTGTTAATACACATTAATGACAGAAAATTGATTTTTAATTAGAAAAGTAATAATTTTTTACTAGTTTATTTCTGACAATACTCACTTTCACTCACGACTATAAAACGGTGATGGCAAAGTGACTTGAAGTTTCTGCAATTCTTTTTTTTGCCAACAGTTAGCATATGCTCAGAGCGTAAGATCATCCGGCCAGGGTTATGGGGAGCATGTAACTTTTAATGTAGAAGGTGTGTTGACAGTTTAAAGCAAAGTAAGTAGATTTTTGTCACTTTCTGAAGACCAGAAAAGAGGAATAGAGCCACATGGACAGGCTTAGTAGCCAGCATTGTAAGTGAATCCAAAGTGGGTTATCAGGCTGCGTGATTTCTACAGAGCAAGTAGCAGGCAAAGCAACTGAGCCGTGATTACTGGTGAGAGTGGTTAGATTGGGTAATAACCATTCAGGAAGAGTAGAACCTATTATGCTATTTTGAAAAGTGGTTTATAAATAAAATGTGATTATTTGATTAATAAATACACGGGTTACAAGAGGCTACACTAGCAGTGGTCAGGGAGCTAGAGACAGGGAGCAGACCAGCACCGATCAGAAGAAACCAACCAGAACTGGAGCAGCTTGAAGAGCGTGATATGGCTTGCTGCCTTTGGTAGTTATGTGAGGGGGCAGGAAGACCAGTAACTTGTTCAGAGATACTTCCAGTGCCCAAGGCAAGCACAACAAGAAAGCTGAGAATAGAGAAATTTAACGGATGGCTAAGAACCTGGTGTCATGCTGAAGGGTATGGGCTGTTGGGGGGGGGGAGGAGAGGGACCTGGGAGGACAGTAGTCTCTATGCCAAGGACAGACTACACTTGAGCGAGGAGGGAAGAAAATGTTGAAACAGAGGATGGAGGAGTACATAGAGGAAGTTGGGAATTTAAACGAGGAGCCGGGGGTAGGTGGGCAAGAGACATGCAGAGACCACAGGTTGGGAAACCATATGAGCTTACCTCTACAACAGTGACAAAGGAAAATGGCAAGTACTATTGGTGATGCTAGGAAAGGAGGGCAGGATGGGAGGGGAAAGGGTGGAGGTGGTTACCCTTAATGCTAGGAGCCTTGGGAGGAAAATTGCAGAGTTACAGGTGCTCATGGCAGAGGGAGAGGGACATTGCAGCCATCACAGAAACATGGGTCACCCAACACATGACTGGGACCGGTACCAGGGTACAGGTTATTTCGTAGGGACAGGATGATTGGGAAAGGAGGGGGCACTATATGTGAAGGAAGGACTGAAGCATGTAAGGGAGGAAGGGGAGGAGGGTAGTACAGAGTCACTTTGGATGCAAATCCAGGATTCCAAGACTAGGATACTCAGAATGGGAGTGGTGTACAGGCCACCCTCTCAGACGGAGGAGTTAGACAGGGAACTAGTGGGACAGATCAGGAGGACCTGTGAGAAGGGTAGTGTGGTGATTGTGGGGGATTTCAACATGCCAGGAGTGGACTAGAGCACCTCAACAACCAGGAACAGAAGGGAGCAGGTACTGCTGGATGCCTTCCAGGACAGCTTCCTGCTGCAAATGGTCCGTGAACCAGTCAGGTTAGGGAATACCCTTGACCTTGTGCTGGCAAATGGGGACTTTGTGAGAGAACTTATGGTGGAAGAACCGCTGTCAGGGAGTGACCATCACTCAGTATGGCTCACATTGGATATGGGCAAGGAAGGAGTGGAATCTGGCACAAGAGTGCTGGACTTCAGGAGGGCCGACTTTGGGAGGATGGGGGAAGTGGTAAAAGGGTACTTGGCCAGAATTCAACCTAGTATGGGCACTAAACAGAGGTGGGAGCTCATAAAGCTGGGGATAGTGTAGGCAACCAAAACCTGCTGCAAGGCCCATAGCAAGAAGGCTAGGGCTAAGAAACCGAGCTGGTTGAGCAAGGAAGTCATGGAAAACCTAAGGAAAAAAAGAGCTGCCTTTAGGAGGTACATAAAAACAGGGAGGGGGAGGACAGAGAAGAGTACCTGACGGAATTGAAGGAGGTGACACGGACAGTAAGGGGAGCCACAGCATCTACGGAGCTCAGGCTGGCACAAGGCATTAAGAAGGGGGAGAAGGACTTCTTTAAGTACATCAGGGAGAAAAGGAGCTGTAAGGACCACATAGTAAGGATTAGGAATAATAATAATAATATTTTTATTGTTAAGGCGCCTTTCAAAAACAAAGGCGCCGTACAGATTAAAATCAAACAGAGAATAAAACAGTCTTAAAATCAAGCAAACACCAAAATACTATTACAACAAACTAATCACTACCGTAAGCCAGGTGCCACAGATGGGTCTTTAAGGCTGATTTAAAGCCCTCCACAGTTGTGCACTCCCATAACCGACGAGGTAGAGAATTCCATAGTGTGGGAGCCATGAACATAAAAGATCTGGCCCCTGAAGATTTCAAACGTACCTTAGGAATCTTTAGCAACCCCTCAATGGCTGAGCGAAGCAATTGCCCAGGGCAATAGGAAACCAGGAGCTCTTTCAGGTAGTCTGGGCCCAGTCCGTGTAGGGCTTTGAAAGTCAGCAAGCCAACTTTAAAGGTGATCCGACACTGAACTGGCAGCCAGTGCAGTTCACGCAACACCGGCGTAATATGACAGGACCGAGAATATCCTGTCAAAAGCCAGGCCACCGCGTTCTGCACCAGCTGCAGGTGGCAGATTTCCACCCCAGAAAGCCCTAGGTATAGGGAGTTGCAATAATCTAAGCGTGAGGACACAAAGGCATGAACGAGAACAGGAAGGTTGCTGGACGGAACCAGATGCTTAATCCTGGAGATATTCCTTAGATGGTAAAAGGAGGATTTGATGACAGCCAACACCTGCGAATGCAGGGTCAACCCTTCATCAAAAATTACCCCAGGTTTCGCACCTGGTTAGAAGTCAGGAGGTAGACACCCCCAAGAACAAGTCCAGAGGGCAACCCACTTCCCAAACCTCCTGTCCAGCTACCAGGTTCCACAACCATCACCTCAGTCTTACCAGAGTTCAACTTCAGCCAGCTCAAATCCATCCATTCTTGGATTTCTTTGAGACAGCTATTAAAGACCGAGAGAGCTCTACCCTGGTCAGGTGCAAAAGAAAGGTAGAACTGGGTATCATCGGCATAACAATGAAACCTCAGCCCATACCTTCTTACAATGTCTCCAAGGGGTAGCATGTATACCGCGAACAACATGGGCAACAAAAACGAACCCTGAGGAACCCCATAAGACAGAAAAACTGGATCTGATGAAAACATTCCAAATACCACTCTCTGAGTTCTTCCAGTGAGGAACGATGTAAACCACCTGAGGACAGATAGCGTTATTCCACAGATGTACCTCAGACAGCTAAGTAACAACCCATGGTCCACGGTGTCAAACACTGATGATAGATGCAGAAGAACCAAGATGGAACGGCTCTTCCAATCTCTAGCCATCAGGAGATCATTGAGCACCCGAAACAGCGCTGTCTCGGTACTATGTCTCTTTCGGAAACTGGACTGGAGGAAGGGGGGGTTGGGCGGAAGCAGGGTGTGATAAGGCAGAAGCGCTAAACGATTACTTCTGCTCGGTATTTACTAAGGAGAAGAGGGACTGATACCCAAGGGGGGAGGAACGGCAGAAATGGGGGGAAGGGAGTGACAGATGGGGAAATCATGGAGGGCAGAGTTCGGGAGAGTTTGAAGGCACTGAGGGTGGACAAGGTGCCAGGCCCAGATGGCATCCACCCTAGGGTACTGAAGGAGTTGGCAGAGGTCCTTGCAGAACCGTTGGCAGACCTATTTAATGCCTCACTACACTCAGGGTGTATACCTCAGGACTGGAGGATGGCTCATGTGGTGCCCCTCCACAAGAGTGACCCCAAGGATGAACCAGGAAACTACAGACCAGTGAGTCTCACTTCCATCGTGGGTAGGGTGATGGAGACTATCCCGGAGGAGAGGCTGGTGGCCCTCCTAGAGGCCAAAGGACTACAGGACAGCAGACAGCATAGCTTCATACATGGCAGATCCTGCCAAACCAACCTGGTGGAGTTCTATGACTGGGTAACTAGGCAACTGGACAGGGGCCATGCAGTGGATGTCTTTTATCTGGACTTCAGTAAGGCATTTGACTCGGTGCCGCATGGGAGGCTGGGAAGCAAGTTAAAAGGCACAGGTGTGGGTGCAAAGCTGGTGAGAAGGGTAGGGAATTGGCTTCAGGGAAGGCAACAGAGGGTGGTGGTGGGTGGGGAGCTCTCACACCCAAGGGTAGTGACAGGCGGTGTTCTACAGGACTCGGTGTTGGGACCAGTGTTGTTTGGGATATTCATTGCAGACATATCATTGGACATCAAGAGCAAGAACAGTCTATTTGCTGATGATACCAAGATGGGAGCGGTGGTGGGTGACCTAGGAGGATGGCAAGGGTTGCAGGATGATCTGGCAAAGCTTGAAGCCTGGTCAGACACCTGGTAACTGGGGTTTAATGCCAAAAAGTGCAAGGTGCTGCATTTTGAGGTGAAGAACCCAAGGAGGAGTTACTAGCTGGGGGGACTGCAGCTAGCCCAGACAGAGAAAGAGAAGGAGAAGGATCTGGGGGTGCTCATTACAGGGTCAATGAACAACTCAGCACAATGTAAAAAGGCAGCTGCAAAGTCCAACAAAATGCTGGATTGCATTGCAAGGGGTATATTCTCAAGGGGGGAGGAGGTGAGTCTGCCACTGTATAGGTCATTGGTTAGACCACACCTGGAGTACTGCGTGCAGTACTGGTGCCTGTATCTGAAGAGGGACATTAAATTACTGGAGGGGGTGCAGCACAGGGCGACAAAGATAATTAAGGGGCTGGGAGACTCATCATACGAGGAGGCTGAGGGAGTTTAACATGTACTCACTGGAGGAGAGGAGGGATGGGGGGACATGATTGAAACCTTTAAATACATGAAAGGAATAAACAAGATGGGTACAGAGGGGCTGTTCAAAGTAAGGGACGGGAGGGACACCCGGAGCCATGATATGAGGCTGGAGGGAGGAAGGTTCAGGAGGGAGATGAGGAGACACTTTTTTACAGAGAGGGTGGTAGCTCAGTGGAATGTGCTATCTACAGAAGTGGTATCCAGTAGAACAGTGGTCTGCTTCAAAAGAAGATGGGGACAGGGCAAGGGGGAGGGTCAATGGATGGGAAGGGTGGAAGGGAGGGGCAGCTGCAGAATAAGGGGCGCTAGCTGCACAATTGAGCAGGCTTGATAGACCTCTAGGCCTTTATCTGCTGGCAAATTTCATATTTTCATATGTTCAGAACTAAGTTAGATGGTAAGGGACCACTGTTATCCCCAAGCAGGTACAGTAGGGCAGTAAGTGAGCTCAGGGCAAGATAGCCACTGGCATGTCTGAACCTACCGCTATTCATCCTCAGCAATAATAATGCCTGTCAGCTTCAACAGGACCAGGATCCAGCATCCCTGGAAGGTACCACTGGCTCACTTCAAGAACATCTCCTAGCTCTTTCATTACTGGTCCATTTTGGTTGAAGGTAACAGTTAGGTACTGAAGGGATATGTGATTATAGGGACTCTAGGGGATATCACTTGTATTGTATGTGAAAACAGAACATAATGAAATGTGAAAAGCAATGTATGCATTGTGTGGCAAGCAAAAGAGTAAAAGGTTAATTATAAGCATATTTAGTTAAGCAGCATTTTAGGTTGAATGCCTTCAGAGATAAATTGGGGGAGTCTGGTGTAGGAATGATTAGGGCTGGCAGCCACATAGATAAGTTATATATTATTGCAGCCTGTGTGTTTACCTGTATCAGTTTCATATCCTCTATCTATGTATTGTAGATTATTTATAATGTCGTCACTCTAATGTCACTGTCCAACTGTCTCCTTCCTTCGTGACTAATTGCTGTTGCAGTACTCTTCATGTGAACCCAATGTCTATTGCCTCTACTATTGTAATTTCTGAGTCAAATGTATATTGTGAACTGCTGATCTACATGGGATGTATGTGAACAACTGTATAAATGATGTATGGAATTAATGGCGGGTTGCCCCAGAAAAAGGGACCTCAGGTCTCAGTGGGTTCACCCGGTTACTAAAAAGCCATTATAAATAAAAGAAATAAATCTCACTTACCTGATAAGAAATATATTTTACTGCAAAAGGCAATAAAAAAAGGCATGCATATATGTATAGTATAAGTGAATTATTCTATATGAAATATATTGTATTACAGTCTGAATGCAAGAATTGGTAATGCACTAGATATGAAGCTGTGAAGAAGCTTAAATATTGTTTAAAGCTAGAACCAACATTGGAAGTTACTTGTGTGTGTTTAATCAAATCCATAGGAGAAAACTACATAATGCAATTCATGTTGATTTGTTCTTTTATTAAAATGTGATCCATGGGATAGATTTGAGAGAGCACTTGTTTGATTTTTATAAGGGTCTCTTGAGCAGCAGCAGACAGTACACTGAGTCTCACGTGTAAGAGGGGACAGTACAGACACTGATACATATAATATTTCTTTTTTTATTTCAGTTGCAGATTAATACCTTTGAGCCAGGATAGCTCTTTTACAAAGGTTCCATGTCAAGTGGACACAGGACTAAAATTACAAAGATAGATTTCTGGACAAACCAAGGAGACACTTAGTTACAAAGCAGATTAAGTAAAAAACAGGTAGACAGTTACACTGACAATAATGGTTACATGAATTCAGGAATGCATTAAGGATATTCAGAACAAGATACGCTAAAATAAATATACAGAGATTGGTGTCTTAGAAATCAATCTGCTGTTAAGTGCAAAGTTGCAAGGAGGTAGCCTGAGAGGGCTTTGTCGAGGTTTGAACATGGAGTGAGGGAAAAGGGACTGTTTCAAAGAGCAGGTGTGTGGAGACAGCCGCCAGGGGGCTCTGTCAGGAAGTCATTTACAGTGATATATATATGTGTGTACAGTAACAATACATTGATTGACTTGAAATCTTATCATATCATGCAGGGGATATGCAGTAGGCAGATTTAAAATACACAATGTATCTACTTGAACAATGGGGCAGACCATAACTCATGAGTGGTGGAGCCACAAATGAGCAATAAAAATCCTGCCCTCACACACAAGTAACAAAAACACGTATCCTGTATTTTAGGAGGGCAGATTTTGGGAAAATGGGGACATGCTTTAAAGAGGCACTAACAGGAATGGGGAGGGAATCGGGGGTTGAGAAACAGTGGTCACTATTTAAAACAGGAATTACAAGAGCAACACAACTATGCATTAAGCAAGTTAGCAAGGGGAAAAGGAAGAGGAGGCCATTATGGTTTTCCAAGGAGGTAGTGGAGAAAGTAGAAGCCAAAAAGATCGTATTCAGACAATGCAAAAAGATTCAGGCAGAAGGGGACAGGGAGATGTACCAGGAGAAGCAAAGGGAGGCAGGGAGGTCAGTAAGGGAAGCCAAACTCAGACAGAAGAGCACATTGCAAAATCAGTGGTTAGAGGGGACAAAGCCTTTTACAGGTACATAAGTGAAAAAAGAAGGGCAAAGGGAGAGATAGTGAGACTGAAGGGGGAGGTTGGGGGCCACATGGAGGATGACAACAGTAAAGCTGACATACTGAACAGATATTTCTGCTCAGTCTTTACTGAGAGAGGGTAGGGTAACGGGTCTGAAGGGGGTACAAGGGGTGGGAAGGGCACGGAAATGGACACAAGTCCCTTTGCATGGGAAAGGGTCCTAAAGGAATTGGAAGGAATCAGAATCGATAAAGCAATGGGGCCAGATGTGGGGCACCCCAGGGTCCTAAAGGAACTAAGAGAGGTGGTGGCTGAACCTCTGGCAATCCTGTTTAGCCAATCACTGGAAGCAGGGGAGGTACCCAAAACTGGAGGACTGCAGATGTAGTCCCTTTATATAAAAGCAGGAACAAAGAGGAATCAGGGAACTATAGACCAAGCACTACTGAAGGAGAGATTGGTGGAATATCTGGTTGCCAATAGACCACAGGACCAAAGGCAGCATGGTTTCACTTGGGGGAGGTCATGCCAGACTAGCCTTATTGAATTTTTTGACTGGGTGACAAGAGAGGTGGATCAGGAAAGGGCAGTGGATGTGGCCTATCTGGACTTCAGCAAGGCCTTTGACACTGTGCTGCATAGAAGGCTGTTAAACAAACTGGGGAATATGGGAGTGGGTAAGACAGTAGTGCGGTGGGTAGCTAATTGGCTGGGTGGCAGGACATAGAGGGTGGTGGTAAATGGCTGTCACTCCACAGAGGGAAGAGTGACCAGTGGGTTGCTGCAGGGATCAGTGCTGGGATTGATCCTTTTCAACATCTTCATCGGTGACATTGCACAGGACCTAGATGACAGAATTTCCCTGTTCACTTATGACATGAAGCTCTGTAACAGAGTGGACACACCAAAGGGTGTAGAAAGAATGAGGAGGGACCTGCAGAAATTTGAAGAATGGTCAAGGGTTTAGCAGTTGAAATTTTGTGCAAAAAAGTGCAAAATAATGCATATGGGGCACAAAAACCCTGGATCAACATATCAGTTGAGAGCTGAGGATATAGCATGCACCAAGCAGGAACGGGACCATGGGGTTATCATCTCTGATGACCTTAAGATAGGGAAATAGTGTGACAAGACAGCAGATAAAGCAAATAGAATGCTGGGATACATAGGCAGGGGCATCACCAGCAGGAAAAGGGAAATCATAACTCCACTATACAAGACACTAGTGAGGCCCCACCTGGAGTACAGTGTCCAGTTTTGGAGACCTTACCTGCATAAGGACATAGGGTGGAGAAGATCAGAGGAGGGTAAGAAAGATGGTATAGGGACTGCATCACAAGTCCTATGAGGACAGGTTGAAGGACTTGAATATGTATACCCTGGAGGAGAGAAGGGAGAGAGGGGACATGATAAAGACATACAAGTACCTTATGGGGAGGAACAGGGTGCAGGAAAACAGTATTTTCCAGCAAAAAAGATGTTCCAGAACTAGAGGGCATGGGATGAAGTTGGAAGAAGGGCAATTCAGAGGAAATGTGAAGAAGAATGTCTTCACAGAAGGGGTGGTGGACAAGTGGAACACCCTGCCTGAGGAAGTGGTGGGGGCTGAAACAATCACAGGATTTAAGAATGCATGGGATAGACATAAGGGAATCCTGGAGGTCAAGGATAAGGGGCAACAGACTTTTAGAAAAATGTTAAAGTGATCTTACGAGCTCAAATGGGCAGACTAGGTGGGCCATAGGCCCTTATCTGCTGACAGTATCTATGTATCTATGTATCACAAGTGATAACCCCTATGCCCCTTCTTCTATGTACTTTAGTCCACCCTGTCATCTCTGTTTGCCTCAAAAATCGTGTTCTGTCTGCGTCCCTCCATAAATTTCCTTTTCCTTATTCCATTCTGCCCTTCACAACTTTTCATTTCCTCCTTCCATTCTTCCTCTCTTTATTCCTAACACTGTAAATCTTGAACATCTATGTTACACTAATGGCTACCAATTACTATTGAGCCACCTTACCATCTAGTGCCACATTTTGTTGCTAAGGTATTATATGTGTTCCAGTGTTACCAACTGTCACCTGCTGTAGCCAATTTGCTATGTGTGTCTTCATATCCACTATACTTAACTGTTGCATTGTTAGCCAGTGTTATCCACCTGTAATCCCTCCTGCTCTCATTGTATGCAAGTGAGCAAATTGTATTCCAGCATTGTAACATTTCTCTGCATTCTATCCCATTGTTCCCTACCCTACCCCCCCACCCACCCCAGGTCACACAAGGAGATGAGCACCTTGTTGCTCAGTGTGCCTTCCTGATAAAACATTTCAATAACACAAAAATAAATAACAAATTGTATAGCTGCCATATTGTTCCTTACAGAACAGATTCAGAAGCAAGTGGTTTGATACCTTTTTTTTGGACCAACATAGATGTAACAATATTTATTATATTACAATATATATATAGATACTGTATAGTGCAGTTATGACTTCCCTTTTCCTGCTGGACTTTTGTTGTAACATCTATGTTCGTCCAATAAAAGGTATTAGACCATTTGCTTCTGGATCTAGTCTCACAAGTGATAATAAATTTCATAATTTTAATCAGCCTATTTGATTTATGCAACATCAGTTTACTTGTTATAGCTTTTAAATATTCTGTTTGTATGTAAATGTAACTGTTTTTCTTTCGTTTTAAACTGATAGCTTCAGTGCCGCACATGGTAATTGTGATGTCACCAGCATTGCAAAAGCTGCTTAATGATTTGTTCTGTATTCCGCTGCGATGTACCCAGCTTTGCTAGATATCAGTTATGACATACCCCAAAATGCAAGATACTATGACAGCTTACAAAACGGGGCCAAACGTTTCAGTTTTAGTCTATGGCATTTCTCTGTACATATAAACAGAAATAGCAGCCCTGCAGCAGTTACTCTAAACCATAAAATGATTTCTAAATATATGCTAGAATATTAACACACACTAAGCCAAAAACCATCATCCCTCATTTGAATATATATCTTTGTGATCTCCGGAGCATGCTTGCCATGCTATAAAGCCTGTTTGTTGCCACATTACTTTTAAAATAAGTGGTTTATAATGTATAGTGGAACGTCATTGTTCACTGAAATCTAGCGCTCTCAAAATGTTATTCTGCTGCACTAGTGACGTCTGCAGTGCAGCAGAACCAAAAAGTGACATCCGCAGGACAGCAGAATGACTTTTTGTTCTGCTGCAGTCTGGACATCACACATGGTGTCCTCAAGCAGCAATCTGACAGATAGTCTTATTTTAAAAAAGAAAGATGTAGTAATTTTTTTTTAGGCAATGACATTCCACTATACACTATACAGAACAGTGCATGCATACCATTTAACGGCAGGGCTGTTCTTTCACCTCGTTGGTACTATGACAACTGATTACCTCTCGAGCTGCGCTCTCGAGGTAATCTATCGTCATAGTGCCAACTCGGTGAAAGAATAGCCCTGTTGTTAACTGTTACTCGTGCACTATCCTATATATTCAGTGCTCAAGCAGGGGAAAAATACACTTTTTGTGCTTTTCCCCTGCTTGAGTACGAACTAAACCGCATATTTTGTGACCTTTGCAGAGCTGCATCATTCTTTATTTCAGAGAGAAGCGCGCCTGATTTTCTCCTGCTTTTATTTGTCGTATGTATCGTGAGCACCTGCACCCATGTGCGACTCCTGTTTGGATTTATATTTGAGTTAATTACAGGCAACAGTCAAATTAAGGTTAAAGGAAACCTGTGGTGCAAGAATTCCTCTGGGGCTGGTCCTACAGTTCAACTGAAAAGACACTTTTCTTGTGACCTGGGAAGTGTATATGATGGCTAACGGTCTGGATATGGTAGATTATAAATATAGATACTTATCAATATGGATTCTTATCTCTGTTGCAGCATGGTGAATAGTGCCAGCTTTGCCTACGCTTCTCAGATGGCAAACCAGATTTTTTCCAGCTACCTTATCTTCCTGATGTCTATCCCTGTTGAGCCGAAAGCATCTGTGGACTGAACTGGAGCTCTGTAATGTGTATTGACTGATTCAGTGCATCTGCTGTGAAGCACTTGGGGAATAGAGAGACTTTGCTGAGAAGTTCAACAAAAGCACATTTTATGCAACTGTTCTCAAGCAGCGTCACATGGTTCCGTATCCTCACTGTCTAAACCTGCTGTACAGTTGCATGATCTTTTTTCTCAACAGCTACACTGTTATGAAAAACATTTTGAATTGCATCCCCGCTTTCTACGTTCTAAGTAATGCAAAACCATTTGTAAAAGTTAAGAAAGAATAGAACTTGGACATGAAGACAGCACAGGCCTTCAAGGTAAGCTGAATAGAGCTTTGCTTACCAAGGGAATCACAAGGCACCTCGAGTAGTAGAGTGGGTCAAGAATACCTATAAATGAGTGCCTGTTTGTATAACCTACATGTTGATCCCTGCTTATGAAGCTCAGGGTGGGGTGGCAGACTTTATGGACCCACAGTCCCTTCAGACTTCAAAGTAGCAGGGCAAGTTACAGTGAAAACTCTTACCTATACCTTTTTACTACAATGTGTCCTTGTTAACCTGCCTTGTAAGATGCCATTTTCCGCCTATTTTGAGTTTGCCTAGCATTTTTTAGTGTTTAAAATAATAAAAGGATCACACCTTTGAATATGGAAATCCCTAGGATTTAGTTGTTAGTCTCTACTGTTATTGAGCACGTTTTGTTCCGTAGGGTTAGAGAGCAGTGTCTGTTGCATACTAGTTTACCTTCATCACAAAAAAGGGATGGTACAGATGGATATTCAAAAACAGCTGACAATACTGATAAAAACTTGGAGGATAGCCATATTACAAGAAGTGTTCCTTTTAACTATTTCACATGTAAAAAATGTTAAAGTGGACTCAAAACTATGAGGAAGGGGCATCTTATGAGAAAGAAGAAAAAAGGGGAATCTAAGCTAGCAATAATACCCAACAGGGTGGGCAGTATTGGGTTATACTAGACCACCTCTGGGGTGTAATGAGGCCCATTGCCACAGGCAAAGGGCCTTATAGCTCCTGGGCAATCCAGGATAGCCCATACCACCCACCCTGGAGGGTATTATTCAGCTTATAAAATGAGTTTGGGGTGACATTTTAGAGTAAATATTTCAAATAATTAAAACACATAAAAAGTTAATGGAAATAAAACCAATTTTGTAAAAAGTAGTCCCTCCACTGCTGGCATTGGCAGTAGAGGGCACGGTTGTATTTAATAGTGTCTAGGCAATCTGTTGCATGTAGTCACAGAATACAGTAGCAGTACATTTCTTTTAATTTTTTATTGCTTCCTGTCCTCCCTTCCTGAGATGCTGTTTGGTTTTGAGCACTCCTTCCTTCCTGAGTACTAGTGCAGTTTCAATATTTTTTTTTTCCTTATTAGAAATGTAGCACAACCGTTGGCATGATGAGAGCACAGTACTTTTGTGACTGGCTGCACCACGGATGGAGATGTACTGTTGGTTTGTAGCAACACAGGCAGCAGGTGAGCAGCCAGAGTACGGGGCTGCTGAGGAAGCGAGGTCAGGAGTTGTAGAATGAGGAAGGTGGAGCAAGCGGTCAGTAAAAATAGTAAGCCTGTAAAAACAGGCAAATAATGTCACTTTTAACTTGTTTTAATATGCACTTGTGAGCTGGGGCAGCGAGGTAAATCTCACTAAGCAAGGGAAAAAAATGGTGGCAGAAAGTTTTTGAAAATTTACTCGGCACAGTGATTTGTTTTGTGAAAGGGCAGGTAGGCACCAGGACTTGTTATTTCCCGGTCTCTAGCAACATATAAATGTACCCCTTGGCAAGGAGTTCAGCTAATCAGAGGCAGACCCATTTTCTAAAATACAATAAAACGGTACAGGTCAAACATTTTCACCGAAACATGCACTACTGCTTTGAATTAGTATGTTACTAAGTACTGCATGTATGTCACTATGTTACATTAAAAACTAAACTTGTGGTGTCATTCCCTGTGCAGGGGTGATGTTCCCATTTATTGATTCCTTACATTTTGCTTTAATTGGTTGAATCCTCTTTGAGGAGGCAGTGTGGTCTAGTGTTTTGAGGGCAGGCATGGGAACAAGGCGACACAATTTATTATCCCACCAGACTCACTGTACGACCTTGTAAATAACTCCCATAAGCTTCCGATGAAGGACTTGGTTGGTCCGGAAGCTTAGGCACTTTGTTCTTCATGTAACATCAATGTTGGTCCAATAAAAGGCATCAAAACATTTACTTCTGGATCTGTAGGACCTTGAGCACTAAAGTTACCTACCTTCTAAGGCTTCAGTTTCTCACAGATGTAAAACTGTGTAGAAGCAGGACTCAAAGTTGTTGCATTACAGTTGGGCTAACCTGGGTAAATAAATTGTAAAACAAATGTGAAACCTTTTCTTCAAGCACACTTCGGGGGGAGGGGTTGCAGATCCATGAATCAATTCCAAACAGCAGGGCATGTGTCAAGCTCCTACTTGCTACAAGGTGTTGCGTGACATGTCGCACCAAAAACATCATCCACCCCACCGAGCATGACACAGTTAACGAGTTGCCACTGTGACATGTCACAACATCTTATGGCAAGTAGGAACTTGATTTGTTTCACTACTGTGGATGTGATGTGCATCGTACAGCTTTCGACAGCACCCATACTCTACATGACTCATGCCAAATAAAACATCAGTACCTTTACAACATATAGTAATGAGACCATGTGAAGAATGAGAGTGCTTGGGTCAGTATTAGTTATGCACTGTTATAGCTGGTTTAGGACTGTTCAGATGATACTGTAAGTGTCAGGCAGAACTTCAATGGGCAGCTCTGGTGGAGTGGAGACATTTTCCAAGATTGTTTGCTAATTGAGAAATGTGCACCTGGTGTCCAATTCTTTTCATGCCAGCCTGGTGAGCGCAAGTAGTGTCTGCCTTTTGTAAATCATCAGGCACAATAAGCTACTTCATGTGTTGGAGGGCTTTGCAGGAGAAAAGAGCTTAAGAGTCACATTTTATTAATAAAGCATCCAAATCCCACTTGATTGTATGCATCACAGGCAGTGGCTGTATTGTATGTTTGTTCAAGTAGGTGACTGCAGCATCTGGGATGCATTTGAATGATGTGTTGCGCAGAGGATAAAGTATTGCAAAGTGTGTATTATACAGCTGTATACTATACAAACCTCTCAACTGTCCCAAATAATGAGGGTCATCCCTCATGTTACCTGTTGGAACTGCTCCATTCCACATCCATCCCACATGGAAATGGAGCTGTTCACATACAGAAGGTGCTGTAAACTCAGAATTTAAAGCAGAACATCATAATACTCTTGTGATATCGTCTACAGCACAGAGACAGCATTGAAGGTACCGAGGAATGCTTTATTCTCAGAACTAAATATGAATGCATGTGCTGGCTATCAAGCCTGTCCTTTTCCAATGTTTTAGGTTTCCTTATGCTAATTAGCCTAACTCAAGAGCTCTGTGCAAAGTCTGTTAGGGAATGGGCCGGCCCAGTGGTGCTGAGGACTGAGACATCTGCCTTACCTCACGCCATCCCGGCAACCTGGGTTCGGGAACAAGCTCGGGGAGCCAGGGGTCGGCAGGGGAGGAGAGGACTGAGCATCCAATGGACTGCTCTCCTCTCCTGTGAGGGAGGGGGTCATCATTCCGCAGCACTAGTGGTGCCCAATGGAGATTGGGCACACTGCTGTCAGGGACCAGGAAAGGGGATGATATTAGGTGGCTGCCTTGTGGGCGTCTGCGGGAGCACACATGCCATGCCATGCGCTGGACAGCACTTCACATCCTGCATTGAGGGGGAGCACCAGCAAGTAGGAAAAACCCCAGCTTCCAGGGAGGTGATGGTGGACCCCAGTGGCTGAAGCCCACGTGCCTAATGCTGGCTCCAACCCCTGACTTGACTCTCCATGGTCCCTGTTCTCCCCTGCGTGGGGTGGGGGGGGACCCAGCAACTGATTCCTCAGTTGAGGCAAGGATTTCAGGTGGGGGGTGGAGGCGGGAGTCAAGTGGGCCACCTGAGGGATGCCTCAGAAGTTGGTGACAGGAGCATAAATAGAGCTGAAAAAAAAGTCTGTTAGGGACCACATCGAGCTTAGAATAGTTTGCACTATATTACAACTTTAGGTCTTGTGATGCTCTAGACCTGCTAGCAGCTCTTCTCCAGCACTCCTTCCCCTCACTACATTAAATAGCTTTTTTCTTATATTTCCAACCTTCTTGAGCCAGCTTACTTTCCGCAGCCTTGCTAAGGGAACTGCCGTGTTCGATTTGGGAGCCGTGCTTGTACGAAACTGCATCACATCCGAGGTGGAGATGCGACAGGCGGCACCGAAACACACCCTGCCGCAGACACCCAAAAAGCTTGCAAAGCAGTCCAAGGCCCAGGCAGGTGGCTCTGGCTGCACTTCTAGTGTTGCAGCGATGCCGTCCACCCTAATGGAAAAGACAGCCTACTACAAGCTTTGGAGCCTCTTTCAAATGTCATACAAGAGCTTACACTTGAAATTAAAACAGTCTGGTCTGATTTGGGTGATTTGGGCAGGCAGGTAGGCAATGTAGAAGACCAAGTTTTCTCCTTGGAAACCTGGAAGAACAGATCGGAGAAAGAAACTGTGGCCCTGCGAACAAAAATTAACAAACACGAGGAAGGGCTAGAGGACTTAGAAGGGCGTAGTTGGAGAAATAATCTCATCATTTTCAGCTTGCCCGAGGGGGAAGAAGGCACAGCTCCGATTTTATTTGCCCCAAATTTTTGGAATGTGTAGCAGGCCCTTCACCAAATGGCCCAACATATGTGGTGGAAAGGGCACACAGATCACTGCGACCTACGCCCACAACTGATAGCCCTCCCCGGCTGTTTATGTTGAAACTGCTAAAACTCCTGGATAAACAATTTATCCTACAGAAAACTAAGGACTTAAAGGACATTCTTTAGGAGGGCATGAAATTGTGGCTGACACAGGACTTGCCTGCGGGCATATGGCAGAAATGAGTGGCATTCCACCCCGTCGTTACCAAGATCACTCCCGCGGAGATTTGCTTCAGAATGCAGTACCCGGCCCAGCTTCAGATTTTCCTACAGGATCAATGGCACTCCTATGACACCGTGGAAGAAGCCAAATCAGATCTTCAGAAATGCCTTCCTGATCTATTTTGGAACACCTGAATTACCTGCATTCAGTGGTACGGGTTGATATCCTTCGAGAGATGTGTGTGATAAGCTGTATTGAGCATGGCCGTTTTCCATGATGACTATTTCCCCAGGCCTTTCATGAGCCACTGATACAAGGGGGGGCAGCTGATATTCTGTGCCATCCCTGGATATGGCTGGTCTGCCTTTGGGCTAGTCGTAATTATGTTTATCATGGCACATTTAACCTGCTGTTTCATTCCGGGACCATACTCGGGAGGTAGGGGCTGCAGCCTGTCAGCAGAATTTGGAATCGGACTACAGGCTTCAACATGCCAAATTCTTCTCCCGGACTTAAACCCCGGTTATTCTGTGGATGTCCAGGATAGCAGGAGCAGGCCTCACAACTAGTAGTGGGTCTGTCTTTGGCATCCAGTTACATGTATGAGGGACATACCAGATTGTTTAAATTATCTTTAATGCCAGCAGGTTTCATTACAGTTCTATCTGGTTTGTATTTACTTCTTGCCTTCCTTGCCAGTTTTACCAAATTTCTCATGGACTGGTATCAGAGAAGGTTTCTAATGTTTGTTACCATATTTTCTTGTTGTATTTTATATAATGATGTTTTCTGGGAGATGACCAGAGGGTTGGGGCATTAAATTATGCAGGTTAAGAGTTTCATGCACTGGAGTATCAAAGGGGAGGGTGGCAGGGTTGTTTACCAGAAGGATGGTTATTTTTGTTTACAGTTTAGTTTTGGGGCCTGTGGGAGGGAGGGGGGTGGAATGGGTCTTATTCTCACTGTCTGTAATGTGATACTTTTTTCCTCTTTTTGAGGGAGTTGTTCTCAGGAGAAGGGTGGGGAGGGTAGGGAAGGGAAGGATGCCACCAGAGGGAATGTGTCTCTATATTTATTTGGTTCCTAGATCTTGTTTGTGGGTATTATAGACTCACTACATCTTAAACATGGTGGTTTTTAACTTTTGTTAGTGGAATGTGAAAGGAGTACAATCCCCTTCTAAACGTGCCAAGATTCTTCTGCACTTAAACAAACTACAAGTTGATATCGCATTCCTGTCAGGTGTCAGCGTGGCTCAGTTGGTAGTACATCTGCCTCTGGACCAGAAGGTCGTGGGTTCTCGTCCCACACTGGGATTTGACTTGCACCTAAAAATTGCTGGCATCCAAGTGCAGTATTGGGGGGTGCTGTACTGCTGGGGTGTGCTGTCCTTCAGATGAGATGTTAAACCAAGGTCCCTTTTGCCCATCCTGGTGTTGTCCTGGTTGGTGTCCAGGTGGAAGTAAAAGAACCCAGGGCACTCTTCACAAAGAGCAGGGAACACTCCCGGTGCCTGGCCAACATTCCCCTTCCCATAAACCAGTTCATGCAATTATCCAGGCTGTGTGTGGGTGATGATGTGCGATATGGCCGATACCACACATTCAGTCACTTCATTACCAGTCTAGCATTGCTTGTAAAGCACTTTGGGATACTGTGAAAAAAGCGCTATATAAATGCTGCTGCTTCTTCCTACAAGAGACCCACCTGTCACCTTCCCAGACCCTTTTTCTCAGGAGATCTTGGGTGGGATACACCGTTGGAGCAGGATTTGGCACTCGTAGCAGAGGGGTGGCCATTCCAGTCGCTCAAAGAATCCCGTTCCACCTCCACCGCGAAGTATTAGATCCCAACGGATGTTTTGTTTTTATTAGAGCTCTGTTAGGCCATCTGGAGGTGGTTTTATGAGCTGTATATGGGTCCAACATTGAGAACCCGGGGTTTTTCATTACCCTTATTTCGGTCCTGTCTCCTTGGTGCTCCTTACCTATACTCATTGGGGGAGATTGGAATCTGGTTCAATGTAATGTCCCAGACAAATCCAGGGGCTCTCATCAAGCATTATCACCTGGTTAGATAGCCATCCAAGAATTTATGAGATCAACCGGCCTGGTAGACCCCTGGAGAACCCTTAACCCGTCTAGTCGACAGTACTCCTTTCACTCCCTCCCACATAACTCATTCTCAAGGATTGACTATTTTTGGTTGGATTCTAATAATCTGTCTGGTGTAATGTTATGTTATTACCCTGCTGAAGTTCTTACAGACCACCATCCAGTTTTTCTGCAACTGAACTTAGCCCCCTCTTTGTCTAGAGATAAAGTGTGGATCATTAATAACCAGTTACTGAAACACCAGGACTCACGGGAACATATTCAACGGTTCATCAACTTTATGACATTTAATTCCCCCTCAATGCCTAAGCTCGACATTTTGTGGGGCTCCTTAAAGTGTGCACTCAGAAGGGAAATTATCAGAATATCGGCGAGATGTAAGAAACAAACATTGGCAGCTCTAACCTCTCTGATTTCCCATATTGAACACTTAGAGGCAAGTATATCGATGTGTTCCCCCCATCAGATTGGGAACCATTAGAATAACTTACATTTCAGTATAATAAGTTATTAGGAGAGAAGGCAGAACATATGATATTACGTTCAAAAGTGAAATATTTTGACCAGGGGGAAAAGGCGTGGAAGCTGTTACCCCTCCGTCTTAAATCTCAGGTGGCATAAAAAATTGTTCCCTCCATACAGGGCAATTCTGGCCATTTAGTGACTTCTCCCCATGATATAGTAGAAGCTTTCAGAGGGTTTTTTCAACAATTATACACTCCTCCTTCCATCCCTTTCAATCTGACACAATTTGATTCTTTTCTGCAGGACCTCCAGCTCCCTAAACTGATGGAGTACCAACAAGCAATTTTGAAGACCCCTCCCGACACTATCGGAAATCTCTCAAGCAATAGATTCCCTTGCTAAAGATAAGGCTCCTGGTCCGGATGGTTTTACCATAAATTTCTGTAACGCCCTTAAGGAACATGTAGCCCCCATTCTTCTCAATATGTACAATTACATTTTTAAAAAGGGTATATCAGACCTTTCACTGATGCCCGCTTCCATTGTGGTTATTCCTAAACCAGACCGTGACCCTCAGTTGCTCACTAATTATAGACTCATCAATGTGGATCTTAAGATCCCCACCAAAATACTTGCAGGTCAACTCGGCTCAGTGTGGGACTCATTGATAAGTCGAGAGCAGGTCGGATTTGTTAAGGGTAGATTATCGTTGGACCACCTCTGGAAATTGTCTTGTCTTTTCTCGGCATCCAGGGATCTTCATACCCCCGCGGCACTGGTATCCCTGGATGCTGAGAAAGTTTTTGACAGAGTCTCTTGGGACTACCTGTTCACTCTTCTGCCCTGATTCAGCATTCCCACTGATTTCATACAGTGGATCAAAGTTTTGTATTCCTCCCCAGCTGCACGGGTTCTCAGTAATGGTATGTCATCCCAGCCTTTTCCCTTGTACCAAGGTAACCGGCAGGGATGCCCTTTATCCCCCTTTTTATTCAATTTATTTTCAGAGCCCCTTATTAGGAAGATTACCCTTTCCCCTCAGGTTACCGGTATTTCAATTAATAATATAGACTTTAAACTCTCGGTATACGCGGATGACATTCTCCTTCACCTTTCTTCTCTAGCCACCTCAATCCCTTCAGCACTGCAGATCATCTCTCAGTTTGGGCAATTATCTAATTACAAACTCAGTCTCACTAAGACTGAAATCATGCCTCCAAATAATAGAACATTTAAGGCAGAACTAGACCACTTAGGCTTAGCATGGTGGAAGGATAAACTTAAATACTTAGGAATTTTTCTTAGCACCTTCCCCAGCAGATTTAAACAATATAATTTAGATGTCATTATTTCTCATATCAAAGTAGATCTAGAATGTTGGTCCCTTCCCCCTTTTTCCTTATGGGCCAGACTAAATGTCATTAAGATGAATATTCTCCTTGGTTACTTTATCCACTACAGATGTACAATTAGTCACTGCCACAATCCTGGTTTGCTCAGGTGCATACATGCCTCGCCTCTTTCCTATGGTGAGGTAAGACAACCCACAGGGTATTTTCCAAACTTATGAGGCATAAACTGGATGGTGGTCTGCAGGTTCCCAATTTTTATAGATACTATTTAGCTCTTCATTTCAGTAGGCTCTCGGACAGGCTCTGTCGATCAGAACGGGAGCATTATACTCCACAATGGGTAAATATAGAACGTTCCCTGTGTTCAATGTCTGGTATAAATTTCAGGGTCCTTCCTTTCATATCCAGAAATAAGTTACCTCTTGCTTTACAGGATACTCCCTTAGGGGCCTTTTTACAAACCCACTCACAGCTATGCTCTCTCTTGAAAGTTTCCCTTAATAAGGACTCCCTTCAACCTCTCGTGGGAAACCCTAATTTATGTATAGCAGGACAGGTTGTATCCAGACACTTCTGAACAAATGGGGGTTGGGGAAACAGTCCAAGAATTAACTCTGGATGGTAAGCTGCTTCTCTTTCAGATAGCAAGAGAACAGTTTCACTGGCCTTCCTCATCCTGCTTTAAATATTTTCAAATCACCCACATGCTTCTAAAATTTTTTTGGCTCTGGCCAGTGGCAAAGTCCTGCAAGTACTGTGATACAGCCATTGATATCTTCTGCCCCCACCTCACACCTGGTATCATATTATTATTGCTCCCTGCAAGCCTTTCTGGATGTGAGGGAGGGCCCCAGGCTATACGGTTGGGACCAAGTTCTTCCACCAATTTCATCTTCCAGGAACTGGGTACGAATCTGGGAATAAATGTATCACTTTATTCAATGTAATCAATACCATCTCATGCAATTCTATATCATCCACAACCTCTACTAGACCCTAGTGCAACTGTATGGGATGGGTAGCCTCCCTAGTGATCTATGTTCCAGATGTGGACAGGAACCTGGTTCCTTATACCATATTCTTAGGACATGCCCAAAGGTCACTCCTTTTGGAATTCCCTCCGTACCCATCTGGACCCTTTGTTGGGACTTTCAGATGTTTTTAGGCCTGAAATTTGCATTTTAGGGGACTTCTCTGAACTTTTTACTAGGTAATCAGAGACCTCATATCACCTTGATTTCATCCTGTGTCAAAAATGTCATTTTGCGGCATTGGCTAGATCAAGCTACTCCACAGTTTCTGGAGTGGTATAGGGAAATCCTGTTTGCTCTGCAGGCCGATTGCCTAGTTGCAAACCTTTCCAGGTGTCTTTCCAGATACAAGAAGAATTGGGAACCGTTGCAAACCCTGTTGACTATATAGGGCCCGACACCTTTGGTCCATACTTATTCTTACAACATACACAGTATATCACTGACAATACCCTCATAAACTCATTGATGAGAATTTCCATTCCTGGAAGAGGAACCCATGCTAGAATTAGTATTCCTTTTAGTGGCGGGGGGGATGGAGGGAGGTATTGGTAAGGTTGGTAACTTATGGAAAATTCCAGACAGCTTCTCTCCATTTAGCAAAGTTATTGCTTCAGGAGTTGTCTCATTAATTTGTTTATGTTGTTTCCAGTTGTACTCCTGGATCCTGACTTGTACCAGTAGATATGGTCACATGTGTTGTTGTATCTGTACTTCAACTCTGCTTTGTTTCAAAATAAAAAATATTAAAATTTGAAAAAATATATATATTATAACTTTATAGTGCTACATCAAAATTAAATATTGCACAAAAAATGCATTCGTTTCCATAGTATTCTGAGCTTATATGTATTAATGATTTCACTTGCATTCTGAGGTCTATTGTCCTACATTTTCCACATTTTGAGTGTTAGTTTCCATATTTCAGTGACAAAGGGTTAAGTTGTATGGGACTATATTTAATATCAAGTGAGTATGCTTATGTCAGTAGCCCACGAGAGAGAAGCTCAAGTGGTTTGCAGTGATCACAGGGCACCAAGATGGTGAATGTAGCCTTTATAAAATGGGTAGGGAAATCACTGCGTACTGATTGTTTAGCAGCTCTTCACTGTGAGACCACTACCAATGGTTAAACAAGTGTGGCTAATCAAGGCACAGCTTACTAACATATCAATGCCTTTTATAAAAAAAAAAAAAAATCCTGACTGCCATTACAAACATGACTGCCACCTTTACCAGCCCTGAAAAAGTCAGCTAGGCTTGAAAAATGAAACTCCCTCAAAATTAAAAAGAAAAACAATAATGATTGATTAAAAGGGCACTGTCAGCTTTTGTGCCCATTTTAGGGCTGTGGGTGGAGCCTACAGCCATTCTGTCATCTGTAGCTTAAAAATGGCTTTTCCTAGAACTTCCATTTTAGACCTTTGTATGTATTCCTCCACAGCTGCAAAGTAGTGCACTCCCCTTCTGATTTTTGCTATTTGTTGCTCTATGTTAAAGGCATCTGAAAAGGAGAGAGGGATGCTACTGTACTGTACCTCAGAGCTTCTCAGGATATTAACAAAAAACACTTTTTAAACTGCTGTTTCTATCATCTGTCCAGCTCAGTCTAATAGAAGTGTTCTATTTCTTTCAGCAACCTAGGGGCTAACTCATTTCCTTTTGTTTTTTGTGAAAACAAAAGTCAGACTCAGTGTCAGATTACAGACAGTAGAATTCCAGTTCATTAGCTGACATTCCTTTCTGTATTACAGGTTGGAGCCAAGCACTGTAAACAGAAGACTATTTTTGTTCTCATTTTATAATATGATGTACTGAGTGTCTATTTAGTTGCAGGGTCAGGGCCTTGCAGAAAATAATAACATTTATGTAACTCATTCAAGATTCCATCACGTGGTCAGAAAAAAGCCTGAGAGAATTTGTGTAAAAACTAACAAATGAAAGATGCAAAAAATAGCATATACCTCTAAGCCTGGAAGATCAGAAGGCTGTGGGTTCTATCCCCAAACTAAGCAAGTGGGTTAAAGAGCTTGTGTACTGCCTAAAACTAATATTAGATTTTAAAAGTAGTAAACCATTACCTTTTATATTTGAGGTACTTTATATTTTCCCTTTGTTTAATTAGAAGATTGTTTACCTGATGTTAATATGTGTGATGTGTGGAACAGCACTCTGTGTGGCAGCTGACATAGCTAGCTATACTGCCCCCACTACATCACCAGCATTGTGACCTCACTGACTGTGACATCACTGCTACTTAGGAACAACAATTCAGTGACTGCCAGGTCATTCACCTGTGATTTCACTGTCAGCTTGACATATAATTTTAATACCTAACAGCAAATCAGAGCCCTTTTCCTGATAAAAGGCTGTCAACATATTACATTTACATAAACAACAAAGTCACAAATAAGGAACTAGTGGCTTATGGAAAAATCTACAGGAATTTATACAGGGATTTGATGCTGCCTCTACAGGGAAAATACAAGAAAAATGAGGGCTTGTTACAGGAAAATGGTTATTTGGATCTGGGAGCACTGTGACGATTGTGACTAAATAGCACTATATGGCACCAACAAGAAAATGACTTTGGTCATTTGGTAGCTCTTCACAGCCCAATTGGCTTTGGATAGATCTTGTTTTATAGTGTCTGGACTCAATGTGCCTGAAGGAAGCACTATCAATATAAGAAACATTGATGGCAAGAGATTTGGAAACAACATCAAGATATTTCTTATTTTTGCAAAAACTCAATTCTTGTCATCCTGACCAAAATGCCCTTGGTGCACGTCCACAAGCTGAAATGGTGCTGAGCTGCATGTAAACTCAGACACTCTAGGAGACATGCCAAACAAATGTAAATATCTTGAACACCATTCAAGTTACACATACACAGCCAGTGTCACAGTTGTTCCCAACAAAAAGACCTTTATAATGAGGGCAGTCACTAAGCTGAACTCTGTATAGTTTTTAAAATATAGCCATTTCTACTGTTGTGAACTAATTGTAAAGCAGTGCATGCTGCTGAATCTATGGCCCCAGCTACATCACTGTCACATGAGACAAGATGCATTGTAGGGACAAGGAAAGCAATTAACTTAGCAGAGATGAAAATCTCCAGGGGTCAAAAAACTACCATAAAGCTAGCAGGCAAATTTAGGAACAACTCCAAATAGCACACAGAGGGAAGGACACACTAGGACTTCACACACAATGAAAACACTCCGCACAAAATATGTTTTTGCAAATTCTGGGTGTACTATTCCTTTAACTAACACACAGAGAAACAGAGAGTGCCAGTAGAAAGTTACATTAACAGTTACAAAATAGGGGCCTCATGGCTCTGATCAATGGGTGTTCACTTGGCAAGCTGTTGACCCGGGTCTGCGACTTGAGCCCAAGATGTCTGGAGTGGGTGCCGGCAGGGAGGAAATTCAGAGTGTCCCATGGTTGCTGCACTCCCAGGGGAGCAAAGGTGCTTTTCCACCTGTCTAGCAGCTTCTGGTGGCTCTGGGGTCGCATCACAGGCAGTATGGATGACCATGCACTGCCAGATGTCCCCATTCAGGGTGCATGCTTCGGTGCACCTACGGTGAGTGGGTGGAGCCAGAAAACCAGGGAGGAAAAAGACCCCTGACCAACCGGATGACAGTCACCAGTCTCTGGTGCCATGGTAGCCCAGGATAGCCCTGTGCTGAGCCCCTACTGGTCCCCAGGCTTACTAATGCCCCTCAAGGCACTTCTCCCCTGGAAGGGAGGGACCCATCTGATGAAGAGATATGTCAGGTCTCCCAGGAACAACAGGCAGCAGCGAGGGCAGAGGATGGTGACCATGAGAGAAGTGGTGGCCAGGGTTCATGAGTGGTCAGAAGGAGTGGCTGGTCAAGGGGGGGTGGGAAGCGCAAAAAAACTGCCTCAAAATAGGACATACAAAAGGATTACATTGTTTACTACTGTTCTTTTTATTTCTAGAAACACAGCTTAGTGCAGTGTAGCTAATGAGTATGTCTTCAACACAAGGCAGATGTACTGTAGTGTGTCTCAGCTCTGTGAGCTGTGCAAAGACAGGGGATTGTCTATGAGGGACTGCCAAAAAATGGACTCATAGAAGCCCTGGTGGAGCAGGACTGAGTGCAGGGGAGGCAGTGAGTCCCTGGAGCATATGACCAAATGCCTGTGGAGCAGGCAGTCACTGAAGACAGTGACCAGAGCAGTGAGGGGGGGCACAGAGGGGAATCTCATGTCACAAGTTGGTAAAACAGCACAGACTGAGCCTGAGCCAAGAACTTGAGCAGCAGAGTCTCAAAATCAGCTGGAGCTCGTGAAACTGGAGCTTACACTGAAAGAGGCGGAATTGCAGAGGGCAAGGTTCAGGGTTTAGAGGGAGAGAGTAAGGCTGGAGGCTGAAGAAAAAGATAGGGAATGCAAGCACAAAATCTTAATGCAGCAGGAAAGAGAGCAGCAGCATCAGCATACGATTTGCATACCAGAAGCAAGAGAAAGGGAACACCAGCAGCAACAACAGGAAAGAGAGAAGGAACGACAGCACAAGAAAGAGATAGTGCAACTGCACCAGAAAGCACCACAGTAAACCATATGTAATGGTGTAGGGGGTCAAACCCACAAAGCCACAATTAATTCTGAAATACTTCCTCAATATCAGGAGGGGAATGATCTTGATTTGTTTTTAAAATCATTTGTGAGGGTATGCATGCAGTTTATTGGACAGGGCTTTGTGGATGACCCACCTTTCACCATTGCTTATGGGCCATGCTTTCCATTCATTTGCTAGAATGGATTATCAGGACTGTATGGACTATGATACAATTAAGAGGATGTTACTGAAATGTACTGGGCTAACTCCTGAGGCTTACAGGAGAAAATTCAGAGAATTAAGAACTGCATGTTCAGATGTGTACCTATATAGACCACTGGGTGGATGGGGCCAAAGCCAGAACTGTAGAGCAAATAAAAGATTTTTTTGTAAGGGAATAATCTTAGAAATTGTACCAGAGGACTTGTGCATATGTTTACTGGACCAGGCACACAGCTCCATGAATGGGACAGCAGAAAGTGCTGATCTGTACAAGGCCAGAAGACCACACATGCAGTATAGAAATGGGGGGGGGAAGGTGGCAGCACATGGTTTCTAGGGGACCCAGGGATGGCATCCTAAAGTAAACCAGCCTTCACCCAAGCCCAAAACACAACCCACTGGTCCTAAGGGGAACAAGGAGCCAGCGGCAAAGAAGTAATGCATTTGCCAGAAAGTGGGGCATCTGTCCTATATGACTGCTCTAAGAACATGAGCAAAGGGCAAAAGCCTGAGGGGAGTGACCAAGACAGTACCCAGCAGATAGCAGTCTGTGCACAGACTGTAGTGCCACCTAAGTCCTCCAAGCATATGCAGCCTATTCTAGTTATTGGGACAGTGATACAGGGATTCAGGGACACTGGTGCCTCCATCTTTATGGTGAGGCTGGATCTGATCCAGCTGGAGCAGATTCTGATGGGGCAGTTTCCCCAGATGCAGGGAGTCAAGGGTCCAGTGGTCCAAGTACCAATGGCTTGAGCCTTCCTGGGAAGGTGGCCATGGGTTACAGGAGGTGGGAGCTATACCTGATCTCCCTGTGGATGTGATCATGGGGAAGGATTGTAACCACAGGGAAATTCTGGTGTGTGTTAACCCACAGCCAGGCAAAAGGGCAAGCTTGTGAAGGGAAGGAGGGAGTGACACAGATTGCACTTATCACTCCCTCAGCAGCTGAGGTAGAAGCTAGTGTGGGTAAGGGGCTAACTTGGAGTAGCATCCCTGAGCCCCAGGTGCAAACAGAGGAGGTCTCATCTGTGTGCAGATTTTCTTCTGAATGGGAGTTGGAGAGGGTCAGACAGGAGGAGCTGGACAGAGCTCAGCTGGCTGATCCTACCCTACAGAAACTGAGAGAGCTAGCATATAGTGCTGAGGACTCTCAGGGGAGTAAACAGTTAGTTTACTAGAAGAATGGGCTGTTGTACAGGGAGTGATTACCACAATGGCGGCTAGAAGGAGAGGTACTCCAACAGCTGGTAGTCCCTCGGCCTTACTGCAAGCAGCTTTTAGCCCTGGCCCATGACATCCCTTTTTTTGGCCACCTAGGTATCAGCCACATAAAAAGGCAGCTTACCAACAATTTATTCTGGCCTAATATGTGCATAGAGGTAACAAATTACTGTTGAACATGTCCACAGTGCCAGAGGGTGGGAAAGGTTGGGGAAAAGTCTAAGGCAGATTTGGTACCCCTGCCTATTACTGATGTACCCTTTAAGAGGGTAGCCATGGACATAGTGGGGCTTCTAAACACCCTGAGTCACATGAGGAAAAGGTACATACTGGTTGTCATGGACTATGCAACCAGGTACCCAGAGATGGTGGCCATGTCCTCCATTGAGGCATTGAGGTGGAGAAAGTGGCTGATGAGCTCCTAGGAATCTTTAACAGAGTGGGATTTCCCCAAGAGATTTTGTCAGAGCAGGGGACAAATTTTATGTCTTTATTGATGACTACTCTGTGGAAGAAGTGTAGGGTGAAACAGCTTCGTGGCTCACCCTATCACCCCAAGACAAATTACCCAAGGGCATCCCACACCTCGGATGTGTCTAAAATTCTGGTTACACACACTCACCGATGTATTATTCTATATATAGCATAGGTTCTTCTGTATCAGTCCTGCTGAACACCCATAGTTTGTCCGTCCTGTCCCTCCTCCCCCTAACACAAGGATTAAGGAACTGGGCAATGTAATTTGTCCCTGCTCCTCCTGGTGACACCAACACCAAGATCATATGCTTTGATTAACTGGTCCTATTGCTTCTTTGTTCTGTACCCCCACCCCCAACACTGTGGTTGGAATCTGCAGCACAGAATCCACTGCTGCTACTGCTGATAGCTCCAACTTCAATTGGAGAAGCAATGTACAACTAAAAAGTTGCAAGTAAGTCTGAGAATGAAAGATTTTCTTAATGCTGAACTCTGAGGCAGTGGCCTGCCAGACAGTATGAGTCTTGCTTCAACTGCATCTCTTGCACATCGCCCCCCCCCCCGGTCATGACCGGTTTATGTATGCTGAATCTACAACACTGTTGTCGATGTTCGGCATAGCAAGATCCCCAATGTCGACAGGTGAAATTTTGCCTGTCAGAAATTGGTGTGTGTTCTATTTAGGGGCTACGTGCCCCCCGAACACCCCATGCAAGGAGCACAACCCCCCACACCCTCTTCTTAAAATAACTAACTCTGAGTCAGAGGTGTCTAGAAAGGGGGGCCAAAGTCCATGAAAGGGCAAAGTTTTGCCCTCAGGTCCCTCACAGTAACAATCTTGAAACCTGTTGAGATTGTCGATGTGAGGGATTTTGCGGTCGGGGTTTAATTCTCCCGTCGGTACACTGTCATGACACTATCAACTTGCCCTTCAGCTACATTCAGAAGCTCTATTTTTCCTCATTCCCAGAAAGGATGGAGGCATGCAGCCTGTCATAAACCTGTGGTCATTACATGCTTATGTGACCTATCACCACTTCAAGATGAAGGATATCCATCTTCCATAAGGACACTCTCCTTCAAGGAGACTTCTTGGTTCATGTGGACCTGAAAGATGCACATTTTGCTGTCCCTGTCCACCCTGCAGACCAACTCTGGTTGATCTTTGAATGAGATGGAATGATATACCAGTTCACCTGTCTCCTTTTTGGCCTGTCTCCAGCTACTTGGTGCTTTACAAAGGTACTGAAACCTGTGGTGGCCTGCCTATGGGCGGCAGGTACCATGCTTATCATCTATTTGGATAATATCCTAATCATACAGTGGAACCAGGGAGTCCTGGAGGCCACAGTAGCCCTTGTAGTTCCTTTCCTGGAACTACTGGGCTTCATGTTAAATCCCCAGAAGTACTCCTTGGTCCTGTCTGAGTCGATCACCTTTCTGGGGTTCCACATTTGATTAGTGAAAGGTCTTCTTAAGCTTCCCCCTCAAAACTGAAGGACATGAATAATTCTATCAGGAGGTTGCTCAAACAGCAGTGGGTTCCCATTCAGGACCTAGCCAGATTGATCAGTCAGATGTAGTCATCCATTCAGGCCACATTCCCATGCCCTCTCCACTACTGAGCCCTACAGCATCTGAAAATCATGGCCCTTCACCAGTTCACCTCCTATGACTCTCTAGTTCCCCTGTGAGGGGAGGTAAAGACAGAATTAATTTGGTGGCTTTGCTAGATGAATTCCAGGAATGGGACAGCTATCTTCCTAGCCCTCCTGGAATTAGTGATAGAGTCAGATGCAAGCTGCTCAGGCTTGGGGGGGGCCTGGTGCAAGAGTGCATCAGCAGGGGCCAAATGGTCAGTCCAAGAGTAAGCCCTACACATCAACTGCTTGGAGCTCCTGGTTGCTGAATTTGTAGTCAGGAGCTTCATCAAGGGTCGCTCAGGATGTTACGTCCTCAAAAAATGGACAATGTAGCTGCAGTCTGCAACATAAACCATCTAAGGGACACACGATTTGCAGCCCTGCCCAAAACAGCTCTCTACTTCTGGTTATTTTATCCAAAACACAACTTGAGGGTGCAGGCCCAGCATATTACAGTGATCGACTGGAATTTGCAGTACCTGTCTGATTCCAGCAAGTTCCTTCATGGCAGAGATCTTTTCCTGAGAATTCAGGAGCTGAGGGGTCCACTGCTGGTGGATCTCTTTGCCTCCCATTTATCCTACCAGCTGACCCCTTTCTTCAGTTGGAGACTGGATCCTCAAGCCCTGCCACCAGATGCATTCTCTCAAGGATTGGAGGCAGTTCCTGGGTTATGTGTTTACCCACTTCTTGATGATCAGTCTCTCCCTAGCTCAGAACAGGTGACAGTAGTGCTGGTTGTGCCAGTGTGACCCTCTTAGCTCAGTATCTGTCACTCTGTGACCTCTCAATAGAACCCCCTCTCCTAGTAACCCAGCTTCAGACATTCTGATGGCCCCAGTAGGGTTCTGTCATTGGATGACAGTGAAAGAGACTCTGTCCTTTGGCAGTCTGGATGGTTTGGGGGAGTTCTGGGATGCCCAGGCCTTTTGGCAGGCTCTGCTTCTCTCCTCAAGGAGGCCTGGGTGCCAGGAACAAGGAAGGCCTTTAAGTCAGCTTGGGTTGACTGGATATGCTGCAGTAATCTATTACACCTGGATCCCCTTTCTGCCTCTGAACCAGGTGGTTGAGTTTTTGTATGATCAGTTTCCTCAAGGTAGATAAGGCAAGTTTATCAATGTCCTCAGTTTGGCTATATCATCTGGACATTGGCCTGTTGATGTTAAGTACATTGGGCAACACCCCCTGATTTGTAAGTTTCTCAAGGCCATTAAAGGGGAACTAAAGTCAAAATTTACAGTAAGATATGTTATGCAGAGTGTTTTGATTTGTAGGTGTACCCCTAGTAAGTCATTCTCTTTATTTTTAGAAAGGAATTTTTTCTAAATTTGCTTGCTAGTTTTATGGCTCCTGGGGATCTCCATGTTACCATTTCTTGTGGCTCTTCTTGTTCCCACAATGTCTCCTTTCCCATGTGACAGTGATGCATTTAGGATAATTGATTCAGAGAGTAATAATAACTGCTGTAGCAGAAATCTACTTGATAGTCTCACTTCAACTAATAACTCTGTCTAATCCAAACTTTCTGTTTTCTAGGTATGTGTCTAGGTCTAGCTAGCAGAAGTGAATGTTTTGTTTTTAAAGCTTTTCATTTTATCAAACTACACACAACCATTACAAAAGCACACAAATCACCCAAGGCCACAGATGCTATAATTCATAAGTGAAGACTCTAGCTGTTTCCTTAAAGAATATCCCACTCAATTATCCCTCAGGCATTTGCAATCTGCAAATGTAACCTTCATTGGAGCTCCATGACAAGGAGAGTTAATTAACGTCACAGAACTGCTACTGTAAAACTTGATAAAAAAACAGCTGTTGTTGAATCAATAGTCCTGGACGCATCACTGTTACATGGGGCATGAGGCAAAGAGCCATTAAAAATGTTAATATGGAGATCCCCAAGGGCCATAAAACTTGAAAGCAAATTTAGAAAAAACTAATGTCAGCAAATAAAAGGAAGGATTTACTAGGAGCACACCTACAAATCAAAACACTTTGCACAACATATGTTTTTGCAAATTTTGACTTTTGTTTTCCTTTAAATGGTCCAGATCCCCACACGCATGCTACTGAACCACCTGGGATGTACAGTAAAGTGTGTATTTCACCTGTTGAAATTATGGGGTGATAACAATGCCATTTCCCTGAAGCAGCTTTCAATGAAACTGGCTTTGTTACTTTGGTTAGTGCCTATCGAGCAGGTGTCAGGTGTTAAAGATTTGAATGTCTCTCACAGGTTCTCCACCACAGAGGAGGTCCACTTTTTTCTTATTAGGAGGACCAAGATATCCTCTATGGGAGTCTCATATCCTAAGTTTGATGCTGACCCGCATCTCTGTGTGGTCTGCTGTCTCCAGTCCTACCTCACTAGGACTCAGATTCTGAGAGACCTCGCTAAAGATCAGCAGTCTCTACAAATAACAACAGCCAGCGGCCATGGCTACTGTTGCCCAGTGGGTCTGTTGGATGATGGCAAAAGTGGGCGTGGATTTGTCTAGGTTCCAGGCACACTCTACTAAAGGGGCCATGGTCAGTCAACCCTTTCATGTGGGAGTTAGACTGGACGATTTTCTTTGGACAGCTGACTGGTCAGGTGATTCAGTCTCCGACCCATTTTATCACAGACCAGTTGATGGGCCCTTGGCTACTAGGGTTTTGCAATGGGCTTTGAAGTAGTCAATAAGCAGAGCCTCCTTTTCCTGAAGTAAAATTGTGATTTTCCTAAAGTGTAGCTCAACAGAAAGTCAAGGTTTTAATAAGAGACAAGGAGGCGATAGATTACAGCCCTCCTTACCCACCCTATGTTTGTTTTTTTTGAAGTTTCCTGAGATGTCTTACAGAATACCAGTTTTTGCTTGAAGTCAACATCCTCTGGTTGATGATGTGCCTGTTACACCTTGAAGCAAAAAGAAGGATGTCCATTAGGCTGAAAGTCCTTATATAGGGCTCACGGCATGGGGCACAAAGTATGCTGGGAGCTGCTGTCAGTATTCACTCTGTACTAGTTAAAGGTCTCTGACCCATGTTGATTACCATTCCAGTTTTTTGTATCATGGTACTGCTTGCTACAATTCAGTAAAGAAGGATGCTTACAAGCCTGTCTTAGAATGTCAGAAATACAGTTTTGTTAAAAACCATATGATGAAATTTTTTACCTGCTAATAACTACTGCTACTTTAATTTATTACCACTGCATACTTCTTGAAACTTGGAAACATGCCCACAGTTTCCCCACTCATGGTACAGTGCAAAGAGACTACTACATCATGAGTGGCTGACCTGTATGTAGGCATTCATGAAATTCATTGCCCATTCTCCACCCATACCCCTCAGCTGGAAAATCTGCCTTCTCATACTGTCTCCCTCTCTCTGGAGTCAATTACTGTCCTCCGTCTGTCTCTCTCTCTCTCCCTCCCTTCCCACCCTTAGGCACCAAATAAAATTTCTCTCACCTTACACTTGTTCCTGCATACCCTCTTCCTGATCCCTTACTTTCCTGATACTGGGTACTGGTTCAGCATCCCATCAACCAGCTTCCAACATGCTTTTATTTTTAACTTAGTTGTAAACTTGTGTTGATTCTGCGCACCATTTATTGGACAACTAATTGCAATTCTGACATTCGGGTCTGTGCTGCTCTTCGACTTGCACAGTTTATGTCACTGTTTTTGTAATTATCCTAAACAACCTGGTTTGTTTTTCTTAGTAGCTGGTCTTTCCCATCCCTTTCCCCCGGGTCACACATAGAAACGAGCCTTGGCTCAGTGTGCCTCTCCCGGTTGCCAATTGTCAAATAAATAAAATCAAATATTTTTGAAGGTTACAGTTAGAGTCAAAACTTTATTTATAAGCTTTAGCCACTATGACATGCTCAGCATTAAGCTAATTTCCAGGAGCCAGCTAGGGAGGGGAGGGTTACAATGGAAGGGGGAGATACTTATAGGAATACTGCATACAGCGTTACATAACATTAAATACTGTACATAAATACATCACTGCCTGTGCCTCTGAATATGGCACTGAGTGCACTAACAGCCTTTTTAGCATGCAAGGCACAGTAAGCATGGTGCTAAACCCATTAAGGTGGCACCAACAGTTTGAATATCTGCGCTCTGGTCTTTTCCATTTTATAATTTCAAAACGCAGTGAATGTCAATCATATAATATCAATATTATTGAATTAGCAGCCATTGTGGCTCTGACCAGAGGTTGTTATATGCAGGTTTTAGCGGGACAAATTCCAATTATTTAAGAAGAATCCCCCTTACAAGCTGTCTGTGTTCACCTGCTATGGTCCATTCTGAGAGGCGTGTGTTAAGTTCTTAAATCCCTGTTATATCGCATAGATTTCTACTCTGCCCCACTGCTGTTTAAGGAGCAGCTGACACCTTGGGGAAAACTTTTGAAAACAACAGTTGGACACAATTTAATCTGTATTTCATATATCTTCCATAGCTGTCTCCTCGCCATTATTTGTTACTGAAGACATTTCCACAACAACAAGATCTTTATCCCTCAGAGTTCATCTGCCTCTATAGCTTACTCCCTACTTGACATCATAATGCTCTGTTGTGACATCACAGTCTGTTGCCATGGGAATAACCATGATGTAACAATCAGAGTATTATGACATCAGGTTGTAAAGAAGCAATAGGAGCTGATGAACCCTCAAAGAACAATTCTCCTGTCTTCATGCATGTGCCTTCAGCAATAAATCATGGGGATATGGAATACAGAGCTAATGAAAAATATAAGCTGCTTTGTGACCAGATACTGTATTGTGTTTTCCAAAGCTCTTCTCAAAGCATCAGTGGCTCTTTAAACTCTTCTACTGGTATTCTTCCTGGTAAGTGTAGACCCATCCTTTTACTTCGATTTTCCATCTCTCCTGGTTTTGTTTTAAACTGCCCACTTTGGAATGTGTGATCAGGTTACAGTAAGGCTTTGTTCGTAAATGACTGTTCACCTTACATCAGTCACTCTTAACCCTTACTGAAATGTGGCCATGTCTCGGTAGCTACATTTTTAGCCATGTATCCAGAGTGGATAAAGGGAGGTGGCGTGACTCTTATTTTGCTCTCAGTTTTATATTTACTTAGTTGCCCCATTCCCCATATGATTCGTTTGAATTTATATGTTTACAGATTTCTTGCTCTAAGCAGCTTAGCTGGTTAACATTCCCCCCACTGTAGCTTGGTCCCCAGGCACTCTTTCCCTCTATCAAGTGTGCCTACCCCCCCCCCATACATAGCTGCATACTTCCAGATGTCTTGGTGTATTCTTATGTCTTGCACTTAATTGTAATTGTCATTTATTGTGCTGAACATAATGTACAATTAGTTATTTGCACTGATTTGGTCAAATTGAAAGTTGGACAGCCTCCTATCTGCTTTGTATTTATGTAACTTACTTTGTGACCTCTTATTTGCTAGCTCCGATGTAATTTACCTTTCTCCACTACTGATGGCTGTATGTTCTGCTTGTATTATATGCTACTCGTATATCTCTGCTGTAATTACTGTATTATGTGTTTCCTCTTCTGTATTGCCACTTTGTGGCCCAGGTCATGCCTGAAAATGGTCCCCTGGATCAGTGCACTTACCTAGTTACCAAAGAAATAAATAAATAAAAAATAGATGACTATTTTTGTCATTCTTCACCCTTCTGCTGTCCCTGCTGATTCAATAATGAATTTGCAAACTTAATCAAAGTATTAACTAAATATGGTCTTCCTACATTTTTTTTGGGGGGGGGGGTTCAATATACACTGTGATTATATTGTAAGCCTTGCAGTTAAATGTTTTTCTTACATTTTTGTTCTGTTCTTTCAGTCTCTCTCTCTTTTCTCTCTTATCGCTCTCTCTTCTCTCTCACTCTCTCCCTCCCTCTCTCTATGAATATTTTGGTCCTGGCACTGTGCTGGGCATTGCATAGATTATCAGTCCCCCTAGTATTAAATAGGTGCGATCGCACCTGTATATTAGGGATGAGTAAGCGCTTTAATGTTAAATCCCCGTTTTTGCACCTCAATAACTTTGGGGCACCATTCAACCACTTTACATGAAATTTGGAATGTACAGCCTTTGTGCCAGGATCTCTTGATTCTGAAAATGTCATGTAGATCAGTTCAGTGGGGCAAAGTTACAGAGGTGCATAAAATGTAAAAATCTCAATTTTTGAGACTTTTCTTGTGCCCCCAATAACACAAAAAGTATGGTGATCTGAAAGCTGAAACTTTCAGGTTTGATAGAGTTGGCCCCAATGTATGTGCTTTGTGTGTTTTATGTATAGCACTCAAGTAGTTTTTCAACAATTTATGAAATAATTTTCATTCTTGGGCATGTGCAGTGTAAAAAAATTAACGTTCCATGGATAGCTGATTTTTTGCGAAAACATGTCGCATTTTGTTAGGTGTGTTGTATCATATACCGTGGTGTCTTGTATAGCAGAATACCACAGTATACAATATGACACACATACCAAAAAAGTTAAAAGTTGTTTCTCTCTTTCAATGAGATGCCCCAATCCCCTTTTTTACTAAAACAATAGGTCCCTGGTGATCTATCTGAGCCCTTCGAGCCACGATCCTCTTTTCATTAAAAAAAATAGTGATGTCATGTGGTCGTATTTTGTTATGTGTGTCATATTAGATATTGTGGTGTTTCCTATAGCAAAACACCCCAGTATATGATATGACACATATAAGGAAAAAGCATAAAGTTGTTTCCCTCTTGCGCTCTGTTAATTGTTTTATGTTACACTGGTGTCTAGTGGCACTCTCACCCTCTGATTGCTGTCCCTGTTGTTTTCCCTGTTTCCCTGATGTCTAGTGGCTCCCCCACCCTCTGACTGCTGTCCCTGTTGTTTTTCTGTTTCCCTGGTGTCTAATGGCACCCCACCCTCTGACTGCTGTCCCTGTTGTTTTTCTGTTTCCTTGGCATCTAGTGGCACCCCGACCCTCCAATCACTGTCCATGTTGCTTTTCCCTGGTTTCCTATTCTCTAGTGGGACCCACATCCTCCAGTCACTGTCTCCATTTGTCTCTGTTGTTTTTTCTTGGTTTCCTGGTGTCTAGTGGCACCCCCAACCTCCAGTCACTGTCCTCATTGTTTTCCCTCTTCCCTTAGTGTCTAGTGGCACCTGGCCAACCTCTGGTCACTGTCCCTGTTGTTTTCCCTGTTTACCTGATGCCTAGTGGCACCCCCCCCACCCTTTGATGGCTAATATTGTTCCTGAAAAGAAGAAAAACATCCCACAACATCTTTTTTTCAACCTGAAGGAAATAAAATGGTTCCTCATCATCACCGCTGTCCCCCTTCCCCATCCCAACCCTCCCACTGAGCAGCCACCACCCCACACCCCCCTTACCCTATATTTACCAGCTGAGGTCAAATGCTGTAATCCTCTGTGGCCTGAGACATGTCTGCATTATTAACAAAGTCCAAGAGGGTAGCATCTTCCAGAAAAAGAGGTGTGCAAGAACAAGGGGGCACAATTTGAAGATAGAGGGGGGATGGCTCGGGGTAATGTGAGAAAGTATTTTTTCACTGAGAGGGTTGTGGATGCATGGAACAGCCTCTCTGAGGAGGTCGTGGAGTCAAGAACAGTGGGGGACTTCAAGAATGCATGGGACAGGCATAAGGCAGTCCTAGGGGCAGGTAAGAGGAAGTAAGCTGTTGGTTAACTAGGATCTGCAGCTCATCTGTTAGGTAAGAAAATGGGCAGACTAGGTGGGCCAAGCGGTCCTTATCTGCCGTCAAATTCTATGTTTCTATGTTTCTATTCTTCAATGTCGAACCATGAACTGAGGACTACAGGTAAGTGCTGTACAATGTATTTCCATGGCGTTTTGAACTTATGTTCATAACTTGGGAATTTTTGGGAATTTTTTCACCAAATTTTCAACATAGCCTTTTTGGAATGCCACCTCATGAACACTATTGGTGAAAGTTTGTTAATTGGGCCCGGAAGGTGATTTTGTGGTCCTTACACAAAATGAATCCATGACTGGTCATCAACAAAAATGTTGTCGAACGACCAGGCAGTGAAAGCAGCAGGTCGACCACTTTTCACAGTTGGCTGCCAGTTCCAAATAAAACGTGTTTTCTTTGGGGGCTTTGCCCCTGAACCCCCCACATGGGGGGCTGCACCCCCTGCACTCCCCCACTAAGGATTATCAACTCCAAGTCAGAGCTGATTTGGGGGGATGCAAGACCCCCAACAGACAGTGACAGATTCCAGCACAGACACTACAGTGACGTGATGCTGTAGTCACTGTAGTGTCATTCGCTGCGCCGGTGTCACTGTCAGGAGAGTATATGGCACAAAATCACTTTGTGGGCCTGATTAACAATGAACCTTTGTAAAAGAGTCTCTGGCTCAAATGTACTTGTGATCTGAGAACTAACTAACTAAATTAAATGAAATAAAATTTTATCACCAGCATTCATGAGCCTATGTTGACATTTTTCTATGCAAGTGCATAACTTTAGTACTTTTCAATATTCTGACCCCAAATTTTCAACATAGCCATTTTTTCACATCACCTCATGAATATTACATGTCATTTTGCAGAACCTGGCTGAAATGTGTTTTCTCACCTGTAGTGCGGAATGGCATTTTGGTGGGGATTTGAACATTTTCACCTACTGAGTTCATGAGATGGGGGTCATAAGAAGACTACGTTAAAAGTCTGGGGTCAAAAGATTAAGAAAAAAACATTTATGAAGTAATATTGCTTGCAGGAATGCAGGGATGTCCGTTGCACCACTGTAGATCATGTTGCCTTATCATGCCAGTGAACTGGGTTCAGATGTGAACTCAGTGAGCCAATTTAATGGGACAAGACTGATGTGGAAGGTGCTTTGGCATGCACTAGCCCTAGCCTGGGTAGGGTGGAGCAGTGTTTTGGGATGGACAGACAAGACACCCTGTGGTGGGTCAGGGAGCATTCTCCACAAGGTAGTGACATGCACGCCAAGGACTGCTGGGGCCATGCATTGGGTCAGGACTGTCTCCAGTATTGTATTTCTCTCATTTTGCACAGGTCCCTTCACAAATGAGGATACAATTCCACTCTCAAAAAAAAAGGTAACTTCATTGCAAAAGACTAGGGTTGAAGAACGTAAAGTGCACGAGGTAGGGAAATTCAAAATCATTAGGGATTTGGGTCTCCAGAGTATTGGCGATTCAGTGGTGGGGTCTTCCTTGGGGTTATTAACCTTAATGTCCACCCCCTCCACTGAGCAAATGAGCTCAGAAGTGATGTCTTTATGCAGGGCCTTCAGGGCCCCATGTGAAGAAAGGTACGACAGATTATGTTGGCCATACTGTATCACTATGATGCATTAACTTGGAGCTGTACATTGTGCTTTGGACAGGAGGCTATGGGCTGGGGGGAGGGAGTGGACATTAGTGTTGACAAGGAAGGCCGCACCATTGATTCACCAGTACTCCAGAGACCTAAATTCCGTATGTTTTTCATTTCCCTACTTTGTGCATATTGTGTTCTTTAACCCTATGAGTATGTTATATAGCTGGTACTGTCAAGCTACTACATGTGCCATCAGGTCTGATCATATTATGTCATTTAATTCTACTCTTCATTGTCTGATATTTACCACATGGGCATAACAGAGTAAGAATCTTGCTCCTTTAGTGGTAGATGCCTGGAATACACTGCCAGTGGATGTGGTGGAGGTGAAAACAGTAGGGGGCTTCAAGCATGTGTGGGATAGACATAAGGCAATATTAGTGAATAGGCAGGGAGGAGGGAGGGTCGCTGGAGACCAGTTAGGGTCTGTGGAGACAGTCTAGGCAGGGACCATCTGGGCAGACTGGGTAGGCCAAGCGGTCCTTTTTTGCTGACAAATTCTGTATTTCTATTTTCTCAGTCTCTTCAGCCACACCATGATCCAGAAATGGTCTACACCATCACTGATTTCTTTTTTAATCATAAAACTGGTGTACCTGCTCTCCCTGAGTCCCCTCTTATCTCTGAAGGGTAATTTCAGATATCCAAAAATCTGTTGTCCTTCGCTCTGGTTCTCAGCCTGGTTGTAATCTGTGTACTACTTCCCCATCATGTGTTCTGTTTTCATCTTTTTCCCTGACTGATCAAGATTTTGTGTCTAACCTGATAAATTCTGTACATTTTACTACCTGTCTAGTTGACCCCTTACCTGCAAAACTTCAGAAAACCATCTTATCTACTGTCAGCCCTGTTATTATAGAGATTATTAGGTTTTTCCTGATAATTTTAAAATGGCAATGGTTTTCAAAAAGTCCTCCCTTGACTATATGACTTACTCAAGCTTCTACCCAGTTTCACTGTAACCACTAATTTCCAAGCTCTCGGATCAACTTGTTGTCACACAATTTCACAAGTATTTAGAATCTCAATCACTTCTTGACCCCCTACAGTCTGGATTCAGAAAGGCCCATTCTACTGAAAAAAGCCCTCTTGAAAATCAATGATATTCTTCTTGCTAGAAGCCAGGGCCTATTCACTATTCAAATGTGTTGTACTTTACATCTGTGTTTGACACTTTTAGCCATCAGGTTTTAGGGGATCAGTTGTCTTTTGCATTTGAGGTGTCTTGCATGGCTTTATCATGGTCTAAATCCAAGATTTGTCAAATCGGTCTTTTCAGGTTCTGTTGGTTCATTTTTTTTTACCATCTTGATTTTTATCCTCCTTGGTGGGCCGCTGCCTTACGTTGGCCAACCTACCAGACTCTGGGAGTCATTTGGGATCTTGTAATGCTCTACGTGTCCCAGTGGACCCCCATGAGTCAGCCCAGAGGCTTCATCCTGTCACAGTCCCTACGTTCCCACATTTTCTCCCAATTACTCCGAGGCCCCAGAATGTGGTAGCACATGTGCATAGAGGCGTACATGCACACCGTGACTCCAGTGATGACCCATTCCACCCTCCCCTGGCCTAGTGCCATGGCTGCTCATACATGGCACTGCTGCCCAGCCTCCACCTGGAGGTGGCCAAGCACCAAGGAGACCCTCAGATCCCTCCCAAGGAGGAGAGCTGCCAGTCAGCAGGTCAATTGGCTCCTCACCCCCTGGATGACCCCCAGCCCCCCGAGCCTGAGCCCAGGTTGCCAGCCTGGCATGAGGTGTGGTGTCTATGCCTCAACCCTCAGTGCCGCCAGGCCAGCATTCTGTTGGGTCATTGTTATCTGCATATCATCCCTCTTTCTGTGGTGTCCCTCATTAGGAGATATATGGCTGTCTTCATTAGCTGGCTCCCACCAATCACCAGTACATTGGCTGGGGATGGCACCTTATTTTAAGTAAGACAATTAGGCATGCACATTACTTAAAAGGAGCCAACTCAGGCACTTACATTTTAGAATAGGGACCCAGCCAATGGGTAGTCCACCGTAATGTTTGGTTACTGGGCTGATGATTCGTATCAAATCTTTAACTGAACACTAAGAGACCCCACCCACCCTTCAAAATAAAATAAGTGAGGAGCCATTTCAGGAAGAAAGCAAATTGTAATATTTGAATTATTTGCTACTGGGGGTTGGGTGTGCTCTGAGTTTCGTGCTTTAACTGATTTGTAACCAGTTGCACCCTTAATGACCAAAGCAATTTAAAGTTTGTGAATGAGCAAATGTCCTAAAAATCCAAATGTCTTCACAAACATAGCTTGAGCAAAGCATGCCCATTTAGTGCTAGGTAGATAGACAGATAGATAGAGAGAGATAGATAGATAGATAGATAGAGAGATAGATAGATAGATAGATAGATAGATAGATAGATAGATAGATAGATAGATAGATAGATAGCTATTTATTGATAAAGTGCCCATCTCCAGAGACTCTGGGCACTGTACAATATAAAAACCACACAATGATACATATAAACAGCAATTCATCATTAAAATAGATTTAAAATTACTCTATCCATCCCTTAAAACCAATTTATCAATAAGTGAAAGCCTGTTTTCTCCCCCTCCCCCCGTCTTGATTTTTACTGCTTTAGTGCTAAGGCCCTTTTGTGAAATCAGTAGTAAATAACTGCTAATGTCTTTGATGACAGGATGAATTCTGTTCAACATTTACTTATGTATTCAGTTGCGAGACTTTAGGATCATGATCTCAAAATCGCAGCCAAGACACGGTTCAATGCCTTATCCACCCATGGGCCAGGTTTGAGTGGCATGCCTACAAGGTAGTCGCCTGGCTGCTGTGGAGATGAACAACACTATTCGTGGCATCTTATTTATTTATTTACAAAATATTTCACCAGGAAAGACAACATGAGCTGATGAACAGCTTGTTTCCAGAAGCGTCCGGGGTACAATGGTAGACAGAGGCAAATATAAAGCAAAGTCAAACAATACCAGTGCAAATTCTTTACATAACAGAGTAGTTGACAGTTGACTACAACACAATAACACAAAGGCCTAAAAACAAAGACTCAGAGAAGCGCCTAGAGCTGGGAGTAGGGCTTTGGTAAGTGCTAGTAAAAGACCAGAGAGAGAGGGTGGGGAGGAAGGGGGGACAGGGAAGAGGAAAAGGTTGCATGATGGCCAGTTGAGTGGTGTGGCAAAGGAGGCAGACTGCCTCAGCTCCAACTGGTCTGGAGGTACTGATGATCACAAATCAGTGTAAGCTACATACTCACCTTGAGGTAGGTCGTTCACTGTTCACCTCACTCGTCCATGATGGAAACTGAACTTAGAACTCTCACTTCCTTTGAATGCTTATATATGACTAGAAAGCTGGCAACTGACTTTAAGGTGTCTCCCTAACTGAAGCAGGGTGATACAATATGATGCTGTTTCTAAACATATCCACCTAGTCTTAGCTGTGTGAGCAATAGCAGACGACAGGGTGTGTGGTGATGATAAATTACCATACACCCTGGTGGGTTGTAACACATGAGAAGGACCAGCTGAGTGCCTTCAGCCACCAGGGAACTATGGTAATGTTTGGCATTACCACATACCCTGAAGTGTGTCACTGCATATATAAAATGGTTTGAAAGGTTACAAAATCAGGAAAAGGGAAGGAAAATCTAAACTGTGTCGTAATGTGAAATCAATGCATGGTCATGTGACCAATCCTGACCAATCAGATTGCTTGTTTGACCCAAGCTATTTTATAAACTGCATTTAAGAAAATCCAGCAGAGATTCAGAGGCAGGTACCCCCAAATTTGGCACATGATATTTTCAAAAAGTAGCTTTATAACCTTGTAAAGAAAATGCTGTGGTTTACATTAATGTTGAAACTGGATTTTTTAAAAAGGATAAATGCAGTTTTGTTGCATTTAAAAAATGAACAAAATGCTTCTCCTGTTCGTCCATTCTAAGGAAACCTGAAGTGCTTGACAATGTGATGTCACTGAAGATACAAAGTTCAAGCAGCCTTATGGTAAGCATTATTCACAGCACTTCTGTCACAACCAGATTACGGAGAATGCAAAAGAGGCACTGTCCAGCAGCAGCCTCCAAGGGCACTCAAGCTTTCAGTTAAACAAAGAAGCTTCCTAGCCCTTTTCTTTGTGGAGATATGTTTCCAGGAAAAATCAATATATGTTACTATTGTGAACTTATTAAATGTGAACCAAACAGACATCTGCAGAGGTTGAAGTTGGGGGGCATGGAGTGTGCTCTAATCAGAATTGAAAGGCTAATATAAAAACATGGAGGCTGGAAGAAGCATTCTTACAAAAGTGCTTATATACTGTGCATTTCCACACACCTCCTAATTCAAGTTATCCTTTTCTCAGACAGTAAGGACCAAGGTGTAAACTGGTCCTCTTTAATTTTTATAGGGCAGTGAATGCAAAGGTGTTGAGCCATTCAGTTGCTTATTTTATCAACCAAGGCAATGTAAACAAACTCGGATCAGAGCCAATGCAGCTGTGAATGCATTAGCCTGATAAGGGATATAAAATACTCTGTGGTTTAAAGTGCAATTGACACCTTCAGGAGAACTTTAACAAAACATAATATTTAGACACTGTTCGTCTTATATGTCAAATTAGTTTTATAATCCATCCTCTCCATCATGTATTACTGAGGTTGTTTGCATGAAAACAGGATTTTTGCTACTGAAAAGTTCATCTATTCCCATTGCCATCTCCCTACGTCAGGTCATAATGCATTGCTTGTGACATCAAAGTTACTCCCACGGCAACATATTGTGATGTCACAACAGTGGATAATGACTTGAAGTAGGGAGTAAGCTATAGAGGCAGATGAATTTTAACATAACTCTAAGAGATAGAGATCATGTATTCATGCAAATTTCCTCAGTAATAAACAATGAGGAGGAGAAATATAGAATATTTATGGAACGCAAGCAGAATCTTATCTAATTATTATGTTTTTTAACGTTTTCTCTGAGGCATCAGTAGCTCTTTAAGTAAATAATAAGCCATGACAGGGTGTGCATTATAGGATTGTAATGCATGCCCCAAGGCTGTATTAAGGCACAAGGCTAAAGGCTGAGTGCCCTTATGCCCTTGGAAAGTGCATTAAAAATCCCATGATGAATATCCAGGAGGGCTTATTACATTTAAAAAATGGCTCTATGGAGGTCGTTGTGGGAGGAAAAGGAAATTTGGCCCATGACAGTGCATTTTTATTTTTTATTTTATTTTATTGAAATCTAGGATTACAAATACCTTTGAGCAAGAACTGCTCGTTTACAAATGTTCCACGTTGAAGGAATGGGGGGTATACATACATACAAAGGTCAACATAATAATACATAGTTACACAATAACAAGAAGTAAGAGACTGAGGCATAGGAAATTCCAGTAATTCAAAATGTGCTAAATGTTAGGTAGTATGACATAACCAGCCAAGGGCAATCTTGGAAATAAGCACTGCAGGTAAGAGGGAAGGGGGTAAGCAGGCAGAAAGGCCATTGTCGGAGGGTAGAGGGTGAGGGTAAGACCTCTAAAGGGGAGGGAGAGGAGGGATAGAAGCCAGGAAATGCCCCAGAGGAGGAAAGGGAGAAGGGGCAAGGGGGTAGGCAGATAGAAGGAGGCAAGGCGGGGAGAGATAGCTTTCAAGACTGAAGTGATATAATTAATGGGTCTTCCTTTTTCACATAGGGAAACTGTGGCATAATGTGCCATTATAAAGGAGCGTTTATAATGGCAAACATGCACCCAGTTTCCTTTGCTCTGCATATACACTTGCCACAGCTCTTCCTTTCCAATCGCTAGCAGCATTGTCTTCCCCAGAGACAGAACCGCTACTCAGACTGGGCAGTAAGTGACTGCCAAATACAAAATCAAGTATCATAACTAAAAAAATTATAATTTTGGCTGCCGATAGAAATAAATGAATAAAAAAGTTTAAATAAATAAATAAAAGCTACCACAGACTGTGCACTCAAATCTAAGCAGACCACAACTGCACAGGAATGTCTTCTTTATTTTATATAATTGCTGTGGCACAAAAAGGAAAACCCAGCAATTATATATGAGATAAAATATGGGGCGGTGTTTAACCTTAAAGTTTACCCATGCCCTCAGGGTTAGATGCTTTCACAAACCCATTAAGCTTCACTCTCAGGGCTTATGTAGCAACTAACACCTTGTGTGTGTGTAAACATCTTGTTACACACACCACCCCATACTTTCTATTTAATGCACGATCACGTGACATCTCTTGGCCAATGCAATTTCTAGATTTTTTATTGCCATTTTATAATTGTAATTTACTTGTTGCAATACTGCATTGTGATGTAAATACTCCACATTTACTGGAAAACTAGGGAAACATTTATGGGGCATGGATTCAGCTACCCTCTGGGAACTACTTGCAATTGGCGGGGGGGTTAAGCAACTAGTATGGAATGGTATAGATGCTTATACAATCCATTGCATTATATTACAACTGTGCTGTGGTCAGCACCCCACTGACCCTTTTGCTCAGAGAGGTTAAAATAGCAACGTTCACCTTTTCCGATTTTGGCCATGCCTAATGGAGTAGTAATGGGAAGTCTGCCTTCAGTACTGGAAATCAAAAGAGTTCACTGATGGAACCCACTGTGGTCTGGGGATATCTTTTTTCATTATACAGTATGTTGCATTTTGACAGTTTATTTGTTCAGTTTCATGCCTCTGGTGTGCATTTAACACAGAAGTAGTCCTTCCTCATTTTACTCCTGAGTCAGACTTTTATTTTCACTCCTAGAACTGAGTTCCCTTGGATCCCCTCCATACACACTCATTTCCACTACTGTATTCTTTAAGCTTCAGTAGGCAGCCTTACAATGTGACAGTGGGATGGAATTAGGGTCTAGTGGTAAGACCACAGGGTTGGGAACCAACAGGTTTGGGTTCAAATCCCACCAGAGCCACTTACTCCCTGTTACCTAGAGCAAGCAGCAGTAGCTGTAAGTGTAAGAGAAAGGATCATGAGATATCAGGAGTTAGTATGGTGTTTTGCAGGTTAAACTGGGTTTTGCTCTGCTCCTGTTGTTTTTTTTTATCTATGCTGATGCAAAGCAGAGTAATTATTTGTATTACGGTCTTGAATTAGTATGGTTCCTTGATGCAGACATGCAGATCTGACATGTGGCAACCTCAGTTCTAACTAACCAACCTCAGTTATAAAGGTTTTGGTTTACACTGTCCTTATCTGCATACCTACATAAATTGTAGCCATTGGTGTGTGTCTTGCTCTCACCACCATTTATCTATTCTCTCACTACATACAGTATATGGAGCTAAAACAAATATTTCTGCTATATCAGATCTACATTTTTTTAATTGTTTAGTAACCGGGTAAGGCTCACTAGACACAAATGCCTGTTTTCAGGGGTGACCCAGGAATACTGGGGAGATTAAGTGACTTGCTCGGAGTCACATAGTATGCAAGTGGAGGTTGAGGGACTCAAACCCTCTAGGTGGCCAAGCGGTCCTTATCTGCCATCAAAGTCTATGTTTCTATGTTTCTAAACCCAGGTTTGCTGGCTGTACCAAGCTCATTCACAGCTCATTACTCTAACCCGTAGGCTACATTGCCACCTCCAACATAAACAGATGATAGAACTGTTCTTCAGTTGTTGACACTTGCTCCTGCTATATTAAGTATTGTGTGTAGTCAGTATCATTCTTCCAGCTGCAGAGGTGGCACAGAAAACAGAAAAAAGTGCCACAGCCATATATTCACAAATAAGGTAAATCTGGTAGGAGCAGTGGAGTGGGGAGGGAGACTGGAGTACAGACACAGAAGAGCAGGGATCTCATGCATACCTTAGGCCCTGTTCACACTAGGGACCGTTTATGAAACATTACTAAAAATGTTTTATAAATCAGTCCATAGCACGGTTGTTGGAGGGTTCACACTCAATTCAGACAACCGTGTCAGGTGGAAGGGGTTCCCAGGCATGACTGCGGCACCAGCTTAAAGCATTATGGGTTCCAGTTGGTGCCACATTGCATGATGGGATACCCGTGAACGCAAACTAAAACCAATCAGGACAGAAAATATATGGGCAGAATCGGGGGTTCTTCCACTGAACAGTGGTGCCTGTAATGTATCATTTTTTTTATTTTGTGGCTGACAAAATTGATTTTCTTGCCGGATGGGTTGCCTTAACCCGTATTACAGAATGGTTTGGGTACACACTGCTGTTAACACAGATTAAGGCAACCATGTTTAGCTAAAACCGTGCTAAAGACCACCTCTTAGCAGGGTTTTAGCACAGTTTTAGAACACGGTTGTAACACAGTTTTAATCAAGTTACAGTGTGAACGCAAACTGTGTTCTGGGACCTTAAAACAGTTTAAGGTAGTTAAACCATTGTAAGCTTCCTAGGGTGAACAGGGCCTGTAATCTGTTCCCTTTCCCTCGGGTCACACATGGAAATGAGACTCAACTCAGTGTGCCTCTCCTGGTTACCAGTTTTCAAATAAATAAATAAAGATGTGAAGAGCTTCCACTGTGGCAGTCAGATGGTTATAAGTGTCAGTTCCAATTCCTTTTCCTGTCTGCCCTGCTCCCTCTCCTCTTGTTAGTAGTATGTCTCATTATGCAGCCATAAAAACTCAATCTAGTATCTAAGAGCTTACTTGAAGTCAGAGAAGTTATCCCTGTGTAAACACAGTGTAAAAAAAAAAACATTTTAAAATCAGAGATGTCGTGCAAAGTTACTGCACTTTCATAGAATTTATGAATTGTGGAAAACATCTTTGAAAAAATGATCATAATTATCAGGTAACCTCCAGACTCCAGATAATCCAAGACTTGAATAAATAAATAAAACCTATCTCCTTTGCTCAAAAAACCCAAAGGAGGATAGGTGGAGATCTCTAACCCTGCCCTAGCAGGGAATATTGTGGCAATGAGAATTGTGTTGTATTGTAACATTTTATTCATATATCAACATATGAAACAGGAATCGCTCAGTTGAGCTAATGCTCATTTACAACGAGGTCCTGCACAAACAGTATTCTTAATTAGAACAAACAAAAATGACCATGATCCCAAAATTAATTCAGTGCCTGCCATGCATGGCTCTGGACCTGCCCTCCCTATAGTTCTTAAGGATATATACCATGATTAGAAACTTTCTGTGGCAAAATTGAGAGCCCATTGGCATAGGGGTGGTTGGGGTCTGTCTTGGTTTTGTGCATATTTCCTAGTGTTTTGATGTGCCCAGATTCTGCAGTAATTTTTCGAATCCCTTTCAAACCTCCCTCCCTGTATGGGTGCAGATTGAGAATCGTCTCTGTCAGGACTTCAGCCCCCTGGTCTGACTGTACTCAGCCTCCTTGGCATCTAGACAGCTGAGCTCCACCATCGCCTCATCGCTTTGTTCTTGGAGAACCCTCGAGTGCTGGATGTACAACTCTCTCTGTCCCTGGCCCAGATCCTCCTCTGTTGCAACAATCAGGTTACAGTAGGGAAGAAGAAGAAGAATATATGCTGTCCCTCTTGGAGAGGGTAGGATGTTTACCAAGTTGGCTATCTATGGCAACCCTCTCACACACACAGCTAGACTCCTTCAGTAATCTGCAAAACTCTCTTATCCTACCCAAAATTTACTTTTGTATGTTCCATCAAATTCATGGTGCCATTGCTAAACTCTAAAAGAAGAGGCCTTCTTGGATCACCTTTCTCCCGCCTGAGTCAGTGCGTAAATTGCTGAATTGTCCCTAGGGTAGAGCTAGTCTAATTTATAAAAATATCACAAATGAAGCCCTGATCACTCCAACAGAGCCAGAGATCACAAGCCGACAGTCCTAGGCACTTGTATCTCACTCAGGACTGATCATGACTATTTTTTCATTATTCATGGTATTTTACTCAGGAACATAACACAACTCTTTCCCCACCCAGCTGGCCTGGGTTTATCCCTTAGCCGCCCCTCTCCAGTCTGGTCATTTCTCACACCCCAGTTCTTCCCTGTTCTCCAATACATTTATCTCCTAAACCAGTCAACTGCTCCCTTCAACCTGCACCCCCTGCCCCATCAGCAGTCTTTCCAAGGACTGAACAAGCAAAAAAGACTGGCACCAGTCACAGATACTGATAAATTAATTTATTTGTGCAAAAAGTGCTAACATAAAATGCATTTTAAATACAAGGCACACTCATGCTCTAGCAGTGGCAGCAAGGTTGAGAGGTCAAACTATGAAATCCATTCTGCACTTTGGCCTCCCAACATTGCTGCTGCTGCTGCTAGAACATGAATGTACCTTGTACTCAAAATGTATTTTATGTCAGCATTTTGTTTACAAATAAATTGATTTATCAGTATCTTGACTAGTGGCAGTCTTTTTTGCTTGTTCTACTTGCTCTTTGGTTGGGCACAGTCCTACTGTGGAGCAACCGACTACTTGTTTTCTTAGGACTTACCCTTAAATCAAAAAAAAAAGGCCCCCTGGCACCCCTCTGTGGTTGGTCCATCAAGGAATGCAGTGCATTCTCACCTCCAATAACTGAGGCCAGAACAGAGGTAGAAGCCTGGTCAACGGTGCGGGCCTGTGATCTGTCCTTGACAATGATTTTTCTTGGTTTTCACCCTTCTCATGAGTCAGCATCACAATGTGCTCCAACCAACACATGTAGTCCTCCTTCTTCAGTTCAGTCTGCCTGTACTACTGTCCTCTTGAATCCCTTAGGGGCGCGCGTATGGCAGACTGCAGTGTCTAAACTTTGCAAGAGGAAGTAAGTGTCCACTGGAATGCTCAAACCGTCTCTCCCCACTGACACTCTCATCACCTGGGCTCATTCCCATACCCTAATCACCAGCATCGAACTGCCACACCACAGCTGTGCCATCCTCCAGCTCTCCAATACATTTTTTTTAAATGCTGACTTCTGGCACTGTGCCAAGAGTCAAAACATCTTTTAAAATACCTTCTTTTGAAATACCCCATCCCTAGCCAGACCACTCCCCCATCACCACAATATACATACTTATAATGACCTGCATCCTGTCTCCCAGCTCCATGATCTTGCCTTCCAGTAAGTTCTCAGATGCTAGTAAGTTTTTTTCATACTCTCAACACCTTTGCATTCATTGCCCCAGTAAAGGGATAGAGAACCAGCTCATACCTTGGTTCTCACTGTGAAAGTGAAAGCAAACAGTAGGGTAGTACAAGCAAGGCACCTGGAATTCTGCGAATCTACAGTTGTGGAATGTTCCACAGAATTTGCATCATTCCGCAGAATATAGAGAGCTGGGGCATCACATCATATTTTATCTAATGGCAGTATTACATTCTGCCCCAGAAATGAATGAATCATGCTGCAGAAGCCTACAAGCCCTGCCGGAGAAATCAGGACAAAGTGCCACAGAGCACAGGGGGCCCTGAGTATAGCCTGGTGGTTAGAGTAATGAGCTGTGAATGAGCTTGGTATAAGCAGTAGACCTGGATTTGATTTCTACAGCCTCCACTTGCATCCTGTGTGACCCTGAGCTGGTGATGTAATCTTTCTGACTGATGAGCTCTGCTCAGTGTGCCTTTTCCTGAAAAAAAAAATGTTTAAAAAAAGAGACAGCACTTTGGCTCACTTTCTAAAGGTGTGCAGATGCAGCATGCACTGATTTTCTAGATAGCATGTCTTAAAATGACTAAGAACTTCATATTTTTAACTAAAAGCTTGTGTTCTGGGCCTCCTTGGAAACCTGGGCCCCAGGACATTGTCTTTTTTGCCCTATTCATAACAGTAGTACAGTAAATTATACTTACCATATGGTTGCTAGAACATTGTCTCATCAGTGACATCACATTTGCAGCCATTTTCGGTTTTCTTAGAGTGGGGACTTTAGAACAGAAGCTTTTTGTTCCTTTTCAAATGTTATTAAACTGCAGTCATCGTCGTAAAACAAATGTAGTTTCAACATTAATGTAAGCAACAGCCTATACATCACATGGCTATGAAGCCCCATTTTAACAGAAAAAGTCATACAGTGCTGTACGTCAAATTAAAGGGTTAGGGTTGGTCCACTGGTGCAGAGGATGTCCTGGGTTCAGAAGCAAACTCAAGATATTAGAAGGATGACCAAAGGTAATCAAGCATCCATGGGTCCATGCTCCTCCTCCTCTGGGGTAGGATAGGCCTATTTGGAGAGGGTCATCACCTGCATGGCACCGTGTTGAATTGTTTTGTGTTTCTGCACTTTGGCATTAAACTTTTGGCTTACAACATACTTTTGAGTTTGTGGTGGATGGGGCCCAGTCTTATACATTTTCTTGGAGCTTACTAGAACTTATGGCATATCGGCGCTTGGAGCTGTCCTTCCTGTCTGATTAATTGGGAGGTACCAGTGGACAAGAGTGCCAGGAGTCAGACATTGCTAGATGCCTTCCAAGACTGTCTACTGGTACAGCTAGTTAAGGAACCCACTGGACAGACCACAATCCTTGATGTGGTGTTCACCAACTCAGAGATGATGGGTGCTATGGGGGAGCAGGGGAGCCACTACAGAGTAGTGGTCATAACTATGTGGGGTTGAATTGGCCCTCAGGGCTGGCAAGTCACAATCAAGGACCAAAGTCCTTGGCTTTGGTAGGGTGGACTTCGATAGGTTGAGGGAACTGGTCAGGGATAAGTTAATAGAGGTGGAGGACATAAGTTGAGTGAGGAGAGATGGGGGAAATTAAGACAGCTATCCTTGAGGCATTGAAGACATGCATAAGAACAGTAACAAAGAAAAACAGGTTTAAGAGACCACTGTGGTTCTCAGTTAGGCTCAGGGAAGTGGTTAGGGCCAAAAAGAAGACATTCTGTAAGTACAAGGAAAAGCTACGGGAGGTAGAATGGGAGAATTAGCTACAGAAAAGTAGAGAGGCAAAGAGGACCATCAGGGAGGCAAAAGCAGACACAGAGCTGCATATCACAGAGGGGCCAAAAATGTAGAAAAACAGCTTTTCAGATATACAGTGGAGCCCACTTAAGTGCACATCGGACAAGTGCACATCTCGCTTAAATGCCCATTTTTTTCATATCCCGAATTTTTCCTGTTCAGCCAATGTTAACTTTACCTCTTAAGTGCACATTTCGGTTAAATTCACATTTTCTTTTACTTTGCCTATTGATTTTCAGTCCAACCTAGCTTTGAAAAGAGCACATTTTGAACATGTACCACCTTAAACAGTACACTTTAACATCTTAATTGACCACTGTAGCTTCAACCACTGTGCTGTCTAGCATGGCCACAGTAAGAAAATGTGTTTTGTCAAAAGAAAAGACTAATTTCAGCCTTCTGTTTAATTTTGAATTATACACTGAAACACACAAAACAGAAGATTACTGATTTTTTCAAGAATCAATGTGCTGTAGAACTGTGCAGTAATGTAAGTTTAACTTGAGCACCCGATATTTAATAAAATGCATTACAGAAACACTGAAATGTACCTGGAAGTAATTTTCTAGTTAAATGCACAGCCCGCTTAAGTGTACAAAAAACTTTTATCCCAAGAGTGTGCACTTAAGAGGGCTCCACTGTATTAGTGAAACAAGGAAAAAGGGGGGGAATTGCATGGCTAGTTGTGGGAGGAGCGTAGGGTGATAGAGGAGGATGGGCAAAAAGCTGCCATCCTGAGTGACTAATTATGCTCAGTATTCACTAAGGAGAACTGCATGGCCATGCCAGACAGCAGTATCAAAGCAGCCACTAAGGGAGTCCCAGAAATGAAACAGCCATTGCTCACCAGTAAAAGGGTCCTGAAGGGACTGACAGCCCTTAAGATAGATAAAGCCCTGGGACCAGATCGGTTGTATTCGAGGATACTTAGGGAATTAGCAGAGGAGCTGGCTGAATCACCTGCAGAGCTGTCCAACAGCTCACTTAGGTCTGGGGAAGTTCCAAGGGATTGGAAGATGACAGACATTGTACTGCTTCATGGTGGGGTGGGTTATAAGAAGCAACCATGGAACTACAGGTCTGTCAATCTAACCTCTATTGTGGTGAAGCTGATGGAATCGCTGATCAAAGAGGACCTTGTAGACTACCAGGAGAGCAACAGACTCCAGGACAGTAAACAGCAGTTTCATGGCAGGAAGGTCTTGTCAGACTAACCTGATAGTTTCCTTTAACTAGATGACAAAGGAAGTAGAGAAGGACCACACTGTGGGTCTGCTGTACTTTGACTTCAGCAAGGCTTTTGATTTGGTACCACACAGAAGGTTGCTCAAGAAATTGAAGATCTGAGTGTGGCTAAAACCATAGTGAACTGGGTGGGTAATTGGCTAGAAGGGAGACAGTAGAGGGTGGTGGCCAATGGAGTTAAATCAGAGGAGAGAGAAGTTATGATTGGGGTTCCACAGGGATCTGTTCTGGGCCCAGTCCTCTTCAACATGTTCATTAGTGACACTGGTGAAGGAATCAGGGGCAGGTGTGTTTCTTCACAGACTACACAAAACTATGTTGGAGGGTGGATAGTGAACCTACCGGATCATAATATCATATACTTAATAGCGTATGACATTATAGCTAACCTGAGACAGCGCTGTCCATGACAGCGAATGGTGCAATACCACATATACTGCTGTACACGGTATTGCACAATTCACACACTCCCAGGCAGAGGATAAGAACTCTGCTGGGAGTGGGTTCCACCAAGCATCTGCTGTGGTTCACTGGACTGAGCTACAGCAGCAGGAACCCAGGTGTGGTGTCTGAGACTGGGTTTGATTTCCGGTCCCAGAAATTTTATTTTTTCCACTATTTGTGTGCTTCTGAGTTGCCCCGAGTTGAAAATCTTTAGTGGGAGGGGTCCGGGGGGCATAGCCCGCCATAACAGGGGATGTGGGGGGCAGAGCCCCCACAGAAAAAATACTGATGCCACATGGGAATATCGCCCTGTATTGGCAGCGCAATTTTGCCATGCGGCATAATATCTTGCGACATTATGACCCCGTGCCCATAGTGAAGAGGGAATAAGGAATATGCAGAGGGACCTACAAAAGCTAGGTGGTGGTCAAAGGTCTGGCAGTTAAAATTAAATGCCATGAAGTGCAAGGTGATGCACCTAGGGAAAATGAATCCCAATACGGAGTAGCGGATGGGTAGGGAAAGACTTAGCACTACAGATAAGGAAGGGGATCTGGGAGTTATCATCAGTAACTCCCTTAAACAAACGAGTCAGTGCAACAAGGCCTGTAGCAAGGTTAACAGGATGCTGGGATGTATCGGGAGGGGTATTGATAGCAGAAGAAAAGAAGTAATACTTCTCCACTACAGATCCCTGGTGCGGTGCCCCCTGGAATACTGCGCCTTGTTCTGGAGTACTCACTTCAGAAAAGATAAGGATAGATTGGAAACAGTGCAACACAGAGCAACAAAAATTATTCAGGACCAGCAGGGCAGATCCTATGAGGAGCACCGCAAGGCACTAAATATGTACTCACTGGAAACCAAATGGGAGAGGGGAGATATGACAGAGACCTTCAAGTCCCTGAATGGAATTAACAAAGTGGTCTGCAGGGAATTATTTAGCCTGGATACCAACTCATGGTCACATGGACATGAATGGAAATTGACAGGAGGAAGGTTCAGGAGGGACGTAAAGAAGTACTTCTTTATGGAAAAGGTGGTGGAACCTTGGAACAGTCAGTCGGCAGAGGTGGTGGGTGTGAACACAGTCAGGAGATTTAAGCAGGCCTGGGACAGAATGAAGGGAATAGTGGCTGCCTGGGGTGACAGGACCATGGAGGAGAATGGGGAGTGGATGGGGAGGGTTAGTACCCTAGAGGAACAACATGTTCCATGGATGGTTCCAGGGATTATAAGGAACTTGGGCAGACTGGGTGGACCTCTGGACTTTTTCTGCCATCATAGTCTATGTTTCTATGTTTATGGGACTGGCTCAGACAGCTGCAACACTGGTTTCAATGTGAGTCCATGGTCAAAAGTGGTATTGCCACTCTGTGTGATAGGAGGAGTAGATAAGATGGGCCCTAAGCCCCTTTCATCACCTTATGGATGTCAGAACCTATGGGTGAGGTGGAAGCAGTAGCCCTCCCCACACTCTCGCACGCGCACACACACACACTTTTGTCCATGAGCATTCAGAGAGCCCACGTAATGCACGCAAGGTTAGAAAGGAAACAATCATTGTCTCCAGGGCTCCAGATAAGGTGAGTGGCAACCTATTTTACCCACCTCATTTTAGGAAATACTCCTCAGAAAATTTTTTGAATGAGTACCAATACTCACCCAACATTTGTAAATGCTCCACATTGCATAGAACAGTGCTTCATAACATAATAGGTGATTCAAAAGGAGCAGTTTTTACCAGATTTACAGCACTCGTATGCATCCCAATTTTGTTTTACTCACTGTATTTTAAAACTGGTGAGTAAATTAATCCTACCTGCCAACATTATCTGGAGCGTTGTTGGCACCTGATCAGTTCTTATCTAGAAAAAAAACTACATTGTTTTTAAAAATGCACTCATCACTCCATTCTATCCAGACATTTGCATGCATCTGAATTTGGTTTTACTCACTTCACTTTCAAAATGAGGAATATAGTACCCATCCCCAAAAAAGTTATCTGGAGCTCTGATTGCCTCCTTTGCAATTTTTTTGTGTGCAGCTCAGATCACAATTGAAATTTATGTTCCAGTAAGCTGGCACCTAAAATACTTAAGACCACCCCTAATTTATCAATTAACACCTCTCTGTCACCCACTCACCCATTCTCTATGAAAAAGAATTTCCAGAATGAGGAATATGTTTTTTTCCACAGATCTGCTTCTTCTGTACTCTGCAAGATCACATAACCATCCATGTCTTAAAACAAAAGCCATGGGGCCGGATTTTCAAAGGGCCCCTAGATCCGCACCAAACAACCAGCTTGAGTCAGATCTAGGTGCGCCAAATACTGTGCGCCATATTTTGCAAGAAAAGTGTTCTCTGTGACAAAGTCCCCCAAACTGACGCAAGAGGTCCACTGTGTCAATAAAATGGTGTAAGGGATGAGAATGACGCAAGCTGCCCCAAAATAAATGGTGCAAGTTGAGTCAAAAAAAGACTCAAGGAAGGAAAATGATGCAAAATGAGTACAAAAATGGTGCAAACTGAGTAAAAATAGTGCAAGCTGAGTAACAAAAATGGTGTAAGTTCAGTAAAAAATGACACAAAGGATGAGAATGACGCAAGCTAAGTAAAACAAAACGGCAGATGAAATGGCCAACACTAAGCCCCCAAAATGTTCTAAACTAGTCCTGCAGGAGAATACTGGCCCTTAATAGTAGCATAGTCAGGTCTGACCACCTGCAGTAGGTCTCTTTATATGCTCTAGTGTCCCATACACAGCTCTAGCTGGTCTAACAGTGACAGGCATCTTAGGCACAAGGACAGGACTTGCATTCTTTGAAAATCCCAAATAAGGGGATGGTGCATCATTTAAGTGACACAGACATCCCTTCCAACATGGCGCAGGCATTTTTTTGGTGCAAGCACAGGGCAAGCCACTCTGGTGCATGCAGACCTGTTTTTGATGCAAGCACCATTTGAAAATCAGAATTGGTGCAAGGTCTGACACATCCTGCTCATTGTGTCAGTTGTTTTTGATGCAAACACCCGGCATCATTCTCTGGCCTTTGAAAATCTGGCCCATGGTTTTCTGAAGCCCTAGAAAAGCCATTGTCACAGATTTATCACTCTGATAATGCTGGTAATTTGATAGAAAAGGTTTAATTTTAGATTGCCATTTGTCCTTTGAGCAGCATGTTATACTACATCAGTAGCTGGGGATGTTATATCATTTGAATAAGCACTTAACATCAGAGACTAGATTAATTTTGACACACAGCTTTCTATTTTCTCTAATTGACTATGTCTCTATAATGTACTCATTTACTACAGAAAGGATACTTAATAAGCTTAAATTCACTTTCCATAATATTATACATTTTGCAACTGGACTTCCAAGAGGAACACATCATTGCGACCTTTAGAGGTATTATGAGTGTCTCTCCCTGGTTGAGAAATTTGATTTTAAATCACTGTTATATCATCACACAATTTCTCTTGGGTCTCTTACCAGAGTGCATCGCTAATCTGTTTCCTAAAATGTCTAATGTTGTTTCCGCTAGGCTGCAAAGCAGATATTCTTTTCGGGTTCCATTTTGTCGTACTGTGTTGGGACAAAAATTACACCACATTTATGGCTACTAAACTGTATAACAATTTGCCAAATTCCATTGTCAGTTGTACTAAGATTCCTGCATTTAAAAGGTCCCTCAAAGGTTACTTACTTGCCAAATCTGTATGTAAGTGTTTTAACTGATTTTATTAGTAGTACATATTCTATGTAAATGTTTGTTGCATTATTCTATGTAATTTTGTGTTTATTGTAACCGGACACTTGTGAAACATAGAAAATGGACATCTTGCTCACAAGCCTTTCAATATAAAATAAAAACAAAGTGAATTGTAATGTCTGCACTCTGCTCTGTCACCGAGTTATTGTTTCGATACTGTACAATTTAGCTAGGTCATTATCTTAAAAATAACTCCGCTAACTCAATATAATTGTGTTTTTTTAGTATTTTTGGAGAGGAGAGAAGTGGAAAGTGCCTGTCTCTTAACCTGGGTGCCACATATTCTAAGCACATTTTTGCTACGTAAATTCAATTGTTTTCTTAGGTCATGACTTGATTTGGAAGGCTGCTATCTAAAGAAATATTTAACACATTAACATAATCCTTTTGTGAGTTTAAAGCTGCCATTCCCATATTTAAAACATTATAAAGATTACGTTCACAGAATAACATTGCCTCCGAAATTGCTGCTCAAAGTCACATCAGGAGTTCAGAAAATCCAATTTACTCGGGATCTGCTTACAGTAGCATCAGGAGTCACATAAGTGACATTGGGGCCTCAGTCAGGCCAGCAAGGGACAGACTTCTAACATTTATATGATGATATTGTGTGCTGTTCTTTCATTGAAAGAAAGGGGTCAAACTGGAAGGTGCTTTTTTATTGTATTTCATCAAAACTATGCAGGCAGGAATAAACACAGAAATTTAGAGTCTCAGCAATCTGCAAGAAGATTCCACATTTCTGCTGGTAGCTCAAAACAGTTCCATAAAGGTACATTAAGGACCCAGTCCTTTAAACCCTTGGGCCTATTCACAAAAGGGGCGTAAGGCATGCATGTGCATGTATCCAGCCAGATCCACGACAGGAGTCCGACAAAAATTCTGTTGAGCGCCCTGTCAGCGACACCAGCAGGTCGACTGCATTCTGCAGTCAGCTGCTGATTCGCTATGGATTTCCTTGCTTTCTTCAGGGGGCTTTGCCTCACGAAGCCCCACGTGGAGGACTGCGCCCCCGCACCCCCCTACTTAAAGATTCTCAACTCCAGTCGGAGCTGATCGAGGGGGTGCAGGACCCCTGACAGGCAGCGCCGGGTTACAGCGGGTCTCCCACCATGGCTAGGCACTGTAGTCGCTGTGGGGGACCTCGCTGGTGAAATGTCACTGCAAGGGGGTAAACGTACCCAGCCCACATAGCTACATGGCCCCAAACAGGCACAGGGTGCATGGTATTCAAAACTGCGAGCACCCGCAAGGCACCTGTCCACAGCACCCCACCCCTCAGTGTGCAGCTACATGGGGACAGATCGTGGGACTCAGATTGGCATCCAATTGGATGACTGCCCTGGGTCCTGAAGTGGATGCCCTGCTTCGCATGTGCAGGGGATCCTTGGAAGGTGTGGAACCTGTCAAGCTGATGCCAATGGGTGAATGCCCAAATGGCTGCCACCAGCTCTCCCTGGCAGCCCGCTGGGCTGGGGCAGCAGTGTGGAGGTGGCTCCCTTTGCCACTGCAGCTAGTAGGTGTCCACTCAGAGGGAGGTAAAAGTTATGGCAGGGTCTCCCCTTACATAACTTGCACTCCCCCAGGCCTGGCACTCCACACCTTAGTGAATGGTGTGGAGTGTGGGCAGACTCGCCAGGAGTCCTCGTCTCAAATGAGACTGGGAATAAAAACAGTGGCTTGCAAAAAATGCCTTTGTTATCCTGTGCCCTTTTGAACTACCACTCATCCCACCTTTCCCCATGTTCCCGCACCCATGCTGATCACCTCCGTACTGTACCAGGTTACTATTTTACTATGAGGGCAATTTGCAAAGGTCAAACTGGCCTGAATTTCTGGTGCTGAAGTTGCTTGCTAGCATTGGGGCGGGGGAGTGAAACTCATTTCCTGCTGCCCCCCCCAACTGAATTACTGTCATGCCACTAACGCTCTCCTAAATTCTAGTCTGTAACAGCATGGGATCTGTTTTCAATTTGTGCTTATTAGTCAGGTGCAGGAGAGATACACAGCAGTGCAATATAGGTTGTTTCTATTTGCAAAGGTCGACATATTTTCCCAGTAGGGAGTAGCAGCGCCCCCCCCAGTTTTGTATTACTCTGCACCAAGTCTAAGAAAGATACTTCAAAAGGACAACTGTTTCTTCAGTTGCTTAATAAGTCTGACAGTGCCTTTCTAGTCACCCATCAGCATAAGCCATAATGAAAAGGCTCTTCACAATCACAGTGCCCAAAGAAAATAACCAAAAATCTTCAGAGCTATAAACATGGCCAAGGTGGTTGCTTGACAAAGTACATTTTTGTCTTTACATTATCTCAAAATATATGAAAACAGCTACAGTGGGTTCTCACAAAATATGATATTTTATGATTTGAATAAGTCAGCAGAACCTGGATCAGACTGGGGTACAGGGGGCCCACCTGGAAAGTTGATGCATAGGTCCACCAGGAAAATCCATAGGGGTTGATCCAGGGTGACACAGTCATCAATATTCCACTTAATTTGGATACTCTACTAACATACGAAATTTTACAGCAGATAAAGGCCTAGAGGTCTATCAAGTCTGCTCGAATGTGCAGCTAGCACCCCTTATTCTGCAGCTGCCCCTCCCTTCCATCCTTCCCCTTCATTAATCCTCCCCTTGTCCTGTCCCATCCCCTTTTGAAGCAGTCCACTGCTCTACTGGATACCACTTCTGCAGGTAACGCATTCCACCCAGCCACCACCCTCTCTATAAAATAGTGTCTCCTCATCTCCCTCCTGAACCTTCCTCCCTCCAGTCTCATATCATGGCCCCTGGTGGCCCTCCCCTCCCTTACTTTGAACAGCCCCTCTGTATCTGTCTTGTTTATTTGTTTCATGTATTTAAAGGTTTCAATCATGTCCCCTCTGTCACTCCTCTCCTCCAGTGAGTACATGTTCAACTCCCTCAACCTCCTCTCATATGATAAGTCCCCCAAGCCCCTTGATCATCTTTGTTGCCCTGCGCTGCACCCCCTCCAGTAACTTAATGTCCCGCTTCAGATAAGGGCGCCAGTACTGCATGCAGTACTCCAGGTGCAGTCTAACTAATGACCTATACAGTGGCAGAATCACCTCCGCCCTCCTTGAGGATATACCCCTTGCAATACAACCCTCTAGCTCTGTGTTTGCCACTTACATTTGACTGCAGTGTCCAAGTGGTCAGGTAGCCAACAAAGGGGGCCTACCTGGGAAATTTCCAGGTGTTCTGCTGGGCCAGTTTGACTCTGAGCAGAACTATTTACAGAGTAGGTACCTGTCAATCACTCCAATTTCTCATGCGACTCTAACACAGCTAGTGATATGTGAGGCTGGAAAGGATTTCACCCTTATTACAAGGGCCTGGATTCATGACTGAGTGATGGTTGGTGGTGATTTAATGTATTACCGGAGAATTGCAGGCTCAGGTGTAACTACTACATGGGCTCATGTTCTGTGAACAATCAGTTTGGTTATATTGGGAGCCTCTGCCTGCCACACATCCCATTTTTTTAAATCAATTTTTTTCTTCAGTTGCTGTAGTCTGTCCTCCCCGACTGCACCCCAAGCCCTGTTACTGACCTTCTTGTGGACTTACTCTTGCCATGTTTTGTTCACGGACCACTCTGGTGGTGTGGAACAATCAAAGGTTAATAAGGTGCACAGAATAGCTGCAGCACAAAACTCGGAAACCAAAGACACAAATGTGAAGTGCACAAACACAAAGGCACAAGATGACAAATGCTATAGAGGGTGTTTATCGTGAATACAAAAGGGGACAGCACTAAAACATAAGCACTGCAAACCCACTTTGGACTGATTATTTAAAGACAGTCAGTACAGGGTGCACACTAAATTACTACTGCTTTAGGGCAGTCCTCACACTGCCATGCGGGTTCTTTGTCAAGGGGCCAAGAGGCACCAAAGGGTTCTGGCTTACAAATGCTATTTTCCTAGCTACACCACTGTACAAGATGGAACCCAAATCTCCAAAATACAATGGAACATTCAGAAAAACAAGTTGTGACCTTTTTGTAAACTCTAAGTTCTCTTCAAGACATAACACTGCTGTTAATTCAGAAATACTGAGTAATTGGAACCAGTTTTCCTTTCAAATTCATCTGCAAGTGTCAACAGTAATTATTACAATATTTTATTGCAAGCAATATTTCTGATGTGTACAATATGCTCAGATATCACAATCAAATTTTCTGTTAGTCATGTTTTTATGTCTTTCGCTCTTTGTATACCAGCCTCTTTGCCTTTGACATCTGATCACCATGATACTAAGGGGATACGTGATGGCCCGATGTGTGATACCGTATGTATCACCATGAGTGGACAGTGACCTTGACTCATGAGTGGCAGAGCATAGCTGAGCCACGAGTGAGGTTTCCGAGGTCACTGTCAACGAGTTGTGATACATAGGTATCACATAATGGGACATCATGTATCCGTTTTATACAATAGGGCTCTGTTTTTTGATTATTTTCTTTTATTTTAGCAGTGTGAGGAGGGGGGAAGTGATGTGTACATTGTGTTGATAACTGGTGATGATGTGTACGTTGTGCTTGATATCTTCATGGTGTACACGTCATGATCTAGTTATCACACTGTGCTTGATATCTTCATGGTGTACACGTCATGATCTAGTTATCACACTGTGCTTGTGATACAGCTTTTATTTGATGTCATATCACTTCACCCCTATTGTATGCTGTTTTTAATGTTCAGGAAGTATGCAATAGCAGTAGATCAAGGATCTGAAACAAATCAAGGTTGGGTATAACTATACTTCAGCATACATTTCAGTTCTACTAAACAAGGAGGCAGATAAAACAACCAGCAACATCAATGGATTTTACAGAAGATAAGCAATCCTAAAATGCGGGACTTTGGCTAGAAATAACATGATGCATAAAGGGCCGATGGTGTCCTTTTAATACCCCTTAAACTACTACAACCACTCCTTTAGTCAGTTATCTACATTTTAAACATGCCCACAGTAGTTTATCCACATTTAAAAGGAAACAGTCAGCAATGAGAGCTTCAGATCCAAGTGTGGGCCTGGTCCCTATTTACACTTTGTGTGCTAACACATTTTTTTCACTGACTGTTTATGGCGGTGTAGTAGATTCTATCGGGATGCCATTGCTTCAGCGAAAATGTTACAGTGACCAATCATTTACAGCTACAAAACAACAGGTCACTGTGGGTCGCTGTAATGGTCATGCTACAACAGTAGAACTCCGGCACAGCTTCTCCAGGTCTTTCGCCCCCGCCCCGAAACACCTCCACAGTACAGGTGATTATAATAAAATCTGTGGGGTGGGGTGCATTTGTGCCGTCACTGTAAAGCCTGTCAACAGGTTTTCTGTCGAACCAGCTTGGTGGAACCGATTCTATCAGACTGGTTTTGCTAATTCCAAACTGACATTTCCTCTAATCAGAAATTCCAGAATTCCCTGTAGCTGACATCAGAGGAGGGCTGCAGCAGTGGAAAATTCAATAGCTTTCAGTGCATGTTGGAGTTTTTATAAGCTCTGCTCTTTTGTTTGCTGGTCCTGCTGTCTTTCTGGGGCTACGTGCAGTCAGAGAGTGCTGCACTTAGCCCCATGAGAACAGCAGGACCAGAAAACATCTGGGGCCTGATATTCAAAAAGGCTCAAAGTGCAACACAAACACTAGCACTGCCCTTTGCGATTGTCCTGCTGTCCAAAATTACTACATTCAGTGGAATGACACACCAGCACTATCTGGCTGAATATAGGGCCACGGCAGCCCAGTGATAAGCCACTTCGCACTAGGCAGATGTGGCTCCTGAAATAGGGTGCCACGATGGCTTGCGCCCTCGCTAAATTTCCGATATTCAAATGGACCCATGCAAATGAGCTCATTGGGCATGCAAGGTGCTAAGGGGCCATTTGTATGCCCATTATGGGCTCATTTACATGGGTAACTGGCAATTTGGCACATCGCCGCCCCCCACTTGCCTGGTCCCAGACAGCTATCCCTGGTGCTAGTGGTGCCCCCCGCTGATCGGCAGCCTGATATAAAACATAAACTTTCCCTGGTGTCTACTGCCCCCCCCCCACTGATTGCCAGCCCCATCTTAAAATACATCATTCCCTGGTGTCTAGTGGCCCCTTCCTACTGATTGCCAGCCCCATCTTAAAATACATCATTCTCTGGTGTCCAGTGGTCCCACCCCACCTGCACCCATGCCCAATGTGTTCATAAGTACTCCCTGGTGTCCAGTGGTCCCTCCCCCACCCGATCACACACCCAACACACAGACACCATTTCCTTGGTGCACAGTGTATCCCTGCCTCCATCCCGATCCCTGTATATTAATGATAAACCATTCCCTGGTGGTCTAGCGGGCCCTTCCCATCCTCGATCTCTCCTTGCAATAAAATATATATTGCCCTGGTGGTCAAGTGTCCCACCTCCTATCACTGATCTCCCTTGAAATACACAGTATACGTCCCTGATGGTGTAGTGCCCCACCCCACCCCGCAATGCTCTAGCTGTACAACTCCTAACCTCCTTCTATTTGTAATATCTCCTCAGTGAAGGCCTTTAAAAGTATTTATTCTCCATGGCTTTTAATGATTTCTGTATGGTTCATTCTGTGTTTTTTATTGGTGTATTGCATACTGTTTCTGGTTCATGCCTGTTGACTGTATTTTATGGTTTCATGTACAGCACCATCATGAGGTGCTATATAAACAATTATTGACTCAGGGAGCGCTCCTGACCAATCAGAGTGCTCCTGTCCTCTGTGCATGAGACACTCTTATTCGGTTAAGTGAGCCCCATGCACAGCTGCCCTGGTAATGGGCACGTTCCAGTAAGATTTTTATTTCTATATTATTAATCGAGATCGATCAATAATATATTAATTCCACTGTGGAGACCACCCTTACAGTTATAAGAGTGGTCTCACTTACATTCTTAGGGTATCAGAACCACTCACCTTCAGCTTGTGATTCTCATACCCTAAGAATGTGCATGAAACCACTCTCACGTGAGTAAAGAGTGGTCTCCTCAGTGGCATTAACATATCAAATTACTTTACCTTACCAACAGGCAAGGCAAGGTTTATTTATAAAGTGCCCTTCCCGTAGACTCAGGGTGCTGTACATTCATGTAAAATAACCAACAATATATCATAGGACATATCATCGCATAGAAGCAAGAATAATATAGTGTATGGTGGAATGCTGTTATGCATGAAATTCCATGCCTGGAATATGCTTGTTCTGCTGCAGTAGTGAAGTCACTACTGCAGTAGAACCACTTGGAATTCTGGCACATTGTTGCTCTCCTCTATTTAATTCTGTGGTGACAGTTTTCTAGAACCTCTAGAGACTTTTCAAGTCAGTTTCATTATGAAAAAAAGAGGAAAAAAACACAAAGCACACATTTCACAGAGTACTACTATACACTATAAAAAATACAGGATGAGCAACTTTATGCACAACCTGCATGTTCTGTCACCTCGGAGTTCTGATTCTCATGGAGCTCTCGAGCTTCGCTCTCCTGGTCAGAGGGAATCAGAACCCCTCTGTGGCAGAACACACTGGCTGTGCATAGTTGCCCATCCAGTATTCTCTAAATGTACTGACTAACAAAAAACCTGCAAAGGACATGCTAAAACTAACCAAAACTAGCTGGGGAATGCCTGCTCAAATAAGTATGCTTCCAAGAGGTTTTAAAGGCCTCCACCGTGCAGGCAGTATCAATGCTCCCTGGAAGAGAATTCCATAACATGGGAGCCGCCACTCCAAATGCTCTGTCCCTAGATTGTCTCAGATGGGGGAAGGGAGGACAGTGAGCAAGCCCGCATCAGAAGAGTGGAGGGGTTGGGTTGGAATGTACGGAACTAGGAGATCTTTCAAGTAATTAGTCCCAGGCCACGTAGAGCCCTGACTATAACAAGCACTGTATATCACATTGTTTGGTAAATATATGTTTATTAACCAGTCTGTGCATACAGTTGTATCTAATAAAAGTCACATTGTTATATAGATGTACAGTACTGGGTCTTCATTATACAGCTATATGTAAACCAAAATGACGAAGGGACTGCATCAGAAAACATATGAGGACAGATTAACAGAGCTCAATATGTATACCCTAGAGCAAAGGAGGGAGAGAGGTGATATGATCAAAACATTCAAACACCTTAAGGGCATAAACAAGGTGAAAGAGTCTAACATGTTTCAATATAAGAAAAATAGCAGGACAAGAGGACACAGCATGAGATTAGAGGGAGGCCGAGTAAGGGGTAATGTGAGGAAGTTCTTCTTCAGAGAAAGGGTGGTGGATGCATGGAATGGCTTACTTCAGGAAGTGGTGGCTATAAATACAGTGCAGGGCTTCAAACAGGCATGGGACAGGCATAAGGGAGCAATACAGATAAGTATGACTAGATAGGCCATTGACAGAGTAAAGACATATGGCACATTCATAAGGTAGAAAAAATGGACAAACTGGATGGGCCGTGTGGTCCTTATCTGCCATCAGCTTCTATGTTTCTGTGTTTCTGTGTAGTTATATCTCACAGTAGAAGGCATATTTCCCTCCGGCATTCTCCCTCATGGTACAGCATGTGGGGAGGATGGGCCAGCAAAAGCATCTCAGGTAATACTTCAAGTGGCATACATGGTGTGATTACATACTTTCATTTGAGACCCTGAGCTGGGGCGTAAACAGTGGGGAGGGGGAGGGCAACCAGTCCAGAGCCCCATTTCATGTACAGAGAGAGGGGCCAACAAGTGACATTGCATTTTAATCTCACTGCTGACCACAGGTGGCAGTGCTGTTATGATTCAAGCCATCATCCTGATAGTGCTGGGGGGGGAGATTTATGGGACAAAACTAGGATCCTTAAAGATACAGTGTAGCAGCTGTTTATTCCATCTGGATGAGCACAGTTCCACTTTGTTGTTAAGGGAGTGAGTTATCTTCTCCATCTGGTAGATTGGATTACCCGTATCTCAGCTAATGTGAATTGCGAGGAATCATTTTTTTTGGCTGTGGTTATCAGAATCCCTATTAGGTACCATGTGTGAGGGGGTCTCATAGGCCCTTGAAGTAGAAGAAACATCTCTGTAGTTAGGGTAACTGGAGCACTGAACAGCTCACTAAGTTCTAGATCCAAGCCCTGAAAGAGGAGGGACAGTGCTGAGCAGGACCAGACTATGTAGGTAAGATGTGCCATGGGTACCCCACTTTGTCTCCAGCATGAGGCATCCAGTGTTGCAGAGCTGTGTGCTGTTACTACTGGTATTCTAAAGAACCTCATGAGGTGCTTCCAAGCGTAGTCCCTCCATTGATGGGAGTATGTGATTTTCGCAGTAAGTTGGCACGCTTTGTGCCAGTCTGATTCTGGAATGGCTATATTAAGCTCTGTTTCCCAGTTCATAATTGCGTTCAGGGTGGTGAAACCTGAGGAGTCTATTAGGGATTTATAGAGGTGATATATCATGTCATCTGTGGACCATGTCTGCAGGAAGGTTAAAAAATATTTAACTATAGAAGGTGAGCATCTGGGGAGTAGGTGCTTAGTGGTAGAGTACCAAAATAGTGCAAGGGCTGGAGGTATCTATAAAATACGCCTGTCACAATCTAAAAGCTGCCTGAGGTTCTGAGAAAGGTTTCAGTGTAACCGCAGACACAAGCTGGTATAGGTATTGCAGGGAATGGTGTTCCCAGTTGTGGGAGGCAGGGTCTGTGTGGTTGGGGTGAAAGTACTCTAACAGCGCAGCTGGATGTAGTAGAGGTAGGAAAGGTGTTAGAAGGAGATTCTTCAGCAAGCATACCTTAAAGGTGATGCACCACTGCAAAAGCAGGCAGTGCATCACACGCAATGCCAGCATGATGTGGCCCCTCTGAGACGTTCCCACCGCCAGCTGGGCTGCAGCACTCTGGACCAGCTGCAGGCATTGCATCAATCCTCCAGATATCCCTAAGTATAAAGTGTTGCAGTAGTCAAAAACAGAGGTAACGGAAACATGAACTATCATCACCAGGCCAGCATGCGCCAAATGCAGTTTGATCCTGGTGATGTTTTGAATGATAAAAGCCAGATCAGACCACTTCCAGCACTTACTGTTCTAGTGTCAGCCTGCAGCCCAAGGTGACTCAAGATTCATTACCGCATCGACGGCTATGAGAGATTGTTCACCCAATGAAGGAAGGGGCTGCCACACATCCCATCACTACTGGGCCCCACTGACCTGGCTCTGTCATTCATGGCTTTTGTCTTCCGTGGGTTGAGACATGGTCAATCTAAGGCCATCCAGTCACTGGTCTTGGCAAAACATTGCACTTGCACCAAAGCTGCTCATTCTCCGACTGGAGACCAAGATAGGCATAGCTGAGTATCATTTGCATAGCAGTGAAACTCAGTCCCATATTGTCTAATGATATCCCCCAAGGGCAAAGTGTACACAAAGAACAACTTGGGGCAAGGACTGAACCTTGGAGAACTCCACAGGAGAGTGGAGCTTCTGAGATGGGAGCTGCCTGTGGTAGCACAAAGTAAATACTTTCTGAGAGTGTCTTTATGAGCAAAGACACTCCTACTGTGTGACTGGAGAGCTTTGGGTTGACAGTGAATGTGTTAAATTAAGTTAAAAACTGGGGACCCACTAAGAACTGTAAAGAACTTTGGCCAGCCCATCCCCCCCCAACAGGATGGAGTACCCTGCAAAACCGATGTCCAGTGGTCAGCTTACAACTGAAAGATGCTATATAAAACCAAATTCATTTTTCTTCCTTGTGTTTTCCCATAACTAGTGTCTACCTGTGTGGCAGAGCAAATACTGTAGTGTGAAATTAATAACAACCACCCACCGATGCAACCTCTTTTACCCAGGCCAAGTACTCATAACAGCCAGTTCCTTCACCAGACACAACTCCGAAGCCCATCTTTGTACTCTTCATTATCAGCCTGACTTGAAGTACCAGCAATCAAATTCTGCTTGTGAATGCAGAGGGTCAACAACTTACAAATTACGGCACTGTGGTAGCTAATTTGCCACTGTTCTGTAAAGGAACTGTCAGCGTGTAATTAGAATAGAATAAATAAAGGGCACTAGACATATGCAAGATAATCTTGCAAGATTAGTAACCATGGTTACCTCAAAAGCCCAAAACTTGAAATTACCAGCTGGCAATTTTTCTTTATATTGTAATGGAATACATTTCTGGATGGCCCCATGATGCAGTATTAAAGGTCCTTTTCAAAAACGAAAAAGTGACCTGAAACAAGAAACACAAAAACAGCCAAAAGAGTAACTATTTTTTTGTGTGTGATTTTTTAAAGCTCAGTTTTTGTGTCATTGTGAACTAGAAACATGGATAGGTAGTTAACTTCACTGATAATAATCAGATATGATACAATGATATAGGACAAGAAAACTGTGAGGACACAACAAATAGCATAATTGTATGTATGTATGCATATAGGTATGTATGTGTGTATATATGTATGTATGTGTGTGTATATGTGTATGTATATATGTATGTATGTATATATGCTTGTATGTATGTATATATAAAGGATATGCAATGGAAGCAAGTGTAATAAATGATTTATCTGCACAAGAGCAATTTGACCTCGGGTAACCTCACGAGTGGCGTAAGCCATGAGTGTGGTGTCCAAGGTCAAACTGCTTGAGTGCAGATAAATCATTTATTACTCGAGTTTTCCATTGCATATTCCATTTATGCAATTCCTTTGTTTTTGCTTTTGTAGGGGGCATTTGTTAGTCAAAAAAGTGAATAAAAATTGAATGTTCTGCCATTTTTTGCTGATTATAGAAAATCTAAAAGGAATCTAGAAACAAAACACATCTCATTTTGTAGATATTTTTATGCTGAACAACTTTTGTGCTCAAAGTACCAAACTATCTTTTTTGGTTTTATGTTATTTGCATTTGTTTGATGAAACAGTGCACAAAAGTGGAATTTTGTGCTGTTTTTCACTAATTCTGAAAAAACTAAAAAGCATCTATTAATGAAACACCACTCATTTTGTAGATATTTCTGTGCCGAATAAACTTTGCGCTCACAGTACCATGCTATCATTTTTCATTTTAAAGTTATTTACATTTGTTTGCGGACAAAATGAAAAAAATACATATGAATTTTCTGCTGTGTTTTTGCTAATTTTAAAAGAATCTATGAGGTACGAAAATACGAACATACGAAATTTGCCAGCAGATAAAGGCCTAGAGGTCTATCAAGTCTGCTCGAATGTGCAGCTAGCACCCCTTATTCTGCAGCTGACCCTTCCCCTTCATTTACCCTCCCCCTTGTCCTGTCCCATCCCCTTTTGAAGCAGTCCACTGTTCTACTGGATGCCACTTCTGCAGGTAACGCTTTCCACCCAGCCACCACCCTCTCTATCAAAAAGTGTCTCCTCATCTCCCTCCTGAACTTTCCTCCCTCCAGTCTCATATCATGGCCCCTGGTGTCCCTCCCCTCCCTTACTTTGAACAGCCCCTCTGTACCTGTCTTGTTTATTCCTTTCATACCACTCATTTCGTAGATAATTTGGTGCTGCACAACTTTCATGCCCATAGCACTATGCAATCTTTTTTCGTTTTAAAGTTATTTGCATTTGAATATAGTTAGTACTGGTACTGAGGCTGAACATTCTAAATGAGTTCCGGAGTGACTGTGACATATCTACTATGTGAATAAATCTGTGATGATGCATCTACTATGTGGATAAATGTAAAATTTTGAATTTATCCCATAGTAGCTCAGATTTATCTCATAGGATTTATGTCCACACCTATTGCATAAATGTATGTATGTATGTATGCATGTATTCATTATACACGGTAGGTGGGCTGAACAAAAGGACCATTTTCAGCCTCACCTGTAACACATAATACATGTATGTACACAGCATAACTTTGAAAGATCAAATATTGAAATAATAGACATACAGTATAGATAGATACTATAGACAGACATAGACACTACCAGTGGAAATACTTATGTCAACAAAAAGTGATACATTTTACCCAACTCACACGAGATGTTACTCTGTCTTGTGAGTTGGATCTGTCATATATGATATCTTTCCCTGTTGAGTACATCACGGTGGAATATTGAACCAGTCAGAGAACAGCTTTTTCAATGTTCATGACATCACAGGAACCATGTGCAGCTGTAAAGACAGCTATTGATGTCAAACAGAAATAGTTAAAGAGGAAGTAAACATTACTGTGGTCACTCAAATTGTGAAAGCCCATGAAAGGATCATTCATGCAAGGTATTGGGCTTACCTATGAACATACAAAGAAGCCAGCAGAAGAAGGCCATTTGGTCTATCAAGTCTTCTCGTATTGCAGGGTCCATAGCTTGAGCTAATGTCCTTGCCCTCCCTCCCCACTCCTCCCATCCTCCCTACCCATGACCCTTACCTCCCCCCTATGCCTGTCCCAGCCTCTCTTAAAGCTGCCCACTGTCTTTAATGAGATTTCCTCTTCTGGTAGCACATTCCAAGTGTCCACCACACCCTCTGTGAAGAAGTGCTTTCTGACTTCCCTCCTAAACCTCCCACCTTCCAGCTTAAGACTGTGCCCCTTGCGTTATGGTTGCCACTCAGCTTAAACAGACTCTCCTTATCAACCTTATTTATCCATTTCAAGTACTTGAAGGTCCTAATCATGTCCTCCTCTCCCTCTCTCTCTCTCTCCTGTCTTCCAGGGAGTACATGTTCAGTGCCCTCAACCTCTCCTCATATGCCTTACCCTGCTGACTGGCTGTCATCATTGTAGCCCTCCTCTGGATGTTCTCCAGCAGGTTAATGTCCTTTTTGAGGTGTGAGCACCAGTACTGAACTCCATACTCTAGATGCGGCCTTACCAGTGACCTGTACAAGGGCAGTATAACCTCCTCTCTCCTACTACTGATCCCCTTAGATATGCATCCTAGCATTGTGTTTGCCTTTGCTGCTGTTTTCTTGCACTGTGTGGAGTGCTTCAGGTCACTAGTGATCATCACGCCCAGGTCCTTCTCCTCCTCTGATGTGGATACCTGGACTTCACCCAGGTAGTACTCTGTCCTAGGGTTCTTGGCTGCAATATGCATAACTTTGCATTTCTTGGCACTGAAGCCAAGCTGCCATATCCTGGACCACCTCCCCAGCTTTTCCAGATCTTCCTGTAGGTCCTGTATCCCTTCAGCTGTGTCCACTCTCCCACAGAGCTTGGTGTCATCTGCGAATAGGCACATTTTGCCCTCAATGCCATCTCAATGTCATTGATGAAGACATTGAACAACACCGGCCCCAGCACTGAGCCCTGTAGAACCCCTCCAACCACCCTCTGGATTTTGTCCTTTAGCCATTTTTTACACCCTACTCTCACAATATAACTCATAACAATGACAGCAGAACAGTTCTCAGGCTTTTGCCTTCAGATATCTGGCTATGTGGGGCGTAAACCAGCTGAGGGACTGGTATGTGAAACCTTATGGTGCCAGTCCCTTAATATGCTTCAGGCCACCCGAATTGTTTGCTACCAAATCCCCACTCTCTGAGTTGCAAAGATATACTAAATAACATTCGACTTTGTTTGGTAGCAGCTAGCCTATAGCTCTAATTGTAAGTATTAAACCGTACATTATAAACTGCATGAAAAACAACTTTCTTAACCATATTCCAATTAACAGAAGTGGTAAATTATGTATGTCTAAGAATACTAACAGTGGTATTGTCGAACTCCAAGCAGTGACACTCTCCCTTGTGGGCTTAGGCCTCAGACTTAATACTGACTTGAGCATGCTTCAGTACTACACCTGTGTATCCCAAAGGTTCGCAACATTGGGTCAGCACCTTGCATAACTTTTTTAATACTAATTTCAGACCAAACCATGGCCTGGAAGTATCAGTAATTGGATGGAGTTGGCATTGATAGACCTCGTATAGACACTAGCAGCTTGTTGCATTTTTTAATAGTAAAAATTCTTCAATGCTATGGTATTGCTGTTTCAACAGGTGACTGATTACTCCCAAGACCATGTTTGGTAATATTGCTACTCCAGCCAAGATACCGAACTCCAACCTCTCAACTAGCCTAATTAGATTAATATGTGAAAAAGTGTGGCTTACTTTTGATGTTGTCTCTGTCCTGTGCAGGACCCACAACTCACCTCCAAGAGGCATTAATTATCTGATTTTATTCATGCCGTGGACCCCACTGCTGATAGGTCCAGCGTGCCACCTCATGGCAGCCAGTTTGTGCGGAGACTGATTGTAAAAATGTCAGTGCTGCAGAGCCAACGTGCATCTACCCTGATCTCTGTAATTTTAAGGTAAATTGTATAGGCATCTTAATTAAAAACACACATTTATGATATTGGCCAAGCTGTGGAGATAAACACAGCAACCTATCAGAAGGCACATTTTCATGTCTGCATGTTTTACTAACTTGCAGTTTTGGTCTCGGGCGTATTATTTCCAGTCAAGTTGCACTGGAGCCCATACAAGAGCTCATGGGAGAAAGGACATTGTCTCCTGCAGCAGTTTTCCAAGGTAATTAGGGGAGCAGGCTGATAATCCCAGGATCCCTGGAATTCCTGCCCTTGATGCCTGATGAGGGGGCATTTTCATTGCAGTCTGTCATACAAGCATAAATCAGGAAGCATAGGCAGACCAGGAGAAGTTACTAAATTAACAAGTAGCATTTTAGTATTATCAATAACAATAAAACAGAAAAAACAAAATTGTATAGTATAGCTCCTCACAAAGGCAGTACAAACAAAAAAAGTTGTCCATCTGAGTCTCTCCCTCAAAAAGCATTGTTCTGATTATACAAGATGTTTTTGCCTGGCAGTTCAAATTCTGCATCCTGTTGTTGTAAGTTATATCTCCTGTTTTTTCACAAACTGTATCAAAACTTTATTATTTTTCTTTCTAAGGCCAGCCTGAAGAGCATATTTAGTCCTAACAGGTGCAACACAATAATGCACTTTGTCCCAGAGCTGTTTTCCTGTTTACAATTCTGTAAACAAGCTTGTGGGGATCAAAATGCATCTCAAGGTCAACCTCTTGTGTTTCAGATTGTTATCTTTTCTACTCAACCCACATAGCTCTCAGCAACCATTTAACAATATAATTATATACATTTTCAAACCAAGGGATCTCAGTTTCACATACAGATTCACATATATTTTTGAACTACAAAGACGCAAGGAGAGAAAGAAAGAATAGAAACAACAAGCAAAGGAAAGGAGATAACAGGGGAAGTTGTAGAACCATCAAAGCGGCCAGTTCATAGGTGCCACAAGAAAAAATTGATAGTGCAATCTGAAAGACAAGTGGCAGAATAGGAGAGGACAACATAGATCCTTGCTGTTAACTCTCTCAGCATAACAAATGGGACAGCTTCTTACTCAACCCTGTCACACATACACCCCTTTAAGAGGGAACCTGTTTTTTTTCTTTAAAAACAACAGGCTTCCAAAACCTTCTTTTATTTCTCTTTTAACATTACCTTATAATATTTACCATTCTTTGCATGAGCAGTATCCTTTCTTTATAACACCTTTTACAGTAAACATTTCAGTTAAACACATGCATTTTTTTCAACCTTCTGAATTCTCAATTCCTGAGCTGTATTTTGACAGAAAATCAACCTGGCATTTTCTTTTCTGGATTTGTGCTCACTTTGAATTTAAATATCTGTAGTGCCAGGCACCACCTTATGACTCTGGGACTTTTATCCTTCATTTCATAAACCACACAGAGGTCTCTGATCTGTTCTAAGTAAAAAATCAGCTCGTAGCAGATAAAGCTTAATGGACTCCATTGCCCATTTTGCAGTAATAGTGGAGAACTTTTTCTCTCTGTCATACAATTTCTTACTGATACACAGAATGGGATATTCCTTCCCTTCTATTGTCTGACTCAGGACTGCACCTAGGCCTACACTACTTCTGATGCATCTGTCTGTAACAGAAATTGTTTCTCAAAGTCTAGACTTCTTAAAACAGGGGCTGAACATAATGCAGCCTTGATGGCCTGGAAAGTGTCATCACGCTCTAGGGACCATTTCACATTTATTCAGGTACCTTTTTTTTTTTTATATGAGTTCAGTGAGGGGAGTAGCTAACTGGGCAAAGTTGGGAACAAATTTCTGGTAGTAACTATCAAGACCTAAAAATTACCTGATGTGTTTCTTTGTTTTAGGGACAGGACTGTTAGCCATACTTCTATCTTGAAAATCTCTGTCTTTACTTCTCCATTTCCCAAAATAGAACCCAAATATCTGCTTCCTGCATACCTAATGTGCACTTAGTGGATTAATAGTCAGATCTGCATTTCTAACAGGTTGGATAACTGCTCTTAGGTGTTCCAGGTGACTTTTTCAGTTTGGACTGTACACATGGATATCATTTAGGTAAGCAGCACAATAACCAGTGTGAAGGGCTCTAATTATATCCATGTACCACAACGGCATGGTGGTGAATTGATAGAATCCAAATGAAGTGGAAAATGTAGTTTTGTCTCGATTCTTTAGTTAGGGGAATTTGACAGTCACCCTAGGTAAGATCAAGGGTACTAATTTACTTGGCACTTCAATCTGTCCACCAAATCATCCATCCTCCTGTTTGCATGTGATATTATACAGGATGATAGCTTGATGTGTGAAAGTGGGTTAAATTTCAAGCAAATTACTGTCAACACCAGAGGGCATCCACTTCAATGATCAAAAAGCAAATTTAATACTAAGAAAATAGCATGATTTTTCTCTCAGAGAATTGTGACACCTTGCAACAGTCCACCAACTGAAGTCATTATTAGTTCAAATAAAAATATATTTAAAAAAAGATTGGACAATTACCTACTTTCAAGACAGACTGATAATTCCAGGACTATATGTAAATCAGGATCCTGATGGGCATTCCGCCTTTTGCTCCTTATTTGTTCTCAGTATGACTCTTAGGGCTGGATATTCAAACTGCGCTATTTTGTGGCGCAAGCCCTTGCGCTGCACAAAATAGTTGCGCAGGGGTGTGTCCACAGCCATATTCAAAGGAGTTGCACCCTTGAGCAACTCCTTTGAATATCACCCCCTGACCACAGCCACTGTGCATGGCGCAGTGGAACTTGCGCCACCGCAAGTGGTCAGAGTGGAGCATTCAACTTGCAGTGGCGCAAGTACCATTGCGCCATGTGCAAAATCCCCATATTCAAAAGGTGACATGCAAATGGGGCCATAATTCATGCAAAGGGGGGCCCATTTGCATCTGATTATGGCCCCATTTGCATGCCATTAGCATGCAGGTGCGCCGATCCCTGAGGACTTGCGCCTGGCACCCTGCCAGACAGCAGCCATCGGGGACCAACGCCCCCTGCAGCCCGATCGCAGGTGAAACAGTGTATAATCCCCACCACCACCCCCCACTGGCCCGATCGCGGGCATAGTTTAATCCCCCCCACCAGCCCGATCGCGGGCAACAATGTGGCTCCCGAGCGTATCCCTGGTGATCCAGTGGACTGTAGATCGGGTTGTGTATTAGCCCCCACCTCCCAATTATATCCCTGGTGGTCCAGTGGACCGAACATCCCGATCGTGGGATTGTGTATTAACAACCCCCCCACCTCCCGATTATATCCCTGGTGGTCCAGTGGACCGAACATCCCGATCGCAGGATGGTGTGCAAACAACCCCCCCAAAACATCCCTGGTGCCTGGTGTCCCCACCCCACCCACCCGCGAAGCCTCCCACCCGATCCCCCGCGGCGGCAGCATCCCACCGCCTGCGCTCCTCCGCCGCCGACTCACAAATCTGGACTGTCTTGTTACGGTATAGGCTTTGCGCCCATTGGATCTTGCTCTGCACCAATGGGCATGCAGCCCTGCACTGGAAGCAGTCAGTCGGCGGGCGGCGAGGCGGCAGGCGGGTGGGATGCACAGGTGCAGGTTATGGGTTGCGCATACACAACTCTGCACAGCCCGGCTGAATATCGGGCTGTGCAGTTTATGCATGGTTCCTCCCCCAACAGTTCAGCATGCATTCATTTGCATTGCGCTGTTGCTCAGCCTGTTTTCAGTGGCGCAACTGCCTCCTGCTGAATATCTCAGAATGGCGCAATGTAGGACTTGTGCATGCGCAACCCTATTGCGCATGGCGCAACCCTTTTGAATATCCGGCCCTTAGTATCCTTAACATAGAATTGCTGTTTAATACAGACACTTGATTGAGTTTCCTAATATCAAGTCAAATTCTTACACATCCTTCTTTTTTTATTTACAGTCACCATGCATTATGACCAAGCACTTCTCGGCTCTCCAGTGATACCTTGCTCCTTCATTTTTTTGCATTTCCTTAACCACATTTGCTCTTAACCACTGTGGTAGTCTGTATGTCTTTTGTCTGATAGGGCAAGCATTTTCTGTCACTATTATATGTTTAATCCCATTTGCCCGGACTGATACTGTGGTAAAATGTCTTTAACAAGTTACAAATTTCTCCAGTTTGTATTGTGGGTGAAGAAACACTCACCTTTACAGCATCAGAAGTTACAGTTTGTTCCAGCCTGTCATAAACTATATCAATGACTTCTTTAGCAGTCTCTGGTAATCCTAACAAAGCAACCTTTGGCATTTTTAAACTCATTTCTTCAGAAGGTTAGAATGGTATATCTTGGTAGGATTTTTTCCTATCGGGGCTTCAGTTTCATAGTTAATTGTTCCAGTACATCTAACCACTTTATAAGGCCCTGGACACTTCACTAACAGTTTGTTTTCTGTAGTGGGTAACAGTAACAAGACCTTTTCACCTGGCTAACCTCATGGTCATAATACACCTTCCGCTGTTTTGGGACTTCTTCCTGATTACTGTGGGCAATTTCAACATATCTTTTCAGTTTCTTTCTCAGTCACGCATATATGATGTAATAGAGTCTTTCTGAGTGGGGTTATCTTGCCATGTTTCTTTTATTACCTCTAGTGGCAGCTAGGTTGTCCACCATACATTTCAAAGGTGAAAAACCTGTTGATGCTTGTGGTACTCTATGGGCTGGATATTCAAACTGCACTATTTTGTGGCGCAAGCCCTTGCTTGTTCTCAGTATGACTCTTAGGGCTGGATATTCAAACTGCGCTATTTTGTGGCACAAGCAGGGGTGTGGCCGGGGCGATATTAAAAGGAGTTGTGCTATTGGCCAACTTCTTTGAATATCACCCCCCTGGCACAGTGGAACTTGCGCCACCGCAAGTGGTCAGAGTGGAGCATTCAAGTTGCGGTGGCACAAGTACCATTGCGCCATGCGCAAATTTCCCATATTCAAAAGGTGACATGCAAATGGGGCCATAAGTCATGCAAGGTGCAGGGGGGCCATTTGCATCTATTTATGGCCCCATTAGCATGCAATTAGCATGCAGGTGCGCCGATCCCCGAGGACTTGCGCCTGGCGCCCTGCCAGGCAGCAGCCATTGGGGACTGACGCCCTCTGCAGCCCGATCGTGGGCAAAAGTGTAAAAATCCCCCTTCCCCCCGACTGGCCCGATCGTGGGCATAAGGTTAAATAACCTCCCCCACTAGCCCAATTGCGGGCATAAGGTTAAATAAACCCCCCCACACTAGCCCGATCACGGGCATAATTGTAAAATACCCCCCCACCACCCCAATAGCGGGCAGCACAGAGTCCAACCCCAGGACATATCCTGGTGGTCCAGTGGACCGCTAAGCCCGATCGCGGGCTGAAAAATGTTGCAACACACACCCACCCAAGAACATATCCCTGGTGATCTAGTGGCCCCACCCCACCCACCCACGAAGCCGCACCACTCCCTCCCCGTCAGCCGGCGGGCGACAGCATCCGACCCGCCTGCCGCCCCACCGCCCGCTGACTGACTGCCCGGTAGGGCTGCATGCCCATTGGTGCAGAGCAAGAGCCAATGGGCCTGCAGCCCATACTGTACAAGGCAGTCCAGATATGTGAATGAATAAGGAGGGACATCACCAGCAGAAAACGGGAGGTAGTGTTACCCCTATATAGATCAATGGTGAGGCCACACCTGGAGTACTGTGTCCAATTCTGGAGGCCCCATCTCAGGAAGGACATAGACCGGGTGGAGGCAGTACAGAGAAAGGCAACCAAAATGGTGCATGGCCTGCATCAGAAGCCCTACGTGGAAAGACTCAGGGAATTAAATATGTACTTACTGGAGGAGAGAAAGGGGAGACATGATAAAAACATTCAAATACCTCAAGGATACCAATAAGGTGCAGGAGGGTGGCATATTGCACAGGAAGAGATGCTGAAGGACGAGGGGGCATGATATGAAGCTGGGAGGGGAGAGACTTAGAGGGAATGTGAGGAAATATTTATTTACAGAAAGGGTGGTGGACACCCGGAACAGCCTCCCAGCAGAGGTAATGGGTATTGAAATGGTAACAGGTATCAAACATGCATGGGATAGACACGGAGGGGGGCCTTAATAACAGGGCTGGGGTGGGGTAAGGACAGAGATCAATTAGGGTCTACGGTAGCACAGTAGGTAGGGACTTTAGGGCAGACTAGGTGGGCCAAGAAGTCCTTTTTTGCCAACAGCTTCTACATTCTATGTTTCTATGTAAATAAAAAAAAAATAGATCCTTGGTTTTAACTCTCACTGCATAACAAATGGGACAGGATCTGAAACAACCCTGTCACACAGCCATCCTTCTAATGCAAGTTCAGAGCATAAAGAAACATGGTATTTATGATTAGAGAGGAGTCATTTACAGCACCACACTCAAAAGGAAAATCTTTCTGGTCTACTTCTGTGTGCAAGGCATTACAACATACCAGCACCGTGCCATACTAGAGGCAGAGTAACCTGAGAGAGAGGGCTTGCAGCTCCATGATACTTCTGAGTTGTTTTTAAATAATCTGTATACCAGTTCGGTAAGTGGAATGTTCTATTTAAACCAAGAAGAAATATGATAATGTGACAAATGAGCTTTAGTTTCATTCATTATTTTTTTGTATTGATGGGTCAGGAGCAGATCCCAGTTTGGCATCTTCAGGTGCATGAGTTGGATTGTATGGATCAGGAGGAGGGTGAGAGGGGCGGGGGGAGAGAGAGAGAGAGAGAGAGAGGGAAGAGAGAGGATAGAGAGAGGGGAGAGAGAGAGAGGGAAGAGAGAGAGACAGAGAGACAAGCGGGAGAGAGAGACTGAGACAGAGAGAGTGAGAGAGAGAGAGGGGAGAGGGACAGTGAGAGAGGGGGAGAGAGAGGGAGGGAGGAGACAGAAAGACAGAGCGAGGGAGAGAGAGAGAGGAGGTGCAGAGAGGTGAGACATAGAGAGAGAGAGAGAGAGGAGAGAGCAAGAGAGAGAGCGAGAGAGAGACAGAGAGAGAGAGAGAGAGAAAGAGAGAGAGAGAGGGGAGAGAGAGACTGGGGAGAGAGAAGGGGAGGGGGGAGAGAGAGAGAGACAGAGGTAGAGAGAGGGAGAGAAAGAGGGGAGATAGAGGGAGGGGGGAGACAAAGGGGGGGGGAGAGAGAGACACAGAGAAAGAGAGAGGACTAGTTCTGGAAGAGTTTTTTTGTCTCGTCACTGCCAGTACTGCATAATAATTTGCCTTAGAAAATTGACTTTTTATTTGGAGGGCATCTGATTGGCTGCTAAACATTCCACAGGTATATATTAACTTTCAACAGATGTCTACCAAATAAAAAGTCCCATCCCAAACCTGCCTGATGCCCAGCCTAACTATTAAGTTGGATTGTGGTGCTTGCATTTTGGAGTGCAACTTAGCTTGTTTTGCCCATCCCAAACCTGCCTGATGCACAGCCAGATGTCCTTGTGCCCAGCCTGCTGAGGTCAATTACTGACCCCCCAGCCGCATTTTACCTAATTTCTTATTTCCCCCCTCTTAACTAGCTTGCTGAAGCTTTTAATTTACATTTCCCTAACCTTGATCTCTACAGAGAAAGGTTTAATAGTAAGGATAGATTGGGGAATAATTCTGATACTTTGAGTCAGAAATTTAAAACAAACACAGTAAATAAAATAGTGCCTAATTTTTATTTTCGGTTTGTGCAACCCATTGATTTAGTTAATTGTGTTCTTAAGATGAAGCCAAAGCCTGTTTTTGGTCCTGATCAATTGGACTTCAGGACTGTTAAAAAAGTCATACATTCTATAGCAGAACCTTTGCCTATTTTATTTAACTATTCTCTTTGTAATGGTGTTTATCCTGATATTTGGAAGAGTTCTATTATTAAACCCATCTTTAAATCTGGTCCCAGGTCCAATATTAATAACTACTGTCCGATTACTCTATTAGCTCCCCTTTCAAAAATTCTTGAGAAAATTGTACTAGACCAAGTTACTAAACACTTGGAAAAATATAACTTATGGACAGACGCACAACGTGGATTTAGACTTTACTGTAATACAGAGACTGCCTTGGTGAGGTTCACTAGCCGAGCCACTAGAGCTATTGATGATGGAAAATATGTGGCTGCGACGTTTGTGGACCTCACCAAGGCATTCCATCTCATGGATCATATTGAACTTAATAGTTTACCTGGCGTTTTCTTTTCTGGGGAGATGACTGCCTGGTTTAAGAACTACTTGTCTCATAGAAGTTAGAAAACTATGGCTAATTGGGTTTATTCAGATCAAGCATTGATACGGTGTGGAATCCCACAGGGCCCCATACTTGAACCATTTTTATTTTCTGTCTTTGTGAATTCCTTGCCAACTATTTTTCCCAATACAGAACTAATCCTTTATGCAGACGATGCAGTATTATTCTGTTCAGGGACCATTTTGCCAGCTCTTAAGGAGTCCCTGCAAACATACTTTACTGCATCATTGGTTTGAATTACATAAAATGGCAATGAATTCTGTTATAACTAAGACCATGGTCTTTACCACTCTTAAGAACCCCCCTGTTTCTGAATTTAACATTTTTGATAATGATGGTTTACTGATTGAGTATGTCAGAGAGTTTAAATATCTGGGTATTATATTAGACTCTTATTTTTCATTTGAAGCCCATATAGTGTACTTACTTAACAGACTTCATAAAAGATTGGGCCTTCTCTTCCGGATAAGAAAATATCTCACTGTAGAGACAGAACCATGCTTACCCACAGTCTCCTTTTGTCAAGTATTGACTGTGGGCCGTTAGTATAGTCTTATTCTTCAAGTAGGTTGTTAAACAAACTTCAGGCAACCTACCACTCTGCCATACGTTTTGCAACTGGACCGTTGAGATCGACTCACCGTTGTTTATTATACAATTCTTTTAGATGCCTGTCACTTATTGAGAGAGTTAATAATAGATCCATTACTTTTTTGCACAAAATTAAGTTGGGACTTCTTCCTAACAGTATTCCAATCCTGTTCCCAGTTATTCCCATGATTTCAAATACTCATCTCCAAAGTAAATATTCCTGTCAGATTCCATTTTTTTGTGCTGTTTTTGTTCAAAAGTCTTTGACTTTTGCTGCTCCAAAGCTTTATAACGACTTATCTTGTTAAAGTTGTCAGTTGTCAAAACATTTTTACATTTAAGACAGTACTTAGGAGAAATGTGTTAGTAAACTCTGGGCTGGATATTCAAAAGGGTTGCACCATGCGCAATAGGGTTGCGCCTGCGCAAGTCCAAAAGTGCGCCATTCTGCGATATTCAGCAGGAGGCAGTTGCGCCACCGAAAACATGCTGAGCAACAGCACAATGCAAATGACGGCATGCGCAACCGAAGGGGGTGGATCCATGCATAAAGAGCGCAATGCGATATCCAAAGACTTGCGCAATGCGCAACAGCGGAACTGCCGGAAGTTGCGCCCAGCGAAATGAGCCAAAATAAAAGGCTCAAGAAAGAGGTGCAAGAACGCCACAGGGATGCCAAGTGGGAAGAGAGAGAGAGAAGACAGACAGTGACAGGCCAGGGCAGGCAAGGAAGCAGTGTGGGCCATAGGCTGCAGAGGCCAGCGGGGGTGCCCGGTGCAGTGGAAGTAGCAGTCAGGACAGCGGGGTAACAGAGCAACATCGGCCGGGGGGTCACAAGCCAGGGAGATGGACAGTGGCAGCTTCCACATGGAAGCTGTAATGAGGGGGTGAGAATGCAAGGTGCAGGGGGACGTGGCCGTGGATGGGCCCGTCGGCGGTACGCCCCCAACAGGCAGTACCGTGCCCGCATCAGCTTTGAGCAGTACACAGATGTAGAGATCGTGGGCTGGTACCGCCTGAACAGGGCAATACTGAGGCGGCTCTGTGAGCTGTGCAGTGATGTGATGCAGGCACCCTCACGACGGAGTCATGCTCTGTCAGTGGAGACCAAGGTGACAGCCTGCATGTGCCTGCTCACCATGGGCACCTTCCAGAGGCCGACAGGGGACACCACAGGCATCACACAGTCGGCCACGTCACGCATCCTCACCCAATTCCTCAGCGCACTGCTGCCACATGCTGCGGAGCACATCCATTTCCCCAGCACCGCGGCAGAGCGTACAGCAAACATGCAGGCGTTCCACAGGGTAGCACGTATGCTCTGTGTAGAGGCCATAGACTGCACCCATGTGGCCATTTGCACGCCACCTGGCCCCGGCGGGGCCGCGCATATAGGATAGAAAGGGCTTCCAGTGTCAACTGCCAGGTGGTGTGTGATGCCACTGGGCGTATAATCAATGTCTGTGCCACACACCCTGGTGGAGCACATGATGCCTTCATATGGCATCAGTCCACACTGTGCCATCGATTCGAGAGTGGGGACATCCCCACAGGCCATCTAGTGGGTGAGTACGCATGTAGAAAATGCAAACTCGGGGCAAGGGTGGGAATGCCACAGGTGCCATGGTAGTGGCACACAGGAATATGGGCAATATGGACCTGAACATGATACTGATCTCCACTATCTCCACACAGGTGACAGCGGATACCCACTCCGTCCCTGGCTGCTCACACCGTACCGGCGCCCCATAACCCCATCACAGCAATGCTATAATGAGGTACATGCCGCCACACGCAACATCATTGAGCGGGTGTTTGGGATGCTCAAGGCACGCTTCCGATGCCTAGACACCTCCGGCGGTGCCCTACAGTACAGCCCCTCAAAGGCCTGTGGGATATTCCTGGCCTGTTGTATCCTGCACAACATGGCCAATGACTGTGGGATAGCCATACAGGTTGAAGAGGGGGACAGCGATGGGGACGCCAGTGGCGCCGGTGTTGATGGTGATGAGCAGCCCCCCCTTGGACGGCAGGACCCCCGACTGATCCGGCAGGCCCAGCTGCACCGGGACATCATCACGGAGGAGCATTATGCACAACACAGGTAAGTCAAGGGGCCATGTGCAAACAACACTGTCCTGGCGCAACCCACAGGCACACAGAGTAACACACCAGGGGTGCATGACGGCAAGGGGGGTGGAAGGGACCAGGCACACAAACACACCATCAGGGAGGGCGAACAGTCATATGGACACACACACACACACACACACACACACACACACACACAAACACACCAGGCACAAAGCGTACATGGGCAGGTGCACAGCAGAGCAGTAACAGACATGGCAAACACACAGATCCACAGACCACACCCACCACCTGTACTGTCCAAGCACGTGTATCAGATGCTGGGCACCCTTGCACCTTGGTGTACAGTACAATGCAGGCATCATCATGCACATGCACCTGTGGACAGCAGTCAGGATGGTGTACAGGTGGTCCGTATGTCGGCGTGATGGGCAGGGCACCCACCAGTGCACTGCCCACCATGACGCACAGTGCACACAGGGCAGCACCAGACAGGGCCTGCACTGGGAGACAGGTCAGTCATGTTGCACCACTCCACAGCCACCGCGGATGCGTGGGCGGCCCCGCCGTAACCCAACAGCACTGGCAGGCCAAGCAGGGGCCACATGGGGTGGCACCGATGGACCACCGGGGTCCCACTGCGCGATCGCGACATTGTCCGCAGTGGGGTCTGTAGGATGCCAGACATACCTGCACCAGGGGTGCTTGGGATGCCCACAGCAGAACCCGGCGTCGACAGGCTTGGTGTCGCACGACGCCGGGAACGGGGAGTGGAGAGCGTTACTGTGTGGGGTGCGCGGTACAGGAGCACCTGCTTGTGTGCCCAATGCAGCCACGACAGCGACCAGTGCCTGGGTCTGCCTGTCAATGGCGGCGGTCACATCCATCCGCATATGGACCATCTCTGCACGGTCCAGAGCACAGTCCCTGCTGTGTCACTCCACAGCCGCACACAGTGCCTCCACAGACGTTGCAACCCGCCTTTGCTGCTGTACTGATTCCCGCAGCAGGTGGGTGTGCTCTTCAAATGGGTAGTCTGCCACAATGGCATCCTGTCCCCCAGGGTGTGGAAGGTCCTGATGCTCAACACCCCTTGAGGGTGGGCGCTGTTCACCAGGACCAGGAATGGGCGTATCAAAGGGCGGCGGGCATGTGCCACCACTGGACACTGTACCCCCAGACCTGGTGGGTGACTGCTGCTGCCCCTCCAACCGCTGTGCCCCAGGGACCACTCGTTCCACTGCTGTGGCCGCAACAGTACCAGACACCTGCACAGCCACCAGTGCTGCCCCACCGGTGCTGACAGGCACAGCCTGGGACTGTGCCGACATGCTGGCACACACGTTGGAACCAGCTAGGCCCAGGGGCACGTGCTGGCCTGCTGTGTGTCCGTCATGGGACACACATGTCACTGCCATTGCAGTCCTTGCATCATCAATGGTGCAGGTACATGCTACAGCCACAGTCACAGCGTGCTGGCATGCTTGCATGCCAGACTGCTGAGACACAGGCTGTGCACCCCCCACACCCGACTCACTGACACCAGAGTTGGCAGCCCAGCGTGCATGCTGGCTGGTGACAGAGGTGGATGGACCCTCCTCCATGTCCAGCAGGTCTTCCTCACTGCCTGGACTCACCACCACCGTCCCCTGAAGATGAACAGGATCTGTAACAGAAAGAGAGGACATGTGAGTGCATGTGAACAACCTTCCCCCCACAACACCACCACCATGTCATACCGTGCAGTGATGGGCTTCCACCTGTCTGGAATCCACCTCCTGGTACGCCCTCAATAGCACTGCGCTGCATTGATGCAGCCAGTCGGTCCTCAGCCGGGGTCAGCTCCACCACCGCTAGCTGGCCCCCGCCGGTGCCAGCACGTGCCGCCCTGAGGGCTGCCACCTTCTCCTTCACCCTCCTGCGGTCTGTCCCCATCTTCTTTTTGCATTCCTGCACGGAGCGCTGGTGGCTTCCATGCAGGTTCACTGCCCGAGCTACCCCCTCCCATGCAGCCGCACGGGCCTGAGGGGTGCCCCGCCATCCACTCAGTAGTGACTCCTCCTCCAGGTAGGCCTGGAAGAGGGCCTCTGTCTCTGCCGTGGTGAAGTTGGGCCTCCTCCTCCTTCACCCACCATCCTCACCCTCACCTTGGCTCTACTCGGTCATGGCAATCTATATGGGTGGAAGTGGACACCTGTCACTGTGCAGTCTACAGCGTTATCCCATGCCCATTGTCCAGAACATCCCACAGCATGCAATCCACCTCTCACCTGCAGTAACTGAATCTGGCCAGCGCAGCCCAATGTCGCACATTTATAGCGCAATGCATGGAAATTAGGAGTGGAGCAACTGTAATGAGATGCAAATTGCGCCACTGCGCCTTTGAATGGCTGATCAGATGATTTGCATGTGTCGGCTGAATATCGCGCCATTGCGCTTTGCGTAATACGGTTGAGCCAGCTGAGCCAATGGCGCAGATCTGTGACTGTGTGGTACACTGCATTGCGCATGCCCAGTTAGCTTACGCAGGTGTCTGCCGCACTGATGACGTGCTGTGCGCGATCGGCAATTCAGGCCATGGCCACCATTGTGCCAGTGGCGCTACAGCACTGGGCATCATATGGCGCTGTGGCACTACTGCGCAATAGTCCACTGTGGCACTGGCACGCAGGTGGTTGGTCGCGCAGGATGCGTAGACGTCAGATGGCGCTGTGCGTGGCCTTGCGTACAGACCCCTGACCTGGTGTCCGACCTTTGCCCCCTGGCGCTGTTCGGCTGCCATGTGTACGGCCCTATTGCGCTGTTTGGTGACAGCGTTATGTGAACCGACGGCGCTGTACGAACAGCGCGATTGGAACCTATGGTGGTCTATTGCGCAACATTTCCACGTGGGGTTGCCGCGCTGCGGGGCGCCATATTGCCTGCTGTAAAACTCCAACCATGGCACGCAGGAGAGTGCCCCAATGGAGCCCAGTGGAGGTGGCCAACCTGGTGGCCCTGGTTGAGCCCCACTATGGGGCACTGTATGGGGAGGAGCCCCTCACCATGGCTCGCACCCAGGTCTGGCTGCAGGTGGCCACTGACCTGGTGAGGGTCACAGGGCGGTGCCAGTCTGCAGAGCAGTGCTGGTACAGGTTCAGTGACCTCCGCAGGAGGGAGCCAGATGTGCTGCAACGCCTGCGGTCACGTGCCAGGAGGGGCGTTGTGCCTAGGCCAGGTGGGTGTACCATCTATGCACCTGTATTCTCCATAGGGGTGTGAGTGTGTTTTGGTGGCGGTGCATGGGGGATGGATCTGCCATGGTTGGCTGTGTCAGTGTGTGCAGGTGTGAGATGCATGGGTCTGGCTGTGTGGCCAGGCACACTCACTGGGGCAGGGGGCAGTCTGCTTTGGAGTCACACTGATGTTTTTCTCAACATTTGTCACCCACAAGCCTGGCAGAGAGGATGCAGGTACGGGCTGAAGAGGGCAGTGGCAGTGCCCAGGTGGCGGACGGAGGTGATGTGAGGGGTGGGCCACAGCAACAGCAGCAGCAGCCACAGCTGCTTGATGAGTGTGAGTATCATTACATCATGGATGCTATTGCATGCTGGAGGGGGTGAGCATGACCACCAGCCATGGACAACACAACCATGCACGACACAGGCAACAGTCATCACTGTCCAGTGTCACTGCACGTCTGTGTGTGCGTCACTGGTGGTCCATGCATGCACTGGGCACATGGCTGTGGAACTGGCATCCCACCACATTGCCACATCACTTGACAGCCTTGTTTGTGCTGTGATGGACATGGGCAGTGTGTGTGCAGTGGTGCACATAGCTGGTGCCGCCTGGTTGGGCATGTCATGTGCATGGTCACTGTGGGTGGGTGCATACCATCACAGGTGCGGGACATTGGGCTATATGCCTTGCAGGTTGGGTGGTGTTCAGGGTTGTGGACAGTCACAGCCATTGACTGTGTTCCCTTTTCCTAGGCCTCATCGTCCTACGCAGGATTGAGCGTGCCCTCCACCAGCTGACCAGGGTGTCCGTTGAGAACCATGACATCCTCCAGGACATCCAGCGCCGTGGGCTCCGGCGACGGCACAGCCAACCGAGATGGCACCAGGCAGCAGAGGACCAGCCTGCTAGGCCTTAGACAGGCTTCCCCTTCCCACTTCACCCATCCCTCCCACCCTGCCTTCCCTCTCCCAGTTGTTCACCTCACCTTGTACCCCTACCCCCGGTCTTGTAAATAGTTTTGTTATTGTTCTTGTTGTTCTACTTTCTATTTTTGAAATATATATATTTTGATATGAATACTGTGTTGGTCTCTGATTTGCAGCTGGCTATGGTTTGCTCAGTTGCAGTGGTGTGCATGCCATCTGGGGTGGTATGGTCCTGGGTATGTATGTGTGTGTGTGTGCGTGTGTGTGTGTGTGCATGGGGAGGTGTCTCCAGTGTGGCAGTGACTTTCTGTCGGTCTTGCCATCTGCTGCCGCCCACTGCTGGGTGCACAGGGTGGGTCTGGCTTGTATGGTTCTATGCTACAGGGTTGACGTGGCCGGGGATGCATGGTGTTTACTGCAGTGACAGTCACTGCACATGGGTGGTGTCTTGGGGTCACGGTGCAGGGTGTGCTGTGCAGACAGGGTCTGATGTGCACTGTGGTTGTCAACCCTGTGTGTGGCAGTCTCAGCCTGCCAGTGGTTGTGCTGGAGGCTCATGGCCCTGCTGTGCTTTGTTGGCTTGTCCCCATGGGCCAGTGGATCATCCGTCCCACCCCAGTGATGCTGTGCTTGGGGTGTCTTGGTGTCTTGTTAGTTCTGCAGTGTGTTCCTGTGCCCATGTGTGGCATGGCTGGCGGTGGGCTGGCCTGCCTCCCTGGTTGTGCAGTTCCATTGCTCTGCTGGGGTGGAGGGGCTCTGCTGCGCTGTGGCACCTCTGGACTGCTCAGCTGGGCTAGCCTTGTTGCGCTATGGCGCAACCTTTCTGCTCAGCTTCCCCTTCCTGGTCGCGCTATGGCGCAGTTTGTGTGATATTCAGATGTTAGTTGCTTGCGCAATTTGTTTTGCTCCATGTTTGAATATCGGGTCTGTTGTGCATATGCGTAATTGAATTGTGCTTGCTCCTGCTGTTGCGCACATTTTGGGAGCAGTTTGAATATCTGGGCCTCTGTCTGTAGGTGTTTTGCTTAGTTTCATATATGATGTAATTGTTTCTTACATTGTCCTGGCTATGTCTTTGATATTTAAATGTGTTTGTATTTTGTAATTTTTTTTTATGTATAATGTATTGAGACTGGAAGTCTGTGGAAATGGGCTTTGCCCACAGACCTTTTCAGTATAAAATAAAAAATGAAATGAAATGAAACTCCTTCCATTTATTTGCTTTTCTTTCCATTTTTACTGTTTTATTCTCACTTTTCTTATTTCTTTTCTTGTCCTCTATCTTGTTTTATCTACACATTGCTAGCTTACCCTACTTATCTAACCTGTGTTTCCCTTATTTCCCTAGGTATGACTGGATGTCGATGGCCCTTACGTATCAGATAAGTACGGTTTTCTGTCGATTCATTGCCTATTTGTCTCATCTCTCTTCACAAGAACAATACATCCTTTGTGACCCCTTCTTTATTTTTATTTTACAGGTACCCTTTTGTCATGTTTCGAGATCCCTACCCTAGGCTCACACAGGATCAGGAAAGCTTCACATCTACTTTACTGCACCAGATAGTATAAACTGTAATGGTGTTACTGTGTCCATTACAAAGCTCTTTTTCTTTGTCTTCAGTTATTTGGCACAGAGCCTCCAATGTGGCCAGATTAAATAAAAGGTACAGAGGGGAACTGTGGGGACAAATAGCATGTCACTCAGTCAGACAGACAGACAGACAATATCTGCAGTCTCATACATGGAGGTGACCAGGCACGAGAATGGCAAAATGGAGAGTTGCAGGATAGAAAAGCAGGGCAGTTGGTCTGACAACACCTGCAGTTACAGGAATCTTTTCTTTAAAGGTCAGAGATTCCTACTTTACCTAATACTCTGGGGTAGTTATAGTACTATTCTGTATAATGGCCAACCGCCTTTGCTCTGAATGCCAGAACAGACAGCGCTTGCCTCTTTCACATCTGGGTAGCAGGTAATGTTTATCGTTTCTGTTTGGGACTCACCTGTCTTCTGCTGACTGTTTTTGTACGGTGACATTCAAAATTGTTTCATATCTGTTAATCGCCCTGGCTTACTATGCCCCTGTTGGGAGGGATGGTTCCATTAAATTTGTTTGGTAGCTTTTCTGCTCTGTGGCCCTGCTATCAGTTCATTTTGCCTCTTTCTTCAGTTTGCCCCTCTATGCCCTATAATGGTTCACTTCCCATGCTGCTCTGGTCTGCCCTCTGTGTCGCAAGTAATTTCTCTCAGATCAGACCATTCCACCAACAGTGATGCATATGATCAAAGACTGAGTCACCTGCATACACTCCAGCACATCCTTCATCCTTTCTATGTTTCTATAACTTTGGAACTGAACTGGCTTGGGCAGTGTTGGCACTACATTACCTCCACTCTACCATTTTGCTGAAAAGCACATCAATTGTCTGAAAAAAAATGTTTAATGTCACTGTTGGAAATGTTTTTGCATCTATGGTATTGGAACTCAGGGAATAACTGCATGACCGGAACTATGGGAGTGAGACCAAGAGGTTTTTATTTTCCTTGAGAAGGCCAGCATTTCCGTTTGCTTCTCCCCACACCTAATTTCAGTAAAACCCACCTCACCCTTCTCAGTCTCCCACCATCCATACTTTGTTCTTATGGGTCCTACAGTCATCCAGCTAAGTAAAAACAGAAAGGCGGCACAGATGCCATTGCCCCCACCAATGATGTAAATAAGTGGAGCCTGGCCACTGCCAAAGGATGGATGAGGGTGATGTGTCCTCTGAAGCCTACTTTGTCAAGATAAGATGAAAGGGGGCAAAACAACAGTGTTAGGGTGCACGACGGACTGTGTGGTGGGGGATTGTTGGAATTGTTTGAAGTGGTTGAGAGGAAGAGTGTTAACCAAGTGGTTAAGAGCACTATAAGGCCCCCATAGGGGGGATTTCCCTCCCAATTTCCTTAGGAGATATGGTGCCACCACCTTATACTGCTAGCGGGCTACTGTAGATATTTGTGATGGCTCCTGTGTTCTTTTCTCACTCAGCAGGCGGAGGGATCAAACCCAGAAGAAAAAAAAATGCACAGTGTCTCCCCACAGAGAAAGATTTAAGTGGACTAGGTGATAACTCAGTATAATTCCCTGGGATGCTGTATCTTTCCACCTCCCCACTGTGGTCACACCTCCCACAGACCCCCAGCAAATACAACTGCTCCCCCAAATGGCATGCACAGTGCTATTTCAGTCATTTATGAGATCTGATTTAATAGTATAACAAAACTTTATTAACCACACCAGCCCCAAAAGGGAAAACAATTAGTGCAACCATGTTTTAATGTGGCCCTTCTTATGAGCCCTTCCAGTTGTGCCCAACTGTGACCCCCTTATGTAAACAACAGGCGGGAGTAACTAATCCAGTTCTGTAGGTCTGACCATGCACCACTTCCCAGTCCACAAACACAGGCTCAGCTTTCCCTCCAGTACTGGAGGTCGCTACCCTCTCCCACCTGGTACCAAGATTCCCTCCTTGGACATTCTAAGGGCTACCTTATAGCAGTTGTTGAGTAATCAGGGTTGAAGTGATGCGGGCCCATTTGATGGTTACTGGCGACTGGCCAGCAGTGCTGCAGTTTTTAAGTTAATGGGGCAATGTGCTCAAAGAAACATGCCCCAAAAGCCATGCAATTACTTAAATGGCACTGAACCACAAACAGCGAGGCATTTGTAGATCCTGGCCTGATGGTCAAATGCAGAGAATAAATCCACTCCACCCTGTCTCTTCAGTGTCGTCACTTGTGCTAGGTAACGCACCAATGCTGTTCATAGGGCTCAGCAGTTTTCTTTACAGTTCGTTTACCAGAAACAAGGCCTGAAATAGCACAGCTCAAAGTCTTCTCTGGACAGCAGGTTCTGTCCCTCTGAGATCTCTCCCAGATCTGCGATCCTCAAGTATAGTCCCCTACTTATACCTACAAGTTTAGGGCAGCTCCCATTGATCCATCTAGCTATCACAACCCCTAAAGGACACAGGAACAAGTACCAGTTTCCACTGTCCTGCTTTCTCCCAGAGGCCACTAGGAGCAGACTTTAGCCTTTGGTTCATTTGGTTGGCTGTTCCCCAGGGATAGCATTTATCAAGATGGCCATTCCCATTATTACTGGTACAGTGGCCCCAGTGTTCTTTCCACTGAGGGCTCCTGCCTTTGTTCAAGGTCCTTGACCCCCTAGTTCAAGTTGCAGGGGTACAGAAAAGTCTGTGGTCATGGTGGGGCAGCATTTCAGGCTATCCTCTAGCACTGGCAGCCATCCAGTTGTTTTACCTGGCGAGACACACTAAGCTGAAAGCTTGTTTACAGGTGTGGCCTGGGAGCACAGGGAAGTTAAGTGACTTGCCCAGGGTCACACAGTATGCAAGTGGGGGCGGTGTCATCAAAACCCAGGTCTCCAGATTTGCAGCTGAGAGCCTTAAACCACTGCGCTATACTTCATGCCTCCCTTCACCTCTGATGTGTGATGAAAGGGAAGCAAAGTGCATGGCACAAGGGGCACCATGAACCACAGCTCCTGCTGGATCCTGCTATCTTCTGCTGGTCCATGGTCCATGGAGGTCAGGTCCCAGAAACTGGAGGAGTCAAATGCAAAGTGCCAACCTGTTGGATTCAGTCTGGGGGCCTCCCAGATGAGCCCTATATTTTAAGGGGGAATGCAGTCGAAACATATCACATGACCATTGATTATTTTCTTACAACCGCATATCTCACCTGTACTATTGCACTTTTCCAGTGGTTGCTGCACTTGGCTACACCGTGTACCTAACGGCCACCCAAGGTGTGCATCATCCCCTTATAAACCTACACCCTGTTGTGTTATCCCTTACAAATCATTCTTCTCCATGTCTGAACTAGACAGTCCCACAAAAATTAAGTCCTTCGCCTCTTCACACTGTTTTCCAGTATTTGCCCTCCTAAACAGTCCAGTGGCATACCTCACTCCCATTTCATCCCCTCTGACAATCTCAGATGGTCTAATTTACCTAAATTACAGCTGGTTCAATCATTTTCCTAAAGTCTGTGAACACATGCCTTATCCCTGAAATTTCAAATGCATACTGAAGTAAACATTTCTGACTCCCAGCCTCTAGGCTCAGTTCACAGATATGGGCTGGATATGTGCAAATCCCCACACCTGCAGATTCAGCCATACACGGCCAAATCCAGCACCCTGGTCACCCAGATCCATGCAAGCAGGGCTTTGTGTGGGGGCCAGAGGCATTCAGGGGGCAGAGGTTGGCTTGATACCAGCAATCAAATGTGCTGCTCATGCTAGCATCTGTGTTGATCCCCTGCTTCTCGAAGAGCAGAACTGTAGGACACAGCAGTCCTTCAAGGCACACATCTCCACTGTAAGTATCTTGCTGACAATAGGTATGCAGCTTTGTGCACATGCATACAATAGAGCCTCAGTCACCAGTGTCCTAGGAGGAGGAAATAAAAACTGGGGCAAAGCCTGGTCTACGGGATGATGTCCAGTGCACTGGCCCTGCACAACCTTCTGGTGCCTCTACTCACCTGCGCTCTGAAGAAGACCCTTGACCTTTAAGCCTCACCATGAAGGGGAAGGAGCGGGCAAGCTGTGGAGCTGGAAGAAGTGCTAAAGATAAGGGGTGGTATACAGGGCAGATAGGGTAAGACTGGTGAGGTAGCAGAGAGTTGAAACTGGAACAAGTCCACCAGCCAAATGCTGGCAGAATTGTTTTATTAGGCTTGAAAACAATTGCTTTCACTAGCCCTGCTGGCCTGTATTAGAGGCAATAATATTGTACTAAATAAATCAGTGAGGCTAGAGGAATGGCCCCAGGCTACTGGATTTTCCCAGCCACTTGCCATGCTGGTTAGAAGTGTAGCCAAAGTTAACCTCAATACTTGAAAGAGACATACAGAACAAGATTCAATAACAAAAGTTTTAGGCAAGTGGTGGCGGTGAGCTGCAAAATGTTGAGTGAGACCAAGCAAGGGACCAAGAAGGAGGCTCCAAGCAGTTGTCAGATCATGCAGTGAGGGACCCGGGGCTACGAAGGGGGAGCTTCACTGGATGCCAGGTAGTGCTTAGGACATGGGAAGTAGGGAGCAATGGGCTACCTGGGAAGGTTACATGACCAACAGAAAAATTATTTGAACACCATCCCAGAAGCTATCCATTGAAGAGCAGGTGGGTGAAAACTTCCAGTGGCACTGCCAGTCCCTAAGCCGTCCCTGTATGGCACAGTTCCATGCAACTATTTAATGCCATAATAAATACTGTGGAATGGATGCTTTTTCATGTTCTTCACTACCCAAACTCCCTGTCTTGACAGCAGTATGTTTTGGTTGCCTATGGCATACAAACATTAAAAATGGTAGGGGACAGTATAGTTAAAGTTTAATGGTGGGGGTGGGGAAGAGTATATTGTATATTTAAAATGGGAGGAGGGAGTGAACCTTATAAAACTTGGGGGAGATACAGCATATTTAATCTGTAGGATGACGCTCCAGACCTTTCTTCACCAAAATGTGGGACACCCTTGAAATGTACTAGAATACACTGACCCCCAGTGCAGGCAAGCAAATGACATCATCTCTCACTGTCACTGCTGCTTGTTTGCTCCCTTTCCAACTGACAGATGATGAGAGGTTGTAAGTTGACATCAGTATGGTCAGTTGTGATTAAACAACATTCTGTGCTGACCACTGTGGACCATGCTCTGACCAAGCTAGGCTGACAATGATTTACTACAGTGGTAAGCAACCACTGTCAAAGCAGGTTCGACCATTTCCAGCCATGGCTGGGAATGTGGTACAGTGGTGATGCTGAGGTATCACGGACCAGTGAGTCATGTGGTGAAGAGGGAACCACATCTTTCTCACTGCCATGAGTGTTGCCTCAAGCCAGTGTTATGGCAAAGGACATGGTAGGTTCCTGAGTGGGTGGACTGAAGCACCCGACAAGGAGAGGCAGGGGTCATACTCAGAGGTTTGATGAAGCAAGAACTTTATTCAGCAGCAAGGATGATATGGTCAAAGAGGCAAGAACAGTAATAACAACACAACAGGATACATGCGAAAAAGTGGCTGTCTATGCAGTTGATAAATGACTGATCACTCTACCTATTGTATAACTCCAAAAAGTGTACCTTGGCCTATGCATATATGGTTTGTTACTGTGACTGAGTACTCTGTGATAAAGTGACTACCTGGTTGACCACTAATACTTTGAGTCCTTCTGTAGCATTGGACACTGCAGTGCATTAATTTGTGCAAGAGATCTAGTCATTTTGGAGTCCAAATCCTGACGTAAGGGGGGCTGTCCAAAGACTTGACTTGGGAATGGGTACTTGGACGAACAAAGAATTCTGGGTGCAAGACTGAACTGATACTTCAGAGAGAAGTCTATATAAGGTCAGTGGGACTTAAGAGAGGTTTTGTAAACAGGCCACAGGTTCATTGGCAGAACCTTCTCTTGAGTTGCTGGGACAAGAAACACTGAATCAGAACCACGCAGCAGATCATCTTCGTGAGCCCTCCCTTGGGCTGCCAGAATGAGAAAAACAAAAGAAGATTCCTCGACACAAGCCCTCCAGTGGGCTAGAAACATAGAAACACACATAGAGGATGACGGCAGATAAGGACCGCAGGGCCCATCCAGTCTGCCCATTTTTTTCTACCTTATGAATGTGCCATGGGCCTTTCCTCTGTCAATGGCCTATCTATTCATACTCATCTGTATTGCACCCTTATGCCTATCCCAAGCCTGTTTGAAGCCCTGCACTGTATTCATATCCACCACTTCCTGAGGTAGGCCATTCCATGCATCTACCACCCTTTCTGTGAAAAAGAACTTCCTCACATTACCCCTTTATCGGCCTCCCTCTAATCTCATGCTGTGTCCTCTTTTCCTGCTATTTTTCTTATCTTGAAACATGTTAGACTCTTTCACCTTGTTAATGCCTTTAAGTTGTTTATCAGACAAAAAGATTGACAACAAGACTTTGGTAGGAACCCTCCAGTGGACTGCCAGGACCAGAAGACTGTAGATGCAACAAGAAGGACTGAAGAAACAAGAAGAATGCTGGTCCCCAGATGATGATCCAACTGAAGGTCTTTGGATACTGATCCAAGAGTCGGGTCTTTGGGCACTGGTGCCTGGAAGTCCCTGAAAGAAAAGTAAAATAACAAATGGGAGATGAAACCTTGCATGACTGTACAAGGGAGTTCCTTTCTAATCAACCAGGATGGCTCCTACACTTACTAGACTCCTTAACAAGGTAGGGAAGAGGCTGAAGCAAGGTGATAGACAGGCCTTTCCTAGCTACCACCTTACACTAGCTGGGTGGGATGCCCATGTCCTTATTCAGAGACAGTGGTGTAGCCAGCAGGATGCAGCTGTCGTTGACGTGACCACTGAGTCACAGATAGGCACGTAGAGCAGGCTGGACTGTCCAGTGGTGAGATGAGTTAGTGCCAGGCAGTCAAGGCAGCTTGGCAGTTCTCTTGACCAAGTACCACAGGATGGTTCAGCAACAGAAGCAATTAACTCAGTTCCACAGCAAATGCTCTATTCAGGGGCACTTCACACAGTTCAGGGGTAAATGCCAGTTTTTGGATGCAGTTAGCACAGTTTGGGAAAAAATACCAGTTCAGGAGGCAAATGGTGCAGTTCGGGGGAAAATACCAGTTTCTGGAGGCAATTACACAGTTTGGAGCAAATACCAGTTTCTGAAAACCAGTGATACACTTCAAGGCAAATATCAGTTTCTGGAGGCTATTAATACAGGTCAGGGCAAATACCAGCTTCTAGAGGCTTTTGGTACAGTTCAGGGGCAAATACCAGCTTCTAGAGGCTATTGGTACAGTTCAGGGGCAAATACCAGCTTCTAGAGGCTATTGGTACAGTTCAGGGGGCAAATAGCAGCTTCTTTTTTTTATCTGTTATTTGTTTTTGCTCCTGGGAGCCTGGCAGGTGGCTCTGGTCCCTCCCTCAGAGGGACTCGGTCTCTGGCTCCCCATTCCCCGCCCAGCTTCCTCTACAATCCTCATGGGTCCCCCCCCACCCCGTGACAGGGCCAAAGTCAAGGGGCATTGGTTTTCCCCAACCCCGGAGTGAAATCCAGATGCTCGGGGAGTTGGGACTGGCACAGGAGAGCCATCACAGAGCCTGCCAGCTCCATTTTCCACCACTTCTTCCTCTCCGCCCCTGCCCGCCAATGGCATATGTCAGCAACATGCCTCCTGACTCACATCTCCTCTGGCCACAACCAGAGGGAGATCAATGAGTGGGACGTCAATCCCTCCTTCCTCGAAAGAGGAGAGCAGTCCTCCAGATGCTCAATCCTCTCTCTCCTCTGCCAACTCCTGGTGGCCTGGGCTCATTCCCAAACCTGGGTCCCCTACGTGGCACAAGGTGTGGCATCCAGTGCCTCAACCCTCAGTGCCACTGGGCTGGCTTTGACAAATACCAGTTTCTAGAGGCTATTGGTACAATTCAGGGCAAATACCAGTTTCTGGAGGCTATTGGTAGGGTTTGGGGCAAATGCCAGTTTCTGGAGGAAATTAACAGAGTTTGGAGACAAATGCCAGGCTCAGGGGCAACTAGAACAACTCAGAGGCAGTTAGCACAGTTCAGGGTAAATTCCCAAAAATTCCACTGCAGAACAGACATGGATGGTCATGGTACTGTCTCTCAACAGCTTTCTCCAGCCCCTCTTTGTCTACCAGGCCTGCTGACCCGGTCCACTCTTGTCAACCTCTATTGGTGGTCCCGAGGTGGGAAACTACAGATACCCCCCCCCCCACCAATGTGGCCTCAGCCATTTTAAATGGTGCTCTTAAGCACAGCAAAAGCAAGCTCTGCAAAAGTCTGGCTGGGTCTTTCTCTACCCCTGACTCCACCTGAGGGGAGTTGCTTGACGTTTTTTTTAATTTATAGTGGGCTTGTAGCCCTTAACTCTGCCCCATGGGCAGTCCCTTAGTTAGCTGCCCCTCCCCTTCTTGTGACACCAGCCAGGCTCTGCACACTTAGGTGTCTTCAGAAAACCCTCCTTGTTTAAGAAAGTTCCTGGTTGTCGGCACCTGTTTAGTAGTACTGCCACCAACTCACCATCCCAACCCGGGGTACTGGCTGGACTGCAGGGACACTCGACAATGGATGTACTGGAAGCAGGACTAGTGGCTCTGCCCGACACCACACACACTTGACACTGCTTGGCTCCTCCCCTGGGCACTCTCTCACTCCAGTTGCAGCTCTTGCTCCTGACGCAGCTCCAACAAAATGTCGCCGATGAGGGACCAGTTTACTTTTATATATTTTTTTTAAACAAAAACAACAAATGGGGCTAAACAGAGCCCACACTAGAAGGCTTCTGACTTACAGGAGAGACTGCTGACTCGACCCCAGAGACCAGACCATCGACCAGAGGAGAGGCATTGCAGAGGAGCCAATGAGAGCAGCTTTAATAACCTAGGTAAGCCCAGGTTCTCATCACTCTCTCTCGGAGGCCTGCTCCTTCCTTGGATTGATAACTGATTGACTGACTGTCAGTCTGGATTCCCTTCCTTGAAAACACTCATGGTTTGAGCACCAGAACTGTGAGCCAGAGTCCAACTGTAATTATTAAAAGAAGACACCATGAACTGGGCCAGGACAGCAATCCCAGCATGTGGCCAGAACTACAGATGCTGCCTGCTCAGGTTGGGGGGGGAGGGTCTGTAAAGGAGTAGGCAGCCAGGGAAAGAAAGTTTTATTATATTTTTAATACTGCCCACCAAAGGTGATCAGGAAGGGTGCTTAGAGATGTGAGAGAAATTTGAGGGGGAACTGAACACAAGGGCAGGGGACCTAGGACACCTGCCCTTTTGCCCCTACACTACACACCTGGGGGGGATCCAGGAAAGATTTTCTGTAAGGCCCCTACAACTCTGGGGCACTACAGTGCTACGGTCAAATTCGGATCTATGACAGTCGGTCAACAAATTCGTTGTCGACCGACGTTACAGTGACACCTTTATGTTGATCGCAATTGCAGTCAGCATAAAGCCGGTCACTTGAGACTGTGTTTTCTTCAGGGGGCTTTGCCTCTGAACCCTTCATGTGGGGGCTATGCCCTCGCATCTCCCGTAACTAAAATAATCAACTCCGAGCCAGAGTTGATTCGGGGTGCAAGACCTCCAGGAAGCAGTGCCTGGGTCCCACGGTGACACTACAGCGACTTGTCGCTGTTGTCCCTGTACTGTCGGTCATGGTAAAGTTGTCACAGTAGCAATGGCATACCATCAAATTCGTGTCTGTGTTATTACTGCAAGTAGGAAAGTGAGTGAGTGAGTGAGTGAGTGAGTGAGTGAGTGAGTGAGCAAGCGGCAGTAAGTGTTTTGGTCAGTGATTAGGTGTGTGAGTGGCTTGGTCTGTGACAGACTGAGTGGGATGGTCAGTGACAGTGTGTGAATGGGTCAGTGAATGAGTGAATTATTGGGTCAGTCAATGAATGTGTGTGAGGAGGCCAGTCAATTAGTCATGAAGGGAGTGTAGACTTCCTCTGAGACTCTCTGCCATACAAGAAAAAAAACACTGGTGGCTGGCACTTCTGGCCTGTGCTACAGCAAAGTTAAAGTCTTCATAGTTTCCTTTTGCATGGCATTTTTTGTATGACCGAGTGTAATGACACTTTTGGTAGCTTTCCTATGTGTAAGAGATGTGTGAGACAGAACAGCAACAGAGGCTGCAGAGACTGGGGAGGTGGTAAAAGTGAGGGACTTTAACACGCTGGGTGTGGACTGGAGCACCGCACAGGCCAACAGGAGTTAAACAATTCTAGGTTCAGTCCAGGATGGGTTTTTGACTCAGGGCGTGACACAGCCAACAAGAGAACAGACCATTTAGAACTTAGTGCTGAACAGTGATCAAGTCAGACTTATTAGAGTCCCTGAGCCCCAGGGAGCAAGTGGGGGTTTAGCTAGATTTGGGACAAGATGTGTTGGGCATGAAAACATTCGTTCTTGACTCCAAGAAGGCAGGTTTTGCATGGGGGGGGCGACACTGGGGGAGCAACTCATAGTGCTTAGGGCAGAGATGGGAGTGGAAGAAAAGTGGTCCTTGATCTGGGAGGGGGGTCCAGGCTGTCGCAGATGTCCCTGTCTAATCTTTCTCGGATTTCTGGTCAACCGGATGGCTGTGCAACAAACTGTAAAAGCTATCCTTTTATCTACTAATGATGACCCTTTCAGATGTAGCAGCCTACTCGTCATGGCTCATTAACAGCTGATAATAAGTGTACCTGATAGAAATTGCAGCACAGTCAGTGAAAATGGTAGTGTTAAACTGAGCTAGCCTGCCATGAGAGGTGATAATTGCCACCTATTGTACTTAAAGGGAGTACCATCAACCTGAAATAAGTTCTAAGTATTTTTCTCAAATTCTACCTGTAACAGGAAATGGACTGTGAAAATGTATTTCCCAGAGATGAAGTTTGCAGAGGTATCAACACAATGCCAAGCAAAAAAAACCAAAGGAATGCAGTATTTCAAAGCTCCTGGAAGACTTTGAGTGTGTAGCAGCCAGTAGGAAAGGATTCCTTGATGCCTTTCGCAAAACTTGTGATACTGACATCAGTGTGAGCCAGGGTGGAAGACATGATATACAGTACTCGAAGCTTCACAAAAGTACCAAATGAATATGAAGCATACTGCATGGAAGAAACTGACACAGTTTTTCCGAGAACAGAGTACATTAAAAGTTGTCAAAGCGGAGGTGCCTTTGTGAACCTTTCAGCAGAGCACAGCATGTAATTTTCTTGTACTGACCACATTTTAAAATTCATCAAAAAGCACTGTGCAGATTAAGAGGTGGTGAAGAAGGTGCCCTGTGGGCCAACAAAATCAGCATGCATTGCACGAGATGTCCTTGGGCCTAACTATCAAGAGGACGCAGCTCCTCAATGTCGCCAGTTGCCAATTTGCTGGTGCATTGACCAGAGTGCTGATAATGGGTGATGAAAAACTGCTGGTTATCGTGGTTGCTTTCTGTGACATGCAGATGGGAACAAATGTTATCTGCTTACTGGATACATCAGCACATGTGTCTGGGACTGGGCAGTCAATGTTCGAGACTGTAATGAAAAACCTGGAACAGTTTACAATCCCACTGCAAAACCTTGCTGCTTACTCGTAAGACAATGCTTCAGCCATGACTGGCAAACACAACTCCTTGTTTTCACAACTAAAACAAGTTACCCCAAACATTTTAAACATGGGATGTCTTTGCCACCTAACACACATTTGTTCCAAATCTGGGGGTCAAAGCACTGTCGTCACCTCTGGAGGAACTAATTTTGGACATTTATTGTCACTTTTCATCAAGTTCTCAGTGGCAGCAACAGTTGAAGGAGTTTGTCATATTTGTGGACACTGACCGCCTTGAAAATAATCAAATATGCACCTACAAGGCGGCTCAGTTTGAGCAAAGTGGTTCAGCAAATTCTATGCATGTGTCTAGCTCTACTCTTCTACGTCATTTGAGCCCAGAGGTGAATTTCTGACAAATGCTGACAATTCCCTTCCGCTTCAGGAAACCGGGGCTGGACCAGAAGTGCAAGATTACATCAAGGGAAATAAGGCAGTATTGTGTGTACTTCTACTGAGCTAAGTTTCTACAGATGGCAGGGGCCTTCAACACCACAGTCCTTAAAAAGATGCTGACAACATTTCCTCTAAACAATAAGCTACTAAAAATGTGGCTACAGTTCTAAACCCATGCTTAAAGCTGAAGATATCTGGGACAGCAGTAGCAGATTTGGAAAGGCAGCTTGGCATTTGCAGTTCATTCACTGAATGTGGCCAACTGCTGGATGAATTTGGCACATACTGGTTTGTAGAGACCTTACCTGGCCAACACCAACCAACATTTGCCTCAAATTCTTTTGTTCTTCAGTACTTGGGGAAGGTGCTTTGCCAGCTGAGTGCAATGGGATGTGAGCAAAGTGCACCACTGTTCAGATGACTAACAGAGACAGTACTGTGCCTCCCACGCTCAAATGCTGAGTCAGAGCGTGCATTCAGCGTGGTAAGGAGGATCAAAACAGAACACAGGCAATCTATGCACATAAAGACCTTAAATTTCTTAATTGCCACAAAGAAGAATGAAGACAGGGAATGTTTTGAGGTACAGCACACCAAGGATGTCCTGGACATGTCAAAGAAGGCAACACTGTTGTACAATTGAGACCATCACACCTCAAAATAAAGACTGCATTTACAATAATAAAGACAAAAAGCATACATCTTTTTAAAATAATTTATTGCAAATAAAATAGCAGAAAGATGCAAAACATTGTGGGGCCTGTTCACAAAGGTGCGGAGTGGGTACGCACCACTTAACTTCGATGTGTAGCCCACCCCGCATCTGCCCATGGCCACTGAGCCCCCTGTGTGGTATGCACAACACAAATACATCAAGGCCACCAGTTCAAGGAGCTTGTTACCCAGACTACAGGCATTGGTACTTATTACCCTCCATTTTTTGATGGCCTTACCCCTTTTAGCCCCATCCCTCTCCTTACTGCCTTTGCCTTTTTCTCCATTTACCCCTGCCCTTCTCCCTATCAGCTTCTCTATCTTGGTGTTTACCTCACTAACTACCCTAATTTTTGGGGAGGGCTAGGATTTCTCTGCTCCTTTTTAGTGCCTCCCCCTTGGCTAGTTTAAATGCTTGCCAATGAAGCATTTGAACCTATCACCTAGGATCATGGTTCCCCTCCTGCACAGATGCAGACCATTGCACCAGTATAGGCCTGCATCCCTCCAGATGGACCCCCAGTCCCCAATGAAGCCAAAACCCTGAGCTCTGCACCAGTTTTTAAACTATTGATTGAATCACATGGTGCAGAGCACCCTATCCTGACCCATGCCGTAGACAGGCAGCACCTCCGCGAAGGTTACTGTGCATGCTACTTGTCTAAGGCCCCTCTTCAACTCCACAAACTCTTCCTGCACTGCTCTAATCCCTTTCCCAGCCAGGTCATTTGTCCCTAGGTGGACAATGACATCCAGCTCCCTCCCCCATGCAGCTGCTCCCGCGATCCTGAGGATTTGCTCCCTGTCCCTCCAAGCCATGGCGCCAGGCAGGCACCTTACATCCCTCCCTTCCCCAGTTCTACCCTCCTAGCAATGGAGTCCCACACCAGGAGTTGTTTCCTTCCCCTGTGGGGTCCCATGCCATCCTCCTATGGGTCTCCATTGCAGAGGTACCCAGCATCCTCCTTGGTCTCCACTGCAGATGCCTCCATAGAGGAACCACACTCTGCCAGAGTGGTTTACAAATTGTGGAGAGGTACAACTGGAGGGATGCGCCCCTGTTCCACCACCCTCACACTCCCTGAGCCCACTGTGGTCCAACCGCTCCTCTTTCTTAGTAGTGCAATTACTTAATAGTGTAAGCCAAATAGAATTATTACATCAACATTTATAAGTTGCACTCAAACTTTCAGTCAAACAGTTATTACATTTGCTTTTAGTATAATACATCATAATTTGTATTAATAAGCAGGCAGAGACTTAGCACCAGGATATAGTTACTATGGTGCTACAGATAAATGTAACAGGATAAACTGGAGTCATAATTTGTGAACTGCACATAGACTTTCAGTCAGGTTTTCAGTCAGATACTTATTGGAGTTGCCTCTGTATCATTTTGGTGACTCTTCTATGCACTGTCTCCAACCTGTCCCAGTTCTTCTTCAAGTGTGGACTCCAAAACTGCACAGTACACTAATTGAAGATGAACTAGAATCTATAGAAACACAGAAACATAGAACCTGTCAGCAGAAAAGGACCACTTGGCCCACCCGGTCTGCCCAGATGTTCACCGCCTAACCTGTCTCTGCAGACCCTAACTGGTACAGAAACATATAATCTGTCAGCAGATAAGGACCATACAGCCCACCTAGTCTGCTCATTTCCCTACTTGGTTTGACAATCTCTACTCTTATCTGGACTGCCTTTCTCCTGCCCTGCTGTACAGCAGGGTGCCGTTATGCTTATCCCATGCGCTTTTGAACCCCCGTACTGTTTTCCCTTCCACCACCTCCGCTGGTAGGCTGTTTCACAGATCCACCACCTCCGCTGGTAGGTTGTTCCATGGATCCACCACCCTCTTGGCCCTCTTTTTAAAGAGGTAGATCAAAAAGCTTTCAGATATTTCGATCAGTAATTCAGCCTGGCACTGCACAATATAATTAAAAGTAAAACTAGCAAATCAAATGATCATCCGCCAATTTTTTAAAAAGCTCTACAGGTAAACCATCTGGTCCCGGGGCCAAGCCTCCTTTACATGCCATTATTGTCCTTCGAATTTCCCCTGCCATTATAGGGACCACCAAACCCTCCATGATCTCCTGTGGCAACTCCAGGATAAAAAGATCAGATAGAAACCTGGATGCTCCCTGTAGATCTCCTTCTTTTTTGGAAAACAGGGACACCGTATGGTAGTATACGATGTTGGCCATCTCCAAATTATATGACGTGACGGAACCGTCCGGTCTTTTCAGGTGGGACATATATTTTGTCTCAATGCATTCTCTGCAATTATCATAAGGATTCACTTGTTCTCGATCACCCTTTGTCCCATATTTTTGTTCCACCTCTAAAGAGGCTGCTTGATCATACTGAACCTCACTCATTTCTTTCTTAATATTTCTAATCTGTTCCTGATAATCAAATCCAGTCTCAAAAGACCTGGAAATGAGGAACTGTAAATGTTGCCTAAGCTCTAAATAGCGGACATATTTTGACGTATTTTGATACTTTGCCCACATTCAAAACAAGGGTTTTAAATCAAATTTTGTGTCCACCCACCATTGTACCAAAGCATCATATAAAAAGTACACTGAGTGTCTGGCCTCCAGCAATTCCTGGACCGCCATCCATATAGGCTGATTTTCCAGTAGAGAAACATAAAGATGCCACATGTGGTGGGTAGCAGGCTTATTAAATGCAGCTCCGATATTCAAGGTGAGCAAGCCATGGTCAGTGGTTTCTATGAGTGTCACCTTATACCCCGTGCACACCACCCATTGTGATACAAAAAAGAAATCTGTCTGGGAGGATAGTATCCCTTTATAGAAAGTATGATTTGGAGGTTGTACTCCCCCCCGCAGGCCCATCTTTAAGCTTTGCAACAGTCACTAATTTATTTAGAAAATTTGAATCATTATACAATTTTTTGGTTTTCCCTGTCTTATCTTGCATTGCAAATATACAATCAAAATTCCCAACAAAAAACACTGTTTTAGTGGTATATAGAAATGGACGTGTACTGTGAAGTACCTCTATCCGTAAGGCCTTGGTTTGTGGTGCATAAATATTGATAAGGCAAAATTCCTGATGCTGACAGAATATATCCAGCAGCAGGGCTCTCCCTAGAACTAAATCTGGAAGCTGATTCACTACAATACCCAGGGTATTAAGCAAAATGGCCACACCGGAGCATGGATTCTCTCCTAATGACCAAAATGAGGGCAAACCAAACCATTCTCTGGATACCGTAGCTATATCATAAACTGTATGCAGTTGAGTGTCTTGAATAAAATATATATGACACTTGAAGTCCCGCAAAATAGAAAATGTAGTATGTCACCTCTTGAGATTTTTAATGCTATTAGCATTTAAAGATGCGATGAAAAAACCCACAACTGTTTCAGGGGACCATCAACCGACACCATCAGGTCTGTCGTTTTAATGACTTCTTTAGTTTTACTTTTTTCTTCCTGGACAGTTTAGAGTCCGTGGACATCAAGTCCATGTCTGTGGCCATAGAAGAAGCAACTGATGAGGCGTCAGATTCCTGGTTCTATGTCATAATGGCGATCGTGGAGTAGCAATTGCTGTTAGGGTGAGTGTACATCACCGAAAATGAATTTTGGCAATGAATACTTGTGGCACACAGCAAGATGGTGCCCGAGATCTAGGAAATTATATTTAATGCAGACCCCCCCACGGGGGGCTTCACCACCCACACACCTCTACTAATGGATTCTCAACTCCAGGGGGTGCATGTTGGGGGGGTGAAATACTTTGAAAATAAAAAGTCGCCTGCCAGCAAAAAAAAAAAAAAAAAAAACGCACCACACCAGACCATAACCCTGCACTTCCCAACCGACCACCCTCCCCACCACACTACCGGACCAGCTCGGCAGCTGCCCACCACACCCCCTCCCACACATCTTCCCTTCCCTGCTTCTCACACTAAGGTCAAACACATTATCTTGCAGCTTTATGAATGAGTACAAATACATCACTGGCCTTAAACTGCAGACTCTGTTTGATCAGTTTTTTTTTCCTACATAGATGCGATCAGGAAAAGTGTACAGACCCCCCTCTATACTTTATGCACACAGCATTCCTCCTTTTCGCCGAAGCAGGTGGTGCATGAAATAAACCTGCATATGTACGAGAAGGTGGAGGCTCCTGACCTGCCGACTCTGGGCCTTCCTTATTTCCTGAGGGGCAATGTTCCTCAGAAGGAGGTGGGTTTGTATTAACACTCATTTGACCACCAACCAAGCCACTCTGGGGACTGGGAGCACTGGAATTGTGCAGTGGTGTAGCCATAGCAGTATTCTCCAAAATAGAGTTTATCCCCCCCACTCCCCATACCCAACCTTTCCTCCCTACTCCTTCCCTCCTCCTCTACTCCCTCCACACACCTCTTCGCTGACCCTGCCCCTGACCCACCCCCACTCCCTCTCTCTTCCTCTTTACACCAGCCTCTGGCCTCGCCTCCCTCTGTCGGATGGCTACCTATATGAATCTATATTGTTTAAATTGTTATAGAAGTGATTTGCACAATTATGATATTTTGGCAATTGACAAAGCCCTCTGGCTGCTATGTTTATTTCTCTTTTGCACAATACCACTGCCTGTCCTAATGTTTCAAGTAACCTGAAGTGAAACCTTTGTAAAAGAGCCCCTGGCTCAAAGGTGTATCTGATTCCCTTATATAATTAAGAGATATCCTCCTGCACAGGGAGGGGGAAGGAAGGATTTGGAGTCAATTCTAATGCCGTTGGGATATGTAGGGGGCTGTCCCCCCAGAGTCACCCATTGGTGAGTCCAATCTACTAGCCAGGACAGAACTCGGTGACATCCATGGATGTTTTTTCTAGGGGCTCCTTACCTAGCCTGCCTGTTCAAAAGCTGCAGCTATGATAATACTTGAAGCCAAAACATTTTCTTCAAAGGACTGAGGCAACACAGTGTCAGTATCAGCAGATACAGTAATAAAGTATTCCTCTTCATATTCAGACTCCCGCTGACTTGTAAGACCAAAAACCCCATGGGCTAAAATTCTGTTTGGTATGGTCTCCCATGCTCAAAGCTACATCTCCACTCTGTGTCTGCATACCATTACCAGAGTCAATAAACAGAGCGTCTTGACTTTTTTCCCCTCTCTCATTCAGCACTCCCTCTTTAGTGTTGAAACATACTTTTTCCCCAGTGCTCCTATCTGACCCCCCAGGAACGTTACAAATATTCTGTGGCATGGTTCCCTGGGGAAACAGCTCTTCTTGGACATCCTTAGTCTCCACAGCTGGTTGTGCAAAAGGATCCACCGAACTCTTGGGATGTGTCACAGGAAACAAATTCTCCATGCCGTCATTTTGCTGGACTGCATTTCCAGTCAGATCAGATGTGCAGTGCACCAGCTCTGGTCTGTCTTCTGTAGCGCTCCCCTCCACGTTCCTCTAGAGTGAAGGCCTCATAAACATCTCCTGGACTAAATGTTCCTGACATGCAGTTACCTCCAACAGTTGCCTTCTGGTACTCTCCAGCTCCAAAAAAGGTCATCCACCTCATCCTGCACCAACTACCACGGCACTGGTAAGTTTATTAGCGGCTCTTGCTCTGAAGGCAGCCACATGGTATCCAAGGTAATTACTGGCAGCTCCATAGGGCCAAACCCCCTCTGACCATCCACTCTTACAGACGTTCCTTCCTCGTCGACATCCACATTGACACTAACACCAAGCTCCATCCCAACGGACAGCAGCAGTTCCCCTTACTGGAAGAGAAGGGGACTTTTCCCCTGTGTCCTGGCCAAATGTTCCCCATTCACTAAAAATACCACCAACAACTTAATCTGGCTCAATATCAGTTGGCATCCATCTGTATCCCCCCCTCCTCTGGGACAAGGCTAAAAATAGGCAAAATTGTCTAGTCCTCCTTTCCTGGTCAACAAAAATAAAATAAATAGATAGGGGGACAAGGCAGGGTTGACCCCTACCTCCACTACTCTTCATCCTAGCCACAGAGCCCCTACTCTGTAAGTTAAGAGAATCCTCTGGTGTAACTGGCAGGAGGCAGTATAGCGCAGTGGGCTAAGGCTCTGAGCTTCAAATCTGGTGACATTCAGCAGACCAGACCTGGGTTTGAATCCCACAGCTTCTACTTGCATACTGTGTGACCCTGAGCAAGTCACTTAACTTCCTTGTGCTCCCAGGTCGCACCTGGAAACAAGCTCCGGCTTAGTGTGCCTTTCCTGGTTAAACAATTTCCCCTCCCCCCTTTCCCTAACTGGGATCAGAATTAATGGCAGATAACATGACTTACTGGGTTACACTGATGATTTAATGCTATATCTCACCACTCCGCATTTATCACTTAATCCAAGAGATGACAAGGTAACCTTGGTGAATGAGATTTGGGAACACAGGGGTATTAAACAATTGAAAGATGTGATAAATCCACATACTGGGGTTTTGTACTTTCTCAGAAATATAAAAAGGTACAGAATCGCCCATACTTAATTTCATTCATATCTTCAGCTAAGGTCAGCCTGACAGATGCAGTAGATGTTAACCTGTCCATCCAGGTAAATAAAGATTGGTTCCACCTAATGACATTGGCTGGAGGAAAGGGGGGGGTAGGTAAATTAAACAAAACTTACTTCAGAAACGGGATCGATCTAACATCTAAAACAAAAAAGACTTGGGGAACACATTCTATCATGCACATGCTCTCAGGAATCTTGGAATATCATATGGAAGAATGCCTTCCAAACTAATCTGGATGTTTGGGGGGGGGGATTAATCCAAAAAACCTTTTGCCAAGTGCTGAAAGAGAATAATTCCCCAGATCCCATAATTTTTAACCTAGGTGACACTTCATCTAGTAGTAATTGTTTAATAATTACTGGTGACCATAAATATTAACCAGATTGTTAAAAAAGCATATCAACCGGATTTCGGGTTATTATGGTTCAAAGGCAATAATAACCTGAAATCCAGTTGATATGACACTTCATAATAACCCAAAGTCTGGTTGATATGACAGTCCCCAAAGTTCAGACTTTAAAACTGTTACATTCCATTGTTTCACAAAAAATATTTAAATTGCAGTATTTTCAACTGAGTTTTATTCATGTACAGTTGAATTTCTTCAAAAATAAAACTGCACTCTAGCTAAAAAACGTATTTTTCTTTCAAGCTACTAGAAATACAGTCTAAACCTCCACATCTACAATTATAAAAAATAAAGGATAGGTAAGTGTGTGTCATGGATTTTTTTCACACACACTCGGTATGTGATGACCACATAAACCTCATGAGCTTTGCTCTCGAGGTTTATGGGTCATCACTCACCTCAGGTAGGTGACAAAAATCCATAACACACACTTACCTATCATTTATTTTCTATTTCTTAGCAATCAAAAAAAGGATAGCCCAGTTGAGCTGAGGCTCATTTGCAATGGGGTCCTTCATACATACAGCATACACACAGAGTTACACTAGTCATTTAAATACAGATGGAAAATATTGGCACATAATCACCAATTACAGTATATACAACAACGTAATAAAATAAACATATCCAGGTAGAACTCTGGGTAGCCTGTTTCATAGTTACCACAGCAGGTTTTAGGTAGGGTGGAAATGTTTAAATACCAGGATTTTATCTGGTTCCAAGATATACATCTGTTATCTACCTTTAAAGAATGGGATAAATTATTCCATATCCCTAGGACCTGAGTTGGCTACGCTCAAATTACATTTGGCAGTTTTGAATACTGGAGGCCGAAGTTCCATAATTCAGCCATTCTAAGATTATTCCTTTTCTGTCGAATCTGAAACAAAATTTTGGAGATAAGCTGAAGTTTTCTTTGACAAAGTTTGATGTCTCAAATGAGAAACAAGTGCGTTTCTGTGTTTATTCAAGCTTAGCCAGCGCAGTGTATGTATGATACAACAGGCAGTGATGTGTTTATCATGGAACATCCAGTATACTATTTCTATTTAACCTGAATATTGGGGGAGAAAGATGGTTCCTATTAGCTGCATCAGTGCTGAAACGAATGATGCTGAGTAACTGGAAAGACACAGTGGTGCCTAAACTAGAAGGAAAGGTTAAATTTATGTCTTAAACAGTCCTTAATGAGTGTAGGAGTCACCTGACCTCTGGATCACTAAATAAATTCAAGCAACTCTGGGAACTTTTCTTCTAATGGTTAGAAAATGATTAACAGATATAAATATATTTAGGCCTATAGTATCACTGTCTATTGACTAGATAACATTATAAGAAAATACAAAATCACACATGCCCACACAATGCAAAGCTTCATGGGCTGTATATGCAAATCACCACAGAATGTTATGCTGGTTCAACTTTAAGCAAGAATTGCATGGTGCCGAAAGGCCTCTCGCACAGTTTGCAAAGGGTGCTAGCAGATGACATAGACACGTGTTTCGTCCTACCAGGACTCATCAGTATGCCTCGTCTGTTTGACACCCCAGTGGGATGAACCAGCTACCCTAAGACGGTCTGTCTGGGTTATGTTGTGGTGAACCCATTAAAATAAAAAACTATTTAAAAGACAAAGAACCTGTTTGTGCAACTGGTTTTCCTTTCAGTACGACTAAGAGGTGTATTATCAAGTCATAATCTGAGAATTATATTTTCACCAAAGCACCAGTTTAAGCCAAGGTATACCTTTGTTCTTTCAGCCAGAATGTTCCAGGGTTAAAATGTCCTATAATGCACATTTCTAGGTTTGAGTTGTCCACTTGTCAGGGAATATTTCGAAATAAGCCTGTTATGTGCTATGGTGTGGTCACCATAATGGTTTAACATGTATGCAACTCCAGAACATGTGCACAAGGATCCCACTAGTTTCTCCACATCTATTGCAATTGGTCATAGTCCAAACGCCAAGCTTGTGGTGATGAGGAGTATAGCAAAGATTATGAAGGGACTTAAACTGGACCAGTTTCATATTTCCTGTCACCCCATACAAATCACAGGTCTTCCCAATTCCCCAGTACGTAGCTAACCTTGAGTTGGAAGGGCTGTCCCAGTTAATGACAGAAACAGAGCCAATGGACAGAGCAGACATCTTAGAGATCTGTAGAGGAGGTAATCTGGGGCACTGTGTCGCCAGCAGGAGCTGGGGTGCTGGCACGATGTGAAGGTGAGACACAGGTGAGTCAAGATGAGGAGTAAAAATATGCTTTTACAGCCCATTTAAAAACTAACCACTCACTAGGTTAATAAGGCATTCTACATCTGAGGAGTAGCAAATACACAGACTTGGTCACCTGCCGTTGCCAGGAAGAAGTGGCAGATCCCATAATGCTTAATGACATCAAAATGGCATTGGGCTGCACTGAAAAACTGACAGAATTCAAAGAGAAACAGTTCAATTATTATGTAAAGAAAAAAATCAGCCACATCATAATTTCACTTCTTTTAATTCCAGCGTTGCCACTGGATTTCGTATAACTGCTGGGTAATTATGTCATCCTACCAGGGGTCACTGGCACAGTCACAAAGATGTGACAAGATCATCGAATCCTGCCTGACACAACATTCCACTGACAGTTACAAGCCAGTTTCTTTTTTGCCACACACAAAGATATCAGACTATTTAACATTCACATTTTCTAAAAATCATAAAAAAGGTTCTTATAAAACAGAGAGAGAGAACATTCTGCTTTCTAACTGGTTGTTATCTGTGCATCAAATCCATTCGATGCACAGGTAATAACAAGTCCAGTATCCAAAAGCAGGACCACATTGCTAAAAAAGTGAAATCAGTGTGCCGTTGGAACGTTCATTTTTGAAATGCTGAAATTTTTTTATTCCTCACTAACGCCAGACTGTGACTGATCACTGAAACTGTGGTGCAGCTTGCATAACGTAGTTAAGTTTATAAAGTATTGTTCTATTAATTTTGTGGGTCTGTTTTTGTTTAAAAATGTATGAAGAGTTCTTTGAATTATTTTTTAATACCACACAGAGAGAGAGTGGGACCAGGAATGCATAGCACAGAGCGAGTGGGACCAGGAGTGCATAGCGCAGAGCAAGTGGGACTGGGAGTGCATCGCACAGAGCAAGTGGGACCAGGAGTGCATAACACAGAGCGAGTGGGAACAGAGTGCATAGTACAGAGCGAGTGAGAGTACAGTGAGTGAGTAAGAACACAGTGAGTGGGAGTTGCAGTGAGTGAAAAGCTGCTGGAGAATGGGGAGGAAGTAAGAAAGTTATTCTGGCAAGTTGAAATGGTTTGTTGCCTGGAGTATTAGAAGGGACCAGAGTAGGAGACTGACAGTATTGAAGCAGGCGGGTGGGTGGGGAGGATGGAGGAGAGAACGTCTAGCCTGTGACTACAATTAAACAAAACAAAACAACAACAACAGAAACAGTACTTCAGATTGCCAGTGTCTGCTCCATGGGTGCAGGTGCTTGTGTCCTCAAGTTGTACAGTAGTTCAGTGTTTCTTTTTTTTAATTGTGGTTAAAAAGAGCAAGCTGGAAAGATCATGAGAGATGAGATCAGTGAGAATCAGAGTGAGTGCTGCCTGCCGCCGGAGGAAACAGACAAGCAGGAAGGAAAAGCTGCTTAAGGTGCAGACTTTCAAGTACATTTATAATGGTACTGGTGTTCTGTGCTGCTATCTGAATAACAAAAAAACAGTGTATACTCGCCTGTCTTGTCCATCATGCTGGCAACAAACAAATGTGCTATAAAAAACATTGCTATTGATACCAGCGAAGAACAAACTTTGTACAGAACATACACAATGATGTCACCATCTAATAGGCGAAAGGACTATTTTATCTTAAATTTACATAAGCTAATGAGTTTTTCTTACTTATAAACATGACTTTTCTTAATGTTGAATTAAAAAAAAAAAGTAGCCCATTTTATAAGCGCAATAAGACACTCCAGGGTGTGGATTGAACAGATATTACCACACTTCCAGGGGCTGAAGGCACTCGCCCTCACTATAACCCTGGGCATGCAGTAATTTCTGTTCAATGCACACCCTGTCATGTCTTATTGCTTACATATCAAATGATTGCACATTAAATCCAAGCCTCCATTTCTCAGCCCTTGCCCAAATGTGTGGATGTACATCTCCGTGTAGTGCATTACCCTTCTCTGCTGTGTCCACTGTTCGTGGCAAATGGGTGTCATCAGTAAACTTCAGCAATGGACATAGCACCAGCCCCTTGAGTACACCACTCAGCACATCACTCCATTCTGAACAGTGATCACCCATCACCACTCTCTGCTTTCTACCTGTCAGCTAACTTTATATCCAACTCCTGTACATGTTGTGGGTTCCATATTTTGCTACTTTCTTCATGAGTTTTCCATACTGTGCCTGTATCTGTCGAAACTCGAAAGCTCACTTTCAGTCATGTGCTGAACTGCCATATTGTTGATGATTGACTCAAATACTTTGCTAAGCACTAAGGTAAGGCTCACAGGTGTGTAATTACCTTAGTCTGACCTTGCCCTTTCTTTAATAGGGGGTTTCCTTCACTATCTATAAGTAGTCTGGATCAGAGGGCCCAACCCAGAATCTCTTTTAACTCAACTATTACACTTGGCTGTATATTATCAGGACACTGCAGTTTTTCCAGATTCACACCTCCAGATACTGGCCAGCTAATTCTAGAGTGATCCCACTGCCTCTGGTTCACCCTGCACCTCTTCCATAATGTCCACCCCAGTTGGCTATGCCTGCTGAATGCCTGGCTGAATACTGGCATGCAGTAGTTACTCAGTACCTTGGCTATTCCCCCTGCCTTGTTCAGTGGTTCCTCCCCATCCCAATGATCAGGAGCCCCACCTTATCCCTGACTCTCCTTTTGTTCATTTTGTAATGAAAAAAAATATTTCCCTTTGACCCATTGCACAATCCTCTCTTCCAGACCAATCTTGGTATCGACACTCTTGTCCCTGAATTTCTTCTGTGGTGTCTTATATTGTACTTCTGTTGAATTTTGCTAGAATCCTACCACTTGTCATATGCATTATTTTTATTCCTTAATATCCCCTGACATTCTGTGCAGAGCTGGTTAAGTATCATACTTACTTAAAGAGGACAGGAAATTATTCCTAATTTGAAGCTCTTTATAATGGTCCCATTTTACAAGATAGTATTCATACCCCTCAAGTGTCCGTATTTAATTGTACCTCAATAGATCATGATGTACAAAACTGTATTTTACACTGATTTGTTTTAATAGGCTGCATTTTGTTACAGTTCTCTTCACCAAACCAGTGCTAAAAAGTTTTAACTATGTCCTGATAGGGCAATAGCTCATGCTTAGCATTCTGTAGATAAATTGTGATATATAGTAAACACGTCAAATGACTGGGTCTATGCAGAGAGCTTTGCAGAATGTCGTCCATAAAAAATAAAACATTTAAAAGCTGGCCCAATGGCTTGACGTAGCATTACTGCCTGCCACACTGGAGACCTGGATTTGGGAGTGAACTCGAGTAGGGGTCAGCTGAGGTGAGAGGATCAAGCGTCTGTTGGACTGCTCTTCCAGGGAGAGGGTGGTTGCTCCCACCATTCATAGGCTGCCCCAGAGTGAAGGCTTGGTAGCTGTGCTGCATGTGCATCAAGAAAGGGGCGGCCAGTGGCAGGACATGAAGCATGTGCATGCCTTTACATGCACACACACTGATACCGTCAGTCACCGGAGAGAAAACAGTGAAGAAAATGGTGCCAGCAGGGTGATGCCAACTGTCACCACAGGCCCCACATCACTGGCAGGGCACCATGGTCCATTTCTGGATGCAAGACTCCTGGGGATAGATAGACAGCCCTCCCCCTTGGCCCACCATGGGGGGAAATCTGTGGGGGAAGCATGGTCCAAAGGTAAACATAGAAACATAGACTTTGACGGCAGATAAGGACCACTTGGCCCATCTAGTCTGTCCATTTCCCTACCTACTGGATAAGCTGCAGATCCTAGTTAACCAACAGCCTATTTCTTCCTACCCACCACAAAAATTGCCTTGTGTCTGTCCCATGCATTCTTGAATTCTCCCACAGTAATAACCCCATAACCTCTTCAAGAAGGCTATGCCATGCGTCCTCCACCCTCTCTGTGAAAAAATACTTCCTCACATTGCTCCTGAGCCCTAAGTCCCCAAGATGGTGGGTGATGGGGGTTGGCAGACAGTTTGCAGAGGACAGCCAAGCAACATAAACAGATTATGGGGGGGGGGGTGGACATTTAAAACACAGTTTTTGACATCTGCGTTTATTGTTGAATGGTTAAATATAGTATGGATCCTGGAGGTATGAATTTCATTTCTTTTAACAGAAACATTACAAATAGCAGCTAATCATCAACATTTTCTGTCCCCTTTAATCTGCTGTGCTGTGAGCACAATCAGCATAAAGCTATTGTCGCTCATGTAAACTCATCAAACTAGTATGACTAATATGCACACAAAGACAACAATACCTGTGCCTTACATTGCTTCTGTATCTATCCCCCGTGGTCAAAGTAGGTGATTTAATACTTTTATAAAATGGTGTCTGGTTTGTTCTGACTCTTCATTGGTCAAGATCCCATCACATGGTACTGCATTCACCTAGTATATACACTTGCCCAGAAAACATGTTAGGATCACATTAATTAAGAGTACAATTGGTCAGTGTCAAAAAGTTCAATATGCTAATTTCATATCCACAGGCTCAAAAAAGTCACAATGCAAATCAAACAATACAGCAACATCAAAAGCAAATTATGCAGATTAAAAAAAAATGACTCCAGCAACATTGCTCAAGAAAGGTTTCAGTGCTGGTCACACAAGAAAAACATTTTAACCACCTAATAAAAACACCAAATATATTTCAAAACTATGATTATATACAACAACAGAAACATTCATGCATAGTTACATCACTAAACTGTCAGACAAACTTCTGCAAACAAAGCTTTAAAAGCAATGTGATGCAGGCCCACCTCCTCCACTAGTCCAGCAGTGAGGCCAATACCATGTTAGCTGTTACCTGTTGTACCATGCTCGCATAAAAGTTTTTTGTTACCTCATATCATCCAGCAATACAAAAGCAGCCGACACAGAAAACAATTGTTTTTCTTTCCTTCCTTTTACGTATCAGTCTTGTTTTTAAATGACAGTTTTAGAATGAATCTGCAGCCGTTTCTTCAGCAAAAAAAAACTTCTTTCAATAATAGCCCATCACCTCACCTAGTGGACTGATAAATGTATCCTTATTTTATTCTTGTTCAAAATGCACTTGCTACTGTAATACTTGTTCTAGAAGAAAAATACAAAACTATGCAAAAACATATATAAGGGATATGCAGGGGTTCAGTGTGTGATAATGCATTTATCTTGTACAGTTTCAGTGACCCAAGTAACCTCATGAGTGCCGAGAAGGCACAGTGAGAGTTACGAGAGGTCACTGGAAACTGTACAAAATAAATGCATTATCACACACTGAACTACTACATATTCCATTTATGCAACAGGTTTAGATGTTGTGTGAACATTTTGATTTTGGTAGTGTAAATAATTTGTCAAAAAGGAAAGAAAATTGAATTTTATGCTGTTTTTTTGCTAATTGTAAAAACAAATGGTATCTATAAATGAAACACCACTCATTTTGTAGATATTTTTGAGCTGAACATTTTCGTGCTCACAGTACCATGCTATCATTTTTGTTTTAAAGTTATTTATATTTGTTTGTCAAAAGTGAACAAAAATGACATTTCTTCTGTTTTCTTGCTAACCATATACTATATAAGGGTTTATATAAATGAAACATTATTCATTTTGTAGATAATTTTGTGCTGAACAAGTTTCGTGCTCACAGTACCATGTTATCTTTTTTCATTTTTAAGTTATTGACATTTAAATATGGTTAGTACTGCTTCTGAGGCCGAACATTCTAAATGAATTCTGAAGAGAACTGTGTAGATAAAATGAGCTACTGATGTAGTACTGTGTGGATAAATGGGTGATGATGTAGTTACTATGTGGATAAATAAATTTATTACCATAGTAGCGAAGATAAATGGTTTTATTCTACAGTTTTTATCCTGACCACTGTTGCATAAATCCAAATATTGTAGCTAAACAGCCTCAAAATGTTGTTTTGTGTTTTGTCCATATGCATATGCCACTGCAATGTTAAAAGTTTGCTTTGCTGGGAATAAAATGCAAAGTGCTGCGCGTAACAAATTCCAGATAGCTTAGCAGCCCCAAATTAGTTCTAACTGGTAGTGAAGTGTTGATGAAAATACAATTGCACATACCCCCAATAATGCAAAGCATCATGAGAAACATATGCAAATCCCCATGACAGAATTTGGACTGGCTCAACTTTAAGCAGAATTGCATGGTGCCAGTAGGCCTCACAGTGCAATCAACAAAGGCTAAGAGCAGCAGACGCATACAAGTGTTTCGTCGTCATTTGGACTCATCAGTGTCCCATATCTGTGTCTTAGCACAGGGAGAGGGAGAGGGAGCCAGCCACTCCTTAAGGGGGATGTTATTTGTTTGGGTCATGGGGAGCCCAAAATAGAGAAGGAAAAGAACTACAAAGTGTTAATACCGTGCAAAGTAGTCCATGTGCACGTGCCACTGTAATGCGTTGCTTTTCTTGAAATAAAGTACAAAGTGCTGTGCAAAACAAATTCCAGGCAGCTAACAGCTCTAAATCAGTTCTAATTTGCAGAAAAGTGCTGTTGAAGTTTAAATAAGGTGCTTGCTATAGTGCAGCCAAGAACATTACCCAGCTGATAAGGGCTTACACAGAAGCCCCGTTAGGTAAATGTAGTGAAGTGCAGACAAGTCAGTAAAAACAGTAACTAAGGTACAAATATAAATTCAGTGGTGACGTGAGGGTTTCAGACTGCCTCCTTTAAATACCTTGGGGTTACACTGGGCTCAGGGCTTACCTACCATGAGCATGTCCGCCACCTGAGCTTGGCTGTCAACATATGCATTGATCTGCTACACTGTTACAAGCACTGCCTCCCCCTGATGCCTTGCAGCTAGCAATCTCCTCGTCGGTCCTGTCACTCATTGACTACAGCATCCTGATCTATGGTGCAGCCGACAGCACAGTCCTGAATAAGATCAGGATTGCTCTGAATAAGGCCTGTAGGCTGGCCACTGGCTGTGACTGACCCACACCTGTACGCTCTATTCCCGCACCAAGTGGCTCAACTTCTATGGGCAATTAAAATACCAGACCTGTCTCTATGCCAAAAAAATCATGGCTGGCCTCACCCCCATGGGTCTCACACCACTGCTGTGCCCAGCTCAAGTCACCAAGCGCGCACACTACTCTGAGAAAAAACCCTACCATATCCCTCTCTGCAAAACCACGATGGGTCAAAGAACCTTTCAATACTGGGCTTCCCACTGGTCGAACACACTCCCCAAATCTGTACTCTCTGAATCTAAGCCTGGCCTTTTCAAATCCCTCCTTCAGGAACATATCCTGCAGGATGCTGCCTGTGACTGCTACTGATTCCCCATCAATACTAATGGCCCCTCTAGAACAATGGACCACCCCCTTGCCGGTCTTACCTTATTTTACCCACTTCTGGACAGTGACAGACACATCGGGTCTAGGCCCTGTTGTCTCCACCAGTGGCCTATGATTACACTTCTCTGGTCATGATTGCAGTTAATTAATGTAATATACTTATTGCCTAATGTCAATGTTCTTGTAATCTACTACTGGTCATGACCACTGCAAATCCATGTAACATACGTATTGCCTTGTATCTTTGTCCTGAAACTTACTGTATGCTGTGATAATTGCTTTGTTACACTTTATCTGCATTGTGTTCCTAACTGCTTGCCCTGTTGTCAAACTATATTTGTACTAATGTATTTCACTGATGTGGAACCTTTGTAAAGGAGTCTCTGACTCAAAGGTTTTAATTCCGATATGTTTCAATAAAATAAATAAACTGTTTAACTGATAAGGAGAAGATTGGCCCACTCTAACTAACGTGCTTCCTAACTGACAACTAAGTACTCCCTATTAAGAGCTGAACTGTACACATATAAAAATGGAGCTTGAAGGGATATTTTGCAAGAAATATACTATTGATTTAAAGGACTAATATCAAAATTCCTCACCGGAATGTGAAAGGATTCTAAATTATATAATTGTGCCCAGGACACTTAAATAGCCACTTTTAGAAAACAGACAGAGAGAGAGAGAGAGAGAGAGAGAGACAATTAGAGGCACTAAGGCAGTAGCTATATGCCACACGGCTTGCTGTGGTGTGGGTTTGTTTTATATCCTTATAGATGCACATTGTGTTTCTTGTTAATTGTAAAGTGAACATGCTGGAGCAGACATTTGAACTAAAGTTTCGAATGTTTCTGGCTTCACGCTATGCTTACAGCAGCCTAGATAGACTTTAAGAGCACCTCTTAGGCGAACACCTCTGTGTATACGCAATCGACACACATGCTCACCTGCACCATTAATAATGAACCACTGCAGTATGTGCTGTTAAAAAAGACTTTTTCCAACCCCTTCCCCTGGAGTGTCTGCCTTTTTTAGTGTTGTCTAGACTTACCAGTGCGTAGCAAGGGGCTAGCATTGTGAGGTAAACCTGGGTCCTAGTGTGGTAGTGAAGCTCATTATTTTCAGGACTTCTGGGCTGGGTCTGTTTGATTATTTAATTCCAAAATTCATTTTTGTTCATAAATAATCAATCATCAGATGTTGAAGGGGGTCTAATTCTTTTTTTTCTCACTGTTCAACACTAAACAGAGAAGTACTTTGACTCAAAGTCAAAACCAGTATCCAATGCTAAACTATCTACAGGCAATTCATCAGAGCAGTTGAAAAATGGAGGCGCTATATCAGAGTTTGAAGCATCCTGTATAAAAAATGCAAAGAGACGACGTGCCCCTGGGAAGTTCTCAAATGAAGCCTTGTACAACATATTTGCTATGGTTTTAAAAGACAAAGTTCAGCTAAGACATTTGCAAGATAAATAATTAATCTTGCAAAGAAGACTCCATACGGCATGGCTCTAGCGAAGGGGAAAACTCCATTAGGAATAGCTGATGAAGTCACAAAGAAATCTGTAATGGCTCTCTGACTAGCAGGATTAGTGCATAAAAAAGCTGCTGAAAGACAACCGCAGGAAGCATGTAGGCAGGATTATGTCTGATGTAACTGCAACAGGTCAGGTCACTGGTGGAGAAACCCTGGGTTTCAAAAGTCCAAATACTGAAAAGGTGGAAAACAGGTTGCGTAACTGCTGTGACCTGTTAAGGCAGATGCACTGCACTAAACATCCATAGGGCATGGTAAACCACGGCTATCACAACACAAATGGCGTAGACTTTTACCCTGGCTCGTCAATTCAGGTCACGTTTCAGTTATCTGGTGTCTTTCTAGGACTCAGGGGAGGGGGCAATACAATACAAACGCAATAACAATACAGAAGCATGAAAACAAATACAATCATATCAGTATTTAACAGGATGGCTGATTAAATTAAAGCTTGATTGAATAAAAACATGTTTTAAGATTCTTTCTGAAAAAGGCAAGTGATGGTGCTTGTCAAGCAATATTGGGGAAGACATTGCAATAGTCAGTTCACACTACCCACTACATCTGTTTTAATACTGATGTGGTCACTGGTTCGGTAGACACGATATTAAGCGATGGGGATGGAGTGAGTCGTCTTGCCATTCCTCCTATTTTTAATAAGTGAACAGATAACACAGTGGTAAAAAGCCAGAAGTGGTGTGTTTGAATTGATCAAAATACTCACAATATGGCATGGCCGTGGGAAGGTATTAAAGTTACGGGCAGCAGTAGTTTTGTTACCCGATGCAAATCAATCACAAAGAAACTGACTTTGCACTATGTTTTAAGAACGAATCCTCTGCATTTTGACCAATCGGCACCATGCAAACTCAAGAGCAAAAGTATGCTCTGCTCCATTTTATTGTGCAGTACTGTGTTGCTACACGTCGGCTTCTGCAAAATGCACAGTGCTATGGTAGAAATCATGCAGTGCCTGAGATGAATATGGACCTTTTAAGGTATTCAGCTGTTACTGTCTAGATCAGAAGTACTTTTTCCTTTTCACTTTTGCCAATAAGAAAATTTTCTACACAGCTGTACCAGCTCTAATTAGTGGAGCACTACTCTACCTGGTGGGTTAACTTATCTAGCAGAGCTGTGCAAAACAGGTACTGTCCAGGACAAATACACACACACACACACACACACACACACACACACACACACACACACACACACACACACGACACACTGCACTTTGTTGTCTTAGCCCACAAACAGTAACATCAGACTTTGGTAGAGACTGGTGTAGGGTTACCACCTGTCCTGATTTTCACAGGACAATCCTGATTTGGGCAGGTGTGTCCTGTGACAAAAACATGAAAAGTACTACATCTCCTGATTTTATAGTACAGAAAATATTTTCTGACTTTCCACTAAATGTTGCAGAAAACTACAATACCTGAACTAAAATACCTTAAAATGACAAGACACTATAGAAGCAACTAAGAAACTACAATACTCAGCCGTAATTCTGATTATATAGAGAAAATGAATCTGTTGCATTGGGTAGAGTTTGCGTACTGTCCTGCGAAAAATCATATTTTAGTAAGAAATGTCCCACTTTGGGCTTCTTAAGAGGTGGTAACACTAGACTGGTGTGAAACACATATAGCTACTACTGCTCATAATATGAATGCATATTTTATTTTTAATGCAGAATATTTCATTGATACCCCACAAACCCCTGGTTGTGTGTCATCATTAACAAAATAAATGAGTTTGAAGGGGCGTGGCTTAGCAGCAGAAGGTAGCTGATGTGCCTTCTGTAAGATCCCCGGAGAGACTCAAATAAAACTGCTATTTCGCTGACAAATGGCATTATTTTTGTACCAAACAATATTTGTTAAGCCTGTTGGAGCTTTCAGTCAAGCTGGCAAAGCCAAAAGAAACTACCGCTGGCCAAGATTTCTTCAAACCAAAGCCAAAGGATGTGCAGCCTAAGAAACTCAAGTCAGCCACTGGGAGGGGTATAGAGCCTGAGGGTGAAATAACCCTGTCAACTGTAAATGCAACACTAAGTCAACTAGTAAAAACCATTTCAGATAGAGATACAAAACTTGACACTATCACCCTGCCTCTATCTTCCCTGAAAATAAGGGTTGATAGCTTGGAGCAAACCAATCCACCTGTATACTGCGGACCCTCAGTGCCCCCTGCACTTACTTTCCCGAATTGGTAGTGGTCACCCACTCGCTATTCCTGCTGCCCTCCCCCAAGCCCATCAAAATTGTCCAGCAATCGTCTCATGTCCCACTCCTGGATGTATCATGTTCTACTGAACTCTTATGATGTATTGCTCCCTTATTCCTCCAAGGTTATGTCTATTATTTTCTTGTTTTGCCAAAATTGTTTTCTTTTTACCCACTATGTTAGCTGCCTATCTTAAGTTGTTTTTGTACTATCTGTATGTAACTGACTCCCTCACTGTTATTGTATGCTTCTACCCTTGTAACCCTCCCAGGTCGCACCTGAAAATAGGCACTTGGCTGTCTAGTGTGCCTTACCCGGTTAACAAAAACAAATAAATAAATAATAAAACTGTTCAATGTGCCAACAGCTCAGTCTTGAAAGCCAGGAATGCTACTGTACAACTAGTGAAAGAGAACAGGCACTTCTGGCAGCACCCTGAGACTTTGGAAAATTAGGCCTGAGAAGAGAATATTAGGGTGACTGGGCTACTAGAGTCATTGGAGGGGGAAGAGGCAGTCAGCTTTTCCATACTTTCCTGCCACAGATCTTTGGACTATCTGAGGATGAGAATATAGAAACATAGAAATAGATTTGTGTCGGCAGAAGAGGACCTTTAGGCCCAACCTGTCTGCCCCTCATCCTTGCCTGTTCAGTCACCACCACTGACCCTAATTGGTCATAGGTGTCACTCCTTACCCCCCTTTCTCTATCTAATATTCCTCTGTGCCTATCCCACATGTGCTTGAAGCTCTCCACAGTCTTTTTCCCCACTATCTCCTCTGGCAGACTGTTCCAGTCATCCACCACCCTTTCCAAGTATTTCCGCACATCTCTGCTAAACTTCCCCCATTTGGCTTCACTGCACACCCCCTTGTTCTAGTGCCTTACTTTCTCTGGAATAGGCCCTCCACTCTCACCTTGTTCACTCCTGTGAGGTACTCGTAGGTTTCAGTCATGTCCTCTCTCACTCTCCTCTCTTCCAGGGAGTACATGTTGAGTTCCTGCAGTCTTTCCCCAAATGGCTTCTCGTGCAACCCCCTCACCATTTTGGCTGCCCTCCTTTGTACCTCATCCACGCTGTCAATGTCCTTGTAGAGGCACAGTAGCCAGAACTGGGCACAGTATTTCAGGTGGAGCCCCACCAGTGAGTGATACAATGGCAGCATCACCTCCCTCCTCCTGCTAGAAATCCCTCTCCCAATGCACCCCAGCATCATGCTAACCTTTCCCATTACCTTATCACACTGCCCAGCCACCTTTAGGTGATCAGATATGATGGCCCCCAGGCCTCTTTCTTGCTTGGTGGCTATACGCTCCACTCTCCCCATTTTATACATAGGCCCTGGGTTCCACAGCCCTAACTACATAACCCCGCACTTTTTGGCATTGAAACTCAGCTGCTGCCACTAGACCATTCCTCTAGTTTCTTCAGATCCCTTTGTATTCTCTCCTCCCCTTCCTGATTGTCAACTTAGTTGCAGATTTTTGAATCGTCCACAAAGAAATACATCTTCTCGTCAAGCACCTTTGCAATGTCACTTATGAAGACAATGAAGAGGACTGGTCCCAGCACGGAACCCTGTGGCACCCCAGTAGTCACTCTCCTATCCTTGAGTGGCTACCATTTACCACCACCCTTTGCCTCCTACCCCTTAACCAGTTTGATACCCAGCTTGTTAGTTTCTCCTCCACTGCCAGGCTGCTTAGTTTCTTAACTAGCCTCCTGTGTAGCACACTCTCAAAAGACTACGTGAAGTCCAGATAGGCCACGTCCACGGCTCTCCCTGATTCACTTCCCTGGTAACCCAGTCAAAAAAATCTATGAGATTAGTTTGAAATGACCTCCTTCCTGTGAAACCATACTGCCAGTGGTCCTGCAGCCCTTTTGCCTCTAGGAGCTCCAAAAGCCTCTACTTCAGTAGTGCCTCCATTAACTTCCACACCATTGATATGAGATTGACTCCCTGTAGTTGCTAGCATCCACCCTACTGCTGCTTTTGCACAGACGGACCACATTAGCCCTCCTCCTCCTCCTCCTCCTCTGGACCTTTCCCCATATCTACTAAGGTGCTAAAAAGCTTTGTCAGAGGCCAGCACCATGCTCAGTTGCTTTAGGACCCTTGGATGAATCCCATCCAGCCCCATCACCGTAGTCTCCTTTAAGGTTTCCTATCCTTTCTGGACCCTATCCACCTAGAATGGACTTGTGTCCACTACCCCCTGTCCCTGTTGCTTACTACAGCATGCTAGTCCACCCCTCCCCCTACTCTCTATTGTGAAGATCGAGCAGAAGTAATTGTTTAGTATTTCTGCTCTTTATCTTCCTCTTTGCAGTCTCCCCCACCTTTCTGATTCTCACTATCCCTCCGCTTGTCTTCCTCTTCCCCCACATACCTGAAGAAGGCATTCTCCCCTTTTTTCACCTCCTTAGCTGTTCTCTCCTCTGTCAGTGTTTTAGCTGCCCTCACCCTCCCTCCTGCCTCTGTCTGTTTTGCCATATATACACCCCCATCTTCATCCTTCTGGATCTCTATGTACTTTTTAATTGCTGTTTTCTTCTCCTTCACTGCCTTTGCCACCTCACTGGAGAACCATAGTGGCCTCGTCTTCCTCTTTCCCTTGTTCACTTCCTTCAAACAGCATCCTGATGCGTGGGCTTTACCCTCCTTAATCTTTCTCCACTGAGCCTCCACTCCCCCTTCTGCCTTCCCACCCCCACAGTATAGTGTAGTGGTTAAAGGCACTGAGCTGCAAACCTGGAGACCTGGGTTTGAATCTCATAAGTCCCTACTTGCATGCTGTGTGACTCTGAGCAAGTCACTTAACATCCTTGTGCTTCCAGGTTGCACCTAGAAACAAGCTCTATTTTAGTGTGCCATTCCTGGTTAAATAATTTCCCATTTCTCTTTCCTTCAAGGTATTCTTTGAGGCAGACACCCATTTTCTTTAAAACCTGCTCTCCTGAACTCCAGGACCCTCATCTTAATGTTTTTTTCCCCTGTCCTAGCAGTATGCCAAACCACACAGCATGGTGATCACTTGTACCCAGGGGGCTACCCACTGTGACGTCAGCATTGCAATCTCTGTTTACAAGTACCAGGTCCAGCACTCCCCCATCCCTAGTGGGTTCCAAAACCAGCTGTCTGAGAAATGCTGCGAGGATGGCCCTGCCTCCTGATGTAGCTGTGGCCAGAATGCCACAATCTATATCCAGCTGAATAAAGTCCCCCAAAATCAAAACTTTTCCCTTGCTAGCCATTTTACTAATGGCTTTCCCAAAGCTCTGTTTAAATCCTCCCCCTTCATCGGAGACCTGTACAACACCCCTGTGCAAACAATGGCTTCTAACCCCCTGTCTAGGCTAACCCATAGTACCTCCAGCTCTTCATTGTCCCCCTGTTGCCCCTATATCTCAGTGGCTGTTATCCCTTATAGAAATACAAGTGTGCAGCTTGCATGCAACATGCATGCTGTACACTTGTATTTCTGTAAAGGATACCCTCCGTCACATATAAAACAATCCTTCCCCTTTCCTCCCTGACTTGTCTTTCACTGCTCTGCCCCCAGCAACTGAAAAGGAGCAGCAGATTACTCCATGGCAGGCTCCAGCCATCACACGTGCTTCCCGCACCTTTCTTGTGGCATTAACTGGAGCTGGCATCCATGACCAGGCTTTGACCGTCACCTGACATAAAAGAAATCTACATTATCGAGAGGCTCATATTTCCTTGTTCCCTGACCTCTCATATGGTACCCACTTCAAGAAAAAGACCTCGACTGTGTTCTGGGAGTGCTGAACAGTTTGAAGATCACTCATTGGCTTCTGTTGCCGGTTAAGCTTTGACTGGTATGGCAAGGCAAATCCTTTTTGTTCAATGAAGTTAGAGATGCAAATTGTCTGCTTTAGAAGATTGAAAGGGAGTTAGTCCATGTGGAGAGTGAGGATTCTGAAGTCCCTGGTTCTGCATGGTTTGGTGAACTCTCACAATCTATCTGGCTTTCGGGGGGTAAGCTGACTGTTTTTGTTTGTTTATTTGCTGCTATTGTTGGCCGTAGGCTGTTTATTTATTTGTAACATATTGACCAGGTAAGCAAGCAGAGCAAAGAAGGACTAATTTCCAGCTGCAACCTGAAGGAAGGGCATGGGAACAACAATGTAGTACAAAAATACAGGCATTTAAATGGATACAGTATTACAGAGTCAGTAAATGTGCGTAGTCGTAATATACAAAGGTATGAAGATAGCAGCTGTAGAGAGATGTAGTGGGAATCGCATACAATATACACATCACGAGCATCATTCAGCCTTCACAAGGTACAGTCAAGGCATATAGAATAAAATAAATCGAGGCCCAGGAGTGATACAGAGGTGCTAGAATACACTGCCATAAAAGAGCAGAACATGGACACAGCATGGGGAAACCAAACACTGTATATTAACATGAGGCACAATGAATTACACAAAATGATGGCACACTGATAGGATTCATAACCAAACCCTGGGTCAAAAACAGGATAAGGATAGCACTCAGGACCTGGCTAAACACCCTAGGAACAACCGATAACAACATTATATGCCACCTCGTGAGCAACTGTGACAAGTTGGGGGGACACTGAAGTACTCCTTGAGCTTCGCCTCCGCAGACAGGAAACTGGGTGAAGATATGAGTGAAGTTAGCAAATTATTTCATCTGTGGATACGTCCATAGTTCATAGAGACCTGGACCACATCATGTCTACACCAGGGAATTTGGAATCTGTTGCCTTCCACCGACCTTTAGGAACAGGATGAATTGGAGGAGGGGGTAAGTAACTTACCAAGATACTCCAGTAGCTTGCCTGACCAATTTTTGATGCCAAGCAGGGCTGTGTGGAGAGAGTGCCTCAACATTGGGGGTGTCCAGTTTAGCTCCTTGTACATCGTACATTGGTGGGTACAGAGAGGAAGGGCAAAAAATAAATCTACATAGGGCATTAAAAAGGGGAGAGAGAGTTTAGATAAGGCAGTATTAGGGGCTCCTGAGCATACCACATTCCCATAGTCAAGCAGTGGGAAGCTTGAGCGCTTGACTAAAGTTTTCCTAGTGTTAAGACAGGGACAATTATTTACCCTGTTGAGGGCTCCCAGTTGGAGAAACACTTCCCTACAGTATAACCTATGTGGCGAGAGTAGTCAAAATGTTGGTCAAGGATTACACCAAGGTAATTGTAGAAGGTTATGGACTCAGTGGGGTTACTTGATAGGCTGTGTACCTTCAGAGTAGAAGGGGCTCATTTAAGCCAACAGCATGAGGCAAAAAGCATGGAAACTTTTTTTTAATTTTATTAATGACTAATCGGTTGGGGAGAAATCACTTTTGTACGTTTTCAAAGTCAATCGAAAGTAATTTCTCAGTGGAAGGGAGTGAGGGACTGGAAGAAAAGATGATGGTATTATCAGCATACATATACTGTAGAATTTACAAACAAGTAAGGAGCTGGGGGAATGCTTCTATACTAGCTAAGACCAGAAGAATCTACAGATAAGCAAACACATGAACACATCTGTGAAGCCAGTCACAACCACAAGCTGATAGTTACAATATCTTTAAATTGCAGTGAAGACCACTACTACAGTTATACGCTGTGAACCGAACACCACCCTCTGAATCTTCCTACTTGTGGTATGCAGCACAGAGGAGTCACCATGACTTCCTCTTATGCTCACCACTGACTGCTGATGATGCTGATGTCATAACACAACACTTCTTTGCACCTTCCCCCCCTCTCTATTTTTTTTTTCAGTTGCATAATATACTGCATTAGGGGAAGAGGCAGCATTGAAAGGTGGACCAACTCTGTTAGCTATTTCTTGTGTTTTTCCCTTTATAGAAAGGTTGTGTTGGCTTTATTCTGAGGATCCAGGTTGGATGCACCTGGATCAACCACACACGCTGCTGTGTTCACAGTTTATAACTACTGAAGCGGTCTTCCCTGCAATTTAAAGATATTGTGACTATCAGCTTGTCATTGTGACTAGCTTCACAGAAGTGTTTACATGTGTGCTTATTTGTAGATTTTTCTGTCAAGTTACATTACATTTCCACCTGCAGCCCCTGATAGAGGAGATGGAGACTTTTTATGAAGACACAGCACACATACTAAAGCTTCTATCAGAGTTCAGGCTGCAGAATTAGGGGAGGGGACACATACTAGTGATTATGGATGTAGGTGATCTAGATACAGGTACATCCATCCCACATGAAGAGGCACTCCAAGCGATGGGTACTATGTTACACAACAGAACACATCCACAGCATCCTGCCACCAAGGTCCTAAAGGTGTTAGCCTCTTTTATCTTAACAAACAACTACTTTTTATTTGAAGGGAAAGTTTACAAACAAACATGTGGAATGGACATGGATCTAACTCATATGCCAATTCATACTTGTTCGAATTTGAAAAGAATACATTTTGTCAGAAACCAAAAACCCATACTATAACAATATAATTTGCTACAAACTCTACGTTGACAATCTCTTCATATGTGAGGGATCTGTACAGGATCTACTCTCATTCCACCTATACCTAAATGGATACAAACAGAGTAAAATTCACTCTTAATTATAGTAGCTAATCTGTACCCTACCTGGATCTGAACATACAACTGAAAGATGGTTAAACTGGCACAACATTATATAGCAAACTGACAGACTGGAACACAAACCTTAATGCAACCAGCTTCCATGCAAAAAAACTAGTAGAAAACATTGTATTTACACTTTTTGAGAATCAGAAAAAAATGCAGCACAGACAGAGAATTTAAGGAACATTTGCAAGATACTAGACAGAGAATTGAAAAATATGGGTCCAGCAGGACAACTGTGAGTACAGAAACAGAAAGAGTAAAGGGAGTGAGTCAGGAACAGGCCATGAACCCAAGTAATAGATAGTTAACACAAACTAACAGGCCAGTGTTTTTCATGAAACGTAATGAAAAAATAGTAGACATAAAGAAAATTCTGAACAGGCACTGGCATATCCTGTCAGACTACCCATTAAATGAAGGAGTTTTTGCAGACCTACCAATTATAACTGCCAGAAAACAGCTACCATTAAAAGACACTCTAGTACACACTGTGCACAAAAAGACAGAACAGCCACCCTTAGGAACGGAAGTCATCCCTCCGGGCAGTGTTCTGTTTGTGGGCACACCAGTAAAAACTCACCCACATAGTAACAAGAACTACCCTATTTGACATCTCATAAGTTGTAAGACTGTAGGTGCTATATACTGTATTTATTACAATGTAACTGTGATAAAACATATGTGGGAAAAAACTGAAATCACTCAAAGTGAGGACTGAAGAACACAAGGGGGATGTTGGAAATAAAATTTATTGAACAAGTACACCAGTGGCAGACCATTTTAGGCAGGAGAACCACACAACTGCATCTCAAATGTTCTGAGGTCTGGAAGCAGTAAAATACCATCCTGGGGAGGATGATTTTAATACATTAGAACAAGAAGAATGGTGGAGTTACCAATTAGATGCATTAAATCTAGAGACTGGAGTAAACCATGATATGAATTGGACAGCATAGTGGCAATGTAATTGATCCCATGACTGCCACACAATATTAGCTGGAATATTGCTGAATATATTAGTGCTCCCACTCTCTATATGGTATCTTGGTAACTTGTAACACAGCTGCTTTAAGCCCCAGATTCTACTTGCCAAACTGCTCTCCATTGAACAACCCCTCTCCATACCACTAAACGGCCAACCGCCACCACCCCGGTATCCTTGGATAATCGCTCATTGTTAGAAACCTCTATATCATCCTCCACCCCTCCCCATGAGCACACAAATTGCACACTAAACTCGATGCAGTAAAACACCTCCCCTTAATGTTCTACCCTTTGGCATTTCCCTCTCTCAATCACATAAGAATGGCAGCAGACATTTATGAAATACATGATAGTTTTAAAGGACAGCTTTTAATATGGTAATTATCCTCACTGGTATTCCCTGCTCTTCTCCCAGCGCTTCCCCCTCTTGCCCCTTTTCCATCCTCACCCCTCACTATACCCCTATTTCTCCCCTTAAGCCCCTCTCCACCCCTACCCTCTCACCCTTACCCCTGCCCTGACTCCTCTCCTGAGTCTGCTCCTCCCACCTTACCTCTCCCCTCCCCTCCCCGCTGCCAGCTTAATTACTCGCAATAACGCTTGCTCGTCTTGGCACTTGGGTCTCCTCCTCTCCTCTTCTTGCACTTATCTACTGCTAACCCTATTTTCCTGCAGACGATTGATTTTCTCCATTCAGCCATCCTATACCTGTAAGTGTTTTGTTAGCCCCCACTTCCCATATCCCTACTGCCTCTGTAACATGTACTACCCATTTGTATCTGCTGTATCCACTACCACTGTAACTTGTACCACTCCGTTTGTATTGTTATCACGACTTGAAACCCATGTAAAGTGGTGTTATCCTAGACTTCAATAAATAAATAAATAGATTACTAGGCAGCAAGATAAGAAAATAAGAGAATGTCTGTATGTGAAACCCTGGAGTTCGCTTGACTCAGCACAGAGATAAGTATAAATGTATAAAAATTAAGTGTGATTATGTTTATAGTTTCTGTGTAGTCAGCAAACATACTAAGGGTATTTATCCCGTTCAGGGATGATGTGTAGTAACATTTTCATACAAGCAAATCAAAGCACCACTTTCAGATGCTTAGCTAATAAACTCACTGTCAGGACCTGGCAGCTCTGTTGTGGAGCTGACTACATGTTGCCTAGCAACATGGAGAACACCCATGCCAATCAGCTTTTGGCATCAGCTTGACATCTGGAATCATGACATATAATGTCAGCATCATCAGAAGCCAGCAGTGAACACAAGGGGACGCCGCAGTGACTCCTTTGTGATGCATGCTGCAAGTGAGAAGTTAAACTGAAACAGAGAGAATAACATAATATTTTAAATTTGTACTCAAGAGCACTAGAATAAAGCTTATATAAGTAATGCTTTATGAATACTTCTATTTGATGTTTAAAGAGACCGGGTTATGGTTAAAAAAAAAACAGAACTAAAAGGAGTTATAAGCTAAGTTAGTGTGCAGCCAGATAGTCACATTTGAAATGTTGTGTCATTAGCTTAGAAGGGCCAGTAGGCCATTGTTCATGGTTCTGGGAACAGAATGGTTGCTTGGTGGAGGGAATGTGCACAGAAGTAAAAAAAATAATGCCTGTATAATGGAATAATGTGCTTTAAAATGGCTGAAACATCTCTCGTTTGCTGGTTCTAAACTAATCTTGAATCCTGCTATGAGAAAGTGATAAACAAGAATTGAAATATCTGCTGAGGCAGGTCTGTACAGGTTGTTAGGCCACAGGTGGTTCATGAATGTAATAACATCAGTGTTTATAATGGTGTCAAGAAGTGCGTAATTTAACATTCTTTAATTTATTTTTAAATATAAACAAAAAGGCAGACTCCTGAAAAAGCCAAACATTCTAGAGAAAGGTTGGAGCATATGTCAAATGGTTAGAAAAATAAAACACATTGCCAAGCAAGAAGCTGTTTAAAGAGGTCATTTGTTTTGCCCCACCACCCCATTTTCATGTTGGCTTGCACCTGCTCGCAAGCCAACATCTTGCGGTAGTAGCAGATTTCAGAGGTGCATCAGTGTGGGTGAATGCAGGGCTCACTTTAGTAGGTGCGTCCCTCATTCCCCAATAAGCCAGCATGCAGGTGCTCACACAAGAAATATGTAAAGTGGTCAAAACTTGTAAAGAAAGTGCCGCTGCAATGAGAGACAAGCTCGTCATGCAGCGGCACAATAACATGCCTCCCGACGTGCCTTTACTGGTGAAATATTTCAATAAACACGGCGGCAGTGGCTGCCACCGCCTGCTGTACAATGCCTACAATGCAGACTTCAGGGCTGTCCAATCTCCGTCGGCACACTAAATAACCCCCTCCAAGATTGTGTGGCACACTGGGAGCCCACCCCAGTGTGTCTCCCCATAATCAAAGCCGACCGTCATTATGGTCTGGTCCCCCCCCCATTCTGTGCCACTCTGGGAGCTCACCCCAGTGTGGTCAACATCACCCCTAATGTCATGGGGCACACTGAGAGCCCACCCCAGTGTGCACAACAGTTTTTCATACACCTGTAAAAAAAAGAAAACTGTCCATTTTTTTTTTATTTTTTTATACATATTTGTTCCCACATACCCTCCTTTCTTCACTGTGGACTCCATTTACTATTACCTGCTCTGTCCTGTTATCCAACCAGTGTTTTACCCAGGACCCCACCCTAGGACCCACTCCCAGGCTGGATAATTTGTTTATTAATCTTTTGTGTGGGACTGTGTCAAATGCCTTGCTAAAGCCTACTTAGGCCATGTCCACAGCCCCTCCCTGGTCTACTGCTTTGGTCACCCAGTCAAACAAATCAATTAGATTTGTTTGACATAACCTTCCCGCTGTGAATCCATGATGCTTTGGGTCCTGTGCCCCACTGGCCTCTAGGTACTCAACAATTCTTTCCTTCAGAAGTGATTCCATCATTTTTCCCTACCACTGAGGTCAAACTGACAGGTCTGTAGTTTCCTGCCTCTGTCTTGCTCCCACTTTTGTGAAGGGGAATCACATCCGCCCTCTTCCAGTCCTCAGGTACCACACCATCCTCCCATGATTTATTAAAAAGGGTAGTCAGTGGTGTTACTAGTTCTTTCCTTAGTTCTTTTAAAACTTTGGGGTGAATCCCATCAGGCCCCACTGCTTTATCCACCTTCAGTTTTAAGAGTTCATTCAGAACCCTTACTTCTGTGAAAGGACTAATATCAACCCCCCTATCCAGAGTGCTTCTATTGACCGGATTAGGCATTTCCTCCTGCTTTTTTATTGTCGCTCTCTGCCCAACCACCTTTCTCTTTCTTCAGCCTCAGTATCCCTGCCTTAGTCTCTCTCTTCGCTCCCTAATGTACCTATAAAAGGTTTTATCCCCCTTCTTTACCGAGTTAGCTATCTTTTCCTAGGTTTGGGCCTTTGCTATTCTGACTGCCTTACCCATTTCCTTCTGCTTTAACTGGTACAGTTCTCTGTCCTGCTCCTTCTGTGTTTCCTTATACTTCCTGAATGCTATCTTTTTTCCCCTTACCTTCCCCACCACTTCTTTTGAGAACCATAGTGTTTTTTTTCTTTCCTTTTGATTTATTCATTTGCTTAACACAAAGACTTGTTCCCTCTGTGATGGCGGTTTTGATGTTTCCCCATTGTTGCTCCAACCCACCTTCTTGCCTGTTTGCTAGTGCTTTTCTGAGGCACTCTCCCATTTTGTCAAAATCAGCCCTCCTGAAGTCCAGTACCTTCACTTTTGTGTGGCTTGACTCTGCAGCTAAGTTTATCGGGAACCACACTATTTGGTGGTCGCTTGTTCCCAGATGGCTACCCACTTCAAGATCAGAGCTCCTTTCTCCATCCCCATTTGAGAGTACCAGGTCTAATATTGCTCTCTCCCAAATGAGTTCTAAAACTAGCTGTCTGAGGCATGCCCCCTGTAGGGCATCGAGAATGGCTCTGCTCTTGGATGTGGCTGCAGCAAAGGTGCTCCAGTCAATATCTGGCATATTCAGGTCCCCCATCAGCAATATCTCCCCTTTCTCTGCCATCCCAAGGGTGCATTCTATCATTTCCTTCCCCTGAGACGGGGGGTCTGTATACAACCTCTGTGTGGATTGTGGAGCCATTTCTAGTCTCCAGGGTGACCCACAGTGCCTCCTCTCCTCCCTGTCTACCCTTTAGTTCTGTTGCTTTTATCCCTTCCTTTACATAGAGTGCTACTCCTCCTCCTCTTCTTCCCCTGTCCCTCCTGTAGATTGTGTACCCTGGTATGTTGATATCCCAGTCATGGTTCTCTGTGTACCATGTTTCTGTGACTGCCACAATATCCAGGCATCCCACTTCCATCAAGGCCACCATTTCAGGAAGCTTTTTACCTAGACTATGGGCATTGGTACTCATTACCCTCCATTTTTTTATGTCTTTATTTCTTTTTGCCCCATCCCTGTCCCTACTGCCTTTGTCTTTTTCTCCATTTACCCCTGGCCTTCTCCCTATCGACTGCTCTATCTCGATGTTTACCTCACTAACTACCCTGTTTTTTGGGGGGGAGCTAGGATTTCCCTTCTCTTCTTCAGTGCCTCCCCCCTTGATTAGTTTAAATGCTTGCCACTGAAGCATTTGAACCTATCAGCTAGGATTCTGGTTCCCCTCCAGGATAGATGCAGACCACCACACCTGTATAGGCCTGCATCCTTCCAGGTGGAGCCCCATTCCCAATGAAGCCAAATCTCTGAGCTCTGCACCAGCTTTTCAACCAGTCATTGAATTCCATGGCGCAGAATGCCCTAGCCTCATCCATGCCATAGACAGGTAGCACTTCCAAGAAAGTTACCGTGTATGCTACTTGTCTAAGGCCCCTCCCCAACTCCACAAACTCCTGTTGCACTGATCTGATCCCATTCTCAGCCAGGTCATTCGTCCCTAGGTGGATAATGACATCCAGTTCCTTCCCCCTTGCTGCTGCTCCCACGATCCTTAGGATTCGTTTCCTGTCCCACCAAGCCTTGGCACCGGGCAGGCACCTTACCTCCCTTTCCCTTCCCCTTCCCTTCCCCAGATCAACCACCTCCAACAATTACTTTTTCATATTCCAGATAATTTGTTCTGCCCCTGCTGCCTCAAAATGTAGTAGTCAGCTGCCTCCTATACTCTGGGATTTACAGTTAAGGAAGCACCTTGAGACTTTTTTACATGACTGGACTGCAATTTCATTTCACTGGTGATTTTCAGACTGTGTGTCTGTTCTTTATTCTTTATTGCACTTTATTTGTCTACAATTTAGAGTGCGGGACGGATATTCAAAAGTGCGTTATTTTGTGGCGCAAGCCTTTGCGCTGCACAAAATAGTTGCACAGGGGTGTGGCCGGAGCGATATTCAAACGAGTTGCGCTATTGAGCAAGTCCTTTGAATATCACCCCCCCAGCCACAGCCACTGTACATGGTGCAGTGGAGCTTGCGCCACCGCAAGTAGTCAGAGTGGAGCATTCAACTTGCGGTGGCGCAAGTACCATTGCGCCATGTCCAAATTTCCGATATTCAAAAGGTGACATGCAAATGGGGCCATAATTCATGCAAGGGGCAGGGGGGGCCATCTGCATCTGTTTATGGCCCCATTTGCATGCCATTAGCACGCAGGTGTGCCGATCCCCGAGGACTTGCACCTGGCACCCTGCCAGGCTGCAGCCATCGGGAACCAACGCCCCCTGCAGCCTGACCGCGGGCAAAAGAGTAAAACACCCCCCCCACTGGCCCGATCACGGCAAAAGCATTAAACTCCCCTCCCCGACTGGCCCGACCGCTGGCAAATGCTGAAATAACCCCCCACCCAATGCAGCCCGATCGCTGGCAGCAAAGTGCCCCCCGAACATATCCCTGGTGGTCCAGTGGACCGAAAAGCCTGATTGTGGGCTGCATCAGTTTGGCACCCCCAGACCACATCCCTGGTGATCTAGTGTTCCCCACCCACCCGCGAAGCCCCACCACCCGCTCTCCCCTGCAGCGGCGGGTGGTAGCATCTCACCGTCTGCCCCACCGCCCGACTGACTGCCGGTGCTGCTCGGGTGCATGCGAGCAGGACATGGGCGTGCCCATAGCAAGAGCAGGCAGTTCAGATTGTGAATGAATGAATTCATTCACAAATCTGGACTGCCTTGTACGGTATGGCTGCACGCCCATTGGCTCATGCTCTGCACCAATGGCGGCAGCCCCACCGGCAGCAGCTGTCAGGCAGCAGGGCGGCAGGCGGGTGGGATGCTGCCGCCCGCGCTGTGGGGGACAGCGGTGGTGGGCTTCGTGGGTGGGTGGGGTGGGGAACACTAGATCACCAGGGATGTGGTCTAGCGAGGGTCACAAACTGATGCAGCCCATTATCGAGCTTATCGTCCACTGGACCACCAGGGATATGTCTGGGGTGTAAAACTCTGCAGCCCGCGATCAGGCTTATTGGTCCACTGGACCACCAGGAATATGTTCTGGGGACATTGCTGCCCGCGATCGGGCTGGTGGGGGGGTTATTTCAGCATTTGCCCGCGATCGGGCCAGTTGGGGGAGGGGAGTTTAATGCGCTGCCCGCGATCGCGCGGGGGGGATGTTTACACTTTTGTCCGCGATCGGGCTGCAGGGGCGCACAGGATTAGGTTGAGGGCCAGCCACAGGTGGCAGCTGCTGTGTTGCGCCCTGCAATGCGGCAGCTCACCTGTGGGTGGCCCTCGACTTGATCCTTTTTTTTGTCTCAAAGTTGTGCAGGCGCAGGTTGGAGGTTGCGCCTGCACAACTCTGCATAGCCCAGCTGAATATCGGGCTGTGCAGTTTATGCATGGTTCCTCCCCCTCCAGTTCAGCATGCATTCATTTGCACTGTGCTGTTGCTCAGCATGTTTTCAGTGGCGCAACTGCCTCCTGCTGAATATCGCAGAATGGCGCAATTTTAGACTTGCGCAGGCGCAACCTTATTGCGCATGGCGCAACCTTTTTGAATATCTGGGCCTGCATGTATATATATATATATATATATATATACAAAGAAGTTGTATTTATTATGGTGATTAGTCACTCTTTAAGTTCAAGTTTTTAGTCCAAGTTTAGTTCAAGTTTATTCACAGGAAAGCTTCACTGAGCATGTTCATTTACAAGGAGGTCTTGTCCAGGACAATATGAAACAGCGGGTACAATACAATGGTACAGAACAACACAAGATTCAATGAATTATGAAACATAATAATAATAAGATTACAAATATTTACAGTTGGGTACAGGTAAGGCTGTGACATATACAAAGCATAAAGGATAATGTATGGCCTACAAACAATAACAAGTGCATGCACTCAGGCTGGCCCACAGGTGCAGTGGTTGGATTTCCGCTTGCGACGCCGGCGACCCAGGTTCGGGAATGGACCTGGGTCATTGGAGGGCCGGCCGAGGGGAGAAGGATAGAGCATCCTCAGACTGCTCTCCTTATCCGGGGGGAGGGGGGGCTCCATGTGTTCTGTGTCTAGTGATGCCCAGTGGAGGCTGGGCATGCCGCAAGAACACTGACGCCTGTGTCACTTAGGGGCAGGGCGGACACTGGCCATCATTGCACATCCCTGCCCCTGCCTACAGGGGAAGAAAAAACCTGGGCCTGGTCCGTCTCCGTGATGCCCTCCCCCTGGGGCCTCCATTAGCCTCCAATGCCAGATCCCCAACCAGATACTGTACTTGAGGCGGCATTGGGGCCGTCACTGCAACCCCGCCCTCTGAGGGGTAAGCCAGTGGTGACCAGGGAGCACTGGCTATGATCGGAGGTGGAGGCACAGGGGGGCCATGACCAGGATGGATTCCCGATGGACCAAGGTACTGCAAAAAGCATAGTAAATTAAAAAAAAGTGTATGTACTCATTGAGAGGGTGCCATGGCGATGGCTCGAGAGGTTCATCGCCACGGCAACCTCGAGACCAGTACTGCACATTTGCTTGTTGTTGATTGTAGACCAAACATTGTCTTTTAAAGTGCATGGTCTACTATCCGGACTTCAGGAGAATAAGGTTTTATTTCTTACTATTATGTTCTTTTTAGTCAGAGCCACTCTCCTCCATGGTTCCTCTGACTGCCGTGGCTGCTTCCTGATTGGTGGTGGTAGGGATGCACATGCGTGCGCGTGTTCCATGTTGTTATGGTGCAGTAGCTATGGAGCTATTGCAGCATGACAGCTATGATGACATAGCTACCGCAGCATAACAACGCTATTGGAGTTATGGATTTTTATCCATAACAACGTTCCACCATACACTATAATTTAATAATCAGACATGTTATTGCAATTCACAAGAAGTAGATAAGGTAAATAGATAAGGGAGCATACGTGCGACCCGGGTAGTAGGATTCCATAGCTAGGGATATGCTAGCCAGTGCAACACTGGCATGTTTCCTTGAGGGCATTGTTGGTAAGGGATTTGAAAACATTAATGGTAACTAGTTCTACAAGCTTGAGGGTGCACTTCAGCTTGTTCCAGGCTGCTGGAATAGCGTAACTAATTGCTGCTCTACCATATTGGGTGCGAAATTTAGGCACATCTAGCAGGATATAGGCTTTTTTTTCCTGAGAGAATAATAGCTATGCGTGCGATGATAACTGATTTTATATATGTAATAGTTCTTGTTATAGCTGTGATCATTAGGCAAAATTTTGATAAGATATGGGAGATATGCTGAGATTTTGTTTATTTGCCATAAGGTTTTAAAGTGGTTGTGTCTCTCTGGGGATATTTATCGGTTTTAGGGCTTGGATTCTACAATTTGATGGGGAAGATTTGTGACCTAGTTTAGTCCATATGGTAATCTGGAATTTGTGTTTATTTTATAGTCTTTTATCTTCTCCCTGTACAATTCCTTGCTGCTTGCCAGATGGATGCTGTATTTTCTTTATATATTTTTGTATACTCCCCCCCCATGATGGACTGCAGGTGAAGGAGCAGTTTCTCATCCTTTGCAAATAGAAGTATTGTCTATACTTGTGTGTGGTGTACTCCTTCAATGGGGAGTATTGTAAGTTTTTTCTTACAAAATGCAAAAAGAAAAGTTAAAAAAAATTGAATAAAGAAGTCCGAAATGCAAAAAATATACATATTTTTGTACACGCATGCAAACAAATACAGATACAAATACAAATATCAAAACTCCGCCCAATGCACAGCCCTCATATCTAGTTCTATTCCCCTTTATACCTCACCAGCAGCGTGTCCTCACTGATACTGGGTAGCACGTCAAGACGACGAATAAAAAACGGCGACTGCTAAAAGGTCACAAGGATATTGCCAAATGACAAATTCAGCGATGTCTCTGTATCCTCCCTGAGATCCACTCCCCTGAGTTAGTATCTTTAGTAAGAGGGAGTGAGGGGAATAGCCCCTCTGCTGGTAAAAGGGGCACACTACCTGCAAAACGACCACCGAATATGTCATTCAGCATTTTCCTTTAGCCCTTTTAGCGGTCGCCATTCTTTATTTGCTGTCTTGACACGGAACCCTCATATTGCCATCATACCTGCATTAAAAAAGCCACACACCTGCTGCCAGATTAGGCACTAGTGATGCCACAATGAACAGGGTCACAGTGCTGTGAGATATGAAGGGGAATAAAACTGAACATGTCAGCTTCCAGGCAATGTAATTCTCTTCACATCACTTCTAAAACTAAGGTAGATAAACTTTCTAGTGAGTAACAGGAAAACATTATTTCAGAAAAAAAGTACTAAGTGGCTTCTTTTGAAAAAACTAATTACATTTTCTGACTACAATTTTAGCATCTACTAACGCTTTAAGACAGTACTGAGATTGATTTTGTGACACAATGTGCAGATTAAGTTTCTTTGTATCACAGAATGACAAAAGATGCACTTGTTCCCACTCCTGACTGATGTCATCATACCAAGCCCCTGCAGTCTGTAGACATTGTGCTATAGCACTGGGTATTCAGACTTACCAGTTAGGAGACTCTTCAGCTAACATAAAATACAAAGCTCAACATTATAATCTAAAGTGAATTGTTAAATGTAACAGAAAATTAATATTGTTTCATTTTGTACTATTTATTATATAATCATAGCGTTGTTTATTCTTTGCTGCTTTTTATCATTGCTACGCTTTAAGATGAACTATGTTATAATGAATAATCTGTGATATAGACAGTACAGTATATGAAGAACCACAGTCAGCTGCATGATGGTGAATGAGAGGAGTGTAGCTAAAAAGATGGATGACCTGGAGGGTAAGTTCCTTCATAAGAGTTACAATGAGGCAGAACTCACAGAAAACCTGGTGACATGATGGCAGACAGTGTACATTGCGTGGCTGCATGCGGCATGCAGCATGCAGCATGACATCACTGTACGCCATGTCTCCGGGGGTGTAACCTGGAGGAAAACACCGGTGGCAGGATGAAAATGAGTGCCCACAGGCCCACACCCAACCAGCTGGGCATGCCACCAGAACCAGATCCATTCTGTGGTGGTGATAGGGGAACCCCACCAACATAATCAGTGGGGGCAAGCCCTGGGGGAAGATGGCTAGCAGATAAGTCCCAACAGACGTCAGGGTGATGGGGCTGGGGCACTCCTAAGAAGGAGGGGTGACCGGGGGAGGAGCAAAACATTTTTTCTCAGCCTTGTTGGCATACCTAGAGAGATCTTATCTCCTCATGTGCTCTTTCACAGTCTCAGGAGGGAGGACAAATCGGTACCCTGCCTACCGACACAGACAAGGTACCGGTTTGTCCTCCCTGCGGAGACTGTGAAAGAGCACACGAGGGGAAGAGAGCTCTCTGAGTACGCCAACAAGGCTGAGAACATTTACAAATAAGGAATTAGGATAAGTTTGTGAAAAACTGTTCACTTTGCTCAGGAAACCATTTGGTTGGTAACTGTTGTCCTGAGGAAGAGCGATTTTTCCTTCAAAATTTTGGCAGGCAACTTTAACAGTACTGTGAGCAATGGTTATTAAATAAAAATTGTTAAAATTGAAAAATATATGTGGTGAGTGAGTCCATTTCTCCAGATATGGTAGAGACTTAGACAGGCTTTGTCTGGAGCAGACTCCTCCCTGTCGTTTATTTTTTGTTGCAGGTGATGGGCTACACTAGGTTCCTACATGGAAAGTGTTTGCAAATAGCCAGAGAGTACAGGAGACCATGACAGAACTGGCAAATAAAATTAAGAGTGCAACACTTATATGGCTGTCAGTTCTCATGGTGGATTTTTGACCTAATGTAAGTGGCACTGAATAGGATATGGAAAGCACCTAAGGGAAAGAAGGAAAGGAAGAGAAGTGGTGATGGACTGCTTTCTTCTTCAGCATGGTAGGCATAGAATGAGAGGAGACAGAGTTCCTGATCTGCTGCTGAGCAGTGGGGAAAAACTAGTCAAGGCAGTAAGGGTTGAAGAACTACTGGGTAACACCGACCAAAATAGGACTGAGAGTGAGGTGATGGGGAGAACTGTTTCACCAAAATTAAGCCCAGAATGCCAAATTGCAGAACTAATTTGGTAAGCTGAGGGAAATAGCTGGGACTAAATTTTCAAACACATCACTGAGTGTGAATTTTAATGCTATGTGGGAGGCCCCAACGTGGAATACAATGCAGGCAGTGATTAGAGATGCCCCCAGTGGTAACCAAGGCAAAAGTTATTGACAGAGTAAAAGAAGGCTTATGATAAATGGAAGGACTCTGGGAATAGAGTCCGGTAAGTGGGGTATACAGAATTTTAGAAAGAATGTAAAGCCATGATTGTACAGGCCAAGGCAGTTCTGAAACCATCTATCTCTCTATCTGTCTGTCTGTCTGTCTATCTCTCTCTCTCTATCTGTCTGTCTATCTATTAAATCTACCTATCTGTCTATATATCTATCTATCTACAGTGGCATCCCCAGGATGAAATTCACTTTTAAAGTACTCTGCAGTATGCTGCAGCAGACCTACTGAATAAAGCAATGTAATTTCAATGGCAATTAGTCTCTTTTGTTATGCAGGAAATTGTAGCATTCACTTTATCCTGGCAGTGTCACATTTTCCTGAATGACAAAAGGGACTAATTGCCATTGAAATTACATTGCTTTATTCAGTATTTGCAGCATTCTGCAGAGTGCTTCAAAATGCTGCAGAATTGGGTTTCATCCTGGGGGACGCTACTCTAACTATCTATCTATCTAGTCTGTCTGTCTATCTATATGTCTATCTTATTTATTTATTTATTTTATTTATTTCAGTACTCGGAAAACCATTTGAGCTCAGAGCTCATTACATAGGTTCCACGGTAGGACATTTCAGTACAACAGATAGGTGAAATTACACAAAATATTGCAGAAATACAAAGGTAAACAAACAAGATTATATATCAAACACAGTACAGGTCACAGGAAAACAGACAATTTACAGTGCCCAACAGTGAAACCAGTCAGTTGTCAGCAAACAAGAGGTTGTTTGGAGTGTTGCTAAGCGCTAAAGAAAAAAAGAAAAAAGGGGGTGAAGGGGAGGAGCCCAAGTGCAATGTTCAAAAGGAGAGCATAATATCAGAACAGCAGTAGTGATCAGAGGGCGGTGACTAGATTGGAGGCAGAGGGAGAGGGTGCTAGGTGTGAGGGGGGAGCTAGCTAGCTAGCTATGGGAAAGACACAATGAGCCAAGGCCTGTTTCCAGGTGTGACCCAGGGGAGGGAAGAGGAAATGCAGTAAAACCTACGCAGTATCGGTGCTTGGCACAAATAAAGTGCAGAGTACAATTTAAAGTGGTACACGTGCAAATAAAAGTAGCAAGGTGAAATAAGCAGCTATGTGCAAATAATGAGACCATTGCAGGTGGAATGAGGGCAGTGCACATGTAAAAATAGAGGCAGCCTGATACAGGCTGAGGTAGAGCCCAGGAGGAGTCACAACATCAGGCATGATAAGGACTCTGACAGAGGAGAGTCAGGGAGAAGGCTGACAGGATCATATGGGGGTGGGGAGGAGCTTTAGTTGGTGCCTGATGGAGCCAGGGGAGGTGGAGAGACAGAGAGAGGAAGGGAATGGGTTGCAAATGGAGGGAAGGTGATAAAAGAAGGCTGACTTCCCAACAGAGGAGTGATGGTGGGGAAGGGAGAAGGTGCGAGGATTGCTGGAGAGAAGGGAGTATGAGGCAGAGGGAAAGGGAGTGAGGATAGGTAAGAGGGGAGACATCAAGGAATATAATAATAATAAGAAGAATACCAACCTTTCAATGCATAAAGGACTAAAGGAAAGTCAGGGGTAAAGAGTCAGTGGATAACCCCTTTGCGTCTGTATCCAGCCAGGGGGTCAGGAGGTGTGACCAGCTGGGACAGAAAGTTTTGAGAGGTGTGCAGGCTGAACAGGAGGACATGCTCATAACATCAGAATTTGTGGGTAAGTACTGTATGTAAAGAGTGTTCTATGTCTAATTAAATATTCACGAATCTAGTGAGGCATTTGACTGGCTACTGGATCGGACACTAACATCTTGGGAATGACCGATGCAGCTGCCAGCTGACGCTGTGCGCCACACGATGACCTCAATGTAAGAGTACTCGTGCGACACAGCTCACACCACAGCACTGAAAACTGAAAACTAAGGTAAACAACCTGTAAAATCTAAAGGCGTTGTTGCGATTAGACTTATAATCACAATAACATCCATAAAGCCAGTCATTTCCTTGGATTAATGACCAGGTCGAAGGAGATTTTTTTTTTCATTTTTTATTTCTTATGCGTGTTCACAAGATGAGCACATTGCCTGTTTTCACAAGCAACAAGATGTCCTTCGGCTGCACATCGAGCCACCAATGCCCCTCATCCAGTCATCAATCCCTTGGAAATTAGCAGCTTTTTGGTCATTGTTACTTAATTAATCCAGGCAGATCCCAAGGTTCAAAGGGTATTGGGATGATAGGGGAGCCAAAAGGAGTTTTGGCTGGGCCCCTCACTGATATCTTTCAGAACTCCACAGAGGACACCACTTTTTTAGGTATCTGGTGGTGTGGCTTGACCAACACCTCACCTTCTCTGGGCATGTTGACGCTATCCTGAAAAAGCTACGCCCTAAGCTTGGCACATTATACAGGAACCGCAGCAGCCTACCACTACCGGCTAGGCATGAACTTGTCCAGAAGATGATTCTACCTATTTTTGACTACTGTGATGTAGTCTACAGTGCTGCTCCCAAGTCTTCCTTAGCTAGATTGGACACTCTCTTTAATTCCTTCTGCCGCTTTGCCTTGGATGCCTCTCCTCTTATTCACCACTGCAATCTCTACCACTCCCTGGCACTCCCATCACTGGATAATCAATGCCTCCTCCACTGTGCAAAATTTGCATCTAAATTTTGGTTTGTCACTCTTCCCCCCACCTGTCTTCATCTCTTCCACCTTCCCTCCTCCCACTCTTGCCCTTAGATCCTTTGACTCCCTCCAAATGGTAGTCCCATGCCATCTAACCGCTGCAGGTCAGAGGGCCTTCTCACACCAGTTCCTAAACTCTGGAACCCTCCCCAAATTCACCACTCATCCTCTACCTACTCCTTTTTCTTCTGCCCTACATAATTTCCTCTCAGTAAATTGCACCTGTGTCAATTCTCTAACTTAGTTGCTGTCCCTCCCTTCGTTTTCCTCCCCCTTCCTAATCCAGTGTACTTGGTGTCTCTGTTGACTGTAAGCAGCACTCCTGTTTCAGCCCTCTCTTAGCTGCTACACCATCAGTTGCACTTATCGAGTGACAAGTGATATTCTTGGGATAATGTCTTCCCCTGTAGCACGTAACTCATTAAGCCTATTACCTTGTTGTTATTTTGTCTTCCACATCCACGTACATTGCCCTAGCCTGTCTTTGTACTGTTGTTTTCTGCTAGAGCTGCATGTCACTGCATTTATTGTACTACTGTATTGCTTGTTCCGTATTGTATTCTGTATTCCATTGCCTTTTTGTACACTGTTTGCTCTGTAAGTTACTTTGATGGTTGATGGTTAATGGTTATGTCCTCTCCCATGTTCCCTTCCCCCCAGGATGCACTGTAAGATGAGCAACTTGGTTGTTCAGTGTGCCTTTCCTAGTGAAACATTTCAATTAATAAATAAACTCCTTACAGATTGAAATACTTCTCTGAAAATGGCCAGTGGTATCCTGTTCGGCGGGGGGGGGGGTCAATCATGAAAGATGTGAAGGCTCAGCACATGGAAAGAAAATGGGCTACTTTATGGCACACAACATGTCTTCATAAATGGTAGTCCAGTCAAACCAACCTAATTGCCTTCTTTGAAGAGGTAACTGGGGAGGCAGATAGGGGCTGTGCAAATATAGTTTATCTGACCTTCAGCAAGGCCTTTGACACTGCACCACGTGAAAATCACACATGGAGAGTAGTGCAATATGGGGTTCTAAATGTGTGCAGGAAGTGCATAGCAGGTTATAGATGAAAAGCATGGACTGCTGATTAACGGCCACCTTTTACGGTGCATGGATATTCTGAGTTGAGTATCAGAGAGATTGGTGCTGGGTCTGTTGCTCTTGAACATATTTTGAATGATCTGAAAGATGGGGTCAGCACATGCCGCTATGTTTTTTCACAGTACTAAAGTGACAAGAAGAGTGGGCACAGCTGGGAGAGACGGGAGGAATGCAAAACAAGAGGACCGGCACACAGTGTGGACCAGGACCAAAAACTGGGGGCAGCTTTAGGAAGAGTACAGGTTAGTTAGACAACACCTGGAGTACTGCATCCAGCTTTGACTACAACAGTACGGAAAGAATATTGAAAGATCAAGAGGGTCTAGCACCAGGCCATCACGTTGATTAGTGACTTAGTGCGTAAGAGCAAAGAGGACAGTTTGGACCTCTTCAAATGCTTTAACCAAGAAAAAAGAAGCCTAAGGGGGATATGATTACTGTATTCTGAATACTAAAGGGGATGATAGGGTGTGGTTTACTCACATGTTTGAGCTGGTAAGTGCAAGCAGAACTAGACGAAATGCAGTCTGTCTGTCTGTCTGTCTATCTATTATCTGTCTCAGCCTTATAAAAAAATGTTATTGATGTTAGGGTTCATATACAATATTAAAAAAAAACAGGGAGAAAATCTAAATATAGGGTCTAAAGGCATGTGATCTAACATACTAACATACTAATTGCCAGCACATTAGGCCTTACGGTCTGTCGAGTCTGCTCGAACCTCAGATCCCTAGTTGGATACTGAGGCCCTCCCCCTCCTTGTGTTCCAGAAACCCCTATCATCCAACCCCCCCCCCCGGGCCAGGCCATCATCTGATAAATCCGCTTTCTGTGTCTGTCCCACCCTCTCTTGAAGCCCTCCACTGTGGATCTCTGAATCAGCTCGCCAGGCAGCATGTCCCAGGGATCCACCACCCTCTCAGTGAAAAACCTCCTCCTCTTTTCCCCCCTCACCCTTCCACCTTCCAACTTCAAACCATGCCCTCTGGTGATACCTCCCTGCTTTACAGTCACAGAATTATTTATGAGTCTAACGTCATCTGTTATATTATGCCTTTTAATTGTTTTGTAATAAAATAGAGAATAATGCATGGGGTAGTGTATGTTATGAGAATTTAATGCGCACCCAAGGTGTGAGATGCTACATAAACCCCGAGAGCGAAGTTCAAGGGGTTTATTAATGCATCCCACACCGAGGGTGCACATTAAATTTGAGTACCATACACTGCCCCATGCTTTATTTTTTATAATTACTGGGATCCATTTTTTTCTCATTTGATTTCTCTGCCCATGTGTCTCAGACACACACACTGAGGAGATACTGTAGCACTCTGGATGACCCCCCCACTTTACTGGACAACCCCATACTGCCCAGGCTGACACAGATACACACACACACACACACACACACACACACACACACACACACACAGACTCACACACTCGCTAATGGCACTCTCCCTGCCTTTAGTGGATGAGGATTTTCTTTTCTCTCTTTTTTAACTTACTGTTTGTGAGTGCTGCAGTTCATGTTGGCTTAACTCTAGGTTTGTCCCAAGGCAGCACAGCAGATGAAGAGCGGGATGAACAGGATACATGTTTTTTGAAGGTAACAGCAGGATCAACCAGATAAGGGATTAACAAAATAAAAAAAAAACAGCAGACGAAACTGACAGCTTAACCCAGTGAATGAGTCTTGTGACGTTGAGGCAGCTCCTCGCTAACCGAGAAATGGAGCCACCATGTCTGTGGAATTGTTCTGCCCGCCCACACTTAGAATGTGAGCCAACGAGGGGGCGATATGCTTTGAGTGGCGTTGCACGTGGATGCCATAATAACCAGTTGGTTATTAAGGCAAATAATAACTGGGTAAACCCTAAGAAAAAAATTGATCCCCAGTTATTATTAGATAATTATACATAGCTTGGTGTATGTAACCAGAATTTTATACACCCCCAATTTGTGGGATGCTACATACACAGAGAGAGTAAAGCTGTGGAGGCTTGTAAAAGCATTCCACACCAAGGCTGTGTATAAAATTCTGTGTTACACACACCTGCCTACATTTTGGTTCTTATAATTACTGTCCAGCAGTTTTGACAAGGGAAGGGTTTAGAAAGACACATCAACTCATTGTGGAACTCATAATTTGGTTGTGTAAACTTCAACTTGTTTGTTTTTAAACTGTAAAAGTACAGCTGTTTTTCTGAGGGACACTAGCTGTTTGAAACTAGAGGCAGTTGTGTTATTGTGGCATGCAGCTTCAGCAGTGAGTATCACTGCCAGCTTGCAGTTACACATGACCGGCTGTAACCAAAAATTACATGTTTATTTAAGCAATAATCCATGACAGGGTGTGGGTTATGGTGGGATTTAACCACATCAGAATATTTTAAGTCCCATCATAACCCACCCCCTTGAGTAGATTATTTTGATTATACAGCGAACTGTTATAAACAAAAAATAAAGTTATTAAAAATGATTAATTTGCTGCTTTTAAAGCATTTCTTATTTATTTGTAATGTCCTTCCTCCTTGTTATATAGTGCCTTGCTGCTAAGCAGATTATGGTTGAAGTTGTCTGCACCCCCCCCACACACACACAGCATACCCACCAAAATCCATATGAACACACAGTTATTTTTTTTGGGGGGGGTAGAGAGAGTCTGGTGTGAGTTGTGTGTGGTTCTGTACTTCAGCATACATGAGATAGCATGGTTGTGAGCGCTGAGGGGCTGCGCAGTCCAGGGCATGTTTCCAAGGTGAGTGTGGCTTTTGCAGTCAGGAAGATGTGAGGGTGCGAGTCAGCATTTGTTTCTGTTTGTTGAAATGGCAGGGCACTGGCATTACTGCGAAGGAGCAGACACTGTGGAGATGGCAGGTGAGTGACAGAAGCTATGAACAGCCACCAGGTGCTGCGAGTGAGTGTAGGGAGTCAGTGCTGGTGTCAAAGGCCCCGTCCACACTGCACCGCTCAGACCCCGTAACGGAAAGAAACTGTTACAACCAGGGAGCGGTGCAGTGTGTCCACACTGCCGCGGTGTCAATTACAGGACCGGCACCGCCAGTCCACACTTCGGGAGCCGGGTGACCATTACCGTGGCACCCGATCCCACAATGTAGACCGTGCTGCACTAGGGAACCAGTGCCACGTGTCCACACTATGCCCGGTAACGTTACCGAGGTGTAACCAGTTTCATAACCATTGTTGAAACCACCTTATATGTGGTTTCAACAACGGTTACAGAAACGCCTTCTGTAACGTTACAGGTATAAACGCAAACCATTGCGGTAACGGTTTGGGCACTCTGTAACATTACAGAGGGGTAGTGTGGATAGGGCCAAAGAGATCAGGGTTCAGAGGAGTGAAGTGCAAGCAGGGAGTTGCTGTTAGACAGGATGGACTGGAAAGAGCGCCGCAGTCCAACTTTGGCCCACGTTCTGGAGTGCTTAACAGGGAAGCATTATGGCGGTGTTTTGTTTACATTTTGGTGACAGTGAGGAAAGATTTGTATTTTTTGTTTCTTTGTATACTGGCTTCTTGGGATACTGGATCCTTGGGTTACTGTAGGATTTACCCATGGGTAAAGATCCTAGTTAGCCAATCGGATTTCTGGAAAATCGGATCCTATTGCATAATTAGTTACTGAAAATGCTGGCCAGTAATTATTAATATATTAGGATATGATAAAACATATTATTGCATGGAGTTACAACTGTAAGCAGTGTTCTGAACAAGGATCGCTCTTATTTTAATCCTAACTGTAAAATGTCCTTTCTTTTTTAATTTTACCCTTGCATACTAATGTTACTTTAACATAGTTTTTCTTATAGAATTTGTTCTATAGATCACTGCATTTTATACTTATGATGCTATTATGTTTAGCACAGAAAAAAAACAGGCAGGAAATGTCTCTGCATACAGTGAATCCACTGCTAAGGGGAACTTTTCATCAGCTCGTGTGGGTGTATGTGGGGGGGATGATATATTCTTGAATTTCTGTTGTTGGGGTGGGAGTCTGACAATCCTATACTAGGACACTGGTACACATACTGTCCCTGGACATTTTTTTAATTTAAAATGGTAATTCAGCAAGTTAAGGGATGGGGGGACAATTCCCATGTGCCCCCTTCCCCCTTAGATGAGAGTATGACAGTACTATGCATGGCTGATGGCAGGCACAGTTCATAGATTATAATAAAGATTGAATTTACTGCAAAAGCTCTGAAAATCCCAGCACAGGCACATAATGAAATGGCACCAAGATCCTTCTGTCATAGTTTATTTTTACACCAGTACTGAAATTGTGACAATCTGTCCCAATTGCTCCATTACTATCTATGGAGGCAGCGCTATAGTGATGGATGGCAGTGACACCATATGTAACCACCTACTCGTGTCAGATCAGAATGTGACTTCTTTACTTTTTATAGCTGTAGCTTCATTATACCTAATGTACACATGTATAAATACATTTTAAGTGTAGAAAGAAAGTTAGAAGGATCAATGGGGCTATTTGTGGACTCAGTAATGAAAGAAGAAGAAGAATCAGCATTTATATAGCACTTTTCATACACAGTATCCCAAAGCACTTTACAAGCAATGCTAGACTGGTAGTGAAGTGACTGAATGTGTGGTGGCAGCCATATCATACATCATCACCCACACACAGCCTGATAATTGAATGAACTGGTTTATGGAAAGGGGAATGTTGGCCAGGACACCGGGAATATTCCCTGCTCTTTGCGAAGAGTGCCCTGGGTTCTTTTACTTCCACCTGGACAACACCAGGATGGGCAGAAGGGACCTCGGTTTAATGTCTCATCTGAAGGACGGCACACCCCAGCAGTACAGCACCTCCAATACTGCACTCGGATGCCAGCGATTTTTAGGTGCAAGTCCAATCCCGGTGTGGGACAAGAACCCACGACCTTCTGGTCCAAACGCGGATGTGCTACCAACTGAGCCACGCTGACATGTGAGAATGAATAATTATACATTTTTGCAGCTAATTACTATTCAATGGGAAGTTACAACAGGTGATGCAGTAGCATGTGGGCTACTAATACAACAGAAAAGCAAAATGAAATGCACTAAAAAAAATTTTAGAATAAACATTTCAACCTTTAGGTCTCCATGAGGAAGCATCCATAATGCAATATGTACTTTTTTCTTTATAGAGATCATTCCTGAAGACCCAATGGGTGACATTGTGAACATTTGTAAAACCGGTCAGCTGTAAGTTGTAGAATGAATCACTGAGACTATTTGCAAAAATTGCTTGAAGTCTTTCAGGATTGTCCAGGCATTCCCTACAAGTCAAAGTCAGGGTGGATCTAGATGAGAAACCAGTATTTAGATTTCCTAAACTGGTAACAGAGTAATGTAAGGCCAAAAGAGATATTAGGCCCACCATGTCCACCCCCAGCTTCATACGCAGGATAAATAAGAACGCTGTCAAACATGTATTCATTTACTGGAATTCTTTACCCTCACGTCTGCACAGGGTACCGTGTGATTCCCCTGGCAAGCTGATCTTTTTTTTTTCAGGTTTACCTTGAAGGCCTGTACTACTTTTATGCACATTGTCTTCGCTGGTAGATTATTCCATAGGCTCACCATCCTCTGGGAAAATTGCCTCCTAACTTTACCTCTGAATCTACCACCTTTGGGTGTAAGTGCACGTTTCCACTCCACAGCCTTCGAGAGAAAGTCACATTAAATATCTCTGCCTGTAGCCAGCCCAGTGGCATGGAGGGCTGAGGTATCATGTCTTACCTCCTGTCACACCGGTGACCTGTGCTCATGGTGTGAGCAGGCTGCCTGGGGTTGGCTGGGGAGCGAGAGGATTGAGCATCCAAAGGACAGCCCTCCTAGCCCGGGGAGGGGTGGAGACAGAGTCCGCTGCCTGCCTGACCCCTAGCAGTGGCTGGGGGCTGGCATAGCAGGCCCACATGTAAGGGGCAGTTGTGGGGCAGACTCACAGTATGCCATGTACAGAAGCATGCATGGCTTGGTCATTGGCGTCATTGCACGCTGACGTGCTTGGGGACGGGCACCAAAAAGGAGGAGAAAACATTGGCCAGCAGGATGAAGGTGGCTGCTCGCAGGCTCCACACCCAGCTAGCTGGCACCTTGCTAGTGTGAAAGTTGAGTCCAGTGGATGCCGGGTGAGGGGGGCTGGGAGGAGTGGACAGAAGGGGGCCGGGTGAGAGCATAAAGAAATGATTAAAAAATATATATATATATATATATCTTGCCTGAGCTTGTCGATACCCTCACATATTTGGATGCCTGAGATCACCTGACCTTTAAGCTTCCTTTTCTATAGCGTGAACACATTAAGGGCCACTAGCCTCTCCTTACAGCTTTTGTCTACCATACCCCAATCATGTTGGTGGCCCTGTGTTGCACCTCATGTTGCACCCCATGAATTGCCTTAATGTCCTTTTTGTATTGAGGCAGCACACACTGCACACAGTACTCCTGGTGGGACCTGGCCAGGGGGGTTTATAGTGGCCAGATTAGTTCCCTGCTTTGCCCGTCTCCACCATTTTGGTGCACTCCAGCACTTTGCCAGCCTTCTTCACAGTGGCCATATACTGCTTCTCATGCTTCAGTTACATGTCTATTATAACTGGTTGGTCTATTTTCTCCCCCACTGACCCTCACACAGTGTGTACAGTAGGACTTACCTCCATTTTTCCTTTCCAGGTGTAGCCCCTTGCAAGTGACTACACTGATTTGGAGACTTCAGGAGTCTGACCAATCACCCAGTAAGTTCAGGTCCTCCTGAAATTTGTCTCCATCCTCAAGGGAGTCCACCACCCTGAGTAGCTTTGCTTAATCAGTGACCTTAAGCAACCTACTGGAGTAGGGCCATCATGCCAATAGACTCTGGGGTGCACCTGAGCCCCCCCAATTGTCATCCAAGTGATGCTTTCTGGATTGAGACAGGCAGTAAGTATTCAATTTAAGGCTTCCCCAAGACCAGTTTTTACTAGTGTCCCACCCCAAAATTCTCTTGCCATGACATCCATGGGTAGAGGCTCCAACATCCAAATCATTGCTGAAAAAGTTGAAGAGCAGTGGCTCCGACACCAGTTCCTAATGGATGCCAGGTTGAGTAGCATGCTTGCTGTTCAGCCTTTAGTGTCTGTGCCCCATCTCTCTGGAATGCTATCACAAGAGTTTAGAACTCTAAAGGGGTCAGGAAAAAAAATCTTTCAGTGGAGGTACAGATTGAAAGTCCTACTGTAGCACACCTGCATCCCTGGCTCATTCTGATGTGTTTGCAGCCCATTAGTAACACTAATAATAACTTTTATTCCATATGCCAGTCCTGACTGCAACATGTCCACCGCTGCGTGCTTGCTGCCTGGTCTTCCATTCCCAGTGCATCTCACTGATCTCGTGGGAGCATTTTCATGATAACATACTAAATGCCAGCAGATTAGGCCTTATGGTCTATCGAGTCTGCTTGAACCTCAGAACCCCTGTTGGGAACCTAGGCCCTCCACCCCTAGTGTACCGATACCCCTTTCTGTATCTGTCCCACCCTATCTTGAAGCCCTCGACATTGGAAATCTGGACCAGCTCGCCAGGCAGCATGTTCCAAGGATCCACCACCCTCTCTGTGAAAAACCTCCTCCTCCTCTTCCCCCCTCATCCTACCTTCTTCCAGCTTCAAACCATGCCCTCTGGTGATACCTTCCTCCTTTAGTTTAAAGATCCCCTCCCTGTTTACCCTATTTATTCCCTTGAGGTACTTGAAGACCTCGATCATGTTCCCCATCTCTCTTCTCCTTCAAAGTAAACAGTCTGAGCTCCTCAAGTCTATCCTCATACGTCAACTCCCCCAGTCCTCGAATCATCCTGGTAGCCCTCCTCTGTACCCTCTCCAGGAGCTATATGTCCTATGATGTATCGCTATCAGGGGGCGTGCCTGCTAGTCAATGGGGCAGTAAGTACAAGAGATACATATTTTAAACTGAAATACATATACTGTGAAATGATTTATTAAACCTAAAGGTGTGTGACTTTCAAATGCTTATGGGACAATTGGCAAACTACATCAAATATAAGGGGGGACTGATATTTATTCCAAAATGTTACAGTGCTAAAGACAGTGATGAATGACAGATAATGGCAGTTGAATGACAGCAGTGATTTTTCACCAATACTGTCACTAATTGCTAGTATTGTTTCACTCAAAGTCCAATGAAATTCAACCCCAATTTTATAGTTATCATAGGAGTTGCAGCCAAAATAAAGGCTAAATGGTTTGGATTCTGACAATACAGATGCCAGAGACAGTGATTCTGATTCCCCTGATGACAGCAGTGAGAGTAGTTCTGGAGGTACACACGACTTTATAAACATTGCCTTGTCCAGCTCTCCGCATACTGTGGCAGGTTATGCTTTTGATCCCTTTGTCACTGGCGGTGTACCACAATGACGATATGTGAGCAGCACATCAGATAGTGATGATGATGGTGATGATGATGACGACGTTGATTATGATGTTGATGATGATGATGGACACCAGGAAAAGCTTCGGAGCAAAGACCGGTGCTGATATGATAACTGTTCGGTGATGGCAACGCCACAGGAAAGTATCTGCTGCCAGGAGGTTCAAGCAATTGCCCACCGAATAAATGGATTGCAGTGCATTACAGAGCACCCAGGGTTGCATAATATATGCACTGACCTAGATGTGTTAGACTTACCTCTTCTTGTCATCAGGGATCTCTCTTTGTTTTTTTTAAACAATTTTTATTGTATACTATAGAAGTAATACATTCTATATTGCACTTAGAGTATGTTATAGTTAAAAAAGAACATACATCAATACATTACAATTCAGGTATAAATAATGAATAATAACTTGCAATATCTCATTTAACTCAGTATCCATTAATAATATAAAAAGCAGTATAGTTGTATAAGTAAAACTAGAAAAAAAGAAATAAAGCACTTAAATTTAATCAGTATACTATTGCTACAGAGATTCAACAAATACTGAGAAGTAGGAGTTCACCTATGGTGACTCTAACCAGGAAATAAACGAGACCTTAGCTGCATCATACTTATACATCGTTTCAGTATTACAGTGACTAATGTATTCATTACTGTCAACCTTAGACATGGCCCTGACCCATTCATCTAAGTCTGGTGAATATCTGTCGTTATAATGGTTTAGTATCAGCCGTTTAAAACACATGGAGTCCATCAACGTTATCAAGGATCTCTGAGGAATGATGTTTGTTTGACCCATTGCAAGTAGGTGGTCCTTGTTCACCTTGTTGTTAATAAGCTATCTTAGTCTTGTCATGTCTCCTGATGTGGCATGTTGCTTCTGTGATGGGCGGTGGGTGGGTGGCAGATTGCATCAGACACTATTACATAGAGCCAAAGCAGTCGGTTCTCTTTACTCCAAGTTGTGTGGGGTGAGCAGCCGCTGTGGTGGGAGAAGGGACCTTTTGAAACCTTTATGCCTGTCCAGTGTTGCAGTGGGGCTAGGTAAGAGTCACGTGGCATGCGGCAGTGTGGGGTCACTGCAGTGGGAATATGCAGGCATCTTCAGCTACTTTGGTGGTATCAGTGGCATTCTGCTACCCTTTATGCATGGCTAAAAATTATATAAGTTATTTTATGAGTCAGGTGACATTACCCCAGGATGGTGGCGAAGTGGGCATATGCAGGTGTCATCAGATACTTTGGTGGTATCTGGGGCATTCTGCAACTCTTTATACCTGTCCAGAAATTATTTATATCACTATATGGTGCTGCAGAGGGGAAGAGTGATTGAGGCAGGTGTCATGATCCACAGTGGGAGGGGGGGCAAATGCTGCAGTGGGAAGGGGGATGGATGCAGGTATCACAATCTGCTGATGGGTGGAGAGAGCAGGGAGAATATTCAGGTTGCATCAGCCATTGTGTTGGGAGAGATGGCATTTGGAATACTACATGTTTGCCCTAACATTATAATAGCACAAGGGTATAACCAGGATTTCAGAATGTGATGAGGGTTTTCACCAAAGAAATCCCCTTATTTAGTTTCCATATATAAACACTTTTTATGAAAACAATTTAGGAGGGGGTTTCTGGACACCCAGGAAACCCTCTTGGATATGCTTATGTGGCACTATACATTGCTATGGTGTGGATATCATGGTAGCAGTAGCAACCCTTTACACCTTTCCTAAGATTATTCATAGCGGTATACAGTGCTGCAGTTGGTAGGTGGACACAGGCAGGTGTGATGATCCATAGTGGGGTGTGCTAGCAGGAGGCGTATGCTGCAGTTCTAAGAGGGACAGATGCAGGTGTCATAATCTGCTGTGAGGGGAGAGAAGAGGGCATATGCAGGTTGCATTAGCAACTGTGATGGGAGCAGGGGCATTTGGAATCCCTCATGCTTGCCTTAAAATTATTAATAGCAATATACAGTGTTGCTGTGTAGGTGGGGTAAGAGTCAGAGGCAATTAACCCCTCAGTGGGGGTGAGGCAGTGGGCATATATTGTTTATTGTAAAATCTAGGAATTAATACCTTTGAGCCAAGGCTCTTTTACAAAGGTTCCGAGTCAAAAACATTTACAGACAAATAGAGGTACAAGGTTGCACAAATAGCTAAATCTAGTGATATAACTGTACAGCAGATAATAACTTAAGCACTTTCAACAGTATAGAAAACAAATGAGGAGGGAAAGATATGTAAGGAAGGTAGGTAGGCAGTGTAGGTAATAAAAGAGGAGAAAAGAGAAAAAAAGGGTGGAGGGTAGGAGGACAAGAGCAGATCTTAGTAGGAGATGAAGACCCATTACTAGGCCATTGTCAAGTAGGAGGGCAGGGAGGAGGAGAGAGAATAGATTATGAGATTATCAAATGCAGTCACAGGAGTTTGAGGTGGCTAGGTGAGAGAATAGTCTGGATTTAAAAACACCTAACGAGCAAGAGGCGGTAATAGACGTGCTGAGAGTATTTAGCCAGTTGAGGGCACGATAGGCAAAAGATTGTTGACCATGTGTGGTCCGACAGTGGGGGACCTGTAGAAGCTGGGTTTCTGATCTTCTAGTGGATCGTACACTTGAGTTCTGGCATAGCAGGCCTTGTATGCAGGGAGGGGTGAGGCCCATGATGGATTTCTTGGCCATTAGGCAGGTGAAGAACTTTAAACGGTTTGATAGCTGTAACCACCCAGTATCAGCATAGAGTTCACAGGTATGAGTAAGTCGATGAGCACCTGTCAGCAGCCGACATGCCTTGTTTAGGGAGGTAATGACCTGTTTCAGTGTGCTTGAAGGGGCCGACCCATAAATAACTAAGCCGTAGTTGATGACTGAGATGATCGAGGATTGAATAGCTAGCTTCAGCGCTGGATGGGTGAAAAGTTGTCTGTTGCGGTAGAGTATTCCAAGTCTGATTAATAGTTTTGGAAATACCATCAATATGTGATGAAAAGACAAGGCCTTGATCAAATGTGATTCCAAGATAATTAAAGATAGCCACTTGTTCAAGGGTGATTCCCAGGGAGGTGTTGATAGTAAGTGGTGCTTGTTTGTTTTTGTTCTGCGGACTAGCAAAGAGCATAGATTTTGGTTTTTTGTGGTTTAGGACTAGCTTGTGTCCAACAAACCACTCCTCAACACTGGTAAACGCCTGTTGTAGGCTGTATGCAAGCAGTTAGGGTCTTTGTGTGAGGATAGAATCACAGCATCATCAGCATAGAGTATGATTTTTCCGGCAGGATTTAGGGAGGAGTTTAGAAGAGGCTGAAAAGTAGTGGGCCTAGAATTGATCCTTGTGGAACTCCTGAGAGGACAGGTTTAGGGTCTGAGAGGATTCCAGATATTTTTACCACCTGGGTGCTTTGGGCAAGGTAGCTTTTTATCCAGGCACCAGAGCCCAAGAAGAGCCCAAGCATCTGTAGTTGACTGACTAGTAAGCCATGGTGGACAGTGTCAAGTGCCTTTGTTAGATCAATAAACACAGTTCCGGTGAGGAGTCCTTTGTCCAAGGCCTTGTGGATTACTTCTGAGAATTCGAGCAGAGCAGTGGTGGTGCCATGCCTTTGTCTGAATCCATGTTGCTGGTCACAAAGAATGTTATATTTCTCCAGGTAGTCTGTAAGCTGGTCAGCTACCATACGTTCAAGGGCCTTTGATAATGGGGGTAGTATTGAAATTGGTCTATAGTTGCCGGGCAGAGACTTATCCCCACTTTTGTGCACTGGGGTGATTATAGCAGCCTTCCATATACTAGGGAATTTGCTAGAACAGAGGGAGAGATTGAATATTCTGGTGAATATAATTGTCATTAGCCACTGTGGTTGTAGCAGTGGCATTCTGCAACCTTTTATGCCTATCAGAAAATGATTCATAGCAGTATACTGTGCAGAAGTGGGAATGTGGATGGAGACAGCTGCCAGTATCTGCCCTGGGTGGAGGGCAGGGTTTATATGCAGCATTCAGCAGCCACTGTGGTGGGAGCATATGCATTCTGCAATCCTTTATGCCTTTGCAAAGATTATTCATGGTACTGTATGGTGCTGCAGTATGAACAGAGACAGATGCAGGTGTCATGATCTGTTTGGGTGCGGGGAGCAGGGGGCATATGCAGGCATCATCAGTCACTGTGGTGGGAGCTGGGCCAGTCTGCTGTAAGGTGGAAGGAGGCAAGTGTCAGTATTCTTTTGGGGCGGAGAGCAGGGGGCATATGCAGGTTGCATAAGCCACTGTGTTGTGAGCCGGGGCATTTGGAGTCCTTTATGCCTGCCATGAAATTATTAACAACAGTGTGCCTTGGCTCTACCGGGTCAATATGTCATACACTTAATAGCGTACAACAAAATCCCAAAACACAAGCAATGCAGTATAGGACAGTGAGAGGGTGCAATACTGTGAATGGGTCTGTGTGTGGTACTGTACCCTCTCACTGTCCCAGGCAGAGGATAAGACCTATGCTGAGCTGGGGATCTACCAAGCAGCTGCTGTGGCTTGACAGGATGAGCCACTGGCAGCAATGGAAGGCAGGCAGTGCGTTTGGGACTGGGTTTGATTCCCAGATGCATAGAATTTTTCATTTGTTCACACTTTGTGTGATATTTATTTTTAACCCCCCCCCAGGAGTTAATTGTTTTAGTTAGGGGGTTCAGGGGGCTCTGCCCCCCATAATGTTGGGTGTGGGTGTGGGGGGTGTGGGTTGGTACTCATTGCCCTCCATTTTTGATGGCCCTACCCCTTCAAGCCCCATCCCTGTCCTTACTGCCTTTATCTATTTCTCCATTTACCCCTGCCCTTCTCCCTATTGACTGCTCTATCTTGGTGTTTATCTCACTAACTACCCTGTTTTTTTGGGGGGGCAGGTTGGGATTTCCCTGCTCCTTTTCAGTGCCTCCCCCCTTGGCTAGTTTAAATGCTTGCCAATTAATCTGGATAACAAGCTCCCTCAATTAGTGGCCTTGATGGAAGAGGGATGCCTGGATATCATGACAGTCACAGAAACATGGTACACAGAGAACCATGACTGGGATGTCAACATACCAGGTTATACAGTCTAAAGGAGGGACAGGGAGGGCAGAAGAGGAGGAGAAGCTCTCTATGTAAAGGAAGGGATCAAAGCAATGGAACCATACCTCTCAACTGTCCCTGATTTTCAGGGATGTCCCTGATTTTACCTCAAAATTTTACTCTGTCCCTCCTAAAAATTGTGTCTCCATGACCAAACAGCAGTGGTTGTAAGCACAAAATAATGTCAAACATTAAAGTTACAGATTTGTTTTTCCTTGGAAAATGCATTTTGCACTAAGCCCCTTATTCTACCAGGTTCCTGAGTAGATATCACAAATTTTGAAGATGTGTCCCTGATTTTGGTCCTTTGTCCCTGATTTGTTTAAGCCTTGTCCCTGATTTATGAGGCAGGAGGTTGAGAGGTATGAATGGAACCAAAGGGTAAACAGGAAGAGAGGAGGCACTGTGGGTCACCCTGGAAACAGGAAATGGCACCACAGTCCTCACAGGTGTTGTATACAGACCCCCATCTCAGGGGAGGAAATGGACAAGGAAATAATAGAAGGCATCCTTAGGATGGCAGAAAAAAGGGAGATATTGTTGATGGGGAACCGGAATATGCCAGATGTTAACTGGAGCACCTTTCTTTCAGCCACATCCAAGAGTAGGGTCATTCTTGATGCCCTACAGGGGACATGCCTCAGACAGCTAGTGTTGGAACCCACTCGGGAGGGAGCAATCTTAGACCTGGTAGTCTCAAATAAGGACAGAGAGAGGATCTCAGATTTAAAAGTGGGTAGCCATCTTGGAACAAGTGACCACCAAACAGTGTGGTTCATGATAAATACAGCCGTAGAGTCAAGCCATACAAAAGTGAGGGTACTGGACTTTAGGATGGCTGACTTTGTCAAAATGGGAGAGTGTCTCAGAAAAGCACTAGCAAACAGACAAGAAGGAGGGGTGGAGGAACAACAGGGAAACATCAGAAATGTCATCACAGAGGCAACAAGTTTTTGTGTGAAGCAAATAAATCAAAATGAAGGAAAAAACCTCTATGGTTCTCAAAAGAGATGGTGGGGAAGGTTAGGTAGAAAAATATAGCATTCAGGAAGTACAAGGAAACACAGAAGGAGCAGGACAGAGAGTTAAAGCAGAAGGAACTGAGGAAGAAAGTCAGAAGAGCAAAGGCCCAAACCGAGGGAGGGATAGCGATGCTTAATAAAGGGGACGGTGGGCGGGCAGAAGGTGACAGTGAAAAAGCAGGATACTGAACAAATACTTTTGCTCAGTATTCACAAAAGAGGAAGGGGGGAGGTACCTAATCCAATCAATAGAAGCACTCTGGATAGGGGGACTGATACCAGTCCATTCACAGAAGAAAGGGTTCTGAAATAACTCCTAAAACTGAAGGTGGACAAAGCAATGGGTCCTGATGAGATTCACCCCAGAATTCTAAAAGGACTAAGGGGAGAACTAGTGACACCACTGACTACCCTTATTAACAAATCATGGGAGAATGGTGTGGTACCTGAGGACTGGAGGAGGGCAGATGTGATTCCCCTTCACAAAAGTGGGAGCAAAGTAGAGCAGGAAACTACAGACCTGTTAGTTTAACCTCAGTGGTAGTGCAAATGATGGAATCAGTCCTGAAAGAAAAAATTGTTGAGTATCTAGAGGCCAGAGGGGCACAGGAACCAAGGCAGCATGGATTCACAGTGGGAAGGTCACATCAGATGAATCTAATAGATTTCTTTCACTGGGTGACCAAAGTAGTAGACCAGGGAGGGGCTGTGGACATGGCCTACTTAGACTTTAGCAAGGTATTTGACACAGTCCCACACAAAAGAATAATAAGCAAATTAGCCAGCCTGGGAGTGGGTACCAGGGTGGTAGTCTGGGTAAAAAATTGGCTGGACAACAGGAGACAGTGGGTAACAGTAAACTGAGTTCACTCTGAAGAAAGGGGAGTTACTAGTGGGGTATAGCAGGGTTCAGTACTGGGTCTGGTCTTTTTTAACGTCTTTATAAGCAACATTGCGGAAGGACTGGAAGGAAAAGTATGCCTCTTTGCAGATGACACAAAGATCTGCAACAGGGTTGATACACAAAGGGGGGGGTGGAAAGGATGAGAAGGGACTTGGCAAGGTTGGAGGAATGGTCAAAAGTAAGGCAGCTTAGAATCAATACATAGAAGTGCAAAGTAATGCACCTGGGAAACAAAAACCCAGGGGAAGAGTACACAATGGGGGGTACTAACAACAAAAAAAATGGAAAGGGAAATGGGGGCAGTCATATCAGATGACCAAAAGGTAAGCAAGCAATGTGAGAAAGCAGTAAGGAGGGCTGAGAGGATACTAGGATGTATAGGAAGAGGCATCACCAGTAGAAAACAGGAAGTTGTTATCCCTCTGTACAGACAGTTGGTGAGACCCCATCTGGAGTACTGTGTGCAGTTCTGGAGACCCCATCTCCTCAAGGACATAGACAGGATGGAGGCAGTCCAGAGGAGGGCAACTAAAATGGTGCAGGGTCTGCACCAGAAGCCATACGGAGAGAGACTAAAGGAGCTTAATATGTATACCCTTGAGGAAAGGAGGACGGGGACATGATAGAAACGTTCAAGTACCTCAAGGGAATCAACAAAGTCCAGGAGGGTAACATCTTTCAGAAAAAGAGATGTGCAAGAACAAGGGGGTACAATTTGAAGATAGATGGGGGGACAACTCAAGGGCAACGTGAGGAAGCATTTTTTCATGGAGAGGGTGGTGGATGCATGGAACGGCCTTGCTGAGGAGGTTGTGGGGTCAAAAACAGTGGGGGAATTCAAGAAATGCATGGGACAGACATAAGGCAATTCTGGTGGGGGGGTAGGAAGAAGTAGGCTGTTGGTTAACTAGGATCTGCAGCTTATCCAATAGGTAGGGAAATGGGTAGACTGGGTTGGCCAAGCGGTCCTTATCTGTCATCAAAGTCTATGTTTCTACCTGCTATAGATTCAAAAATACATACATCAATACTTCCTTTGAAAACTGAAAAAATACATCAATGCGTAATATATCATTGTACGCATTTATTACAACATAATATAGTGATATAAAAACTACATGAGGAACAGATAATGCATTTGCAATTATATAGTGCTTTCATACACAGTGTATCCCAAAGCGCTTAGGCAACCCTATTTCTGAATGCTGCAAACCAGGGATCCGCGAACCCCTGCATTCATTCACAGAAGGAGCACATGTCCCTTCTGTGCAGGATTCTCTGGCCGGTCATGCAGCAGTGTGTGCAGCCAGTCCAGGGGTGTGCCCGCACTCTGCAACATTCATGTAGGTGTGGAGTGTCAGGCAAGGGGGCACAGGATGTGGCAGCAGGGACTCTGCCATATCTTTAGTATGCCTCCTCAGTTTACACCTGCCAGCTGTGGCAAGACGAGGAGTCCCACAATTGTGCTGTCCCAGCCCTCTGGGCTGACTGGGAGGGCAGAGGGCAGCCATTCGGGCACTCACCCGTATTTCTAAAAACACGGACATCCTACACTGTCGCAGAATCTCCAGCTTCATGCAGAGCAAGGGAAGCACTATGGGGCCAGGTCAGGTATCCGACTGAATGCCCATCTGTGTCCTCCAATCCAACCCCCACACAGTAGTGCACCGAGTGGTAGGGCCACAGACAGGCACCATGTGGTGGTGTGCATTAGTGCATGCTGCACCCCACATGCCTGTATGCAGGTGAGGAGCTGCACTGGCTGGGTATGTACCACTCACGAGTACTTGACAGGCAGTCGTGCATATCCCCATTGAGAGAGACTGGTAGTGAAGTGATTTTAAATGTGTAGTGGCAGCCATTTGACTAATCAGCACCCATACACTGTCTTGCATATTTGCCTGAATTGGTTTTACGGGAGAGGAAATGTTGGCCACAACACGGGATAATCCTATACTCTTACAAAAGATGCTTTAAGTTCTGTTTACTTCCAGCTAGACATCCACCAGAACAGCACCAGAGATGGAAAGAGGGGATCTAGATTTAACATTTCATCCAAAGAACTGCACACCACAGTAGTACAGTGCCCCCTAGTACTACACTGGAGAGCCAGCTTTTGGAGTATGAGCCTATGTCCTGGTGTGGGACTCCCACAACCTTCTGGCCCAGAGGCGGATGTGGTATTAACAGAGCTTTCAGATCATTCTTCACATCCTTCAAGTTTGAAATTAATTCTGATATGTCTACTCTGACAGCCGCTATTTCTGGAAGTGCCTTCTTAAAATAATCGGTTCTGGTCAGTAACATTGTGGAACAAAATAAAGTGGACAAAAAGAAAGCAGCAAAAACAGTGTCACCATCAATATTGGCAGCACAAAATGTAGCGTGCCAAAACAGTGCAGGCCACATGACACACAGGTAGCAAACAACATCCACCACATGGAGACACTGCACTAGAACCCCAGTGGCCAGGAACACAAGCCAACATGCCATCTCCCCTGTCCTGTGTGTTGCTGGGGACATGCTGGCTTGTGTTCCTGGCCCCTTGCATTATACACAGCCATCCACATGGTGACCATGGTCCACCTGTCCTCCAGTGGTTACCCCGGTGCGCTGTCTCCATCACTCAGCATTCTGGTGGGTGCCTGTGCCTTTAGATTACCATGGTAGGTGTTCAGTGGCCTGCTTCCCCTAGTGGTGGTTGCACCCTGCCCTGTTCCAGCTCCCTGCACCACTGCACTGTTCCTGTGCACTGGTGACTACTGCTGCTGTGTATTTCAGTGCATGCGGTGGATGTTGTTTGCTACCTGCGTGTCATGTGGCCTGCATTGTTCTGGCACGCTACATTTTGTGCTGCCAATATTGATGGTGACACTGTATTTGCCGCTTTATTTTTGTCCACTTTATTTTGTTCTCCAATGTTACTGACCGGAACCAAACAATCATTGTGAGTTATACCTGAGGCACTTTCTGATTCAGCCGCTTCTCTATCCGGCAAACATTTCTTTAGTGCGCTTTTTTTGTCTGAGCAGTTACTGGTGCATGGCTTTATATTTGGTAAGCAAATTAGACTGAATTATTACAAAGTTCTTTGAAAAAAACAATGAATTATGTTTAGGTGAGAATCTACTGTTATCTTCAGGATAGTTCAGTTTCTCTTATATTAACTGGCACTAACTATCTATTAATGGGCTGGCAGTATGGCCTACAGGATAGAGTAACAAGCTATGAATGAGTTTGGTACATCCTGCAAACCTGTGTTTGATTCCCACAACCTCCACTTGTATGCTGTGTGACTCTGAGCAAGTCACTTAACCTCCCCAGTGCTCCTGTATCACCCCTGAAAACAGGCTTTGGGCCCAGTGGGCCTTACCCAGTTTAAAAAAAGAAAACTGATAGTAAGCTGTATTCTGTCAGTGCTGGCCCATTGTTGATGTGAGATCAAACCATGGGCTGCTGTCAGAATTTAGTCAACCAAGAACAACAATGGCTTTTCAATCCATAGATAGCCTCTAGACTATTTTATTTATTTATTTAGGTTCTTAATTTCAGTGATCAAGTTGTGGAAATAATAAAAATTAGACCTTCAAAGTATCTTGGGGAAAGGGGTCAGCAGAGCTCACAGAAGTGCAACCATCCTGCCCGATGCCACCATTCAAATTCTGGGTTGGCATCGGTAGCAGCAGGATATTCACCGATGAACTGGATAGGTAAGTGAGGGGTGTAGAGGGTGCAGTGGTTGTTGGTACTGAGGGGGTGGCAGGGGGTCGATTGGCCCAGGGAGAGAGTGAAATACATTGATGGACCATTTTCTTTGTCAGGTTTTAAAAACCATAGAGGATGATGAAGGACTTTTTTTTTATTGCAGGGACTGACACTTGGGATTGGGCACCCCAGTGTCAGTGTGTTGGTTGGCAGCAACTAGACGTCACCCCAGTGTTGAACCCTGTTGGGGAGGTTAGCTGGCACTGGGGGTGGGCACACTGATGTTGGACTGCGATGAGGGTTTAAAGCTGGGTTGAGTGGCAGGGAAGATACCAGCAGTGGGGTTAAGCACCCGCCACTGGTTATACTGTAGAAGCTGGGGCAGGTGGGAGGGGTGATACCAGCAGTGGGGATGAGCACAAGCCGCTGGTCATATTTTCAAAGCAGAGTTGGGCAGCAAGGGAGATAACAGTTACATGGTGGAGTACCCATTGCCAGTCATATTTTCAAAGCTGTGTTTAGCTGGAGGGGGATTACTGGCCAAGGGGTTGAGTGCCTGCTACCAGTTCTATTTGAAATCCGGGTCAGGCAGGAGAAGGATACTTACTGCAAAGATGGGTCAGGCAAGAGGGGTACACTGGCTGATCATGGTCATATGAAAGGATACAGCCACACTGTGATAAGTGCAGCCGCATCCTTTCATACGTGAGATGTTTCCACCCATCAACCAACAAAGCAACGTCAGCAGGAGCCTTGTCAGTTTGGGTGTTCACTCACACACCTCCTGCAGGCTCAGCTGCATTGGCTGCTACAGCACACACCTCGCCATCCCCTACGCTGCCCAAGCAGCCCCAAGATGTTTGCTTTGCACTTTTGTAGCCCCTTCCCCTTCTCCTTCCTCTGTAAACACTGATCAAAAGTATTTATTCAGGATGTCTGCCTTTTCCTGGTCCCTCTCTGCATAGTTCCCCCCATTCCTTTCTAACATTACAATCCCACCCCTTGTCATCCTCCTTCCACTTACATACCTAAAAAATTTGCATTACATTTGGTTATTACTTTGACGTTTGAAAAATAAAGTCTGATTGATACTACATTGCAGAATTGAGTAACTACATTGTCCACCCTGATCTTCTAGTCAAGAAGACGGGGTTTATTAAACAATTGCTCAGGCATCTCTTTCCACATTTCCAGCTGCTCCTCAGAGGAAGAAAATGTTACTGTGGATGGTACACCTGAAATTTAAGCACTGATCCATTTTACTGTACCCCACCCTTAGCCATACCTTCCCATCAGACTGAGCAATGCGACCTCCTTGACAACAAGAGCAATTCTGTCAGCAGAGCTTAGCACACATGTGTGATCTTCCCTGGAGAATACGCCATCACAGAAATGAGAGGATTTCTTTGTTACTCCTTCTCTATTTGTTGGACTGAACCCATGAGGCACCACCTCCATACTTCCTAAATCAGATTTAAATCTTCTGAACCTCTGACATGCTTCTTTAACTTCAGCTAATTTGGGATAATCCCAAAGAGTGTAAGTCTGGTCTCCCTCTCAAAATAGCTACAAAATGCACTTACTTCAATATCTCGAGATATTTTCCCTCTTGCGCTTGCTTGTAATCTCATATATATCTTGGCTGTAACAGGGCAGTCACTGCAGTAGTGGGACAAGTGCTCCAGAACACATCACTGGCCAACCAGCAGAGTCAATTCTGTACCTTATTCCTCTGTGAGTCTCAGTTCTCTGCTCCTTTACAGACAAGATCTTAAACCGTCTGCCTCATTTCTGGCCCCTCTCTGGAAACTGAACCCGGCAGGGCACCTGCACCACACCCCAGAACTGGAGCACTTCCACAGTCTGGGTCACGCAGGTACCACTGGTGGGCATATCCCAGTCCTATATATGTATGTATGTATGTATCTATATATCTATGTATGTATGTCTTTGATAACCGGGTAGGTGCACTGATCCAAAGGACCATTTTCAGTCACAACCCGGGCCACAGAGTGGCAACAATACAATACATTTGTACAAGTCACAAGAAAATGAAAGCGCTAGACAGTAAATAATTGGATTATACAATGACTACAGTAAAAGAAGCAAAGAAAGAAACAGTCGATAACTTGAGTGTACAATGACAACCATAGTTGGCTAAGAACAGATGTGATTACAATAAATGATCCCTGTACAATTGGAGTCAAAAGTTATATTACACAATCAGTTTCCATATACACATCAGTACTAGCTGCCAAAAACTGTACATCAGGTGCCAGCAGTGACAAACTGTGCAGGCTCAGACAATCAAGTTTATGGTTTACTAGAGGATCAGAGGCAGGTGTGAAGGAATATAATAGGGTGGGGGGGGGTTCAGGGCAAAGAAGACAGAGGTGCGAAAAGGAAGGAGGTGTGAAAAGGGGAACAAGGTAGAGGCAAGTAATAATGCCTGTACGTTATGTGGCATGGGCAGTGCGGTAGGCCCTAGTCCTGTAGCGGGGTACAGTGACAAGTGGCAGCTGTCAGAAGCCAGGCTTTTAGATTCTGTTTGAAAGACTGGTGGGAGGGGGATGAGCAGATGAACGATGGAAGTTTGTTCCACAGGGAGGGTGCGGAGATGGAGAAGGCTCGAGTTCCCATAGCAGTGGCGACACAGGGACTTCTAGTGAAGGTACAGAGAACACCTTAAGAGTCCTTGGAAGTACTCTACATGCTAGGAGGGATGAGTAGGGGGACAAGTGTTGTTTTCTGAGTGAATTGTCCACTAGGCAGCCCACTGCATAATGAAAACGCCCTTGTAGGGGGAGCCACCCTAGGGACTGGTAGAGTGTGCAGTGATGGGTATGGTGAGGAGCTTGTAGGGCAAAATGACAGATGGAGTTGTATGTTAAGTTTAGTCATGCATGTAGGGTAAAGGACATGATGGAGTAGACGGGGAGCAATAGTCAAGGAGGGGTAGCAGGTTACCATGTGCAATGGCAAGGCGTGTGTCTGCAGATAGTACATGCTTAAATCAGGATGCAGCGTCTAGCTTCTGGTGTATCCTCTGCATGGTGGTGTTGATATGCTCAGAGAAGGAGAGTCAGGGGTCAAGGGTAACACCAAGGTACTTGAAAGATGGGCCATTTTTTTGGGGGGGGCCTGCAGGAGTAAGTACGAGGGGGGAGGAGTTTGTTTTGGTGGCTTTGGCGAGGAACTGTCTTGAGTGAAAGAGCGTAGCTTTGATCTTTTTTCATTGACTAGGAGCTTGTTTGAGAGGAACCATTGTTGGGCAGAGCCATAGTTTTGTGTGAGGGTGGAGGAGATGGAGTTAATAGATTTGTCGCTATGGTAGAGGACTAGATCATCCACGTAGAGGAGGGCCTTACAATTGAGGCTATCACTGGGGAGTGTGTTAATGAACATGGAAAAAAGTAGAGGGCCAAGTATGGAACCCTGGGTGACACCAGTGTGTACAGGCATGGCAATGAAGGATGCTTTACCTATGATGATGGACTGGGACCTGTTTGAGAGATAGCTGTGGAACCAAGTAGCAGTTTCAGCAGAGCAGCCAAAAAGAAGCAGGGTGGCATGGAGAAGGTTGTGATCGACAAGGTCAAAGGCCTTTGATAGATCTATGAAGACAGCACCTGTGGCTTTGCCCTGGTCCATGTTTCTTAAAAAATTATCGGAAAAAAAGGGCCAAGTCAGAAGAGGTACTATGGTGCTTGCAGAAGCCATGTTGGAGGGGACATAGGAGGTTATGTTTTCCAAGGTATTCGGATAGCTGGTGATGTACAATTTTTTCTAGCAGTTTACATAGGTGCGGAGGAGGGAGATGGGCCTGTAATTGTCAGGGGAGCATGGATCACCAACTTTGAAGATAGGCACTACATTTGCATGTTTCCAGGAGTTGTGCACAGAGGATGAGAAACTGCTCTTAACTCCTCTCCTCACTGGCAGTTTCCTGAGTCAGAATCAGAGCTCTGTTGCTCTCCCTCTCTCTCTTTGCTATTTATGCTGTCTTAGCCCTGCCTCTATTTCATTCTGCTCCCTTTACAGCTTCCGTACCCCCAGCTCATGTTACAGGGGCATTTTCTCACTGCTTTACTCATAATCCTTTGGGTCCCAGAAACTTTTATTAACCCCTGGCCCCCAACTTGTATGAGGATCACAACGGCGTACTTGACTGAAGTTACCATATACTTGATGAATGAGGCGTTTATTTTAATACTAGTTTTCATGAAGCTTAAGTGCAAAAGTCACATTGTTAGCACTCTAGCCATTTTATAGGATCTCTAGGAAAGAAACTCATCCTGGAAAAAACTGTGATAGTGTGAACAGTCTATTAACCAAGACTATGTCATTCAGTCCCTGCAGACTCCCTGCTTATTTTTACTGCTGTGTGCACAGCCTACTGCTGTTTTGGCATGTCTTGCCTTAAAACGACTGATCGTGGCACCTTCCATTGGACTTTTGGAAGCATCCTTCCAAAAGTCCAACAGAGCTTGAAACACTCTGCCACGATAGGCCGCTACGGAGTAACAGCCACACTATTTCGGCTGTTACTTCTGCATTCTAGGGCAAGAACTGCACATGTACGATTGGCACACATGCGCAGTTCCGCTGGTACCATCATCTTGTGAATGGCACAATGCCATTACCACAACTACACATGCACCAGTGCTGTGCATGTGCAGTTGTGTCACAGCCACCATCTTTTGGATGGCACTCCTCCCGCACCCTCCCACGGCTCCTGTCCTCCCCACTCCCTCCGAGCACCGGCAGCAAATAAAACCCTCCCACTCCCACCCACTGCTGCTGTCCTCCCTGCTCCCTCCATTCTCTGCCCCTGCACCAATATCGGGATGCCCAATCCCTGTGTTTGCATCATGTACCCACCAACTCATGTGGCACACTGGGAGCCCACCCCAGTGTGCCCAAATGTATATTTTTTTTTCCTTTTTTTCCCATGCCGACAAGGGGGTGCCCAATCCCCGTGTCAGCATCATGTACCCCCCAAAACTCATGTGGCACAATGGGAAACCACCCCAGTGTGCCCAAATTTATGATTTATTTCTTTTTTTTTCCTGTAAATAAAGAAAACCATCTCCCAGTGTCTTTTTTTATATATATATATACCTGTAAAAAAGAAAACAGTCCCTCGTCATCACCCCAGTCCCCCCTTCCCCATCCCCACCTTCCCACTGAGCACCCACCACCCCACCTCCCCCTTACCCCATACTTACCTCCGAAGGTTGGTGCTGTCATCTTCTCTGGACGGGAACACATCTACACTCGTCAATGCCGAACCGCAAACAGAAGAATCAAAGGTAAGCGTGGTATAATGGCAGTCAGTGGGGTTTTCAGCTTATGTTAATGTATCAGCCAGTTTTAGGAATTTTGGCACCACATTTTCAACCTGGGGTTCTTGGGACCCCTCCTCGTGAATACTGTCACTGTCATTTATTTCATTACTCGATCCCGAAAGGTGATTTTGCGGTTGCTGCGTGGAATCACCTTTCAGGACCAATTAACAAAACAACAGTGCCACTGTTCATGAGGTGGGATCCCAAAAAGCCCATGTTGCAAATTTGGTGAAAAAATTCCAAAAAATAACTGTTACGCGTGTGAGTGTGTGTGTTGCACAGTTTCTACACACGCTCCTACCTTTGCCAATTTTTATATTTTCACTCCAGATGTTCAACATTGTCATTTGTGCACACCTCCTTATTAGCAGTATAGCTGTCATCATTTTTTACATCCTGCCCAAAATGTGTTTTTACACCTGTGGTACAGAATGGCATAGCCGCTCTGTGAAAATCACCTTTCTGGACAAGTGAATGAAATGACAGTGGCACTCCTCATGAGGTGGTATCCCAAAAAGGCCATGTTGAAAATTTGGTGAAACAACTCCAAAAAATGGCCGAGTTACACCCAGGCTTTCAAACTTTTCTACGCACACGTGTAACTTTGGTCATTTGGTAGCTCGCCACAGCTGTATCAGCTCTGACTAGAACTTGTTTAGTGTGCAATGACAGTGGACTAATGGCCCATGATATGAACCTCAGATTAGCAAAATCTATTTTGCACTCCTCTATCTCCTGGGTCTCGCCAAAGGCTCCTATAATTGACAATAGTCCTTTCAAGCAGTGTTTTTGTCCCAAACTATCCTATCAAAGTTGTACCTGTAAAAATGAAAAAAAAAAAGACTTTTCACAATACTGTGAATGGAAGTCACTTCTACAGTATCTCAGTATTCCCTTCTTTTGGAGAATTCCTCTGCATGGAGTGACTCTCTTACCCCTTCACATTAAAATCTGGAAATGCACAGCACTGCTGTGAGTGCACATTCTCACCTGGTCAGCATTACTGGCATCTTAACTCAGAACAGCTGAATAAAGTAAGAAAGAATAGCCCATTAGTACACCGAGGCAGCAGTTCTTTCTTCTCACTTTTTGGGCTACCTTATGTCTCATCAAGGTTGCTTGAGTGGTAAAAGTGAGATGAATAAATAGGCACTGTGCGTGCGTTGCCATGAGAACCCCAGTCTTGCCTTCTTGACATCACCACGCATGTCACGGTTTAACTGTAGTACTTCTCAGTGTTCCCAAGGCAACAGGATGCATTGTTTAGCTTGAAGAACTCTTCTGTCAAGCAAACATGCGTGATTAGTAACCTTTCTTCCTGGTAAGAGAGCAGAGATATGAAAGCCCTTATCTGTTTTACGCAGCCATCGTCATTGCCAATTACAGCCCCAGCACAACTCATTATAGCATACCTGATGTTTTGAAAACTAAATTTAATCAAAGTACCAAAGGTGTGGAGAGGCACCAAACTCAGTGTTTTAAACTATCAGATGATGGCATGTATGGCCAGGGAGGTTCTATTTTTCTGAGCCATATACCAGAGCTGGTTAGCCATACAGCACTGCCCCCACCCCACCCCAACAGCATACTGCCAGGCCCATCACCATAAGACTGTCAACCTACCAGAGCATTGCCCTCACTTCCACCATAGCACTTCCTCTCTAAGAGGGTTTGAAAGCAGTACTTTAGTACAAATGTGTATTAATGAATGTTAGTTCCCATACACCTGGGAAGAAGGCAAAAAGGAGTTGTGCTATCCACACATTATTATTTTCAGTTCCTTTTTTTTAACTGCAGTTAGTTTATACCACTCCAAGATGGCCCTATCATCAGGGATCAACCCCCCTCCAACCCCATCACCCCAGTCTCTTATGGACTTACCATCACTCAGTCATCTTCCTCACAGTCTCTCCCCCCACCCATAGCAGAGGGCAGCACAAGGCTGCAAAACAGCTCCTCCAGCGGGAAGCATATCATGAGCTGGGTGCTGGGTCTATGAGGGGTCAGATCCATCTTGCTGGCAATTCTTGCTTTTCTCCTCAATTTTGTTGCTACCGCCTGGTTGGACAGCATGCAATATCGCCTAGGTGCTTCCCACGTATGATCTGCCACATAGGACGTTGGCAACCACCACTCCTCGCACCCTCAGTTGCCATCCCTGGTGCCTGACCCCTTCCTCCAGCAACTGCTAGGGGCCAGGGTTACATCAGGTGCAGCATCCCTCTCTCCCCAGAGAACAAGAAGAGCAGTCCTATGGACACTCAATCCTTCTCCCCCCACCCACCCCTCCAATGACTCAAGTTCGCTCCCGAACTCTGGTCATCGGTACCAGAAAAGGTAACTGTACCGCTGTACTGGCGGGCCCACTGCTATTTTCATTTAAAGTTGTGCAACTAAACATCTGTGCTGAGGAAAGAGAACTGCATACCTTCGTTTTACTAATTAGACCTATTTGCTGGAAAATAATGTGAAGGCAGTAATGTAATGTAATGTAATGTACCCAGGTGAACAGGAATCAGCATTCATGTTTATGCTTTTGTATTGCACAGCTTTTATTTGACCCTGGTGGGGACGAAGAACTGCGGTAAGGTAAGGTGAAGAAGTGTCGTAGAGAAAGCAGCATACTGCTGGGGGTGACAGTGCTGTATAACTGACCATCTAATTATTTGATGCTATGTGAGCTAACCTTGTCCTAGATCTACCACCATAGCAACCGGTGAAAAGACAGCAAAGTACAGATATTGAACTTCAAACAGTCATAAATCAGATCTTTACATGACAGCTGATATAATTCTCTGTGAACTGAGCCACATTATACAGATTACATAGAGAATGAAAAAACAAATCTATTATTCTAAGAGTTTATATGTTATCAGCATGTTATCTGCACAAATTATATGGCATACTGTTTGAATAACACTTTATTATGTGGCTTTAATTTCCACTGGTGGGATGCCTGTCTGTAAGTTTCCATACATCACAATCACACAAATGGGAAGATGCATCTTGTCATGACAGACTGTAAACTACTCAACGGAGATTGATGCCTTCAGTATTAGCATATGTTTGGGGTGGTATAAAACGTTTTGACTATCGTATCGTTTTATTTTAGACATATTAGATAATTCCATATTCCTTAAAGGCAAATAGTACAACCCATACTTGCACAAACCAGGACATAATTCATTACTCATAGAGGAAATTAGAATATTTCTATCTTGCCATTGTAAAACCTGTTGTCTGGTATGACAGGAACCTTTTTTTGTGTGCATGAAAGACTAATAGGTATCATAGGAGCTCACTGTGTGATGCCCTGAATGTCAGGGCACGAGTGATACCTACCTGTTAAAGAGGGAACATTTTGAACTAACATCCTAATCACTTATTAGAGACAACTGCAGGAGACAGATGGATATAAACCTCATCACAAGGGACATTGCAGTTCCCGCTGGTTGTTGCAGCCATCAGCAGTTGTATTAGGCTTACACATAAATCAACAGCATGCATTCAAAATTATAAAGAGAAAATCACAGACATGCCTTGCTGCTGCTCCACTCTTGGCTTTGTCTGTCCCTGGAACCCCACTGTCACACCTTGAACAGAGCCGTGGGGGCTAAATTTGGTATAACATCAACTGGATGTAGTTAGATTAAAGGATCACACCTCATTATCCTTAAAATAGTGTCCCCATTTTCCAACACTATATTTAAAGGTTTAGCAGTTTGATCATTTGTTTTCCTCAAATCCTAGATTTATTTGGTAAAATATTTTCTCTTTTTGGTTTAAAAAGGCCAGTTACACCACTTTAGATTTTGACAACTCTCCTAAAAACAACGTAAGTGCACAAAAACTCCTACAGCTTATTTTAACATTCATTTATTTATTTATTGAATTTTGTTGACCCGGTAAGCCCACTGGGCCTAGAAGTCCCTTTTTCAAGGGCGACCTGGTGGGGGAGGGGGGATACAGATGGTAAGCAACTGAAATTGAACCAGATTAAGCTGTTGGCGGTATTTTTTTAGTGAATGAGGGAAATTTGGCCAGGACACCGGGGAAATTCCCCTACTCTTTTCGATAAGTGCCATGGGATCTTTAGCATCCACCTGAATGACCACCAATCCAGGCAGATGGGACCTCAGTTTAACATCTCATCCGAAAGACAGTATTGAGTCTGCATTGTTACTTTATTGCCCCAAAAAGATTTGTACTGAATTTTTATCAAGTAAATGTGAACATTCTATGAAATTTGTGCAGTCTGAAGCATGCAATAATTCTACATACAAAAATTTAGCGGAATTCTGAAAGGCATTGTAAAATGTAATCATATTATAGTGTATGGTGGAATGCGACTGTGTATGGAAATCCACACACCACAAAAAGTCATTCTGCTGCAATAGTGATGTCCTCACTAACGCAGAATGACTTTTCGGTCTGCGTTAGTGAGGACGTCATAATACAAGGGATTCCAGCAGGCATTGTGGTTCATCCCTTGAGCTGCTGTGTGAGAGCAATGTGCATGTGCTGGGCAGTGGCAGTTAATCAAGGGCAGTCAGCAGAGCTGATATGAAATGGGGAAAAGTTACATTTTTTTCATTTTACAGTTACCATACACTACTCGGCTATTCTTCCACCTTGTGGATACAATGCTGACTTAGGGATCTCTCGAGCTTCACTTTTGAGGTCATCAGTCGGCATTGTATCCATTCGGTAGAAGAACAGCCTTGTAGTGTATGGTTGGTTACCCATGCACTATCCTATATTTTGCCAGCAGAATGGTTATACATATTTCTACTACTGTTTTTTTTTCCAGAAAATCATCACAGTTCCTCGATTTAAGACCATAAAATAAAACAAAAATGAAATCATATACTCTACAAATATTTACACTTTTTTGGAACCAAAGCATCACAGATTCCTTTATAGACATCTTCACTAGCGTATGATCTTTCACTACAGAAACTAAATATAAATGTATTATATAGAAACATAGAAGATGAAGGCAGAGAAGGACCATGTGGCCCACCTTGTCTGCTCATTTTACTTATCCTTTTACAAAAACCACTGACCCTAGTTGATCCGTGGCTTACCTTTTCTTCCCTATTGCCAGGGCACCCTTATGTCTTCCCACGCACACTTGATATCCTTAACCATTTTTGCCCCCACCACCTCCTCTGGGAGGCTGCTCCAACCATTCACCACCCTTTCTGTGAAATAGCACCTTCTCATGTTGCCCCTGACCCCCCCCCGTGGCCTCATCTCATGCCCCATGCCCTCATACATCTTCTTTTCTGAAAGATGCTACCCTCTCGCAGTAAATAATTATTTTTGTGTTGCATGCTAGTGGAAATTGTTTAACTAGGAAAGGCACACTAAGCCAGAGCTTGTTTCCAGGTGTCACCTGGGAGCACATGGAAATTAAGTGACTTGCTCAGGCTCACACAGTATTCAACTGGGGGCTGGTAGGATTCAAACCCAGGTCTCCAGGTTTGCAGCTCAGTGCCCTTAACCACTATGTTATACTGCCTCCAGAACATTAGGGACTACTAGCAGAGGTTATTATTATTACCAGCTCTGGTCAGAGCCAAAACGGCTGCTAATGTATTACCCTGATAAGTGATATAGAATTAAAGTGTGGTCAGGGTTTTAATTTAATTTGCTATACTATTGTGTATTAAAATTCCAGATTTAAATCGTAATAATAGAGGGAAAAAAAAAGAAAACCTTTATGGCAAGATTATATAGAAGCAGGTGCTGTTGGCTGTGGACATACAGTATATCCCCGATATAGCCACACGTGTGCACAGAGAGAGACACACACAGCCACATGTGTGTGTGCACACACAAACAGAGAAAGGGTGTACAGTATTTCAGAGCCAACAGCACCTGCTCATGCGGTGTATTCTTCCCAGGACAGAGGTGGTGAGATGCAATATGTCCTTTTCAGTGGGGTTCTGCTGTCACACATTTTTACATTGTCTACAGCATTTAAGATGCTATTGTATCTCTTTTTCAGTGTGGTCCTTCCTGCTTTTAGCCATTTTTACAATGTATTTGCCCGTGGGAGGCCAGGAGAGATGCACTATGTCATTCTCAGTGCAGTTTTACTTTTTAACCAGTTGTTACAATGTACTTCTCTACAATAGCCTAGAGGAAATTACAGTATCTTGTTTTCAGATGGGTCCTGTGCTTACCCATTTTTTCAACTTATTTTTTCAGGACAGTTCAACTGAGATGCACTATCTCATTTTGAATGGGATCCTTCTTTTACACATTTTTGCATATATTTATTCACGACAAGCAAGCTGAGATGCAATATCTCGTTTTCAATAGGGTCCTGTTTTTACATGGTTTTGTAATATATTTACCCAGGATTTATTTATTTAAGAGATTGACCAGGAAAGGCATACTGAGCAGAGTGCCACTCGATTCCAGATGCGCCCTGGGGGGAAGGGAATTACAAGGGAAACGTAGTGCAAAGAGAAACATACAATGGGCTAGCTGACAGGCAATATCTCACTGGGGTCCTGCCTTCACATTTTACGCTGTATTTATGCAGGACAGCATGGCGGAGATGTTCCATTTAGTTTTCAGTGGTGTCCAGATTTTACCCAATTTTGCCATGTATTTAGCCAGGATAGCCCAGCTGAGATGTAATACCTTGTTTTCAGCAGGGTCCTTTATTTACACATTTTACAATGTATTTACCCAGTATATGGCTGCTGAGAAGCAGTATCATTTTGCTATGTATTTAGCCAGGATAGTACAGCTGACAGGCAAGCTCTCTTTTTCAGTAGAGTTTTGTTTTCACCCATTTTTACACTGTTTTTAGCCAGACTAGCCCAGTTGAGATGTAATATCCTGTTTTCAGTAGGGTGCTGCTTTTAACCGAGGGGCAGAAGTAGCAGCTATGCGCCATCCTGCCCAGCCACAAACCCTAATTTGGGGCCCAGTCAGGCCTCTTTACTCCAGCCCCAGCCCTAGAAGCCCCCTCAGTGGGTTGCAGCATCACTTTTACAGGCCGACGATTACATGAAAAATTACAACCTGCCATGACCCACACCCTGTGCAGGCAGGGATCCCGTTTTTTTATTTAGTCATAACATTTTTGTTTTTTAATAGTTTTTTTATATTTTTTTCTGTCAAGGACTTTTTTAGCCCCACTCTGACAAACCCTATCGGTGTCAATTTTCAAATCCCCCCCAAATGGGTGTTTATGGTGAACACTAGTGTGTGTCGCAAATACCCATTTTGGGGGGAAGTGAAAGTTGACATCCATAGTGTTCATCAGAGTGAGGCTTAATAAGACCTAGACAGAAAAACATTTTGAAAAAGTATTAAAAAGGAAAAACGTTAAGGCTTAAAGGGGAACAGCCATCACAAAGGGCCCCACACTCAAATGTGGGCGTGACCCCAATGTGCACTTTGTGTGCAAAAACATTTTGGGTTACTTTCTGTTTACTGTAGTATAGTAGAGTGTGTCACCCTAATTTTGTTTACTTGTATGTTGACATCTTCTGTTACAACAACTCCCAGAATCCCCTGCAATTGACACTGGAGCAGTAGGCAGTAGTAGGAGAGTCACTAGCCTGCAGTGCATGTTAGAGTTTATATCAGCGCTGATCTTTTGTTTGCTGGTCATGCTGTCCTCCCCAGGCTACGTACAGTCACAGAGGACTGTACTTAGCTCCTGCAGAAAAGCAGACCTGGAAAACATCTGATTGAAGATTATAAAAGCCCTAACATGCAAGGTAGGCTATCGAATCTCCTACTGCTACCTACTGCTCTGATGTCAGCTACAGGGGATTCTGGGATTTGTAGTAAGAGAAGATACCAGCCAACAAGTAAGCACAATTAGTCTTATATACTATACTGTACTGTACTACACTACACTATACAGTACTATACTGTACTACACACTATACTATACTGTACACTATATTATACTATACTGTACTTTACACTATACTATACTGTACTGTACTACATATACTATACTGTACTATACTTATACTATACTATACTGTACTGTACTACACACTATACTATACTGTACTGTACTATACACTATACTGTACTATATACTATACAATTACATATATATATTGTACTATACACTATACTATACTGTACTACACTACACTATACAATACTACATTATACACTATACTATACTGTACTCTATACTGTACAGTACTGTACTACACTACTATTCAGTAATATACAATATACTATACTGTACTATATTCTATACTCCAGTACTGTACTGTACTACACTATACTATACAGTACTATACTGTACTATTTACTATACTATTTTGTATTATACACTATATTATACACTATACTATACTGTACTATATACTGTACAGTACTGTACTACACTATACTATTCAGTACTATTCAGTACTATACTGTACTATACACTATACTATACTGTACTATATACTATACTATACTATACTCTACTATACTATACTATACTATATTGTACTATACACTATACTACACTGCACTATACTATACACTATATTATACTACACTATATTATACTATACTACACTACGCTGCACCACACTGTAGTACACAGAAAGTAAAATAAAATGTTTTAGCACACAACGTGCACATTGGGACCAGCCCCACAGTTGAGTGTGGGGCTGTTTGTGATGACTGTTCCCCTTTAAAGACTCTCCCTCATGAAACTAATGGGCACACACTTCCCATTCATTTCAGTGGGATATATTTCTGAAAGTTACAACTCTTTTGTTCTTTTAATATTTTAACCACTTTTTTTCTGTAGGGGTATTTTTAGACCTACTATGATGAACACTATGGGTGTCAACATTCAAATCCTCCCCGCCCCCCCGCAATAGGTGTTTGTGGCACGCCCAGCATACTCCAGAAACACGCATTGTGGGAGGTTTTGAAAGTAGATACCCATAGAGTCTGTCAGGGTGGAGCTAAAAAAGACCTCGATAGAAAAAGGTAGGTAAAAATATATTTAAAAAAAAAGTTATCGACTAAAGAAAAAAAAACTGAAATGAATGGGCCTTATTCATTTCAATGTGGTTGGCCGACAGAGAAGCAGTGCTTTGAGGGACACTGAGGATTCAGCATTGAGGGACAAGAGGAGTTGCTACAAGGGACAGAGGTGGGTGGAGGTGGGCAGTAGGGTGCACATGGAGGGAAGGTTTTTTTTTGTTTAAGAGTTTGGGGGATGGGGATACTGAGATGAACTTTCTGGGGGGTCAGTAATGTGTACATGTGATGGGACTGGGCACTCCGACTGCCTTACTTGGTGGTGAATATACGTATTCATTTATTATTTAGACCACGAAGGCTTGTTGAAAGAAAAAATATTGAAATCTTCCTTTAGATAGCTCTAAAGAGGGTGCCTCCCATAGGTACCCCAGCAAAGAATTCCACAGGATCGGGGCGACCACTTCAAAAGTCTGATCCTGGAAGACTTTAACCTTGCTCTGGGGACCTCCAGGAGGGCCTCTTCTGCTGATTGGAGAGAGCAACCTGGGATGTAGGGATGCAGAAGCGCCCTCAGGTAACCTGGATCCAACTCATGTACGGCCTTTTAGGTCAGCAGACCGATTTTAAAGGAGATGCGATAGTGCACCAGCAGCCAATGCACTTCACACAACACTGGCATAATATGACAGAACCTCAAAAGGCCCATCAATAGCCAGGCTGCAGCATTCTGCAACAGCTGCAGGCACCAAATCGCACCCCCTCTGACCCCAAGGTAGAGTGCACTGCAGTAGTCGAGCCTCGAGGTAACAAACGCGTGTACTAGTGTGGCCAGATCATCAGGGAGATAAAGGATTTAATTCAGGCAATATTTTCCATATGGTAAAAGCCATTCTGGACAGCAGACGACACCTGAACATCAAGTGTAAGCTCACTATCCTGAAAGATGCCCGAATTCCTCACCTTGGTAGAGGACCCTAGTTTGGTCGAGCAAATAAAAAGCACCTAAATCCTCTCCAGGGGCCTCCACTCCCCCCTTTCGACCTGGCCCAACCACCAATATGTCAGTCTTCTCCGGGTTGAGTCCCAACCAATTCAATGACGTCCACACCCGGATCTCAGACAAGCACTTATTCAGCAGGTCGACCACATCTGATCTTCCTAGTGTGAAAGATAGGTAGAGCTAGATATCATCAGCATAGCAATGAAATCCCAGCCCATACCATCTTATCACCTCACTCAGGGACAGCATATACACTGCAAACAACATGGGGGAGAGGACAGAACTGTGGGGCACTCCACAGGACAGGGCCATTGGGCTTGAGGAATAATTCCCCTAAACCGCCCTCTGGGACCTGTTGAGAGGAGAGGTGATAGTTTGGAGAGCTTTTGTGAGGTGGCAGAGGTCAGAATTAACCTTAAGTTGGTTGTCTTGAAACCAGAGCAGAACCCATGTGAGGTCACTCTGCAGTCATGCCTCAGCTACAGTTGTGGATGGACCTGAGGTGTAGAGGATGTTGTCATCAGTGTAGAGGTGGATCAGGGGTGAGACACACACAGAAGGGAGGTTGTTTAGGAAAATAGAGAAGAGGACAGGGCCAAGGATAGTGCCTTGAGGAATGCCAGTTTGGATGAGGGGGAAGAGGACATCCTTGGCTAGGACTCACTGAGTATGTTCAGAGAGGTAGAACCTGAACCAGTCAACTGCAAGGGCAGTGAGGCAGTTGAGCCAAGCTTGGAGAGTAGGAGGGGATGGGAGATGGAGTCAAAGGCCTTTGGGAGGTCGATGATAATGGCTGTAGTGAGGAGCCCGTGCTCAATGCCTGTCTCAGGATGGCATCAGTGACTCGAAGCAGGGAAGACACTGTAGAGTGGGGTTTTTTTTGGAATCTGGACTGAAAGGGAGAGAAGAAGTTTGAGGAGGATAGGAAGTAATAATGTAATCCATGAGTAGTATGACTCGCAAACCCTTCAATAGATCCAAGTAGAAGATGAGACTCCCAGGATGTAGGTCAGTAATGACACAGATTGCTAGGAAGCTTTCTCATGGCATGCGGTAGATTTGAATAATGGGACCCAACATGGTCCACCATGCGGTCCAGAAAATGAACATGATTAGGAATGGTGAGACCCCATGTGGTCTGCCACCACCATACCATTTAGCAATGTTAGATAGGGATGGTGACACCCCACATGGTCCACCGTCATGAATCTATAGAACTAGATGTGATAGGGATGGTGGAACCCCATGTGGTTCACCATCGCTGTACCATTAGTAGTGAGGGATAGGGATGGTGGGACCCCATGTGGTCCACCATCGTGAATCCAGGTGTGATAGGGATGGTGGGACCCCACATGGTTCACCATTGCCATACCACTAAGTAGAGAGTAATAGGGATGGTGGGACACCACATGGTCCTCCATCACCACAGAGGCAGGTTTGTATGGAATGGTGGGACCCCAAGTGGTCCGCCATTGCTGTAAAGCAAATGAAAGGGGCAGACTTCCAGCAAGGCTAAAGTCGAGTATGCGGATGAAGCATGGATGTTGATAGGATGGTTAAGTCACAAGTGACGGAACTCCAGTGAGGGTCTGACATGGTGAAATTGGACTGACAGAGTCACGGAGGGGATAAGAAGAGGCATCAATGAGGCAGGTGTGGGCAAACAGCTTTGGAATGAGCTCCACTACAGAAGGTGCAGACGTAAACATTTCTGCATCCTTGGGTGAAGCATCCAGAGAAATTGAAATTATTGCAGACGGGTTGCTTTCCCATGAAAGTCAGCGGGTGACTCTGCAGTCATGACCTGAATGGGGAAATGCCCCGGGATTGGATATGGTTCAGGTAAGACCAGAGGCAGCGGCAGATTGAGAGTCCATGGATGTGGGTCCCGATGGCTGGTCTGATGATTGGGAAATGGACAGCGGGCAGAGCAATGTGAAATGGGAAAAGACTCCGCATAGCTGACAGGAAAAGGCTTGATGGCCAGTAAAGTGGCAACAAAACAATTCATTGTCTAAGACAGCCCAGTCGAGTATGGTATTAAAATAGGCTAGAGCTGCCGCTGCCTTGATGGAGAAGGAACGGTGATAATCATAAAACAACGTAACTCCGTATCTGACACCCAAATCAACCAAAAGATAAAGGTAGGAGTCGAGTTCCTGATGGCGGGAAGGAAAAGCTGGCCATACTATGTCTTTGTAGAAGCTAAAGGTGAGAATAAATTTGGGGACGGTTAGCTTCTTGGCAAGGCAAGGGTCTTTAGACCTAAGTATAACAGAAATGTTACCACAAGAGACAACTCTATTTTCTAAAGTGTCATGGTAAGAAATCAGGAGGGAGATAAGACTGACATCCTTGCCCTCAATGACATCTTTGCGCAGGTGAGAAGAAACCAAATGCATTGCAGAGATAGCTGGCATAGAAACAGGAGAGCTAGCAGATGACTGATCAATGTTAGGCTGAGAAAGTCCTGCCACCAAAGATGTGGACGGTATGGTGGGCAAAGCAATGCCTTCAGAAGTGAGGAGATGAGCAGAAGACACAACAGGAGGTTGGCTAGGTGTAGGGAGGCTGGTTGGGCATCCATTCAGGTTCCAAGTGCCGAAAGACGTGCCTGCAGGTCCAACACAGCAGGGCCAGGTGGCTGTGGAATGGAGATACAAGCTTCCAAGGATGCTAGGCAATACTGCACATTGGAGAGCAAAGTTGCCAGAGGGGTGAAGAGGGTATGGAGTTCAGCAATGGCGTCAGGTGCTGACTGAGGCTGGGAAATGGGAGGAGTAGCAGGGAATCCAGGATCACACTTAAGGAGTAATTTGAAAAGGTCTTGCTTTCTAGCAGAAGGCGAGTGGGGAACACCCAGCCTCTTGAGTTCCATTAAAAGATGATGAATAGTCCAATCCTTGAGAGCGCATCGGGGTTTAGAATGTCTCAGACGAAAGGCTGGGGGTTCTAGTACTGACGTATGCTGCGGAGAAGCGCCCTCTTCTGGGCTCACTGAAACAATAAGTGGACTGTAGCTCTGGTGATGAAGGCGAGAGGCAATGAGCCTGGAGATTTCCATTTGCAGGTGGTTAAGGATGATATCTTGAAGAGGAGGTGGCAAGGTGAGCCATCAAACAAACTGCTTTGTACTGCAAGGAAGTCTGCTCGGAGCCAATGTGTAAATAAATGGCTGATAGATTTTCTGCTCAGTTGAAGGAAGGAACAGTAGCTCAAAAAGAGAAACACTTTCCAGGGGTGCAATGAAACCCCCCCCTAGTTTATCTGCTTGTTCAATGTAAATCAGTATCCTGCTAATAGCAAAGGAGCAGATTAGTCCTGGAAGGGACACTGGCACCACGGTAAAGAAAGGATACTGCACCGTTAAGAATGACCCAAGGGCAAAGAGGAGCCGTGTAATGCACGGAGAGAATAATGAGTCCTGGGAGACTTGGATTGTAGGTAGAAAGTCCTTGCACAAGTAGACGTGGTAGAACAATGTATGAAGCTACTCGGTGGGGTGTTAAAGACAGCTGCAGGTTCATCCAAAATACTGGTTGAGAGCTCCGCTAGTCATGTGGTGTGCAGAGAAGAAAGCTGAGGACGTAGAAGGAAAGCGCCAGGAGGTGATGTCGGCATGCAACTCAGAAGGAGGGTACAGCAAGTGGAGAAGGCTCGAGATGGGTCAAATCAGAATGGAAAAGAGAACCCCAAAGAAAAAGAGGGGCAAAACAATGAAGCATGGCAAGGTACGAGGAGAGGAATGGAGGGGGAGAGGAGGGGGCATGGCAGCTCGTAGCAGCACGCTGGGGTAGTATGAGGAAGAAGAAGGGGCTCACTCAAGTGGCAGTGGCACAAATGCAGGCAGGGCAGCACTCCAAGGGGTCCAGCAGCAGAAGTGAGTCACTAGGAAATTAAAGAGACCAGCAGAAACAAGAAGGGGGGAACAAGAAAGAAAAGAAGAGCGGCAGATGGCCGCAGGCAAAGAGAGGGAGGAGGGCAGGAAGAGAAGGCAAAACAGCAGAACAAAAGAAAGGGGAAAGAGAGCAGAAAGGCAGAGAAGGAAGCACAGCCACAAAACCACACAGCAGCTCAGTACAAAACGAACTAAGCGCTGTGTGAGTTCTGGAGGCATGCTAAACAGGAAAAAAGGAGTGGAGTTATTTCCCCAATTGAACCATGGGGCTAAAGCCCTTCAAATAAATAAAATTAGTGAGATCTCACCCATGGCCCCTTAAGGCATACTAGTCTCCGGCAGTCCTAAAATGCTTTCATAATTAACAGTCACTCTGCTTCATTGGCAGAGAAATGATTGCCGTCTTCTTCCTCCTCCTCCTCCTCCTCCTCCCCTGACTGCTTTAGTATTGCCACAGTTATTTTCCACTGACTTGGGGTCCATAAAGCAGTAGGATTTGTTGTTCCAAGAGAAGTGTAGCCAAGCTGGGAATTCCAGTTGATGCATGCTTCTCGGAAAATGTTGGTGACCTCCATGGAATGCTTTTCTCTTTATTCTTGTGGTATAGGAGTAGTATGGGAAGAACTGTATCCTTTGTTCATCCACCATTATGGAACCCAGAACCATGCTGCTTTTAAAACGCTGTCCCTGGCATTGGCTGACGCTGTCACCATCAGGACTGTGCGAGGTCCAGCCTGCGCGGCGTGTGCTGTCAATGGGGTGATGCACTAAGCCTTCACCACCGCAACTGCATACACAGACCCAGTGCCTCCAGCATTCCAAAAATGTCACCAGGTCATCCCCCTTAGTCCCTTCTGGGATGCACAATATCAATACATTCAGAGCAAGCACAGCATTTCTGAGCTGTTCCATTCTGGTGTGTGTCAGGCTTTGCTGCCTCACTAATGACATGACTACCACCACAGACTTGCCTGCTGTTTTACTGGAGTCATCCACCACACCAGTAAGTCCATCTACTTTATTTTCAAGCAACACCAACCATTACAAATAACTGTCTGTCGTTTTGTCCTCTTTTGTAATTGACTGGGCTAAAACTATAACTGCAACTCCATCTCCACTTTGCTTGGCTGCTGTACATCACATATTTTAGAGGGCCATGCTCTGGCAGAGTCAGATTTATTTTGATTTCTAAGGCACCCCATCTCTTCCCTATTTCCTGTTTTGAAGTAAAGGTAAACTTTTAAAGTTTGATGCCAAAAAGTAAGGGTTTAGACCATTCAAGAAGTAACTTTTAAGTTAAATATAGACTTTGACGATCAGGAGCTTCACAAAAGATGTCCTCCATGCTAGCCTACTAGATCCACCTCCCTTTCTTTTTCTTTTATCCAAAATGAATTGAGGTGGCAAGCCCAGTGGATCAGTGGCAATGTACCACACTCAGAACAACACTGTAAAAATATGAGACCATTTGCTGGTCCATCCCGTGCTTGACATTAAAATTTAAAAAGAAGTAATGCGTGAATAAACCAATTAAACAAGAACCTATAAAACAGAGAATTGTAATTTGAGGGTCCCTTGTACTACTCAAGTTTGCCAATCCACAGCGAGTTCAACAATAACAAAATATCCTGTACCAGCAAACTGGACCTTTTACAACCTCCAAAGAATGAGTTAAGGGTGGGTACAAGGACAAAATAGCAATAAAAACAGAAAAATAATTGAACACAAACTTGATGGAACCCTGAAACCTTCAGAAATTGACAACCCTGTTAACCAAAAGCCCAGTCCGGGGCTAAAAAACATTGGATATTGTGGCCCATGGTGCCTAGATGAGCCATTTGCTACCCTCCACAGTGGCCCATCCCATCTCACGAGATATAATGCAATACCTGATAGATCAGTATCTCCCAGTATTTATTAGAAATATGACAGCTTAACACGTTTCTTAATCCTCCCAAGAACCTATAGAATAGTGCACAGTTAGATATGAGATGCCTCACCCCTTATGATGGACAAGAACACATTTGGGGCACCATAATCTACCCTCCCAAGAAGATCAGATTATGAGTGGAGCAGGCCCAGCATAAGTCTCATCCCTCGATGACCAGGAAAGAGAAAGGTGGCTATGATGAAAATGTGAAGCAACTACAGCAAACGTGAGACAAATGTGGGTGAGCATACCCAGAAAATGGAGTTGATTACCAGTCTGTAGATCCCAGACTATGGTGGGACAAAGGCTGCAGGAGGAGAATGTGAAACCGTCATTAACAACATCTCCGCAACAACCCTTTAAGAAAAAAAAACAAAGCTTATTTGGCTACAATTTGACATTATCCAAGGCAATGTAAGTTGTGTGGTGAGGAAACAAATGAGGGAAGGCAGTAAGAAAAAAGTAGAGGCCAATGTACATGACTGATGATCTAGACAGCTGGGCCTTACACGAAGCCTCTGCCTTTGTGTGGTCCACTACCTTATGGCTCCATCATCCAGAGTATCTTCAGGCAGCTCTCCTGGCTGACCATAACATTCAGTTTTCAGCCATCAGAAATCTGCATCAGATAATCTTGAAACAGGTGGAGATGTTGGTTTCTCCAACTGAGGACACCCTTTTGGCATGCCTTCTGTAACACAAGCTCCCTTCATGGTGCACTGTAAACATGTAATCAGGATGGCCTAAAAGTGTCTAATATTTTTAGGTCAAGGACCCAGTGTCCGAAGAGAGCACTCCAGTGCTAAATCAGGGTTGGGGGGTAGCTCTAGAAGTTCATGCAAAAGTTGACTAAGGCATTTATTTCCCCTACCCTCCACCTTTTTCTGCATCCCCACCAGCTACAAATTATTTCTCCTAACATGACTCTCCATATCACTCATCTTTGTCTCCATCTTTTTCAGGGCTGTTTGCAGCTTCGTAACTTGCAGGCTGTCCAAAGCTGTCACGTCCTCCAGTCAAGAGACCAAATCTTTTACAGCAGTAAACCACCTGTTAAAGTTCTCTATAGCAGTCCTCACATGCCAGGATACCGTTTGTAGCAGGGCATAGATCTGTGTGATGTATGGGGCTGGTGAGTTCTCGGGCACAGCTGGCATACTTTCTCTGTGTTTGCGTTGGACTTTACATGTTTTTTACTTCTTGGATTGCAGCTGAGTTGAGGTTGAGGTACGATCAGAGTGTGGCATAATCAAAGTATCAACAAAATATTAGTTATGTAACACTGATCTACCAGAAAAAGTCAAAATTATCACAAATTATTGGACTGAGGTTGGAGCTCTGCTCTAGGCAGCGATTCCCCTCAGCAGCATCACGTAACGCCCGTTTGCACCCCATTTTGCACCTCACACTTAGCAGCTGAGAATAAAATGTAGAATATTTTTCAACAGGGATGAACAGTTAGGACTTTAGCAGCTTTGTTTACAAAGTTGCCCCGCTAAGTGCAGTTTGTTCTAAGTGCGTGGTCCAGTTACAATGAGTCTGAGGTTACAATTTCATACAGTCAATTATCACATCAGTCACTTCGGGCCTCTGCAAAGTATGCACATTCCAGAAATATAGTGTGGCAATAACTGTGAGTATAAGAATAGGCCTTTACAAAGTAATGCACGGTCTAGAGTACAGTGTGTCAATAATCACATGTGCGTACAATCGGTGACCACTTCATAAAGTTACTTTATATGGAACATGTCAAGCAACATACATTTGTTAGTCATAGCATCTACTTTAGCCATGCAGGTCGTGTACTGCCCAATATCTGTTTCTGTGCAGTAGTGGTTGGTATTTGTTGTTGGGTCCTTCCTGGGAGCACTGGATACTTAGATCGTAAACAGCTGCAAGCAGTTTTTAGGGTTTTGTTCAACATGTGTTTAAAACTGTTCAATGTAGGTGCTTTCCTGAGCTCCGGGGGCAGGTAAGTTCTATGCCTTTCCTGCCTGCCATTTGGTTTTAAACTTTCCATAGGATTTAGATATTTTTGGGATGGTGTATTCTTTATGCCGCACTTCTCTCAAATTATGAGTAAGTTTGGGAGTTTCTCTAGGGCCAAACTCAGGGTTGCTGATGAGACCTTTGAATAGTTTGAATGCTGTAATCACCCTCGTTTTCTTCCTGCTGATGTCTAGAGAGTCCCAGTTTAGTTCTGTGTACATTTGACAGTGGTGTCTGTCATATAGGCATCATAGCACAAATTTTGCCATTTTGTTCTGTACCTTGTCAAATCTGCTTAATGTAGACCCATGTGCATACTGGTACACTATATTCCCATATTCAAGGGATGGCAGTGTTAGCTGTGTTGCTACTGTTTTCCTGGCTCCCTTTGGGACATAGAATGCGTTCCTCCTCAGCGTTACGAGGGCCCCATGCTAGTTGACAGATAGAAATGAATGATCCCCTGGCATGATTCGAAATGCATGGGGAAGTCAGAATCCCTCATCTCAGCAAAGCAGGTTCTGATGTAATTGTCTATGGCTGTGTGTGACTGTTGAGTGCTTAGCTGCTACTACTTTTGTATGCAGTCCCTGCAGTTCCACAAATGAATTGCTTTGCATGTAAAGTGCATCAGGATGCAGTTTGTATGAATTCTGTTCTAAAATGTTAATATTACAAAGTACAACTGGTGCATGGGATTTAGGATTTAGGATTTATGAGGGAAGGTATTTGAAGATTTGAGACTTGCTATCACAGTTGCAAGACTACGCAGCATTTTCTAACACTGTTAATCTAACCCACCTGCGAAGCATTTTTATTTTGCTGTTCTTTGTAAATTGACATTGTGCTCTGCAAAGCGTCTGCTGAACAGTCATAGCTTATATTGTTGCAATTTCCCAAAGTGTTCCTGGTGACCAGTTTAACAAGCCTGATACCACCCTCTTGGCTGAGAGGGGAAAGCGTGAGACACAGTTGTGCCTTCTGTTTTAGGTAAGGGATTTAATAAAAAGATCACAAAAATGTCATAAAATGTCTGGGATAGTAGGTGTAAGTGACCAACGTAGCTCATAAACTATCACCGGTTGTTAAACATCAGTCGTGTGCCAGTTTTTATTTATTTGGTCTCTGCCGTTATCCCACCCACTAAGCTGTACTTGCTTTCGGCTGTTGTTAAACAGAGTTCTGGAGTTGGTTGGTGTGCAGGGCCCTGCGTCAGCCACACAGGAAGGCAGCAATTTTACTTAAACCATTCACTCCTGTGGCACTTAAATACCTTCAACCTGAGTGTTATAAAATAGCTTCACTTCACAGTTTTCCCATGCATGTCTGTTGTGAATGAATTCCATCAACTCCCACCCAAGAAAAAAGAAACGTCTGCAAGCAGCGTTTTACATGCAGTGGGAACCATTTCAGGTACAGTCATTTTAAAGTGCTAGTGTACTGCCAGAAATTATTAGTAATTTTCCTTTTTTAACGTTTAACTTTCTATTAAATTTTAAGAGAAAAAACACACAACACAACAAATCCCACTTAACAAATGTGAACCCCCCCTCCCCATGTCTAGGGACACCTGATGGTAAAGGGGGGGAAGGGTCACAACAGTAGCAGCTGGACCAGTTACCAGAAGCATAAATCAATTTAGTCCTTACCAGCAACTGGCAATGCTGACACCAGGTCTGATTGCAGACATCTTCCAAGACTAGGGGGCGCTAGGCTGTGCGATAAAGTGATTAGCAGCATACCATCCGGTCACAATTATATATCACAGCCCACACCAGTTTTGCAGGAACATGGGAACCCATGATTTACTTCAAACAAAATTGGCCAGCAGAATGTATTTCCAAAGTTAATCTCTGGGCTACAGAAACCCACACTGGAGTAATGTAATTTACGGATGCCGGGGTGCAACTCGCCTCCAGCCATCCAGGTCTTATCTTGCCGAGAGACCAATGTCACTAACCACCGCTGGCCACACACTGGCCTACTCATGAGGTAGGATTGGGGTATCACCCCCACTCCTGCGGATCCCCCACCGCTGACCTCCTCATGTGGGGAAAATCTCAAGTTTGGTACCAAACTGCCCTTTAAATAACCAGTCAACCATCTGCGGCAGGGCTCCGACCCTCAGAGACTCCACCTGCGGGCAGTAGCCTACCCTAAATGACAGAAAGAACACCTACTGCCAAAAAAAGAGAAGGAAAACTAAATAATCCAGATACAAGTGGGTTACACTACCCCCCTTAAAGCTCAGCTACCATGCTCAGACCATTCCATGGAGGTATGCAAACTTCCCCCAGGCACCCCAGATGCTTGCCCACTGGGACTGGGCTGCAACAGTGCATGGAACTCAAAAAGCTGCCAATGAGGTCCCAGACCTAGGGGCATCCCCCTACCACATACCGGGACCTTAACCAAACCCATCCTGCCAGTGACCCCGCCAACCCAAGAACCTAGCTAACAGCTGCTGAAACTAGCCTAAAATGATTACTTCCCTGCTGCCAGTTGCCACCAGTTGCTGCAGTTAGACAAGGAAAAATCATGGAGCACATTCCCCGCAAAACATGCAGTTAGATAACAACCAAATCATGCAGTTAGATAATAACCAAATCATGCAGTTAGATAATAACCAAAACATGCAACAACATACAAAAAAGATTACTTTAAACACTAGAAGAAGAACCAACACAGTTTCACTAGAACCAAAGCAGAGGTGTTTGGAGAAAACAGCACAGAGGCGCAAAGTCCAGGACTGTAATCTTGGGAATGTCTTTGGCCCTTGCCAACTTACCAGCCAACGGCAAGTTAGTTCAAATACAGCAACATGATAACATTAACTACCCCCCCAAAAAAAATTTAGCAAAACACTAATTGAACCCCCCCTTAACAGGCAGACAAATGAGTAAGAAAAAGAAAAGGGTTTATCTCACCCATTGTGAATCTGTTCACAGTCCGCAGGTGCAGTCCACAAAGTCTCTAAAGCACATCTTCACTGCTGTGAATGAGCAGACACATGGCACTGTCCTCTTCCCTTCGGTCCACAACCAGTGAAGTAGTAATCTGGTGGTGGCTTGGTGGTGGATTAACCAAATGAATACAGGCCTGCCACGTAGGTTTTCATCCAACACCCATCTGCAGGGTCAATCCTTCCCACACGCTGTCGACACATAACGACTTAGCATTCTCTTGCACCTGATGAAGAACAGCACTGGGGTTATCTGGACTTGGTGGTGCTGCTGGTAATGTTTACTCAAAGTGCCCCGGTAAACCCACTCCTGCCAGTGCTCTTCCAGAATATCCCACAGCCGCTCCGGAAGGTATGGGTACCGGTATTGCGGGTAGTCAGCCTTCATCTTTTTTCAGATTATCTGCTCCACCAAGCTCCAATCAGGCTGCTGCCAAGCTGATAGTTGGGATGCCAGCCCTTCCGGCAGCCACACACCTTCCTGGTACCTCCAGACATTAGGATCATCCAAGGGCAATACGTCACGCTGCTCCCTGCTGTACCAGCACTTAGCCACCAAGCTGGGCCTATCTGTCCAGGCCGTCACCGATGATAGCTCTCTCTCTCTCTGGTTCAATATCACCCTCCAGATCGACATCACTAATGCAGCTACACCCCTCCAGCCCCTACACACACTTGGCCACTTTACCAAGCCCTGCTGACATGAAAGAAGGCAACACATCAGGCGAGTCCTGAAGATTCTGCGGCACAGGGGGAACGGACTCCAGAAGGTTGCCTTGGTTTGGTCGGTCTTCACACTATAAAGGCCATATTTTGGCCTGGCACTGCAATCTTGATCTCTGCCTAGGCTGGGAGGTGATAGGCCTTCAGTTGAATGGCTGGTTTCCAGAGCAGATGGTTCTTCCACCAGTCCCCAGCTGGTCTCAGGCTGGGAAACAGCTAAATAGGAAAGTGCTGATGGCGTTTCATCTCCAGGTGGTCGAGGGCTGCCATCCTGATTGGGAGCCACAGAATCCAAAACAGCACTGTCCAGTGGGGCCCCCACAGCCACAGGGGCATCAACACCAACCGTGGCTTCAGCAGCAGCAATCAAATCATCCCACTCATCCAGGGCAAAGTCAGAGGAGGTATTAGTGGCATCCAGCCCCAGCAAACTAGGCAGATAGCATGGAATGTAAATGTCTGGATGCATTTGGTGGCAACGTTCAAACAGAGGCTGAAGAGTAACACTGGCTCCAGTCGCTTCACAGTAAACACAGGGCTTTCCAGCAGAATGCACCACTGCCTCCCAGAGCCACTGGAGCAGAGCAACAGGCACAGAAGTCTCAGAGCCTTTGGGAGCAGGAGCCATCTTCACAGACGGTACAGGGCACGCTTCCACAGTACGTGACTCTCAAAACTCCTCAGATCTTTCCACCTGTTCACAGTCCACACTCCAGGCATCACAGCCACTGTCCAATGAAAATACACCTCCAGGGCCATTTGCACACTCCTCACATGACTAGACACACCAGCAGCTGCCCTCCCAGACAGTCGGGTGCCGCACCAGGCCAATGGAGCCAAACAGTGCCTTCGCCGTAGTGTCCATATTGTTCCCAACAAGGGCACTCCACAATACAGTTTAGTCCATTCCATAGCCAGTATCCCTGGTCATCCTCTTTTGACACATCCCAAACAAACCCCCACATTTGTAGACCCCCCTCCCCATGTCTAGGGGCACCTGATGGTAAAGGGGGGAGGGGTCACAACAGTAGCAACTAAACCGGTTACCAAAAGCATAAATCAGTTCAGTCCTTACTGGCAACTGGTAATGCTGGCACCAGATCTGACTGCAGACATCTTCCAAGACTGGGGGTGCTAGGCTGTGGGATAAAGTGATTAGCAGCATACCATCCAGTTGCAATAATATATCGCAGTCCACACCAGTTTTGCAGGAACAGGGGATCCCATGATTTACTTCAAACAAAACTGGCCAGCAGAATGTATTTACAAAGTTAATCTTTGGGCTACAGAAACCCACACTGGAGTATTGTAATTCATTGCAGCAACAGTTGTGGTCATGAAGACCCTCACCTGATGTAGTCAATGTCTGGGCCATGTAGCCACTACTGATGCAGCAGCAGCTTTCCGAGGCTGAGACCCCATATCCAGGCAGCAGTATTGAACTCACTCAGTTAGTTGCAATGACATCTCACACGTTCAAGGAGGTAACTGCAAGGCCCTGTGGTTTCAAGCCCCAGCACCTTCTCTAAGCATCTTGACATGACACATAACTCCCCTGCAAACTTCAGGATGAACGTCCCCACTGGCTAGGCTCTATCTTAGATGGCACCTCCAACATCCTATCTCTTTCTTCTTTATCAACAGCACCCCCAATTCTATCTGATTCTCGACTCTTCGATTTTCAAAATGGCACCCCGACATTCTCCCTTCTTTAGCAGACAGTCCACTCACAAACTCCATATACCCCACTGGGGTGCAACTCGCCTCTAGCCATCCAGGTCTCATCAGGCTGAGAGACCAACACTTCTAACCGCCACTGACCATACACCAGCCTCTTCATGAGGCAGGAGTGGGGTATTGCCTCCGCTTCTGTGCCTCCGCCAACCTCCTCACGTGGGGAAAAAATCTTTAGTTTGGTGCTAAACTGCCCTTTAAATAACCAGCCTACCACCCGGGGCAGGGCTCCAACCCACAGAGATTCCACATATGGGTGGTGCCCTACCCTAAATGGCAGAAAGAACATCTACCACCCAAAAACGGAAGGAAAACTCAGCAACCCAGATACGGGTGGGTTACACAAACAACAATGCAATACAATTGATACAATATGACGGTGTACATATAGGAGACATACATAAATCGTTCAAAATGGATGTCATATATAACGTAATGCAGAGGACTTTTGACACTTCCAAGTTCATACACAGTAACATTAATTTTCAAAAGTACTGAACTATTATGTCTTATATCTGAAGAACTAATTTCTTTTCCCTTTTGCTAGTTAGAAGATTTTCTACTAGACAGTACCTGGTGTGATGTGAAGAACAGCATTCTACCTGGAGGCTGACATGGCTAATTCTTATTTATTTAATTGACGTACAAAAACCAGGCACTCACCACCTCAAAAACTGCCGAACTCCACTGAATATCCACATGTAGGGAGTTTTATTAGCTATAGAAACAAAAAAGACAGGCGCCATCCACCACAGATGCAAAACAATAAGAGTTCAATGCTGAAAAGTTTTAATGCCAATAACACCAGCACAAAAAAACAAAAAACAGCAATGTGTCATGTAGGTGTGTGACCCTCCCACACTAGGCCAGACTGGTTTAGCGCATGCGCGCTTCCTCAGGAACGGCCTTAGCCATGAAATGATGTCCAGTGATGTGAGTGAGTATTATTGAGTGGCTCAATTTAAGCCACTCAATAATACCGCTCGTAATGAGAGTGAGTGGGAAAGAACACTGCTTAGTAAATTACAGCGAGTGTAGCAGTGAGCTGCATTCACTGGAACAATATATTAGAATTTGTTTGCCCAAGCCCTGCTGAGCTGGCTGTTTGGCGTAGTGGCTAGAGCCACCGCCGCTAGAACAGATAGACCCAGCTACTGGATACGTTTTTTTTTATGTTTTTTTTTTTTATGATTCCTCTAAGTCTGCTCCCCCTGGAGTTAATAATCCTTAGATATGGGTGCAGGGGCTTGCTTTTGTGTGTGCCAGGAGGAAAAGTTATCAAGCGTCGCTGTCTGCGGCGGTCGCTGTTATTCTGCTCACCCTTGTGGCATCGGGCGATTTTTTTTACTCACGGTTTGTGATCGGCGATATGGAGGAATCTCCTTTATTGCATAAAATCCCATGAAACCACCATGCTTAAGTAATAACAGGCCACCCCAAGACCTAGAGCGGATTAACTTTATCACCATGTGTGGAACAAACTCAAAAGAGACTAGGTCAGTGATTGAAAAACAGTGGCACATATTGTCTACTGACCCTGCCCTTAGAGAAATTGCTTCTACACCCCCTAGGATTGTGTACCAATGTGGCAGGAATCTATCAGACATGCTAGTCCATTCATTCCAGCCAGTAACAAAGCCCCCAACACAATGGCTACCACCGCCACTAGTGGGATGCTATACATGTGGCCACTGTAAATTCTGTGGTGTGGTCTGTAAAACAAAACAGTTCACCTCTGTAAATGTCACTGGCAATCTTAGCATTAGACAATTTGTGAACTGTTCCACCACAAGGGTTGTCTATTCGGCCACTTGCCAATGGCAGGCATTTTATGCCGGAAAAACTGCCCTCCCCCTGAAAACAAGGATATGTGAGCATCTAAGTGACATAAGGTGCAAGGATGAAAAAAAATGCATTGACCAAACAGATCATGGTTACGAATGATGAAACTTCAAGCAGTTTTTCCTTCTGTGGCATAGAGAGTTTCAGTTGGCCCAAGGGGAGAAGATCTTGACAATCTGCTCCTTTCTAGAGAAGCATTCTGGATTTTCCAGCTAGGATCATTGGTCTACCCAAGCCTGAATGAGTATCTTGACATTGTGCCCTGTCTAAAATGCAGAAAACAAAAAATATAGGGTAGTAAATCACTCAGACAGCCCTTTGGTGTGCTCTGTTTCTAGACCTTATGTACTGCAAATTCAACATAATATAGTCATGACAATAAATACTTAAATGTTTAAAGTACTGGCTTTTTATTTATTTTTTCATTATATTTTTTTCTGATTGCCTACATTTTATTTCTTCTTTCAGTGCATTTAAACCTGTTAGCATCTGGAATGTTGCCAGGACAAACGGAGCATCCAATTGGTTTCACCAGGCCTGTCAACTCTGGTAAAAAACACGCCAATGATTTGTATTTTTCGATTGCTGCCAGTAAAAATAGCAGTTCAGTGTTAACTTCATGATTCTCACTAGTACTATGAAAAATGTGGCATAAATATAGCCAGATAATGTGTTATGAGTATAAATTAACACTCTGATTTTTAACCTTACCCTTTCCCCATTCTTACTGCGCTTTATTTTGGACACTGCACCTTTAATCTTTGTATTACTTAAGCATGGTGGTTTCATGGTTAAGGCCATCTCTAAAGAAACGTACACGCGCAAAACCGGTCGGGCCTAGTGTGGGAGGGTCACACACCTATGTGGCACATTGCTGATTTTTGTTTTTTTGTGCTGGTGTTATTGGCATTAAAACTTTTCATCATTGAACTCATATTGTTTTGAGTCTGTGGTGGGTGGGACCCGGCTTTTTTGTTTCTCTGGGTTACTACTCTGCACTCGTGGCATGTCAGTGCTTGGAGCCACCCTTCCCACTGGTCTGAAGTTTTATTAGCTAAATATAATAAAACGCACAAATGTGCTCACCTGACGCATTTCAGACAGGGTCCTTTATCGCCTTTGATAAAGGACCCTGTCCAAAACTCGTCAGACAGGCACATTTGTGCGTTTTATTATGTTTCACTAACAAAGCTGCCTAAATGTGGATATTCAGTGGTGTCCTGCAATTTCTGAGGTGGTGAGAGCCCGGTTTTTGTACTTCAGTTGTTTGCTATTTTACCGAGAGCACCTCCGTCCCAGTGCACACTTTTTTGTGTCTTAATTTCTTATTTATTTATTAATTTGAAAATTAGTAACCAGGAGAGGCACACTGAGCTGAAGTTCATTTCCAGGTGCGACCCAGGGGAAGGGAGAAGAGGTGTACAGAAAGAAGATCAATTATAAAAACATCAATTAGTTACACAGATATCCTTACAGGGGCAGTTGAACAGGCAGATGAACAACAATATTACTCATTAGCAGATGAAATGTAGACAGCGTATATCTAATTTAATTAATTAAAAGAAAGTGTACAGTGCCTGTTGGAGAAGGTGACATTATTTAGGGCTATAGACACAGACTGCGGGTGAAGCCACATTTAGCTTGGCAAGAAAAGTGGGAGGGGATTCGAGATGAAAGGACAGGAAGGAGGGGAAGGAGAGTCATTAGTGGGGTTGACAGTGACATGGGGGAGCAGTGAGGTGCCTTAGCTAGTATTTAAGGGCAGGGAGGGAGGGGCAGAGTTGGATAGAAGGGGAAAGCAAATTTCAAGGGGAGGGAAGTGGTAGGAGAAGGCAGATTGTCCAGCAGAGGAGTTGGGGGGGTGGATGGAGCAGAGAGAGTAAGAGGAAGGGAGGACGAGGGGAAGAGAAGTGAGGAGAGGTAGGAGGTAAGGGACCCAAACCAATATTTAGCAATCAAGGAGGCACAGTGGGACTGGTGATATGAGGAGAGTTGGAGGACAGAACGAGAGGAGTAGAGGTCACAATGGTTGAGTGCGGGGTGAGAGAGAGTTGGTAGCAAAACAGCAGGAAGCATCCAGTCTATTCCTCTTCATGCATCAACAGCTCTATGACCTCTGTATGTGATATCCCAACTGACCAAGGCGAGCCAATCACCTGCTGCAAGATCAGTCACTTGTGATGTCACAACCAGTGAGGTCACAGAGCTGATGAGGCATGAAGAGGAACAGAACTAGCTGTATCTGCTGCCAGGTAAAGTATTGCTTTTTACATTAGGAAAAGGGGAAATTGTTTAACCAGGAAAGGCACACTAAGCCAGAGCTTGTTTCCAGGCACAACCTGGGAGCACAAGGAAGTTAAGTGACTTGCTCACGGTCACACAGTATTCAAGTGGGGGATGATGGGAGGAAATTTAATACCCCTATTACTATCAGGTAGAAAGCCTTCTAATAAGTAAATAGGAAAAGAAAAACACTTGAGAAATAAAAAGTAACAACTGAATACTTTAAAACATAGAAACATAGAAACTGACGGCAGATGAGGGGTGCTTGGCCCATCCAGTCTACTTATTTCTATTACCTTCATTTTTGCTGCAGACATGACCTATGGTGCTATCTCCCCCCATCTTCCTTACCCCAGTGATTCCCTTGTGCCTATCCCAGGCAATTTTTGAACCCCACCACTGTTTTCACTTCTGCCACCTCAGCTGGAAAGCTGTTTCAGGAATCCATCACCCTTTCTTGCAGCTAGTGCAGAACGCTGTGGCCAGGTTACTGTCTGGGTCAACTCAATCCAGTCATATTTCACCTGTGCTGCACGCTGTGCACTGGCTGCCAGTCCAGTGGCGGATCACCTTTAAAGTTGGTTTACTGACTTTCAGAGCCCTACACGGTCTGAGTTACCTACAAGAGCTTCTGAGTCCCTACTGCCCCCTCCAACCACTCCGCTCAACCAATGAGGGATTGCTAGAGATTCCCAGGGTGCGTTTGAAGACCTCAGGAGCTCAGGCTTTTGTTTTTGTTGCTCCCATCCTATGGAATTCTCTACCTCATCGGATATGAGAGTGCCAAACAGTGGAGAGCTTTAAAAATGCTCTAAAAACCTATTTATATTTACGTGCCTTTCCTGATTTTTAATTATGGATTATTTGCTTGATATATCCTATGAATATTTTATTAGTTTTTAACTTTGATTTTTGATATGATTATTTTAGAGACTGTGTGCATTGTACAGCACTTTGATATTTGTTGCATTGCGCTTAAGAAATAAAATTATTATTATTAAGAAGTACTTACTTACATCTCTCCTGAATCTACCTCAATCCACCTTCATAGCATGTCCCCTTGTTCTAGAGGACCTTTTTCTCTGAAAAATACCCCTACCTATACTTTATTAACCCCTGTGCAATATTTAAAGGTCTCTATCATATCCTTCCTCTCCTCCAGGGTGTACATATTGAGTTTCTTCAGACCCTCCACCATTTTCATAGCCCTCTTCTGGACCTCCTCCACTCTGCCTTTCCTGAGATGTGGTCTCCAGAACTGGACATGGTATTCAAGGTGGGCTCTTACCAGCGATCTATATAGGGGCAACACCACCTCCTTTTTCCTGCTGGTGATACTCCGTCTATGCACCCTAGCATCCCACGAGCCCTCCCGACTGCCTTGTCACATTATCTGGCCACACATCCGATATGATTACCCCCAGGTCTCTTTCCTGCTTGGCTTGTATCACTCCCCCTATTTTGTACTCTGCCCCGGGTTTCTATGGCCAAAGTACATTATTTTGCATTTTTTTTTTGCATTAAAACCCAGCTGCCATATCCTTGACCACTCTTCTAATTTTTTTTCAGATCCCTGCCCATCCTTTCCACACACACTCTCCTCCAGAGTGTCCACTCTGTTACAGATCTTGGTATCATCCCCAACGAGGCAGACCTTCCCTTCCAGCTCCTCTGCTATGTCACTTATAAAGACATTAAAAAAGACCAGTCTCAGCACTGATCCCCGACGTACCCCGATGGTCACCCCACCCTCCCTTCCTCGGAGACAACTCCATTTATCACTACCCTTTGTCTCCTATCCCCTAACCACTTTCTTGCCCAAGTTACCACCTTATTGCCCACCCCAAGCTACCCAACTTGTTTACCATTCTCCTATGTGGAACAGTGTTGAAAGTCTTGCTAAAATTCAGGTAGGTCACATCTGCCACTCCTCCCTGATCTAACTCCCTGGTCACCCCGTCAACAAAATCTATCAGATTTGTCTGGCATGACCTTCCCCCTGTGAATCCATGCTACTTCAGATTCTGTAACCCACTGAATTTGAGATATTCTACAATCCTTTCTTTTAGTAGTGTTTCCATTAATTTACCCACCACCAAGGTCAGACTGGCAGGCCTGTAATTGCCAGCCTCTTCCTTGCTCCCACTTTTGTGAAGTGGGACTACATCTGCCCTTCCCCAGTCCTCTGGGAGATCTTCGGTCTTCAGTGATCTGTTAAACAGGTCTGTCAGAGGTGCAGCTAGTACCTCCCTAAGCTCTTTCAGCACACTTGGAGGCACAAAATCTAGCCCCATAGCTTTGTCCACCTTTCAGGTTAGTGACAGCTTTCCTGACTCTCCACAAAAAAGGACTAGTGTCCGTCTCCCTTCCCTCAAAGCTTCTAGTGCCTTTTCATGATTTCTCCCCTTTTGCTGAGCAGAAGTATTTGTTCAAGATGTCTGCCTTTTCTTGATCCTCCTCCTCCATACAGTCCCCCCAGCTGTACAATTCCTCCCTTTGTCTTCCTTTTTTCGCTAACATACCTACAAATATCTTGTCACCTTTTGATAATGCCTGAGCTATCCTTTCTTCAGTTTGCATCTTTGCACTTCTTACTGCTTGCCCTGCCTCCCTCTGTTTTCTCTGATACACTTCCCTGTCCTCCTCCTCTCTCTGGGTCCACTTATACCTTCTGAATGCCACTCTTTTAGCTTTTACCTTTTCTACCACCTGTTTTGAGAACCATAGCAGTCTCCTATGTCTTTTGCTTTTGCTTACCTGCTTGACACAGAGGTTTGTTGCCTTCAGTATGCCTTCTTTTAGTTTGGCCCACTGCTTCTCCACCCACACCCAGGTCATCCCCCCCAACCAGGTCATTCTAGAGGCATTCACCCATTTTTATTAAATCAGCCCTTCTGAAGTCCACGACTCTCACCACTGTGTGGTTAGATTCCGCAGCAGTTCTTATGTTAAACCACACTGTATGATGATCACTGGTCCCCAGATGGCTTCCCACCTTGATGTCTGCAATACTGTCCCTGTTAGTAAGCACCAGGTCCAGTATTGCCCCATCACGTGTGGGTTCACTGGCTAGTTGCCTGAGGAATGCCCCCTACAGGGAGTCCAGGATGTCCCTGCTTCTAGCTGAAGCCGTAGCTGGGAGGCTCCACTCTACATACGGCAGATTGAAGTCCACCACTAGAAACACCTCCCCCTTTTCAGCCATTTTGCCAACTGCTTCTAATATTTCCTTATATAAGTCTTCCCCCTGTGTGGGAGGCCTGTAGATCACGCCTGTTCAAATAGTGACTCCTTTTCCCCTGACTCGACAGTGACCCTCAACACCTCTGCCCCCTCAAATTCCCTCTACTTCTGTTGCTTTTGTGAGTTCCTTCACATAAAGCATCACACTCCCTCCTTTTCTTCTTCCCCTGTACTTTCTGGACACTGTGTAGCCTGGTGTGACCACGTCCCAGTCATGGTTGTCTGGCACCATGACTTGGTAAGGGTCACATTATCCAGGTCAGCCTCTGCCATGATGGCCTCTAGGTCTGGGATCTTATTTTCCAGACTTCTAGCATTGGCACACATGACCTTTCAGATTTTGTTGGCTCTTTGCTTGTCACTTCCCCCTTTTCCCTTTTGTTCCCCCTTCCTCCCTCTTTTCTTCTAACTGCATCTTTTGCCCCCATCTTCCTTTGATAATCCCCTGCTTCTTTGATTAACTTCCACTGTGGTGGGACTCTCGCCCTTTGGGAACTCCCGACTCTGTATCTCTGCCTGTGTAGTGGGGGGGCAGTTTTTGACTCCCTTTTTTCTCCCACCAACCCCCTCAGCTAGTTTAAATGTTCACCAAGGTAGCATTATTTTCCATATCTTGATTAGAATTTTTCAAAAACTAAGAAAATATATACCATATGCAAATACAAACATTGAACAACTTGAACCCATATTTTATCATCTTCAACTTTAGAATAAAAATAAGCCAAACAAGAAGAGTTTTATATGTGGAAGTTGTGAACTAGACACAATAACCTATGAGGAAATGTAGCAATAGGAAACCAATTTGGTATTATCCAATCAATAAATAAATAAATAAAAGAAAAAAGGGGGACTGGTGTGAGACAGAGTCCACTATCACTGAACAAAACTGGGGGGTGCAGCAGCAATGGAAAATGACAAATAAAAGTAAAGACAAGAGCAGGTTCCCATATTCCCATAAAAAGGCGACAAGAAAAAACAAATTGGGGAACTAAATCAGGATCTGACCGTAACTTATACATAACCCAACACTGCCAAATGACCTGAAAGGTTGATAAATGATTCAAATAGCAGTAAGTGCATTTCTCATAATGCTAAATAGAATCCACCAATTGTATCCAATGTATAAATTGCAGAGTCGGGGTGTCAACCATAATTTTGTAATAAGTTTCTTAGCACATACCAAAAGAATCTACAATAGTCTAAGTTGCTTACCCCATACAGAGGGAACCTCAGTGAAAGTGTGTGATAAAACTAACAAAGGAGATAAAGGAGACAGAAGATCAAATGAAGACATAACAACCTGAGTTCAAGTTTGAGTTTATTTGTTCAACCGGTCAGGTCATTACAAATTAAGGACAGTACACAACAAAAACAAGCATTTCAATCAAAACAGTACATAACACCAAGTACAGCAGTAAATATCCATCAGCAATAAAATCTATACATCCCTTATTCTTCAAAAACATTTCCTTACAGGCATCGACTAATTACATATACTGTCATCATATTTATAATTATAGGATACGCATCACCCTAGATTTGCATTATTTACATTATCATTCCTAGCTGGGTCAGAGATCCCATGTTTTGGTATTCAGACCATCTAATCTCTATCATCTCTTTTATAAAAAGGTAATGAGACACATCTGAATGCTTAATAATCTATCATTTGAAAGCTTAATTAAAACATGTATTCCTTCTGCTAGGTATACTTAACACTTCTGTTAAGACCACGTAACCACAATCTGACAATCATAATACTGATAATAATAAACATAATGCTAGACATATCACTTAGTGGTCCTGATCAAAAGTAATCTGGCTAACTAAGTTGATAAGATAATAATTTAAACTGTATTACTCATAAAGTTGACTTTATATAGTTTTTAGAGTTCAGGGTCCCCTTATCTTGAATATGACCCAATACAGGTTAATGTGTAGCAATTACCTCACATTTATGTAAATTTGTAAAAACTGAACGAGGGTTAATAGGCGTATTTCCCCCTTTAACACAAAAACATATATCTTGTCAAGCTTTAACCTTTAGAGCATAAAAAATGCAAAAATGACAAACCAAACAGGAATTAGAAGCTCCTCTAAACTCAGGAGTCCATCTACGTGCACAACAATGTTTTGTATATTCCGTGAAAAAAACATTGTGCACAGTACTGAGTCATTACTGGGTTAGATAACGTATTTGTACAGCTCGCTAATTCAGTGTCCTCATGTCATTATTAAAAGAGAATCACTGCTAGGGGAACCCGGTGTTCAGTGTGTAAATACATATATCAGGTGTTCAGATTCCACAGTGAAGGATCTGACTCCTCAACTCTGATTTTCAAAACCATGCCAAAACACCCTGCTATCTTTCCCATTACTTAGGCTGGAGATTTAAACCGCCTCTGGAGGCTTGAATAAAGTACCTCTTAAAGGGGAATAACCCCGAAAAGCAACCTCCATCTTCGTCTGAAGTAACATCTCTGCACAAGCGAGCAGGGGAAAACCACAACTGGGAGACCAATAAAACTATCTGCCAAACTTTGTTCAGGAGTACAGGAGTTGAATCTCCAACAAGGTCATCACTCAATGGCCCAGTTTCCCAATTGCTCCCTGGCTTGAGTTCTGTTGCACATGAGAGCCAGAAAAACTCTGGGGTACATTCTGATAGCTTTCTTTCTATGAGAAAGTTTTTACTGCAACATTTGTGATCAGAATTATAGAGGGAGACAGTCAATCATAACTCCCTTTCTTTCTTGGAGGCCTGCTTATTTTATGCCTTAACTTCAATGGTCTCAAGAAAATCAGAAAACAGTCAATACTCTGAGGGAATTCCAGCAGCGTTCTTTCTACAGACAAAATCTTGGCACTGCCTATCTCAGCATTTATTTTGGCAGCTACTCTGGAGTTCCAATTGTACTAGTAGGAGCCATATATTTTTTTAATTCTTGTGTAGCATTATGTAAGTATTAGATTGCCACCCAGAAAAAGAGGAAAACATAGACAGTACCTTTTAGGGGAACTTATTCCACAGCCATCCTCAGCTGGTCACTGGAGCTGTGTCCTTGCATAATTAGCAAAGAACATTTTGACTGCTATACTGCTGACAGAGTTAACAACTTTCTCTTAATCAGGGAGTCCAATGACAGCAAACATTTTAGGGACATCCATGGAACCAAACATTCTCCATTACTATCGCCTTAAAGGCCTATTATAGGTCTCCAGGAGCTGTCTGAGACAGCTTTATTCAATCTAGCACCCTCCTAGGCTGTCTTCTGAGCTCTCTGTTCAGACTCTCAGATTTCCATTAAAATTTAACTGTAGTAGAAGAAACAGATGGAAACAAATGTTCCTCTAAGCATAGCATTATCTTTATACAGCTGAAATGTGGACCCACCCCATCCCAGGCAACATTAGCATACCTTGTCTGCATTTAGCAGCACCCTTAAGCATTAAGAAGTGCTAACAGTCTCCTTAACAGGGAACAGAACCACAGGTGCTCCCTGTCCGGCTGTTTGGTAATCTCTCTGGCCCAACTTAGGGAGTATCTAAAGTCAAGCTCTGGCTAGTGCTCAGCTTCCTGAGATCACTACAAGGACACAGTAATGACTTTTAATTCATAAAATTAGTTTCTTTTTTGTATAAAAAGCATCCCAAAGTTAAATAGTACGAACACTACTGTACGCAAGCACGAAAGTAGACAAATACTTCGAACTATCATCAAGCCATAAATAAACATGAACCTTTGAAAATAGCTCATAAAAATAATGGAGTGAGGAAAAAAAGTTATTATACGAAACTCAAAAATTCCTATATTTTGCAGAAGCTAAGAGCGGAGCAGCATGGAGTGGAGCGGAGCAGCAACGCAGCCATCCTGCTGCTCCGCCATGTAACAACCTGAATGACAGTATTGTAATAAGGTCAGAGGAGAGGACAGAACCAACAAATATGAGCATGGCCTGCCAAGGACTCCCCAGAGCCCCTCCAACATGAACTAGTGTATGTGGTATTAAATTGAGTGAAACTAAGAAGAGTCCTGAAAAAAACACATCCGACATTTCCAAGCAAATTCTTTCAAATATAAAGAAATCATCAGCTTGCATGTTGGTAGTGAATATTTTTCACAATCCCCGAAAGCACATGACATGTGCAAATCAGTATTCCAGTGGGTAAGAATGGAAAGAGTAGAATCAGTCAAAAGGGACTGTAAAATCAAATAAATTGTACCAATAAGATGAGACTGGAGTTCTCTTCTTTGATGAGCCACAATTAAAGTTGTTATCTTAGACAAAGACTCAAGGGGACCCTTAGTGCTCAAAGGCAGAGTATGGAGATAGTCACACAATTGTAAATAACGATAATAATCTGAATTTGGCAAACTATAAGTACGTTGTAAGTCCAAAAAGAGCTGTATCCCATTATTGTCCAAAACCTGGTGGTAATATATTATACCAAGGTTGGCCCACTGTCGTAAAAAAGTGTCAGATATATTTAAAAAATTGCGACAATCCCATGTCAGTGCTGTTAGGTAGAGTAGCTCATTAGAAGGAATTTACTGTTGTATTGTATACCAGATTTTAAGGGTGACCCGCATATACCCAAAAAAATTAGAGAGTGGAAAATACCCCGGGGGATAAGAAGAAAGGACGTAACTCAAAGCATGTAAGTCGTTAAGAGTAAACTCAATGTCCTTCCAATGAGCATGAAAAGAGGTAGAACGGCAATAACATACCACACCACTCACAACTGGCTTGCTAGTGTATACCAGTGGAGATTAGGGAAGGTTAGCCTGCTCTGAAGCATAGGTAACTGCAGAATGGAGAAGCGTATTCTAAGTTGTCTCCCCTCCAAAATAAACTGAGAAAGCATCCAGTGCCAGTCCCTAATATAGAAAGCATTAGGATAAAGAGATAAAGTCTGTAAAAAGAATAGAATATGGGGAAGGACATTAAGATGAATAATGTCCATATGTTGAAAAAAAAGATAGGTGGTAAGCTGACTGAATAAGATCATCTGCAATAGCCAATGTCGGAGGTTCAAGATTGAAAAGCTCTAGATGATTTAGATTTTTAAGGAGATAAAAGTATTTCAAATAATTTATATTCCAGCATATCGGAAGCAATGTAAGGATGTGAAGGGGAAGGGCATAACTAAAGGTCAATAAGCCAGTTTTGTCTTTGTTTACACGGAATCTAGCTAAAGTACCAAACTGGTCTATTAAATTAAAAACAGGTGGAATAGATGAAGTTGGTTCAGTGAGCGTTAAAAGAATATCAATGGCAAATAAGGCAATCTTATATTCACGGATGCCTACTGGAATTGCATGAATGAGGGAAGAACGTCTGATAAGGGTGGCCAAAGATTCAATATGCAAAGCAAATGGTCCCAGAGACAGGGGGCAGCTTTGCCTAGTACCCCTGCCAAAAGCAAAAGAATAGGAGCTAAGCCCATTAACTTTAATTATTGCAAGAGTTGTAGGATACAACTGTTGCAACATATTTATAAATATCAAAGGAAAACGAAAATGTGGACCATAAAATGGGCCAGGAGACATCAAAGTAACATTTAAACCATCCACTGAGAACTGTGGTTCCCCTCCCAGATGGATGCAGGCTATCACCTGTGTATATGCATAAAAAGGCTTTCAGCGTGTATTATTTCTTTAATGTGGGACAAGTCTTTGGAGACAAGAAATGGCTTTGGGAGATGGGATACTTATTGATGCATTATTAACCTCGTCCATTTAATATTGTTCTGCATTTGTCTCACAAGATACAAATGATCTTCATTATGCACAAGATGGCAAACAAAGGCTACTTTTTATCCCCCATTTATATTGGGCTCTGAATATGTCTAACTATAATAGGCTCTGTTTTCTCTGATGGTGCTATTTACCTATGGGAGCCAAGGAGCTGGACATGTTGTTCAGTTATTTTAAGATACAGTAATACTTTGTTCCCTGTTTCTATTTAACACATAAAATACTATAATTTGTTACAGACTATCTTTTGCTAGAAACAGATTAAGTTCAGATTTACTTACTAGTTGAAGTATGTCTGAATTTGTCAGCCTCCATAAGTCCAGGTTTTATAAAGAATGTATTGTCCTTGTTTTGTTAAGACCCTGTATGTATTGCCCAAAGCTCCATCTTTAACGACTTCGACCGCACCATAAATTGTTATGTTGGTATTATATTACAATATGCTATTTGTATACTAAAGTTGTTTTTTTTTTTGTTTTTTTTTTGTTGTTAATGGTGTGGACATTTTGCAAGAGACCATGAATGTTCAATGTAAATTTAATTGAAATTAAATAAAATATAACAATAAAAAAAGATCCATGGGCTAACGAGCTACTATATAGCAAAAGACTAACTAAACTTAACCTAAAGTACCCGACTGCAAGAAGAATAAGAGGAGACTTGTTACTTCTATTTGATCTAAGAAATGACCCAGTCCTCATGTCACAACTAAAAATATAGGGCCGGATATTCAAACTGCGCCCAAAAAGTGCACAACAGCAGGAGCAAGCACAAGTCAATTGAGCACATGCGCAACAGACATGATATTCAAACATGGAGCAAGACAAACTGCGCAAGCAGCCAACGTCTGAATATCGCACAAACTGCGCCATAGCGCAACCAGGAAGTGGGAAAGCTGAGCAGAAATGATGCGCCATAGCGCAACAAGGGATAGCCCAGCTGAGCAGTCCAGAGGTGCCATAGCGCAAGCAGAGCCCCCCAGCAGAGCAATGGAACTGCACAACCAGGGAGGCAGGCTGGGGCCCACCACCAGCCATGCCACACGTGGGCACAGGAACACACTGCAGAACCAACAAGACACCTGCACACCCCAAGCACAGCATCACTGCGGGAGGGATGGATGATCCACTGGCCCATGGGGACAAGCCAACAAAGCACAGCAGGGCCATGACGCCCCAGCACAACCACTGTCAGGCTGAGACTGCCACACACACAGGGGGTTGACAACCACAGTGCACATCAGCCCCCCTTCTGCACAGCACACCCGGCACCGTGACCCCAAGACACCACCCATGTGCAGTGACTGTCACTGCAGTAAACACCATGCATCCCCCTGGCACACTGCAACCTCGTAGCACAGAACCATACAAGCCAGACCCACCCTGGGCAACCAGCAGTAGGCGGCAGGAAGGCAAGACCGACTGAAAGTCACTCCCACACCGAGACACCTCCCATGCACACATACACACACGCACACACACACACACACACATATACCCAGGACCATACCACCCCAGATGGCATGCACACCACTGCAACTGAGCAACCATAGCCAGCTGCAAATCAGAGACCACCACAGTATTCATAACAAAATATATATATATTTGAAAAAGATATGTACAACACCAATAACACAACTATATACAGATATGTACAAGACAAGGGGTAGGGTACAAGGTAGGGGTGGGTGATAGGGTGAACAACTGGGAGAAGGAAGGCAGGGTGGGAGGATGGGTGAAGGGAAGGAAGCACATTCAGCGCCTGGCAGGCTGGTCTCCTGCTGCCTGTTGCTGTTCCCCGCCTCCAGCGCCGCCTGACCCCATGGCGCTGCATGTCCCTGAGGAAGTCATGTGTCACAACTGACACCCCGTCACAGTCATTGGAGGGCACGGTCCATCCGGCATAGGATGTTGAGACTCAGGAAAAGGAACACAGTCAATGGCTGTGACTGTCCACAACCCTGAACACCACCCATCCTGCAAGGCATATAGCCTAGTGCCCCACACCTGTGATGGTATGCACCCACCACAGTGACCATGCACATGACATGCCCAACCAGGCAGCACCAGCTATGTGCACCACTGCACACACACACTGCCCATGTCCATCACAGCACAAACAAGGCTGTCAAGTGACGTGGCAATGTGGTGGGATGCCAGTTCCACAGCCATGTGCCCAGTGCATGCACTGGACCACCAGTGACGCACACACAGACGCGCAGTGACACTGGACAGTGATGACTGTCGCCTGTGTCGTGCATGGTTGTGTTGTCCATGGCTGGTGGTCATGCCCACCCCCTCCAGCATGCAATAGCATCCATGATGTAATGATACTCACACTCATCAAGCAGCTGTGGCTGCTGCTGCCGCTGTGGCCCACCCCTCACGCCTCCTCCGTCCGCCACCTGGGCCCTGCCACGGCCCTCCTCAGCCTGTGCCTGCATCCTCTCCGCCAGGCCTGTGGGTGACAAATGCTGAGAAAAACATCAGTGTGACCCCAAAGCAGACTACCCCCTGCCCCAGTGAGTGTGCCTGCCCACACAGCCAGACCCATGCATCTCACACCTGCACACACTGACAGAGCCAACCATGGCAGAGCCATCCCTCATGCACCGCCACCAAAACACAGTCACACCCCTACGGAGAATACAGGTGCATAGATGGTACACCCACCTGGCCTAGGCACAACGCCCCTCGTGGCACGTGACCTGAGGCGTAGCAGCACGTCCGGCTCCCTCCTGCTGAGGTCACTAAATCTGTGCCTGCACTGCTCCGCAAACCGGCACCGCCCTGTGACCCTCACCAGGTCAGTGGCCACCTGCAGCCACACCTGGGTGCGGGCCATGGTGAGGGGCTCATCACCATACAGTGCCTCAAAGTGGGGCTCAACCAGGGCCACCAGGTTGGCCACCTCCACCTGACTCCATTGGGGAGCTCTCCTGCGTGCCATAATTGCAGTCGTACAGCAGGCAATATGGCACCCCACAGCATGGCAAACCCACGTGGAAATGTTGCGCAACAGACCACCATAGGTTCCAATCGCGCTGTTCGTATGGCACCGTCAGTTCACATAGCACTGTCACCAAACAGCGCAATAGAGCCGTACACATGGCAGCCGAACAGCGCTGGGGGCAAAGGTCGGACACCAGGTCAGGGGTCTATGATGCAAGGCCATGCACAGCGCCATCTGACATCTACGCATCCTGCGCAACCAATCACCTGCGTGCCAGTGCCACAGTGGACTATTGCGCAGTAGTGCCACAGCGCCATATGGTGCCCAATGCTGTAGCGCCACTGGCACAATGGTGGCCATGGCCTGAATTGCCGATCGCGCACAGCACGTCATCAGCACGGCAGATGCCTGCGTAAGCTACCTGGGCATGCACAATGCAGTGTACCACACAGTCAGAGATCTGCGCAATTGGCTCAGCCGGCTCAACCGTATTGCGCAAAGCGCAACGGCGCGATATTCAGCCGACACATGCAAATCATCTGATCAGCCATTCAAAGGCGCAGTGGCACGATTTGCATCTCATTACAGTTGCTCCACTCTAATTTGCATGCATTGCGCTATAAATGTGCGACATTGGACTGCGCTGGCCAGATTCGGTTACTGCAGGTGAGAGGTGGGTTGCATGCTGTGTGATGTTCTGGACAATGGTCATGGGATAACGCTGTAGACTGCTTAGTGACAGGTGTCCACTTCCACCCATACAGATCGCCATGACCGAGCAGAGCCAAGGTGAGGGTGAGGATGGTGGGCAGAGGAGGAGGCCCAACTTCACCACGGTGGAGACAGAGACCCTCTTCCAGCCTCACCTGGAGGAGGAGGCACTACTGAGTGGACGCGGGCACCTCAGGCCGCAGGCGTGCATGGGAGGGGTAGCTGGGCAGTGAACCTGCACGGAAGCCACCAGCACTCCGTGCAGGAATGCAAAAAGAAGATGGGGACAGACCGCAGGAGGGTGAAGGAGAATGTGGCAGCCCTTAGGGCGGCACGTGCTGGCACTGGCGGGGCCAGCCAGCGGTGGTGGAGCTGACCCCGGCTGAGGACCGACTGGCTGCATCAATGCAGCGGAGTGCTATTGAGGGCGTACCAGGAGGTGGATTCCAGACAGGTGGAAGCCCATCACTGCACGGTATGACATGGTGGTGGTGTTGTGGGGGGGAAGGTTGTTCACATGCACTCACATGTCCTCTCTTTCTGTTACAGATCCTGTTCATCTTCAGGGGAAGGTGGTGGTGGGTCCAGGCAGTGAGGAAGACCTGCTGGACATGGAGGAGGGTCCATCCACCTCTGTCACCAGCCAGCATGCACTGCACCAGCATGCACACCGGGCTGCCAACTCTGGTGTCGGTGAGTCGGGTGTGGGGAGTGCACAGCCTGTGTCTCAGCAGTCTGGCATGCAAGCATGCCAGCATGCTGTGACTGTGGCTGTAGCATGTACCTGCACCATTGATGATGCAAGGACTGCAATGGGCAGTGACATGTGTGTGTCCCATGACGGACATACAGCAGGCCAGCACGTGCCCCTGGGCCTAGCCGGTTCCAACATGTGTGCCAGCATGTCGGCACAGTCCCAGGCTGTGCCTGTCAGCACCAGTGGGGCAGCACCGGTGGCTGTGCAGGTGTCTGGCACTGTTGCGGCCACAGCAGTGGAACGAGTGGTCCCTGGGGCACAACAGTTGGAGGGGCAGCAGCAGCAGTCACCCACCAGGTCTGGGGGTACAGTGTCCAGCGGTGGCACATGCCCACCGCCCTTGGATATGCCCATTCCTGGTCCTGGTGAACAGTGTCCACCCTCAAGAGGTGTTGAGCATCAGGACCTTCCATACCCTGGGGGACAGGATTCCGTTGTGGCAGAGTACCCATTTGAAGAGCACACCCGCCTGCTGCGGGAATCAGTACAGCAGCAGAGGCGGGTTGCAACGTCCGTGGAGGCACTGTGTGTGGCTGTGGAGCGGCACAGCAGGGACTGTGTTCTGGACCGTGCAGAGATGGTCCATATGCGGATGGATGTGATCACCGCCATTGACAGGCAGACCCAGGCATTGGTCACTGTCGTGGCTGCATTGGGCACACAAGCAGGTGCTCCTGTACCACGCACCCCACACAGTACGCTCTCCACTCCCCGTTCCCGGCATCGTGCGACACCAAGCCTGCCGATGCTGGTTCTGCTGTGGGCATCCTGAGCACCCCTGGTGCAGGTATGTTTGGCATACTACAGACCCCACTGCGGACAAGGTCGCGATCGCGCAGTGGGACCCCTGGTGGTCCATTGACGCCACCCCATGTGGCCCCTGCTCAGCCTGCCAGTGCTGTTGGGTCACGGCGGGGCTGCCCACGCATCCGCGGTGGCCGTGGAACGGTGCAACATGACTGACCTGTCTCCCAGTGCGGGCCCTGTCTGGTGCTGCCCTGTGTGCACTGTGCGTCATGGTAGGCAGTGCACTGGTGGGTGCCCTGCACATCACACCAACATACAGACCACCTGCACACCATCCTGACTGCTGTCCACAGGTGCGTGTGCATGATGATGCCTGCATTGTACTGTACACCAAGGTGCAAGGGTGCCCAGCATCTGACACACGTACTTGGACAGTACAGGTGGTGGGTGTGGTCTGTGGATCTGTGTGTTTGCCATGTCTGTTCCTGCTCTGCTGTGCACCTGCCCATGTATGCTTTGTGCCTGGTGTGTGTGTGTGTGTGTCCATATGACTGTTCGCCCTCCTGATGGTGTGTTTGTGTGCCTGGTCTCTTCCACTCCCTTCCGTCATGCACCCTGTGTGTGTTACTCTGTCGCCTGTGGGTTGCGCCAGGACAGTGTTGGTTGCATGGCCCCTTGACTTACCTGTGTAGTGCATAATGCTCCTCTGTGATGGTGTCCCGTGCAGCTGGGCCTGCCGGATCAGTCGGGGTCCCGCCGTCCAAGGGGCTGCTCATCACCATCATCACCGGGCCGCTGGCGTCCATCGCTGTCCCCTCCTCGACCTGAATGGCTATCCCACAGTCTTTGGCCATGTTGTGCAGGATACAACAGGCCAGGAATATCCCACAGGCCTTTGAGGGCTGTACTGTAGGGCACCGCGCCGGAGGTGTCTAGGCATCGAGCGTGCCTTAAGCATCCCAAACACCCGTTCGATGATGTTGCTTGTTGCGCATGCGCCTCATTATAGCATTGCTGCGATGGGGTCATGGGGCACCGGTATGGTGTGAGCAGCCAGGGACGGAGTGGGTATCCGCTGTCACCTGTGTGGAGATGGTGGAGATGAGTATCATGTTCAGGTCCATATTGCCAATATCCCTGTGTGCCACTGCCATGGCACCTGTGGTATTCCCACCCTTGCCCCACATTTGCAATTCCTACATGTGTACTCACCCACTAGATGGCCTGTGGGGATGTCCCCACTCTCAAATCAATGGCACAGTGTGGACTGATACCATATAAAGGCATCATGTGCTCCGCCAGGGTGTGTGGCACAGACATTGATTATGCGCCCAGTGGCATCACACACCACCTGGCAGTTGACACTGGAATAGCCCTTCCTGTTCCTATATGCAGCCCCATTGGGGCCAGGTGGCGTGCGAATGGCCACATGGGTGCAGTCTACTGGCCCTAACCGCCAGGCATACGTGCTACCCTGTTGAACTCCTGCATGTTTGCTGTACGCTCTGCCACGGTGCTGGGGAAATGGATGTGCTCCGCAGCATGTGGCAGCAGTGCGCTGAGGAATTGGGTGAGAATGCATGACGTGGCCGACTGTGTGATGCCTGTGGTGTCCCCTGTCGGCCTCTGGAAGGTGCCCGTGGCGAGCAGGCACATGCAGGCTGTCACCTTGGTCTCCACCGACAGAGCGTGACTCCATCGTGAGGGTGCCTGCATCACATCACTGCACAGCTCACAGAGCCGTCTCAGTATTACCCTGTTCAGGCGGTACCAGCCCACGATCTCTACATCTGTGTACAGCTCAAAGCTGATGCGGGCACGGTACTGCCTGTTGGGGGCGTACCGCCGACGGGCCCTTCAACGGCCACATCCCCCTGCAGCATGCATTCTCACCCCCTCATTACAGCTTCCATGTGGAAGCTGGCACTGTCCATCTCCTGGCTTGTGACCCCGGCTGATGTTGCTGTGTTACCCCACTGTCCTGACTGCTACCTCCACTGCACCTGGTACACCTACTGGCCTCTGCACTCTGTGGCCCCATACACCTTCCTTGCCCCTCTTCTGTCCTGTGCACTCCCTGGCCTGCACTGTTTGTTGCTCTGGCCTTCTCTGTCTCTCTGCCTCATGTGTCTTCCCTGTCGGGTTCTTGCGCCTCTTCCTTGAGCCTTTTTATTTTGGCTCATTTCCACTGGGGCGCAACTTCCGGCTGTTCCGCTGTTGCGCATTGCGCAAGTCTTTGAATATCACATTGCGCTCTTTATGCATGGATCCACCCCCTTCGGTTGCGCATGCCTTCATTTGCATTGCGCTGTTGCTTAGCCTGTTTTCGGTGGCGCAACTGCCTCCTGCTGAATATCGCAGAATGGCGCACTTTCAGACTTGCGCATGCGCAACCCTATTGCGCATGGCGCAACCCTTTTGAATATCCGGCCCATAGTGTATAACATCTTGAATTCATGTCACTTTTATTTTGCACTGCCAGCTGATCGATCATTTGTGTGCCATTTTGAATTAACGTACTGACAATCAGCTGATCATCAAAGATGAGTTTAAAATGACACTCATTTTGTAATAGCCCCTCTGCCCTACAGCTTGTGCACTGCCATGTCTCATTTCTTTTTCAGTTGGAGTAGTAGCAGTACAGAAAAGGCATTACAGTATGTCGATTCTTAACTGGCTTACCAGCAAAAGAGGGCAGAAACGGGAATACCCTCTTGATATTTGCAACATTAATGCTGGCAATCTAGTAGCCAGCTTGGGTATAGAAAATCATGTGGCTGCCTCTGTAACTCGGGAGTTAGCGAGCACCCCACCACCTGATAAAAAGAAAAGAGCCTCATCATATCAAACCTACAGTGCAGAGGTCAGGTTCGAGCTTGGTCATTATGCGTCTGAAAATGGAGTTTTGTCTGAAGTTTGATATTACAGCTCCATATATAGCAGAACAGTAAATGAGAGCACTATAAGGAAATAGAAGTCTGACTACCTGGCAAAATTCCAAACGACACCTGACCAGACCATGCTCCCCCCATGGTACCCAAGAAACCGAGAGGATGGCCAACAATGTTGCTGACAGATTTAGAAGAACAGTTAAGTTGTGTACAGCTTGCATTCAGAATGAGCTGTAGTGAATGCAAGAGTGGTGCAAGCAGTTGGTCTTGGCATAGTAAAAGCGACTGGACCGCACATGCTGACAGAGAATGGGGACCATCTAAATCTGCCTCTAAAGTGGGCTGGGAAATTTCTAAGCAGGATGGGATATAGCCAATGAAAGGGAACAAAAGCAGGCAGGAGAACCCCCTTAAACTTCCAAGAAATGAAATCTGGTTTCTTCAGAAGAATCGCAAAGGCAAGTGCACAGGAGCTCATACCAAAGGAGCTCATCATACTTCTTGACGAAACTGGGGTTAACATGGTCCCAGTTTCCGAATGGACCATGGCAGCAACAGGTTCTAAACAGGTGGCACTGACCAGACTGGGGGACAAGCAGCAAGTGTCTGTGGTGTTAGCATGTACATTGGCAGGAGACTACCTCCCCCCCCCAGTTATATAGAAGGGCAAAACCAAAGCATGTCACCCACAGCCCACATTTCCCATAGACTGGAACATCAGCCATTCAGTGAACCATTGGGCTAATGAGTCTACAGTGGTGGAGTCTGTGGAGCATGTGCTTGTTCCCGATTTTGCTCACACAAGACAGTGTCTTGGCCTTCCAGACGAACAGAAGGCTTTATTGCTGCTTGACTTTTTCAGAGCGCACACAACATCAGAAGTTTTGGATAAGCTACAGGAATGTAACATTCTGTCTGTGTTTATCCTGCATCATGTACCGATTTTCTGCTGCCTCTCGACATTTCTATGAACAAAATTTTCAGACTGCTTGAAAAAAACACTTCACAAACTGGTATGCAGGGCTGGTGGCTGAGCAGCTGTCAAGGGGCGAATCCGAAATAAAAGTCGATCTGACACTACACCACTTAAAGGAAAAACATGCACACTGGTTGGAAGCTACATTCACTAAGCTAAGTGCCAGGAGGGAAGATTACATCCATGGTTTTGTGCAGTCTGACATCGCAGGTGCGCATCTTAACTATCTGAACTCAGGACTCTAAGTGCTTTCTCTGCTTGCTTTTCATCTTTTCAGCTCCTCATTTGAAAGCAGAGCTCCTGATTACAGTATCTCACTTTATTTCAGGTGTTGCCATGCCACCGGTGAACGTGCACGAAGCAGAGGATGTGGAGGACGATGAATGAACACACCCAATGAACACGTGGTGCAGACACCAGAGAGCACCAGTGGAGTGTAAAAAAATGGCATCTTAGTTTATTAATTTTCATTAACTTTCCTTTTATTTATTTTTTTTAGTTGCTTAAGATAAATATAGTTTATGTACAGAACTCAATTTGGATTTACTACAGTGTATGGTGTATGGCATCTGGAGCGAATGCGGAGCGAGTGCAGACAGATGAACTTCACAGGTTTGAGAACAATAATCACTAGCAAAGTTCATAAAAAGTACTTAAAAAAACAAAGAAGTAATGCGAGGAGTAGTGATTAGGGTGGATTGGGTGTCTATCGGTATCTGGTATGGGATGGTATGAATGTGTAAGCACACTTCCTCCTGCTAAATGATGTGATTATTTGCAAAACACTTGCTCAGTCTTATCCTAGCTCCTGCCCTGGTGTTTTGCTTAAATTAATTTCACACAGCCCACTGAACAGGCAGGCAGCTACTCACTCCCAGTCCCTGAGGTAACACATCTCCAGAAAGCTACCCCCCTCCCTTCCCTGCCTAGGGGTTTAGAGACGTTAACGAGTTCACGGGGGGGGGCACCACTAGTCAGTGCAGTACATGTAGCAGGGCAATAAACAGTCACAGTACCTTTGAATTGTAGATTGGGATTCATGCCATGATGGTGCTGACTCCACCGAGATGCAGGCTGGTGTTGACTCTTCCTCCCCTCACTACTGGTGGACTCAGGCATTTGGCTCAATTGTCCAGAGAAAACTTAGTTAATTAAGACACACACAGAAACCGTCTTTAAAACAGGTCAGCAATGATTTGGCCCAGACACGATCTCTATTATAATCAGGCACCATTTTATTTTTTAAAAGTCAAAAGACTCAAGCTACACAACTGCTCCATGGAGTGGGTGGGGTATTTACAGTTCATTTGTACATTTCTACAGTGACTGTGGTAAATGGCCATGGCACAGTACATAGGGGACCTGGGTCCCGAACCTGAATCTTCTCCTGTACAGCATTTCCTTTGGTGAGCCAGAGGCGGTTCCTTTTCTTGTCAGCACTTGGAGGTCCTCATACTGGCAGTCACTGTACTTTGAATTTTCTCCGCCAGTGGAAGCGGGGCCAAAACCATACCTCAGGCCATTGTTTGTTTGTTTTTTTTCTCTCCCAGGGCACTGATGTTGCCAAGGGCACAATCCTTTCTCCAAGTGCTGACCTGCCCTGCTGATCCATGGGCAGGGTTTACGCAAGGTGGCAGCAACTTTCCTTTCTGGGCACAGCACTCTTTAAATCCTCCCACAGCAGCTCTCTCTTTCTCTCTCTCTCCCCCTGAGGGGGACATGGACAGGCACAGGGCTGCACTGCCACTGCAGCCCCTCTGGAACCTCACTGCCACCTCGATGCTCCAGCTCCTTTCATGGCAGCCACCCCTCACAGATCCTCTTTAACAGGAGTCAAACGGGCTCCAAACAGGCTTTCCTCTGCTCACTGCTGCCATGGATTCCCATCCATTTCCCCCACCATTGGGCTGTGGGGTATTGCTGCTGCTGAAGTGGGGCCAGGGGGCAATCTCCCCACCCCAGCCCTGAGCCTACCTAGCCCCGACTGGCGGACCACCCATCAGGCCCAGGAGCTGGCTCCAACCACTCCTCACACACCAGCCGCTGCTCAACTCTCCTCAAACAGACTGATGAGGACCGAAAACTTCTTTTTTTAAATAAATAAAATAACAAATGGGGCTGAACAGAACCCACACCGCAACTGGGTGACTGCTGCTTCTGGACTTTCTTCGCTCTGCTGCCTCAGGACCCGCCACCACACTGATGGAACTGCCGCCACTGAACATGACCAGATTTCTTCACCAGGCTAGCCAGAACACAGTGAGGGCCCCCCGAAGCCTGAGATAAGTCCCCCTGCTGTCACTGGCTGGCCGATCAATGGCTCCTATCTCTTCTGCCACTTTTGGCTGCTGGCTATGCTTCACTCTTTACCTTCCGATGGCCATCACTGGCCACTATTTTCAAAAGCACCACCAGCATTTGGGACACTGAGTCCCTAGCAATGCTGGGGCAACCAGTTGTTCAGCACAAGATGGACCTTCTAATCTGGCACTGGCTTGTGCCATTTCCCAGAGCTGGCTGAACAAAGAAGAAAAAAATGTTTTTAAACTGCAGACTGCAGTTTCCTTTACAAGGGGCCCTGTCACTCCATTTACCAGGGTGTCTTACTGGGGGAATTACTGGGGCACCTTCTTTGGGGTATTACAATGCATCCATAAGCATGTTCACAGATGCCCCCCCGGGTGGAATGGCACTCAGGATGAGTCATGATCATAGTGTCTGTGAAATGACCACTGCACAAGTGCATGACATGCCGTCCATCCAGATGGAGACTCAGCACCACAACCTTGGCAGACCACCCCTCATTGCTGGAGGGACATCCCCCTGTCTGTCCCATAGCAAGGGTAGCCATCGCTGCACAGTCGTATTGTTTAGGAAGATGCATGCTGTGAACACTCTGCATGCCCTCCCCGGGACAATCATCAACATGCCGCCTGTCAGATCCAGCCACCTGAACTCTTTATTCAGCAGCCCTATTGTCCTCTCAGTCTTGGAATGTGTTTTCCTGTGGTCCTCATTGCACACCTCCTCCTCTGCACCATTTGCCTCCAGGTATGGAGTCATCAGGTATGGCCATAGTGAGTATCCGCTTTCACTTATGCAGTGGGTAAATGACAGCCATTGTGACATCCTTCGGCAATGCATCCACCTGTGTCACACCTGTGTTGCACCTGTGCTGCATACATATACTCACCTATCAGCCATCCGTCCCTGCCCCTGTATGCAACAAGTATAGGGCACACAGCCTGGAACCATCGAAGATGTCAGGGTCATGACTTGACCCAGGGTACTTTGCACATATGTGGATGATGATACCTGCAGCATCATTGACTAGCTGGCAATTTACGTTGTCGTACCACTTGCGGTTTCTGTATGCCTCCTTGTCCACTGTCAATGCCAGGATTGCCACATGCGTATAGTCAGTTGCCCCCAGTACACTGGGCATGGCATGCATGGCATGGAATGTGTCCTTGATGGACCTTATGTTGGCCTCTGCAGTTGGGAATTCTACGTACTCATGCACATGCAGCAGCAGGGTGCCCATGACCTAGTGCAGTGCCCTGACACAAAGTACTGGCTGACACACGTGACCACCATTTATGTGGTGCCACATGTGCATGGGCCACATCACACAGCCTTGTGATCGTGACATGGTCCAGGTGGAGTCTTTCCAGGCAGTGTGTGTCCTGCAGGTGTCTGGCCTCCAGCCGTGGCCAGAATACACGTGGCTGTGGGCTTGCCCTCTTTACCTACTGATGCTCCCTCTCACCATCCAGCAGGAGGATATTCAGCAGTAGCCCAGTGCACATCCTGTGAACCCCTTCATGGCCACACCACGGTGTGTAGTGGCCCCACCTCTGTATATCGTTGGACAGAGGCCCCGTCTGTTACGTAGCATGGGTATCCATTGCTGACAGGATCTCATTTAAATGGGTGGTTACCTGGCACACTGGCAGGATGATGGGGTGTAAATGGGCATCACAGGGTCACTGTAGCCCAGACTAAGTGCCAGTATGGTGGCAGCAGCAAGCTCTCCAAGCATGAGTGCATCAGCACCCAAAGTGGGATCCATTGGGGTATACAACCAGAAGCTGTGGAGGGTGTCCTCCACAGCCTAGCATGATGCCCCAGATGAGGGAGGGGGTTGTGGCTGTGCACAGAGCTGGCAGAGGAAGATGTCCACCTGTCATGTTTATCCTGTACATGCATACCCTGCGCACATCATACTGTGGCAGTGATGTCCCCCCCCTTATGTCTCCACAGGACTTCCTTGGATGTCCACACAGGAGAGTCAGGGTCAATGTGCAGCAGCTGGAAGGGGCAGTGTCAGTGGTGGTGGCACAGTGGAGAATGCACCCCATATACCTGCTGTACTTTCTATCATGGAGGGTGGGATTGGCAGAGGCGTATTATAAGGATGACGTGAGGGAGCTCTGGGACATGGAAGAGCCATCCAAGGTATGTACTGGGTGTGTACTAGGGGGATGTGTGTGGTAGCTGTGCGCAGATGTGGCACTGCTTGTACAGCCACTCATGACCATCCTCTGTGTTCTTGTTTTACAGGGGTATCATGGTGCTTGATGTAGGAGGGTACTATTCCAGAGGGGCTATACTGACAACACCCAAAGAAGCTCCAGTGGGGACTCCCAGGATGAGGAGGAGGAGGAGGAGGAGAATGATTAAGCTCAGAGAGGGGATGGCAGCAAAGTCTGGTGCAGCCATGCTGATGATGCCCCCGGGTGGCATGCCCCTCCATTGACTGTCAGGAGATGTTCATTTGTATATGTGTGCCAGGACTCTGTGGTACCAGGGGGTGGCTCCCCTCTGGATGACAGTGTATTAAAGTTATTTGGACACCGACACCTATGTTGTCATTATTCCAGGCAGTGCTGCTGCCCAGATCTGCAGGCCCGGGTTGTGCACCATTCTCCTTTGTTGTCCATCAGTATGTCCATGTTGTGTTATGCTAGGATACATTGCACTGTGTTACTCTGCCTGCTCCAGGCCTCTGTGGCCCTGTGGACCATCAGTACCGGGGGTCATTTCAGTCATGTGTCAGTGGGACCATACTCAACAGGCATTCTGTCCAGCTCTGTATGACTACCTTGCATGCCTGCAGTTTATGGCAGCCCTCTACATGGTACAGTGCTGCACGTGCTGCACCTTGCAACAAGGCAACATAATGCACATTGTGCATTCGCGTATGTGTCATGCATGCATGTTGTTGTGAGGCTATGCCTCCAAGCCTGTGCATAGTACTGTTGCCATATAGCTACATGGGCATCCTGTTTACATGCCACTGCAAGCCCCTGTGGTGCATGCAGTTTATGTCTGTAAACAGTTATGTGCGTCTGTTGCACTCCATATAGCCACTGCATTTCCTTTGTGCACAGGCTCCATTGTCTGGAACAAAAAACAAGGTTACCCATAGGTCAGCAATTAAAGTAAATGTGTAAGGTTCCCCAAATGCCTTTTACACATAGCATGCCAGTGCCAGACATGCTTCAAATGTTGAAGCTGCAATATGTTTTGTAAAAAAACTGGGTCATAGTAATTTTATATTATGTTTTATTAGCGTTTTGTCCTCCAGTGTGTGACCACACCCCCAAAATGATGTCATACCAGGGAGCTGTCAGGTAAGGGAGCATTCCTGATTCACCAAATGATGAATGATCCAACTTTCGTTGGCTCTGGTGGCTTTCCATTGATAAGGAACATTCCGATGGGACGACATACTTCCCCAGTGACCACATCATCGATTCATGTTGGAACTTCGGTGCACTTTCTTTTCCATCGATGATGTCTATATTAATGGCATCAGCATCAGATTCAGTGACTCAGTGGGCACTGCAGTATTCTTGTCATTTTTCTCAAGATAATGCCCTAGGACTATGCGCCTACACTTCTGTGTAGCGTTGTTAAAGCCCTGCCATATATAGCAGGTTGTTATATCATGGGTTAAACCCCAAATTGTCCAAGGTTATGTGTGGGTGTTGATGTGCGAAATGGCTTCCACTACACATTCAGTCACTTCACTACCAGTTTTACATGTAAAGCACTTTGGAAGACAGCACTGTATACATTCTTCTTCTTCCTCCTCTTCTTCTTCCTCTTCTCCTTCTCCTTCTTCTCCTCATCCTCATCGTAAATCAGGTTTACACAGCGACAATGGTGAAAAAGCACCTTACTCGGCAATGGTATATACACGTACAATCAATTCACAGAGGAGTAGCTACCAGAAAAGAAACCAGTTCTGATGACAAATACTCAGTGATGGAAAACAGCTTCCACTGCTCCAATTTTCACTCTTTCAAAGGTGGGAGAAAAGAACTGAAGTGGTTGGACCCACCCGCATTCTATAGGTGATGCTCTGAGCCACAAATGTGCACATAGGCACATTGATGTGGGTGGACCTTTCATTGCAAAAACTTTCTTGCAAGGTCCTGTTGCCAACAGCGTATAGTCCAATATATTATGGCTTTTTTATAGATGTACTCTAGAAGAAGATCTTACCATATATTAAAATACAATTGACAATAGCTACCAATTACATATAAATAGCCTAAATGGCACAACGGCATCCTTACATCAAAATGACGGTAAGACTGTTATGTCACTGTGTTCCTCAGGTAAAAGAACCAGCCATACACTGCACCATATGAGCTGCAAGTACCAGTACTCACTTAAATAACCAGCCTGAAACATGCTTTCATATTCTGTCAAGTACAGCATTTCCATTTAAAATTATCTCAATCCACTGACCTTTGTCTTCTCCCCCTCAAGGCGAGGTTTTCTTTTATCGGTTTTAATTGTCTCCCATGGCAACCTATTTCTTAATTGGAATCAGTCATTTGGGTTGTGTTCAGCCAACGGCTTCTAGACCTTGCAACTATTTTAAGTGTAGCTATTCAAAAGAAACAAAAAAATATGTTTTTCTTCTCTGTGCATCTATGCACCCATCTGTTACACTTTATAAAAATCTGCTCCTTTTAGCTAAAGATTTCACCATCTGCTGGAGCTCATTCATGACTGGCAAAAAGTGTTTCCAAAGCGACACTTGGAAAAACTAGAAGCTCCCTGGTGCACTGGCAGTATACAGAGTGTGTAAGACAGGCAATCCTCTGGTGTGCACCGAGACATAAGGCCCCAGGTCTGTATCTCACAATAAATGCAACGCACAGGAGTGTGTTATTGTACTTATAAAATAGCTTGGTATTAACAATTTTTGCTTAGACAATTCGGCACTGTGAGTACACAAGTATGTATAGCCACATCAGATGGCCTGGTTTGTCTAATCAGAGTGCAGTATTTGAGGTTGCCATCTTCACCTATTGTATACATCCAATTAACTGCTGGAATTAAAGGGTTGGCCCCTCCCCACATGCAAACCAGATCATGGTTATGCTCTTACTGATAGAAACTGAAAGTGGAAAACACATGTAGCAAGCTGCGAGTTCTCAGCTGCACCTGGCTTGGTGGGGTGTGTGGATGAGAACATAATAAATTATGGCAACAGGGACACATAGCATGGGCTCAGTGCCTGGCAAGGGAGGATGAGACTGTCAAGTATTCATGAACCCCCTTCCACCAGCCAAGGAGCCGCTGCTTGCCCACTTTTGTGACTGGAGAACAGATGCTGCAATGGGTACTGGTGAGCTCGCTTATCACAGTGGGTTACACGGGGTCCGAAGGATGAATAACATGGGAGAAAACATGATGGAAAGATGAGAGCAAGAAAAAAGTGACTGACCCAACAAGAGTACCCTAATAGACTTGTTTTCATTGCTCTAGCTGTTCTCTTTCCATTTCCCTCTAGCCATTAAAACTGTATATTTGTTGCTTCAACAAACTACCGACTAGGCTTTATTTCCTATTTTCTCTTTTGTTTTATTTGCAGCACACATGTTGATGCATTAGTGCCATGCTTTGTGTGTATTCCACATGTTGATGCATTGGTGCCATGCTTTGTGTATATTCCACATGTTGACGCACTGATGCCATGCTGTGTGTGTATCCCACATTTTGATGCATTGGTGCCACGCTTTGTGTGTATCCCACATGTTGATGTACTGGTGCCATGTTTTGTGTGTATTCCACATGTTGATGCACTGGTGCCACACTTTGTGTGTATTCCACATGTTGATGCACTGGTGCCATGCTTTGTGTGTATTCCACATGCTGATGCATTGGTGCCATGCTTTGTGTGTATCCCACATGTTGATGCATTGGTGTCATGCTTTGTGTGTATTCCACGTGTTGATGCACTGGTGCCATGCTTTGCGTGTATTCCACATGAAGATGCATTGGTGCCACACTTTGTGTGTATGCCACATGTTGATGCATTGGTGCCATGCTTTGTGAGTATTCCACATGTTGATGCATTGGTGCCATGCTTTGTGTGTATTCCACATGCTGATGCATTGGTGCCACGCTTTGTGTGTATTCCACATGTTGATGCACTGGTGCCATGCTTTGTGTGTGTCCCACATGTTGATGCATTGGTGCCATGCTTTGTGTGTATCCCACATGTTGATGCATTGGTGTCATGCTTTGTGTGTATCCCACATGTTGATGCATTGGTGTCATGCTTTGTATGTATCCCACATGTTTATTTCCCCTTGCATAAAAAACGTTCTATCAAAATTCACTATGTGTTCTCAGCTTCTTCAGTTTTAATTTCCATATAGATGTTTTGTCCCTCTACCTTTGTTCATCCACGCCCCTCACCCTGTGCAATTTTCCACTAACCAGCCACTGACTTGACAAGCAGGTTCCAGGGCATGGGACCCCAGTGTATCCTGATCATCATTCAGGTGGCACTGCGGCTTTTTCTCCTTCGGTTATCTCGCTGATCTCCCTCCACCCTCCTCCCAGTAGATGGTGCCACTTTCCTAGTAGTGGCATTGGATGTCATACTGGAGGCCCTGGGGGGAGCACGTTCCCTGGCCCACCACAGGGGTTGCAGTGGTGCTGGATGCAGTGCTAACCCCTCTGGGAGGAGCTGCCATCAGCAACACTGTATTCCAGCTTGACCTCCCATACCAAGCATCTGAGTCTGCTCCTGAACCTTGGTCCCACCAAGAGGCAGCACAGCATCTCCAGTTTTTAACTTATAGAAACATAGAAGTTGATGGCAGTTACGGACTGCAAGGCCCATCCAGTCTGCCCATTTCTTTTTCTACCTTATGAATGTGCCATAGGCCTTTGCTCTATCAATGGCCTATCTATTCATACTCATCTGTATTGCTCCGTTATGCCTATCCCATGCCTGTTTGAAGTCCTGCACTGTATTCATATCCACCACTTCCTGAGGTAGGCCGTTCCATGCATCCACCACCCTTTCTGTGAAAAAGAACTTCCCCACATTACCCCATAATCGGCCTCCCTCTAATCTCATGCTGTGTCCTCTTGTCCTGCTATTTTTCTTATATTGAAACATGTTAGACTCTTTCATCTTGTTAATGCCCTTAAGGTGTTTGAATGTTTCGATCATATCGCCTCTCTCCCTCCTTTGCTCTAGGATATATATATTGAGCTCCGTTAATCTGTCCTCATATGTTTTCTGATGCAGTCCCTGCACCATTTTGGTTTCCCTTCTCTGGACTGCCTCAATTTGGTTAATGTCCTTGTGAAGGTGTGGCCTCCAATACTGCACGCAGTACTCCACATGGGGCCTAACCAGTGTCTTGTACAGAGGGATTATTACCTCCCTCTTCCGACTTGTGATACCCCTACTAATACACCCTAACATCACTCTAGCCTTACCTACTGCTTTAGTGGTCTGCTTGGATGATTTCAGGTCATCGGTGATGATAATGCCCAAGTCTCTTTCTTCCCTTGTGACTGCCAGCAACTCCCCTCCCAGCCTATAGATGGCTTCAGGGTTTCTCTTCCCTATGTGCATGATCTTGCACTTCTTTGTGTTAAACCCCAGTTGCCAGTCTTCCGACCATTTTGCTAGTTTATCCAGATCTCATCCCATTCTGCCCACCCCATCTGGATCATCTACTCTGTTGCAGATCTTGGTGTCATCTGCAAACAGACAAACCTTACCCTCCAGTCCATCTGCAATGTCACTGATGAAGATATTGAAGAGGACTGGCCCAGAACTGATCCCTGAGGTACCCCACTTGTGACTTGCATCTATTCGGACTGTATACCATTTACCATCACTCTCTGTTTTCTGCCCGTCAACTAGTTTGCCACCCAGCTGACCAACTTCTGACCCACCCCGAGCCTGCCCAGCTTATTAATCAATCTTCTATGTGGAACAGTATCGAAAGCTCTGCTGAAGTCAAGGTAGGCGACATCAACTGGGGAATATGGGTGTGGGCAGGACAGTAGTGTGGTGGGTAGGTAACTGGCTGGGTGGCAGGACACAGAGGGTGGTGGTAAATGGCTGTCACTCCACAGAGGGAAGAGTGATCAGTGGGGTACCACAGGGATCAGTGCTGGGACCGGTCCCATTCAATATCTTCATCAGTGACATTGTGCAGGACCTAGAAGACCGAATTTCACTGTTCACTGATGACACAAAGCTTTGTAACAGAGTAGACACACCAGAGGGTGTAGACAGAATGAGAAGGGACCTGCAGAAACTTAAGAATGGTCAGGGGTTTGGCAGTTGAAATTCAACGCAAGGAAGTGCAAGATAATGCATATGGGGCACAAAAACCCTGGCACAATATATCAGTTGGGGGGTGAGGATATAGCATGCACCAAGCAGGAAAGGGATCTTGGGGTTATCATCTCTGATGACCTCAAGGCAGGGAAACAGTGTGACAAGGCAGCAGGTAAAGCAAATAGGATGCTGGGATGCATAGGCAGGGGCATCACCAGCAGGAAAAGGGAGGTCATAATTCCACTATGCAAGACACTAGTGAGGCCCCACCTGGAGTACACTGTACAGTTCTGGAGACCTTACTTACGTAAGGACATAGACAGGGTACAGAAGGTTCAGAGGAGGGCAACAAAGAGGGTGCATGGATTGCATCACAAGTCCTATGAGGACAGGTTGAAGGAACTGAGCATGTACTCCCTGGGGAGAGGAGGGAGAGGGGATACGATAGAGACATACAAGTATCTTACAGGGAGGAACAGGGTGCAGGAATACACTATTTTTAAGCGAAAAAGATGTTCCAGGACTAGAGGGCATGAGATGAAGTTGGAGGGAGGACGATTCAGAGGAAACGTGATGAAGAATTTCTTCACAGAATGGGTGGTGGACAAGTGGAACACCCTGCCAGAGGAAGTGGTGGGGGCTGAAACAATCATGGGATTTAAGAATGCATGGGATAGACATAAAGGAATTCTGGAGGTCAGGGTAAGGGGCAACAGACTTCTTGGAAAACATAAACTGAACTTACAAGCTCAAATGGGCAGACTGGGTGGGCCATAGGCCCTTATCTGCCGACACTGTCTATGTATCTATGTAACTGCTCCCCCTTGGTCCACCACTCTAGTTACCCAGTCAAATAAATCTATGAGATTAGTTTGACAGGACCTTCCTTTTGTAAACCCATGCTGTCTTGGATCCTGTGCACCTATGGATTCCAGGTGTTGCACTATCCTTTCCTTAAGGAGTGCCTCCATAATGTTGCCCACTACTGAGGTAAGACTGACTGGTCTGTAGTTCCCTGCCTCCTCCCTGCTACCACTCTTGTGGAGCGGGATCACATGAGCCCTTCTCCAGTTTTCTGGGACCTCTCCTGTGCCCAGAGACTCACTAAACAGTTCTGATAATGGCTTTGCTAGTTCCACTTTAGTACCCTGGGATGTATGCCATCAGGTCCCATTGCCTTGTCCACCCTGAGCTTATCAAGCTCTTGTAGGACCCTTTCTTTTGTGAAGGGACTAGTGCACACTTCCCTCCCCCTGTGTCTATGTTGCTGGGCAAATGTGGAAGAATGATACAGGAATAACCTGAGTTGTCCTCAGAGCTGAAGGACTAACCTTGTGGGTTCCTGGAGGCATGTATTGGTAGATGCACGTCATTGAGGTCCCTAATTTTCTGTGGCGCTGTTCGATCTATATTGTGAACCTTTGGGGCAGCCTATGGTGGCTACATGGATTATTGTGGAGCTGGATCATTTGAACCTGGTCTTATAAGACGATACTGTTGACTTTTCTTGAAGGTGTCGTGGCTTTGGGCAGAGTCAAGGTTAATAAGCATTGAACTGGAAGGCTGTGAGACAGCCTCTGTGATTTCTGTTTCATCCATTTTGATAAATAAACATCAACTGTGGTAGTGGGAGTACTGCAGTGGGACTTAATTTTCATTGGCAGATGGTGGGGGTGAGAGCTCCATTCCTGCCAAACCTTGGCTTTGAAGCTCTGGCATGCTTTGCTCCTATATTTGAGAACTGTCTTTTAGTTACCAGTGAATTGCTCTATTAGTGTTTTAGCTGTTTATGTTTTGAGTTTTTGGATTTTATATTATTGGTTTTTGAGGGGGAGATTGTGGGGTTTTATATTATTTTTGTCCTGTTGTGTGATGGCTGTTGTGAAGTTGTAAGTTATGTGTTGGCAGAGAGCTGTCCTGGTCAGGTGCTACTCTCCCTCTGAGCTCTGGGGCCTCCGCTCTTTTAACTGTTCCCCACTGTCCACCGAGGTGTATGGATGGTGTCATGTGCTGGGGATAGTAGGGAGGAGGGGTAGGGATGGGGGTCATGGACCTTGGGAGAGAGTTGAGCTGGATGGGTGGATTGGGGTTGTGGGGACTAGGAAAGGGGTCCTCCCTGCCGGATTCCCATACCCAAGGGCTCCACATTGAGTGGGCAGATGACATGGCTGGCCTCAGTGCCCCATCTTACTCGGATGGTGTTATGTAATGCCAGGTCTATTAAAAACAAGACAGCAATGATTGCTGATCTTGTTGGGACATTTGACTTGACTTGCATCACTGAGACCTGGCTAGATGATAATGCTGGCCCAGTTTTGGAGTCAGCGGTTCCAGCCGGGTTCTCAGTGATACACCACCCAAGAACGGCTTGTAGGGGCTGGGGTGTAGCCATATGCTTTAGATCAGAATTGGGCCTTGTAGATGTGCCAGTGGGGGAGACCAGGTCCTTCGAGTGTATCATGGGCACAGGTGTGGGGTGCAGGATTATTCTCGTCTACCGTCCACTCAGGGGCAAGAAGCAATTCCTGCAGGAAGTCACGGACTTTATCATCGATATGGTGTTTGAGTCCCTCAGATGGATGGTTCTGGGGGACTTCAATGCCTGGGTTGACGATGAACTCTCGCAATTTGGTCAGAACTTCCTCCAACTGATGATCTTGTTGGACTTCACACAGGTGATTACCTCTGAGCCCCATAGTTATGGTCATTCATTGGATCTGGTCTTCCTACTGGGTATGGAGGCCTCTGACCTGGTGGTGGAGCCAGTTGGATGGTCTGATTACCACACTATAAGGTTCAATTTCCAGGTTCCCCCTTATAGGCCTGCCCCTACAGAAATGGTCTGGTACCACCCTCTAAGGGGTTTGACCTCAGATGGCCTGATGGTGGTGCTGGACCTATCGGGTATTCTGAGTGCAAGCTTGGATACTGCCAATCCGGTTTTGGCCTATAACAAGGCCGTGATCATGGCTCTGGATTCCATAGCTCTTGTCTGCGTTCGCCCCCTCACTCTTCACCCTCGATCCCCTTGGTTTGATGGGACTCTGTGGGAGCTGAGGTGAGAGGGGCGAAGGATGGAATGGCACTGGTGGAAGTAGGGCCTTGATGCCAACAGACTTAGATTGAGGGCCCGTTATATGAACTATCAATCAGCCATCTCCCATAAGAAGGCGGAGTTCCTGTCCAGGGAGATCGCTGCAGCACAGAATTGACAAGCTCAGCTCTTTTGATCTGTCGACAGACTATTGTTCGAGGTGTATATGCTGCTGTTAGGAGACATTATAAAGTGGTATGGGCTGAGTTTTCACTGCAATGCAGACAATACTCACCTATGCATGTCCTTTGTGCCCGAACAAGATGGAGCTGTCTCAACTTTTAACAACTGTCTCGCTGAGATCCAAGACTGAATGAGTGACAACTGGCTGAGGTTGAACCCTAATAAGACTGAGGTGTTGGTGGTGGACCTGGGTTGTCAAGTAGAAGGGTCCCTGGCGGGGTAGCCTTCTGGGATTTGGCTTGAAGGCAATAAGCTGGTGACCTCTGAGCGGGTGCAAAATCTGGGCATTGTTCCTGACGAGGGCCTGGCACTTAAATCTCAGGTGTCATCCGTTGTCAAGGCCTCATTTTATCATCTGAGAATATCACCTGGATTAAACACCTTGTTCTGCCTGATGACCTTCCAACATTGGTCCATCCCTTTGTAACCTCCTGCCTTGACTACTGCAATGCCCTGTACCTAAGGTTACTGGGGGTTGATATCTGCCACTTGCAGCTAGTGCAGAATGCGGCTGCCAGGTTGTTAACTGGTTTATCTTAATAATGCCATGTCATTCCTGTGCTCCGCAGCCTGCACTGGCTGCCTATTCAGTGGTGGATCACCTTCAGGGTCAGTTTGCTGACCTATAAGGCTCTACATAAACAGGGACCATGTTATCTGCAAGATCTTCTTCGTCCCTACCGCCCCCTCCGCTCCACCAATGAGGGATTGCTAGAGGTTCCCAGGGTTCGTTTAAAGACCTCTGATGCCCAGGCATTTGCATTTGTGGCCCCTACTTGTCAAAACTCTACTTTGCCAGGTAAGAGAGTGACTGACTGTGAAAATGACACCAAGATCTGTAACAGGATGCATACTCCAGAAGGGGTGGAGAAAATGAGAAAGACCCTGGGAAAGCTTGAGAAATGGCCCGAGGAGTGGCAACTGAGGTTTAATTCAAAGAAGTGCAAGGTTATGCACCTGGGGCATAGGAACCCTGGGGAGAGCAACAGGATGGGGGATGGGGGGAGCTGCTGACAGTCACTAAGGAAGAAAGGGACCTAGGGATCATTATTTCAGATGACCTGAAAATGTCAAAACCAAGTACAAAGGTAGCAGGGAGGGCTAGTGGCATGCTGGGGTGCATAGGCAGGGGTATTACCAGCAGAAGGCGGGAGGTAGTGATGCCGTTATATAAAACCCTGGTCAGGCCTCACATGGAGTACTGTGTGCACTTCTGGAGGCCGCACCTTTGAAAGGACATAAACAGGGAGGAGGTGGTCCAGAGAAGGGTGACTAAGATGGTATAGGGCTTGCACCACAAAACTTACAAGGAGAGATTAATGGACCTCAATATGTACTTGCTGGAGAAGAGGAGAGAGAAAGGGGACATGATACAAACATTCATGTACCTCAAGGGCATAAACAAGGTGCAGGGAGAAGACATCTTCCAATACAGTAGGAGTACAAGAACAAGGGGGCATGACATCAAATTGGAAGGGTGCAGGTTAAGAGGGAATGTGAGGACGTTTTTATTCATGGAGAGAGTGGTGGACGCACGGAATGGGCTGCCACAGGAGGTGGTAGAAGCAAGCACTGTGGTTGGATTTAAACATGCATGGGACAGGCATAGAGGGACCACAGAGGTAAAGTAGTAGGAGGGTCAGAAGCCATAAACAAGTACATGGCTTACAGGCAGACTGGATGGGCCTAGCTGTCCTCATCTGTCGTCAGTTTCTATGTTTCTATACTATATACCCATATTCTATGAACTATACTGTATTGTACGACACTATACTACACTACACTACATTATACTACACTACACTATACACTGCACTACACTACACTGCACTGCACTGCACTACACAACACTACTCTACACTACACCACATCACACCACTCCACTCCACTACTCTACATTACACTGCACAACACTACACTATACACTACACTGCACTGCACTACACAACGCTACTCTACACTACACCACATCACACCACTCTACTTCACTACTCTACATTACACTGCACAACCTTACATTACACTACACTACACTGCACAACACAACATGACTCTACACTACACTATGCACTACACTACACAACACTGCTCTACACTACACTACACATCACACTACACTGCACTGTACTACACAACACTACACTACACCACATCACACCACTCTACACTACACTATACTACATTACATAATACTACACCACACTACTCTACACTACAATACAGTATACTACTCTGCACTACACAACACTTCTTTACTCTACACTATGCCACTCTACACTACACTATACACTACACTGCACAACACTACTCTACACTACACTACATTACTCCACATTGCACTACTCTACACTACACTACACTACTCTACAATACACTACATTACACTACTCTACTGTACACTACACTATACTGTACTACACTGCACCACACCACACTACTCTACACTACACTATGCTACGCTACTCTGTACAACACTACACTACAGTACACTACAATACTCTACAGTACACCACACCACACTACTCTACACTACAATGCACTACTCTACACCACACCGCACTACTCCGTACTACACTACACCATACCACACTACTCTACACTAAACCACACCACACTACTCTACACTACACCACACTACTCTACACTACTCCACACCACACCACTCTACACTACACCACACTACTCTACACTACACTACACCACACCACACTACTCTACACTACACTACACCACACTACTCCACACCACACTACACTACACTACTCTACACTACACCACACTACTCTACACTACACTACACCACACCACACTACACTGTACTACACTACTCTACACCACACCACACTACCCTACTCCACACTACACTACACCACACCACTCTAAACTACACTACACTACTCTACACTACACTACTCTGCACTACACTACACTACACCACACCACTCTACACTACACTATTCTACACTACTCTACACTTCGCTACACTACATTATACTACACTACTCTACACTACACCACACCACACTACTGTACACTACACTATACTATACTACATTACTCTACACTACACCACACCATACTACACTACTTTACACTACACTACACCACACTACTCTACATTACAATACACTACACAACACATCATTCTACATGACTCTACATGACACTACTCTACACTACACTATACTACACTACACTACACCACTCTACACTACACTACTCTACACAACACTACACTACACTACTCTACACTACACTACACCACTGTACACTACTCTACACCACACCACACCACTCTGTACTACACTACACTACTCTACACTACACCACACTACACTACTCTACACTACACCACACCACACTACTCTACACTACTCCACATGACACTGCTCTGCACTACACCACACTACACTACACCACACCACTCAACACTACACTACACTATGCTACACTACTCTTTGCTACACTACACTGTACTACACTACACCACACCACACTACACTATTCTACACTACTCTACACTATACCACACCACATCACTCTACACTACTCTACACTACACTGCACTATACTATACTACTCTACACTACACTGCTCCACACATCATTCTACACTACAATACTCTACACGACACTACTCTACATGACACTACACTACACCACACCACATCACTCTACACTACTCTACACGACACTACTCTACACTACACTACTCTACATGACACTACACCACTCTACACTACACTACTGTACATACCACTACACCACTCTACACTACACTACTGTACATGCCACTACACCACTCTACACTACACTACTCTACATGACACTACTCCACTCTACACTACACTACATTATACATTATCCTATTATACGCAAAACATTTTGACCAAGGCAAGAAATGGGAGAAACCGAGTCTCTGATGATCTCAGTCCTCTTTAACAATGGGGAACCGCTACCTGTGGAGAGTGCTACACTGCATGATCTCCTCAGAGCCACAAATTAGTCTAATTAAGATTTTTAATTAGACTAATTTATGGTTGCTACAAGATTAGGTGTAGCCATAAATTCCAGAATAATGAAGAGATTTAGCTTGTCACATAACTTACAGCAGAAAGAGCCTTGCACACAACGGTCTGCTAATTAGGGGGTTAACCAATTCAATGCAGCCTTTTACATGAAATCCATTAACACACTCTGCTGTCCAAATGAAAAGGACATGTGTCAAACTCTTAATAATAGGTGCATTGTTAATACCTCCTGGGATACCATTTTCACCACTCTTTATTATTAGTGTCAAATAGCTCTTCTGATCAATTTTTGAAATCTAAAGAGATTTTTTTCTGAAGCAGTTTCTGATTCAAGGTCACGTAAAACAATCAATACAGTCTGTCAAGCAGCTGATTTGTTTCTTGCCAAAGGTTTCTCTACCAGGACCTGGTATCAAAACATGATGAAAACTCACTCCCATTGTTTAAAGGGCAATATTTTTAGTTCATTCTAATTGGGAGGGTACCAGTCCAGTATTATATTTGTGCTAACACAGTGTGTGTGTGTGTGTGTGTGTGTGTGTGTGTGTGTGTGTGTGTGTGCGTGTGTGTGTGTGATATACAATATACTGCAGATTACTACTTGGGGGATGGAGGACCACTAGACAGCAGGGATCTATGAACTATAGGGTAATATGGATCCAGACCACCAATCAGGGGGTTGGGAGACCACTAGATGCCAGGGATATGTACAAAATGTGGTAAGGGTGGATCAGACCAGTGATCAGGGTTAGGGGGCTTGCACAGCTCTGTACAGTGTCTCTGTGCAGTCTTGCATGGTGCATTATGCATTAAGCACATAACAGCATACAAATGGCCCTTTAGTGCTTATTAACATGCCAGCTGCTGAATAGGTCTCACAGAGGCAAGGACATTATCTCATTTGGCATGCACAATCTCCCGTTGCTTCTATAAAGCACTGTCCTGCAGTGGGCTGTGCTAGTGTTGTGCATAGTCTCTGTGCACTGCACTTCCAAAGCTCTCATATTCAGACAGGCAGTGGCCACCAATCTGAGTGAGCTGTCTGTCTGAATGTCCCCCAGACCAGATGTGCACTGTCTCACACATGCGTTAAGGGATGCATAGACCTAACAGCTGGCTCATGGCATGGGGCTAATAAATAAAAAAGACAACTGTTTATTTATTAGCAGTGAACATGTGCTCTTTAAAAAATGTTTACATAGTATTGAATGCAGCAGCTACTTGGATGACAGGAGATCAACATGAAGGACCATTAGTCTTTTTCATCTATCATTTCCTATATTCTTACACGTCATCTAAAGATAATGTTTATTCTGGAGCTGAAGTCATCATGCCCTGCTTGAGACATCATAGTCCTCTCCACAGTAACAAACAATGATGTCATAAGCAGGAGATTACAACTCCAGCTCCTGAATAAGCCTGTTATATGTGATCTGTATGGGACAAAGATTCTCTTGTTATGTAGTTGTCCTCAATAATGAAGAACGGAATGGTTTAAAATTCATATTTGGTAAGAATATTATATAATTATGTTAAGCACTGCCAACGGTGATCTGTGATGCTGTGACTAGAGCCCCCTCCAAATACATGCTAATCCCTTAAAGCACTAAATTACAATCAACTTGAGATAGACGTCCCTGCATACTAGGCAACAATGAAGATGGTGAGCATTATTCATACCTGTAATAACTACCGGCTTAGATAATGATCCAGAACTGCTCGTCAAAAATATTTTGACATTTGCTTCCAGGCAATGTCATTATGTTTTCTCTTGAGGGTTGTATGATTATTTGGTTTAATATTTCTTGACTCTTCCCATCAAATTATGATATGTTGTAGATAATGGAATCATAAAACATAGTACTCTACCTTATATAGGACAAAGAGCAGCTCTTTTCACAGCAATATCTAGACCAGTGATGAGCAGGATGCCACAGGGCTCGGTGCTGGGCCCAGTGCTATTTGGGCCCTTCATCTCAGACATTGAGCATGGAGTGGTGAGCAGGGTAAGTCTGTTCACAGATGATACCAAAATGGGTGCAGTAGTGGACAAGGAGGAGGGATGGAAGCAACTGCAGGGGGACCTAACCAAACTGGAGGAGTGGTCGGACAGGAGGCAGCTGGGGTTCAATGTGAAGGAGTGTAAGGTTATGCACTTTGGGGCAAAGAACCCAAGGAGAGAATACTGGTAGGGGGTGTGAAGCTGGGGATCACTGAGGAGGAGAAGGACCTAGCGGTGATGGTAACAGGGAGCATGAACAATTCTTGTTTACCTACAGGTCACTGATCAGGCCACACTTGGAGTACTGTGTGAAGTTCTGGAGACCATACCTGAAGCAGGATATCAAGCTACTGGAGAGAGTGCAGTGAAGGGCAATGAGAATGATACAGTGAATGGAGGCAAGAGACTACGATAACAGGCTGGAGGAACTGAATATGTACACCCTGGAGGAGAAGAGGGACGGGGGGACATGATCATAACTTTTAAGTACATGAGGGGAATCAACAAGGATGGAGCTGATGGGGTTTTTAAACTGAGGAAAGGAAGGGACACTAGAAGGCATGGGCTAAGAATAGAGGGGGAAGATTTAGGAGGGAGATGAGGAGGCATTACTTCACAGAGAGAGTGGTGTCGAAGTGGAATGCCCTACCAGAGAGGATTATATCAAGCAAAACTGTGGGTAGTTTTAAAAGGGCATGGGGCAGAGAACAGGGGAGAGTACGGGTGGGTGAGGCTGAGAACGGCTGAGAGTGGACAAAAGGGAGGGGGTTGGGCAGCTGCAACTTGGCACTAGCTGCACACTTGAGCAGCCATTGACAGACCAGGAGGTCTGTTTCTGCTGGCACGTTTGTACGGTCATATGTGTGTGTGTGTATATATATATATATATATATATATATATATATATATATATATATAATAAATTATGGTTAAGTGTGGTATATACTTGCAATAACACATGACAGGGTGTGCATCATGCTAGATAGCTGCATGCCTCAGGTGCACTGTGACCGTCAACCACCTGGGAAGTGCGGCGGTATAGCATAATGCACAACTCGGAGTGTGTAATTGTGCTTATACGATGAGTTAAGTACCAAAAGTTAAATAAACAAGACAGAAGCATTGTTTTTTCTTGAAATATAGTAGAATTTTATTAGCTATACTTACATTATGGGAAGAGGAGAGAAAAAATAGTTCCTTTTGTCTTTTACAGAACTGGTCTTTGTTCAAGCTGAAATTAGTTAATTAGTCAGGAGAAACGCAGTATACTGAAGAGTTGCAAAAATTGAATAATTTAAGCAAATGCTTTAAAAAGAAAGTATAACAGTCTTTTTTTTCCCCCTTTTTCACATGCTACATTGTGAACTTAATGCTATGTTGTAAACCACATAACTTATTTCTTTTACAGGCTTTCTTCTTTTTTGTTGAACATTTGTAAATTTTGGTGTTTTATTGAACACTTCCAAACGTTTAAGTAACATGAACAAGTGATTTAAACACAAAGAGTAACATTTTTTTTTCAAATGCTGAATTGTGAACTGCATTCTTAGCTGTGAGCTAGATAACGTTCCTTTGTCTTGCAAGTTTGCTCTTTACTTACTCTCTGCATAGTTACAGTTCCCTGGTTTATGGAGTTTGGTAAGAAGAAGGGGTTGTTGAATGCTGGCATTACTGGTCGCTTGAGGAGATGGAACATTTGCAGGAGCAGTATTTAGTAGGGAAGAGTTGGCTGTTGTCGCTGGTACTTGTGTGGGTTCAGGAGCTGTCATCATTATTGGTTCTCATGCAGCATCGAGAGTTGGCATCAGCAGACTGAGAGGGAGAGTGCAGCAATTGGTTACACCGTATTGTATTTGCATTTCATTGCCATTTCTGTTTTGAGGAACATGATTGCTATATTGGGAACTGATGTTCTGTGTTGCAGGTGGGGTGTTTCCTGCTGAAGGGGAGGACATTGCTATCTGCATCGGAGAACCACCAAGAATACTGCTGCATTGCTGCCACTGTGCAGAAGTGGACCGGTACTTTTTTTAAGCTTGATTCTGCCTGGTGACCCATTGTGAACATTATTTGGTGACTCTCAAGACCTGCTTCGGACAGAAGATGGACAGCTAGGGATCTGATGGAATGGTCTGTGTATATCTGAGATAATTCTGCTTCTTTTGTGATGCGCAGCATCACTTCACCCAGAAAGTTCACTCCCACTGGGGAATTTGTATACCAGATAGTGTCTTGTGCCAGTAGAGGTTCTGGAATACTCCGCAGATGCAAGCAAAATGTATCTGATTCCAGTGGGCATTTTGCAAGGTATTTTATGAATGATGTCACTCGACAGAGCGGGTCATTTCGGTGGGCAAATGTGAGTCCTCAGTATGCATTACGGCTTGGGTTGTTGTGGTCTTGATGTTTAGTTTCCTCATTAAAAGAAAGGGTTACATATTCACAGCCACAGCCATTTTCATCTGTTTTTAACAGCAAGAGTCTTTTTTTAATTGTTGGAAACCATCCTGCCCTCTTCTGGCAGCACAGAGTCATGTTACCGCATATAAAAACCATGCGGCAATAAATGTCACAAGGAAAAGAGCGCTGCACGAAACAAGGTCGAGAAATACAGTGACCTGTCAGGAACACCAGAAAAAGGAATAGGAGATTTTTGTTTTTGAGGAGTGCTCCACCCCATGCACCCTCTCCAACATGTGTGGGGCTTTGCCCCCACCCCCAACCCTGGACTTAATATAATCAGCTCCAGGAGGTTGTGGACTTTGAGGATGGGGAAAAAATCAGGAGCAGGAAATTATTGCGTTGAGCAATAAAAACAAATGTTGCAGCAGGAAAGGGGGCCTGGTGGGAACCGAACTGGGGTTCCAGACCTCCTACCACGCCGTATACTGGTGCCTTAGTCACTCCACCACAGTATTGGCTCAGCCAGCCATCCCAGCATATGGCAACTTCAGCCCTCTTCAGGTGATATGGAGAGCGACAGGGGTAGGGGTAAGAGTTCACCGCTATTATACCCCGTCACTGTAAATTCATTCGCGCTTTATACAACGTGGTTCTTGCAGCGCTCTTATTGGTGCACTATATGGACCTAGTACCTCTTCAGGCTAGGTATAATTGAATGGCCACCCAGACCTTGCAAATGAGTCCCATGGCTGTGTGTGGGGAGAGAGCGGGAGAGGTTCGGAGCAGTTGTAAATCTGGAGCAGTGATTCTCAGGTGCTGTACGGCCTTGCCTTTTCCAGCTTGCTGATATGTTTTAATAATACTGTTGATGACATTTTGTTTGCATTTTTTAAGGCAGGGATGGTAACTATGCTGAAACTTCGCCTGATGGTATCGCTATTTAAATGCCTGTCTATTCCTGCTCTGAGGGAAATGTAACTTGATACTGTGTACTCTTCAGTGGTATTTCCAACAGAGGCATAGAACTCACATTACACCTGAGGCAAATCATTTTCTGTTATAGTTCTGAGATCGATTTCTTTATTGGCCTCATAAAGCCAGTCAGAAAAAAATCTTGCTGGTCCACAGGGTGCTTTTTTGTGTTTACTTCATGTACGTTGTCCTCAATTTTGTTTACTTGTTCAGAGGTTAAACTAACATTTAAACTGCTTTAAAGATGAGTTTATTCAAACTTGCTTTTGAAGAAATTTTCTAATTTTGTCTGACTATTGCTGCTGTGTTTTATGCTTACTGACCGATGTATTTTAGAATTTTATGGTTTTAATTGTTGTTTTATGATGTACAGCACTCTGATACTCAGTGAAGAGAGCTTAATAAATATATTATTATTATTAACATTTCTACTACCAGTTTGTAAATGGTTTTCTTTTTTTTTTCTTATTTTGTTTTTTGGTAGGAGGTTGTGGAACTTCATGTTCCTGTTGAAACATCTTCATGACCTCAGAAACCAAGTCTTCTGTGAGGAACAAGTTGAAATTTACCTCAGGTAAGGAGAACATTTGAGGCTAGTTGTTGCCTGCTGTGGCTAGCCGAAATCCAAAACAGCGGTTTTACAGTTTCAGTTTAAAAGTGATGTGGAAGAATCTGATGATGTCATCAGATTTAAGTATGATGTAATGCTGTAAGTGGAACCCACCCAAGCAACATCACCACATAGTCATGTGATGGGTTTCAACCAATGACAGTGCTTCATTTTTTAACCCACTGTATAAAGGGAAATAAACTTATTGAGTGGGCTTATAAACTTTTTGAGTAGGCTAACCAGATAACAAAGCCACAAGCCCAAAGGGCAAGTGGCTGTATGATCTGGTGAGCCCCCTCAATGGGTTTATTTCCAAGTATAGCAGACTTGCCCATCTTTTATATAATGCATTTGGATGGTTATTGCTCGTTTTGATCACAATTACATGTATAGAGAGGATATACAGGGAAATAACTGCTAGTCATGTACATGAATAAAAAGTCCCACCCAATTATTATATAGACACCATGGTGCCTGTATATTAGGACTATGCTGGGGTTTCTTTAAAAAGGCCATTTTGAAACACTTACCTCAGCTGTCTAAGACTCTAGGACTGTAGAGTTTGGTGTGATCATCCCAGTCCTTGGGTGTGCTAACGTGGAAAGTTTTATAAAACTCTGTCCATTTTAGATTTATTTATTTATTTAGACAGCAGTTTTTGTTAGACAGCACTTGTTAGAGTGTTATATTTATGTATTTTTGTCTGTTTTAGAACCAAAGGTTTTGCCTATGGCTAGAGAAGAAACTATAAATAGTAATGTTTTGAAACTTACAAGTTTGTTAGATGTTATGGAGAAATTGGTCCTTTTGATGGTTTGGTGAAAAAAAAGTGCATTTGTTTTGTCATTAGCAACAACATTTCTTCGCACATGCTCAGTTTGCCAAAACAATAGATAAGAAAAATCATTTCATTTTTATTTTATAGTGGAAAAGCATATGGGCAAAACATCCATTTTCACAAGTGTCCAGCTGTCTTGTTGTGACAGAGATGGATATATACAAATAATAACAAAACATATGGTAACAAATATACAGCATGGGACAAAATGAATGAAGCAAGACAATTAGGCACAAGCACAGGGTAAATGATATACAATGAAAACAGTTTCATACAATGCGGGAAAAGTAAAAAAGCGACTTATGTAAAGCAACCACAATATTATCAGTGAGACTGTACAATATGTATAAATGCACATAAGAAAACCTAATGGGAGAGGGTGGGAGAATAAACCAGAAAAAACAAAGATGGGGAGGAAGGCATGGAACAGTCAGGTGGATAGGTTTAGAGAAAAAGTGGTAATTCGGGAACAAGACGGAAACTACTTGCAGAAGATTGTAGGAGCTATTTGGGCAGGTGCCTTTACAGTTTGACTCGGGCAATGTAGTAAAGAAACTGTGATATACTACCTAGGAGAGCTGCAGGGGGGTTTATTGAGCAGGTGTTCCTTCAGTTTAACTTTAAAAATACTGAGTGAGGGGCTTCCTGCAAGGTTAGGAGGAAGGGTGTTGAAGAGCTTGGGACCTCTGAAGGTAAGCGATCTCTTCCACCAAGAGGTGTTGCAGTAAAGGACATAAAAAGGGGAAGGGGTAGCGCTCCTAGTGAGTCAAGTGAGGCAAGCCTTCTTGAAAAGAGAGGAGACACAGTGAGGTAGATGGCTGTTAAGGATTTTGTATAGAAACGTAGACACCTTCCATGTGAACTGGTCCTCTAGGGAGAACCAATGTACTGTCTCATATAGAGCACAGCTGTGGGTATGATGAGGGAGCCCAGTCACAAATTTGATAATGTTATTGTAGACCATTTTGAGTTTATCGAAGGTGACGGGATTACTTTGAGGTGAGTAGATAATGGATCCATAGACTAGGAGAGGTAGGAGTAAGCTGGAAACCAGCCTACTTCTAGATTTCAGGATGAGGAATTGCCTGATCCTGTAGAGGAGCCAGAGTCTCTGGTGAATTTTGTTTATGACTTGCGTTATGTGTAGGCTGAAGGAGAGGTGCTCATCAAGTGTTAGACCAAGGTATTTAAATTCACAAACCTGCTCAATGACCATGCCATCATTATCTAGGATGGTGAAACTGAAATTTGATGGTTTACGTGTGCCTGCAAAAACCATACATTTAGTTTTTTTGAAGTTCAGGACCATTCCTTGAGTGGTGAACCAGGAGTGGAGTCTGTGGAAATCTGTTTAAAGTTTGGAAAGAAGGGTGGAGGGGTTAGCATCCCTACAGTATAAGGCATTATCATCCACATACAGGATGATGTTAGTATGCGAACAGATGGAAGGTATGTTATTAATAAACTGAGAGAAAAGTAGGGGCCCAAGTATAGACCCTTGTGGAACTCCATACGTAATAAGGCATTTTGACGAAAGATGTCCCTCAATAACTGTTTTGTGGTACCTCGTGTGGAGATAGTTACCAAACCAGTTGACTGCATTTGTAGAGAAATTCCAATTGGCAAGGGTAGTTTGCAGTAGATCGTAGTCCACCAACCAAGTCAAAAGCCTTGGTAAGGTCTACAAAGACAACACCCTTGTAAAGACCATCATCTGTGGCCTTGTATGTGTCCTGTGTGAACCTAACCAGAGCAGTTTCCATGTTGTGTTTAGCCCTAAAACCATGTTGAGCCTCGGTCAAAATATTGTATTTGTTTAAGTGCTCAGTAATTTGTGAATGAATTATTTTTTCCATGATTTTGGAGAGGGGAGGGAGGAGTGAGATGGGCCTGTAATTGCTTACTTCTTGTTTAGAATCAGCTTTATGCAAGGGCCTTATGGAAGCAGTTTTCCAGGCTGCAGGGAGGGTACCAGGACAGAGGGAGAAATTCAGTATATTTGTGAGAGGGGTGGCAATTTATTTTATTATGAGTTTTAGGATGTGAAAATCAAGACCATATTGCCCAGTGTTGGGTCTAGGGTTGTTTTCTCTTATAAGTTTTATAGTATCAGTGGATGAAAGAACTTTGAAATAGAGTGAGGGGAAGAAGCTTTCAGGGAAGGGGTGAGTTTAGGATGCTCCTTGGGGTGGTAGAAGAGAGGGGGGTCTTGTACTTATCAAGGTCCCCGAAATAGGAATTAAATAAGTTAGCCACGCATGCTGGGCCATTTGTTAATTTCCCTTTTGCCAGAAGTGTGATCTGCTCGCACTTTTTGTCTTTACCCAAAAGGAAGTTTAATGTCCCCCAGAGTTGTTTGCAATTTGCTCTGTTGTATAGTTGTCTGTTCTTAAGGTGGTTGAGTTTTGCCGTACGAACCGCTGACTTGTATCTGTTGCGGAGTGTTTTATACTCTTGGAGGAGACCGGGAGAAGGTGATTTCATGTACCTAGCCCAAGCCTTGTCTCTAGCACGCATGAGTTTGAGGAGGTCTGGTGTGATCCACTCACTACATCGCCCACGTACTCCAATCTTCTTTAAGGGGATGTGGGAGTCACAGATGGCATTAAATGTTTTGGTGAAAACATCTAGGGCAAAGTCTATGTTTTTAATATCCGACGTGAAGGACCAGTCAGCTGATTTAAATGCAAGAGAGAGTTCTTCTACGTTTGCTTTTTTTAATTGTCTTGTGAAGATGTCATTAGGAGCAGATTTAGTGGCTCTGGCTGACCAGTGACAGAAAATAGCACAGTGGTCGCTTATGGAATCAGGAAGAACACCCGAGGCTGTCACTCTGGATAGATTACACTTTGCTCCTCCTCTGTGTTACGTTTGACATTACCCAGAATCTCAACATGTATGGGTGAAAGGGCTTTCTCAGTTCTAAGCTCAAAACTATGAAATTCACTGCCTCAGCACTGAGTAGATGCTTCTAGACAAGCACATTTAAAAAAAGTCTAATTAAGTCACTTACAATCACAAGCTGTATATAAATGTTTTTAAGAATTAATTTTATATTTATGTATTTGTTTTTTATGTATTCTGTGTAATACCATCTAAGCCTCACTTGTTTGAAGCTCTGGGTCATTCCTGAAAATGGGCCTTGGCCCAGTGTGCTTACTTGGTAAATAAAGTGAATTAAATTAAATTGAATTGAATTAGATGCTATGATCCAGTCAATGGTAGAGTTGGTACCCATTTTATAATTTGTTCTGGTTGGTGTGGATATTAATTGGTGCAGCCTGGTGCTGGCAAGAAGTTCTTTGGTGCAGTTGGACTGGCTGCCATCCCAGTTTAGGTTAAAATCACCTAACATGATCCATTCCCTATTACTTGGGAAGGAAGTCTTGCTCGAGAGGAGGGATTCAAGTTCAACAAAAGGTGTTCCGGGGGATAGGTAGACAGATCTGATAGTTAAAATTTTGTTTTTTCCTATGATTAGGTTTACGGAGAGGGATTAGAGTATGGGAGTTTCAGATTCCAGGTTTAGTTCAGTGTACGAGAGCCTCTCTGGTATAAAGAACAGGCAGCTGCCTCCTCTTTTTTTCTGTCCATCTTTTCTAATTGGAGAATAACCTTTGAGAGTGATTTTGTGTGAGGAAATTTTGGGAGTTGGCCAGGTCTCTGAGAGGGTGATGATGTCAAAATTGTTGTATTCAACCCAGGTTTCAAATGGAGCTTTCTTAGCTAGGAGGCTTTGAATGTTGAGATGGTCAATACTGATATATTTCTTGTCATGGTCAGTGTGGGGTTTGGTGGTGCAGTCAGTGGGTACCGGTCCTCAGTTGGGGTGGACGAAGCCAGAGAGGAGGAACAGTAGAAATATTAGATAAGTCAGCCTCCAGTTTTTGCATAGATGCGTAAGCATATCAGTGTCTGCATGTCTGATGTATTTGGTCAATAGTGGGTGGCAGAACAGCATGAGGCAGCAGTGTTGAGTGCAGAGAGCAATAGTAGGGAAAGCAAGGTCTCTGACTAAACTAGGGGTACGTGGGTGGATGTCAGTCTTTTTTTAAAGTTTTTTTTTCCCCTGGAGCCCCCGGTCAGCCCTATCATCTGTGCATCCTTATCCTTTGGCCACCATCTGACCTGTGCCGGTCTCCATTGAGGGTGATCACCAATTACCCCATGGCTTACCCCCCATGGCAGGGTGGCAGGGGTCAACCAACTCCCCCACCGAATCCGGATCCACACTGGTGATCCCTTCCCAGAGCTGGCGCAGGTGCATTCAGACAGCCATCAAGCTGCTGCGACTGGGGTACCCCTATTTTACATGTTCTGCCTTTCAGAGGCAGGGCGTGCAATGCCAGCAGGGGTCATACCACGCATGCATCCACACATCACATGCCCGCTGGCTGCTCTACCTACTGACCCCTGCGTACAGGACCAGTCTACGCTAGGTGTCAGACTATGCCAGTCACTGTGCCCCAAACCTCCCTGGGAGAGGAAAGCTGTCCTACAGACACTCCATCCTCTCCCTCCCCTGCCAACCCCCAGCAGCCTGAGCTCACTTCTGAACCCAGTTCACTGGAATGGTACGAGGTGTGGTGTCCCACTCCTCAACCCTCAGCACCACTGGGCCGGCATGGATGTCAGTCTTTGGGGTCCCAGAGCTAACTGTTCCCAAGCGTGCTGAGTTTCCAGAGTCCAGCTGGACATGGTCACTGTCCTGTGAAATCCCAACTGGAAGTATCCATAGAGTCAGGGAGGGGGTGGAAGAGCTTGGCAAAAAGGTCAAATGGTAGAGAAGGATTAAAGGGAGAAAACATGTGAGTGCAATCATTGCTAAACAGGGGGAAACTGCTTACTAGACTAGTGGACAGGAAGTATGGAGTTATGTTAAAAGACTCCTGAGTAGGATTGCTTATATGGCTAGGGGACAGTGAGTAAGGCCTTACGTGAATAGACTCCGGAGTAGGGGTGAAAATTTGGATTTTTACTGACTGGAAACATTCTAATGAGAGACATCAAAACAATTAGGATTCAGTGCATCATTGTAGAGCCTATGCCAATATGTGACACCCAAACCTATGACATTATATAAGATTAAGGAGTGGGGGGGATTGAGTAGTTCCAAACTACTGGGCAGGATGAATGACAGGGAAATGACAAGGGTACCATAGGCAGTTGGAAAGGATAAAAGAGAGTGAAAGTTTCAATGGGAAACTACAGCTGGTTAAAGAGCTGGTTATATATCACCAACTAGTGGTAAGAACTGATAAGGAGCTAATGGGCAAGTGGTAAGATAGAAAAAAACTGCTCATGTGAACACAGACGCCTATAAGTTTAGAGGCGACCAAGGGTGGGGGGATGAGAGGTAGGTGGGGCAGCCACCACATAGCGGTGGTGGGCTATGCAGCTTCAGTCTGTGTTGGGGTTCTAAGATTCTGTACCTGTTTGTGGGCAGGCGAGGAGCTACTCCTTGGGCTGCAATGGACCCTAAGAGGTATGCCCAGCAGGGAGGGATTACTGGGGATAGAGAAAGATGGAGACAAAACAAAGGAATGCTAAGTGGGCTGCCTGAGGGAAGATACTGTGGCTCCGGTTACAGGCTGGGGGGTAGTAGAAATCAGCAGGGGTACAGGCAAAGAAGGAAATCAAGTTTTTTCAAAGGGCTGTAGTGACTTTGCGAGACTGTGACTACCTGTTTAATTAATTTAAACACTGCAAAAGGGCTCTAATTACCTGCTGCTGCTTCACTCTGGGGGGTTGGGGATTCAACAGATAAAAGAAAGCACCACCAGGGCGCGCGCATTGAGTGGCACAAGTGCCACTCAGTGGAAGAAAGTGTGACACATACTTAATGTAATTCAGAGTTTTAAAGTACGGGTTTCCTATGGGGTCTTTAATGTATTTGATTTTGGGAGTTGCCTTGGTTGGGATGTCGCAATGGGAGGTGGTTGTCAGGTGCCCTGATTGGGATTTGCATGTCAATGGTCGAGTGGTACTGAGTCAAGGAGGAACTTGTTTGTATACTGACTCGTTGACATGGAAGTCCCCAATCCTGGGATGGCCTGTTTAACAAACATAATTCCAAACTTGATGTTGGTAAAGCTGAGACATTATTGTAACAGGGTTGGAATGGGAGTGGAAATGGGACGTGAAATCAAGAATGTCTGGAGTCCTTTGATAATTATGGTATTAAGGAAGCCAATACTACCAAAGCTATGTATTCTTTTGTTTTGATGCAAATTGGGGATGTTGCTTTAAATCCTGGTCCCTTAATTGACAATTTAGAGATTCATCACGGTCAGCTAATTGTGCACACAAATGTAAGAAGTATCATTCTAAAGTCTGATTTAATTAAGGATTCCTTAAGAGAACATAGACCTGAGATTATGGTTTTTACGGAAACCTGGCTGGGTAAGTCCCATGATGACTTAGATCTAAAATTACAGGGTTATGACTTTAAAAGGGTTGATAGGAATAGGAAGGGGGAAGGATTATGGTTTATTATTTGGAAAAATTCTCCCCATTCAGATTTTTTTTAATTTGGATAGTGTAAACCTTGAATATCTGGCACTGGAATTTAGTGTTGGGTCAGGGAAACATTTATTAGTGGTTGGGGGGTATCGCCCACCTAACACAACAGTACAAGTGTTTGACTTATTGCAGGATGCACTAGCCCCATTTGTTTTCTCTCATGAGTTGTTAGTTCTGGGGGACTTAAATACTGACTGGTTGCACCCTGTAAAATCCCAAAGAATCAGGAAAATGGCTTTGGAGCTTGGGTTGTACCAATTAATCTCAGAACCCACCAGGATTAATATTAATAATCCTGGTGATTCTTTTTAGATTTATGTGATTCTTACAAACTGCCCCAACAACTATGTTTTTTTCTGGGGTAGATGCAGACTTGTTTAGTGATCATAATATTGTTTACTGCATCAAAGGGAAAATTAAAGTGAAAGGACCCTCTAGGCTCTTGAAGTTAAGATCTAATAAAATGTTTGATTATTTTTCCTTTTTAGCAGACCTAGGAAATATTAAGTGGGATCGTCTAGAACTAATACTCGATATAAACCTGGCTTGGGATTATCTTGTGTCAGAATTTCTCCTTGTATGTAATGGGCATATGCCAGAGATTACTAGGAGAATAAAAAGTAATTCTGTCCCATGGTATACCACTAAACTTTTTAAGTTGAGGCTTGCTAAAAATAAAGCTTGGGCCCAGGCACGAGCTTCGGGAAAGATTTATGATTGGCAACAATACAGGAAATCAAGAAACCTGTATGCGGCCACACTAAGGAATACTAAAAATAAGTACTACAAGGCCAAAACCAAAGAATCAATAGGGAAACCTGGGAAATTTGGGGGACTTATAGGGGAATTAAAGGGACAGACAAAGGGGAAGACACTTATTAATTTATCTGAGGAGGAATCCTTCGGGAGAGAGTTGTCACTTGCTGATAGGTTTAATGATTATTTTATAGAGTTGGGCAATTTCTTTGATAGCCCTAGTGAACCTCTTTTTAACCCTGTAAGTCGTATGGAAGGGGACTCTAAATTTATTTTTGATGCTGTATTGAGTGGTGAGGTGTTAGAAACTTTGTTGCAATTAAACGTCTCTGGGAGTAGTGGCCCTTATGGTTCATCTCCAAGGATGTTGAAATATGCAGCAACCCACATTTTTGACCTATTAACCTACCTGTTCAATCGTTCGATAGAGGAAGGATGTGGTTCCAGAAAGGTTGAAGTCGGGCCAGAATCGCCCCCATTTTTAAGGGGGGTGATCCGGCTCATCGTCCAACTATAGACCTATATCTATATTACCTCTGATTAGTAAGGTGTTGGAGAAACTGTTGGCAAGACAGTTGATGGAGTACTTGGAAAGAGAAAAAACTGATGGATCCATATCAGTCAGGTTTTCGGAGGTCTCATGGCACTGTGATGGCCGTGTCGGAGGTCCTGGATGAGATTGGCAAGGCAATTGATGCCCAATGTTATACTGGTGCAATTCTTGTTGATCTCTCCAGGGTTATCGACAAAGTTGATCATCAGAATTTGCTTATGAGACTGTCCAAGGTAGGGATGAGCCATTCAGTTTTGGATTGGTTTATCGCCTATCTTTCTGACAGACGGCAGGTAACAGCAGTAAATGGAACTGTGTCAGCTATGCAGGTGGTACAGAGAGGAGTGCCCAAAAGATCAGTTATGGGCCCTTTATTATTTTTAGTATATCTGAAAGATCTTGGGCATTATGTGGGAGCCTCTTGTTACCACCTGTATGCCGATGACACCATTTTATACTGTTCGGATGAATCAGTTTCAGTAATACAACGTACACTGCAGAAAAGTTTTAACAATATGGAAAAGTACTTTGTCAACTCAAAGTTAAAACTTAATTCCTCAAAAACTAAATGTATGTTGTTTGGGTCTTCTATGAAATGGAAAGATGACTTGACTTTGGAAATTGTGGATAATAGAGGGGAAGGGTTAGAGTTAGTCAATATAAATACTTTGGATTTTGGTTAGATAATTATGGGTCAGGAAATTTGCATGTAGATAATTTGATTTCCCAGGTTAATAAGCAGGTGGGTTTCCTGTTTCGGAACAAAAATTGCTTAGATTCTGTGACATCGGACCTGATAGTTAAGATGCAGATTTCCCCTTTAATCGATTATGGGGACGTTTTATATGACGGAGCCACTAGGGATCGAATAACAAAGTTAGATGTTATAATTAATCATCTTGCCAGACTGATTCTCAGGTGTCCAAAGCTTACTCATCATTGCGAACTTTATGAAAGATTGGGTTGGTTATCATTAAGTAGGAGAAGAACGATACATTAACAGCTGTTTGCTTATAAATGTGGGCTGGGTTCCGTCCCTATATATCTAAAGAATAGATTTTCTTTTAGAAGTGTTGAACTGACATTGAGAAATCAAATTGTTATGGATATGGTTGCCCCACTTGTAAAATCAAAACGTTCCCAATATTTAGTAATTACATTCCGATATGTTGGAATAGCCTTCCTCATGAATATAAGCAAAAGATTGGTAAGCCCTTATCAACATCCCATCTAAGAAGACAACTAGGGCCAGATATTCAAACTGCGCCAGTTTGTGGCGCAAGCCCCTTCGCCGCTCAAAATAGTTGAGCAGGGGTGTGGCAGGGGCGATATTCAACGGAGTTTCGCTATGGCGCAACTGCTTTGAATATCGCCTCCTGGCCACCCCCACTGTGCATGGCGCAGTGGAACTGCACCAGCGCAAGTGGTCAGAATGGAGCATTGAGATGTGGTGGCGCAAGTTCCATTGCGCCATGCACAGCATCTGCGATATTCAAAGGGTGACATGCAAATGGGGCCATAATTTATGCAAGGCACATGGGGGGCCATTTGCATCTGATTACGGCCCCATTTGCATGCCATTAGCATGCAGGTGCACCCATCCCCAATGACTTGCGCCTGGCGGCCTGCCAGGCATCGGCCGTTGGGGACCGACACCCCCTGCAGCCCAATCGCGGGATGTCCCCTAAGGGACGATGACTGTCTCCTATCCCTGGTGGTCCAGTGGACCGGGATTAGCCCGATCGCAGGCATAACAGTAACTCCCCTCCCCCCGAGTAGCCCGATCACGGGTATAAGTGTTCCCCCCTCCCCCAAGTAGCCCGATCGTGGACATAACCTTACTTTCATTGGGGCCCGATCATGGTATTATATCTTCAAAGCTCAATATCCTGGTTGTCCAGTGATCGAATGAAGCCAGCCCACGGGCGAGAGCTCCTCACTCCCCCCAAGCATGAAATCCTGGTGACAGTGACCATTCACCTCTGATGGACACCACCCTTTCTGCCCTCCCGCCAGCCGGCGGGCACTACACCAGCCGCTTCGGCCATTCGCCACCGATAGCCAGCACGCCTACTGAGCCCGTTAAGAGCCACTGGCATGTTGCCCATACCGCATTAGTCAACCAGACATGTGAATGAAAATTCATCTCACATATCTGACGACTAGTACGGTATGGCAGCACACCCATTGGCTCATGCTCTGAACCAATGGGCATGCAGCCAACCGAGCTGTCAGTCGGCGAGCGTGGGGCGGCAGGTGGGGGGTGCTGCCGCTGACGGGGAACAGGTGGTGGGGCTCCATGGGCAGGTGAGGTGGGGGTCCACTAGATCACCAGGTATTTCATACTTGGGGTGAAGAATGCCACCGCTAACGGGCTTCATTCGGTCCAGTGGACCACCAGGGATATTGGGCTTTGGGAATCTGATGCCCGCGATCGGGCTAATGGGGGCGGGTTAGGTTATGCCCACGATCGGGCTCACTCGGGTAGGTACACTATGCCCGCGACCAGCTACTGGGAATACTTAGGTGCCCGCCATCGGGCTACTTGGGGAGGCAGAAGTTATGCCCGCGATCGGGCTAATCTCGGTCCACTGGACCACCAGGATATTAGACTTGGGGGATACTGATGCCCACGATCAGGGCATGGGGGCGCCACGCCAGGCGGCAGGAACAAGTCGAGGCCACCCACAGGCAGCTGCTGTGTTGCGCCTGCAATGCGGCAGCTCACCTGTGGGTGGCCCCTACTTGTTCCTTTTTTGGCTCAACTTTGTGCAGGCGCAGGTAGGGGTTGCACCTGCATAACTCTGCACGGCCCGGGCTGAATATCGGGCTGTGCAGTTCATGCATGGTTCCTCCCCCTTCAGTTGCACATGCCTTCATTATCATTGCACTATTGCTCAGCATGATTGGGGCACAACTGCCTCCTGCTGAATATCACAGAATGGCGCATTTCGGACTTGCGCAGGCGCAACCCTATTGCGCATGGCTCAACTCTTTTGAATATCTGGCCCCTGATATCTATACAGGAACCTTGTAATTGTTATTGATATTCTTTTTTCTTTATGTTTTTGTATTGATGTTTGTTGTTTGATTGTATTTATTATGTTGAGTGTTGACCTGTATTTTGTATTTTTGTTAAGGTTACCATTGCGAATGAGTTTTTACTCAATTGTTTTTTACCTTGAATAAACAAACAAACAAACAAACAAGTAAAATATAGCAGTTCTGTAAAAATTTGCAGTTCTGTCTAAAATTGGCTAAGTGATTTTTAACAGTAATCAGCTGCTAGATATAATAAAACAATAGCAATGCTGTGCTAATCTACTAGCATACACAGAGTAAGTATTAAAAAATAAGAACAGAAGTGTAGATTTAAATTAAAAAGGCACCAAGTGCAAAAGCAGAATGCAGCTTCAGTCTCTGTCAGGGTTCTGAGATTCCGTACCTGTTTGTGGGTGGCGGGTGGGCAAGGAGCTGCTCCTTGGGCTGCAACGGCCCCTAAGAGGTATGCCCAGCAGGGAGGGAGTACTGTTTGCGGGTGAGCAAAGAGTTACATTTTGAAACTTACAGGTTTGTTATACGTTATAGAGACATAGGTCTTTTTGGTGGTTTGGTGAAAAAATGTTAATTCATTCTGATGCTATTAACAATTTATTGTTCACACATGCTCAGTTCACTGCAAAAAAAAAAGCTCAATACTGTAGTTCATGGAATAGAAGCCACCCTCAAATATAAGCCACCCTCAAATACAATCTGCAGGTAAAAACAAATACTTTTAATAAAAGCTGCAATCAAATACAAGACACAGCTGCTAGTCAGGGCTGAAATCAAGTCAGATGAAACACGTTGGGTGACACTGTCTATGATTCTTATCGCTATCTATATGATCGTTATTGTACTTTTTTAACTTATTATCTTAGTTTATGTTTGTTTTACTTGTTTTGATATAAAGTAGATCAATAACAATAAATGTGGTCAAGTCTAGGATGTGTAATATTTTATATTTAGCACTTAAAAATTTGATTTTGCCAAACAAGTCACCCTTAAATATAACTCACCCTTGAACACAAGCCACAGGTAAAAATACATTTTTTTTAAAAATTCACACAAAGTAGTATTTTTAATTAAAAAACAAAATATTTGCACAGGAATCCCTCATGAATCTTTTTTGAAAATCTACCTACTGTACATATTTTGAATATCTACACAATGGTTTTCAAAATATGTTTGCTACAGTACGATTTTCAAAATCCATATGCTGCACAATAATTTTCAAAATTTAATTGCAGGCCAATGATTTCACAAAACATAAATCCTACACAAAGGTTCTGAAAATCTATTGGCTGTGTATTGGGTTTCAAAAGCTATATGCTGCGCAATGGTTTTTAAAACCTGCCTGCTGAGCAAAGGTTTTTAGTTAGTGTTTAAGTTCAAAATGTCTAAAAACTTTAAGGTAAGGTAACCGATTACATACTTAAAAGTTATGGGTGATACTTTACTGTTGGTGAGAGACAGATAAAGCAAGACACGCAATGTCTTCCATATTGTGAAGGTTAGTGCAGCACTAACGAGCATACCACCAAGCTAACCAGACTCAGTACATCTGAATGAAATGGGGACCATATCCAAAGGGTTACCTGGCACTGTGCACAGTGAATACCGCACACAGACTACACCACTGTGACCTTACAATTGGGGATGTTCTCTTGCAGCGCATGCAGTGGTATATTCTAAGGCTTTTGTAGGTGGTGGCAAGCAGCCAAGGCAGCCTAATTAACACTTGTGAAATCTGTCCCTATCAATGCATACGGCGGTGTGTGACTCCTGCTCCCCATGCAGCATTGTTGCTGGTGACCCCCGCTTCCACTGGCCACATCCCTGTTACTACAGAGCTAGACTGCAGATCCTCACATAATGACATGCAAATGGGCCCTTAGCACAGCAGTTCATGCCACATGTATATGGCATTTAGCATGCCAGTCACTGAATATGGCTCTCAGAAGTGATAGCAGTATTCCATTTTAGACAGGCTACCTCCCTTTGCTCTTGGGAGTCTATTGCCAGCAGCGGGATGTGGTAATGATGCACATACCATATGTACCATACATGGCTCTTGTACTGGCTGGGTCCCAAGGTGGGGATGGGGTGGGGATTAGGGTTGCTATTTACACATTTTGAATATGTTGGCCCTGCATGAGGTACCACACCACTGATGCATGGCCTCATACCTGTAGCTTGGTCTTGGGTAAAAAGGGGAGGGAAGGGAGTGGGAAAGAGGTGGAGTTAGGCTTGAGAACACTAACAGCACATTTCCAAACTTTGTGGGCACTGAGCTGAAAAGTACAGCGATTGTGAAGATCTCCGCCCGTTGATGCGCCTTTTTTAGTATTCTGTGTTTTACAGCGCCATCGTGGTAACGCTGAAACATTGCAAAAAATTAAAAACATAGCTGCACCTGGAAAATATTTAGTGATCGGTAAGCCCAGAAAATCAAAAAATAATAACTGTGCCAACGTCTAACAGATATGCCCCCCAAAAAAGATTCTGAGTAAATGTTTTAAGGTGTTTATTACAAGCTATAATACTAAAATCCAGCTTATAGAAGCAATTGGAAAAGCAAGAATATTCAGTGATATTATTCTTTCTGTGGGGGTGCTCTGCCCCCCAAACCCCTGGGGCATAAACACAACTTCATTGTTACACCTGAGGGGCATAGGGGGTGGAGCGCCCCCTCAGAAAGACTAATATCACTGATTATTACAAAGCATAAGAACTCTCTAATTTTGAATGACAGCAACTTAAAGCATCAATATGAAAAGCAACAATGTTCCATAATATTATTCTTTCTGTGGGGATGCTCCGCCCCCCCACACCCCCCAGGCATAAACACAACTTCATCAGTGCACCCGGGGGGGGGGGGTGTGGAGTGCCACCACAGAAAGAGTAATATCAATGATTATTAAAAAAAAAAAAAAATTTTCAAGAACCACTGATGTCTAACTAAACTTAACATTTCAGCATTTTTGTACGTAGCTACAATAATCTTTTTTTCCAGCAGAGCATCCGAGAGCACTTCCGTGCTTGTGGACCACATACCGTAATTCACCTAGTAGGCGCAACATGGCCAGGGATCTTCAAAATCGCCAAAAGTACAATAGCACATTTCCAAATGCTGTGGCCATTGAAGAAGAAGAATCCACATTTATATAGCAGTTTTCATACACAGTGTATCCCAACGCACTTTACAAGCAATGCTAGACTGGTAGTGAAGTGACTGAATGTGTAGTTGTGTAGTTTAGCTGAAAAGTACAACAGCACATTTCCAAACTTTGTGGGCATTGTGTTAAAAACCATAATAGCAGACTTCCAAATGTTGAGGGTTTGAGTTTTCTGCAATAGCAACTCAGTTTTGTACCATTTAAAAAAACCTGCCATGTCTGCTCTCTAGAATGGCCACAAAAAGTACAGTGTAATTACATCATTGGAGCGAGAGGTTGAGAGCACCACCGCACTCTACAGTGCTAAACTTGCAGTTTGTATGGACCCTTTTTAACACACGTTTCACCTAAAGAATCAAAATCATGACTTTAACGTGTATTATTTTTATCAGTACACATGTTAGGCTATGATTTTGTTTTTTTTTCATAAATCTGATGAAATTGTGCTCCTTTCTGAACCGCACTTGTACAGTACCTCAGTGCTGGTATTTCATTTTGCATTGTTGTAACCGTGCATGTCTACCCTGCAACTGTACAAGCTATTCTATGCTTTAGACTGTTTAGTCATACCCCAGTGCTTGTGTTTCACTGTGCATTGGTATAACTGTTTATACTGCTTATATATCTTTACCGCCTGTTTTTTATTGTACGTTCCTGCAAGTGATTTACTCTGCTTTTTATAGCTTGCTTTATTGTTTGCTACTCTATCTCATCATGCCACCTATAGTCAGCCTTTTTAATTTCACTTCCCTTTCTGATAAATCTCATACTCCCCTGCTTACTCCCACCATTTCTCCTCCTTGTTGTGTGCTTGTAGAATGCTTCCTCCCCTCTCTCTGCTTAGCTCTCTCATATCACACCTTTTCTTAAACAAGTTCTAATCCCACAACCTTCTGCCTTTCTAATGTGGTCCTACTCGTCCTTTCTCTCCTTTCCTTCCTGTTTTCCGTAGCTTCCCTCCTCCCTACCGACTGTCCTTCTCCACCCCCTTCTTCTTCCTCTCCCCCTCCCATTCACATATCTGGACTGTGTAGTACGGTAACGGCTGCACGCCCATTGGCTCACGCTGAGGACCAATCAAGCGACAGCCCGCATTGTGACACTGTCAGTCAGTGGGCGGCGGGGCAGCAGACGGGTGGGGTGCTGCCTCCTGCCACTGACCAGGGAGGGAGCGAGCAGTGGGCCCAGTGGGCGGTGGGAGGGGGTATCATGGAGCTCTTATTATTACATATGCCCGCCGATCGGCTGAGAGCAGTCCACTGACCACCAGGGATATTGGACATATTTTTACACAGATGCCCGCGATCGGGCTGCGAGCGGTCCACTGGACCACCAGGGATATGGGATGGTTAAATGTAATACTTAAGCCTGTGATCAGGCGTAAAGCGGTCCACTGGACCACCAGGGATATTGGACGATTTTTTAACTCCATATGCCCGCCGATCGGCAGAGGGGTGCACTGCCGCTAGGTGCAGAGGGCATCGGTTCCCTCGATGGCTGCTGCCTGGCAGGATGCCAGGCGTAAGTCACCGGGATCGGCACACCTGCATGCACATTATGAATGACATGCAAATGGCCCCATTTGGCGCTTGCATACCTTATGGCCCCATTTGCATGTGCACTTTTGAATATCACGGGTTATTGGGCGCATAGCACAACGGAACTTGCACTCAGCGCATCCCACCTGCTCCGCAGCCTGGCCACTTGCACTGCGCAGTGCCACTGCACCATGCGCACCGCAGGAAAGCCAGGGCGCGATATTCAATGATGCTGTGCCATGGTGCAACCCCATTGAATATCGCCCAGTCAACGCTTCCCGCGCAGCTGCTGCGCTGCGCCCAGGCTTGCACCACAGCCTGGCGCAGTCTGAATATCCGGGCCTATATGTATACCCTAGAGCAAAGGAGGGAGATAGGTTGTATGATTGAAACATTCAAACATCTTAAGGGCATTAACAAGGTGAAAGAGTCTAACATGTTTCAGTATAAGAAAAATAGCAGGACAAGAGGACACAGCATGAGATTAGAGGGAGGCCGCTTAAGGGGTAATGTGAGGAAGTTCTTTTTCACAGAAAGGGTGGTGGATGCATGGAATGGCCGACCTCAAGAAGTGCTGGATATGAATACCGTGCAGGGCTTCAAACAGGCATGGGATAGGCATAAGGGAGCAATAGAGATGAGTATGAATAGATAGGCCATTGACAGAGCAAAGGCCTATGGCACATTCATAAGGTAGAAAAAGAAATGGGCAGATTGGATGGGCCTTGAGGTCCTTATCTGCTGTCAATGTCTGTGTTTCTACGTCCAGGTAGGCTTGCCCAGGGGAGACTAGATCCTTAAGGAAGTGGATGCTCTGTTTCTCCCACAGTTGCCATTGTATCATTTGGCCCCTATCTAAGTTCCCCCAAAGGGTGGGGGGCAGGCCCAGGGAGTGGGAGCCTCACCTGTCCACTGGAGCAGTTTCTTCCAGTATGACCCTGAGATTGACAGGGTGGGGGGGAGTTATAAGGGAGCCCTTGTTTAGAATAGAGTGTCACTACAGGGAAGTTACTCCCTGTCATGTCCAATTTCACATGCCTCCAGAGGAACGTTTCTGTTAGGTCTGTCTGAAACCAGCAGGCAGTCTGCATGGAGATGATGGCCACATAGTATCCCTGAAACTATAGGAAACCCCATCCACCTCTGCTCCAGCGGCTCCTGAGTTTGACTCTGCTGTACCTCGAAGGCTTGCCCTCACAGAGGAAGTCTTCCAAGACCTTACCTGTTTTGTGGCACCATACAGGTGGAATTTGGAGAGGCAGGTGCACAAGGAGATGAAGGAATCTTGGGGCATTGATCATTTTAATGGCTTCAGTCTTGCTTGCCAGGGACAGTAGCAGGGCCCTCCATCTCTGCAACTCAGTGTTAATAGAAGCTAAAAGGGGTTCTAGGTTCACGGACTCTATTTTTGTCAGGTTCCTGCTGAGTTTGAGTCCCAGGTATGTGATGCCGTTTGTCACCCAGAACGGCCCTGCTGCTCTGAAGGCCTCTGGGTACAGGCAGCAATCAGTGGCAGTGCCTTGGTTTAGCTTTGGTTAACTGTGAGGCCTGAAGTTTCTGAGAATGTGTTGAGTAAGGCTATGACATGTGGGACTGCCTCAAAGGCATTGGCAAGTATGATCAGCAGGTTGTCCATGTATAGAAAGGTGATATACTCTGTCCTGCACCTTGATACCCTGGATGTGTGGGTGCTCCCCCCCCCCCAATGCTTTTGCTAGGGGTTCTATTGCCAGGATAAACTACAGCAATGAGAGAGGGCAGCCCTGTCTGGTCCCTTTCTGCAAGTGGAAGGGCGAGGATCAGAGGACATTGGTGAGAATAGATGCCAAAGGAGAAGTGTATAGGAGTTGAACCCACTGTCTGAAGCTAGGTCCAAATCCAATTTTCTGCAGGGTAATGAGAAGGTATTGCCATTTGACAAAATTGAAGGCCTTCTCAAAATCTACAGTGAGAGCCACTGCTAGTGATTTGTCTGACTGCACTTTGTGAATTAGTGATACTAGGGTTCTGAGATGGTCTGAGCCTAGCCTGCCTTTCACAAAGCCCACTTGGGCTGGGTGGATGAGCCACGAGAGGACCTTTTCTAGTCTGGTGGCTAGGATTTTCACCATTATCTTTACATCTGCACTGATGAGTGAGATCAGGCAGTAGCTTCCCAGGGAGGTTGGATCTTGCCCCTTCTTGGGCAGCACAGTTATTGCTGCCTACCTCATGGATGAAGGGAGGGATGCTGAAGAGAGAGAGAGAGAGAGATTCTTTATTATTTATTTAGTTTTTGTTGACCGGGTAAGTGCACTAGACAAATCCTGCCTATTTTCAGGCACAACCCAGGGAAGGGGGATACAGATGAATGCCAACTGACCTTGAAATAGATTAAGCTGTTGGTGGTATTTTTAGTGAAAGACTCACCAAAGGTAGGGCCCAGGCTCTTCAACTAGGAGATGATAAAAATTTGCGGGGTAGCCATCTCCCCTAGGGCTGTGTGTAGGTGAGAGCTTTGATGGTTTGTGTCACTTCTTGGGCAATGATGAGGCTCTTAAGCTCAGATGCTTGAGTGGTGAGAGAAAAGGGTTGTGCACTTTTCTACGGAAATCCTCCACTGAGGACACACCCGGGGGGGGGATGTAGAATGAGGCATACGGTGCAAAGTAGAATTGTTGCACAATGTTGTTGATGTCCTTAGGGTCCCTTATTATACTGCTGAGGAATCTTTAAGGCCAGGTATTAGTTTCCTTGTTTAGAAACATAGACTTTGATGGCAGATAAAGACCGCTTGGCCCACCCAGTCTGTCTATTTCCCTACCTACTGGATAAGCTGCAGATCCTAGTTAACCAATGGCCTACTTCTTCCTAACCCGCACCAGAATTGCCTTATGTCTATTACATGTATTCTTGAATTCCCCCACTGTTTTTGAACCCACAACCTCCTCAGGAAGGCCGTTCCAAGCGTCCACCACCACCCTCTCCATGAAAAAATAATTCCTCACGTTGCCCCTGAGCCATCCCCCCTCTATCTTCAAATTGTGCCTCCTTGTTCTTGCACATCTCTTCTTCTGAAAGATGTTACCCCCTTGGACTTTGCTGATTCCCTTGAGGTACTTGAAAGTTTCTATCATGTCCCCCCTCTCCCTCCTTTCCTCGAGGGTATACATATTAAGCTTCTTTAGTCTCTCTTCATATGGCTTCTGTTGCAGACCCTGCACCATTTTAGTTGCTCTCCTCTGGACTGTTTATATCCTGTCTATGTCCTTGTGGAGATGGGGTCTCCTGTTTAGACTTCAGCCTATACACCAGCAGATTGCTGAATTCATACCCTTCCCAGAATGAATGGCGCAGGTGGCGGAGAGTGAGCTCTGCCTTCCTGGAGAGGAGAGTGTCCAGCTTAACTCAGATGCCATTTACCTTGGGTAGTAGATACGGGGGTGGCCTTAAATTTCACCTCTGCCTCTTGGAGCTCATTTTTCTAGTTGAGCCTGTTCTCCCTGGCTGTCTTTCTGTGGGCCTCATAAGCCATGATACTGCCCCTCAGCGTGGCCTCGAAGGCTTCCCACAGTCCGACACATTTCCAGTATCATTAGCCTGCCAGTAGGCTTTCACTTCCTCTCTGAGCCATCGTTTGAAATCCTGGTCTTCCAGTAACAGAGGAGCCAGTCTCCATGCCGAAGATGTTTGTGGCGTAGAACCTTAAGCTCAGTTGGAGTATGGTCTGAGATTACCATGGTGTTTATACTGGCATCCGTCAGTTTGGACATGATGGATTAGCTAACCAACCACAGGTATATTTATTTTGCTTGCAGCTCCACGGGATGCAAAGAAGTAGGTGTAATTCTTAACGTTGGGATGTTGGGCCCTCCATGCATCGGTCAATCCATGCTCTGCCATCACTGCATCAATGGCTTTGATGTGACTGAGTGGGGTTCTGTGGCGGTCCTGCTCCTGTCTACTGTAGCATTTAAAGTAACACTAAGATCCCCAAGATTACTGGGGATCGGAGGCTATTGAATTTGGCTATGGAAGAAGGCAGAGGCATCAGAATTAGGCCCATAAACACTGGCCAGTATCAAAGGACCAGTCAGATTGATCACCTTCAAAAATACCCATCTCCCCTCCTGATCCAGTTTGGTGGATTCTACCCCCCACCCCAGCATTTTTTGTAAAAGGATGGATACCCCTCATTTAGAGATACCAGCTATGCTGTGTGCCTCCTCCCCTTTCCAGTCTCTCTTTAGCTTGTGGGCCTCCACAGCTGATACCTTCGTCTCTTGCAGAAAGACAAGAACAATGCAGGTTGGTGCAGGATGCTCCTTAGTCTCCTCAGCTCTGGTCGAGCCACTAATATGGAGCGCTGCTGCAGCCATGGCCTCCACCAAAGTCTTTAGTTCAGAGGGTGAGCGAGTGAGAAATCACTGTGGACTTGGAGGGTGCTGAAGGTCAGGGTGAGTCTTGTGTGTCCTCCTGGTCTGGTAGCGCTACATCTCTGGTAGTCCTCAATGTGACTGGAGTTGATCCTGAAGAGTCTTTGGAGTCCACACTGCGACTTATGCTGCAAGATCAGAGACGCTGGGAACAGTCTTTCTCATAGCCTGTCCCTGACTTCTGTATATTTTTGTGCTTTTGCTTTGGGGTTATTTGCCACCCATCATCGCTTGGTAGGTATGGGGAAGGTGGTCCAGTCCTTCACCCTTACTATCTGTCAGGGGTTGGCATAGTGCCCATGACCTGCAGGCAATCCCCTCACCGCCTGTTATCCTGGGATGGTCTGTATTTTAAAAATTAATTTTCAGCCGGCAAAATTGCAGGAAATATTTTGCTTAATCTGGGGTCTCAAAGTATCTTGCTACTCCACTGACTGATCCACGAGGTAGCCAGGTAGTGAACTGAATGTGGCAGGCCCAGGTCAACACAGGCCCTCTGGGCTGCTGAGAAGGCTCTATGGTGGTCCAACAGTGCAGAGGAGAAGTCTGCGTACATTTGGATATGGTGCCTTGCCACCAGAGTTCTTATTTTTCCCTAGCCTGTTGCAGGATGAGTTCCTTGTCTTGGAAATGAAGGAAGCATGCCAGAATGTGATGGGGGGGTGGTCTCTGGGGGCAGGCTTCAGGGTGAGGGAATGGTGGGCTCGATCTGTCTCCAGACAGCCCAGCCAGTTGTTAATTAAGGTGGTCTGGAATTGCTTGTTGTAGGAAGTCCTAGATATTCCACCTCTCACAAAGGAAGTCAACGAACTAGAGATTGTGTCCCACAGGGATCTGATAGCTCATTCTTGGATGCATATGTAGGCCACCATTTTGTCTGTGCAGCCCTCTGTGTCTGCGATGCATTGCTCTGCAATGTTCACTCTGTGGGAGATGTCCAGAATGTCAGGATTTTTTTTTTGTGCTGCCAACCTGAGCTTGTTCTTTTGTCTGATCAGATGTTGGAATGTATTTTTTATTTATTTATTTATTTATTGAAATGTTTCACCAGGAAGGCACACTGAGCGACAAGTCGCTCGTCTCCTGGCGAGCAGGTTCTGATCAGGTGACACTGCTGCAGCACTGCCATGACGGGAGGTTCCCTGCACTTTACCCTACCTGGGTGGATGGCTAGACAATGACAGCAGGAAACTGCGGCTTACCAAGGGTGGGTGCACCACAGTCGGGCACCGATGGATGACGGCAGGTAAATGGGTTTAATACTGGGATGTGAGTTGACCCAATGCATGGAGAAAGCAGTGATATTTATCAGATTGGATGAGGCCTTTGCAGAGTTAAAAATCAGGTAGCCATCTCAGTTGGTGGCCAAGCCATGCCCCCTCAAACTGGTATTCTTTATGGACGGGGGACTTGCAATCACAATCACTGTCGTTCAGGCTGGTGGGAAGGCTGGCTGCCGGGGGAGGCATTTGACATACAAGAAATACAGCGGAATTGGTTTTTCTTTTAAACATGGATTAAATAACAAGAATTCCATCTAACTCTGCATTTGGACAGGACCAGCGCGATGATCATCAGGAGGACATAACCAGTAGACCATTTCAAATCTTATACGTATACTTTAATGGGCAGACTGGATGGGCCTTGTTGTCCTTTTCTGTCATAGACTTCTATGTTTCTGTGTTACTGTACAGTGCAGTTGAGAAAGGAGCACAGTTTGGCAGGTTTACAGAAAAAAATCATAGCCAAAGAAGTACTGATAAAAATAATACACATTAAGTCATGATTTTGATCCTTTGCGTGAGACGTATGTTAAAAAGGGTGCATACAAACTGCAAGTTTAGCACTGCAGAGTGCAATGGAGCTTCCTGCCCCTCAGTCCAATTATGTAATTACGCTGCACGTTCGGCAGCCATTTCAGAGATGAGACACAGCAGGTTTTTTAAAATGGGAAGGCTGTCATTTACATTTTTAAATGCTACAAACCTGCATTAATGTTAACTATACACACATGCAGTTTTGTCATCAGAGCAAACAGCAGCCTTTCCTTTACCTCTCTATGAAGCCAGAGTTTGAAATATTTTATTGGCAAAAAAGGTGATTTGGGTGCCCTTTAAGTTGCACCTTTTTCATCAGCTAAGATTTTTATCAGCTAATTTTATCACATTTTATGCAGCTAATGTAATTTGCATGGTATTTAACTAAATAATTAAAAAAAACAATTAAAATAAGAAGGGAGGTTATGCTTTTTCCATGTCTCTATGCATCATTAAATCGGATATCAGCTGCTGTGGGCAATCAGATCTTACACAAGAAGGTCTTTTGCTAACAATTACCTTTTGAGTTATTAAAAGCATTCTTTTGTCCAGAGGATCAGTTCTATATCCCAGCGGAAGAAAACCTATACTTATAATATGCTGATAACTTTGTGAGGAGATAGTAGAGGAAAGTATCCCAGGCAAGAGTCCTTATTTCGTGAATACACTGATGGGGTTGATATACCAACACTCCCATTGTCCTTCCTGTTCCTGTCATACGGCTTATTAAGTTTGTGACCCTTTGTACAATGTTAAATTTTAGAGTCCTGATGCAAAGCATTACAGAATTAAACAAGAGGGTTATTATGACTAGTATACTGCCTAACACTCATTCCTTTTTAAAAGTAAAATCCTACTGCTGGCCCAGTGACGCAATGGCCATGCATATAGCCGCCACCTGAGAGACTGTTGTTACCATCTGAGCCCTAGAATCCCTTGCTGAGGTCAGGTGGGGAGCAGGCATCAAAAAGGTGAAGCACTCAGCAGCCAGAGAGATAGGGTACAGATCACTCAGCATTATACAATGGCAAGAACATTTTCTGGTCTCTGATTGGTCAGTCTGGGACTGGACCCGTAATGTCATCCCAGCACGGCATCACGGCTCTAGTCTCAGCCTCACTGTGGACCCATTTGAATGATCATATGGAGCATGAGCGTATGCTCTTTCTTGCATCTCCTCTTAAGAAACAAAAAAAATCTTTCCACACTAATAAAAACATTCTTTAAAATTATTTCTTTTATTTTATGTATAACAACGAGTCATTGTATAATAGCAATAATGCCCTCCAGGGTGTGTGTCGTTTGGGATAACGTCACGCCTCAGGTATTGGACGCACTCAGTCTACGGCCTCGTGCCCAACCAACTGAGGCGTGACATTATCCCAGCACGACACACACCCTGTCGGACATTATTGCTTAATTCACCCATCCACTCCCAGACAATCAAGGAGCGGTATTGGTGTCAGCTGTAAAGGCAACTGCTCACCCATCCTCCAGCCAGAGAAGGGGTACAGCCCACACGGCTCTAAACATCAGAGTGGAGGGCGGGGAGCTCTGAAAGGACAAAAGTGAGACAGATTTATATACTGCATGTGTGTGTGTGTGTGTGTGTGTGTGTGTGTGTGTGTGTATATATATACATATATATATAAAATATATATATATGTGCAGTGATGCCCCTATAGTTACAGTTCAATGGTAATGTCTATGTTAAACCCAAAATGTTGCACTTTAATAACTTTGCAGCCATTCAAGCGATTTGCATGAAAGTTTGCAAGCGCCATCAGGGACCCAAGACCTCTTGATGTGGCAAGTTTCATTCTGGTCAGGTCTGCGGGTGCAGAAATACAGATTGTCAAAAAATGTGACAATTACCATTTTTGTGTAAATTCTTTGTCATGCCCTTTCTCAGAAATGGCTTGTGCATTTGGTTGGACGGTTTTAGGGTCTATAGGGCTTGGGTCACAGATATGCTTTTTGAAGATTTGGTGAAAAAATATTAATCCGTTCAAAAGTTAGTAAATTTCAGCTTCCCAATATTTCCTATGGGAAAAGTTAGATGTGCGATGCAAAAGAGGATTTCTTGATCGCAAAAGTGTCATCCTAGTTCACAAATGGGGAATGCTCTTTTGTGCCGCTGCCATCTTGTTTTCAGTTAGTAAAGCAAACAAACTTAAATATTTATAAAAAAATACTGCCACTTGGTAAACACCAACAGTTGTGTTTACCTATTTGGGGCCCGAGGAACTGGATTCTGTGGTCAGTTTTTTAAAGAGGGACTCTGGTCAAAAGTACAACATTGCAGAATTAGAATATGCATACCCCCAATAAATCTCATACCAAACATTAGGTTTCTGTGTTACTTCATTTTAAAGTTATGGGCTATTTTGTAACCCTGATTTCACAATCTGTTCAAAAAAGCCAGTTTCAGTGAAGAGGTGCTGATGATGTCATCTCCTGAACTCACAACTTAGCCCTCCCTGTCATCAAGCTTATAGGACCAGTTTCTCCAAAGTTAAAAGATTCTGCAATGGTTTCCACAAGTAAAACAGGCAGCACCATTCTAAAAACAGTGCTATAGAATCTATGTGTTTCAGGTTTTGTAACAAAATTGACAAATTTGTATTTTAATGCATTTTTGGTGTGGTTCAGCATGCCTCCAGGCTACTGTGAAGTGTTACTCTGCATTGCCTGTTTGGAATTATAGTGCTACAAGTGTTGCAATGTTGGTAACTGCATTGCTGTTTGTCAGTGTCTGCTTTACAATAAGTTTTAATAGGGGCCTTATGTGTGTTAATTCCTACTAGGGGTGGAAGTGTTAGCCCTGGTAAAACAATCATTGTAACGTGGAGTACAGTGTAGATGAGCCTGAATATAGCTCAAGTAACAGCCTGTCAATGAGAAAACAGAAAATTAGCTCTGCTTAGCTGAGTATCCCATTCATTCATACTTTGATGATGAATAAAATATTGATTGATTGATTGACTGTTTGAGTGAGCGATTAAGCATTGGAGCTGACTACTGCATAGAAACTCTTAAGTAAGGTTTCAAAACAGCACTCCCTCTCCCACCCCCATTTACAGGGTAATGGAATAATTGATTTAAAGTGCTTTCCTGAGAAATCATCTCAGTTGAATGACGTGTGAATGATCACAGCCTTTCACCACATCAGAGATATCCAGTCTGAAAATCTCAGTTAGTGTGCTGTGACTTATCATTCAGTAACCCAGGAGAAAAGGACCACAACAAAAAAGGCACCAAAAAAAAAAAAAAGAATGAATTTGTCAAATTTGTTACAAAACCTGAAACACACATGTTTTAAAGCAATGTTTATTGAATGGTGCTGCCTGTTTTACTGGAGAAAACCATTTGCACATAGTTTTTAAACTTTGGAGAAGCAGGTCCAGTAAGCTTGCTGACAGGGAGGGTTAGACCATGAGTTCAGATGACATCATCAGCACCTTTTCACTGGAACTGGCTTTCTTGAATAGGCAGAGAATTTATGGTTGTAAAATGATTTGTAACTTTTAAACAAAGTAACTTAGGGATCTCAATTTTGGCATGAGGGTGATTGGAGCTGTGTTGATCCAGATTCTGAATTTATTGATGCCAGTAATTTGTGACCATAGTCCCTCTTTAAAACAATGCCCAGACGTGTGTTTATTTTATCTCAGGCATTCTTATGCAGAAAATTGCAGCACTTTGTTTCATGAAACAACCATCTTTTCCTGCAAATTGCGAAAAAGTGTTCCGTTTTATCACGAAACAATCTTTTTCAACAATTTATGACAAAATATTTTTTATCTGGCTGTTTCGTTTTGTCACTTAATACCAAAGAAAGGGTTTGGAATTTGGGGCTGAACTTTTCAGGATACAAAGGGCTCCCCTCACAGATGTGGCATTTGCTGGTGTGGTGAAAATATATTACTTTGCTCTACAGTTTTGCAGCTTTCAACTGTGTTTATTTTAACACAGGATTTACACTGTAATGGGTGATTTGCACAGTGCCACCTGCGGAAGACGCAGGTTGCAGCAATGTGGTGGACCGCTGACCTGAATACAGACTGAGGTGGTGCACATCCCTGCTTGAGTGCCCCCCCAGTCTGGTTTCATGTCAGTAGTTCAACAGAAAACTTGTCGACCACTAGTACAGTGGTGACTGTTATGCCAGCAGTCAGTAGACAGCCGACATGGAAAAGAGAATTTTTTTGTGGAGGGTTTCACACCCCACAGCCCACCATGCAGGGGGATATGTGCCCCCACACCCCTGTATATATGATAATCCACTCTGAGCCAGAATTGATTTGGAGAGGGAGTGCCTGTCCCCAAGAAAGTACTGCTGTGGTCCCGCAGGTACATTACATCAACATGGTCAACTTGTCGCTGTAATGTACCATCACTGTAAAAGTTTCATTGTAACGATGGTATATATCCCAGTCCCAATCCCCCATTGCTATATGTAACAACCCCCCCATCCCCGATGTTATTTAGTTTTTAGTGTACATTTCTCTGGGGGCCTAGTGGCCTCCCTCCCTCCCTGAACCCCAATATTACAATTACTGTTAAAGAGCTACTGATGCCTCAAAGTAAAGTTTAAAAAGCATAATAATTATTTTTTTATTTTATCAAAATGTTTCACCAGGAAGGCACACTGAACAATAAATTACTTGTCTCCCGATGTGACCGGAGGTATAATTGGAGGTAGACTTTACAAACATATTATATTTAACATGGCTGAGAAAATACATTCATCATGACTGAGAGAACAGAAGACCAGTCACATTTGTAACAAGACATTCAGTTAAAATTAACAAGCAAGTGTAACACACATACAGTTACAATTGCGTACCTATGGATCCTAGCAAGTAATATTGACGCAGCCGTGGGTCAACACCTTACAGGAACTGGGTAACAGTCAAGAGCCAGAGGGTTTAGTAGGTTATAAGCAGTGGAGGGAGAAAGATCAAAGAGTGACAGGGGGCCGGCAGGGTAATTCAGATGGGGGAAGGAGAGGTGAATAGATGGGGGAGCAAAATTGATAGGGCAAGTGAGTAGAATCAGTAGTAGGGGGAACGTTACTAGGGCAAGTGCTAGCTGGAGTGACAAAAGAGAACAAAGAGTGCACATACCTTAGCTCTGGTGAACTGATTTCTTTTTAAGTGCGGAAGGGTAGAGAGGAGGGGCATGGGGGGGAATTTTTGGGACAAGCAAGGCTGTCAAGAGCTGGTCCCTCCAGTAAGCAGAGATTCCTGTCAGTGGATGGAGGAGGTGGAGATTTTTAAATATGGGGGAGAGGGGGTGGAAGGACAGGGGGATTCAAGGGAAATTAGATACAGGTAGGGGGGGAAGATTGGGGGGAGTAAGAATGCTGGGAAAAGGGAAGGAAGAGTTTTGCTTAGTTCTTGATCTCTCCAGGATGTGAAGAACCCTGTCAGAGATCAGAACTGGGCAAGGTAGAGTTGAATAGGGAGAGTAGAGAGGGTGGGTGGTGGGGAGTGAAGAGAAAGGAAAAGGGAAGAGGCTTGCCTTGGGGTTGTCAGCACAGACACTCACCCCATTCTCCTATGCTGTTCCATGTCAGATCCCTTACACATGGAATGGGGTAATTGTTAGGGCTGACAACCCCAAGGCACACCCCCAATGGCTGTTGGTGCATGGAGGGTGGGGAAGGGGATGGTGTTTGGGTCGGATACCTTAACACCACATTTCCCTACTTTTGATGGTGGAACCCTAACTGATGCATTAACATTTTTTGCCAAGAATATATAATATGAGCAACTTCACTTGGCATCATTTTAAATCCTCTGGTAACCAGGCCTCCCTACAAGCCTTTCGCATCCTCTAACAGTACCCCCTCCTCCTTCTGGCAGGATCTCCGCTCCCTCTGACACCCCTACTGAATGCCCTTCTCCCTCCATTTGTGAGGCAGATTCACTAATCTCTGACCCCCTTCTTGTTGCTGAGGCCTTAAATAAATGTTTCACTTCTTGTGCCATTCCTCCAAGTTCCCCCTGCCTCTCCATCCTGTACCCTCCACACACACCTTCAGATCCCTGGCTTTCAGCTATCGCCAATTACGAGGTCAGAAGTTTTAAGAGCTCTTACCTCACTCAACCCATCTAAGTCTAGTCCCAATGGTCTGCACCCTCGTCTCCTCAAAATCTCTGTCCCCTCTATAGTTAACCCCTTAACCTTCATCTTAAACCTCTCACTCTCCACCGCTACTGTCTCCACAACCTGGAACTCTGCTGCAGTCCTCCCCCTTTTCAAAGTTGGTGACCTCACTGTCCCAGGAACTAACTGCCCCATTTCCCTTCTTCCCACCCTCGCCAAAGTTCAAGAGTCCCTATGTCTCTCAAAACTCAACGAATTCCTTCTCACTTCCAACACACTCTCCCCATTCCAATCAGGTTTCAGAAAATGTCACTCTACCTCCTCCTCCTCCCTTTTGCGCTTTACTGACACCATTCACACGGCCATGGATCATGGTCAGATCACCTCAGCTATAGTCATTGACCTGGCCAAGGCCTTTGACTCTGTTTCCCACCCTCTTCTACTAAATAAACAAAGCTAAGTCAGCCTTTTCCTTGCTTACATACAAACATAAAATTTGACAGCAGATAAGGACCACTTGGCCCACCTAGTCTGCCCATTTCCCTACCTAATGGATAAGCTGCAGATTCTAGTTAACCAACAGCCTACTTCCTCCTACCCCCACTAGAATTGCCTTATATCTGTCCCATGCATTCTTGAATTCCCCCACTGTTTTTGACTCTACGACCTCCTCAGGAAGACTGTTCCATGTATCCACAACCCTCTCTGTGAAGAAATACTTCCTCACATTACTTCTGAGCCGTCCCCCCTCTCTCTTCAAATTGTGCCCCCTTGTTTTTGCACATCTCTTTTTCTGAAAGATGCTACTCTCTTGGACTTTGTTGATTCCCTTGAGGTATTTGAAAGTTTCTATCATGTCCCCCCCCTTCCTTCTTCAGTTTCCTGGCTCCACTCCTATATAACTAGCCGCACCCAGTCAGTCTCTATTAACAGCGTCCTCTCCCTCTCCCTCCCCATCCTTGCTGAAGTGCCACAAGGTTCGATTGTTGGGCCTGTTCTCTTTTCACTCTTCATCAACGATCTCCCCTCAGTATGCACCCATGCGAATATTCATATGTACATGAACGATACCTTACTTTTCCTCTCAGGTCCAACGGTCCAGGACATCCAAGCCCCCCTGCAAAGTGATCTTTCAGCAGCCACAGCCTGGTTCCATGCCAACTGCCTTAAACTGAACATAAAAAAACAGTTGCCATGACCTTCAGGTCCAAGCAAAAACTTGCCAGACTTCCCGCCCTCCCAGTCTTCTTCTCCTCTGCTGCCAATACCGCCCTAGACAATGTCCCTAATTACAAACACCTAAGGGTCTGGCTTAATCCATCCCTCAATTTCTCTTCCCACTTTGGTGTACTACACTCCAAGCTGCGTCCTAAACTTGGGCTACTACTCCGCCATAAAGCCAGTCTCCCCCTTCCTGTGAGACGTGATCTGTTAGTTAAATGGATCCTCCCAGCTTTCAACAATGGGGACATAGTCTACAGTGCTGCCCCTTCTACCTCCCTTGCCACACTAGACATCCTGTTTCATGTCTTCTGCAGGTTTACCTCCAACTCCCCTTTGTTAACCCATCACTGTGACCTATACTCCTCCCTTTCTCTTCAATCTCTTGCTCAGAGACGCTTCTTACACTGTTCCACTTTCATCACTAAATTCTGGTTTGGAACCCTCCCACCTTATCTCACCTCCCTCTTAAACTCTGCTAACCTCTCACCCTACAATACGTGGTCAAACTGCGCTCGCACCTTTTCCCTCCCACGTGTATGCACATGAGCAGGCAAACATTCCTTCTCCTGTAGACTTCCCTCCCTCTGGAATAGCATTCCCCTCCAAACCCATCTTTCTCCCTTCTTCCCCACCCTTAAACGTCTAGTCAAACCATCCCCTACCACCTCCTGTTCCTGCTCTCCCTCCACTGATTTAGTGTTCCCCTCTATTCTCTGTTTACAACCAAGTAAACATTGTTCTGTATTTATTTGACTTACTCATTTTATCATTTGTTCTTTTCTACCATGTACAAATTGTTAGATTTTATTACAGTAACTGTCTTTACTATACTCTTCATTCTCTATACCCCACCCCCTCCCAAGGGTCGTACCTGGAAACAAGCTTTTGCTCATGGTACCTTTCTCGGTTACAAACTTTTAAATAAATATATATATATTTTCCTGTCCCTAGTCTGGCAGTTCTTGGTGGGGGGCCTCAGGCTTCAGCCCAAACCCTGGTTCTTGCATTGGTGGAATGTAGCACAACAGTGATATTGTAGGTGACGATATGACATCCAATCCTTTCCACCAGTGATCAAGAGTGCCAGGGATGCCCTGCAGTACTTTCATCGGTTGCCGGTTTGCCTGTGTGTTATCTGCTGTTGTGAACATGTTTCATGGCCTACTTCTCCTACCATTGCTGTGTGCTCCCTACTAAATAAAAAAATGCCACTTCACCTGACCCCATTCCTCCCGACTGTGGCAATCTAACATTACCTGTCCTGGGAAGGGGATCTCGTTCAGTACATGAGGGAGGCAGTAATATAGACTGGATCTGGCATTTGCTGCAGCTGACTCTTCTCTGCTGCATCTGCTGTGCTGTTCTTTTGTCTTGCTTGCAAGCATTAATCAAAAAAAAAATTCATATAGTCACATCACTCACACCAGTTCCTTTCTCAGTTGTCTGTGTGAAACTGAATATCTGCTGTTGTGAATATACTTTGTGGCCTACTACTGCTTCTTCTACTCCTACTACCACTACTGCATGCTCTGGCTCCCTGATAAAAAATAAAACCTCACTTGACCTGGCCCCCCTCCTCCTGACTGTGCCAGTCTAATAAAAGCAGTACCTGTCCCGGGAAAGGAGATCTCATTCAGTATACGAGGAGAGGTAGTATAGGCTACCCTTGCTGTGAAACTCTTTGCTGCTCTGTCCGCTGTGCCTTTTCTTGGTTTGTAGGCATTAATGAAAAAATATATTAATGTAGTTATGTCGCAGGGGCCCGGTGGTGCTGAGGGTTGAGGCACTAGATGCCACACCTCACTCCACGCCAGCAACCCTGTTTCGGAAAAGAGCCTGGGTCACCGGGGGTTGGCAGGGGGAGAGAGAGGATTGAGCATCCAGAGGACAGCTGTCCTCTCTCTGGGAGGGATCTAGGGCTTGCCCAGCACAGAAGCAGACCCCAGTGGAAGCCGGGACTGCGCCATTCAGGGACAACAGTAGAGGGATCAGAGCCATGGCAGACGTTGAAGGATGTCATTGCATGTCCAGGCTCCGGGGGGAGGGAGATGGGGTGAAAAAGCAAGGAAAAAAAAACCTTGCACCATTGGTAGGCAAAGATGGGGCCAGAGGTTATGACCCACATCACTGCCAGGCATCTGGTCACGCAGCCTGGTCCCATCCATGACTGCAGCCTTCAATACTGTAGACAGAGCACCTGAGGAGCTTGGCGATCCCTCCCCAAGGGACTCAGATCCGGGGGTCAGGCTTGCAATCAGGATTTGGGTGCTGACGCTAGAGCTGGTTGTCCAGTGCTTCAGGCAGATGGGAGAAGTCACAGCACCATGTGCTCACACCAGAGAGAGGCTAATGGAAGGAGAAGTGAGAAAAATAGTTGGGGAAAAAAATACACAGTTACGTCACACGCCAGTTCCTTTCTCAGTTGCCTGTGAGTTTATTGTTCTCACTGCATCTTTGGCCAATTTCTCCTACTATTTTTGAGTGCTTTTCACTAAATAAAAAACAGCAGTTCATAATGTGCACCAGACAGGGAGAGGAGGAGGCAGAAAGGGGAAAATTGATGGGGAAACGTATGGCGCAAACAATATTGCAGAGACAGACTGGTAAAAAGACCAGCTGCTGGGACATCGTCCAGTAGCAGTAGTAGTTCTTTTCCCAGTGCTGTCCAAACAATCAGGAAAGGCAAAAATGATGTTAATTAAAACAAAAGGGGTAGTCAGCAACCCAAGTAGTGGCAAGCATAGATATGCTATCTACGCGTACCGTAGTACTAGTACAAATCTGAATGAAACAGATGAGGTGAAATCTCATTCTCATGAGAACAGTGAAATGGAGGACATATACAAGGAGGGAGAAAAATGGAAAGAAGTGGAAAGCCTGAATGAGGAAGAATTGGCAGCTGCGCGTATGTAGGGGGAACGTGATGTTTGGATTTGGATGAGAAGGGCATGAACAGTGTGCTGCAGGTGCAAGAGGAAGAAGACAAGGGGGCAGAACATTCTAAATTGGGTTCTGTGATTGGCCTGCATGAGCTGTTGGATGAAAATACAGGTGAAATAGACCTTGAGTATGTTGGATTCAAAAGGCTTTTGAATCACCTGTCACCACGCTACAACATTCCATCCGGGAAATATTTTTCTACTGTCATTGTACCTCAGATGTATGAGGTAGTCAGTGCTAAACTAAAAAAATGCTTTAAAAGATGCAATTGCTGGGGTTGTCCATCTGACTACTGACATGTGGACAAGCTGTCAGCCAGAACCATTTATGTCACTGACCACGCACTGGGTGTCATTTACTCCCTGTAGAGACACAGACAAATCCCTTCTGGAACTAGTTTCCCTTCACATCCAGTATATCCCATAGGATCACACAGCTTCCAACATCCTGGATGAGCTTAATAGAGAGCTACAGTACAGGCTTACATCACAAGGGCTTTCTGTATGTTTTACTGTGGTTGACAATTGGTTCAAACATAAAGAAAGCATTGTCCGATGGGGCTTTGTGCACATTCGATGTTTTGCACACCATCTAAATTTATTTGCGCATACTTTTCTGGAAAAGCACAGTGATATAAAAGCTCACATATGTGGTAATAAGAATATGTGCATAATTCAGCTACTCCTGCAAAGCACACCAACAACTTCGGGCCATCCAAGAAGGACACGAACTGCCTCCAAATACACTCATCTAGGATGCTGCAACAAGATGGAACTCTACCTTTTACGTGTTCTAATGATTGCTGGAGCAAAAAAAAGGCTATAAGACAGTATACACAGGAGAACAGCACGGGGATGCCGATGTGTACATTATTCCTCAGCAGTGCACTCTTCTAGAACTTCTTATCAAGATCCTGCAACCCTTTGAAGACATTACTAGGGAAGTGAGTTCCAACAATGCCACACGTAGCCAAATAATCCCATTGATCAAGATTCTTAGATTTCAGCTAAATGTAGTCAGGGATGGCTTGGAAGGTCCAAAAAGTCAGTTTCAGATGGGAGAGTTTTGTGCCACTGAAAGAGACTTGCCATCCAGAATAAAGAAAGACATAGTCTGTCGAATAATTAAAAAAGTCAGAGATGATCAGAAACTATGAAATACTGGTGGCATAACATTGTATTATAGCAACAGTACTATGCACACGGTACAAGATGAAGCAACTCTTACAACATGACCCCAATGTGTTCCAAAACTGCAGAGAGAAAATCATTCAAGAAGTAGATTCAGTTCCATTCCTCCTACTCCTTCACAGCCCTCTCTTCTCTATCAGGCTACAAAACAATCAGCTGCTGCCATTCATTCTACCCCCAGTAGTCAACTGTGGAGTCACTTGGATGCTGTCGTCCTTGAAAAATCTGACCTTCCTTCTCCACACAAACCCACTCAGCAGGTCAGCCCTCTACTCCCAAAATGCCAACCTCTGAACACAGTTTTGTGAACAGTTTAACAGAACAAGGTAACCCTCTTGTCTGTTTTTGTGGGTTCGAATCAACCTTTGGTCTCAAGTCTAGGAGGGATTCAAACTGTGAACCTCTTGCTAGTGTACCCAATGCACAGGCTCAGATATATCTGTCTTCTGGGGCAGATATCTTTGCCTACAGGCACCTAACCAGGTGTACAAAAATGAACCCTTAAACTTTAATAAAGACCTCAGATTATTCTTACCTTTTTCCAGTTTGGTATCACCATTCAAGCTTATGCCCAGTGTCTGCTGTAACTATATATACTCTACTTGTAAAGGAAAGAAATCAAAGACAGTCCAAGTAAGCTCTAAAAACTGTTTTACTAAAATAGATAATAATACGTAAAACATACAATACAGAACTATTATATCACAAGACATACAAATCTTTTAAAAGAACAAGATTTTAAACAGTGTAATTCTTACTACAGTACTTAGATTTGTCTCTTTCTCTAAATACCTGCTTAAAGTGCTCACAGACATTTCTTTGCAAGAGTCTATATAAAAGTGTCTCTGAAGGAAAACAGAATAGTGTTTAAAAGCTGGTTTTCCCCACCTATTTTGCATGAGGTCACCTAGCTTCTCCCTGTCAGAATATATAAAAAAATATATATCTATATAAACACAAGCTGTCTTTTACAAGTATTAAATTCTGCAACCTCAGCATGACTCATGTTCTTCAAATGACATTTATTTGATCTTAATCAATATCCTCTCTCACACAAGCATCAAATGAACATTTACAACTTTGCACCACTTTGCTAAATCCAGTTCCCCCTCTAAAATCATAAACTTTTTTTATGATTTTCCTTTTAGCAGTTAAAACTATGATTAACTTAGATAAAACAGGAGATCCTTGATCAAGGCCTGTTCTACTCTGTAATTAGCTTCAGGCCTTCCAGGTAACACCTTGTCTCGAAAACCTGTGTGTGTGTGATCTCACATGCTGTTTCAGCCTTTCTCATGGGAGACAGTCCATACACATTTTTTTATATTGCAAAAAAATGATCATACAGCACTCAGAACTGGCTGTCCATGTCACAATCCTCCCCACCTAGACTGAATTTGGGGGCTCTATCCCCTGCATGGGATGAGCTTCCCAAATCAGTTCACTCCTCAAAGACTCTAGACAGCCCATCTGAGTTCTGTTTTTTGGCTCCAGCCCTATGTACGATTGTCATATCAAACCCTTGCAAAGCAAGACTCCATCTTAGCAATCTACCATTGTCTTTCCCCATCTGTGTCAGCCAAACCAGGGGGTTGTGATCAGTTTGTACCACAAAATGTTGCCCATATAAGTATGGCTCTAGCTTCTTTAGGGCCCACACTATGGCGAGACACTCCTTTTCCACTGTGGAGTAAGCTTGCTCCCTGGAAAGTAACTTCCTACTCAGGTACACTACTGAGTGATCTGTCCCTTGGCTGGATATCTGACTCAGTACTGCCCCAATACCCATGTCTGAGGCGTCAGTCTGAACTATAAAGGTTTTGCTATAGTCAGGACTTGTCAAAACAGGAGCACTGCACAGTGCCTCCTTCAATCTGGTAAAGGCTTCCTCACAGGCTGGGCCCCAGGTAATTTTATTTTGCATTCTTTTCTTTGTCAGGTCAGATAGGGGAGCAGCCAGGGCACTGTAATTGGGTACAAATTTTCCGTAGTACCCTGCTGTCCCTAGAAAACTCCTGACCTGCTTCTGTGTTTCTGGTCTGGGTCATGCCTGGATCACCTCTATCTTTATTTGGTTGGGATGGAGCTGTCCCCAGCCTACCACATGCCTGAGGTATGCCACTTCTCCCATAGCCACCTTGCACTTCCCAGCTTTGACAGTGAGCCCGGCCCTCTGTATCCTGCCCAGCGCTTCCTTAAGGTGGGATAGGTTTTCCTCCCAGCTGGTACTAAAAATTGCAATGTGATCCAGGTACGTCACAGCGTATTCCTCAGCACCATTTAACACCTGGTTCACCAACCTTTGGAAAGTGGCTGGGGCGTTCTTCATTCCGAAAGGTATTACTTTTAAACTCAAATAAGCCTATCGGAGTGATGCAGGCTGACCTCTCCCTAGCTCTATCTATCAACTCTACCTGCCAATACCCCTTTGTCAGGTCAATGGTCGTAAGGTAGGTCGCCCCTCCCAACTTGTCCAGGAATTCATCCGACTGGGCATCGGGTGGGTGTCTGACTTTGTGACTACATTCAGTCCATGATGGTCCACACAGAAACAAGTAGAGTCATCTGGCTTAGGCACAAGGACTACAGGTGAGGCCCAGGGGCTTTGGGATCTCTGGATTACCCCTAAATCTAGCATCTCCTCCACTTCCCTCCTAATGTCCTTTTGGACAGCCTCTGACACACGATATGCTGTCCGCCGTATGGGCATCTGTGTCCCTGTCTCCACATCATGTGTCACTAAGGGGGTTAGTCCAGACTTGGTGCTAAACAAGGGGGCAAAGCCTGATAAAACCTCCCTTACTTTCTGGATCTGGTCCATGGCTAGCAGGGGAGACAATTTTACTGCCTCCACAGAGGACTTCCGCTTACTCTCTTCCAGAAAATCCAGAAGGGGGTCTCCTTCGTCCGTCCCCTCACCATGACTACACACTGTAAAACACCATGTCAGCCCTATTTGCATATGGCTTCATCATGTTGACATGGTACATCCTTTCTGTCTGTCTTCAGTCAGGTAACTCCACAATGTAGTTCACATCATTTACCTTCCTAACCACTTTGTACAGTCCTGCCCACTCAGCTTGCAGCTTGTCTTTCCAGACTGGAATAAGGACTATGACTTCCTGACCCACCAAGTACAAGCGAGCTCTGGCTCTGCGGTCATACCACACTTTTTGTTTCTGTTGGGCAGCTGCCAAGTTGCTCTGGGCAGGCCCCATAAGCTCATTCAGCCTTTCCCTAAACCTAAGGATGTAATCCACAATGGGAGTCCTCTGGGTGGCATGCTTGCCTTCCCAGTCCTCCTGGATCAAGTCTAGGGACCCACTTACCTGGCGTCCATATAAAAGTTTGAAAGGGGAAAATCCTGTCAACTCTTGGGGCACCTCCCTGTATGCAAACAACAGGTGGGGAAAGTATTTCTCCCAGTCCCTCCCATGCTGTTCAGCAAATGCCTGGAACATTGACTTTAGGGTGCCAGTGAATCTTTCTACAAGTCCTTTGGCTTGTGGGTGATACGGTGTTGTGTATTTCTTCACCACCCCACACTTCTCCCATAAACATTTCATCAGGTCCGACATGAAGGAACCCCCTCGATCGGTGATTACCTCCTGTGGAAACCCAACATGGGAGAAAATCCCAAGTAAGGCATCTACCACTTTGTCTATCCTCAGTGAGGATTGGGTGACTGCCTCTGGGTACCGGGTGGCATAATCCACCACAGTTAGGATGAATCTCTTCCCTGAGGATCTAGGGTATTTAAAGGCCCCACAATATCCATTCTCACCTTCTGGAATGGCTCCTCCACTATAAGCAATGGAATCAGGGCAACTTGGGTTTTCTTGCCTGCCTTCCCTATTTCTTGGCACCATTGATAAGACCTGCAATACTCCTTCACTTGCCAGGTGAAGTTAAGCCAGTAGAAATTCTGGGCCAACCGCTGCATTGTGCATGAGATTCCCAGATGACCAGACAAGGGAATATCATGTGTAATCTTGAACAACTGCTCACGATACCCCTAGGGAATGACTAGCTGCTTGCCTAGCATCCCTCCCTCTGTCTGTACTGCCTGAGTATACATAAGTCCATTTTCCCAATAAATCTTATGTCTGCCGTCACCTCCCTGTGCACTGTCCGAGTCTGCCCAAGCCCTCAGCTTCTCTAAACTAGGGTCACTTCTCTGAGCAGCTGCAAACCCCTCACACATTCCCAAGGCATGGGACAGGTCCCCTTCAGTCACTAAACTAGGGTCCCCAGCACTAGCATCAGGGCACTCAGGATCACTGTCAATCCCAACCCTCTGACAATAGGTCACCCCTCCCTCTTCAGAGTAACCCTCTGCTGTACATGATGAGATAAGTAATCATGAAGCCATCGTAACTTTATAACATGAGAAGAAAAACCTGAACAACCAAGGCTAGTTAATAGCAATGGATGCTGAACAAGAGCAAACACCTTGGACAGATCAGTATCTATGGGACCCACAGTTTCACCACTATCCGAGGCCACGTGTATGGAATCTGTGTGGCAAGCAAGAGCAGAGATAGTACAGTGTTTCTTTCTAAAACCATGTTGTTCTTCAGTAAGTATATCACATTTCTGTAAATAATCCCTAATTTGATCACATATTATATGTTCTAAGGCCTTGGATAGTGGAGCAAGTATAGAGATTGGCCTATAATTAGCTATATCTTGTCTATCTCCACTTTTAAATATAGGCAAGACAAATGCAAGCTTCCAGATGGAAAAACGTCCTTGTATACAAGTGAATGATTATGAAAATGTATTAATTGGAATAGTCAGTTCATCCAATGCAATAGATAACAACTTGATAACAGGACTTTCATTGAAAATAGAGGTTTCCTCTAATGATTGCTTCCTGTATAAAAATAAACTTTTATCAATCAATCAATATCTAACTGATCAGGGCCATAATGAGTTTTTAACTTTAATTTACATAAATACTTTAAACAAGTTTTAACACCAAAACAGGGGATGTTTTGCATCAACTTAGGTACTTGTAGAGTTAGACCTGGTAGCATTACTAGATGGAATGTTTGCAGCCAATTTCTCTACTTTACAGGTAAAAAACTTATCAAAGGTGTCTGAGATGAGTGATGGGTCAGAACAAAAAGAACCATTTACAAGTCATTCAATCTCTTCCAAAACTTATTTGAGTCTTTAGTTGTAGAGGGCTGTTTTTCAGTATAATAGTGCAATTTACATTAATGAGTTAACCTACTACCACCTGTTTCACAGTTCCCAATATTTAACTAATGTCTGAAGATCCCTAATAGCCAGGTAAATCTCCCAGGTCCTATCCCTGTCTCTCATCAAATGCATTAATTCTGAAGTACCCCTTTTTGTGAATTTCCCTTCTGTCTGGTTACTTTCAAAAGGGGCAAAAGCTGCCTCTAAGTCATAGCTTGTAACAGTTCCTCCAGAAGAACAGCAGCATTGCATGTTAGTCTCTTGTATAAGAGATTTTATATGCACAGCCTTAACAGCTCAAACACTAACTGGTGGTTAACTGGTCACACAATATGTTTACTATGAACTGTATTGTAGAGATTGGATGGGGATGTGAGGTTGCCAATCTGATATCTGATTCTTGGCTCAGGTGTGGGAGAGAAAGACTGATAAAACAGAAGACAAAAAGGAGCCCACCCAGGGGTACACCAAGGGAAAAAGTTGAAAGAGCAAGGCACCCAGAGGATACACCAAGCATCCCATGCCCACCTCTTCTCCACATCTCAGAAATCTGTTACCAGACCCAGATATGCATCCCTAAAGTAACTGGTGAAACAAATGAAAATTGTCAGGCAATGCCAGGCCAAACAAACATCAAAAGAAACCAACGTTAGCTATCACTTCCAGTATTCTACAATAACAAAACAACATTTCATGCCTCCCATCAGAAAAATAGAAGACTGTGGGATCAGATCCCTCCACAGCTCACCCTTCATCAGGTGACACAGCATTAAAAGTCTGGCATATGGTCCAGCCCGGAGGCACTAGAGGTTGAGGCAATGATCACTACACCTCTCACCACACCGGTGACCCGGGTTTGGAAATGAGCCTGGGTCGCCAAGGGTCAGGAGGGGCAAGAAAGGATTGAGCATCCAGAGGACTGCTCTCCTCTCTCAGGGAGGGAGGATCTGCTATTCTGCTCACTGACAGCATTCTGGTGGTGGCTGGAGAGCAGTACAGTTGGGATGGTACATAGCCAGTGTCCTTACGTTGGTGGGGGAGTTGGGAGAAAACATGGAAAAAGGGAGCTGGCGGGCTCCAAGATGGTCCGATGCATCCCTGTGGCCGCCCCAACTTCTGGATTATGCTCTGGGGAGGGGAGAAAGCTGACACTCCTCTCTCTGGCCCCATCACAGGTGATAAGCCACTGGGGATTTCCGGGGTTGGTCTGGGAGGGGACGCTAGGGTGCAGAGATGAGCTCCTCCGAGGGAAGAGCTGTAGCTTCCCCCCAGGCTCTGGGGAACATAAAAACCTATATTAAAAAAAAGTCTGACATATGGTCCCCCCTGTGGTATTTCATATCCTTCAGTGATTGGTTCTGATAGGCCCCCATTGTAGCAATGCAGGTCCTAGATTAGCAAAGCTGCCATATCCGCCAGGAGTTGCATGAACATAGGATGAACCAAACACACTCAGCCATCATGAGCGCTGTGAGGCATAGCTTTCAAGGACAGAATTGGCTCCCTGAAACACTACACAACCCTGCTCATATGCCAATTACCCGGCACACCAAAAACCTGAAAAAAAAAATAAACTAACATAGTGCCTCTCAGATCTGCAGTGCCTAAGAGGATAAACAACCAAAAAGCAATGACTAAAGGGAATCCACGCCAGGCGCACATAAATATAAGAGCATACAAAAAGAAAAAAGTGGCTAACTGGCAACTAGTGTGAATAATAAAAGCAAGAGAAAACAAATTTCATCTCAAAGAGTTAAATAGCTTTTATTGAATAAAATGCTCACATCACTCACTCCACCAGCTATTTAATTCTTTGAGACGAAATTTGTTTTGTGCCTTTATTTTGCACGCTAGTTGCCAGTTAGCCACTTTTTTCTTTTTTTAGTGCCTAAGAGGATTCAGTAACTCCCCAGCTCCTGATCTTACAGTATAGCCCCCAACACCAGTCAACAGATCTAGAGGTAACAAAGAATTAGAACCATTTCTAAATCAAATTGGAAGGAGTGGCCCAGCCCTTTGCTTGTCCAGTGCATAGGGCCACAACAACCAAGATCAGATTCCCAGGCTTATTGTGTGGCCAGTACCAGCTTTCCCTCTAGACACCTCTGCGTAACTTTAAGCAGCTTGCTGGACCTACCTATGCTTCTGAAGACCAAGTTGTCAAAATTGTTAGTAGCAGCATGACCATGTTAAAATGCGATGTTGCTTCTCAGTTGGGCTACCCAAGGTAAATAAACTGCAAAATAAAAAGCTTTGAAAATATATAAATTAACATACAACACTTGATCTGCTGTGGGAGTTGAGATGGGGTAGACAGAACAGTTACAGACTTCTGGCATTCCAGACATTTACATAAGGATCTATCAGCTAGAAGTGACGTGCCCCCATCTGCTCCCCCTGTAATTATGTCCCTACTTAATGTAAAGTCTTCATGGCACTGTACAATCCAGTCTTTAGCCTTGTGCACCAGAATGATACCATTTGACATTTGAAGACATCACATTTTCACTAAAGTAGTTTTTATAGTCCATTTGTGATGTTCTAAAAACAGCAGTTTGTCAGGTAATTTTCTTGGGGAGAACAATGACCCAATACGGGTTTGTCTAAAAGCTATTGAAGGTTACAGCAACCCTGCAGAAAATTACCACCGTCATTTATGTTTTCCTGTAAAGATTAGATTCAAGGCCAACAAATCATCTGTCTTTTTCTAGAATGGCTCTCAAAGAAATGCAGTACTGATAGGACTATTTAGTTATTTCATCTTGTTCAACTGCATAAATAATATATGCTGTTTACATTGTTAACTGTTTGTTGCCTGCTGTTGATTTTCTCGGAATAACCCATTTGAGACAAAGCATCTCTTTTCAGCCAGTTTTTGTTTCTGTCTTGTTTTACAGCTGGGTGGGTTGGAGTACACAGTGATCAACTAACTTATCCTGAGTCACATACAGTAGTGAGCCACTGGCTATGCTAGAATTTGACCACTATGTCTTTCATAGGAACATGTTAACTTTTTGTTTAAGTAACATTTTATTTATTTTGAAAATAGAAATACATATTACTACAAACAGTTTAAATATGTTGTACAGATCTCAAATTCAACATCCATAGAATACAATAACAGTCAAAAGGAAACTGCTGTAGCAATTTCTGTATTGAATGATCTTTTACCATTACCTGGTTTTTAATTTTTAATAAAGTGTTTCAAACTATTCATCTGCATAGATACTTCATTAATAGTCACTGTCTAGTTTGGCTATGCAATGCTAACTAAATTTGTTTAATAAAAAAAGTAGTTACAAAACCTCAACCTTGTCTTGGTAAAATATGTTTCCCTGAGTCTTTCTGGGACTATGATCACCCATATGAAGATGAAGATCTTCAGTTAAGTAGTAAAGGAAAGAGTAAGAATGTAAATCAATCAGGAGAGAGAGAGATTAGAAGAAGGACTCTTGCTTGATTTACAAAGAGACATTAAGAATAATTTATAATTGAGAGGAGAGAAGATAAAATAATGAAGAATTATGAAAAAATTTTGTATTACCAAAAAGTTTGAATTTATGGATCCTTTATGATGTTTGCTGAATGTTTAGTTGATAGAAATTTTCATGCTTGAGTTGTGAGTATGTCAAATAAAGTGTGCCAATTTTTATCCAGGCTTTTGATGTCACTCTTTAGTCCTTTGGATATGTGTTTCACATTTGAGTGCTTCTAACAGAGAGGCTGCAGGAACTCCACATGTACTCTCTGAAAGACAGGAGAGGAGAGTGAGAGGGGACAAGATTGAAACCTGCAAGTACCTCATAAAAGTGAACTTGGTGCAAGTGGAGGGTCTATTTCTGAGAAAGGAGGCACTAGAACAAGACGGCATACAATGAAGCTAAGAGTGGGGAAGTTTAGGAGAGATGTATGGAAATACTCCTTCACAGAAAGGGTAACTGATGACTGGAACAGCCTGCCAGAGGAGGTAGTGGGAGCAAAGACTATGGGGAGCTTGTAGCATGCATGGGATAGGCACAGGAGCATATTAGGTAGAGGAATGGGGGGGAGTGGCACCTATGACCAACTAGGGTCAGTAGTGATGGGACAGGCAGGGACAAGGGGCAAACTGGATGGGCCTAAAGGTCCTTTTCTGCTGAGAAAATCTATGTTTCTGTTTTAGCAGCTTATTCTTCCACTCTGTTAATGTGGGAGGTCTTTCATTAATCATTAAATGTTGTTGTTTTTTGCCAGTACAGAAATCAGTGCTATGGTGTGTTTTTTGTTCTCTGACAATGTTAGAAATGTAAAAGTAATTAAGCATGTCTTGATGTTTCTTAAGCTTGTTATTGGTGGCATATTGCTTAACAAATTCTTAATTTGACCCCCAAAGTTTTTTTTAAATTCAAATTTATTGAAACTTTCGGTTACATAGCTTAGACATAAAAAATAGTTACTCACAACATACACATTACAGATATCCAGTTTATCATCATATAACAGTTTGAGGTCCATTTAGTGATCATAATTATATACAGACTATTTCATTTTCGGTATTACTACTTCTCAATGGTTGGCTTCTGGACACTCCCTAGGGGGTATGTCCCTCTCTGAGTACTGGGAGACTCTCTATTGCTATGTCTCCCCTCCCCACACCATTCTGATGTCAATCTCCGGTGTCCCACCATCCTGTCGTGTTGCGTATTACTTGATAGGAGGGCCCTAAAGAACCCTCGGCTATGGTGATTTGAAACTCCTGCTCAATGCCCAAAAAACTAAGACCATGATTTTCTCTCCACTGTCCCCTCATCTCAAAAAAAAACAGATAAGGTTCCTCACATAAGCAGCCTTTTGGGAGAAGCCCTGGAGTTCATGGAAAAATTCAAATACCTGGGGGTCTGGATTGACTACAAATTGTCCTTCATTGATCACATTGAAGAACTCACTAAGAAACTGCATCAAAGGCTCAGTATTTTCTTCAGGATCAAGCACGCACTAACCCAGGAGGCTAGAAAACTTCTAGTCCAAGCTACCTTCTTGCCTCTCCTAGACTATCTGGACTTCCTATATGGCCATAGCACTAGCACAGCTCTCTCCAAGCTTGATACTCTATATCACAGAGCTCTTATGTTCATTTCAGATGCCCCTTAAGACAAACATCCCTGCATCCTCAATCCTTCTGTAGGCTGGAGCTTCCGTAGCTTCAGAAGGTGAAAGAATGCTATTCTATGGACATATAAGGGAATCACTCATAAATTACCTCAGTACCTCACAAGCTGCCTAACTCCCTGCATCCCCAGTGCCTATTCTCTCAGAAGTCTTACCATCTTATCTCTGGCTATCCCTAAAGTTAAAATGCGCTTTGGTAGAGCCTCAATAAGCTTCACTCTTCCTACGTTCTGGAACCTTAAGGCTCGCTACCCCTGTCACGTTCTCCCTTTTCAAATCCTTGTTCCTGAGGACCTTCTCTGAGGTCTGTCATTGTTTCAAGTCAAGTTCTTAACATCATGATTTGTTACTGCTTTAAATTCTTGACTTAAACCTCAACTATTGCCTGAGGTGTCATTTGAGTCCTCCCTTCTGTCATTGTCCAAATCAAGGTCCCAACAGCAACAATCTGCCTTTGCTTCAATATTGGATTTAAACCCCAACCATTGCTTGTGGCATCTGTCGTGTTCTCCCTTTGAACAGTCCTTCCTCCCTCCCTAGGCCACCATGTCCAACCTTCTCCTATCTCGGCTTCCCTCCCCACTCCCTATACCCCCCTCTCCTTCCCACCCCACTTGCCAGGCCATGCCTACAGTACTTATTAAAGGACTCTTACATCTCAATCTTCTTCGCACTTTGATGCTAGAGGAACTGCCACTCCTGCTCACGATGACTCCTCCAATGATGTTTACTGTATAAACTTTAGCTCATTACCTTACATTCATATATCTGTATTCATGCAATTGTATTTAAATGGCACTAACTCCTCTTGAACCTATTGCTATGTTCTGGTGCAAGTATCTTGTCACACGTAATGGTTATATGTTATTATGTTGTTATTATTAGTATGTAATTGTTATGTATGTTCACTCAACCTGTGATGCCTTAACCCTGTTGGCAATTGTTTTGCCCCAGGTCCATCTTGTAAATGAGCTTGTCTCACTGATGTTCTGCCTGGCAAAATAAAGATTTTGATTGACTGATTGATTGCTTGATTGATCCATGTTAACTAAACTTAGTTGGATGTGCCTCCTGGGTCAGGGCCCGGGGTGAAAACGTGTGTCTTAAAGTTTCTTTTAAATTGTATATTTATATATTTATATAATTTTATATACTTTAGTATACTGTATTTAGTATGTCAATTCCTCCATATCCTGGATTTCTTGGACTATAGAGCACCAGTGTTCATATGTTGGTGGATCCTTACCCAACCATTTCCTGGTGATGGCCTTATGAGCTGCTGCCAGCAGGATATTCCAGAGATAAAACTCATCTGAACCCTGGACCTCTGAATGGGGCACTCCCAATATCATGTTCTCCAAAGTCAGGGTGAGGAGCATGAGTAAAGGTTTGTTAATGTCTGTTAACTTGCCGCCAAAAGGGTTGTAGTGTTGTGCAGAGCCAGAAAACATGGGTATAATGTGCTTCCTGGTCTCCACAAACCCTCCAGTAGTGTGCAGATATGCCCCTTCCCCATCTATGCCGAATAGCTGGTGTATAGAAAAATCTCACTCTCATTTTTCAAGCAAACTCCTGCCAAATGGGAGTATGTGGTTTAGTTAGCTGATTGAAATACCTGATCCCATTCCACCTTAGAAAGCTGGACATCTGCTTCATTTTCCCATCTTTTTTTTATTTGCTGGGAACAGTCCACGTAGAGCTGTCTAATGGCTTTATCTAGGAGAGAAATATGTCCCTTTTCCAGCTCTCGAGATGTGATAGTCTGTATTGCTTTAAGCAGGGGTTCAACCTGCATGGGCTTGTTAACCTCTCTCCTGAGTGATTGACTGTATATGTGATCTTAGTTGTAGGAAGCGGTAATGAACTGTGTTTCTAAGGTGGTATGTGTCTCTAATCATGTGGAAGTCCTGAAGTGTGTCCCCTACCATCAGATGGCTAAACTGGGGAAGGCCACATCTAGACCATTGCCTGAAAACATGGTCTAGCTGAGATGGAAGGAATGTCCTGGTCCAAGTGAACCACTGTAAGGGCCATATTGCCTTTTCCAATTTATATGTGGTCCACAGTCTATGGGTCATGTTAAGTGTGTTTCTAACATTCATGAGCAGGGTGTCCCCCTCCTCCTTGGGGGGAGAGAGGAGTCGACCATTCTTGCTCCCAATGGGGCTCCCTCTGTGAGGTGCAGCTTCATGACTTCCCAGCGAGCTTCATATTTCATTGTGTTCCATAACAGAGCATTTCGTAGTTGGGCTGCCAGGTAGTAATCCTCTAAATTGGGAATTGCTCCCCCTTAGATTTATCTGACTGCATTATCTGAAGTCTTAGTCTCGGTTTCCTGGGGGACCATATGTATTGGGTCAGTATCTTCTGCCAAGCAGCAAATTGCTTGTGAGTAACGTGTAGGGAAAGACACTGAAATAGATATAAAAATCTAAGGAGGACATTTATAGTGACGGATTGTATTCTAGAGTGTAGGGGTAACTTTAGTAGAGCCCATTTGGTTACATCGTGGCACAGCTGGGATATCAAAGGGTCGTAGTTTGCTATGAACAACCTCCCCAGTTGTTTAGTGATCTGGACCCCAACTCTGGACCCCAAGGTATTTAATCTTAGATCAGTTCCAGTTAAGAGGGAAAAGTTTTGTAATTGCTGGAGGAGGGTTATAGCAAAACGTGAAGACCTCAATTTTAGTTTTATTTAAGGAGTAACCCACGTGGGAGCCAAATTCTTCTAAGATAGACCACACTTGGGGAATTGAATGTCTGGGTCTGTAATATAAAGAAGGGCATTGTCCGCATAAAGTGAAATCTTGTGTTCAATGTTCTTTACTCGTACTCCAGAAATATTGGGGTTTTCCCTGATAGTGGCTGCTAGGGGCTCAATATACAGGGCAAATAGCAATGGGGACAGAGGGCACCCCGGCTAGTGCCTCTGCCAAGTGGGAACCTTTCCGAGATGCCTCCATTTATCCTCATATGCATGAGGGGTGGTGTATATGACCCTAAGGGCGTACACCATGGCCTGTGGAAAACCAAATCGTTCAAGAACCTTAAATAGAAATGGCCAGGAAACCTTATCGAATGCTTTTTCAGCATCAAGGCTCATTAAGCATGCTGGGGATTTATCCTGAGAAATTTTATTTATAATATTTATAGTGCGCCTGACGTTGTCAGGGGCCTGTCGACCCACTACAAAACTGGTTTGGTCCAGGGAGATGATCTGTGGCAGTAGGTTGTTTAGGTGGGTACCAATAATTGAGATGTATAGCTTATAGTCCACTTTCAAAAGTGAAATCGGACGATATGAGCCACACTCCAAGGGATCGTTGCCTGGTTTGTGTAACACCATAATTGTCGTGTAGTACCAGGAGAAAGGGACCACTCCCCCCTCCACCCAGACCTCACTGTAAGCCCTAAGGAGGTGGGGGAGAGTTCTTTGGCTAATATTTTATAGATTTCTCCACTGAACCCATCTGGGCCTGGACACTTCCATGACTTTGTATTCTGTATAGCTGCTATCACTTCTGTTGCCCGGATAGGACCTATCAGAACCTGTTGTTGGTCTATTGTTAATGTGGGGAGTTTCAGACTTTGAAGGAATTTATGTTTTTCTTGGAGAGGGGTTTCTGTCTGCGGGTGGTATAAATTCTTATAATAGCTAACAATGGCATCTATGATTTGGTCCCCTTTATGAGTTATGATCCCTGTCTTAAGATGCTTGATTTTGGTAATGGTGGCCTTAGCCTGTCTCTGCCTAAGGCGGAAGGCTAGAAATGTTATGGCTGTAGGCCCCCTTCATAAATAGATTGCTTCAGATAGCTGAGGGTTCTCTCCATTTCCGTTTGTTGAATTTTCTGTATATGGATTTTCGCTTCTTTAATATCCCCCTCCACCTGTTTATTCCATTTTTGGTTTTGTTGTGCTTCCAGGTTCCTTAACTGGGTGACTAACTGCTCTAGTTGTTTTTTTTTCTTTCCCTTTGTTTGAATGTCCCAATAGAAATTAGTTTGTCCCTTAACATTGTCTTAACTGTATCCCAGATTATTGAGGGGGGTGGTCTCTGGGCTCGAGTTAAGCGTGATTGTTTGGGTGATTATTGCTTTGAGAGCTGAGATGGTTTCTTTGTCTCTTAGTAGTGAAGTATTAAGTCGCCACTGAATTCTTTGTTTAGGTAGCATGAGGTCTACTTGCAGATATACTGGTTGTTGATCCGAGTGAACAGATGTCCCCACCCACATGTGGCCAAACAAGGCCACGTCCCTGGTGTATGTCATAAACATGTCAATGCAGGAGTAAGTCTATCTGGGGGAGTAGCAAGTGTAATCCCTCACCTGTGGATATTTCTCCCTCCAAACATCAGCCAGGCTCATATCTGTCAGTAGTTTATTAAAGAGCCTAGCTATGTGGCTGTGGGTAGGTTTTATTTTTAAGTTTCCCTGTTTCTGCAGGATTTAGGTACGTTTCTTGTAGAAAGTTAATTTGGCATTTCTGGTCTTTGAAAAACTTCAATATCTGTTTTCTTTTAATGGGGCTATTTATTTTATTTAGCTTTTGTTAACCGGGTAAGTACACGAGACAAGACAATTGCCTATTTTCAGGTACGACCCGGGAGAGTACAGGAATAACAGATTTAAGTACATAAAACGACATTGTACAAATTAGACATGTTACAGTTCATGTGAGGAATTATCCCATTAATGTTATAAGATAGCACTTTGGAATCCATATTAACCGTAATTATGTGTCCAGGGGGAGGGGGGGATGCCTAATCTTTGATCATTGTGCTTTGTTGAGGTGAGTTGTGCACAACTGTGAGATTAATAAAACTTGCAACATAGATACCCCTCCGTACATTAAAACAGCTTAACTCAGAAACACTATAAAACTTCAACATTTGCATAAAGCGTGTAAACATCATACAACAATCCTCTGTACTGGGGAAGAGCAAATCTAACTAGCAGCCTAAAACAGGCCGCCTAATTTAAATGCAGTAGTGGTGCTTTGGCTGACTGGCTGAGAACGCCCTCGAGCTGCTTCAGCCTGTACTTCCTAGGTCAGACAGTAGGGTGTTCACTGTCTGGGAGGTGCTTCTACCTTGGCACTTTATGCCCATAACTATGTAAGGAGGGGTGTTAGACTGTCTCCTGGGTGGGGTGCTCGAACTCTGTTCCTGTGACCAGTCCAACTTCGGGGTAAGTGATCACTTAGTGTAGGTTGTCCCAATCGCTTGGGTGTACTCCCAGCACTCGCCCGATCTAGGTGAGACTGTTCTGCACAGCAGCCTTCTGTAAATATGTCTCCACTCATCACCCATTAGTGTGGCTGGAGGAAAAATGTGAGCCCGTACGTTAAGGGCATTATGAATTGGGCTGTGTGGGGCAATTGGTTTATACCGATCCTGTCATTCTATAAAATCAGGGACTGGGACAGCCTGTTAAAGTGAGGTTTCTTGGTGCTTGTATGTGGAGGAGCTTACCTCCCCTTTCTAATGGCTGTCTAGCTGCGTCCCTTTCCCTTTCAGTACACGAACCCCTGGGAGGCAGTGTGGGCACAAGCAGGCAGATTCTTATAATAAACAAACCAGTTACCTCCCTCTGTTTTAACATATCAGAATTGTCAAACATTGTAAGATATAGTCTTATAGATATTTTTAACTTTTCTAATGAACTCATAGCCTTTCGAGGCAACTAGTTAACATGAAGGCCCCACAGTTCATTTAGGCAGTTTATTTGAAACAACATCCCCAAAGAAAACAGTTCCAGGTGGATAATCATCTAGTGCTGGTTCATCTCTCTTTATTTATTAGTGAGAGACGGGTCCACTACACACCCCCCACAAGACACGGTTCCCTCCTGTTTGCTTGTTGTGTCCCACCCTCCCCCAGTCTCGAGTCCCTGATCGTTCTTTTCTTTCATGTCCTATACCTAGTATTATACAGTCATTTAAGTGCAGAAAGAAGTTACTGGGACCGCCAGAATCAGTCTAGGGTCAGAGGCTCTGTGTATTCTCCAGAGGTCAGGAGAGGAGCCGAGTCTCCCCTCTCATCGATACAGGCTCGAGGTCCATGGGGGGGGTCATTTAAAGGGCTATTGCCTCGAGGAAACTTGAGGGAGGCGCAGTGCAAATGGGAGTCAAGTGTTTAGCTGATGTCTTGTGTCCTTAAAGTGTCCATGGTCTCCGCCGCTTGTTCTGGTGTTGTGGAAGGAGTGGTGATATCATCCCCCAGACTGCTGGTGAGGCCTTCATGAAGGATTGCAGAGCAGTATGGCTTCAGCATTATGGTTACATTGACATGGAGGTTTGTTTTAGGGTTTGCTTGTGTTGATCCCTGGCATTTGTGGCCTCTTTGGGCAACTGACCACGTGGCTTGGAGAAGTTCCTTCTCAAGTTTTTCTTTCTGTAGTGGAGGAGTTGCTATGCCTAGGCTTTCGAGGTAGGACGAGACTGACAGCAGGTCCTAGAAGGTGCTCAGGCCGCGTTCTGTTTTGACTCTGAGACATGCTGGAAAGAGGATATGTGCTTTAATATTCCTAGATCTCAATTGTTTCAAAATGGGCCAAATAATTTTATGTTTTTTTTTAACTGGGATAGTGTAGTCGTTCTCAAGTGACATTCTGTGCTGTTTAAACATAATTTCCCTTTGTCTCCAGGCCCTTATAAGCAACTCTTCTTTAACAGCATAAGAGGCAAGCTTAGCAACAACGGATCTGTGCCTAGCACCAGCGTTGATGGGTCTCAGTACAAGGGATCTGTGTGCTCCATCCATGCTCAGGTCCATGTTGTCTGGTAGTCCCATCATGTCTTTCAGCACTTTCTGGAGGAACATTATCACAATGGGGGCTTTGGTCTCTTACCCCTCAGGGATCCCATAGATCCTTATGTTCTGTCTCCTACTGCGTCCCTCCAAGTCATCTAGTCTGTGGTTCAGCTCTCTCTCTCTCTCTCTCTCTCTCGTCAGTATGTATAAGAGAAGGCAGTCGTGATGGTCTGACTGTTCTGAAACCATTAAGAGGCTAAGTTCTAGCTGGTCCATCCAGTGTTCAATACCACTGATGTCCAAACAAAGTTAGGTAAGTGTCTTATCTATTTTGGAGACCATTTTAGCCGCCTGGAGTATTGTGGCAATGAGGTTGTTTCTTCAGAGTTGGGTTGTTGCATAGTCGCCATGTTTTCTGGTGTGACCACCACCGTTGGAAACCAGCTGGATTTCTCTTGTAGTAGAAGCTCCTTCAGTTTTTGAACTGGTGTCACTGGAGAGCAGGTGTCTAGGGAACAAGGATAGGTCATGAAGACTTTTATAGTGAATTAGTCTGTAGTTTACTACTGAGATAGCTTTTAAGGAGAACCCCCATATCTTGTTCCGTTGCCAGCTATGCCCTCCATATCTTAAATTGCACCACATCCCCTCTTAATAATGTTATTAGATGGTTATAAAAAGATGAGAATGAAGGTTTGGCTTTTAGTACAGCTAGCAGTTTAATTGTATTATTTACTGTACTATTCATGTTGTCCAGGGACCCGTCTTTTCTGTGATTCTGCGGTTGCAGCAGTGGCCGCAGAAATCAGTGCTGACCACAAAAATCAGTGCTTGCTGCAGAAATCAGGAAAACCAGCCACACAGCTGCAGAAATGCTAGCTATGCTATGCAATCACACAAGGCAAGGGCATAGCTATTGATGTGTTAAGTATGCCATGGCACACTTGTTCATTAGAAGGGGCAGCAAACTGATGCCATCCACTACAAAGCTGAAAAACTAGTGGCTGCATGGCATCTTGACTCGTGCTGGCTCTTATTACATAACTCCTTCCAGCCAGTATTGTGTGTGTCTGTGGGGCTCCTGACGCAATAGTAGCAGAGCTTGATTAGGTCCACGGCAGTTATGATTTGCTGCTGTGTAGGTGTGGGTAGCTCAGCCATGTTAATTTTTCATTATGACGCTACTCATGGTGCATGCTGAATCCAAGGAAGATGAATTTGGAAGGAAGAACTGGAAGGCAAGCTGTAGTCAAGAAGTGAGAAGATTCAGTGGTGCCCGTGGAGATGGAACTGATCTCAATGGGGTGACAGGTATCGGAGGAGGAGCTGATTGCAGAAACATAGGGCTGGCAGCAGACTGAGCAGAGGACTCAGTCCCCACTGGTGGACATCTATCACAGTTTTGATTTGTGGGCTGCAGTTCTGTACTTGCACGTGTGAGAGTAATTTCTTGGCAAATCTGAACCTGCAGTCTAAGTGGCAGCATCAAGCTCAGTTCTTAAGGAGGGTCAAGTTGCCCAGCTGCAGCAGAGTTGGGGACCAGGGTATACAAGAACTGGAGCAAGCAAGTATGGAAAAAAATCAGAATGGAAAGTTTGATTGCTGCTATACATAAATGAAATGAGGTTCACTGACTGAAGAACACCACCACCCCCCCCCCCCCGAGTTGCGAGAAGAGAACATGCTAACCAAAGTTACTCCAGCTTAATAAGAATAACTTGCTCGCATTTTTTAGTGTGTTCTCCAAAAGAAAAATCATGAGTCAAGAAATCCTACAGACACTGCAAGTTACACCCTCCTTCACTGTTATAGGAAGACAATTCCCCCCCCCACCCCCCAACACACAGATTTGTACACTGCACTCAACAAGGTTGTTGCAAGGCAGTTGGAGTATTCCTAGTTTACCAAAAAGAATAATTTAAAAGAACGTTGATCAAAATCAGAAAAACAATGGCCTTCGAGTTGGAGTCTCTCTTTATATCTACTAACTGTAAATATAAACCAGAAGAAATCCAAGCAGATTTTGTCTTCTGTGTAGTTTTAGTTAAGTGTGTATGTCCTCCTCTGATTATAACCTAGGAGGACAGCAAAGGTCACCAATTTCCAGAAGAACAGATGAGCCTTCAAATTCGGGGTGGGAGGGAAAATTCATTAAAAGAGAACACTGGTGCCCCATGGCATGTTTGGGTTATAGCAGTTTAATATTTGTGATAAGAAGTCTACATACTGTTAAATGGAATGCTGTTCTACTTTCAGTGTAGCAGAGTGGTTGCACGAAGGCAGTAAAGGGCCAGCTAAGACTTAATCCCTTTGAAGGTATGCGGTTTAGCCACAATTTATCTGACGCAGAATAGCCGCAGAATCAGCAGTTGTTCTGCCGCAGAAAGTATGAGGTCCTGCCGCAGAATGTAGGTCCACTTTGCCGCAGTAAACCCAGGGTCCTGATGTTGTCATATCATAGCAGTTTCTTTATAATGCCAGTTAACATATTTGCATTAGGCTCTTCATCTGATTGGAGTTTCAATACAGTTCTCGTTTCTTCAAAAGTTTTAACTACGTTTTTGTTGTATGTATGTTTGATTCTTTGGGTCATAGCATGATTGACTGAGTGATTGATTGATTGATTATGTATTTGTTTTTTTCTGTCCAAAAATGAGGTATAGACAATTCTGCCTATTTTCAGCCTCATTTGGGGTGGGGGGATACAGATGCAAACTGACATACTGAATCAGGTTTGGCTGTTGGTGGTATTTCAAGTGAATGGTGTAAATTTGACCAGAACACCAGGGAAAGTCAGATCAAAACAAGGGAACATCCCCTACTCTTTTAGAGATGTGCCATGGGATCTTTAATGTCTATCTGCACAATTACCAGAACAGAAAGAGCAGACAGGACCTTGGTTTAAGGTCTTACCTCAAAGACGGACCTCAGAAGTGCAGCACCCCCCTCATGCCGCAATACAGTGCCAGATTTTAGGCTGTACCCCAAGTTCCTGGTGTGGTGCTAGAACCCACAACTTTCTGATCTTCCGGCCTCAGAAGCACTTGTGCAACCTGCTGAGCCACTAACTCCAATAGCTATAGTATTCATACATCTTTATATATTTATTAGTTTATCTATTTACTATTTTAACAGAGGCTCCATTATGTGAAATGATGTAGCTGACTGTGTACACAGTAATAATTAATTTTCATTTTGACCTTGGTAATGAGAAAGGAAAAACTTCTGTTTGTATGTGTTCCAAACAATATGCACACCACACTCTTGTGATTGAAATGTAATTATCTGTGCAGCACCAGGCTGTGCAGTGGAGAAAGAGTAATGTGCTCCGGGAGGGCTCAGTTTCCAGTTGCCTTAGTGGCCCAGCTGGTAGCGCAACTGGAATGGTATTCTGGGTGGCCTGGGTTCAAGTCCCAGCTGAGGTACTTATTAATTTCTCTCTTCAGTTTGTACATGTTCCATAAATGTGCACACCACACTCTTGCAGTTGAAACTGTAATTATCTGTGCAGCACCAAGTTGTGCATGGAAAAAAAGAGTAATGTGCTCTGGGATGGCCCAGTTTCCAGTTGCCTCGGTTGCACAGCTGGTAGCGTAACTGGAATAGTATTCTGGATGGCTTGGGTTCAAGTTCCAGCTGAGTCACTTACTTCTTTCTCTTTTCTGTTTGTGTGTGTTCCATAAAATATGCACTTCACACTCTTGTGATTGAAAATGCTCAACAGCATTGTTTGTTTGTTTCTGCATCTCTCTAAACTATACACATACTCTGAAGGCTCATTCCCAGAGCACAGCATCACGAGTAATTAAATCCTTGTGTTAGACTTAGAAGGCTTCACCAGAACACATACTGCCTTTTAAACAAGCCTGTATGTCTGATCCAGCTTCAAAGTGTAGTACTGTCTGTTGTGTTAATATACATGACACCCTCTTAGTTTGCTCATTTTAATATGCAGAGGAAAGGGAGGAGGGAAGGACTTTGTGGAGAAATAGTGTTCAGGGTGTAATAGTAGACAGGGAAAATAGGGCAGACTAGATGGGTTTGCCTGGCCTCTTCCGCCAACAGTTCTGTTTCTAGGTTTCTATTTCTCACATCATCCACACTTGAAAAGTCTCTATTAATGATGAATAGAATTCACAGTGTATACAAATCCTCATGTTTGGAGGCCATGAGGCCGCTACACTAACATTTCCAGTGGTGGTCAAAGCTGCCACAATGGTGGCCATTTCATGCAACTGTAGGCCCCCAAATTCTAGTGGGCATATTTGCAACTAAAGTATAATTTTTATTATAAATTGCCAAGAAAAAAATAAGAAACCTGATTGGTCAGTTGGCACCTTTACCCTTGATGTTATCCTGGCACAACTAGGGTTGTCACCTTTCCATTTTTTTAGCTGATGATCCAGTTCTCAGGGTCCCTTTCTGGTTATCCAGTTTTGTTAAAGGTAGTCAGGCTTTTGAGCCATTCTGAGTGCTCACATACTTGTAAACAGATTCTGTCAGTCATTCATTGTTTAGATGCATGTCCAAGTTACAAACAAGTTTTGTTTTAATGTAGCCTTTTGTTTGTAAAACCAGTCAACCTTGGAGGTGTAAAGTATAAAGACCATTGACAGTAAATTAGCCCAATGTTTCTCCACTAATCTTTAAGTGAAAGACCAAACTGCATCACACTAGGCCCTAAACCTATGGAATTACTTGCCTTCCTACGTAAGACTGTTAGAGGGTAAAACTCTTAGAAGTAGGATTAGTAAATGGTTAATTAGCCAGGCACATAGGAATTCTGCATGTTGTTCCAGCTAGGATACTGGTTAATGCTTAGAACCTATTTATTTTTTTTTACTTCAAAGTTCTTAAAATTTGTACTAATAATGTATGTATTTTGTACAACATATGTTCTTTCTTGCAGCATTTTGTATTTTGTATCACATCTATGTAATCGTATTTATTGTAAAAAAAGGACCGCACTGAAAATAAGCACTGCTCAATTGAGTCTCCTAGTCATACGAAATATGAATAAGATTTTACATACCATACTCTACATCTTTTTTGTAATTAAAACTTTTATTGAAGATTTAGAAAGATATAAGAATAAACAATTATACATACATCATCACTTCTGCAAATGTCAATCATTCATACTTATTTTTAGATAAAAACACTCTCAAATTGTCATAAGCTAATACATATTAAAAACTTCTACTCAGTACATCTATTATATTCCTAAGTAACACATTTACAGAAAATGGAATTTAAAAATGGGTTCCATATATCTAAAACATTCTCTATTCGATCACTGCAGACAAACGCAAGTCTTTCATAGCTCAATCTGGTAGTAATATCTTCTGCATATTAAAATAGTACAGCAGTACAGCTTGGAAAAAAGTCTGATCCTCCACTGTGTAACAGCAAAAGACTCAGTTATCTTTCACTTATATTTGCTGGTGAACGTTTCCATCTCTGCTACAATTTAAGCATGTTTAATGTTGTAAATAATTTTTTTCTCAAGAAAAAAGTATGTTCACTTCTTCCTGCTTAGAAATACTGTTGTGGACCTGAAAATGTACAGGATCCAGATAATATGAAATACGGATCGTACGGCGCACATTATAGGAAGCAAGCAATGTGTTTATTATGAATCTTTGCATACTAGTTCCAGTATTTCCCCTTGCTGCCCAATGCCCTCCCTCAGCAGCTGTCTGTATGTTTACCTCTTAAACCAATTTCAGTAACTAAATAAACAGGAATAACCTAGACAAGCAAATGTAACGGGTACTGTATTACTGCTGCTTTAAGTACACTATCGACTTTTACTGCTCCACTAAAGAGCACCTTTTCTGCTGTTTTATATATTCCCAAAAAAAATGCCAAAGGAGCCTTACCTACCCTAAGGTCTGTTGGTGCACAAATTTTAATTTTCTGATGACTGTAATTAGGGAGGGAAGGGATTATATTTTGGCTCTGAGGAGCCAACAGTGCAATCCCTTCCACTTCCCAATTTTGGGGGTACACCCCCCGAGCTCTCATATTTTGGAATGTAATACTATGGAGAGTGTGGGGTGCGCTCCATAGACTTGCATAGGAGTCCATTTTTAAGTACTGTTTTTAACATTTTAGAGTGCCAATTTCAATAAATGAAGGTCACCACTGAACTAACAGGGCTTTGTTAGTTGAGCAGCAGACTTGATTTCTAAAATGTTAAAAATAGTACCTAAAAATGGACCCCATACAAGTCTATGGAGCGCGCCCCCATGCTCTCTATAGTATTACATCACAAAATGTGAGAGCGTGGGGATCTGCCTCCAAATTGGGAAGCGGAAAGGATCAGGCTCTCGGCTCCACAGAGCCAAAATACAATCCCTTCACTCCGTAATTACAGTCACCAAAAAACATTAAAATTTATGCACCAATGGACTTTGAGCAGGTAAGCTACTTTATGGTCTTTCTAATCGATTGGACTGATCGACCACTGCCTGGGACTCCCTGGAAGTTGAACTGCCGCCTGGTCTGGAACTTGGAAGAGGAGAGTAGGACAACGGTCTGACCCAGACTCTGGAGGGAACTGGAGGAGGATTCCAGCTGCAGCCGTCCAGTACAGCAGGACCTGGGCAGGCTAACCTAGGGCTTGGGGACAGGGGCAATGTCGGTGCCGGTGGGTAAGATGCAAATTTGCTCAGCTCACTCAATTCTCCACTCGTAACCTATGAAGGCTAGCTTGATTTGAACACTAAGCTGACTGTAGCTGGTGACGAAAGGCCAAGCATTAATCCAAATAAAGTGCCTCCCTTGCTAGCCTGGCCGTAATGCACTGCAAAATTTTTTTTTTAACAAACTTTTTATCTATGCTGATTACTTACACCTCTGAAGTGACTTATGTAGCAGAAATGAAAATAATGTGTTATTAAATACAACTCTGTAGTCAGTGGCTGTAGCAGAAATGAAAATCCATTTCATATTGATCTGTGAGGTCTCTGGTCTTGTCTTCCTGGAAGAGAGGCATGAGGCAGGCCAAGGCTTTTGTATAAAATTCAGTGGTGAGTGAATTTTTCTTTGGCAACTAGGAGAAAATCTATAGATCAGAGAGAGAGAGCAGACAGACAGAGAGACAGAGAGAGAGAGGGAGGGAGGGGAGAGAGAGAGAGAGAGAGAGAGAGAGAGAGAGACAGAGAGACAGAGAGACAGAGAGAGGGAGGGAGGAGGAGGGAGAGAGAGAGAGAGAGAGAGAGAGAGAGAGGAGAGGGAGGGAGGGAGAGAGAGAAGATGCTGATATGAAACATGGGCTGTCTGAAGAGGTGTGATACACCCTTCATTCACGTCTATATTCTAGAGCTGGTATGGTAATGAGGCTTGTCACAGTATCAGTCTCCTGAGCAGTTTTGATGGCCGTCTTATAGAAGTATGCAACAACTTGAGGAATGGGAATGCTTATGCAGGCTCATGAGAAAGTTAATCTGAGCAGACTTTAAATACAATATACGCTTAAGGTTACACCATAATGCAGAGGAATGATTTAGCTGTTTGGTAGGTAGAGGTAACACCAGTCCCTCAGCCTCAGGATCTGCATAAGTATGCCCTCTGAGTACTCCATTGCCAGTAATTGCTGCAGGTATACAGCTCCAATCAGAAGCACTAGGTCTGTGCTCTCAATATTATATCATTTTTACAGTCCTTGTTTGTTAAGTGGCGTGGCGGCTCATTATTTATTTAAATATAAATTTATGCATTTATTGACTTAAATATGTCTTAGGAGGGGATGGGAGGGTGAGGGGGGCCCAGCCCTAAGGTGTGTCCCATGCCCAGAAATTTCTATCGGTGCCCCAGGCCATTTGGATAGGCCTCGTTTCGAAATTGGTTAGCACACCATCCTGGGGGCCAAAATTATAAACAGTTGTAAGGATTTTTGACAATCCTTGGTACTATCAAAGTACCAACAGAGAGTCATCTAGCATATGTGTAACCCCCCCGTTACCCGGGGTTACTAGAATCCCAGTAAGACCTAGTGGTAGGCAGAGAAGGCAGCTTGTGAAACTCCAGTTAAATGGATTTCACACTGTCTCACTCTGTTCTCAGTCTCAGCTGAGACTGAGGGATGACAGCACCAACAGAACTATCGCAGCTGCATGAGCCACATTGGAATCGGCAGATGGGAGTTAGATTAGAATGTTGGGAGTTTTTGAACAGTGAGCAGCAGCAGTTGTGAGTGAGCAGCCTTGAAGAGAGGAGCACAGCAGTCTGTGCACAGGCTCTTGGAGCCTAAAGCTCTGATATAGAGCTACTTTTAGGGAAAGGTGTGTGTTTCTGCCAAAAGAGGAACAGAGTAAGCTGTTCGTGAAGTGGTGGAGACTGCTTTTGCGGTCTCTGTGCCCCCATCCCTGAGGGATGGAATTAAGATTTGCCTGTTATTCAGGGGCAACCCCCTGGCTCTGGCTAGGGAAGAAGCTGTCTTATTTTCTAAGTTGTGTTGTGGCACCAGAAGCTGTCAAGATTCGCCTGTGGGGCACCTGCAACCAAAGGGTGAGTTCTGCTCTTGTCATGGGGCCTATGTTTCACCTGAACTGTTTTAAAGTGGGGGTTGGACTGCTTAATCAGTGGAAGGCCTAGAGGAATAGGCTAAGCCAAAGTAAAAGTATGTTCAAGTCCAGCACAAGGGGAAAGCCAAGACATGTAGAGGAAATGTGCTACGCATTTACACTTTAATCTACATTGCCAAGCTTTTCACAAAGAGTTGTTTAATGTCCAGAGAAATGGCCGGGTATGGAGTGTGGAAGCTAGAGGTGGGAAACCCCCATCACTAGTAACCAGGTTCACCTCTACGGATTTGCTCTGTGGCCCTTTTACTTTGCCTCAGGCACTTGGCCAGTGCTGAGGGAAGTATCCAGACATGGGATTGAAAGGAAATTTCCCTTATGGAGTCGAAGGCTCTAAGGTGGTTTAGGGAGCCACCAGAAAAATGTATCCATGTCATATGGATGGGGTTTGAGTGGCTGGCAGGGGAGCCGGGCCAGGGAAAACCCAAATAGTGTACAAGTCAGGCTGTGTACCCAAAGCAGCGTGCAAGTCCGGGCTATGTGCCTGGTGGGTCCAGAGCCTGAGGGCTGAAGTGTTAAAGAAGTGCTCTGTTTCTCTTATCTGCATTACCAGGAATGTAGCCCCGTGTGGGTCCGTCTATGCTTTGTTTGTTCAGTTTGGATGTGAATAAAAGCCACACTTTAGAATCCCATTCCTGGTATTGGACATTACAGTTATTGCTTCCTGTGTTGGTTTACTTGGGTGCCCCTGTGCAGAGTAGCCAAACCTAGGCCCCCTGTGCCGAGTAACCTAGTCCTCTCCGAACCCAGTCCCCACCTGGTACTGCTGTCAGCTTCAACAGCATACCACCTGTCAGTTTGCAAAAAGGCAGGGGTAAGGGCCTTACATATGTAAATGACATTCCCCACTATTGGGGGAGAAGAAAATAAACAGGAAGGTCAATAGTCTGATTTAGTGTTCTCGACGACACAACCTTCAGAAGGAAACAATTTTAGTACGTAATGTAGCTCTATTCTTGTGAAAAATACAGTAATAGAAGGAGGGTCTGCAACCAGAGACTGCAACTCAGATGTGCATCTAGCAGACGGCATTGCCATTAGGAACAGTGTTTTCCAAGAGAGGAAGCACAGCTTACAAGTAGCGGCAGGCTCGAGGTACGGTGCAGTCAGGGTTTCTGGGACCAAATTAAAGTCCCACACCAGAATCAGATCACAGACCAAGGTGTTCAACAGTAGAATACCTCTTAGGAATCTACAGGAACGCTCCATCTGGGCCACTGTCTTGCCTTCTGTAAGAGCAGGAAAAGCCAACATTGCAGCCATGTGGACCTTAATAGAGGAACACCCTAGTCCCGAGTCCTTAAGGGAAAAGAGGTAGTCCAGCACAGTAAGGACTGAACATGTAAAGGGATCCAGGGCATGGTAGTACACCAAACTGTAAAACATTTCTATTTGTGTGAGTATGTGTACCATATAGACAGCTTTCTAGCTGCCAGTAGAACATAAGCAACCGTGAAGCTGGAGAGTTCTATGTCCTCAGAAGCCACGCATGGAGGTGCAGGGATCACAGATCTGGGTGCACTAGAGTACCCTGCTTCTGTGCCAGAAGGCCCACTTGCAGAGGGGGCAGAACAGGGGTTCTACTGTCCATTGCTGGAGCAGAGGAAAGCACATTTGTCGGGGCCAGTAATTGGCCCATCAGAACTAAGGAGCCTGGTTCAGCCCATAGCTTGATCAGAACACTCTGTATCAGAGGGAATGGGGGAAAAGTATACAGGAGCCTCCCTTTCCAGGAGAGGGACAATGCATCTCACCAGAAAACTCAAAGCCCTGGCGTGAGCGAGCAGAGATGCAGTAGTTTTGTGCTGTATGGAGAAGCAAATAGGTCTATGTCTGTATGACCCCATTTTTTGAAAAGGCGGTCCACGATGGAAACTGAAAGTTCCCATTCATCACACGTTGCACAGGACCAACTGATGCAATCTGCCAGAGTGTTCAGGGTACCAGGTTGGAACACTGCAAAATATGTTACATTCCACTGCCCAGTGCCAAACTCTCATCTCCTCTGCAGTGAATGTACAAATAAACTCCACCCTGTTGGTTGATGTAATACATTACCCAAAATATTGGCCGTGCAGATCAGCTGCTGGTTCCCTGGAAAAAGGGTGACGAAGACCTGTAGGCCATGCAGAACAGCCTAATCTCCAGAGTGTTAATGAGAAGAACCATATCCAGAGGGGTCCATTGGCCTAAGGTTTGAAGGGCCCAGATGGGCACTGCTACCAGAACCGAAAGCTTCCGTGGTTATTCCCAGAAGCAGGGATGGCTGAAGGAATGGGGACCCCGTCTCGAGGCTGGAGCAGTCCACCTTCCAGAGCAGGGAGCACTGGAGTGGAGGAGTTACTTGCATTAGAAACTCAAACTCATCAGAATGCTGTGCCCATGTGCCCTAGGAACCACTGAGGGATCCTCATGTAGAGGTAAGCTAGTGGGACAGTCAGTATGGCAGCTGCCTTCAGGCCTATTTACCTTAGAAGGCATCTGCCTGAGACATAGTTGCTGTATGATACCACCTGTGCCTGGGTCACTAGTGCTGTAGAACGGTCAGAGAGCAGAAGTGCCTGACCCAAACTTGTGTCCAGAACCACTCCTATGTCTTGGAGCCTCTGGCAAGGGGTAAAAATCCATTTTGGTTCATTGACCAGTATACCCAGTTGGTCGAACAACTATTGGATCCAAAATAGTGTGCAGACTATGATTTCCCGAGATGGGGCTTTCAACAGTCAGTTGTCTATAGGGGAGGGCAGAAAGGCCCTCCCTGCAGAGGTCAGCTGCTACTGCAGCAAAAACTGATAAATACACACGGTGAAGAACATAAACCAAATGACAAAACACAAAACTGGTAGTATGAGCCCTGGAGTATGAAGCACAGATATTTTCTGTGTGACTTGTAGATCTCTACATGAAGGTATGCAGTCCTCGCAGGCCCTTAGATCCCAGATCCACTCTGGGACCAGAAAGTGACTGGAATAATAGCCCTGGTTCAGTACTGAAAGTGGAACAAGTTCCACAGCCTCTTGCTTCTGTCATAATTTCTGGTATTTGGAAAGGGGACACAAAAAACATGGCTTTCAGGGTCACATGTCCAGACAAGTCTTAAGGGAAATACTGAGAACTGCTCTGTGGAACTTTCCCATGAGCTAATCCAGGCTGCACATCCTGGAAGATGTGAAGGTGCATCCTTGAAGCCAGAGATTCTTCTATTATCTATTTTTGTTCCCTGGAGCTTGGCAGGCGGCTATGGCCCTCCCTCCGAGGGACTCACCCTCCAGCCTGTGTGCTCCCACTCAGACCGACCCCCAGTAATTCCTCCATGGCTTACCCCCCGTGGCAGGACCAGGGAGGAGAGTGATGGCTTCTACCTTCCCCACACCCACAGAGCATTATCCAGAAGCCGGGAGGGCTGGGGGCAGGAGCAGCGGCAGGCCATCGTGGAGCCTGCCAGCTCCCTTTCATGTCAATGTTGTTCGTGGACTTCTATTCTGCTGAGAGCAGGTCTGGGCAAAACCGCCGTACTTGCCATTTTTATGCCCTGAGGGTATCGTATGACCTGGTACCTAACAAAAAAAAATCCCATGAATGGACTGAGGCTTCCAAATTGAAATCTATATAAAATATTTATGCCATACACCCTCTTAATCTAAACTGTGCTGAAAAGTAGACCTTAAACAGATTCAGTACAATCCAAGGAAAAGGTATATAGCAGCGAATAACAAAGTAACTTAATCGATATGATAAAGCCCTAACCCCAGGGCTCAGTTTATGTTAACAATTAATACGGATAATGTATACAGGTGAGTGACTGGAATGAAATACCAGTCCTAAACTCAGTTTGAGACCAATTCTATTTTAGTGCCCAGGCAGTATGTGCTATTTGAAAATGAAACAGCACGCAGCATTCCATGCCATCCATGTTTCTTTAGGCACTCATTCCTTATAAGCTCGCTATATTAAGATCGTCTTAGTCCCTCTTCAGCTCCGACTTTGGCTCTGCAGACTACATTACAGGGCTCTTTCTTCTCCTCCATTTCTGACCATTTTGGTATATGCTATGTCCTTTCACTCCTCTCTAGGCCTTGTGCTAATTCCTTTCCACTCTGATTCCTTTCCACTCCGTGATTCTGGCTGCAATCTTAACAGGCACCCTCCCGGTACTCTCAAATATCTCCTCAATTTCTACCAGTTTCCACACTCACGTGGCTCCCATTTCTTCCTAAATACTCCTTTTCTCTCTGTCTATCTCTCTCTCTCTCTCTCTCTCTCTCTGTCTCTCTCTCTCCTTTTCTCCCTGTTTCAATCATGAGCAGGGGTTAAATTGGGCAGGAATTCACAGGAACTCATTCCACCTCCTCTGACACCTTTTCTCATTCAATACTATAAAGAGTTCCACCTTCTAGGGATGACAGTTCCACCTCCTACAAATGTAGAGCTTACACAGAGTTCCATCTCCTAAACATTTCCAATTTAACCACTGGTCATGAGGTACAGTAGATGCAGTGCAAAATTAAGCAAACACAAGTGGAGTACAACTGGTGCATGACAGAAAGTGCACTGATTCATGTATACTCGATGTGTGCTTCACCTCCGCTGTGTAGAGAAAATATTATGTGATGCATTTAGTATGCGGTCAGACCTTTCCAGACCTCGTGTATTCTTTCCTTCCTTGTTAGCAATACATCAGCATAGCTCTCGCTATGCCACCGTAAAAGGGTCCAACCTTGTGATCTGGAATTTGGAAAACTCACATACAGACTTCATGATCCACTTTACTCATTCCTGATTTCCATCACAAACTTGGCTGCCACCTTTACTCTTACATATAAACTATTAATTGGGCCCTAAAACTAAAACTTTCCTAAATTAAAACAAAGTAATCAAATGTTCCCTCCTAATACCATAAATCAATTTAAAAACTCAAGCACTATTCAGAGTTTTCATTACTGATGATTCTTTGATGACCATGACAAAATCACCCTCATATCCTAACTAGCTTGACAGAGAAATCTTTGCTGCTTACCCTGCCACAAATAAATTTGAGGTAATGGCACCATAACAGACCTGTGTGTGTCTGTATGAGTGCATGCTAGTGGAATGCTGCAGAATTTTTTTATTTATGCACTCCATGTTAACATCCCATGTTTGAGTGTGGGGAGCAGTATACTAAACGAATACTGCAGAATATTGAATTCTTATATTCCATGTTAAAAAACACACCTTCCATTAAATGTGTAGGAGGACAAATGACTAACAGATGCAAACTATCTTTGAAAAGACTGTTAGACATTTTCTAAGCAATATTTTCAAGGGACATGGTCAACCTTTTCTGCAACATGCTATTTCTAGCCAAAACCCCACATTTTATGATTGTTTACCTTCTCTAAAATGCATTGATGTTGCTGGTTGTTTTATCTGCCTCCTTGCTTAGGAGAACAGAAATGCATTCTAATGTATTGCTATACCCAACCGTGTTTTGATTCATATCCTTGATCTACTCTAACTGCAGACATCCTGAACATTAAAATACCCCCCGACTGTATAACTGCTCATGATGCAATAGTATCCTCCACACCCACTGCAAAATGAGTGACTAGATTGTGTTGGGGTGTTTGTAAGTTCAGGAAAGATGCAGTGGGAGTAATGAAAACAAACATGTTTCTGTGCAGTAACACCAGTGTGGCAGGCAGTCTGTTTTTCACTTTTGAAAAGCAAAAAGGAATCAGAATCAAACTCCCAGCAACATCAGAAATCTCTACAGAATGTGAACAATCCTAATGTGTGTTTTTTAAACTAGGGACATTTTAAGGCCTAAGGGGGTTACATGTCCCTTTTATATATTCTGTGTATTTTATTATCTTTTAGAGTTTTTTTTTAATTTGACCAGCCCATATTCTAAGTGCAATAAGACCTTTCAGGGTGTGGGGTACTGGTTGATACCAGCACTTTCAGGGGCTATAAGGACCTGTGCCTGCAGTGTCGGGCCTCATCATGCCCCTTGGCAGGGGGGTATACACCAGTACACCACACCCTGTCGGGTCTTACTGTGTAGATAAGGTGTGTCTTACTGTGTAGATAGAAAAGTCTGGCTCTAAATTCAAACATTTTTGAGAAGTTTTGTTAAATAAGTTTTATTGACACCAAACTAATTTTTTTTTGTAACTGGATCCCCTATTTGAAGACAGCATTCCGTATACTTGTATAGAAATAAAGGGTACGATTTAAAGGGATCAGTGCAGCTATTTCTACCAGTATGCAGGAGACTTATCATTCTGTTTGTACCATGTTTTCATTAACACTCCAGTCCCCTCCTAGCCCCTACCTGCCCAGACAGGATCCCACCGTAGCCCAGAGGGTTATCTATCCTATGTTGGCAGTCCATTTGTTCCATCAGAACAGCTACCACAATGAATGCCACTTGCCCAGTCTACCCTCCCCCCCACCTTATCTCCACCATAAACTTGGTGACGTACATGAGAACAAAGCTAGCATCCTCCTCTCTGTCCACTGGGATATTGCAATGAAAATAATCCTCCAGTATCATGTTGGGTGGATACCTTTGGGTCCTTGGTATTTTCATAAATTCACATATCAACAACTAATTCTGGTGTAATAAGCACTGCCTTCTGTTAGACCTGATCCTCTCTCATAACTTACACCCCAAGCTAGCTATGCCCTTTAACTTTCTTATTGATCACTGACATGAAGTGATTAAATTATAAAAGTACTATTAAATCTAGAAGTGGAGTGTGCTACCACCCACCATGCTGGCAAACTGGCACTGGGAGCAATCTCATCTTGCTGGGGCCAGCCGGGGGGGAAAGAACAGCATCCAATGGACTGCTCTTCTGGGAAGGAAGGGCTGTCAGCTCCACTGCGTGACTGCCAACAGGTGATGGGTAGGACAGGACTGGGAGTGGCAAGAAGGGAGGGTACCGTGGGATGCCGCAGCGCATCTGTGCCTCCACATGCAGGCACAGGCATGCACACCCCAGCAACAGGGAAGGAACAGAAAACAAGAAAAAGGGGCTGGAATGGTCTTCAAGAAGCTGAGTGCACTCCTCCATGGCCTGCGCCACTGGCAGATTGTCAACACTGGATATCTGATTACCAGCACTGGATATGAAGCACGGGGGTGATATCCTTCTCCCTCCTAGCCCCACCATGGCAGCTAAAACGCAGGGGTAATCCAGTGGTCAGGAGAGGTGGATGCCAGCTGGAGAAAGAGGGGACTTGGCTGATTGCTTCCTGTCCAACCCACAGACAGAAAAAAACCTTTATAGCAAAAAAGATTCAAAAGACCCGAACGCACCAAGTACTATGGAGTTTTCCCATCCTTATACCAGCTGGGGCAGGTGCACTGTAGAAGTAAGCAGCCCAGCTGAGGAGGAGGGAGGGAGGAAGGAAGGGAGGGAGGAGAGGTAGGGAGTGAGATAGGGAGAAAGGGAGGAAGGGAGGGAAGGAGGGGGGAGGGGAAGGGAGCAGGCTGCCTGGCTTTCACATACCCCCATCCTCCTACCAGACGATACCAGAGTAGCCTTGGCATCCACTGTGAAGACAGTCCCTCACCTTGCAGTGTCAGTGGAGGACTCGAGATCAGTGTTAATAGTGCAGCATATCCCAGTGGTACGCTACGCTATTTGCATTAGTTAGGGTTACCCAGAATGTTTGCTACTGTAGGTTTCATTTTTTTTTTATTTGTATAAGTTGGGGAGCTCTGCCCCAACACCTCCAACCCCTCTATTTAAAATTTAAAAAACAGAGGGGGGGCACCAATTTAAACACATTTTTTTTAAACTACAACCATACAGGCTAACCCTGACTACTGAAAATAGCATTGTGTACCACACTACACTATTAACAATGGTCCAGTGTCCTTTACCAATGCCCACTTGGTATCCCCAACTAGAGTAAGGGTGTAACCGTGGTGGCCCTGATCATTGGTGGTGGAAGACAGTGGGATCAAATGGGGGATATTAGGGAAAAAAAGAATAATAAAACAGGGCTCCATTAGATGCACACCTAAAATGCAAAATAAAGTTGAACTGACTTTTTCACCATAGATTTTTTCTTCTTTGCTATGTAGTTTTTTGCTTCCCAGACCACTACCTCTACCTGTCTCAGTCCTATGTCCGGTGACTTTCCAAATCCCTCAACCACTCCACCCCCCCCAACCATCCAGACAAGCGGAGATCCATGAGGAGTGGGGCCTGAGAGTATTAGCAGCCACCATATAAGCGACCTGGGAGATACAGAGTTTTTCCATGTGTTTGATTCTCATTCCCGAGTCCCTCCCACCTTTGGTTTATGGTGACCAGTGCCCTGTTAGGTCACACATGCAACAATGAACCTGTGGTGGAGTCAAGCTCCCTAGCCCACCTCACGGGTCAATGCAACAGCGGAACCACAGTGGCGTCCCTCCCTGGCTGGAAGTGCTGCCATGTGGCAGCATCACCCCAACCCCCAAACGCCCTACCCAGCTACCCGCATAGGTTCATGAACTCGGGTCCAAGTGCTACCCACTAGGGCTTCGGGTGGCAATGTTCTTCAGGAAATATCTATGAAGAAAAAAGTAACCATAAATCAATATAGCTTTGCATACTTTGCTTTCTTTTTCATAGATAACTTCTCAAGACCTGTGGTTGAAACATCAATTCTATTTTCTATTTTCTGTGTACATTTAATATTGCCCTTTTGTGTTATTTGCAGCCTTCACACTGATGTTACACTCCATTGTTTTGTTCTTCCAAAAAGAGAAAAATACAACAGATTATTAGTTCCCCTTCTTTAAAAAAAACTGACACCTCCAGTCCTGATGGGAAAACAGCTTTCACAAAGGAATTTTGATTAGAAGACATGTCAAGTGAGACACCTAACCCCCTAAACCTTTTTGCAGCTTGATATTAGAATCTGACACACTTGACGTTTACATCACTGACCGCTGGAACTATATTACTGTTCCGAGTTAATATATCACAGTTACTCTGACATAGGAACAGAGAGCCTGGTAAATCACGAGTCTGTAATGATCTTCTGAATTTTCTCTGTCCTTTCCCATTTGGTGATTGATTAAAGGTCCTTGATCCCATGCAGTAATAGCATGTTTCTGTTGAAGTTATCTGGAATCTTTTGAGGCCAGAACATGCTTTTTTTCAATATCAAGTGTTCATTTCAGATAAATTACAGGTGCAATAAACACAGCCCAATTTGTTGGATCAAAATTGCTTAAAGAAGAACTGCACTAAACCTGTAAGTCATTTTTCCTGTTCAAGAAAAAAAAAACTGCTTCAATTTTTTTTATTGTTTCATCTTTACTGGTCTTTCACTAACCTCAGTGGGTGTTTCTGATTTGCACATTGGCGACGAGTACCATTGTGGGACTTAATAATGTAGGTTATGTTCCTCTAAATCTCAGCACTCCATTACACAACACAGATACATTGTACCAACAATCTTACAGCTCAGCAAGTACATAAGCTACATAATACAGTTCTAAAATGGGCTTTAGCATCACAGTGCAAACCAGAAACAATACCCATGGACCTTACAACAAAGCCAGTAAAGATGGGACACTAACACAATGTAAACCATGACAGTATTATTTGAAAAATAGCTTCAAGAGAAGATATTAGCTCTTAGAAGCTGGAACCGGATGTCATTGTCCACCTGGAGGCTAATGACCTGGCTAGGGGCAGGACTGGGATAGAGCAGAAGAATTTCAGGGAGCTGGGGAGAGGTCTTAGGCAGGTAGCACAGTCAGTGGCAACTGTCAAGGTTCTGCCTGTCTCTGACAGTGAGGAGGAGAAGGATGTCCACACCAGGAGCTTCAACTCATAGTTGAAGGAGTGGTGCAGAGAGGAGGGTTCGGCTACACTGGCTGGAAGGATAAGTGCCTTTACAGAGTAATGGCCTGCATCCATCCAGAAAGGGAGCCGCAGTCCTTAGTGGGTATTTTGATAAACATTTAAACTAGCTGATGGGGGCGGAGTAAGAAATCAGGGATGCAGAAATTGGTCCCCCCACATACTAAAGTAGTAAGTAGAGAGAACTCAAGTGAAGAGGAATAACCTAGTGTGCAAAGTAATAAAGGAAACAGGGTAGTATACATGAAGGGGAATGGGAGGATTAAAAAGATGGGGGAAAGGAGGGCAAAAAGGAAAAAGGGGGGGACAAGTAAAGTGGTAACAAAATCTGGACGGTCATGTGTGCGAATGCTAGAAGGGTAGGAAATAAGATTCCGGACCTAGAGGCCATCATGGCAGAGACTGACCTATATACTGTGGCCATTACCGAATCATGGTGCACTGAAAACCATGACTGGGGCATAGCATACCAGGCTATAATCTGTTCAGGGAGGACAGAGTGGGATGGAAAGGAGGGGGGTGTGCTGCTTTATGTGAGGGAAAGCATAAAATCGACAGAGATGCACGGAATATCAGGGGGGGCAGACGTGCTGTGGGTCACCCTGGAGAAGGGGAATAGAGCCAATTTTCACACTGGCGTCAGATACAGACCTCCAACACAGGGTGTGGGGGGTGTTAGATAATGTACTGGTAGAATCCATTTGCAAGATGGCAGAAAAGGGGGAGGTGTTGCTGGTGGAGGACTTCAGTCTGCCAGATGTCGATTGCAGCCTCCCAGCTGTGACTTCAGCTAGAAGCAGGGACATCCTGGACTCCCTGCAGGAGGCATTCCTCAAGCAACTAATCAGCGAACCCACTTGTGATGGGGCAATACTGGACATGCTACTTACTAACAGGGACAGTGTTGCAGATGTCAAGATGAGAGGCCATCTGGGGACCAGTGATCATCGTACAGTGTGGTTCAATATAAGGATGGCTGTGGAATCAAACCACACAGGGGAGAGGCTCCTGGACTTCAGGAGGGCATATTTTATAAAGATGGGTGAATGCCTCAGGGATGACTTGTCAAGGGGGGTGACTTAAATAGGATGGAGAAACAGTGGGCGAAACTAAAAGGGGGCACAGTGAAGGCAACACACCTCTGCATCAAGCAAGTGAACAAAAGTGAGAGGAAAAAGAGACTGCTATGGTTCTCAAAGGAGAGGGCTGAAAAGGTTAGGGCTAAAAGGGTAGCATTCAGAAGGTATAAGGAGATGCAGAGGGAGAAGGAGGATAAAGAGGTGTACTGGGGTAACACAGAGAAGTAGGGAATGCAGTAAGGAGTGCAAAGGCTCAAACTGAAGAAAAACTAGCCCAAGCAGTAACAAAAGGGAACAGAACATTGTTAGGTACTGCATGTAAGTGAAAAGAGGAAGACCAGGGGAGGGATTGTAAGGTTAAAAATGGAAGGGGTGACTGTCCAGAGGGGGACCAGCAAAAGGCAGATATCCTGAGCAAATACTTTTGTTCAGCGCTCACAGTGGAAAGAGAAGGGGAGGAGCTACAAAAAAAATTAACAGCAGCACTGGAGGGAAGGAGATGGACGCTAGTCCTTTTTCAGAGGACAGAGTTCTAAAGGACCACAGCCAGTAGCAAATCCTTCACCCACGTAGCTCCGGTACTGTGGAACAAGCTCCCTGACCACCTTCAGAGTGCTGCCTCCCTGAGAACCTTCCGCAAGGGTCTCCACGAGCACCTGGTAGACAAGAGTACTTGCTCCTGCACCTGACCGCAATACAACAAGGCTACTCACTACACCACAGAGGTAAAACGTAGTCTCCATGTATCCAGCAAGGCTACTCACTACACCACAGAGGTAAAACGTAGTCTCCATGTATCCAGCAAGGCTACTCACTACATCACAGAGGTAAAACGTAGTCTCCATGTATCCAGCAAGGCTACTCACTACACCACAGAGGTAAAACATAGTCTCCATGTATCCAGCAAGGCTACTCACTACATCACAGAGGTAAAACGTAGTCTCCATGTATCCAGCAAGGCTACTCACTACACCACAGAGGTAAAACGTAGTCTCCATGTATCCAGCAAGGCTACTCACTACACCACAGAGGTAAAACGTAGTCTCCATGTATCCAGCAAGGCTACTCACTACACCACAGAGGTAAAACGTAGTTTCCATGTATCCAGCAAGGCTACTCACTACACCACAGAGGTAAAACGTAGTCTCCATGTATCCAACAAGGCTACTCACTACACCACAGAGGTAAGCGTAGTCTCCATGTATCCAGCAAGGCTACTCACTACACCACAGAGGTAAAACGTAGTCTCCATGTATCCAGCAAGGCTACTCACTACACCACAGAGGTAAAACGTAGTCTCCATGTATCCAGCAAGGCTACTCACTACACCACAGAGGTAAAACGTATTCTCCATGTATCCCTAATATGTCTTGCAGAATCCTTGGCCAACACCAAGCAGAAAGCTAGCTTCCCTCTGCTCATGTTCTGCATCAGACCACCCTAGGATGTAGATCCAGTTCCAGTGTGACTGAACAAAGGGCTTCCGGAACTGCCTTATACTCCACTGTGAACTGCACTGAATGCATTGTATGTAACCTAATGAGCGAACCTACCCTGTGTAATACTCTGTTGTGAAATATCCTGAATGTAACCAAATGTTGTCTGCTCACACACATACTGTATATGCGAGAATATCCTACTTTATGTAACTAATTCCGGATTGCCCCTGAAAAAGGGACCCTCGGGGCCCAGTGGGCTTACCCGGTTACCAAAATTGAATAAATAAATAAAGGGACTCGCTAATCTGAAAGTGAACAAAGCAATGGGACCAGACAGGGAACATCCAAGGGTATTGAGGGAGTTCAGGGAGTACTGGCTGTGCCTCTGACAGTCCTATTTAACAGCTCACTGGAAACAGGAGTGAGTTTGGAGGACTGGAGGAGGGCAGATGTCGTCTCATGTCATAGACATGGTAGCAGGAAGGAGGCTGGCAATTATAGGCCAATAAGCCTGACATCGGTGGTGGGAAAGTTAATGGAATCACTGCTGAAGGAAAGGACAGTGGAATATCTTGAATCCAGTAATCCAGTGGGTTACAAGATCCAAGGTAGAATGGATTCACGGGGGTTCATGTTAAACGAATCTGATAGACTTCTTTGGCCAGGTGACCAAGGAATTAGATCAGGGTGGAACAGTGCACGTAGTCTTCTTAGATTTCAGTAAGGCTTTTGACACTATTCCACTCAGGACAATAATAAGCAAGGTGGGCAGCTTAGGCGTGGGCCAAAGGTGATAAACTGGATAAGAAATTGGTTAGGGGATAGGAGGAGAGGGTGGTGGCAAACAGAGTTCACTCTGAGGAGGGAAGGGTGACCAGCCGGGTGCCACAGAGATCAGTGTTGGGAGTAATCCTCTCTAATGTCTTTAGAAGTGACATTGCAGAGGACATGGAGGAGAAGGTCTACCTCTTTGAGGATGACACCAAAATCTGCAATAGCGTGGACACTTCAGGGAGGAGGTGGAAAGGAAGAGCAGAGACTTGAAAAAACTCAAGGAGTGACCAAGGGTATGGCAGCTGGGTTCTAATGTGAAAAAGTGCAAAATAATGCACTTGGGGCATAGAAACCCGAGGCAGAATACGAAATGGGTGGTGTGTTATTGAAGACCACCAAGCAAGATACAGAGCTGGGGGTAATCATATTGGATGACCTAACGGTTGCCAGACAGTGCAACAATACAGTTGGGAGGGTTACTGGGATGGATGCTAGGGTACATATGGAGGGGTATCACCAGCAGAAAGAGGGAGGCATTGTTACCTCTGTACCGATCGCTCGTAAGACCACACCTAGAACACTGTGTCCAGTTCTAGAGACAACATCTCCAGGAGGACATAGACAGAGTGGAGGCAATCCAGAGGAGGCAAACTAATACGGTGCAGGGTCTGCATTACAGATGGGCAAACCAGTTCGAGAAAAACCCAAACATCCCCGAACCAGCAATATTTTAGTGAGTTGAACCACATCCAAACTTTTTCTGCAGTTCGGATTGGTTCAGAAAACTCTGGTTTTCCATTTTTCTGGTGTCTAGTGGACCCCCACCCCCAGTTTTCCTTTTCCCTGGTGTCCAGGGGACCCTCCCCCCATCCCCAATCGATCCCCTATAATAAAAAAACAAAACAAAGCATATTGTTCAATAAATTTCCCTGGTGTCTAGTGGACCCCCTTCCTATCCCTGCCGATCTCCTGTCATAAAAAAGTGTCCCCAATATTCCCTGGTGTCTAGCGAACTCCCTACCCTGGCAGGTACTGCCCCCCTGACCCCAAGCGGGCAACTGGCACAGTTCTCCTCTCTCCACCATGGCCGGTTGCCCGCCTGACTGAGTAATGAATGAGCACATAGTTGTACAAGCACACACTCATTCACTGACAGCTTCTGCTCATCCCTAGGGTCTTTGGGTGCAACAGAGATGGCGGGAGGTCTGTTTCAGTCCCCAGCGGGGGGTGGGATGGGGGAACAGCATTGTGGACTTGGGGTCACAATGTCATTCCTCATCCTGCCCCCTGCCCCCACCAGTGACGAAACAGACCCCCATTCATCTCTTCTGCACCCAAAGACCTCAGGGAATGAGCGGAGCTGGCTGGCTCTCAGTGAATGAGCACATGCTTGTAAAAGTACGTGCTCATTCAGTGTCAGCTTAGTCAGGCAGGCAGCCGGCCATGGTGGAGAGAGGAGGGCTGTGTTGGTTGCCAGCTCGGGGTCGGGGTGGTGGGGGGATAGTAGGACCTGCCACAGTGGGGGGTCTGCTAGACACCAGGGAATATGGGGACACTTTTTTTATAACGGGATTGGCGGGGATAGGGAAGGAGTCCACTAGACACCAGGGAAATTTACTGAACAATTTTTATTATAGGGTATCAATTGTGGATGTGTGTGGGGGGGTCCACTAGACACCAGGGAATATAGGGGGAAACTTTTCATCACAGAAGATAGGGAAGGGGGTCCACTAGACACCAGAGAAATTGAACAATAAGCTTTGGATTTTTGTTTTTTATTACAGGGGATTGATCAGGGATGGGGGGGCCACTAGTCACCAGGGAAAAGTTTATATTTTTAAATAATGGGGGTGCTCAGGGACAGCTACAAAGTTACCCCAGTACTGCAGCATAAAGTTTCTAAAAGATTTGGATAAGGATCGGATAAACATCCAAACCTTTTGATCCTTATCAGAACCTTTTAGAACCTCCAAACTGTTTGAAGTTCGCCCATCCCTACTCCACATCAAATGCCCTATAAAGAGACCAAAGGACCTCAATATGTACACCCTGGAAGAGGGGAAGGAGGTGGGGGTATGATAGACCTTTAAATACCTTATGGGGGTTAATAAGGTACAAGATGAATGTATTTGTCAGAAAATAAAGTGTGCAACAGCAAGGGGACCTGCTATGAAGCCGCAGGGGGTAAATTCAGGAGAGATATGAGGAAATACTTCTTCACAGAGAGTGATGGATTCCGCCTTGCACTTGAGAGCTTCCCACCACCACCACCTCTGGGTCCTGTCTTTCAGCCAGCTAGCTACACACCGAGTCAGTTTCTCTCCTGCCCCCAGATCCATCAGCTTCTTGATCAATCTCTTGTGGGGAACAGAATCAAAGGCCTTGCTGAAGTCCAAGTACAGGATGTCACCACTTGGCCTTTGTCAACTGTTTTAGTGACCCAGTCAAAGAAATCGATCAAGTTTGATTGGCACGCGCTGTCCCGCTGGTGCAGCAGTAGTGCTACCACTCATGACGCCAAAGACCCAGGTTCAGAAACAAGCTCGGGTCATCAGACAGGCAGCTGGGGAAGGAGGATTGAACATCCCACAGAACACTGTCCTCTCTGGGCAGAAGAGGGCACCCATTACCACCGTGCAATTGCCACCTGGGTGACAAGAGGAGGCAGTGCAGGGTGGAGTGCATTTAGGGGCAGGGAAGGATGCCAACACCATTCGCTGAGCTGAATGGATACCTAGCATTCTGATGACTTCAGCATGCGTACCTGGGGGAAGATGCCTGAAAACGGCAAAACCCTCAGGCAACACAATATGATGGCTGCACAGGAGCTCAAAGACTCTGCACCCATCAACTCATGATGGCCCCCTGCACACAAAAGATGGCTTCTCCAAGGGATCTGGACCAGCCTGAGGACCTCCACCATGGGGAGGGGATACCATGGGTGCACAGCAGGGTAAGCCATCAGAGAAGGTGGGGTAATGGGTTGGGGCTTTATGTGGCTTAAAGAGGGCCTAAAGCAAACTGAGACATAAGAGACTAAAAAAAAAAAAGAAAGCTTGACTGGCATGCTCTCCCAACCATAAATCCATGTTGCCACTCATCCTGAAGGCCATTCTCTTCCAGGCATCCTACAAGTCTTTCCTTAAGTATGGCCTCTAGAGGCCACCCAATGGTTCATTGGAAGCACATCGCACTTCCATACTGTGACCCGGGTTTGGTAGTTGGAGAGTGCTCCCAAGAGGGAGCGTGAGCTAGCCAGGGAGGGAGATGATCATACTCCAGCACAGCCGCGTCCCAATGTAGCAAGCCAGGCAGTTAGCTTCCTCACAAGGAGTGGCATCAGCCCAGTGCACGCTGCTGACGCTGAGATCACCAGAGATTGCACCTGATGTCACAAGGCAGTGGGAGGGAAAGGGAGAAACTGCACAAAAAAATGATATGTGCCTCTGCTGTCATGAATGACAATCCCCTCTGTCCTTGTATCTTGCTCCATGTAGATCCCCACTAAATATGATGGCAGGAGGAACAGCAGTCAGGGCTGGAGCTCAGCAGGGGAACCTTAAGTAAGAAGCAGGCAGGGGACGAGGGCCAAACAGCTGTATGAAAAAAAAAGTATAGCCTACATGAGCTTACACATGACTGAGGTCAAGCTGACCGATCCATAGTTGCCCAAGTCATCTCTGGAACAGCTCTTACAGAGTGGCATTACATGTGCCATTCTCCAGTCCTGTGGTACCACCACTGACTCCAGCGAGCAACTGAAGAGGTTATCCAGGGGGCCTGCAAGCTCCTCTGCCTACTCCCTCAGCATCCTTGGATGGATGCCATCAGGACCTGGAGGTTTGTCCACCCTCAGAGCTAATGACCATTTCTATAATCTAGCCACATCAATCAGTCCATCCATACTCCCGTCCCCACCCCTTCCTCCCCTCTTGCGGTACAGAACCAACCCTCTCCTTAGTAAAAATGGAACAGAAGTACTCATTCAGTACCACTGCCCTGCCCCCATTCACTTCTACCCACCCTTCCCCTTTCTGAGCCATAGTAATGCATCCTTTTTCTCCCTTTTCTCACTAATGTACCTAAAAAAGACTTTTTCCCCTTTTTTAATTCCCTCAGTGAGTTGCAGGTCCTTCTGAGCTTTAGCCCACTGGACAACCTTTCCTGCCTCACTAGCCTTCTTCAGATAGTCCTCCCTGCTCTCCTCCCTCTGGGTCCTACTGAGCATCTTCTAGATGGTCCTCTAATCCCTAAGTGCCTGGGCAACCTCTTTATTAACCCAGTTGAGTGCTTTGGCCCTCAAGTTTTTCCCCTTGAGCATAGTACGCTCCTTTGTGGCTGCCACTGTTCCCTCCTTAATGATGTTCCACCTTTGGTCCACCCCTATCTCTACCCTGATGCCCTGCAGGTGCCCTCTTGGCAGCTCCCCCAACCTTCTGAAGTCTGCCTTTCTGAAGTCCAGGACTTTGATCTTTGTGGGTACTTTCTCCCTGCCCATGTCCAACCGAAACCACACTGTGCGGTAGTCACTCCCACTCAAGGGTTCCTCAACCTGGATTCCCTGGATTTGGTTCCCATTTGTCAATACCAGATCAAGGATTGCCCCCTCCCTGGTGGTAACTGTGACACCCTGGGTCAGGAATCCACTCTGCACTACATCTAAGATCACACGACTCCTGGTGCAGGTTATGGCGAGGATCTTCCAATCCACCTTACGCAGGTTAAAGTCCCCCACAATTACAACCTCTCCCTTCCCTGCAGTTGCTCTTTTTACTGAGCCTAATTCCCTGTCCCTTTCCTCTTCATGGCTGGGGGGTCTGTAAACTACCCCAAGTCTTGCCTCCCTCCTTCTGTTGGACAGTAAATGCACCTACATCACTTCTGCAATCCCCTCTTCCGATTCTTTCCTTATGCAAGTTATACCATCCCTTATGTAAACCACAACCCCACCTCCTTTTGCTACCCTCTGTCCCTCCTGTGTAGTTTATAGCCAGGGATCACGAGGTCCCAGTTATGGTTAGGTGTAGCCCATGTCTCACTGACCACCACTGTGCCCACACTCCTCTCCACCAACAATGCCTGCAGGGCATCCACCTTGTTTCTGAGACTTCTTGTGTTCAGGGGCATCACCTTCCGCCTAAAATCTAAGCACCCCCACCTTTCTGTCCTTCCCCATGATCTCTTTGTCTGCTTCCTCCCCCACCCCAACTCTCACTTCAGATTGGATCCCGTCCCATGGCCCGAAAGCCTAAGGTGATCAGCGTAATGCAGAAGTCAAGAGTGCTGCAAATTTATTTTGGCACTCTGAGCACTCCATGCACAAGCAAAGGATGCAGGGACTTAGTTTTAATGTTTTCTGTGGGGCTGTGCCCCCACCCCCAGTGGAGGCTTCTCCCCGCACCCCCTGCTAAAGGATTCACAACTCCGGGGTGCATGTGAGGTGAAAACATTAAAAGAAAGTTTCAGGCTCTGCGCAACAAAAAATGCACCAGCGCCCGGACCCGAAATGAGTACCCTGCCGACCGATACTGGCAATCCACCCACCATGCCCACGGTGTCGGCACAGCAACCAATCGCACCACCCCATCCCTCACTGTGCATGTCCGCTCCCCCGTGCATCATTATGGCGACAGGATGTCGCTATAGTCCTCACCCCATCCAGCCACTCTGTATCCCTGCAGCCATTGCTGCAATGCGCTGGGAGAGGTCATCTTTATTTTGCCTTTCCCAAGTGCCCTCATCACAGACATCCCTTCAGATCTAGCCTCCAAGTCTCCCTTTCCAGTATGAGGGGTAAGGCTTGCGATCTACTCCTCTCAGAGGCTTGGGTCCTGAAGGCCCACTCTGACCCCCCCAAACAGTTTAAATTAAGGTCCTCTGGCATGTAACCCCCCCCCCAATTTATCCCTGAGGACCACTGAGGTGCAGCCTGTCTGATACATAGATGGCTTTGTAGGACCAGGTCTCCCACCAGCCCCCAGTGCATCTCCCACTTCCTCCTTGCACCATTCCCACAAGCAGCCAATAAACTCCCTATACTTTTCTTCCGAATGTGCCGTCTCTCTGCATTGGCAACACCTTTGAGAATGCAGCTGATCTGGCTACCCTGCTAAAGATCCTCCCCATTTCCCAGAATCTTTCCTGAACCACCCCCAGTTCCGCCCTAGCTAGGTTATTTGTAACTAGATGTATAATTTCATGAGGTTTCCCTCAACCCCCTGCACTAGTTGATCAATCCTTGGACATACCCTCTCTACTGTCATATCTGGCATGCATATCACATTCCTCCCCATATATAGGTCCCCCATTTTCCCTGCAGTGAATACCCTGAACTATTGAGTCCCCCAGGATTGCAACTCATCCCCCCTCCTCTTTTCTTGGCTCTCCCCCCCCAGCTATCTCTTGGGCTCCTCCCTTGCCTATATCTGATTCCTCCCCCCCTTCCTTGGACACCACTCCACTCCCTTGCTGCATGCCCCATCAGACTGACCCTCCATATGCCCCCTTCAGGCCACTCTCTTGCACTCCCTCCCTCTGATCTGCTCTCTTCCATCACATAAACACCCTACCTCAATCTCCCTGCCACCCCTTCAACTCCCCTTCCTCCATACCTACTCCACTCACCCTGGACACTCTCCCCCTTCCTTCACTGCTGCCACGTACCCTTCCATCCCACTTCTCTTATCTAACCCCACCCCGGTCCTCAATACTTTTATCTCGCCCTTTCCTCCTTCTCCTTCACCTCCTTCCCCAACTCAAGTCAGTGTGAGGACTCTATTTCACACTGGCACTCCCCTAGGTGCTCTCAGTCTGGTCCCATGTCTTGTGATCCCACCTCTACCCCCCCCCCACTTTCCCTTCCCCCTTCCTGGGCCCCTTTGCCTCACCACTTGAGGCAGGGGTATCAATGGTAATTGGGTCTTCCTCTCCACTACCCTCCCTTGTCTGTATGTCTCGCTCACCTGGGCTGCCCCACCCTCCTTTCTCTCCCCAGCCCTGTCCCTTTCCCTCTGTTCCTCACTAGCCTTCCTAACTCCCATCTGAGATGCCTCGCCTCTGCCATCAGGTGATTCAGGTTCCTACATAACAGACAACCACCCACCTCCCATAGCGTCCCCAGGAATACTGCCACCCCACAGCCCTTACAACATACCACCCCACTCCTGTTTGTCTACTGCCTGTACATGCTCCCCCACGTGCTATCTGAACCCAGGCCCATTCACTACTTGTACAGATTTGATTATCTCACCCCAACCCCTAATAATCCCCTCCTGTTACATCTATATGACCAGCTTCAGACAGGGTGCAAATGAACCCCCTCCGCTTCCTCGTGAGCTGACCCTAGATGGAGTTGACTGCAAAGCTGCAACCCCTCTGCATGCTATGCTAGCTTTAACTCTCTTGCAAGTCGAACCTAGGTGGGGTTGGCTGCAAAGCTGCAACCCCTAGTTTACTCTGTCAGCTGATACTAGATAGGAACCATCTGAAGTTGAACCTAGTGGGGTTGGCTGCAAAACTTCAACCCTTGTTTACTGTATCAGTTGACCCTACATAGAAACTAGCTGCCTCCTTCAGAGTCCCTTGTCTGCTAACTCACTTGCAAGCTGACCCTAGATAGGGACTAGCTGCAACCACTCGGTACCCTTTATCTGTTTACTCTGAATGGGGCCTATGCACAAACCTAGAGCTGCAGGTGCATGACGCACAATCCCCACATGTAATGGTATTTGTCAGTATACTGCGCATGCTGCAGCTAAGCAGCATGCATGTAGGGCACACTGCAGCATGCACATAGGGCAAACGCTCAGCTATACACCAGCCACACTATGCACATGCCTGGGGGCATGGCCATGTAGCAGTATGCCCTCAGCACATTACCTACACTACGTCACCCAGGCACATAGAGCAGCACTATGCAATGGGAGGCCTGCCATAAACTGCAGGCACGTAAGATAGGCACACAAGTTGCAACATAGTACACCCAATGTATACAGTCCCACAGGCACTGGAAATGACAGACCCCATAGCGATGACCCACAGCACCATGCTGGAATACCCCCAACCACTTGTCGTACACATCAGGGACAGGGCTGGCAACATCAAGGACGAATGAGTAAGCTCAAGAGCACATCTGAAACAATGACATCATCAGATACAAAGGCCTACCACAATGAGTGGCCAAAAATTAAAAGGCATGTCCTGATCACCATCCAGACCGTAACATTAATGTGTGACAGAATAGAATGCATCAAAGCCATACATTGTAGATGCAGGGAGTCAGGGACAGAGGAAGTCCTGAGGCAAAATCAGGGACATCACTGAAAATTAGGCACAGGTGACAGGGATGCTTGTAGGAGTGAAAAAGGCAGGTGTCCACGGTGACCCCTGTCCCAAGCCCACAGACACGGATGGCCGAAACACATTGCCACCAGGAATAACAACAACAGTGTATAGCAAAAATAGCTTTAATAAAAACAACACTGTTTCAGCCCAGTGGCATGGAAGGCAGAGGCACCCAAGCCTCACCTGCCACAATGCCGGTGACCAGGGTTCAGGGACAGACTTGGGCCATCGTGGGCTGGCCGGGGAGAGGAGGACTGAGCATCCAAAGGACTGCTCTCCTCCTCTCGGGAAGGAGGGCAGCAGTTCCTGTTGCCTTCCCTCTAGTGGTGGCTTGGAGGCAGGCAGTCAGACCAGCAACTTGGGGTATGGAGGGTCAGCGGCCGTCGACATTCCACGCATGGTAGTGTGCATGAGTACATCTGGACAGCACTGCATGTCCATCATCCTAGAGCAGAACAAGGGAAAATGGCCGGATGCAGCATGAGATGACACCAACTCCTTGCAGGCTCCGCATTGGCTACAGGGCCCTCTCCCAGAACTGGATCCATCTGTCGGTGGCAAGGCACCAGCCATCAAACCCACCACGGGGGTGGGGGGGATAAGCCATGGGGAAGCACTGGGAAGAGGTAAGTCCCTGGGATGCTTGGTGATGGGGGTCAGTGGATGCCTAGGCCTGCACCGTGACAGGGGAAAAAGAGCATTAATGGCAAAAAGAAACCAAAAACAACATTGTTCAACAAACAACCATCCAACAGGCTGTACCAGCCTGTGCTGCCCCATCACCCTCCCTTCAGTCATTGTCATCCTGTGAGTTCCGACCTCTTAAGTGTGGTGTCCATGTACCAGCACTGAATCAGGACCATTCTGCACAGCAGATCATGACACCTCTGTAACAGAAGCCAAATAGGACAGTCATAAGTGGTCTGTACATGCTGGGCCACTGCTATACATAACTGTCACAAACATTCCCCAATAATACTACGTGTCCATACCTTAGAGGGCTACTCAATGACCCACAGCTCCCCCACATTGTCTTTGTGATACAAATTCCGAGACCCCACATGCCAGGACAAAAAGTATGGGAAGTAAAGGGGCACAGGCCTCCAGCATGCCACCACCACTGACACAGCATCATCCGGCTGCTCCACGTGCTGAAGCACCATCCTCTCCGGACAACCATGGTAGTCCCGCAGAGACAAAAGGAGAGGATGACACATCACTGACACCACACCATACCCAACAGGCATACACAGAGGACAACAGACGGTGTGCAATTAAGCAATAATGCACAACAGGGTGTGTGTTGTGCTAGGATAACGTCATGCCTTGGGTGATTAGGCACGAGGCTTCAGGCCAAGTGCGACTGATCACCTCAGAAGTGACGTTATCCCAGCACAACACACAAACTGGAGTGCATTACTGCTATTATACAATGGCTCATTTATAATAATAATTTAAAAAAAAAAAGATTTAAAAAGCATTTTTCTGCCGATTTTTAGCTGATTTATCAATGTGGAGGTGTACGAAGTAAAAAAACAGTTCCCTTTTTGGCCAGTAGGTGGTGCTGCTGTTAAATGAGTGGGTCTGTGTTTTTATCTGACTCTTCTGTTTGTGCTGCTAGTCTGGTCCCCCATGCCCTATTAAACTTTTCTTTTCTGTTGTTTGTGACTTCGCTTCCCCCTCAAAGTCAAAGACTTTAATTTACCAGTCCTGCTGCCTGTCTTGTGACCCAGTGTCTTCTATGAATGAAAATTGCAAATCACAAACAAGGGAGGAGCGGAGGGACAGTTCTGATTTTCTGAAACCGGTCGGGTATGTATTCAGTTGCTTCTCTGCAGGAAATGCTCATTTGTATGTGGTCTGGGAGCAAAAAAAAGAAAACATTATGATCTAAAACTAGCAAGTGGAAGTGGAGTTGCAGCTAGTGAGGTGACCAAGTGGACGTGCGAGTCTTTCTGATGCCACTCAAACTGGAATTTTATACTTTTTTACAGCCCTTTGTGCGGTTGTTGTTTGGGGAGAGCTGCTGTTTTGTGTGGAACTGAGTGGCATCAGTGAGCCACGCGACCAGCTGTTACCATCTCTGCGGGCACTGAAGCCGATGGTTTTGGGATGATTAGTGAAGCAGGCTGCCATGCAATGATTCCGGTACCGGTTCATTCGGTCATTTGTGTACTGGGACTAGAGCCGTGATGTTGTGCTGGGATAACATCAAGGCTCCAGTCCCAGACGGACCAATCAGAGTCCAAGATTATTTTATGCCATTGTATAATATATGCTACCGGACACAGGGTTGTCCTGGGTAGGCTAGGACACTATACTGCCATGATAAGGCATGCACCGTGGTACGGGGTACAACGCACTTATACTACAATACAACAGGACCATGGAGACATGGACAGAAATGTTGCAGACAGGTATACCTGACAAATGTACACTTACTCGTGCAGGCTCAGTGACCTGCAACAGTCCCCCCATCCATGTTGTCCTGGTATGCCATGGAGGACACCCTCCAGAGCTTGCAGGGGTATACTGCAAAGCATCCCACCTCTGGCATGACTGCAGTGCAAGTGCACCGTACGGCTGCCCCTGCCATTGCTGACACCCCTAGCATACAGTGCCCATTGATGCATGCTTACACGGCATCACCCCACCATCGTGCCAGGTCACCGCCCATTTAAAGGGGGCTTTGCAGTAACAGACGCCTGAGCAGCAGACAGGACAGTGCTATGTGTGGACTACGGGGTTGCAAATAGTACATACCATGGGGGGCAGGGCATGCATAACAGCCATGCACATTGTGACTGTGTAGCAGTGCAGTCGGTACCCTGTATTCCGCTACTGAGTGGCCAACCATGTTGTTCTGGTGGAAGTGGTGCAAGGCTGAGGGTGGCTGTGGGTTGGCTGTCTGTGGTTGCTGTGCCCACGTCCTGCACATCCTCCAGTGTCTCCGCCACAGTCTACGGGTATGTGTCATTGGGTAAGGACACCTCCACTGCTGTGCCCAGTCTCCTGCATCACACCCGTGGGTGAGAGTATGGGGTGTTGTTATTTGCAACTGCACTGCCATGGGTTGTTATGTGTTCTGCTGAGCACAGTGCAGTACATATGTCTGCACCATCTCTGCATGTTCCAGCCTGTGTGTTGTCCTGACCCCTAGTCCTGCAAAACACAACAAACAGCACCATGAGCAAACACTGCCACCATGTAGGATGCAGTGCCCCAGCCCCCTCCTCACTGGCATGTGGCCATGCAGCAGACAGTGATGCCAGGCCGTGAAGCACCCAGTGTTAGCAGGCACACACAGCCATGCCCTGCCCCCCACAGCACCAGGGCAATGCAGCACGGGAGCACCATGAGGGAGTGATATACACACCTAGCATGTGCCACACAAGGATACAGCCGAAGAACACCTACCTGGACATGGCAGTGTCCCACTGCATGCATGGCGCCGCAGCCGCACAAGCCGCTCTGGGTCCCACCTCTGGAGGTTGCAATAGCGATGCCTGCACTGCTCCTCTGTGCGTGGCATCCCAGTACAGTGCACAATCCATAATGCAATGGAAGCCCACACCTGGGCCCTGGGCACGTGGAGGTCCTCCTGCCCAAACAGGCGCCCCCTCCACAGCCATGACCTGTACTACAAGATGTAGCAGCTCCATCTGTGACCAGTTCATGGCCCTAGGCACCATTCTCCCAGCCCTAGGCATCTTACACTGTGATCAGACAGTGGCAAAGTGCAAACAGGAAATGCGCCATCTAGCAAATGTTTTGTACCACGTGAAACTGTGAGGCACGTGCAGCACAGAGCGCACTGAACGTGAAGCACGATTGGCCACTGGTGACGAGCTGGCGCATGCGCACACCATCACGCAATGGCACTACATGGCCAGGACATGGTTACGCATGCGGGTTGCGTGTGCGGGTGCCATGTTGTGCATGGTATGCGCCATGCATGTGTACCGTGCATAGTGCACGATCTATGGGGAGGGCCAGATCAGTGCTGCATGGACAGTGCATTGTGGGACATGCTGCACGATACGGCACACAGCACTGCGATCGTCAGGAGCGCAATGGTGCAACCAGATCAGCGGCGGAACAGCGCATCATGGGAGATGCGCTGCATCACTTGGACACCACGCATGCATGACGAATGCGCCATGTAGAATGCCCCAAAGTCATGCAGATGCGCCAACCAGGCCACGCATGCACTGGGAATGCACTGTACGGTCATTGGCGCATCACACAGATGCTCCGTGCAAAGTGAGATGAGCTGGGAGCAATTACGCTAATCAGAGAGAATGTGCCGCAAACAGCCTCATCAACCATGCATGGGCAACTCAGCCGATTAGCATCTCATTGACAGGTGCTCAGGCCTCATTTGCATGCCCTGAGCCATAAATGCTCCCAATTCAGCAGGCTGAGTCCAGGACACTGAGAGGAGTCAGTACCTACAGGGTGAGTACACAGCCATGTTTACAGGGCTACAGCACACACTGGTGTGCCTGCATCAGAGTGTGTACAACAGATGGGACCTTTGTACACTGCATGTGGGACCAGACATCCATTAGGTGGCACCCATGGCGAACTGTGTTGTACTACAGCAGTGATGTATCCATGGGGTGACAATGGACTGGTCCCTACCATGTCCACAGCAGATGACCGGGCCACCAGGACATACACAGCACAGCATGTATGGCGCACCGTTGCCGATCTGTGGTGCGGATGGCAGTGCACCGAGGCAGTGCAATGTGGGGCATAGAGGGGATGCGACGTGTACAGAGGACCACACAACATACACAGGGACACAGGGATGGGATGTATGGTTGGGGGTGGGCTGCACTATGAGGTGGATGCAGCACCATACCACAGGTAGGTACGATGCACAGAGCGGCACCTGTGCAGGCACTGTGTCACCACTGCCAGCACACACACTGGTGCAGCCCTAACAGTGCGTGCCACCACATGGCAGTCCCCCTCCGGCCTGCAGCCGTCGCAGAGGTGCCACCCAGGTATGATGCAGCACCTTAGTGGCAGCACACATGCTGCAGGGGTACTGGGACATGCCCACAGCAGACGGGACGGTGTCACACACCCTGTGGTGGCTACACAGTACCCCCACCCTGGCCTGGGTGCCGTGAGTAGCACATGCACTGTCCCACATGGACCACATACCATGGTGCATGTCCACCTGTGCTCGGCTGCCCACATGTAGACCATGGCACAGGCAGCAGACCATGGATGCAACTGAGGAGTGTCATCGGCGATACATGGATGCCAGGCCTAGTGCCCTGCCGGGGACGGGTGAGTACCACTTTCCATGATTGCAGTCTTTCTGGTTCTGTGCGGTTGGTGGCTGGTGGGGTTGTGTTCCACGTTCTGGCACTCAGTGTGTGTTCCTTCTGTCATTTGTTGTAGGTGTTTTGGCTCAACGTGCTGTTCTGGGTGGTGGTGGCGGTGCTGTGGCAGTGGATGTGGATCGGAGGATCCATGTGGCCATCCAGGTGGCCCTGCGCCCTCTCTCACGGACTGTTCAGCGCCTGTCAGCTGCCCTGCGGGGCGTCATGCTGCACCTTCCAGTCCCTGCCAGGGTGCTGCATGGCAGGGCATGGCACCACTAGTGTCTCCCTGCCACTTTCTGGGGGACATCCCATGTAGATAGTTACCCTACCCTGTCCCCTGTTTCTGTCCCTTCCCCATCCTCCTTCGCGTCCCTGCTCCCCCTCTTCCCCGTCTTTGGATGCTGTTGTTGTTCCTTTTCTGGCATTTGGTTTGTACAGTTTATATGCCCATCACCTTTTATAAACATGTTTTACTCTACAATTGTGTCTGTGGGTCTGTTTGTTCCAGCTCTGTGGTTGCTCCTCCTGCCCTGCTGTTTTGCTCCAGTTGTTCTGCCTGGCTCCCCTGTGTGACTGCAGGGCATCCTACTTGCCCTGGCGCATTGATGGTTGCACTGGTGCATCTGCGGTTGCACCGTTGTGTCCTGTGGTGATTCACAGTGGTGTTGTGCTTGGCACAGTGCATGCCTCTGTGAATGGCTATACGTGGGCTCAGCGCATCTGACTTGTGCCGGCGCATCTGGGTTGCGCCAGGCGCATCTTCTTTGTGAATCCTACCCTATAAGTCTAAACGCAGTAGTGATTTATTTCATTTGTGTTACGTTTTTTGAGGTGGCGCGAGCGTGCTTTTTCTGTGGTGGCGATTAGCGGGAAGAGCTGAGCAGCTGCTGCACCGGTCACTTCTAAGAGATTTCAGACCGGCGCGGCAGCCATTCAGCGACGTCGGTAGCATCATGAATAATTAATTAGACTTATAATATATTTTTCTTTTAAACAAATAAACAGTGGCACCCAGCAGAGCAGCAGAAGCTGTGTGGGTGGTGGAAGGCCCTCTGGACACCAAGACCACTCATAGGGTGGAGTGAGGGGCGAGCACCGAGGAAACTGAATAGGGTGAGACTATTCCCTGGTAAAAGAACTGCCCACACAGTGGGATTAAAGAAAAGGCTCCACAGGGAGCAAGCTAAATGGGGCAGGACAGGACAGGACAGCCTCAGAACCACCCACTGGGCTAATGAATTAAAGCTCCACATGAGCCAGAATATTTATTTATTTGCTTTTGTTTACCGGGTAAGTGCGCTAGTCAACCAAGTGCCTATTTTCAGGCGCGACCTGATAGGGTTACAATGGTACATAAACATGAACATCAGGCATATACAGGGTTAACATACATTAGGATCAGACACATATGTAACATGAGATTAGGGTACCTAGATTACAATAGGATCAAGCACATTGATAAAGTCAGTAATGAGGTACACAGATTACTGTATGAGGTAGCAAGTGGCAAAGTACAGGCATGGGCAACAGGAGTCTTCTGGCGAACCGGAAGAATAACAGGGTGCAAAACATCAGACTCGGTCAGATCAGGGTACAAAGAGCATCAGGTAGATTGACAAGGCACAAAATATCAGGATTAGTCAATTCCGGGTACATAAAGCATCGGGCTTGTAGGCTACATCATAGGGCAGATATGAGGTATAAGTGCATAAAGCACCCACAGGGCATAATACATTGGGCATAATGAACTGTAGGCTGTGTTGCAAGGGAAGAAGTGGGAGGCTGCGAGTTTCTCTAGGGCAGGTCAGAGTGGGCTGAGCAAGACGCTGACTCTGGCACCATTCTGACGAGGGGCTGGGTGCTGCGACTGCAGCTGACCAGTAGCACGTCTGCAGTCAGAGGAATTGAAAGGCTGTTTGTGTATTCCTTTGTATGAACATACGAAATTGCCAGCAGATAAAGGCCAGTTGGTCTATTAAGTCTGCTCGATTGTGCAGCTAGCAGCTCTTTTTCTGCAGCTGCCCCTCCCTCCCCTCCTATGACCCTCCCTCTTGCCCTGTCCCAGCCCCTTCTGAAGCAGCCCACTGTGCTACAAGATACCACCACTGGTAATGCGTTCCCCCCTGTCCACCACCCTCTCTGTAAAAAAGTGTTTTCTCATCTCCCTCCTGAACCTTCCCCCCTTTGTGTATTCTAAGGCAGCCACCATGCTGTGAAAGCAATCCGGCAAGGATGGAGGTAGAGAAATTATTTTCTTTTCAACTGGCGTACTGTGTTTTTGTGTTGGAAAATCAAGCTGATTTTAAAGTATTTACAATGATGCTACTGCTTTAAATTTCGCTGCCGGCTGTGTTTGGAGGGGGGAAGTGGGAGGCTACACATTTTGATGGTGGGTCAGGGTGGGCAGAACAGGATGCTGTTCTGGTGAGGGGCTGGGTCATGTGACTGCAACTGACCAGTAGTGCAGCTGTGCTCAGGGGAATTAAAATGCTAAGTTTGTTTATTACTTTGTGCATTCTAAGACAGATACTATGCTGTGAAGGGAATCCAGCAAGGAGGAAGGTAGAGGGATTGTTTTCTTTTCGGCTGGGCATCTGTGCTTTTGTGTGGGAACATTGCATTGATTGTAAAGTATTTGCAATTATGTTGCTGCTTTAAATTTCACTGTGGGCTATGTTGGGAGGGGGAAGTGGGAGGCTGCAAGTTTTGAAGGTGGGTCAGGGTGGGTTGAGCAGGATGCTGACTCTGGTGAGGGGCTGGGTCATGAGACTGCAGCCAACCAGTAATGCAAATGCAGATTGCTGTAAATTACCCAGAGGGCCATTAGACCTCTTGCGTGAGTGCCACAAAGCAGGAGTGTGGCATTTATCTAAGTTGCGTCTGTGAACATCCGCAGGAAGAACCACAGGCTGCAGGCTGAACCACAGACCACACTGCTCAACTAAGGGCAGGCAAGGTAAGGTGGGGGAGAGGGACAAGTGAGCACAATTGGGGGATTTTGGGAGATGAGGAGGGAAGATAGGGTGAAGGTGAGGAGGGAAGATAGGGTGGCACTATCAGCAGTAAGACTTCGTAGAAGAACGTGGGGCAGGCTATACCAGATGTGTGAAGGTCGCTACAAGCACAGGGGTGGCACCCAGTCATGGTCCACGAACTTCACAGGTGGGCAGGTGGTGGCCATGGTGGTGGATATGCTGGTGTACTATGCCATGCTGTATGGTGCAGAGTCCATCGAGGCACCTGTGGAGACCAAAGCCCACCTGTGGCTGGACATCCAGGCTGCCCTAAATGCAGCTGGTCCAGAGGCATGGACATTGGCAGCCATTAAACACAAGTGACGTGACCTCCAGTCTGCAGTCAAACAGAAGCTGGCAGCTGTAAAATGGGCACAACTAGGCATGGGTGGTGGCCCACTCACACAGGTACCAAACCTAACCCCCATTGAGAGGATGATGGATGACACCCTTGCCGACGTTGCCCTGCACAGGAGGAGGAGGGCATGAATACATTGCCAGGTATGGGGTACATTGCAGGGACAAGGCTGGAACATTGTGGATGTCATAGGAATACTAATCACACTATGTTGCACCCTGAAGAGCCTGCGACAGTGCCCAGCCTCAGGCACAGACAGCACCCACTGTGGAGGCCAGGGTTTTCAAGGTCTTGGACACAAAAAAAAGTACTTGGCGCCCCTTTTTAAAGTGAAAAACCTGAATAGACGTTCTTTGCCACAGGTGCATAGACTATGATACAAAGACATGGGGTCCCAATAAGGCTGGCCTCTCTGGGTACCTGATTCAGAGACACTGGCACCCACCATCTAGGTCACCTCTATTGGAACCATTTTGTCCAGAGCCCCTCTGACTTCCAGGCTCTGGGTTAAACCACTTCCTAGAGGGCTATTATTAACAGTCTCACAGTGATGATAGCCGTGACTTCAGTGATACTTCCCTTGGGGGATGATGTTCACTGTTTACCCAGCATTCAGTGCACTGGGCCTGGAAGAGATGCTGGACCACCCTAGCCTTCCGCCCCCCACCAGGTATAAAATGGTCACAGAATCAGCAGCTGCAAGACTAGGGGCTCACAGAACAGCAGCTGACATTCTCTGCACCGCAGTAAAGCAGCACAGTAATGCAGATGCAGGAGGTTTTTCTGGGAACCAAGTGCTCAGCCTGCTATACAGTCAGCATGGAATCAGAACATGAAATGCTATGTACATGGCAAGCCGCAACAGGTAAGGCAGTTTTAACTTGCATGATGCTGTCAAAGAGTAAAGATTTCCACAGGTTAAGTAGGTACGCTGGGTCCCAAAGCATATACCTTATGCAGGCCAAATGCACTGAGCTTGGGAAGACCTGTAACCCCCATCCCTTAAAATTTCCATGGCCTGCTTTTAAAATTTCCCTAAGGCCTAGGAATTCCAACATCACAGGGGTGATGGCTCTGACCTCCAAGATGATCTCACAGGGAAGGGACTTCCTCAGGCTTAGTTATAACCCAGGGTCCCAAAGCATAAACCACACCCAGAGAAAGTGCTCTCAGCATGAGAAGACCTGGTACACTTACCCCCTAAAATGTCCAGGGCCTGCTGTTAACACTCCCTCTGGGCCTTGAACTCCCAGACTTTCAGGAGTAATGGCCCACACCTCCCTGATGGCTGCCAGGGCAGGGACTTCCACAGGCTTGGTTGTTACACAGGGTACCAAAGCATATCTCTTACACAGAGAAAGTGCTCTCTGGCTGGGCAGGCCTTGTACCCCCACCCCCAAAAACCTCCAGGGCCTGCTCTTAACTCTTCCCTTAGGTCTAATAGGCCCACACTCCCAGCATTAATGGCCCTTGCCTCCCTGATGCCCTGTCAGGGTAGGGACTTCCACAGGATTAGTTTTCACCCAGGGTCCCTAAGCATATGCCTTACCCAGGGAATGTGCTTCAAAGCCTGGGGAAACATGCTAGCATGTTCCCCTAGACCTTACAGGTCCTGCTGTTAACACTCCCATTGGGCCTACCACTCCCAGACTCCCAGGGGTAATGGCCCACACCTCCCTAATACCAGGCCAGGGCAGGGACTTCCACAGGCTTAACTGTTACCCAGGGTACCAAAGCATATATCTTACCCAGGGAAAGGGCTCTCTGGCTGGGCAGCCCTGGTTCCACCATCCCCTAAAACTTCCAGATCCTGCTCCTTACACCTCCCTTGGGTCTAACGGTTCCACATTCCCAGGGTTAATGGCCCTCACCTCCCTGATGGCCTGCCAGTGCAGGGACTTCCACAGGCTTGGTTGTTACCCAGGGTACCAAAGCATATCTCTTACCCAGGGAAAGTGCTCTCTGCCTGGGGAGAACTGCTGGCATGTACACTGGTGACTTCCAGAATCAGCCTGCCAGGCTCAGCATAAAGCCATGCCCAGCAAGTGCCATCACAGCCTCGTAGGCCTTTAACATACTCCCCTTGAGCGACTATTAAACCTGACCACAACTGTTTAAAGACATCCCAGCAAACAGCCATCAGGGCCATCTGGTCTAACCAGCCCCCAGGGCCATCTAGTCATACCATCTCTCAGGAACATCTGGTCCCACCAGGACCCAGGGACATCTGGTCACACTTTCTCCCAGGGATTTCAGCTTACACCGGGACTCCGCCAGGACTCAGTGCTCTCAGCCTGGGTACAGATGCTGGCATGCCCCTAAAACTTCCAAGGCCTGCTGATGACACCTTCCTTGGGTCTAGCACTCCCAGACACCAAGGGGTAATGGCTCTGACCTCCCTGTTGGCCTGCCAGGGCAGGGACTTCCATAGGCTTGGTTGTTACACAGGGTAGCAAACCATATCTCTTACCCAGGCAAAGTGCTCTCTGGCTGGGCAGCCCTGGTACACCCACCCCCTAAAACTTCCAGATCCTGCTCCTTACACTTCTCTTGGATCTAACAGTCCCATACTCCCAGGGTTGGGGCACCAGCAGGCATGCTTCCTAAAACTTCCAGGGCCTGCTGGTAACACTTCCCTTGGGTCTAGCACTCCCAGGCACCCAGGGGTAATGTCCCTCACCTCACTGATGGCCTGCCAGGGTAGGGACTGCCACGGGATTAGTTTTTACCCAGGGTCCCAAAGCGTATGCCTTCCCCAAGGAATGCGCTTTCAAGCCTGGGGACACTAGCAGCCATGCTCCCTTAAACTTCCAGGGCCTGCTGTTAACACTTCCATTGGGTCTAAAAGTCCCACACTCCCAGGGTTAAAGTTCAGCACTACTACAAGTGTGTCCCTCTTTTACAGATACTTCTCTGGGGATACCAAGCAAGACAGTGAGACCCTTGCACACCTGCTCAATCTGTGGTAAGAAAATTAAGCATCTACCGAGGCACCTCCGGGAAGTACACTGCATGATACCAGGAAAGGCACGATACTTTGGGAGGCTATCACTCCTGACCCAACCTGCTGCAGGAAAATGCTTTTACAAATGCCAGCAGCCAGACTGTTTTGCCATTGTAAGAGATCTAAGTCAGCACTTTCAGTAGGTACACAAATGCACTCTGACCAGCTTTAAAGCCCGACCAAGTATCAGAGACACCCAGACTCAATCTTCTCCATCTCTGGATTTGCCACATACTCAGCTGCCTAGCCCACCTACAGAGTCAGAGATAGAGAGTCCTCAACTGCTGAGTCTTTATAGAGCTTGGCTCCAGACCTTGGAGGGAGGAAAGACCAAGAAACAGCAACCGCTCACCAGCAGATGCTGACCCACCTGTGGAACTCCATTGACCCAACCCTTTTGCTCATACCCCTGCTGGGTTCCAGGGCATTCGTAAGAGATACTTGGATTCCAGAGGCTGAAGCCTCAGGCTTTAAGCCAGGCACTATCAAGTGTTATATAAACAGCCTCCTTCACTTCCTGAAATTCTTAGATTTGAATGGGTTTACCAGGACCCAGCAGGCTGAACTTGACATGCTCATCCAAGTAATTCCTTTCTGGAGAGCTGGCCTCAGTACCTCTGCCATGAAGAGGCACCATGAAATCCGGCTAAGGGACTCACAAATGCGGATACCACCAGAGACAGCATCCCTGTATAAGGACACCTCTGCTGTGAAGGAGGCAGTCAGGATAATTAACAGTTTACCCAGAGCCAAGACACTTAGAAACCAAGATCACTGCCTGGCTAGAAATCACCTCATCTTCAGCTTGGCCCTCCATAATGCCCAGTGCTCTGCTGCCATCCGAAATATGTCTCTGGGTGACTTGAAGAATGCAGACAGACTGGTCGTTGATAGTAAAGACAGCTATGTCTTAACCATTTTTCTTCACAAGACCATTGCAACACATGGACCAGCTAGACTGGTGCTAGAAGGAGAGCTATTCAAGTTACTTCAGCTCTGTGCACACCACACAAGGCGGCTGCTCCCCAAACTGAGACCATCAGCTACTGGATTTAATGCCCCTGTGCTCATCGAGACAGATGGATCAAACCTGACATGTTCTGCCATTGCAAAAGCGGTGAAGAGGCAGGCAGCCATATTCAGAATCAAACACTTCTCCATGACTCTGTGGTGAAACAGTACCATAAGATGTAAGTATGCCTCCAAACTCCACACTCAGCCTGGGTAGAATTGATAGCCTGTCCCCCTAAAGCTTCCAGGCCCAGATTCAACCACTTCCCTCAGGGCTAGAAATCCCAAACTCACAGGGGTGATGGCCCTGACTTCCCTGATGCTCTCCCAGGGTACATACTTCCACAGGCTTGGTTATTTCCCAGAGTCCTAAAGCATATACCTTACCCAGAGAAAGTGCACTCAGTCTGGGGAGACCTGGTACCCTCACCCCCTCAAACTTCCAGGGCCTGCTTTTGCTACTTTCCTAAGAGCTAGGAGTCAATACCCACAAGGCTAAGGGCCATGGCCTCCATGATGCCCTCCCAGGATAGGGACTTCAAAAATATTAGGCTTTGCCAAGGGCCTCAAAGCATATGCCTTCCCCAGGGAATGTGCTTCCAAGCCTGGGGACACATGCAGGCATATCCCCCTAAAACTTCCAGGGCCAGCTGTTCACACTTCCCTTGGGCCTAGCACTTCTAGGCACCCAGGGGTAATGGCCCTCACCTCCCTGATGCCCTGCCCAGGGGTATCGGCAGGCATACACACTGTACTCACCAGAGTACAATAAAAAAAGTCAGGCAGGGGCAACAAAAAGAGGAACACAAGGACATTGTGAGACATATTGTGTCTGTGTCACGCTGAGCCCTTCTGCCTTTGTTATTCGCTATGGGACACTGGCCACCAGCCAAATATACAAACAAGAACTTACTAGGCAAGCAGAAAAACAAAGGAAGGATGATTACAGGAAGAAACTGATTACTTGAACTTAGACATGGCAAACAGGGTGTAGTCCTATTGCTGGTGTGGCATGGGAGTGCATATTTTGGTTTATGTTTACATAATGAGAGAAAACAGTGCATCAGTTTTGAGTACAAGTTTAAAATTCCTGGCTACACCCCTGGCCCTGCCAGGACAGGGACTTCCACAAGCTTAGTTTTTACCCAAGGTACCAAAGCATATGTCTTACCCAGGGAAGGTGCTATCTGGCTGGGGTGGCCTGGTACCCCAACCTCCTAAAACTTCTAGGTCCTGCTGTTAACACTTCCCTTGGGTCTAACACTGCCAGACGCCCATGGGTCAAAGCCCTTACCTCCCTGATGGCCTGCCAGGGCAGGGACTTCCACAGGCTTAGTTCTTATCCAGGGTACCAAAGCCTATGTCTTACCCAGGGAAGGTGCTATCTGGGTAGGGTGGTCTGGTACCTCCAACTCCCTAAAACTTCCAGGTCCTGCTGTTAACAATTCCCTTTGATCCAACACTCCCAGACACCCAGGAGTAATGGTCCTCCCCTTCCTGATGCCCTGCCAGGACAGGGACTTCCACAGGATTAGTTTTTACCAGGTCCCAAAGCATATGCCTTCCCCAGGGAATGTGCGTCCAAGCCTGGGGACACCAGCAGGCATGCTCCCTAAAACTTCCAGGGCCTGCTGGTAACACTTCCCTCGGGTCTAGCACTCCCAGGCACCCTGGGGTAATGGCCTTTACCTCCCTGATGCCCTGCCAGGTCAAGGACTTCCACAGGCTTGGTTGTTACCCAGGGTACCAAAGCATATCTCTTACCCAGGGACAGTGCTCTCTGACTGGGGAGAACTGCTGGCATGTACCCTGGTGACTTTCAGAATCAGCCTGCCAGGCTCAGCATCAAGCCATGCCCAGCAACCTGCATCACAGCCTGGCTAGACCTTCTAGAAACTCCCCTAGAGCGACTATTAAGCCCGACCACAGTTATTTAGAGAAAGCCCAGCCAGAAACAGGAAGAGCTATCTGGTCCCACTTGCTCCCAGGGCTATCTGGTCCCATAAGCCATCAGGACCATCTAGTCATACCATCTCTCAGTGACATCTCATCCCACCAAGACTCAGGGATATCTGGGCACACTTTCTCCCAGGGACTTCAGCTTCCTCCAGGATTCCACAGTACTCAGTGCTCTCAGCCTGGGAACACCTGCTGGCATGCACCCTGAAACTTCCAGGGCCTGCTGTTAACACTTCCCTTGGGTCTAGCACTCCCAGACACCCAGGGGTAATGTCCCTCACCTCCCTGATGCCCCTCTAGGGTAGGGACTTCCACAGGCTTAGTTTTTACCAAGGGCACCAAAGCATACGTCTTACCCAGGGAAGGTGCTATCTGGCTGGGGTGGCCTGGTATCCCAACCCCCTAAAACTTCAAGGTCCTGCTGTTAACACTTCCCTTGGGTCTAACACTCCCAGACACCCAGGGGTCATGGCCCTCCCCTCCCTGATGCCCTGCCAGTGCAGGGACTTCCACAGGCTTAGTTTTTACCCAGGGTACCAAAGCATACGTTTTACCCAGGGAAGGTGCTTCCAAGCCTGGGGACACCTGCTAGCATCTCCCCCTAAAACTTCCAGAGCCTGCTTTGGCCATTTCTCTATGGGCTAGCAGTCCCAAACTCACAGGGGTTATGACACAGAGCTCCATGATGCCTCCCCCCCCCCAAGTTGGAGACTTCCATTGGCTTAGTTGTTACCCGCGGGCCCAAAGTATGTATCTTTCTTTCTTTCTTTCTTTCTTTTCACAGTTTCACAGCATTCACCCTGAAGGTAGACATGTCCTTGCATCACACATGAGCCACCGAGCCACAACAGCAGATGCATACTATCGCCTGATGGGCAGCAAAGAGGAGAGCATCAGAGTGAGCTGACAAATATGCCAGTTAACCACAAGGCCCCATAGCACCACCATCAGCCCACATGCAGGTGCTCCATCACAGACTCTGGAGAGCAGTTCAATTACCACGGTGAACCAGGAAAAGGCCCTCTCTTTCACCAGGTACCTGTATTGCAACAAGAACAAGAAGGGGACTTGGCTCACAGGACATCCGCAGAAGCCAAGAGATGATTGGGGCACACACTCCACCTATACAGTCCCCACATTGCCAGCAATCCTTTACTGAACAGCGCAACTGGCAATCAAATCTGCATTCGCAAGCCATCTTACACAAGGCCAGATCAAGACAGCTGATGTTAGGCGCATGCTGCAGGCTGACACCTCCCTCCTGGGTGCCTTCCCCCTGTCCAGTCAAACCAAAGACTTGCCAAGGAATGTGATGCAAAGAGTATGGACTTTGATTCATAGTCATGCCAGAATGAAATCCAGCCAATGATTCCAGCTGTATTGCACTTAAAAAATAAAGTGTTTAAATTATTAAATCTGTCAGGCTTCTTACTTCTAGGGGCCCCCACTGCACCACACTTCCCACTGAAATCTCCAGGTCTTGGGTGAATTTCCTGCTGGGGATACCCCCAACAACCATATCAGGGACCAGGGGGTGGGCCACCAGCAACACAGACCATGGTGAGGCTGCAGACAGCGGGAGATGGGTGCGGGTCCATGTGTACACACGGGTGGGTCTGACACCAGGATGCTTCTCCTCACAGTGTTCCACATGTCTGAGGAGGCAGGTGCTGCCACCAGGCAATAACCAAACTTCATGAAGGACGAGGAGAGGGCACTCATCGAGTCATGCCACCTACACCTGGATGTACTCACCGGCAGGGGAGGCAGCCAGACTGTGTGTGCAGAGGGCTGAGAGGAGGTGGCCTGGCACGTGAACGTGGTGGCACCATTCAACTGCACAGTGCAGGAGTGCCGTAAGCATTGGAATGGCTGCCGACGGAGGGCCAAGGAGAGAGTGGCCAGCATCCAGGCATCCCTGCAGTGGACAGGGGGAGGACCCAGCTTGGTGGCACAGCTAAGCCCCAACGAGGCCCTCCTGGCCAACAGCGTGTCAGGGATGGCCGTGCAAGGCATCCCAGGGGATGGCTTCTAGACGGGGGGCAGCCCATCGCAGCATGGTGAGTAGCTGTGCATCCTGTCCAGGCCCTGCCATGGACAGGTGTGCGTACCCGGCAGTGTGTTGCTGACCGTGCTGTGTGCCATGTGCATCCTGTGCATTAACCATGTTTCCTTTCTCTCTCTTCCACAGCTCCATCGCGACTCCAGGGCATGGCCATGGCCGACTGTGCAGCCCTCATGGGCGATGATGCGGGCCCACCCCATGGGGCCAATGAGACTAACATGGGTGTGTCAGCACCTGCAACGTCCACGCTCCACGCACCACCGGTCATGGTCCCTGTGGCAGAGGGCCCTGCGGACCCCTCCACCAGCGCTGGCAGTACCGATGGTGGGTACATCGCATGGTTGGGGGGCCTGGCTGGGTTGTCTGATGCTGACCCGGGTGAGGTGGTGGACATAGTGGACACACTCATTGTGCTCACCAGTGGCATGCAGGGTGAGGGCATTGGCACTGATGCATGTTCCACCATCAGCAGCACCACTGCCATAGTCAACGGAGGTGCACATGGTGCGGGGATGCCTGTGCTCAGGACCCTGGGTTCCAACAGCGTTCCCACCATGCTGGACACCAGTGCAGTGGTGGCACAGTGGCCTGGAGCTGTGTGTGCCATGCCCCCTTGAGTCTGCAGTGGCGTGGCGTGCTCAGATGCTGGCTGAGATGCGCCTCATGCAGGTGGGCATGACCACAGCCATGGAGAGGATCGCGGCTGCTGCGGAGGCAGTGGCTGCTTCCACAGCATGCCGTGGACAATGTGCGTCCAGCCAGATGCCCAGGGGCCTGTCCCGGACACCCTGATGGCAGGGCCAGGTGGGCCCCCCTGCTGCTGACCCCACTGCCACTGGTATCCAGTCCCACCGGCCATGGCTCAGCTGGTGGGCATCGAACAGCCACCCCACTGAGCACCCATTCACGGTCTCAGTGCAGCACCCCTGAGGGGTCCCTGGGGACACCCCCTGTGGCAGGTGATGGCACCCCCATCACCAGCAGCTGTGACAGAGGCCGCCCGCATGTCTGTGGCAGTCATGGGGCAGCCCTGTGATGTCCATGCCCAGGAGCCTGTGGTGGCAGGTGGCATGCCCATGCATAACGGATGCCCTGTGGGTGGTGCCAGTGCTGCTGTGTGTGGCAGTCACCAGCCACATGGTTGCCCTGGCACCCCCCTGTGCTGCCTGTGCAGGTTGTCTGGTGTGTTTGTGTGTACCGCTGTCATGCCATGTATCATGGGAATGATGAGTGCGTTATGGTGCCTGCAGTGACCATGTGATTGCCACAGTGCACAGTGACCTGTGACAGTATGGGCATGGCCTGTGTGGCTCTGGGGTGGTGCATGCATGGTGCCCGTGTGTGAGTGTGTATGTCCCCCACCGTGTGCATGCACCTGCGTGTGTGCCCCGTGTGGCATATGGTGCCCACCATTCAACCGTCATGCTGTCCTTACACTGTAGTGATCACACCTGCACACGTACCAACCTGCGTACTCACCTGCATGTCCCGAAGTGTTCCTCCACCACTCGTGTGCGATATGCCCGTGCCCTTGCCGCCAGCCTGGGATCCCTGTGCCAATGCCTGCTTTCTTCTCCATGGTCCCCATGGTGTGCCCTGGCTGCGCCATCCACCTCCCCCCCTCCTCCCCGGAACTGTTGCCCTCACTGGCCTCGACAGGTATCCCATGGTCATGGGCCATGTTGTGTAGCATACAACAGGCCAGAAATATGCTACAGGCCTTCTCAGGGCTGTACTGTAGGGCACCACCTGACCGACAGGACAACACCAGGATGGGCAGAAGGGACCTTGGTTTAACATCTCATCTGAAGGACGGCACACCCCAGCAGTACAGCATCCCCTAATACTGCACTCAGATGCCAGCGATTTTTAGGTGCAAGTCCAATCCCGGTGTGGGATGAGAACCCACGACCTTCTGGTCCAGAGGCGGATGTGCTACCAACTGAGCCACACTGACACATGTAGCAGTGACTCAGTGGGATACACATAGGCTAACAGTACATGTAGCAGTGACTCAGTCAGTCACAGGCACCAAAAACGCATCTTCAGCATGCCGAAGACACGCTCAATGATGGTGCGTGTCGCAATGTGTGCCTCATAGTAGCATTCTTCTGCCACTGTTCTGGGTCGTCAGATGGGGTGAGGAGCCAGGGCCGCAATGGGTATGCGGCATCACCTGTGGGGGTAGGTGTGTCTCCGTTAGTACATGGTGTTACACTGTGGCATGTGCCCGACCCATCCCGCCTCTGTGTTGTGTGCCCTGTCCTGCTCCCTGCCCATGCAGCCGCATGCCTGGCAGTCCTGCATCCCTGCCTTGGCTGCCCTGCCTGCCCCATCCATCATGTGGTGCACATCGGTTGCATGCCACCCTGCGTCCACCTATGCACCCTTCCACACCCCTGCTGTCCCAGTGCCATCATGCCTGCGACGGCCCACCCACAGCCCACCCGGACATGGTGCCACCCTGTGTTGCTGGCGCTCAGTCTCATGTACCTAACAGGTGTCCACTTTGGATGTTCCCAGCCTCGAACCTCATGCATAGTGCTGACTGGTGCCATATGTATGCATTGTGTGCACTCCCAGGGTGTGTGGTGCAGACATTGGTGATGCACCCCGTGGCATCGCACACCACCTGGCAGTTCACTGAGTGGTACCCCTTTCGATTCACGTATGTGATGCCCTCCTCACTAGGTGGTGCGCGGATTCCCATATGGGTGCAGTCAATGGCCCCTATGACACCTGGCATACGTGCCACCCTGTGGAACCCCTGCATGGCTTCTGTCCGCTCTGCCTGCGTGCTGGGGAATTTGATGTATTCTGAAGCATGCGGTAGCAGTGCAGTGAGGAACTGTGTGAGGAGGCAGGACGTTGAGGCCTGTGATATGCCAGTGGTGTCCCCAGTAGGCCTCTGGAAAGTTCCTGTGGCGAGCAGGCACATGACTGTTGTCACCTTGGTCTCCACCAAGATGGCATGGCCTCGTGCGGTGGATGCCTGCATCACATCATGGCATAGCTCACATAGCTGCCTCAGCATGGCCCTGGTGAGGCGGTATCGACTGCCTGTCTCTATCTCTGTCAGCTGCTCGAAGGACAGCCGGGCATGGTACTACCATGGGGCTGGCCACCTACGGTTCCTTCCAGCGCCCTGCCTCCTCCTCCTTCTCCTCATTAGGGCACCAGCAATGGCAACTGCTGCCAGGTTCATCCCCTCTGTCGCTGTGGCCCTCTGGTGTAGCTTGCTGCCTGGTGTTTTTGCTGGCAGTTTGCCTGCCTGTGCCTCTCCCTCTGATTGGTTCCACTTCCCCTCTGACTGTGGCTGTGTGTTGCTGTCGTCGTTCCATTGACGGCCTGCTGGTGTGCTAGACTTAAGTCTCCTTCTTTTGTACTTATCTTTCTTTGGCACATCTTGGATTTGCGCTGGATTTGCCCCATTGATGCGACCTGGTTGTGCTCTGTGATTCAGGATGCGCTGTGTATGCATGGGTATGCCCCCTGTATATGCGCCGCATGTCATTATGTTGCACCTATGGTGCTTGTCTTTCGGTGCAGGGCATCTCGTTTGCATTGGCGCTTTCTCCCTGATCCTGAATCAGCCTCTGGCGCATTTCTGACTTGCGCCGGCGCATCTGAGTTGCGCTTGGCACTTCTGTTTTGTGAATCCTGCCCATAATCACAATAATGACCTCAGAGCCCATCATTTCCTTTCAATTAACGACCGGCTGGGTGGGGGTGGGCTGAGGCACCCCTTCCCCCCAGCCAGTCATCAATCTCTAGGAAATGACCAGCTGTTCAGTCATTATTGCTTAAATCTTTACTTGTTTCTGGTGGCTGGCACTGTCTGGGTGTGCCGCTGCCACACTCACCACTGCAACCCGGTTCTGGTGCTGAAGGGGTCCTAAAGGGATACTGATGGTTGGAGAGGAGGTAAGGAGAAAACAGAAAAACCTTTCCAGTCGGGAGACACCACTCCCTTGATTCTGCTGCTGTGGCTGCTTAGGGGACTGAGGCGGAAACTGCCGACTGAGGAGAGGGACCAAGAAGCTGCTTGCCAGGCATCTCACCACCATGACCACAGTGACAGGGGCCCAGCTGGAGGAGAGGCACAACAGAAGAGCCGACAGAACCTGTTTCAACAGCTCAGGTAAGCCACAGGTTCTCATTGCACTCTGTGTCCTTCTCCGTCCCTGGCGTGGCAATAACTGACCCCAACAGTCAGCTGAGGCACTTGTTTGAAGACTCGGGGTTCTCGGACTTGAACCTTGAGTTTGAGCCATAACCACTCCTGCAGCTTGAAAACAAAATACCCACACACTGGGCAAGGACAGCAGTCCTGGCATGTGGCTGCCACTACCATGGGCTGCCTGCTTGGGGGGGGCTCTGAATGCAGGCAGTGCAGCAGGAGGAAGAAAAAGTGTTTAAACAGCCCTGGCTTTGGGCTTGCTGTGAAGGGTTTTCTTACAGTGCTGCAGTGGTTTTTCTGTCTGCTCAAGATGGGATTTGGCTACAGAGGTTAATCTGGGGACCTTGGCTGCTGCTGATTAAACTGAGGTGCTGCAAGGAATACTCCCTGGCTGCAGGGAACACTCTGAAGCTGCTGGCTAAACTGGGCTACTGGGGTCATTACTGGGGACCACTGTCAGGGATTCTGGCTACAGGGGCTGTCCCTCACTTCCTGCTTTTAAAGAGCACCTTTCCTGGTGCTCATTACAAAAAGTGCAGAGGTGCCTAACCTGCCAGTAAGTCCACTGGCACCAAAAGTAGAATTTTAATCTTGTTATATTTTGGAATGGAAGGGATTGTAATTTGGCTCCGTGGAGCTGAGCCACTGATCCCTTCCACTTCTTTGGTTGCAGTGCCGCCCCCACGCTAGCACCTACAGTGACATTTCAGTGGAAGTGCGTGGGAACATGCTCCATAGACTTCAACAGGGCAGACATTTACAGGTTTTTAATAGCTCACAGTTCCGATGAGAATAAAGCAAGACCACTGCACAACGAACAAGGCTCTTGTTAGTGGAGTGGTGGCCTAAATTTATCCCACTCAAAACAATGAACTATAGAAAAAAGCACATAAAAGTCAGTCCCTGTTGAAGTCTATGGGGCATGCCCCCACACTCGCCATATAAATATGTCACATGGTAGGCTAGCACAGGGACAGTGCTGCAAACAAGGAAGTGAAAGGGACCAGTGGTTCAGCTCCACAGGGACAAATTATGATCCCTTCTATACCAAAATCTAGGAAGATTAAAATTCTACTTTTGGTGCGATGGACTTACTGACAGGTAAAGCATCTACAGTGTTTGTGGGGAATTTTTTTTAAATGGGCATTAAAGGTACTGTTTAAATACCAACTAAGGTTTATTTCTTTTCCTCCCTGTTCCTGCTAAGTCACTCCTTGATTCTTCCCCCATCTCTTCTGTCATCCCCTCCTGTTTAGTCCCACCCTGTGCTATCACCTTTGACTTCCCCGTGGTCAGTCTTCCCTCATCAGTTGCACTGCCACCTACTCCAGCAGGCACTGAGCACTTTTCCTGACTCTGACGAGTGTCCATTTTTATTGCATAATACATCTGTTGCTGCTCTTACACGTGGTATTCTACATGCTTCTTTCATCTGTAAAGATGCCTATTTGTAACTTCCATTTGTTTTTTGTATTCTTGAATGCTTTTATGTTATCCCGTTACTTTTCTCAAATGTTGTACATTTATCCTCTCTGTATTCCCCTTCCCCAGGTCACACCTGGAAATGAGCCTTGACTCACTCAGTGTGCCTTTCCCGGGTACCAATTTTTAAGTAAATAAATAAATAAGATAAATAAACCAATGGTGCTGAGGGAATTCACAGTGGGCAAAAGTGCCCAAACAACCACTTTCTTCTTCCTTATGTCCCACGCTCTACATCCTGGCATACACATATTGTCCCCCTCCTATCTGCATTCCCAGGGGGTCCCTGGCTTTGTTTCTGTAGGACCCCAACTCTGGGGCTCTACAGTCAGTTGTTCCCTCCTGTGATGGGCAGAGCTTTACGGCCATGTAGACAAGAAGCTAGAGCTAGGTAAAACTAATGTACCTGTACCCCTACTAGTACAGCTTTTTGAAGCACTTTTTTTGGAAAACAGTTATCTGCAAATCACTACTGTGAGGGAATAGTAGTAGTAAAATCTTTATTTTGATACAGGATAGTTGAAGAGCACCATTAGGATCGCAGCATCTATTTACAAGATGGTCCTGTGTGAGATGCAAAATTACAGTAGTAAGATAAGATTTCCATACATCCACATAACTCTGCCTCTTTTAAAGCAGCTAACAGGTAGGTCTGAGGAGTATTCCTTTAACACACAAGAACAAGTGCTATTATTAAATGCCACCCTGTGGTGTCTTACTGCTTACGTATTCAGTTAGCTTACAGAAGCAATAACTGGCAGGGGAACAAAATGATCGCAGAAAATGGCTCACTGACCCATCTACTCTGCCAGGTGTAATATCAAACCATGCTGCTCCGCAGACTATTCTAGCCAGTGGCATAATCTGACAGCAGCATGCTACCCCCTCAAAATATCTTACTTGGTAGTATAATTGGATAGATTAGTACAATTATTTAACAGGCACTGGCAATTATTCTAGGGATGGATTTTGAATAGCAAAATGCTTTAAAAAGTAGTACATGCTAATGGACGATTTACTGTATGCACAATTTTCATTAAAATATGCAAATGGATGTAAATAAGCAACATCACATAATGAAAAAAATTCTCCAACAGTGGGATTGCAAATGACAGAACCTACTAAAACTTTTGTTTTAAATCTTGTTAAGAAGGAAATTAATTGTATTTAGTTGAAATGCATGAAAATTAGGTGTACACCTGTCACATTGTGCTAATTTTATTAGCTGCTTGTATTATTCAGACTGTGCTACCCTCAAGCTAAGCAGCATCCAGACATAGGACAAATAAAACAAATGCTTCTACCAAGCCACATGGGTGTTATTAGTAATGTTAGTCAATGTGTTTCCCACTGAATCACTGCTACATGTACTGCTAGTCTATGTGTATCCCACTGAGTCACTGCTACACGTACTGCTAGTCTATGTGTATCCCACTGAGTCACTGCTACACGTACTGCTAGTCTATGTGTATCCCACTGAGTCACTGCTACACATACTGCTAGTCTATGTGTATCCCACTGAGTTACTGCTACACGTACTGCTAGTCTATGTGTATCCCACTGAGTCGCTGCTACATGTACTGCTAGTCTATGTGTATCCCACTGTCACTGCTACATGTACTGCTAATCTATGTGTATCCCACTGAGTCACTGCTACATGCACTGCTAGTCTATGTGTATCCCACTGAGTCACTGCTACATGTACTGTTAGTCTATTTGTATCCCACTGAGTCACTGCGACATGTACTGCTAGTCTATGTGTATCCCACAGAGTCACTGCTACATGTAGTGCTAGTCTATGTGTATCCCACTGACTTATTGCTACATGTACTGTTGGTCTATGTGTATCCCAATGAGTCACTGCTACATGTACTGTTAGTCTATTTGTATCCCACTGACTTATTACTACACTCTACCCAAAGCCCACTAGACAGCACAAGCTTACAGCTCATCAAATGCATCAGATTGCACAACCCTTTACATAACGGAACTCAGAAGACTAAACCAAGAGAAAATGTGACATTACAATAATGAATAAGCTGTATTTCCTCTCTTCAATAAATTTACTTTACATTTGTTGCTTCATTGGGTACATCTCTACTCCCAGAGCCCTTGAGGTAGCACAGTCTGACAATTTGACAGCTGACTTCATCCTTTGGTTTGTGCTCTCCTCAGCCCAAGCAGCAATATCCCCCCAGATAGCACAATGCGATAGGTGATGGCATCTGTCTGATTGTGCTACACTTAGCCTAAGCAGTACCCAGAAGACCGGGGTTGCATAACAGGTGCCCTTTCCTTACGGTAAAAGCTATATTTCTACTTTTTTTAATTAATTTTCAGTGTTACTGTACATTGGGTGCCCCATTACCTCACAATTACTCCACATGGTACAATCTGGTAGCTGACCACATCCGTCAGATTGTACCGGCCTCTGCCCAAGCACCACTCTGAACACCAAAGCCACATAGCAGGTGCTCCTACATTACTGTAAAGGCATTATTTCTACTTTGTTTTAATTCATTTTCAATTGTACTGTACATTGCGTACCCCATTACTTCAATATACTGTACCCCCAGGTAGCACAATCTGATAGCTGATTGCATCAATCAGATTGCACTTCCTTCAATCTAATCAACACCCAGAAAAACAGGAGCCAGATAATATGTGCCCTTACATCACTGCACAAGCTTGAGTTCCACTTTGTTTTAATTCATTTACAGTTTTTGCGTACATTGGATATCTCATTATTTCAATATTCCCCCAAGCAGCACAATCCAATAGCTGATTGCATCCGTCAGGTTGCACTACCCTCTGCCCTAGCACCACCCAGAACACTGGGACCACATAGCAGGTGCCCTTACATTACTGTAAAAGCTATATGTGTACTAGTTTTAATTTTCAGTTTCACTGTCCACTGAGTGTCCCATTACCTCACAATCACCCCAGATAGCACCAGTTGATAGCAGGTCGCAGTCATCAGATTGCACTTTCCTATGCCTAAGCACTACCCTGAACACTGGAGTTACATGAAATATGCCCTTACATTACAGCACAAACTAGATTTCAGCTTTAATTTGTTTTCAGTTTTACTGTGCATCGGGTTCCCCATTACCTCAATATACCCCCAGATAGCGCAATCTGATAGCTGATCTCATGTGTCACATTGCGCTACCCTCTGTCAAAGCGCCACCCTGAACACTAGAGCCACATAACAGATGCCCTTACATTACTGTAAATGCTATAGTTCTACTTTATTTTCATTCACGTCCAGTTTTACTATACACTATGAAGCCCATTACCTCAATATTCCCCCAGGAAGCACAATCTGATAGCTGATCACATTCGCCAGATTGTGTTACCCTCAGTCTAAGCAGTACCCTGAACACTGGGGTCGTATAACAGGTGCCTTTACATTACTGTAAAAGCTTTATTTCTACTTTTCTGAATTAATTTTCAGTTTTACTGTCCACTGGGTGCCCCATTATCTCACAGTCACTCCAGGTAGCATGATGCAATACCTAATCACAGCCATCAGGTTGCTCTACCCTCTGCCTAAGTACCACCCTGAACAACGGAGCCACATAAGAGGTGCCCTTATATCACTGTACAAGCTATATTTCAATTTTGTTTTTATTTATTTTCAACATTCATGTACATTGGGTCCCCATTACCTCAATATACCCCCAGGTAGCACAATCTGATAGCTGATCGCATCCGTTACATTGTGTTGCCCTCTGTACCTGGCTAAAGCCCTCCATACCTACCCAAGAAATCACACTACCAGGTTTCACCTCATATAGAAGTGACAGACTAACCAGGAGAGGTAATGGAGTACTGATCTACACTAAGGCAGAGCTTCAAGCTTTATCTCAATTACCCTTGGACAAGTCAAACAGATAATTACAGGATGTGTCTACTTACCCACCAGCCTGGTTTCCTCCTCCTGCTCTGAACTCTTAATTAACCTAGACAAAATCTCTCACGGAGATATAATACTCGGTGGAGACTTTAATCTAGACCGGTTAGGTCCAAATAGAACAAACTACCTTAACACACTCTCAGATGTTAATTTAGCACAATTAATTGATCAGCCTGCCAGATTCAACATGAAAACAGGAAAACATAGCCTGTTGGACTGGATGTTAACAAATAACAATCATAACATCAGGGCTGCAGAAGTTCTCCCTGATGCCCTAAATGACCAGTCCCCGACCTTCTGTGTCTGGCAGAATAACTTCCAAAGAAAAAAAACTCCTAAAATCGTAAAATCACAGGACCTTACAAACTTCACTGCAGCTGCTTTCATACAGAGCCTTAACTTCATTAACTGGACCCCAATCATTACCCTGCCTGACATAAGTCAGGCACTAGATTACTTTATTAACACCGTCTCCTTCACGCCTGACTTCCTTGCCTCTTTCAAGTTCTGGAGAACCAAAGGAACCCACTCCCCCGGCTTTCACAGGAACTAAGACACCTAATGCACTCTCGTGACAGAGCTTGGAAAGCCTATACAACGTCTGGACTAGCATCTGACTGACTATCCTACTAACAGCTGAGGAACACCTGCAAAACAAAAGTCAATAAAGCAAAGCGTGACTATTTCCATTCCCTACAGGAAAATAATCTTGCCAACCCAATAAATTGCTGGTCCCAGATCAACTCACTACTTAAAGTAAAGGAACGTAACCTCCCTCAATCCATGAACACTAAAGGCACCACACTAACAAAACCCACAGATATAGCTGCTGGCATCAATCTCTTCTTCACAGATCTGGCCAAATACAAAACTGATCTGCCTACTGTCCCGAATGACCAAACTGTCTCAAACCCCGACGATTCTCTTCCCTCTTTCCATCTAAAGCTCACAATGAGAAAAGAGGTCCTAAAACTGATAAATGGCCTCAGCCCAGATAGCTCTCCATGTTTTGATTCCCTTCAGCCAAAATTCCTTAGGTTGGGAGCTCCTGCCATTGCTTACCCAGTAATGCTCTTAATCAATAAATCCTTCCTCAATGGGTTATACCGGATAAATGGAAAACTGCAATAGTGTCCCCGTGCATAAAAGTGGCCCAACAAACCTAGTCGAGAATTATAGATCTATTTCTATTCTGTGTCCCCTAGCAAAAATTCAAGAAAGAATCCTATATAACCAGCTATACTCTTATCTAGAACAGACTAATGCTATAACACCCATCAGCATGGTTTCCAAAAACTACATGGCACTGAATCTGCTCTCCTGCAAGTAACTACTGACATATTTCAGGCCATGAATCATGGCGAAGCTACTGGGGTGATGTTCGTTGACCTAACAAAAGCCTTTAACCTCGTCAATCATCAGCTTCCCCTAACAGAACTCTGCAACCTAGGGTTTGACAGTTTTCCCCACTCTTGCCTATCCAATTATTTGACCAACAGATTACAGTGCGTCAAATGGTCTGGTGTTATGTCATCCCTATCCCCGAATACTGATGGAGTACCACAGGGATCCATACTGGGTCCTCTCTTATTTTCCGTTTTCATAAATGTGCTCCACCTAAACTGCGGAGCAGTGTCAATTCAACTTTGTGCTGATGCCACCATACTATACAGATCCTCTAAGGACATCTCCTCCCTCACCTCCAGCCTGGAAAGGGACTTCCTGAATTTGGAGGAATGGTTCAAGGCCAACCTACTGGTGCTTAATATAAAAAAAACTAAAACCATGCCATTTTACCACACCTCCTTTGACCTGTCTATCCATCCTCCGCTGGTAATTAAAACATCAACCAGAGAGGCACTCAAAGGTGTCAACTCCTTCAAATATCTTGGCGTAACCCTTGATGAGCACCTATCTTTCAAAATGCATGCAGATAAAGTAATAAAATCCACCCATCAGAAATTAGGTCTATTATACCATATAGCCCCCTATCTCACACCGTATTCCAGAAGGACCATTGCCTCTGCAAGTCTACTCCCAGGCCTCCTTTACAGAGCTTCACTAATTATCACAGCAAAATCCTCAATCATAAACAGACTTCGACAAACATATCACAGGATATCCTGATCTGCTGCCACCGCCCAAGTTCGAACCCACCACTGTGATGTGATGTGCTCAACTCCCTAGGCTGGCCCCCTTCGAAGTAAAAATGGATTTCCACTTACTATGCACCACATACAGATTGATCCATCTTTTCTTCCCCCCCCCCCAGCCTCTCCAATCTGCTCACTCTGAAACCCTTCACCAGGGTCCTTTGATCCTCCCACTATCGCTTGCTAAATCTCCCTAAGATTTGTTTAGCAGCTGGTATGAGATCCTGCTCATTTGCAGCCCCAAAAAATGGGACAGCCTCCTACAGGGTTTACGCTCCTGTACTTCTCTTCCTTAATTTAAAAACTCTTCAAGGAAATTTCTTCCCGCCTCGACTGTAAATAACCGCCCTTCCCATTTGTTCCCTTATCCCTAATCTATACCTTCTTCCTGACCCTAATAGCTATCAGCTCCCAACCATCTCCAGTGCCCCACCTCCTATGATTTCTTTCCACACAATGTCTTGTAAATATGCACATACGTAAGACCCACTATCGATACTCTAATAATCCTCTCTCTGTTTCATTGCAAGATGCTGTGTGCTTGCGTAGTAACAATTACCAAGGCACCTTTAACTCCTGAAGAATTGTCTTTGTTACCTAGACTATAGATGAATTTTTACTGTGCAGTATTATTAAGTTCATATGTGTCTTACAATCCTAAGCCTTGCGAACCAAGCTTTTACCTGTATTGATATTTTGACATTCAACCAATATGTCTGTATATAGGAACCTTTTTCTGTTAATTATCTGTGTTATTGTAATGTACTAACTGTGGAATGCTTATGTTCCCTGGATCGCCCCTGAAAAAGGGACAATTTTGTCTCAGTTGGGCCTACCCAGTCATCAAAATTCAAACAAGTAAATATGTAACTGAAAAAGTTTCATTTCTACCTTGTTTTAATTCATTTTCAGGCTTACTATGCATTGAGAACCTTATTACATGAAAACTCTTCAGGCAGCACAATCTGATAGCTGATTGCACCCATACGATTGCGTTACCCTCAGCCTAAGCAGCACCCTGAACATCATAGCCACATAATAGGTGCCCTCACATCACTGCAGAAGCTTCATTTCTACTCTGTTTTAATTCATTGTTAGTTTTACTGTACACTGGATACACTATTGCCTCAATATCGCCCCCGGTATCACAATCTGATAGCCAATTATATCTGTTCAATTGTGCTACCCTCGGTCTAGGCACTACCCAGAACACAGGAACAAGATAATAGGTGCCCTTACATTAGTGTAAAAGGTTATTTCTACTTTGGTTTAATTCAGTTTCACTGTTCATTGCTAACAGTTTACATTAAAAGTCCTCCATGCTGTACAATTTGATAGCCGTTCATATCCGTCACATTATGCTACCCTGTGCTTAAACAGTACCCAGAACACTGGCCGTGGATAAAAGGTAGCATTTCACTACTGCACAATCTTTAATTCTCCCTCCAATTATTGACTGATTGATTGATTGATTTTTACACTTTTTAGATAATTTAAGTAGTTCTTTGCACAAACACCCACTGGGTAACATAACCAGGTACAGGTAGCTAATAGTATCTATCAGACTGTGCTACATTTAGTCTAACCAAAACCCAGAACACAGGGCTGAGAAAACAACGAATCTTACAGTAATGTACAACCTTTATTCCTCACTTTTGATACTTTATTTGCAGGTTTGTTTTTTTTTCTTATGATGATTTATTGCCTTCCAACTGCTCCCCTTCAGCCTGACCGGCCCCCGTCCCCCAGCCGCCCGGGAATCCAGGGCTACTTTATGCCAGGGAGTGGAGACTGTTAGGTCGGGCATCATCCTGCGGCCGGATCCATTTTCTCCTCCATTTTTGTTTGTCCTCCCCAATCACTCTGGGGCCCCAGAAGTAGAGACGCATGCACGTAGAGGTCCACATGCGTACTACAGCCCCAGTGATGGCCCTTTCTGCCCACCCATCGGCCTAGCGCCTGGCACTCCCACTAGCCTGTGCTGCCCCCTGGCCTCCACCACGAGGTAGTCAAGAGCCGAGGGATACCACCTTCCCTCCCCAGACAGGACAGCTGCCTCTCGATGGCTCCATCCAGCTCCGCACCCCCCCTCACTGACCTCTGATGGCCCGTGCTGATTCCCAAACATGGGTCGTCAGTGTGGCGTGAGGTAAGGCATCCAGCACCTTAGCCTTCAGTGCCACCGGGCCAGTTTTTATTTGCAGTTTTTTAGTAAATTGGTATCCTTTCACCCCAGAAGAGTCCAAGTAGTACAATCCGATACCTGATTATGTCCATCAGATTGTTCTTCCCTGTGCTTAAACAGCACCCAGAACACAGGGCCAGCATAATGAATGTTCTAACAATACCCCACAAGCTTTATCTCTCTCATATATAAATTAAGTTTTAGGTTAATTAGGGTACATATTTACCCCTAATGTCCTCCAGGTGGCATCATCTGATCACATTTGTCAAACTACTCTAGCTTCTGTCTAAACAAAACCCAAAACACAGGACCAAGGCGACTGGTGGCCGTTCACTGCCCACAGGTTTTGGTTCTCCTTTTTGATCACTTACTTGCAGATTTCAGCTGCATCATATTCCTCTTTACCCCAAAACCGCTACAAGCAGTGCATTCTGAAAGATGTTTCCATTCATCAGATTGTGATACCCTCTGCATTAGACACCACCCATAACACATGACAAAGGTAATACAGTAGGTACCTTTACACTACCCTTCACCCTTTCTTTCTCCTGTTATTCTTTTAAAGTTTTCTGGTAGATTGGCTATCTCACATCTGGCCCGGTGGCACGGAGAGTTGAGGTGCTGGATGCTACACCTTGTGCTACACCAGTGACCCGGGTTCAGGACTGAGCCCAGGTCATCGGGGGTCAGCCGGAGGGGGGCAGGGAGCAGGACTGAGCAGCTGAAAGGCAGCTCCCCTCTCCTGAGGAGGGATCTTGTCATCCTCGCAGTCCAACTGCCCCTAGGTGGAGGCCTGAGGGTAGTGCAGATGGGAGGTGGCATGAATAGGAAGGATACTGCGAAACCACGGTGTACACTTGCCTCCACATCCATATGCATGGCCGCAGCATGGATAGGTCGTAAACAGGAGAAAATGGTGCTGATTTGCAGGATGATACCAGTCCCCCGCAGGCTTCACACCCTGGCTAGCTGGGCACCTCCATGCCACTGAGGTGAGTCCCAGTGAACGTCAGGAGGACTGGGTTGGGGGGACCGGTAGAAGGGGACTGGTCAGCATGGGGAAGCAGAAAAATATATTTAGGAAAAAAAAATTGACTGTCTCACCACCTCAAGAGTCCCCCAGGTAGCACACTCTAATACTTGCTTGCATCCATCATCACGTTGCACTGCTCGCTTACAGCACCCAGAATATAGAACTATGATAACAGATGCTCTTACAGTACCCATGCAAGCATTATTTCTTCTATCAATTGATTTATTCCTATTTTCAGGTAATTGGTTACTCATTTTCCCAAAAGTCCTACAGCAGCACAGGCTGATAGCTGGTTACATCAATCAAATCATGCTACCCCTAATCTACTCAACACCTTAAACACACGGAAACAATTGTCTTATAGAGCCCACTACTTTTTTGTCTGTGCTCAGTTTTATTGTGCAGTATTCTTCTTGCTCATTAGGTACGTCTATACACCCAAATCCTACAGTAGCCCAATCTGATACTTGCTTGGATCCAACAGATTGCTCTCTTAGTCAAAACAGAATCTACACCATTGGGCAAATGAAACCATGGGCTCAGTTCTCAGCCACAAAAAAAGGGTCACTGAATCCATGTGAATCAAATTTGTGACAGTTGCTTCCTTGCAACCACCTTGAGCTATGATCAGAAGTGTTTGGGGACCCTTCCGTACTATAGTCACTACCTCTGGTGCATCCATCGAAACACTTTTGCGAAGGGCCCCAGATAGCGTTCTTTTTCCAGCTAATATTAATCTAGTTGCTCGTCTCTGGACTCGCTATCTATGTCCTTTCTATGATATGAGTTCCAGAACTGGTGCCAGTACTCCAGTTGTGGCCTCATGTAAGCCTTGTACAATAGTGCTGTTACTTCCCTTGCCCTACACATGAAGTTTTTCATGATGCACCCTAGTATTTATGCTGCCTTTTTTTCATACTGTCTCATGCTGTCTGCCCTGTTTGAGTCCGCTGACCAATCAGAGTCCAGGATTTTTTCTTGCTATCGTATAATTAAGTTTAACGCCCCCCCCCCCGCCATCAGTAAAACCATGTTGTCATGGTATGAAATTTGTAAATAAAAAGTACATGCCCGCTGGAGCATGTAAACAGTAAAAATACCTGCCCAACCAATTGCTTACATGCCGCCACAGTTCAGTTGCATACCATAATTTAAATTGTTTCCATTTTGGCTAGCTACAGTAGCGATCCCTCCGCAGCTTGCTACTAATCAGGCAGAGGCACAGGCAACATGCAGTATGTTAGTTACTCAAACCTGATATTATCTATCAGGCAGGTGAGGCAGCACACAATATTTTGTAAACAGAATGTGTACAATTCCCAAAAAGATTATTGCAAGTTACCACAGTTGTCCAGAAATTGTTTGCTGGGATACATTTAGTAAAACATTAAAAAATCATTTTTAAGCTGGCCCAGTGGTGCAGAGGGCTGAGGAGCTGGCACCTTACCTCGATCCAAACCGGCAACCCGGGTTCAGGAACGGACTCGGGACGCCAGGGGCTGGTAGAGGAAGGAGAGAATTGAGCATCTGTAAAGACTGCTCTCCTCTCCTCTTCTGTGGTGAGTAGTGGGGATGTGTCACTCTGCAGTGGCCTCCAGCGGAGACCAGGGGAACTGCAGATGCAACACAAGGGAACGTCACCAGAAAAATGGAAAAATGGCTTCGCGTTCAGCCGGATGACGGATGCCTGGCGATCTGATGCCATCAATGTCCCAGAGCTACTGGTCCCTCAAAAGTTCCCCGGGGCCAAGTATTGTGCTGGCCTGTCTCTGGTGCCTTCCCTCTCAGTGGAGAGGGACCCGCCCGGCAAAGGGTTATGTCCAGGTTACCCTGGGGATGACTGCAATGTGAGGGTCGGGGCCCGGGAATGGGACAGATCAGATGCAGCCTTGGCACAGCCTGAAGGAGTGGCTGAGGCGGTAGCATGTAGGGGGCCAAAAGAAATATCACACAAAAAAAATTATTTTTTTAATAGGGATATGAAAGCATCCATATCAATGGTTGTATCCATGGATACAATTATTCAGGAATTTATCCAGGCGGGTCTTAAAACTAGCTATTCTTTGACTGCATCATGTGATTTTCCTTCGACAGCCATGTGATGTGAGCTGCTTGTCAGCCTCAGCAGATGCTACACTTCACTCTGGCCTGACTCCATGACCAACACCCAGGACATCCCATGGAAAAAGTCTGTAATGGCAAACCTGACATGACTTATATCCCTCTGGCTTACTACTGATGCTGGGAGAAGCTTGAAGGCATGGCAGGAACAGTGAATGTTGAGTCATACAGTAGCATCATGGATGCAACAGCCCTTTCTTCCCTTATGTTCACCTGCTCACCACCAACATCACTGATTAAGCATCCTTGTTCATGGCAATCGGAGGGATGGGCAGGGCACTGAGTGTTCACCCAAGACACTCACTCACTCACTCACCACCTCTTATGCTCCAGAAAAGGTGCTGATCTCCTGAGGTCACTGCAACCCTCCCCTTAAAGTCTGACAGTATTGCTTCCACAGCACTCCCTAGGTTCCACTAGCCCAGAGCAGGGAGTCAGTCTGGCACTCCTAACTTGTGTCCCCAGGCTCCACCAACCCAGGGCAGTGAGTCAGTATGGCACATCTTACCTGTGTCTTCAAACTATACTGGCCCAGCACAGAGAGTAAGTTCAGCACCTCTAACTTGTGTCTCCCAGGTGAAAGTGTGACGCTTGGCCAGCTGGTTATGATTATTGTATGATATTTGTAATATAGAAATATAGTATGTGATTGTCTCACATAAGACAGCCTGTGCTTCCATGGGTGCCTCCCCCCAGGTTTCAGTGAAGCTACAGGATATGTAAACTGACCAGAGGATGTGTGAAATTGACCACTAAAGGGGAAACCTAGAGTTTCCTGTCGGTTCTTAATTAAGGCTCTGGCCATCTGCCAGAGGATAAACCTAATAAACTTTTATGATTTCCTAGAGGAACCTATTGATAACAGCAATGTGTTAAAACATCATAAAACCCTTTGATCTCCTTGGGAAAACAGGAACCAGCCACCAGTTCAAAGAAAAGGCTTGATTAAAAACTGTCATAATTTAGGAAATGTATTTTTTTCTTCTGAAGTCACTTTATTTAAAATACCTCCTGAGAGGAAATCATTTTTTGTAATTTTATATTCTAAAAGGAGGAGCTAGATGACTCACAGAAGGGGTGTGGAGACAGAGTTTAAAAACTGATACTTGTGTCCGAAATGTGTTTATATCATCTTGGGACTCCAGAGAGACACAACTCTCTGATCTAACTTTAAAACACACTTCCAGAGGTAATACCTTAGACAGCAACAGTCTAAATGTATTGTGGCAGGAGTTTTTGCTTTGTAATTTTCTCTTATTCTTTTTTGTGATTGTGACCTCTTTGATATATTGTTCTGTGTTATATTTTTCACATTTTTATTCATTTTTAGTAAACATATGCTGTAAGATTTTGCCTGGGTCTTCTCCATCATTTTTGCATGTGGAGTGCCTGTATTTTTAAGTCTGACAACTGTTCAAGGGCTGGATGGTGTTACTAAGCTTGATAAAAGGTAAGACTATACCTAAGGTCTCTTATAGAATTTTAAGGGTTCATTTTAGATACCTGGTTAGGTGCTCTTAGGCGAAAGATATATTGCATCCCCCGAAGAGAATATTATCTGAGCCTGTACATTTGGGTATGCTAGCATAAGGTTCACAGTTTGAATCCCCCCAGAACTTGAGACTAAAGGTGATTCGGACCCAAAAGCAGACAGGACGGGTGCCCTGTCTGTTACCTGTTCACACTATTGTGCTCTGAGGTTGGCATTGTGGGAGCAGAGAGCCTGACCTGCTGAGTGCGTTTGTGACAGATTTGGTTGACAGCGGTGCGATAAATTTGGTAAAACAAGCTTTAACTGTTCAGTATGTCAGCTTAATACTGTACAGCTCACTTGTAAAATAAGGCAGTGATTTATTTTTAAAAGAAGAAACAGAACTATATCATTTTGTTTACAGTCAAAGTTCCTACCTGTTTTATTTTTTTTTTCAAAGTGCAAGTTAGAGTAGCCGTAGTTAGGGAAGAAGATGGCTTCCAACTACAGTGAGCACACTGCAGACTACCTGAAGCAGTTGTGCAAGGAGAAAGGAGTCCTGCATGAGGGGAGAGCCACAAGCAGAACCTCATGGATGCCCTGATGGCAGTAGATGGCTAGAGCATCAAGTCACAGACTGTGACTATAAAGGACCAAACCTTGGGCATGGAGGGGCCAGCAGCCAGTGCAGTGTCCAGATCCGATGAGGAGGACAGCAGGGCCAGTGCAAGCAAAGGGTCACAGCAGCAGGGGAAGGTCACCATCATTCTGCAGCCAGAAGCCATCAGGCTGCAGATGGAGTTGTGGAGGATGGAGCTGGAGTTCCAGAGATAAGAGAAATGGGAGCAGCAAGCTGCAGAGGAGAAGAGGGAGCAAGAACAGTGAGAGGTTGAATGTGAACAGCAAGAAGTGGACCATGAAAAGTGTGAGCGCCAGAGGCGACATGAACTGGAGAAGCTACAACTCCAACCACCAGCACCAGAGCAGGTAAGTAACTTGGGTTTAACTGGAACTACAGGACTGGGTTACAAATTATATTCCAAATTAATAGCTGAATTTAAAGAGGGGGAAGATATGGATGCCTTTTTAAATTCCTTTGAAAAAGTTCATATTCAGGCTAAAATTCCTAGAGGGTCCTGGAGCTTCCAGTTATCCCCGCTATTTACCGGGAAAGCTTGGGATGCATTGCATCAAATGGACAATGAGGACAGTAATGATCACAGCAAACTTAAAGCTGCACTTTTAAAAAAGTTTGATTTAACTGCAGAAGCATACAGAGCTAAATTCCGTAAGTTCAGGAGAAGCCCTGACATGAGCTATGAGGAGCTAGCCACGAAACGTCAGTGTTTAAAACGTTGGTGGGAAGGACTTGAAGCAAACTCTGTAGATAAAACTGAAAATGCTACATTGTTAGAACAGTTTTTTGGGGTATGCCCAGCAGAGCTGAAAACCTAGCTGGAGGACCAAGATCCCAAAACAGTGCAAGGGCTGCTGAACTCTCAGACCACTATGCCAAGAGCAGACCTGCTCTGAGAGCGAATGGGGTGGGCGTGGCAGTGCAGAAAGGGAAAAGCATGCCTTCAGGGCAGCTAAAACCCTCACTGCCTCCACCACCGAAACCAGTTAGCTCCAGGTTTAAAAGAAAAGATTTTTCTGAGAAAAGAAACGAATGTTGGGTTTGTTAAGAAACTGGGCATATTGCCAGACAGTGTCCCAAAAGGACAAGCAATACGCAAAATGGGCCTAGGAAAGAAGTGGATTGTTTGTGTGTCCCTGGAGGCATGCCTGTGAACATGAAGGAACACAAGCACCCAGTTACTATGAATGGTGTACAGACACAAGGGTTAAGAGACACAGGGGCATCCCTGATGTTGATAAAAGGGATCTGGTAGAGCCTGGTCAGCTTATACCCAATAGATTTATAACTGTACAAGGGTTCACTGGGGAGGAGACAACCTTGCCACTCGCTAGTGTTCTCCTAAACTGGGGTGAAACAGGGGAAACTGTGCAACAGGTGGCTGTCGCCAAACCTTTAGCAGTTGACATCATCCTTGGCAACAATCTCAAACAGAGGATGGTGTGCGCAGTTATCTGTAGCCAAATGGGAAGGGGAAAGTGTAGTTCCCCGGACCCCATAGAAGCCATTGTGGAAACCACTGGGAGGCTGGTTCCCCAGCCTGTGTCCACTGATATGGAGACTAATGAAAAGGGGATAGAAATTTCCCCAGTAGCAGTTAACCAAACAGCTATGGAGGGTTACTAAGAAGATGATGGGGTGACCCATTGTCAGAGGGTTAGGGATGACAGTGATCCTGAGTGCCCTGATGCTAGTGCTAGGGACCCTAGTTTAAAGACTGAAGGGGACCTGCCCCATGCCTTGGGAATGTGTAAGGAGTTTGCAGCTGCTCAGAAAAGCGACCCTAGTCTAGAGAAGCTGAGAGCTTGGGTAGACTCTGACAGAGCACAGGGAGGTGATGAAAACATAAAGTTTATTGGGAAAATGGACTGATGTATACCCAGGATGCTAAGACACAGGGAGGGGTGATCGGCAGGCAGTTTGTCGTTTCCCAGGGGTACCATGAGCAGTTGCTCAAGACTGCACATGATATTCCCTTGTCTGGTCATCTGAGACTCGTGCGCACTACGCAGCGGTTGGCCCAGAATTTCTATTGGCCCAACTTCACCCAGCAGGTGAAGGAGTATTGCAGGTCTTGTCACTGGTGCCAAGAAATAGGGAAGGCGGGTAAGAAAACCCAAGCCACCCTAATTCCATGGTCCATAGTGAAGGAGCCATTCCAGAGGGTGGGAATGGATATTGTAGGGCCTTTAAATACCCCCAGCTCCTCTGGGAAGAGGTTCATCCTGACTGTGGTGGATTATGCCACCCAGTATCAAAGGCAGTCACCCTATCCTCACCGAGGACAGACAAAGTGGCAGATGCTTTACTTGGGATTTTCTCCCGTATTGGGTTTCCACAGGAGGTTATCACCGATCGAGAGGATTCCTTCATGTTGGACCTGATGAAATGTTTTGGGGAGAATTGTGGGGTGGTGCAGAGGTGCATGACACCCTATCACCCACAAGCCAGTGGGCTTGTGGAAAGATTTGACGGAACCCTGAAGTCAATGCTCCAAGCATTTGCTGAACAGCATGGAAGGGACTGGGAGAAATGCCTTCCCCACCTGTTGTTTACATATAGGGAGGTGCCCCAAGAGTCGACGGGATTTTCCCCCTTCGAGCTCTTATATGGACGTCAGGTACGTGGGCCCCTAGACTTGATCCGGGAGGACTGGAAAGGCAAGCATGTCACCCAGGGAACTCCCATAGTGGATTACGTCCTTAGTTTTAGGGAAAGGCTGAAGGAGCTTATGGGGACAGCTCAGAGCAACCTGGCAGCTGTCCAACAGAAACAAAAAGTGTGGTACAACCGCAGAGCCAGAGCTCGCTCATACATGGTGGGTCAGGAAGTCATGGTCCTTATTCCAGTCCAGAAAGACAAGCTGCAGACTGAGTCGGCAGGACTGTACAAAGCAGTTAGAAAGGTAAATGAAGTGAACTATATTATAGAGTTACCTGACAGAAGACATACAGAAAGAATGTACCATGTCAGCATGATGAAGCCATATGCAAATAGGGCAGACATGGTGTTTGCAGTGAGTAGTCCTGGGGAGGGGACAGACAAAGGAGACCCCCTTTCTGGACCTGCTGGAAGAAAGCAAGCAGAAGTCCTCTGTGGAGGCAGTTAAATTGTCAGCCTAGCTGGCCCCGGACAAGATCCAGGAAGGAAGGGATGTTTTAGCAGACTTTGCCCCCTTCTGAAGCTGGATCTGTTGCAGCCCCCTCATGGTCAATCTTTAGCCTGATGTTCTTATCTTTTGGGTGTCTTGGCTCTCCTACAAGGTCCAAGACTCTGCAGTGTCAGTAATTTGTTACTCTATTGCTAGGCAGAATCACCCAAGAGAAGTAGAGATGTTGCAGTCTACCTCTCCTCCAGCATCCAGTTTGTGCCTGTGCTATGTGCCACATCCTCCTCCTCCTCCACCACCACCTATGAGATGCTCCTCATCAAACTCTCCCGCCCCCACTCAGTCTCACTTCTTTTTTTTTTTAACTTTGTTTATCTCCCCCGACTCCGGAACTCTCTCAGACCCCTCCGCTGGCCAGTGCCGCTCTAGCGCCCACTGTGAACCCAGCCATCCTCAAGGTCATTACTTTCTCCCCGGGCACCCCTGGGGGACATAGGGTCCCGAGGAGATTGAATGGGCGATGGCAAGGCTCCATTATTGGATGTGTGGTGGCAAGGCTCTGGGAGGGCTGTCACCTATCCGGGCCGGAGGGGTTTTTCAGTAATGTTTACACCTCCGACGTGCAATGCTGCCTAGCCCGTGACATGGGTGCTCCCACCCACATCTGGAAGGCAGCTGCCCGCTGTCTGCCCCAAGCCTGTAAACCCCTGTGCATAGTAGTGCCACCGGTCTCCACTACCCCTGGATCCCTCCCCAAGAGAGGAGAGCAGTCCCTTGGATGCTCAATCCTCTCTTTCCCCTGCTGACCCCCAGCGATCCCCCCAACTACTGCTCCTAAATCAGTTCCTCTATCTGGCAACCTGCTCCTGAGCCAACCTGATGCACTAGCTTTTTTTAGCTCACACCTTAGCAGTCCGAGGGGTGATAACGTGCTACTGTCTGGCATTGTTCCCTGTACTGTATAGCACGCGTGTCTTATGCATTATATTTCATCTGTATTTTGTGTAGCCCCAGATATTTTGCTTATAACTGTGACTGCGCAAGGTTATATATTTTCACGTTATTGTAGGTATTTTTATTGCACCTCACCTTTATTACTGCAGCCCTTGACATTATGTATTCTCACTTGCATTTCCTATACTGCGTACTCGCCTTCCTGCATCCTGCCAAGGGCAGTTCTGGAAATGACTGCTACAAGCTCTGTATGCCTTTCCTGGAGAAACTTTTGAAACAGATAAATAAAATATAGTCTCTTTTTTTCTACTGACAGCTAAATGATCTTGCATTCCATTCAATGCACTATTTCAGGTGAGCTCCTATCTTTGCTCGCTATATTTTCTCAACTGATAATACACCTTATTCCATTACTCTGTCTCTACTCATTCAGTGGTGCAATTTTTTACTCATGATGACTAGTCTCAAGAATACATAATATCATTATTACAAAATATCCCTTATTCTATATAAATATGCAACCAAATCTGTTGTATATAGTGGATACTATATACACTGAGACAACTTTATACATATATACTACCGTGTCTGCTCAGCAGATGCACAATATAGATTGAAAATACTTTTTGTTGTTAAAAAATCTTATAGGCATACTAGTGTTCTTAAAACATAAGGGTTGAGGATTTTTTCCCCTGGATTCCTAAATAAAACAACAGCTTACTTTATCGCATATATAATCTGTCTTTGCATGCTACACTCAGTGGGTTAGGTATTGTGCTTCTGTTGAAATGGGTATCTGTTCCATGCTTCCCTGTTGGAAAGGGGAAAAAGAGAAACAAATGTCAAAATGGCAATATATTATTAATAAAATGCTCTTATTATTTTATTTTTTTTATTTTAGTCTTTCGTAACCGGGTAAGGCCCACTAGGCACAAGTGCCTGTTTTCAGGGGCGACCTGGGAGCACTGGGTGGTTAAGTGACTTGCTCAGAGTCACACAGTATGCAAGTGGAGGTTGTGAGAATCAAACTCAGTTCTGGTCTGCTGGATGTGTCAAGCTCGTTCACACCTCGTTCCTCTAACCTCTAGGCTATACTGCCAGCCCAAATATATAGGCTGTATGTATTATTCCATTTTTACTTCTAAGCATATTTAAATGGTTTATTTACAAACTATAATCAATCAACCAATCAAAATCTTTATCTATCCAGGCGACAATTCCTCCATTATTATAAAAATAAAAAAACACTTCACAGAATCTTAGCAGCTCCAACACTTGCTGACTACCATACAACAATTATAAATTGCCATATCTATGAAGCAGATTAGTGAAGAAAAAAGTCTCTCAGACTACGCTACCCTCCAAGTTCTCAACTACACATGTGTGACAGAAATACGCATACACAGTTGACGAAGGTAAGATAGTCTGACAATCTGACGTTACACCAGTGTGGTGAAAGCAGTTGTTTTGGCATGAGCAGAGAGAAAGATCAGGGTTGGAATTACAGGAAGTAAGAGGGAGGGAGCAGGTAAGGAGGGAGTCAAGGGTGTGTGTGTGCGTGCGTGTGTGTGTAGGGGTGGGGCAGGGTTAAGTTGCCAGATGAAGAATACACCAGAAGAGGGAATTAAGAAGTTGGAGTAAAGGGGACAGCAGAATGGTGTACTACAGGCACAACTACATTCTTCTATTAAAGGCTTACTACTAGTTTGTTATGTTCATGAGTGGATATATGGAGGCAAGAATATGTGGTTAGTTGGCAGGGTTATGGTCCCCTTATAAAGAATCCCATCAGGCTTGCATCCCAGTACAAACACGTTCAGAGTAGCACTTACCACCATAGAACAGGTCACAGATCATTTTCTTGTGCTTGTATGCGCATATCGTATTGCAAACAAGCCCCAAGTGCAAACAATTACTGAAAAGCACTTAATTGCTTTTCAGTAATTAATGGTACTTGTGACTCATTTGCAATAAACTTTGCACATACAAGCACAAGAAAACGATCTGTAACCTGTTCTTTGGTGGGCAGAGCTACTCTGAATGTGTTTGATCCTCATATGGGTTGAGTGAGCAAAACACACAGCTGAGTGGTTCTTGCAGCAGTGGACATTCAACTCAGTCCACCTTCCCTTTCCAGTTTGTAGCAATAAACCTTAATTAGTTGGTTTTTGCTGATAGTGTATCCTAAACAAATGATTTGCCTTGTTAGTGTTATGGTCGGATCTCCGACACACCATGTATGGTGCCCCTGAAGTGCAAAACACTAACAAAAATGTACAGTAACACCCAAAACATGAATGTAAACAAAAAGGGCAATAACAAAGCCAGTGATGAAGTATGACTCCCAAAAATAATGTAAAAACATATTAAGTGCAACCAAAAAGAAAGCACCAGAATATGCCTCCCGCAACTGGCTCACCCTTGAAGGCAGGTCCCAATTTAAAATGCTCTCTCTCCTACACAAAGTTCACCGTAACCTGCTGCCAATCAATATTAACTCCCTTTTCCCCTTATTGGTTCACATGTGCAGTACTAGAGGGGCCGCCTGTCATATCTTCGACACCCCTTTTTATCACACCAAGCATGCACAGAACTCCATCACATACAAGGGCCCTAAGTTTTACAATAAACTGCTCCCTGAACTTCAGGCCTGTAGTTCAACTGGCTTATTAACCTCCTCCTTCAAGGTCCACCTCCTCCAATCCACCACCTGTGTCTGCCCCAGTAGGTAACCCCCCTGAATGTCCACCAACCCTTGAGTTACCTTAGGCCCTGTCCACACTACACCACTCCGGCCCGGTAACGGATGCAATCCGTTATGGCCGGGGAGTGGTGCAGTGTGTCCACATTCTGGTGGTGTCTGATATGGGACTGGTACTGCCGGTCTACACTAGGGGCCGGTGACCGTTACAGCCTTTTCCGTTCCCAGGATGCAGCTCGCGCCCGCTATGGGCCCTGCAGGGAACCATTACCATGCGTCCACACTTCGCTCGGTAATGTTACCAAGGCATAACCAGTTTCATAACCATTGTTGAAACCACCTCATATGTGGTTTCAACAACGGTTATGAAAACACCTTCTGTAACATTACAGGTGTACATGCAAACCGTTGCGGTAACGGTTTGGGCAGTCTGTAATGTTACAGAGGCATAGTGGGGACAGGGCCTTAGAGTTTATATGAATCTGTATATTGGCGCTGTTGTTGTGTGCTCGGTATTTTGTTTCTAATCTAGATGCTCCTGTCATTTACACTGTTCCTATTGTAAATACCGTAAAATTTTGCAAATATTGTTTTACCTTTTTCTCTGTATTATCGAATGTTTGTACCACTGGACATTTGTGAAAACAGGCATTTTTGCTCACATACCTTGCAGTATAAAAATAAAATTCAACTGAATTGAATCAGAATTAAAAATTACTAACCGAGCCCAGTAAAACACATATAAACATGCAATGCTACCAGAAAGGTACAGTGCAACAAAATCATGAATGCAAACAAAAAGTACAGTGCAACAAAAAAGTATAACACAACTAAACAACGAATGCAAACAAAATGTATAGCACACCAACAATGAATACAAACACAAACGTACAGTGCAAGTGGGGTTGACACCTTTGGATATTGGGAAAACTGGATGCTAAACCACACCCCAAGCTCCGACTCTGGCCCCATCCTTTTTTTTTTTTAAGACCGATAAGTATATCGCTCTTCCTCCAAAGCCATTTGTACTGTCAGAGAAGACCTTAAAAGTGTTTAGAAAATCATTCTTATACTGTTATTGCTTGTTTGTTTATTTATTTTTATTATTTGGTAACAAAACAAGGCCCATCTACACGGGTGACTCAGGAGCACAGTGAGGTTAAGTATCTCGCTCAAGGTCATGCGGTATGCAAGTGGGGGCCACAGGAATAAAACCCAGGTCTGTCAAATATACCAAGCTCATTCACAGCTCATTGTTCTAACCTCTGTTATACACCCTCCCATTTTCCTTTCCATGTCAGTCATGTATTCTGATCAGCTTTGACCAATTTCTGATAAATTAATCTTGACACTTGTGGTACCCCCAATGTTGCATTATGTCCCCTTGAACTCAGCAGATACTGCTGTTTCTTTTCATATTTCTTAGATGTTCCACAAGTTCAGACATACCATTCCAGGCTATAATGGTGAAACTAATAATGAGAGCAGCAGCTGCTCAGGACTCAGGAGAGCTGGAATCAATGTAGTAGTAAAAGTAATAAGTATTAGACAATTAATTTAACAAAAATGAGTCTAAAACATATCAGAATACAGAACAAACTAAATGAACACAAGAGAGCATATAAATGTATTAAAACAGTTTCCTATCACCGAAGTAAAAGACCATACTTAAAATTCAGAGTGGAAAAGATTAAGTTCATTTACTGCTATACTTTACACTTCCCAGACTGAGTGGTTTTACAAAGGTCTGCAATAGCAGAACATATTTGTAACCCAAGCATGCAGCCAGAAGAGAGAATGATTTGATATAATAGCTTGCTGGGGTTATATCCATTTCGATTTTCAATTCTGTCATGGGCGAGGTCATCCACCCAACTCTCCCACCTGCCTACCCTAATAGGAAGTGCAGCTCAAGGCGAGCCAGCCACGCGGTACACTCCAACCTATACAGCGCTGATCGGGGGGTTCGAACCACTCACCGGGGTCAATCAGCTGCAGATTGCTGATTACTTAGTTACACAGTCAAAGCTCGGAGGTCGACCCTTTCATTCAAAAGGTATTTGTGTCTTTGCTCCACCTTCCCCGCATAATGAACCATGCCCCATCTCAGGTTTGTTCCTGCAAGATAAGGAAGTGTACTGCTTGCAGAGCTTACTAGTGAGTCACTAAGCAGTATCCAAGAATCAGTGGGGGGAGGAAGAGCTGATTTTTTTATTTTTAACATACAGTGGATTCCCAATGTATGCACATGCCCCGGACAGGCTGAATTTGTGCATACAACCAAAATGTGTGGCTTTAGTTGGTATGCCAATCTAACTTGCAGCTCTACATTTATCTAAAGACAATACGTCAGTGCTCCTAGCTTGAACTGACATTTTCCCTGTAACTCCAGGGCAATTTTCCTTTGTTTTCCTATAGATTGCATTATTTCCTATGGAAGCCATATTGCTTGGTTTTCCCTTAAAATCAGTTTAACTCTATGGGAGCAATTTGCCTGCAAAATTGCTCTATTTTCCTGTAAAATACAGGGATCCCTGTAGGTCTGGGAGCACTGCTAGGTTAGTTATATGATTCTAGTGATTTTCGACTTTCCGGCATTTGGGGGGGGCAGAGAAAGGGGAGATATTGCTGATGGGGGACCTGAATATGCCAGATGTTAACTGGAGCACCTTTGCTGCAGCCACATCCAAGAACAGGGTCATTCTTGATGCCGTGTGCTGACACGGACAGCAACTCGGTGGCTGTAACTATATTGTCCTGCTTCTGCAACTCTTTGTGTGTGTCTCATTAATGTATAGACTGAACTTCTTATTGCTACCTGGGTTTATTTACTGACCCTCAAAACATAATTAGAATGGGCAGGTCAGGCCCTCAGCATTCTGAGAAAGACTGACTGTACCTTTCAGGCTTTGAACATTGTGTTTGTGTCTAATTTTGTTTGTACGGCTAAACTCCTTTTTTGTGCATATTTATTACAGGCAAAACAACTATCTAACAGCTAAAACTGACAAAATATATTTTTTCTTACTTTCAGCTGTCAACTAATCTGTCTTCCTCTGGTTCAACACTTGCCTCTCCTAATCCCTGTAACCTCCCCCCCCCACCCCCCAATTCCAGTACTTTCTGTAGATCTCTGCACCACAGATTTACTGTCTACACCAGTGGTGGCTTCCTGTGGGGCTGATCAACAAAGATGGCCAGGATATGTTTGAATTGAGCATATCTTCTCTGTGGCACTGTCCACCTATGCCTGTCTTGCACTGGATGGCGTTCTTAGTTCCCAATCTCTGGGATTTTTGCTACTGCAGAGCCATGTGGAATGGTAGGGTTGGGTCCAGCAACAGGCATCCAATCAGATGCCTATGTCAATCCATGACTGAATCCTCTGTATGTGCAGAGGGCAGGGCATACCGGATATGACAGTCCACCAGGACTGCCATATCCCAACTGAAAATTAAAATATATTGTAACAGATATATGGTGTCTGGTCATGTGACCGGGTAGGATAGCCTGAGTAGTGGGACAATTTAATATTACATTGGAGGTGAGCAGCACAGGGAGAATGTGTTAGGAGTATAATGAAGTGTTTCATATGTATTTACACTTCTAAGTGATATTAATATTATTGTGTGAAGTACTAGAGTATTAGAGTTTTACTTGTACAATATTGTAATGGCTTAACAGCTGAACAATGAACTTTAACTTTGACTAGTGTTAGTCTATCTGTGCATTTGGTGTGATCATGATTGTTAGAAAACCAACTGTCATAAGGAAATGGCATTTTAAAATGTTCAGCTCCTCTGTCCTAATTTTTGTCCTTTATATAAGGATAATGGTAGGTATTGAAGGATCAGTTTTTAGGAATAATAGTACTGTTCACTGCAGATAGTAACCTCTGCCTCCAGCCTTGGCCTTTGTCTATGGTGCCCAGTGCCATTATTCTCTCATACATACACCCTCCAGTGCCTCCCACTGTTACTATAACAATCACTGACTGCGATCCCTACATGAAATTGTGTGCAAGTGTTGAACTTGCTACACACTCGGTAGCATTGGGGGACCGGAGCTATTTTTTACATGTCAAATCATCATCTCCTGGGATTCCCTTGGGATTTACCTCTTGGGATTGTTCCCATACTGTGTGATGATGAGCAAGATCTGACTACAGGGGCTTGTTTACTTGCTAAGGCTGCCTGATGTGGTGACTTGCAGGTTCACTACTGACCCTGTATATGGGGGGTCTCAGTGCACTCTGCTTGTTTGCATCCTTTTTTTTTTTTTTACTGTTGCTTTACATTTGGTTTGCATTCAGCTTTTTACTTGCGCTTAGGGTTGCCACCTTTCCAGTTTTAAACTGGATAATCTGGTTTTTAAGGTCCTTATCTGGTCATCTGGTTTTACTTCAGTTTAGTCTGGGTTTTTTTTGGGCGGGGCTATTTTGAGTGCTCAGATGCTCTTAAAACTCATTACTGTCCTGCCGTGTTTGTGTGTACAGTGCAGGAGAGTAAAGAAGCCAGCTGGAAGTCGATTCTGTGAAGAGCATCACGTTACAGTATCTCCAGCCCTTGTTTTCAAGATGGCATGGGAACTCAGAACTTTCTGTAGATGTTTCCTGCTGTTAGGCGCATTGTCCTCCGTCCCATGCAATTTAGCAGGAGCTGCCAACATCCTGGTGGTCCCGGAGGACGGAAGCCACTGGATCAGCATCAAGATCCTGTTCATGGAGTTGGTAGGGAGAGGGCATGAGGTGACAGTGCTGCGGAAATCCAACGCTGTCTTCATAGAGGAAACTTCTGAAGACTTTGATGTAGAGACCGTGCTGATGCCCCCGGGCGTAACAATGAGCAAGGAGCAGATGGAGAAACATTGGCTGGAGTGGATCTTTTCGGCGGCTTTCCCCAAACAAAATAAGCCCATTGCTGCGTTTTGGGACGTTTTTAACGCGGTATGGCTGATTACTAAGCAAGCATCTGTCGCCCTTAAGCAGACATTTGAGGATCAAGAGTTGCTGGAGAGGCTACGGGTTAAGGGTTTTGATCTAGTTCTCGCTGATCCATTTTATCCTGGTGGGGTTATGCTAGCAAACTACCTCAGTCTGCCGCTTGTGTTTTTCGGAAGATGGATGCCTACGGAAGATATTCATTTTGCCATAGCACCCTCCCCACTTTCCTATGTCCCAGTGTTGAATTCCAGACTGACTGATACAATGACATTCTCCAACAGGCTGAAAAACTTTGTCATGTACAGTATAGGAAGCCTTCTTAGTAAGTTTGAGGCATATTCAGTATATGATGAAGTGTATCATCGCTACCTTAAAACAGATGAAGGCTTGTATGACTTGTACAAAAAAAGCAGATATCTATTTGATGAAAGTGGATTTTATCTTTGAGTTTCCCAGACCAATCATGCCAAATGCTGTGTATATCGATGGTTTCCAGTGCCAGCCACCCAAACCTCTTTCCTTGGAGCTCCAAGACTTTATGGACAGCTCAGGTGAAGAGGGGGTTGTACTCTTCTCCTTGGGAGCTTTAACAAAGACCCTGCCTCCTGATATAGCTGAACAAGTGGCCAGCGGCTTGGCCCAGCTTCCTCAAAAAGTAATTTGGCGTTATGTCGGTGACCCACCCTCTACTGTTGGAAACAATACTAAGATAATGAGCTGGATTCCTCAAAATGACCTCCTGAGCCATCCCAAAACAAAGGCCTTCATTGCTCATGGTGGCGAGAATGGCGTTTATGAAGCTATCTATCATGGCGTCCCAATAATAGGCTTCCCCCTCTTTGGGGATCAGTATGAAAACATTTTGCGCCTTAAAACTCGTGGGGCTGCAATTGTACTGGAAAACCTTGCTTTCTTGACTGGAGAGGACATTTACAAGGCTGTCAAGACAGTCACAGAGGAGCCATCCTACAGGGAAAATATGAAACGTTTATCATCTTTGCACAGAGATGTCTTAGTTCCCCCCAGAGAGTCTGCTGTATTCTGGATTGAATACGTTATAAGACATGGGGGCGCTGCACACCTCCGAGCAGCTGGCAATGAATTACCTTTTCACAAGTACCATTCTCTTGATGTTCTTGGGTTCCTTTTCATTGTTGCACCTCTCCTCTTATTCTTAACTTTTCAAGTGCTGAAGGTGATTCTAAGAAAAATCTGTTTCAGGACAAAGAAAAAAAAAGACTAGCATAAATGCAGCACACAGCGTAAGCGGCCATTCGGCAAAAAATAAGTCAAAGAAGCATTTTGAAGAAATGGATTCCAAAGCATGTGTGCTGGGACAGTAGAAATTTACGCATGAAGATATTTTTATGGTTCAGTTTGGTTTGAAGTTCGAGTCAAAGCTAGTTTGAAATATACTGTACATCATCGCCAGGGGACACCTGTTCAGCCAATTGGATTGCTTTTTTTGAGTGCCTTTATTAGGCTACAATGGCACCTCATGCCTCATAAATCAGGGACAAGGCTTAAAAAAATCAGGGACAAAAGACCAAAATCAGGGACACATGTTCAAAATTAGAGATATCCAACCAGAAAGCTGGTAGAATATGGGGCTTAGTGCAAAATGCATTTTCTAAAGAAGAACAAGTCTATAACTTTAATGCTTCACATTGTTTTGTGCTTAAAGTTCCCACTGTTTAGCCACAAAAACACAAATTTTAGGAGGGACAGAGTAAAATTTTGAGGCAAAATCAGGGACATCCCTGAAAATCAGGGACACTTGAGAGGTATGTGGCACACTAGGTCTGGCATGATTTCCCACTCCCTGGGAATACAAGGCATTGACTGGTGATTCGGACTGATGGCACATAGTTCCTCTGATCTCCTATATGCACAAGGGGTTTTTACTAAGGTTTAGAGCACTGGTATCCCAACGTGGTGGTAGTATAATATAACGATATGACAGTTTGGGAGTATTTTATAAAACCAGGTAGGGTGGTGGCAAAAAAAGAAATGTAGGGTGGTGGTCAAAAATATAGAGAGGTGGTAGAAGAATACAGGGTTCTGGCCAACCATGCTAAAACAATGAATGGGGAACACCCATTCCAAAAGCTTCTAACTCCTCCTGAATGTTCTGTCAGAAGCCAAGTGCAAAGCTAATAAAAATTGCATCAAACTCCTGCCTCATTCAAAAAGTGAATTATTCAAGTTAAAATGTGAATAAATACTTTATGAACAACACACTGCAGTTTTCTCTAGCAGTTTTTTTTTAACTTTTTTTTCACTCACTATAACAGGGATACTGTATATGAGATGTTGTTTTCTGGGAAATAACATTATAGGCAGAAAATGAAGACCTCGGCCTAGAATTTAAAGGCAGATGAGGACCATTGGGCCCTTCTAGTATGCCCCCTTTTTCCTACCCAGCACATATACCGTAGTCTGCACTTGACCTGTGGCTTACCCTCTCTTAAGCCACTGTCTGTATGATAAATCCTTGGTGTTCACCCTTGCTCCTTGTCTACTGCCACAGTGCCTTTATTCCCTAATACAAACTCGTAAACATCACATCATCATTATATTACTGGAGTTTGGCATGGGGTGGTGCTGGTTATTATGTTTATTTCTTACCTCTGGTGTACCCTCACAAGAGGATTTGCTCAATAAAGATGCCCCCCCCCCATTCTAAGCAGTGATCTGGAAACATGCTGTTGATTATGACTTGTGTATAATGTTAACCAGACCATGCCAGCCTGAGTGGTGCAGCAGCACTCCTTTTATTTGCTGCAGTGAGAGATGCAGGTTTCTGGGACCCAGTATGCTGCAATAGGCAAGGTGTTCCATTCCAGTGGTGGTGGAGACCTTGATTTTCTAATGCTAGCAAATAGTAGAGCAGCCCAAGTGACCATATCACCTCCAGAAGAAAGGTGCATATATGCATGCCCCCCCCCCCCAAAAAGGAAAGTGGGGCATTCAAATCAGTTTAAAAATGTTCCTGTATTTACTGTGGTACCTGATTTGATAAAAAAAAGAATAGTTTTGGAACCAGAATATACTCCAAACCAGAATAGTTCTGGAATAAACCAGAATGCAGCACGTAGAATGTTTCTAGAACTGAAATGCACCAGGAACCAAACCACCTGTAATGTATTGCAGGTGATTCAGGTTCAGGGTGTATTCTCAGTCTGGATCCTTCATTTCTGGATGCATTTTGTTTAGTTTTTACAACCCCTCCCCCCAAATTTGCTATTCTCCTGTATAACCCATTGAATGGTACACAGTTTCCCTGTCGATTGCTTTATTTTCTGGTATGTACAGGAATCCTTGTAGATCTATGAGTTCTTGGGAAGGGGTTGGATAAGACCTAAGGAAAAAATAGAGGTGCCTAGAGTGGAATCACTAGTAGAAAACAGGAAGTTGTCATCCCTCTGTTCAGATAGTTGGTGAGACCACATCTGGAGTACTGTGTGCAGTTCTGGAGGCCCCATCTCCGCAAGGACTTAGAATGGAGGCTGTCCAGAGGAGGGCAACCAAAATGGTGCAGGGTCTGCACCAGAAGACATAGGAAGGCAGACTAAAGGAGCTTAATATGTATACCCTTGAGCAAAGGAGGGGGGGAGAGAGAGGACATGATAGAAACTTTCAGGTACCTCAAGGGAACGAACAAAGTCAAAGGAGGGTAGTATACTTCAGGAAAACAGATGTGCAAGAACAAGGGGGCACAATTTGAAGATAAAGGGGGAACATCAGGGCAGTAATGTGAGGAAGTATTTTTTCACAGAGAGGGTGGTGGATGCATGGAAAAGCCTTCCTGAGGAGTTTGTGGAGTCAACAACGGGGGGAATTCAAGAATGCATGGGACAGACATAAGGCAATTCTAGTGGGTGATAAGAGGAAGTAGGCTGTTGGTTAACTAGGATCCGCAGCTTATCCATTAGGTAGGGAAATGGGCAGACTAGGTGGGCCAAGCGGTCCTTATCTGTTGTCAAATTCTATGTTTCTGTGATTCTTCCAAACAAAAACTAGATTAGCAGCATAGATACAGTAGGGGTCAGAACCTTTCTAGCAATAGGATATCATGGCAGGGATTTGAAATATCTACTGACACTTGTGTAGCAAACTACCAGTGCCAGCTATGTTTGATTGTTAGTGTGATTTCTAGTAAAAGAATGAACAACAAAATAAATGTGAGTTATGCAATTACTGACAAACCAAGTAGGATAAGCCCATTTAGCACAGGGCTGTTAAGAATGTGTTGATTACCCAACCTGTTGGCAGTGACACAGAGTACGTTATTACTCTGTTTCAAAGGTGCTTGAAAAAGCAGTAAGTGATGCAGTTAAAGCATATATTACACCAGGTTTCTCACGATGTAGTTTAGACCTTGGTGACATTAACAGAATTGGAAAGGGACCTGGGGCAGTCATATTGGATGACCTAAAGGTAAGTAAGCAATGTGAGAAGGCAGTAAGGAGGGCTGGGGGGATACTGGGATGTATAATGAGAGGCATCATCAGTAGAAAACAGGAAGTTGTTATCCCTCTGTACAGACAGTAGTGAGACCCCATCTGGAGTACTGCGTGCAGTTCTGGAGACTCTGTCTCCGAAAGGACACAGACAGCATGAAGGCAGTCCAGAGGAGGGCAACTAAAATGGTGCAGTGTCTGCACCAGAAGCCATATGAAGAGAGACTAAAGGAGCTTAATATGTATACCCTTGAGGAAAGGAGGGGGGGACATGATAGAAATTTTCAAGGACCTCAAGGGAATCAACAAAGCCCTAGAAGGTAGCATCTTTCAGAAAAAGAGATGTGCAAGAGCAAGTGGGCACAATTTGAAGTTGGGGGGGACAGCTCAGGGGCAACATGAGGAAATATTTTTTCATGGAGAGGGTGGTGGACATATGGAACAGCCTTCCTGAGGAGGTCATGGGGTCAAAAACAGTGGGGGAATTCAAATGCATGGGACAGACATAAGGCAATTCTGGTGGGGGTTAGGAAGAAGTAGGCTGTTGGTTAACTAGGATCTGCAGCTTATCCAACAGGGAGGGAAATGGGCAGACTGGGTGGGCCAAGTGGTCCGTATCTGCTGCCAATGTCTATGTTTCCATGTAATAATACAAGCAGCAATGCGCAAACAACACCCGCTGCTGGGGCTTGAAGATATATTCAAGCCATAAATATGTATCCTAGGTAACCATGGGAAATGGCTATTGGGTGCCCATAATAACCACGTGGCCTTAATCTCTATAATAACAAAGGGAGTCATAATGAGACTTTGAATAAACTCTGAGGTACCATCCTACAAAGGATGGCACAGTGACATATTAGTAACTTTAAAAATTGAGAGAATTATTGCTAGTGTCAATAATGCATATAAGCCATACCAAAAGAGAAGGGGAAAGTTGCATGCATTAATTTCTGTTAGTGAATGCAATTAGCAATGAAAACAAGAAAAAGAGGGAAAAGACACTGAGTTAAAACAATTCTGTTTAATGAAAATTATCTATGCTAAGGAAATAAGTCTGTATTTTATATTGTTCATTGCTCTATAACACATGGATGGGACCTTTTCCCCAGGAGCCCATTATCGTGTATTTCCCGTATACCTCACCAATTAAACTTACATTCTAAACAATTAAAGCTGCATACGCTCAACACCTCTACACTGAATCCTGAATACCGTGGGGGAAAAACATTCATGGACCAATATTACGACCAAATCAAACAATTTATCGACTAATTAAATCGATAAACACATCAATGAACACACCGGCTGAACCAGTTAAACTATGCTAATTAGCACACTTAATAAGTCTCCTGACAAAAACACAACCTTGCCTAATAAGTCTCCTGACAAAAACACAGCCTTTAGGTAAAAAAAAAAAAGGCACCATCCCCATGTATTGTATAAACAAATGATAGGTGAGTGTGGTTCATAGGGATAAATTCAATTATGCTTTGTCCTAATGAGGTCATAATGCCACGTGCCCCTTTGGGCTCATGGCTTATTGACCTCTATTAGGACCCCGAGATGGAATTAGATCCCTATACACCACACTTGCCTATCATTTATTCGATATATAATGTAGGGGTATGTTCTGTGTACTACTTGCTGAAGTGCTGTAACATCATGTGCTATATTGTGTATGTACAAGAAAGTTCATTAAAGTATATTAATAAAGCCTGATGGGATGTCATTCTTAAAATTCAAATCTGGAACTTATGCTAGTGCAGTTTTATTTTTTTTTTAATTAAATGATTCATTGGCCTGATTTTTTTTTTAAATACAAATCTAGAACTTATCCTAGTGCAGTTTTAGTGAAAAAATAATATATAATGATGCACTGGCATGTTTTTTATGTTTTAGTAATTGTGATAACTTTATTAGGTCAACTAGAAATTATAAGAGTGCACACTTTGAAGACCCTTAAGGTGTTTTGTCAGGCACATTGCACTTTTGTCGTTACTGATTTATATGTAGAACTTGCCGTGTAATTCTGTTGAACTTCACTGTTGTGCATGTTGTAACTACCATTTTCATTGTATCCTTTAAGTCGTTAATTTTGTACCAATGTGAAAACAGTTCTTGTTCTGTATGCAGCTTATTCTGGTTCATTCCTGAAAAAGGGACATGAGTCTCAGCCAACCTGCTCAACAAAATTCAGTAAATAAAAAAAATGTAAAAAAAAAAAAATGACATAATGGGCCTGATCTTTGGGATTTGTGCAGATACTCCTGGCTGGCCCCTATTCAGAAGCCCTCGGAGCACCAGTGCAATCCAGCGGTGCCAATCACCATAGTATTACTGCACTTATGTAAATGAGGGGGTCTCCCTATGCATATCAACACAGCGGTATCTTCAAAGGTTTGCGACAGCCCCTAAAATAACCCTATGTACCTCAGCCAAAACCCACTTCTTAATGGGTTACCCCCCACCAAGGGATGCAGGATAGTGGTATGTGAGTGGGTGGGACAGGTGGGAGGGACACTAGACCACCACTGAGTATTTGGATCACTACTGAGTATTTCTACATTTTGCAACAGCAATTGTTGGGGTAGGGGGTGATTCTAGCCAACAGGGATACTCACATTCATAAGAAACAGGTGATCAGGGGTGAGGGGTACCACTAGATTCCAGGGATAACTCTGGCTCATATCAAATGGTGATCAGACAGTGGGGGGTGCCACTAGACACCAGGGTATTCATGGAACACACTGCAGGATGGGCACTAATGGGCTGCTCCACACCATACAAGCAAGTCCATAACGGATATGCAAATGCCCCCTTAGAGCCTTGCATGCAAAATGGGCTCTTTTGCATGTTGTGGCTGAATATAGCCCACAGGGTTCTTGGTGTTATCTGTTTCAGGCAGCACTCTTCCCTGTAGGCTATATACAGCCCAGGTCCATGTTAGGTCAGAACAGTTTCACTTAGCACTGTGCCAGCATGGTCCAATATTCAGTCATATGGTGCCACCCAATGTCTGTCTGAATACAGCAGCCACAGGACCAGGGTAATCACGCAAGTGCATGCACTTGCACACCTTTTTGAACATTGGGGCCACAGTTTCACTGTCCTGTGTTAAAAAAAAATTGTTTTTATGAATGAAGGGTGTGTTCTACCCTATGTTGTAAAAATCTATGAGAAAACATCAAAGCTTCTGTAAACCTCACAGCAAAAGTCCCTGGAGGCATGATGTTAGTTGGAGATCCATGATCAGGCAAGCATGGGGTGGGGTTCGGAATCCAGCATTATTCCAGCTCTGTGAAATTCATGTGCAGTGTATTCAAGTAAATCTTATATTTTCTTTGAGTGAGACTCCTGACAACTTTGATGAAACCTCTGAAGTCTGTATACGAAGGTCTGAGACAACAAAAGGCAAATTTATTAGGGAAGCAAATTGAGATGAGGCTCTTTCATAGTTGCATAATCCAAAATATTGCATTGAAAAACTGTAACTTCAAAAACATTTGTCTTGGGCCGGCACACCAATGCAGCAGTTTCACCACAGCTTACTACAGGAAACAAATCCTCAGGATTGTGGGAGCAGCTGCAAGGAGGAGTGAGCTGGATGTTATTATCCACCTAGAGACAAATGAGATGGCTGAGAATGGGATCCGAGCAGTGCAACAGGAGTTTGTGGAGTTGCCGAGGGGCCTTAGACAAGTAGTACACACAGTAACTTTCTTGGAAGTGCTACCTGTCTATGGCATGGATGAGGCTAGGGTACTCTGCATCATGGGATTCAATGACTGGTTGGAAAACTGGTGCAGAGCTCAGGGAATTGGCTTCACTGGGGACAGGGGCTCCACCTGGAGGGATGCAGGCCTATACAGGTGTGATAATCTGCATCAACCCAGGAGGGGAACCAGGATCCTAGGTGATAGGCTTAAATGCTTCAGTGGTAAGGGGGAAGAAATGGACAAGGAAATAGAAACATAGAAACATAGAATTTGATGGTAGATAAGGACCGCTTGGCCCACCTAGTCTGTCCATTTCCCTACCCAATGGATAAGCTGCAGATCCTAGTTAATCAACAGCCTACTTAACCAACATCCTTGGGATGGCAGAGAAAGGGGAGATATTGCTGATGGGGGACCTGAATATGCCAGATGTTAACTGGAGCACCTTTACTGCAGCCACATCCATGAGCAGGGTCATTCTCGATGCCCTACAGGGGGCATGCCTCAGACAGCTAGCTTTGGAACCCACTCAGGAGGGAGCAATCTTAGACCTGGTACTCTCAAATGGGGATGGAGAGAGGATCTCTGATCTTGAAGTGGGTAGCCATCTGGGAACAAGTGACCACCAAACAGTGTGGTTCATGATAAACTTAGCTGTAGAGTCAAGCACACACAAGTGAAGGTACTGGACTTCAGGAGGGCTGATTTTGTTAAAATGGGAGAGTGCCTCAAAAAAGCACTAGCAAACCGACAAGAACGTGGGGTGGAGAAACATCAAAACTGCCATCACAGAGGCAACAATCCTTTGTGTGAAGCAAATAAAAATCAAAATGAAAGAAAAAAACACTATGGCTCTCATAAGAAGTGGCAGGGAAGGTAAGGGAAAAAAGAAAGCATTCAGGAAGTATAAGGAAACACAGAAGGAGCAGAACAGAGAAGTGTACCGGTTAAAGCAGAAGGAAGCAGGGAAGACCGTCAGAATAGCAATGGCCCAAACCAAGGAAAAGACAGCCAACTCAGTAAAGAAGAGGGATAAAAACTTTTATAGGTACATTAGGGAGCAAAGAAAGACTAAGGCAAGGATACTGAGGCTGAATAAAAAGGACGGTGGTTGGGCAGAGAGCGACAGTGAAAAAGCAGGGACACCGAATAAATACTTCTGCTCAGTATTCACAATGGAAAAGCAGGGAGAGATACATAATCCAGTCAATAGAAGCACTCTGGATAGAGGGGTTGATATTAGTCCTTTCACAGAAGAAAGTGTTCTGAAAGAACTCTTAAAACTGAAGGTGGATAAAGCAAAGGGGCCTGATGGGATTCACCCCGGAATTCTAAAAGAAATAAGGGAAGAACAGTAACACCACTGACTACCCTTTTTAATAAATCATGGGAGGATGGTGGTACCTGAGGACTGGAGGAGGGTGGATGGATTCCCTCACAAAAGTGGAAGCAAGACAGAGGCAGGAAATTACAGACTTGTCAGTTTGACCTCAGTGGTAGGGAAAATGATGGAATCACTTCTGAAGAAAAGAACTGTTGAGTACCTAGAGGCCAGTGGGGCACAGTACCCAAGGCAGCATGGATTCACAGAAGGAAGGTCATGTCAAACAAATCTAATTGATTTCTTTGACTGGGTGACCAACGTAGCAGACAAGGGAGGGGCTGTGGACATGGCCAACCTAGACTTTAGCAAGGCATTTGACACAGTCCCACACAAAAGATTAATCAACGTATTAGCCAGCCTGGGAGTGGGTCCCAGGGTGGTAGCCTGGGTAAAACACTGGCTGGACAACAGGACACAGTGAGTAATAGTAAATAGAGTCCACAGTGAAGAAAGGGGGGTTACTAGTGGGGTACCACAGGGTTCAGTATTGGGGCCGGTCCTTTTTAATGTCTTTATCTTATAGACATACTAGTGTTCTTAAAACATAAGGGTTGATGATTTTTGCCACTGGATTCCTAGATAAAACAACAGCTTACTTTATCGCATATAGTCTGTCTCTGCATGCAACACTCTGTGGGTTAGGTATTGTGCTTCTGTTGAAATGGGTATATGTTCCATGCTTCCCCATTGGAAAGGGGAAAAAGAGAAACAAATGTCAAAATGCCAATATATTATTAATAATATGCACTTATTATTCTAATATATGCTGTATGTATTATTCCATTTATACTTCTAAGCATATTTAAATGGTTTATTTATACACTATAACCAATCAACCAATCAAAATCTTTATTTATCCAGATGATAATTCCTCCATTATTATAAAAATAAAAAAAAAATACTTCACAGAATCTTAGCTGCTCCAACACTTGCTGACTACCACACAACAATTATAAATTGCCACATCTATGAAGCAGATTAGTGAGGAAAAAAGACCCTCAGACTATGCTACCCTCCAAGTTCTCAACTACACGTGTGTGACAGAAATACACATACACAGACATACTGTAGTGCAAACAAGCCCCAAGTGCAAACAATTACTGAAAAGCACTTAATTGCTTTTCAGTGATTAATGGCACTTTTGACTCATTTGCAATAAATTTTGCACATACAAGCACAAGAAAACGATCTGTAACCTGTTCTTTGGTGGGCAGAGCTACTCTGAATGTGTTTGATCCTCATATGGGTTGAGTGAGCAAAACACACAGCTGAGTGGTTCTTACATCTGTGGACATTCAACTCAGTCCACCCTCCCTTTCCAGTTTGTAGCAATAAACCTTAATTAGTTGGTTCTTGCTGGTAGTGTATCCTAAACAAATGATTTGCCTTGTTAGTGTCATGGTCGGCTCTCCGACACACCATGTATGGTGCCCCTGAAGTGCAAAACACTAGCAAAAAAAATACAGTAACAACCAAAACATGAATGTAAAAAAAAAGGGCAATAACAAAGCCAGTGATGAAGTATGACTCCCAAAACTAATGTAAAAACATATTAAGTGCAACCAAAAAGAAAGTAACAGGATATGCCTCCCACAACTGGCTCACCCCTGAAGGCAGGTCCCAATTTAAAATGCTCTCTTTCCTACACAAAGTTCACCAAAACATGCAGCCAATCAGCGTTAACTCCCTTTTCCCCTTATTGGTTCACAGGTGCAGTACTAGAGGGGCCACCTGTCATATCTTCAACACCCCTTTTTTATCACACCAAGCATGTGCAGAACTCCATCACATACAAGGGCCCTAAGTTTTACAATAAACTGCTCCCTGAACTTCAGGCCTGTAGTTCAACTGGCTTATTAACCTCCTTGTTCAAGGACCACCTCCATCCAATCCACCACCTGTGTCTGCCCCAGTAGGTAACCCCCCTGAATGTCCTCCAGCCCCTGAGTTACCTTAGAGTTTATAAGTGTCTGTATATTGGCTCTGTTGTTGTGTACTCGATATTTTGTTTCTAATCTAGATGATCCTGCCATTTACACTGTTTCTATTGTAAATACTGTAACATTTACAAATATTGTTTTTACCATTTCCTCTGTATTATCGAATGTTTGTACCACTGGACATTTGTGAAAACAGGCATTTTTGCTCACATACCTTGCAGTATAAAAATAAAATTCAACTGAATTGAATCAGAATGAAAAAATACTAACCGAGCCCAGTAAAACACATAGAAACATGCAATGCTACCAGAAAGGTATAGTGCAACAAAACCAGGAATGCAAACAAAAAGTACAGTGAAACAAAAAAGTATAACAGAACCAAACGACAAATGCAAACAAAATGTATAGCACACCAACAATGAATACAAACACAAACGTACAGTGCAAGCGGGGTTGACACCTTTGGATATGGGGAAAACTGGATGCTAAACCACACCCCAAGCTCCGCCTCTGGCCCCATCCTTTTTTTTAAGACCGATAAGTATATCGCTCTTCCTCCAAAGCCATTTGTACTGTCAGAGAAGAACTTAAAAGTGTTAGGAAATCACTTTTATACTGTTATTGCTTGCTTGTTTGTTTGTTTATTTATTTTTATTATTTGGTAACAAAACAAGGCCCATTGGGCCTAAGGCCCATCTACAAGGGTGACTCAGGAGCACAGTGAGGTTAAGTATCTCACTCAAGGTCATGCGGTATGCAAGTGGGGGCCATGGGAATCAAACCCAGGTCTGACAAATATACCAAGCTCATTCATAGCTCATTGCTCTAACCTCTGTTATACACCCTCCTATTTTTCTTTCCATGTCAGTCATGTATTCTGATCAGCTTTGACCAATTTCTGATAAATTAATCTTGACACTTGTGGTACCCCAAATGTTGCATTATGTCCCCTTGAACTCAGCAGATTCTGCTGTTTCTTTTCATATTTCTTAGATGTTCCACAAGTTCAGACATACCGTTCCAGGCTAGTCATCAGACTAGCCTATAATGGTGAAACTAATAATGAGAGCAGCAGCTGCTCAGGACCCAGGAGAGCTGGAATCAATGTAGTAGTAAAAATAATAAGTATTAGACAATTAACTTAACAAAAATGAGTCTAAAACACATCAGAATACAGAACAAACTAAATGAACACAAGAGAGCATATAAATGTATTAAAACAGTTTCCTATCACAGCAGTAAAAGACCATACTTAAACTCAGAGTGGAAAAGATTAAGTTCATTTACTGCTATACTTTACACCTCCCAGACTGAGTAGTTTTACAAAGATCTGCAATAGCAGAACATATTTGTAACCCCAGCATGCAGCCGGAAGAGAGAATTATTTGATATAATGAGTTTTAAGAGCATCTGAGCACTCAAAATAGCCCTGAACAAAAAAAAAGGACTAACCTGAAGTAAAACCAGATGACCAGATAAGGACCCTAAAAACAAGATTATCCAGTTTAAAACTGGACAGGTGGCAACCCTAAGTGCAAGTGAAAAAACTGAATGCAAACCAAATGTAAAGCAACAGTAAAAAAAAAGGATGCAAACAAGCAGAGTGAACTGAGAACCGCCACCCCCCACACGATGTACAGGGTCAGCAGTGAACCTGCAAGTCACCACATCAGGCAGCCTTAGCAAGTAAACAAGCCCCTGTAGTCAGATCTTGCTCATCATCACACAGTATGGGAACAATCCCAAGAGGTAAATCCCAAGGGATCCCAGGAGATGATGATTTGACATGTAAAAAATAGCTCCGGTCCCCCAATGCTACCGAGTGTGTAGCAAGTTCAACACTTGCACACAATTTCATGTAGGGATCGCAGTCAGTGATTGTTATAGTAACAGTGGGAGGCACTGGAGGGTGTATGAGAGAATAACGGCACTGGGCACCAGAGACAAAGGCCAAGGCTGGAGGCAGAGGTTACTATCTGCAGTGAACAGTACTATTATTCCTAAGACCTGATCCTTCAATACCTACCATTATCATTATATAAAGGACAGAAATTAGGACAGAGGAGCTGAACATTTTAAGAATGCTTTGTCAGTTTCTGACAGCTCCGTGACCTGTGCAGCTGATGCCATTTCCGTATGACAGTTGGGTTTCTAACAATCATGATCACACCAAATGCACAGATAGACTAACACGTTCTTCCTATGCTGCTCTCCTCCAATGTAACATTAAATCGTCCCACTGCTCAGGCTATCCTACCCGGTCACATGGTCAGACACCATGTATTTGTCACAATGTATTTTAATTTTCTGTTGGGATAAGGCAGTCCTGGTAAGTCGAGCTTCATTTCTGGGGTATTTTCGCAGCGCAGGGTTGCCGGCGTTATTCCCTTTGTGCAGCGTTACTGCACTGGATACTGCCCTGTGCTGGGATCCCCCCCCCCCGCACATCACAGCCCCGTTTGAATACTGCGCTGGGGTAAAAAAAAAAAACAAAAAAACAGGCAAACAGTGCACACTCACGTTGCCCACCAGGCAAAGTTTTGAATATCTGGCCCCAGCTGCACAAACAAATCTGGACCCAGAGTGTTTGCATCGTTATCCCCAAGAAAGCCTTTCTCAGTATGGCGAGGGGCCTAGCCATAGCAATCCTTTGTGTGTGTGTGTGTGTGTGTGTGTGTGTGTGTGTGTTGCGGGAGGGGGTCAGCAAATATTACTTCAGTAGTCTATACCCAGAGGGAGATGGTCACGGAGAGTCCTGGTGTTACCTTCTCAAAGTCATTCCGCAGGGACAGAAAATACACTTAAACTGTGCTGCAGTCAGTGCTCGCCGCATGCGCAGTCGAATTGGGTAGGGTGGTCTGAGGAGTAGGACATTTCATACTACACCGGCTCTACTATAATAGGATGCGAATGCCCCAGTGGTTACTGTATCACTAACCCCCCCCCCCCCAAAAAAAAAATTGCCGAAAAGTCGAAAAATGATCAGAATCATATAACTAACATTGTCTTTAAATAAATGTAGAGCTACAAGTTAGATCGCCATACCAACTAATGCGACACATTTTGGTTGTATGCACAAATTCAGCCTGTCCAGAGCGTGTGCATACATCAGGAATTAGGAATCCACTGTATGTTAAAAAAAAAATCAGCTCTCCCTCCCTTCCCTCACTGATTCTTGGGTACTGCTTAGTGACTCACTAGTAATCTCTGCAAGCAGTAGTGCACTTACTTATCTTGCAGGAACAAACCTGAGATGGGGCATGGTTCATTGGGCGGGGCAAGCGGAGCAAAGCCACAAATACCTTTTGAAGGAAAGGGCTGACCTCCGAGCTTTCACCGTGTAACTAAGTAATCAGCAATCTGCGGCTGATTGACTCTGGACAGTGGTTCGAAACCCCGATCAGCGCTGTATTTTGTACCGCGTGGCTGACTCGCCTTGAGCTGCCCTTCCTATTAGGGTAGGGAGGTGGGAGAGTCGGGTGGATGACCTCGCCCATGACAGAATTGAAAATCGAAAGGGTTATAACCCCAGCAAGTTATTACTGTTCTGCCGTGTTTGTGTGCACAGTACAGGAGAGTAAAAAAAGCCGTCGATTTTGTGAACGGCATCACGTTACAGTACCTCCAGCCCTTGTATTCAAGATGGCCTGGGAACTCAGAACTTTCTGTATATGTCTCCTGCTGTTAGGCGCATTGTCCTCCGTCCCATGCAATTTAGCAGGAGCTGCCAAGATCCTGGTGGTCCCGGAGGACGGAAGCCACTGGATCAGCATCAAGATCCTGTTCATGGAGTTGGTAGGGAGAGGGCATGAGGTGACAGTGCTGCGGAAATCCAACGCTATCTTCATAGAGGAAACTTCTGAAGACTTTGATGTAGAGACTGTGCTGATGCCCCCGGGCGAAACAATGAGCAAGGAGCAGATGGAGAAACATGGGCTGGAGTGGATTTTTTCGGTGGCTTTCTCCAAGGAAAATAAGCCCATTGCTGCATTTTGGGATCTTTTTAACGCGGTAAGGCTGGGCACTCAACAAACATATGTCGCCCTTCAGCAGACATTTGAGGATCAAGAGTTGCTGGAGAGGCTATGGGTTAAGGGATTTGATCTGGTTCTCGCTGATCCATTTTATCCTGGTGGGGTTATGCTAGCGAAGTACCTCAGTCTGCCTCTTGTGTTGTTTGGAAGATGGATGCCTACAGAAGATATTCATTTTGCCATAGCACCCTCCCCACTTTCCTATGTCCCAGTGTTGAATTCCAGACTGACTGATACAATGACATTCTCCAACAGGCTGAAAAACTTTGTCATGTACAGTTTAGGAAGCCTTCTTAGTAAGTATGGGGCATATTCAGTATATGATGAAGTGTATCATCGCTACCTTAAAACAGATGAAGGCTTGTATGACTTGTATAAAAAAGCAGATATCTATTTGATGAAGGTGGACTTTACCTTTGAGTTTCCCAGACCAATCATGCCAAATGCTGTGTATATCGGTGGTTTCCAGTGCCGGCCACCCAAACCTCTTTCCTTGGAACTCCAAGACTTTATGGACAGCTCAGGTGAAGACGGGGTTGTACTCTTCTCCTTGGGAGCTTTAACAAAGACCCTGCCTCCTGATATAGCTGAACAAGTGGCCAGTGGCTTGGCCCGGCTTCCGCAAAAAGTAATTTGGCGTTATGTCGGTGACCCACCCACTACTGTTGGAAACAATACAAAGATAATGAGCTGGATTCCTCAAAATGACCTCCTGAGCCATCCCAAAACAAAGGCCTTCATTGCTCATGGTGGTGAGAATGGCATTTATGAAGCTATCTATCATGGCGTCCCAATAATAGGCTTCCCCCTCTTTGGGGATCAGTATGAAAACATTTTGCGCCTTAAAACTCGTGGGGCTGCAATTCTACTGGAAAACCTTGCTTTCTTGACTGGAGAGGACATTTACAAGGCTGTCAAGACAATCACAGAGGATCCATCCTACAGGGAAAATATGAAACGTTTATCATCTTTGCACAGAGATGTCTTCGTTCCCCCCAGAGAGTCTGCTGTATTCTGGATTGAATACGTTATAAGACATGGGGGCGCTGCCCACCTCCGAGCAGCTGGCAATGAATTACCTTTTCACAAGTACCATTCTCTTGATGTTCTTGGGTTCCTTTTCATTGTTGCACCTCTCCTCTTATTCTTAACTTTTCAAGTGCTGAAGGTGATTCTAAGAAAAATCTGTTTCAGGACAAAGAAAAAAAAAGACTAGCATAAATGCAGCACACAGCGTAAGTGGCCAGTCGGTAAAAAATAAGTCAAAGAAGCATTTTGAAGAAATGGATTCCAAAGCATGTGTGCTGGGACGGTAGAACTTTACATATGAAGATATTTTTACGGTTCAGTTTGGTTTGAAGTTCGAGTCCAAGCTAGTTTGAAATATACGTACATTATGGCGAGTGGACACCTGTTCAGCCAATTGGATTGCTTTTCCTGAGTGCCTTTATTAGGATGCAATGGCGCACTAGGTCTGGCAGGATTTCCCACTTCCTGGGAATACAAGGCATTGACTGGTGATTAGGACTGATGGCACATAATTCCTCTGATCTCCTATATGCGCTGTGCCTCTGCACCAGTGGTTTTTACTAAGGCGTAGAGCACTGGTATCCCAACGTTGTGGTAGTGTAATATAATGATATGACAGTTTGGGAGTATTTTATAAAACCAGGTAGGGTGGTGGCAAAAAAGAAATGTAGGGTGGTGGTCAAAATTATAGAGAGGTGGTAGAAGAATACATGGTTGTGGCCCACCATGCTAAAACAATGAATGGGGAACACCTATACCAAGAGCTTCTAACTCCTCCTGAATGTTCTCTCAGAAGCCAAATGCAAAGCTAATAACAAAAATTGCATCAAACTCCTGCCTCATTCGAAAATTGAATTATTCAAGTTAAAATGTGAATAAATAGTTTACGAACGACACACTGCAACTTTCTCTAGCAGTTTTTTTAAAACTTTTCTTTCACCCTCTATAACAGGGATACTGTATATGAGAGGTTGTTTTCTGGGAAATAACATTATAGGCAGAAAATGAAGACCTTGGCCTAGAATTTAAAGGCAGATAAGGACCACTGGGCCCTTCTAGTCTGCCCCTTTTTCCTACTCAGCACATATACCGTAGTCCTCACTTGACCTGTGGCTTACCCTCTCTTAAGCCACTGTCTGTATGATAAATCCTTGGCATTCACCCTTGCTGCTTGTCTGCTGCCTACAGTGCCTTTATTCCCTCATACAAACTTGAAAACATCACATCATCATTATATTACTGAAGTTTGGCATGGGGTGGTGCTGGTGATTATGTTTATTTCTTACCTCTGGTGTACCCTCACAAGAGGATTTGCTCAATAAAGATGCCCCCCCCCCATTCCAAGCAGTGATCTGGAAAAATGCTGTTGGTTATGACTTGCGTATAATGTTAACCAGACCATGCCAGCCTGAGTGGTGCAGCAGCACTCCTTTCATTTGCTGCAGTGAGAGATGCCGGTTTCTGGGACCCAGTATGCTGCAATAGGTAAGGTGCTCCATTCCAGTGTGATGGAGACCTTGATTTTCTAATGCTAGCAAACAGCAGAGTAGCCCACGTGACCATATCACCTGTAGAAAAAAGGTGCCCATATGCATGCCCCCCCCCCCTTGAAAAGGAAAGTGGGGCATTCAAATCAGTTTCAAAATGTTCCTGCATTTACTGTGGTACCTGATGTGATAAAAAAAGAGAATAGTTTTGGAACCAGAATATACTCCAAACCAGAATAGTTCTGGAATAAACCAGAATGCAGCACGTAGAATGTTTCTAGAACTGAAATGCACCAGGAACCAAACCACCTGTAATGTACTGCAGGTGATTCAGGTTCTGTGTGTATTCTCAGTCCGGACCCCCCATTTCTGGATGCATTTTGTTTATTTTTTTTATAAATTCTCCCCAAATTTGCTATTCTCCTGTATAACCCATTGAATGGTACACAGTTTCCCTGTCGATTGCTTTATTTTCTGGTATGCATAGGAATCCTTGCAGATCTCTGAGTTCTTGGGAAGGGGTTGGGTAAGACCTAAGGAATAAATAGAGGTGCCTGGAGAGGAATCACTAGTAGAACACAGGAAGTTGTTATCCCTCTGTTCAGACAGTTGCTGAGACCACATCTGGATTACTATGTGCAGTTCTGGAGGCCCCATCTCCACAAGGACGTAGACAGGATGGAGGCTGTCCAGTAAAGGGCAACCAAAATCATGCAGGGTCTGCACCAGAAGACATAAGAAGACAGACTAAAGGAGCTTAATATGTATACCCTTGAACAAAGGAGGGAGAGGAAGGGACATGATAGAAACTTTCAAGTACCTCAAGGGAACCAACAAAGTCCAAGAGGGTAGTGTATTTCAGTAAAATAGATGTACAAGAACAAGAGGGCACAATTTTAAGATAAAGGGGAAACAGCAGGGAGGTAATGTGAGGAAGTGTTTTTCACAGAGAGCATGGTGGATGCATGGAACAGCCTTCCTGAGGAGGTCGTGGAGTCAACAATGGGGGGGAATTGAAGAATGCATGAGACAGACATAAGGCAATTCTAGCGGGTGATAAGAGGAAGTAGGCTGTTGGTTAACTAGGATCCATAGGTAAAGAAATGGGCAGACTAGGTGGGCCAAGTGGTCCTTATCTGTTGTTAAATTCTATGTTTCTGTGTTTCTTCCAAACAAAAAATAGATTAGCAGCATAGATACAGTAGGGGTCAGAACCTTTCTGGAAATAGGATATCATGGCAGGGATTTGCAATATCTACTGACACTTGTGTAGCAAACTACCAGTGCCAGCTATGTTTGATTGTTAGTGTGATTTCTAGTAAAAGAAAGAACAACAAAATAAATGCGAGTTAGGCAATTACTGACAAACCAAGTAGGATAAGCCCATTTAGCACAGGGCTGTTAAGAATGTGTTGCTTACCCAAACTGTTGGCAGTGACACAGAGTACGTTATTACTCTGTTTCAAAGATGCTTGAAAAAGCAGTATGTGATGCAGTTAAAACATATATTAAACCAGGTTTCTCACAATGTAGTTTAGACCTTGGTGACATTAACAGAAATGGAAAGGGACCTGGGGGCAGTCATATTGGGTGACCTAAAGGTAAGTAAGCAATGTGAGAAGGCAGTAAGGAGGGCTGGGGGGATACTGGGATGTATAGTGAGAGGCATCACCAGTAGAAAACAGGAAATTGTTATCCCTTTGTACAGACAGTTAGTGAGACCCCATCTGGAGTACTGCGTGCAGTTCTGGAGACCCTGTCTCTGCAAGGACACAGTCAGCATGAAAGTAGTCCAGAGGAAGGCAACTAAAATGGTGTAGGGTCTGCACCAGAAGCCACATTAAGAGACACTAAAGGAGCTTAATATGTATACCCTTGAGGAAAGGGGGGGGGGGACATGATAGAAATTTTCAACAACCTCAAGGGAATCAACAAAGTCCAAGAAGGTAGCATCTTTTAGAAAAAGAGACGAGCAAGAACAAGCGGGCACAATTTGAAGATAGAGGGGGAGACGGCTCATGGGCAACGTGAGGAAATATTTTTTCATGAAGAGGGTGGTGGACACATGGAACAGCCTTCCTGAGGAGGTCATGGGGTCAAAAGCAGTGGGGGAATTCAAGAATGCATGGGACAGACATAAGGCAATTCTGGTGGGGGGTTAGGAAGAAGTAGGCTGTTGGTTAACTAGGATCTGCAGCTTATCCAATAGGTAGGGAAATGGGCAGACTGGGTGGGCCAAGTGTTTCCATGTAATAATACAAGCAGCAGTGCACAAACAAGACCTGCTGCTGGGGCTTGAAGATATATTCAAGCCATAAATCTGTATCCTAGGTAACCATGGGAAATGGCTATTGGGTGCCCATGATAACCACATGGCCTTAATCTCTATGATAACTAAGGGAGTCATAATGAGACATTGAATAAACCTTGAGGTACCATCCTACAAAGGATGGCACAGTGACATATTAGTAACTTTAAAAACTGAGAGAATTATTGCTAGTGTCAATAACGCATATAAGCCATACCAAAAGAGAATGGGAAAGCTGCATACATTAATTTCTGTTAGTGAATGCAATTAGCAATGAAAACAAGAAAAAGAGGGGAAAAGACACTGAGTTAAAACAATTCTGTTTAATGAAAATTGTCTCTGCTAAGGAAATAGGTCTGTATTTTATATTGTTCACTGCTTTATAATACATGGATGGGACCTTTTCCCTAGGAGCCCATTATTGTGTATTTCCCTGTATACCTCACCAATTAAACTTACATTCTAAACAATTAAAGCTGCATACCTCCCAATTAAAGCTCAACACTTAATCCTAAGCACCATGGGGGAAAAAACATTCATGTACCAATATTACGACCAAAACAAACAATTTAATGACTAATTAAATCGATAAACACACCAATGAACACACCAGCTGAACCAGTTAAACTATGCTAATTAGCACACTTAATAAGTCTCCTGACAAAAACACAACCTTACCTAATAAGTCTCCTGACAAAAACACAGCTTTCAGGTAAAAAAAAAAAAGGCACCATCCCCAACTATTGTATAAACAAATGATAGGTGAGTGTGGTACATAAAGATACATTCAATCATCTCCGGGTCCTAATGAGGTCATAATGCCACGTGCCCTTTGGGCTCATGGCTTATTGACCTCATTAGGACCCCGAGATGGAATTACAGCCCTATATACCACACTTGCCTATCATGTATTCAAAATATAATGTAGGGGTATGTTCTGTGTAGTACTTGCTGAAGTGCTGTAACATCATGTGCTATATTGTGTATGTACAAGAAAGTTCATTAAAGTATATTAATAATTCCTGATGAGATGTCATTCTTAAAATTCAAATCTGGAACGTATGCTAGTACAGTTTTATTTTTATTTTTTTAAATTAAATGATGCATTGGCCTGATTTTTTTTTAAATACAAATCTAGAACTTATCCTAGTGTAGTTTTAGTAAAAGAAGTAATATATAACGGTGCATTGGCCTGATTTGTTGTTTTAGTATTTGTGATATCTTTATTAAGTTGACTAGAAATTGTAAGAGTGCACGCTTTGAAGACCCCTGAGGTGTTTCATCAGGCACATTGCACTTTTGTCTTTGTTGATTTGTGTGTAGATCTATCTTGCTGTGTAATTCTGTTGAACTTCACTGTTGTGCATGTTGTAACTATCATGTTCACTGTATCCTTTAAGTCATTAATTTTGTACCAATGTGAAAACAGTTCCTGTTCTGTATGCAGCTTATTCTGGTTCATTCCTGAAAAAGGGACATGAGTCTCAGCCAACCTGCTCAACAAAATTCAGTAAATAAATAAATAAATAAATAAATAAATAAAAATGACATGATGGGCCTGATCTTTGGGATTTGTGCAGACACTCCTGGCTGGCCCATATTCAGAAGCCCTTGGAGCACCAGTGCAATCCAGCGGTGCCAATCACCGTAGTACTACTGCACTTATGTAAATGAGGGGATCTTCCCATGCATATCAAAACAACAGTATCTTCAAAAGTTTGCAACAGCCCCCAAAGTGACCCTATGTACCACTGCCAAAACCCACTTCTTAATGGGTTACCCCTCCCCAAGGGATGCAGGATGGTGGTATGTGAGTGGGTGGGACAGGTGGGAGGGACACTAGACCACCACTAAGTATTTGGATCACTACTGAGTATTTCTATATTTTACAGCAGCAATTGTTGGGGTGGGGGTGACTCTAGACAGCAGGGATACTCAAGTTCATAAGAAACAGGTGATCAGGGGTGAGGGGTGCCGGTAGACTCCAGGGATAACTCTGGTTCACATGAAATGGGGATCAGACAGTGGGGGGGTGCCACTAGACACTAGGGTATTCACAGAACACACTGCAGGATGGGCACTAATGGGCTGCTCCACACCATGCAAATGTGTCCATAATGGACATGCAAATGCCCCCTTAGAGCCTTGCATGCAAAATGGGTGCTTTTCCATGTTGTGGCTGAATATAGCCCACAGGAGGTCTTGGTGTTATCTGTTTCAGGCAGCACTGTTCCCTGTGGGCTATATACAGCCCAGGTCCATATTGGGGCAGAACAGTTTCACTTAGCACTGTGCCAGCATGGTCCAATATTCAGTCGTATAGTGCCACTCACTTTCTGTCTGAATATAGCAGCCACAGGGCCAGGGTGATCACGCAAGTGCATGCACTTACGCACCTTTTTGAATATCAGGGCCACAGTTTCACTGTCTTGTGTTTAAAAAAAAAAATAATTGTTTTTATGAATGAAGGCTGTGTTCTACCCTATGTTTTAAAAATATATGAGAAAACATCAAAGCTTCTGTAAACCTCACAGCAAAAGTCCCTGGAGGTGTGATGTTAGTAGGAAATCCATGATCAGGCAAGCATGGGGCGGGGTTCGGAACCCAGCATTATTCCAGCTCTGTGAAATTCGTGTGCAGTGTATTCAAGTAAATCTTACATTTTCTTTGAGTGGGACTACTGAAAATTTTGATGAAACCTCTGAAGTCTGTATGTGAAGGTCTGAGACAACAAAAGGCAAATTTATTAGGAAAGCAAATTGAGATGAGGCTCTTTCATAGTTGCATAATCCAAAATATTGCATTGAAAAAACTAACTTCAAAAACATTTGTCTTGGGCCAGAACACCAATGCAGCAGTAGTGCCACAGCTTACGACACCAGTGATTCATGTTCGGGAATGAGCTTGGTGGTTTGGCTGGGGGAGGATGATTATGCCCCCAAAGATCTGCTCTCCTCTTCCATGGTCGGTGGAAGACTGCACTAGACAGTAATCCGACTCCTGTGGCCAGGAACCAGTGCATCTGAAAGCCTTCATGTCCTTCACATGAGTTCAAGTTCAAGTTTATTGCAGGAAAAAACTCAGCTGAGCAAGCTCATTCACAAGGAGGTCCTGGGACATATACACAGACATAAAGACACTACATACAAGGTATCATTACAAAAGAAGTTCAAGTGCTTACAAGAGTTCGTTAGTGACAAGTCACGAATGGATACACCCGTTTATGGCAGGATTCTGGAAGGAACATTGATTTCTTTATCAGCTAAGACAGTTAGCTAGGTGCATACAGGAGAACTCCATCGTGCAAGCTCATTCACCAGGAGGTCCTGGGACATATACACAGACATAAAGACACTACATACAGGGTATCATAACAAAGAAGTTCAAGTGCTTACAAGAGTTCATTAATGGTCGGACCAAGCACGAGCAGCTGGAACACGAGTAACTAACATAGGTAAGAGTGGGGACTTTAGCGGCAGCTACAGGAATCTTTTATTTTGGATGAAGCTAGTGCTTTGTAGAGATTAATTGAGACTGTGCTGGTTAGTTTCAGTACAGATTAGAGTTGGTTCCATAAAGTAGGAAGGAAGAATGAAATGACTCGATGGCCAAATGTAGTAAGAGTTCGTGGGACATCAAGCAAGATGTAGTTTGATTTCCTAAGTGAATATGCACTGTGAGATATGCAAATAAGAGACATTATATAGCTTGGTAGTTTGTGTAGAAGTATCTTTAGGGTCCAAATTCCAGCATGGAGCGAGCGTCTAGTGGCCAGTGACGTCCAGCCAACAGCTGAATACAGGTCACAGTGGTGGGTTCTGTAAGGAGAACTGGTAATAAACTGTATAGCATGATGATAGAGAATGTCCAGCTTATTTAGGCTAGAAGTTGCAGTGGAGGCGTAAATGAAATCACTGTAATCAAGTAGGGGAAGAAATGTGGCCATCACAAGCCTAGTACAGGTAGCAAGAGGGAAAAGAGACCTATTTCTAAAGAAAAATCCTAGCCGTGTTTTTAACCTCCTAGATATGTCTTCAATGTGGTCGTTGAAAGAGAGCTTATTGTCAATCCAAAAGCCAAGATATTTAAATTTAGAAATGACCTCTAGGGGTTCTCCCAGAGAGGTGAGTATAAACGTCTTTGGCAGCAAAGAGGGGGTACCGTTGGAAGGACTCCTAGAAAAAATCATCGCCTTGGTTTTCTTGGCGTTTAATAGGAGCTTAGTGTTAATAAGATTAGTTTCAAGCTGGGCAAAGTCGGCTTGTAAAACTCCCCTAACTTCCGCTAATGTTTTACCATAGGTATACAATACAGTGTCATCAGCAAAAAAGTGAAGATTGGAATTAATTATGTGAGAATCAAGGTCATTGATATATTGATATATATATATATATATATATATATAATAGAATCGGTCCTATAATAAAATCTTGGGGGACTCCCCTAGTAATTGGGAGGGAGGCTGAGAGAAGACCTTCTGCTTTGACTTTCTGCATTCTACCAGAAAGGTAACTGGTGAACCAATGTACTGTAGATTGAGCAACACCTAGGTTAGCAAGGCAATTGATTAGGAAGAGATCGTCAACAGTATGAAATGCTTTACTAAGATCCAGGAAAACTGCACCAGTGATCTTCTTAGACTCCACCACAGTGATCCAGTCATTAGTGGCCTTAGCCAGAGCAGTGACAGTGCTGTGGTTAGACCTGAAACCAGATTGGGCCGGATTTAGGAGAGAGTGGGATTCGATATGTTGTTTCAACTGATTATAAATTAGCTTCTCGAGAACTTTGGAGAGGATAGGCAAGATGGAGATAGGCCTATGGTTGTTTAGGTCACAGGGGTCACCAGATTTGAGGGAGAGGGAGGATACGGGCTGATTTCCAGCAAGATGGAACTGTGGCAGAGGTAATGGATAGATTGAAAATATGAAGGATGGGGGCAGAGAGATGAGCAGCACCTAGGCTCAGAAAGAATGGTTCAAGTCCATCATCCCCAGCACTCTTCCTAAGATCAAGATTAAGAAGTGAATCTTCAACTTCTTTATAGGTAATGGTACATAGTTGAAAGGGATGGGATGGAGTGCAGGTAGCAGAGGTAGAGCTAGCAGAGTTATTTACATGGTTAGCATAGGGTGAGGAGTCAAAAGCAAGTCCTGCTGTAACAAAGTGAGAATTAAGTTCCTCAAGGATTTGGGAGTTGTTTTTCACCACCCTCCCATTGGTAATTACCTTGGATGGAATAGACGGGGCTGAGGGTTGGCCTTCTATCAATTTGATTGTCCTCCAAGTTTTTGGGGAGTTCCCTTTGGCTTGCTCCAGAGTGGAGATGTAGAAGTGTGCTTTTGCAGCATGGATACTTTTTACACATGCATTCCTAGCAGTTCTGAAGACCTGCCAGTTGACAGCGCTCTTAGAGTACCTAGCCTTGGCCCACAGTTTATCTCTGCTGGTAAGCGCTGCCTTAAGGTCTGGGGTAATCCAGGGGTGAGAAGTGTTACGCACCCTGACTTTGATGATGGGGCATGTTTATTTACCAGGGTAGTAAGGTTGACGTTAAGGACGGAGACAGCTTCGTCGGCAGATTTAGCAAGAAATAAATCTTGTCACCTGACCCTGCTCAAATCAGACAGAAAATTTGCCACATTGAACTTGCGAAAAGACCGCTTGGTTCTAAGTTTGGACTGACGGCAGGTTTTAGTTTGTAATCTTGTGCAGACTACCACACCATGGTCACTCATATCATTATGAAACACTGCTGAATGGGAGATTTTATGGGAGTGTGTGGTTAGAATAACATCTAGGATAGAGCTGTTAGCAGGGTTGGAGATATTATTCCTTGTAGGTTCGGTAGCTAGCTGCACAAGTCCAAGCTCATCACAGAGGGCTTTAAGGCAGTGGGATTTTGTGGTGAGCCAATCCATATTGAGGTCACCTAAGATTATTGTTTCTGAATTGGCGGCTAAGGTTAGGGACTTCAGAGTATCGAGGATTTCGGTGCCACCAGACGGGGGCCTATAGCCACCTATGATGGTAATGCATTCAGAGGAGGGGAGGTGGAGCTTCAAAGAGACAACCTCAAATTCTCTGGGCTTGGATTTACAAATTATATCACCAACTATAAACTTGGTTCTGGCATAGATGATCACCCCTCAAGTCCCTATCTGCCCTAAAAGTTTGTAGTCCTGGAGATTAATTTGCTGGTCAAGATTAGTCTTTTTAAGCCATGATTCGGTAATGATGATGAGATCAGGGTTGGCATGCACAGCCCATGCTTGAAGTTGGTCAAATGTTTTAATCAAGCTTCAGATGTTAACTAGCATCATTTTTAGAACAGGAGCCTCTGCGAAGTCCGAGGGAGAGGAAAATTGAGCTGACAGGCCAGGATTTAATTCCACATTGCCTGAACATAGAAGGAGCAACAACAGTATTTTCTTTAAGGAGTTAATTAAAAAAGAGAAGGCTTTTCTCCTTAGCAAGTGCTTTAGATAGGTTGTCATGGAGGTACATTTGGGGCAAGGGAGCACAGAGCAGAATTGATGCTTAAGAGAAATAAGGGTGAGTGCACGGATGGTCATGGGTGAGGGGCACAGGATGGGAGGCATGGAGGTGTATGGGATATATACATGAGGCAAGTGAGTTGACAAGAGAGTGGAGGTGCTCTGTAGAGGGGCAGCATAAGAAGCATTAAGGGAAACGGCGCCGGGAACAGCACCAGACACTTTGAGGTGCTGTAATGCATGAGGTACACTGAGGCCCAGCATTAGTAAGAAGATAAAGAAACAAGCCATTGAGCCAAACAATTGAATCTGTCAATGAAGACCGGTTGATGGATAATAATAGATGGATATCAGGATTTAAGCAAATGCCCTCAGATTCAATGAGCACAGAATACAAATATGGGAATAAATAAGTTACTGGCAAGTAAGCGAGTGCAGACCCGGTGCAACCAAGTTATATCTCTTAGTAATGTCTAAATGGATACAGCCTTTTTGGGTGACAGCCAATGGGCATCACACAGAAGATATAGGTCCTGTAGGGGCGGAGCAAGGCTGTATTTAGAGGGGGCCTAGGAGGGGGTGGCAGGGATGGGAGAAAATTCTTGCAGCAGTTCACAGGGGAAAGTCATCAGGGGACCCTCAGAAAATCGTTGTTAAAGTCAATGGTGGGTGGCGCACCAGTAAGAGAGGAGCAGGACAGAAGGCAAACCAATCAAGGACCTCCTGCAAGCTCCAAGCGCCAGTCATCTTTCTGCCATCCAGGTTGGCTCTGAGGGTGAAAACAGCGGTCGTACCTGAATGCTGGATCCACCAAGAAGGATCCCAGAGGTGGCAGGAATTCGACCGGGGAGTCGGGCGGTGTCCGAGGAGGGGTTCCAGATGACCGCACTGAGCACAGAGCACCGCTCAGGCACGATTGCCTAAGGGGAAGGGGAGAGAGAAAAACATGGTTAATATAGGCAGTGAGGGAGAGAAGAGAGAAAAAAAAAACATTCAGTGGTGATAGCAGGGGCAGAGCTGGCGGCAGACCACCAAGCGGGGTGGGGAGAGTATACCAAAGACAGAAGAGAATCTGAGGCAGGAGGGTCACAACAGGATGGTGATCTGTAATGGGAGAGAAAAATGATGCGAGTGTAGGAGGCGGGGAGGGCTTACAGTGAGACAGATTGGAACAGAGACAGCAATAAAAAGGGATTTCTTAGCAAAAAGAAGAAAAAAAATTAATACCAAATAGCAAATGGCAATCGGACAATTTAGGACTAATTTAGCAGTACTAAGCAGGATGAAAAAGCATATGCTATCAAGGTTTATTTATACACAGCAGAAGTAAGGATCCGTTTGAAACAGTTCGAGTTAAGGCTACACAATATCGCTTTAGTAAGAGATTTAGAATTAGCTTAAATGCATCTAGTTTCCCATAAAAAGACAAAATTCTTGCAGCAGTTCACAGGGGAAAGCCATCAGGGGACCCACAGAAAATCACTGTTAAAGTCAATGGCAGGTGGCGCACCAGTCAGAGAGGAGCAGGATAGAAGGCAAACCAATCAGGGACCTCCTGTAAGCGCCAGTCGTCTTTCTGCCATCCAGGTTGGCTCTGAGGGCAAAAACAGTGGTCATACCTGAATGCTGGATCCACCAAGAAGGATCCCAGAGGCAGCAGGAATTCGACTGGGGGGTCAGGAGGTGTCCGAGGAGGGTTCCAGATGACCGCACTGAGCACAGAGCGCCGCTCAGGCGCGATTGCCTAAAGTGATTAGGGATGAGTAGGGATTGACAGCTGCAGCAGATGCCAACCCGCAGTGTATGGGAGCGTGTCACTGACATCACTGAATGGCCACACCTCCACGGATAACTGCTACAGAGTCAGCCCTGCAAAAGCCCCATCAAATGGTCACGTACATTGAAGCCAGGATCTACTGCCTCCATACCCAAGTGATGCCCAGAACGACAAGCCAGGGGAACAAATGGTTTCTCTCACTCTGTCCCTGGGGGTAGCCCCACTGTGAGAGGCAAGCAACAGGCCATGCCACCATGCAGGTAGTTCTGGGGGGAGCTCACAAGGGCTGTTTTTTTTTGTTTGTTTTTTTATCATATTTTTATTAATATTTTAGAAATAGCGTCTTCATACCGTAGTTGACATCTTGACACCCAAGTATAACATTTCATCCAGTTGTATTCCAGTGCGTCGTAGACATTACATTTCACCCTTCCCAGCACCCCCTCCCTCCCTCTCTCTTGGTCTGTTATAACAATGAGATTATAAGGCTGTGTCTTAATCAAGAAATGTCTCTTTCCACTGTATAAACATCAGAAGTGAGAAATAAAAAGGAAAAACAAAGAAAACAAAGAAAAACATTGAAAAAAGTAATCAACGAACCACGTTAAACTGAAAATACAAGTTGATTGTTTTAGTACTTTGTATTAATCTTCAGTGTACGCTTTGTCTTGGCTTTACATTTACCCATGTACTCTAATACTCATGGTCAGGTATACACAAGGGCTGATAAGTAATGCATTGCCACCTGCACAACAGAGAATAGTTAAAAAAAACTGTCTTGCAGAAGCTGTGATGCATACGCGTGTTTTATATATTGACTACTGGGGTGGTGTACAACAAGATTTTTTTTTTTTTTTTTATTAACTGTACCAGAGTTGTGTAATAACACACAAAAGTGAGAGCAATACTTAAGTTATTTATAAAGTCATCCCACTGGGGCGTGTAAACAACAACAACAAAAAATAGAGATTTATACCAACCATGATTTTATGTTTTAAAATTGTTGATGCACAAAATTTTAAGCAGTATGTCTTTTTACGTTTTGGTTGTGTAGCTTGAAATTTACAGAGGAAGAGGAGGAGGAGGAGATTGATTGAATGAAAGACATAGCCAGGTGGGTCAGGCAGGAGCGTGTTAGAATGTTTTAAAACCAAGCACAGGTTAGAGTAGGTAGAGTGAGTGCCACAAACTCGCCCTTTGTCCATGGAAAATTATACATGGTGTTTTCCATTTATAATTTTATTAATTTGTTTTATAATGTATGAACACTGTCTATATTTGGTTGAAATCAATAAATTTATAACCCGATAATCCCATTGTTATGACATCAGAATGCTGTAAACCTATCTTGCCTATGTCATTACATAGAGAATAAAGGCTGGGGAAGTGTATGATATGAGAATTTAATGTACACCCTCGGTGTGGGATGCTATATAAACCCCGAGGGTGAAATCCGAGGGGTTTATTAAAGCATCCCACACTAAGGGTGTACATTGAATTCAAGTTTTTCACACAATTCCCTATCTTTTATTTTGTGTAATTGCTGGTCAGCAATTTTTTGGCAACCTGAGTTCTGTCATACACAAACACATTGCTGACTGGCTTCTGAGACACACACACACATACTCTTTCAATCAATCAATCAATCAAAATCTTTATTTAATCAGGCGAACATCATTGAGCATAGCTCATTTACAAGATGGACCTGAGTGGTCAAGAAGTGCAAGTGTTATTACATTGACAAGGGTATCATATACAGTAATACAATGACATGGGTAACAAAAACAGAAATACAATGACATAAGTGCTAGTATATAACAATATACATATGTACAAGGCATTAACACTTTTAATCTGTCAGACAATAGGCAGTTGGCACATCAGAGTTAATATGTAGATTATAGGACCTAGCAGGCATTTTGAGGTGAATCTTGGGACTGGGAACTGGAGTTTTCAGCATATAGAAACACGAGCAGAAAAGGGGTAGATAGGGTAGTGAATTAGGCCTTGTGGAAGCAGTTGCAGAGTTCTGGGAATAGGGTGGTGAATAATCTTTTGAAGGATATTAAGGGTGGGAGGTTATTTAGCTTCATGGTTTTTTGGAGTGAGTTCCAAACAATTGCTAGTGAGTGGCTGATAGCAGCTCTCCCAAGCTGGGTGCAGGCAATGGGGACCTTAAGAATGATAATTTTGCTGATCCTTAGGTTGTATGGCCTAGAAGTGATTTGAGTAAAACAGTCCGAGATGTGGTAGGTAGCTTGCCTGATAAGGCTTTGAAAATCAAATTGCAGCATTCCTGTTTCTTCTGTGTTGTATATTGATGACCAGTTAACTGCCTTATAAAGGGAACAATGGTGGGTGCTGAAGGGAAGGTCAGTAATGAATCTGATGGACCTGTGGTATAGGGTGTCCAGTTTATTTAAGAGGGGTAGAACAGTGTCCATACAGAAAGTCAGCATAGTCAATGAGGGATAGGAATGAAGCCTGGATTAATCTTTTTGGAGTCTCTGTTGAGGTAGTGCTTTATTCTAAAAATAAACCAAGCCTTTGTCTCAGTTTCTTTAGTAGCTCCTCAATATGCACGGAAAAGTCAAGTTTGTTATCAATCCAGACACCAAGATATTTGAAGTTATCAACGTATTCAGCTTCTCTCCAAGTAATGTGGTTAGTTGTAGGGTGGTAGATGATGGGGTAGTGGCAGAGCAACTTTGTGAGGAAAAGAGCATAGCTTTTGTTTTTTGTTTCTTTCTCCTCTCTCTCTCTCTCCCCCCTCTCCCCCCGTCTCTGTCTCTGTCTCTCTCTCTCCTTCCTCCTCTCTCTCTCTCTCTCTCTCCCCCCTCTTCCTCCCTCTCTCTCTCCCTTCTCTCCCTCTCTCTCTGTCTCTGTCTCTCCCTCTCCTCTCTCTCTCTCTCTCTCTCTGCCTCTCCTGTCACTTTCCACACTGAGCATTTGTTTTTTGTGGTTCCTTTTGCCCATTTTGTTTTTTATTATATATTTGCACTTACAGTCAGTTGCAGGGATCGCAATCACGCTAGTACTGTGAGTCAAGTCGGGGCCCCACTCCTAAAGCAGAACAAAAGCAGGATTAACCAGATACACGTCTTTAAAAATGGTGGAATGTAGGATTAAAATAAAAATTGAAAGTGTGCAGGGCAGGCTTGTTGTGGCGGCTCCTCGGTAAGCAAGAGACAGAGCTGCCATGTTTTCAAAAGGGTTAAGCCCACCTACACTCCGAACAAAAGCCAATGAGGGAGCGAACAGTTTAAAAGGACAGTGCGCATAAATTCCGTAACAACCCACGGGTTATTATGGGAAATAATCATCTCAGGCAGCACATACAAAAAATTGCTGACCAGTAATTATAATGGGATTACAGGAAAGAATGTCACCAGCTGTAGTAATTCTTTTAAAAGAATGTCGATCGACTGTCCCTGACAGAAGTTTAAAAAAGTACACATTCCAGGTTACCAGAATGTCTTCTACTGTGTTCTGCTAATACATGTTCTAATGGGCATTCCTGTTTCATCCCTTACTTGGTAAGTGCATTTTGTTTTAAACTTGTAACTTTCACTTGTTACTGTTAGTGGCCAAATGGTGCTGTTATAGTTCAGAAAAAATGATGCAGTTACCATACACTGCACTCTCTAGGTTTATGTGGTTGTCCTGGCAACCGCTTGATGTGATGACAGTGTAGTTAACAACCACAACTTAGGCATTATCCTCTATATAACAGGGGTACCAGTAATTATATATTTATGCCTCACCAATGATGATAAATTCATAGGCCCAGATATTCAAACTGCGCCAGGCTGCGGTGCAAACCTGGGTGCAGCGCAACTTGGCTGCGCAGGGGCATTGACAGAGTGATATTCAACGGAGCTGCGCCATGGCACAACGCGCGTTGAATATCGTGCCCTATCCACAGCACACATGGCGCAGTGGCACTGCACCAGCGCAAGTGGCCAGAGTGGAGCAGGGGGATGCACTAGTGCAAGTTCCGTTGCGCTAGGCGCAAAACCACAATATTCAAAAGTGCACATGCAAATGAGGCCATAATGCATGCAAGGTGCAAATGGGGCCATTTGCATGTCATTATGGCCCCATTTGCATGCAGGTGTGCTGATCCCCGACGACTTGCACCTGGCACCCTGCCAGGCTGCAGCCATCGGGGACCGACGCCACCCGCACATCGCGGCAAAGCACCCCACTGCCCGATCGTGGGCATATGTAGAATATAATAATTGTCCAATATCCCTGGTGGTCTAGTGGACCGCTTCACACCCGATCATGGGCTTAAGTATAGAAACATGCCGTCCAGTATCCCCGGTGGTCCAGTGGACCGCTTCACACCCGATCGTGGGCATATGTAGATGAAAATATTCATCCTATATGCCTGGTGGTCCAGTGGACCGCTTGCAGCCTGATCGTGGGCATAAGTAATAAACAGGAGAGGTCCAATATCCTTGGTAGCCCAGCGGTAACCCCCTCCCCACCAGCCCACTGATCCCCACTGCCCTGCTCCCCCTCAGTCAGCGGCAGGTGGCAGCACCCCACCTGCCTGCCGCCCCACCACCCACCGACTGACACCATAGGTAGGGCTGTACGCCAACTGGTCCACAGCGCAAGCCAATGGGAGTGCAGCCTGTACCATACTACACATTCCAGATATGTGAATGGATCCATTCACATATCTGGACATCTTGATATGAGCTACGCAACATTGGCACCTGTGGACCAATGGAGTGTACAACCCTACCATACGGTGTCAGTCAGCGGGCGGCGGAGTGGCAGGTGGGTGGGTGCTGCCGCCCACCACTGACCGGGGAGGGGTGTGGGCTCAGTGGGCAGGTGGGGAGGGAGGTACTGCTGGACCACCAGGGATATTAGACCTCTCCTGTTTACTACTTATGCCCGTGATCAGGCTGCGAGCGATCCACTGGACCACCAGGGATATAGGACGAATATGTTCATCTACATATGCCTGTGATCGGGCGTGAAGCAGTCCACTGGACCACCAGGGATAATGGACGGTTTAATATACTACTTAAACCCATGATCAGGCTGCGTGCGGTCCACTGGACCACCAGGGATATAGGACAAATATGTTTATCTACATATGCCTGTGATCGGGCGTGAAGCAGTCCACTGGACCACCAGGGGTATTGGATGGTATGTTTTTATACTTAAGCCCACGTTCGGGCGTGAAGCAGTCCACTGGACCACCAGGGATATAGGACGAATATTTTATTCGACTTATGCCCGCGATCGAGCATGGGGGGTACCACCAAGAAGGTGCAGCCGGAGCTCGGGTGGCCATCCACAGATGGCAGCTGCCATGTTGTGCCCTGCAACATGGCAGTTCATCTGTGGGTGGCCAGCCATTCCTTTTTTTTTTGTCTCACCTGTGTGCAGCGCAGGTAGGGGTTGCACATGCATGGGCTCCAGCACGTCCTGGGCTGAATATCGGGATATTACGGAAATATGCATGGGCATGCCCCCCTCACATGCGCCGCATACATTACTGATGTGCTCCGGGGCATTGAGATTTGTGCCAGGCTCAATCCCCGTTTGAATATCGCGCCGGGGCACATCAGTGGGTTGCGCATGGCGCAACACTATTGTGCCATGCACAACCCTTCTGAATATCCAGGCCATAGTGTTAAAAACAGGTAGCCTTATGGTGTACAAAACATGAAGATAGGCATCAGTGTAAAACACACATAGATGTGACACCAGTTAAATAATTTTGGTGAATAATCCTGCAATTTTCTTTTTCTTCAAACTGATGGTTTAAATTTGCAGTAAATCCCAAAACGACTGCCACGCTCCAGTTCTGGAGGTGAATACTTAGACAGAAGGCTGGCTAACCTCTTTCCTGAGATATCCAAAAGAACGTGAAACCCACCATCTAACTGCGATGAATGTGGGCTGCTCACTGGATTTATAGCCAGCCGGCACAAATGTTGCAGGCCCTTTATTGGCCCTTCACCATCAGAGCAAACAGATACAGGCTGTTAACAGTTTGCTCAGTGTGCAGTACAGCTTTGAAAAGGGGAAAAAAAACTTCAAAAGTGCAAGAACCTATTTACTGGCCTTTCAGCACTGTCCTGATGTTTTGACCTAGATGAGTCTTCTTCAGGGTGCCCTTTGGGCTTGGGACTCCAACCACTTCTTATTACATTACATGGCATAATCTCCCCTCTATCATGCCTCATTCCTCACATATCACTTCACTTATCTTGCCAGCATCGGCCTGGAAATGGGTACTGGGGACAACAAAAACCACAGGGCACCGTTAAGTGGGAGACCACTCACAAGCAGCTGGAATCAAGCAGGTAGGCTACCTTTTTTTAAAATCTCTCTACTCTTACATTGTTCCCGTGGGGAACTACTTTAGGTTCAGACTGCTTTGATGAAATCCTCTCAGGTTTGCACTCGTGGTTGTCACAGATTCACTCAGCAGGTCAGGCCCTCTACTCCCAAAGTGCCAACCCTTGAGCGCAGTCTTGTGAACAGTATAACAGACAAGGTAGCCCTCTTGTCTGTTTTTGTGAGTTCAGATCAACCTTTTGTCTCAAGTTCTGGAGAGATTCAAACTGTTAACCTCTTGCTAGAATACCCAATGCACAGGCTCAGATATATCTGTCTTTGGGGGGCCAGATATCTTTGCCTACGGGAACCTAACCAGGTATTTAGAGATGAACCCTTAAAACTTTAATGAAGACCTCAGATTTAAAATGCTTCTCTTTCCAGTTTGGTACCACCATACAAGCTTATGTGTGCTGTCAGCTATAACCATAAATATTTCTTAGCAAAAGAAAGCAATTCAAGGACAGACCAAGTATGCTCTAAAATTAGAGTTTTTACTAAAATATATAATAATATGTCAAAACATACAATACAGAACTCTCATATCACAAGACATACATATCTTTAAACAAAACAAGGTGTAAACCAGTGCAATTCCTACAACAATATTTAGATTTGTCTAGCTTTCTAAATATCTGTTTTCAGTGCTCAGATGTTTTCTTGGTCAGTGTCAGATAAAAGTGTCTCTGTAGTGAAACAGAATAATCTTTAAAAGCTAGTTTTGCCCACCTCTTTTGCATGAGGTCATCTAGCTCCTCCCTGTCAAAATATCTAAAAAAAATATATATTTCTATACAACTACAGGACATAATTTCAAAGTATTAATTCTGCAACCTTAGCATAATTCAATTTCAATTACACCTCTTTTGATCTCATACTGTACCCTCCTCACACTGGCTTCGTATGAACATTTATAACCTCTCACCTCTGTGTAATAACCTGTGTTTTCTCTTCAATATCATAAACCTTTTTTATGATTTCCCTCTTAACAAAGTTAACTTAAACAACTATGTAATTAACTCCGAGAAACAGGATCCTTGATTAAAGTCTTCCATGTAACACATTGTCTCTAAGAACTGAGTGTGTATGTGTGATACATGCTGTCAGCATTTCTCTTGGCCTGCATCTGTCAGCTGAAATGTGTGGGGGGGGGGGTTGAGGTCACTCCTAGAGCATAGATTTTTCAGCAGAGATAGTCATTAATACATTTTATATAAAAAAATATGATACAGCACTATAGAACTGGCTGTCTATGTGACACTCCTCCCCCCCCACCTAGACTGAATTTAGGGGGATCTATCCCCTACATGGGATGAGCTTCCCAAATCAGTTCAACTCCTCATAGACCCTAGACAGCCAATCAGAGTTCTGATTCTTAATGCCTGCCCTATGTATGATTGTCAGATCATATCCTTGCAAAGCAAGACTCCATCTTAGCAGTCTCCCATTGCTCTTTCCCATCTGTGTCAGCCAAACCAGGGGGTTGTGGTCAGTCTGCACCACAAAATGCTGCCCATACAAGTATGGCTATAATTTCTTCAGGGCCCACACTACGGCAAGACACTCCTTTTCCACCGTGGAGTACGCTTGCTCCCTAGGAAGCAGCTTCTGGCTCAAGTACACTATCGGGTGATCTGTCTCTTGGCTAGACATCTGGCTAAGTACTGCCCCAATACCCACGTCTGAGGTGTCCATCTGAACTACAAAGGTTTTGCTATAGTCTGGACTTGTAAAAAGAGGAGCACTGCACAGTGCCTCCTTCAGTCTGGTAAAGGCTTCCTCACAGGCTGGGCCCCAGGTGATTTTCTTTGGCATCTTTTTCTTTGTCAGGTCAGATAGAGGAGCAGCCAGGGCACTGTAATTGGGTATAAATTTCCGTAGTACCCTGCTGTCCCTATAAAGCTCCTGACCTGCTTCTGGGTTTCTGGTCTGGGCCACACCTGGATCACCTCTATCTTTATTTGGTTAGGATGGAGCTGTCCCCGGCCTACCACATGCCCGAGGTATGCCACTTCCCCCATGGCCACCTGGCACTTCTCGGCTTTGACAGTGAGCCCAGTTCTCTGTATCCTGCCCAGCACTTCCCTAAGGTGTGAAAGGTGTTCCTTCCAGCTGGTACTGAAGATGGTAATGTCATCCAGGTAAGCTACAGCGTACTCCTCAGCACCATTCAACACCTGGTTGAACAACCTATGGAAAGTGGCTGGGGTGTTCTTCATTCCGGAAGGCATTACTTTAAACTCAAATAAGCCTATCGAGTGATGAAGGCCGACCTCTCCCTAGCTCTGTCTGTCAATTCTACCTACCAATACCCCTTGGTCAGGTCAGTAGTAGTAAGGTAGATCGCCCCTCCCAACTTGTCCAGGAGTTTGTCCGTCTGGGGCATTGGGTGGGCGTTGGACTTCGTGACTGCAATCAGTCCACGATAGTCCACACAGAAATGAGTTGCGCAATCTGGCTTGACCACAAGGACTACGGGTGAGGCCCAGGGCCTGTGGGATCTCTGGATTACCCCTAAATCCAGCATCTCCTCCACTTTCCTCCTAATGTCCTTTTGGACAGCCTCTGACACCTGATATGCTGTCCGCCGAATGGGCGTCTGTGTCCCTGTTTCCACATTGTGTGTCGCTAAGGGGGTTAGTCCAGACTTGGTGCTAAACAAGGGAGCAAAGTCTACTAAAACCTCCCTTACTTTCTGGATCTGGTCCGGGGTCAGCTGGGGAGATAATTTTACTGCCTCCACAGAGGACTCCCACTTACTTCCTTCCAGCAGATCCAGAAGGGTGTCTCCTTCGTCCGTCCCCTCCCCATGACTACACACTGCAAACACCAAGTCAGCCCTATTTGCATATGGCTTCATCATGTTGACATGGTACATCCTTTCAGTCTGTCTTCTGTCAGGTAACTCCACAATGTAGTTGACATCATTTACCCTCCTAACCACTTTGTATGGTCCTGCCCACTCAGCTTGCAGCCTGTCTTTCCGGACCGGAATAAGGACCATGACTCCCTGACCCACCATGTACGCGCGAGCTCTGGCTCTGCAATCATACCACACCTTTTGTTTCTGTTGGGCAGTTGCCAGGTTGCTCTGGGCTGTCCCTATAAGCTCCTTCAACCTTTCCCTAAATCTAAGGACATAATCCACAATGGGAGTTCCCTTGGTGGCGTGCTTGCCTTCCCAGTCCTCCCGGATCAAGTCTAGGGGCCCACGTACCCGGCATCCATATAAGAGTTCGGAGGAGGAAAATCATTTCGACTCTTGGGGCACCTCCCTGTATGCAAACAACAGGTGGGGAATGTATTTCTCCCAGTCCCTCCCGTACTGTTCAGCAAACGCCTGGAGCACTGACTTTAGGGTACCACTGAATCATTCCACAAGTCCATTGGCTTGTGGGTGATACGGTGTCGTGCATCTCTGCACCACCCCACACTTCTCCCATAAACATTTCATCAGGTCCGACATGAAGGAACCCCCTCAATCGGTGATTACCTCCTGCAGAAACCCAACACGGGAGAAAATCCCAAGTAAGGCATCTGCCACTTTGTCTGTCCTCAGAGAGGATAGGGCGACTGCCTCTGGGTACCGAGTGGCATAATCCACCACAGTCAGGATGAATCTCTTCCCTGAGGAGCTGGGGGTATTTAAAGGCCCCACAATATCCATTCCCACCCTCTGGAATGGCTCCTCCACTATGGGCAAGGGGATCAGGGTGGCTTGGGTTTTCTTGCCCACCTTCCCTATTTCTTGGCACCGGTAACAAGACCTGCAATACTCCTTCACCTGCTGGGTGAAGTTAGGCCAGTAGAAATTCTGGGCCAACCACTGCATTGTGCGCATGATTCCCAGATGACCAGACAAGGTAATATCATGTGCAATCTTGAGCAACTGCTCACGATATCCCTGGGGAATGACAAGCTGCCTGCCTAGCATCCCTCCCTCTGTTTATACTGCCTGTCTATACATAAGCCCATTTTCCCAATAAACTTTATGTCTGCCGTCACCTCCCTCTGTGCCCTCTGAGTCTGCCCAAACCCTCAGCTTCTCTAAACTAGGGTCACTCCTCTGAGAAACTGCAAACCCCTCAGTCAGTCCCAAGGCATGGAACAGGTCCCCTTCAGTCACTAAACTAGGGTCCCTAGCACTAGCGTCAGGGCCCTCAGGATCACTGTCAATCCCAACCCTCTGACATAGGGTCACCCCTCTCTCTTTGGAGTAACCCTCTGTAGCTGTGTGATTACTTGCTACTGGAGACATTTCTACCCCCTTTTTATCAGTTTCCCCATCTGGAGACACAGGCTGGGGGAACCAGCCTCTCAGCGTTTTTCACACTGGTTTCTGTGGGGTTCAGGAAACTATTGTTTTCCCTTGCTGCTTGGCTATGGGTAACTGCACATACCACCCCTGAAGGAGATTGTTACCCAGGATCACATCCATACGAACATTTGAACATACGAACATATGAAATTTGCCAGCAGATAAAGCCCTAGAGGTCTATCAAGTCTGCTTGAATGTGCAGCTAGCACCCCGTATCCTGCAGCTGCCCCTTCCTTCCACCCTTCCACTTCATTAACCCTTCCCCTTGTCCTGTCCCATCCCCTTTTGAAGCAGTCCACTGTTCGACTGGATACCACTTCTGCAGGTGATGCATTCCACCCAGCCACCACCCTCTCTGTAAAAAAGTGTCTTCTCATCTCCCTCATGAACCTTCCTCTCTCCAGTCTCAAATCATGGCCCCTGGTGTCCCTCCCCTCCCTTACTTTGAACAGCCCCTCTGTACCTGTCTTGTTTATTCCTTTCGTGTATTTAAAGGTTTCAATCATGTCCCCCCGTCCCTCCTCTCCTCCAGTGAGTACATGTTCAACTCCCTCAACCTCCTCTTGTATGATAAGTCCCCCAGCCCCCTGATCATCTTTGTCGCTCTGCACTGCACCCCCTCCAGTAACTTAATGTCCCTCTTCAGATACGGTTGCCAGTACTGCACGCAGTACTCCAGGTCTTGATCTAACTAATGACCTATACAGTGGCAGAATCACCTCCTCCCTCCTCGAGGATATACCCCTTGCAATACAACCCAGCATTTTGTTGGCCTTTGCAGCTGCCTTCCTACATTGTGCCGAGTTGTTCATTGACCCTATAATGAGCACCCCCCGATCCTTTTCCTCCTCCTCTGTCTGGGCTAGCTGCACTCCCCCAGCTGGTAACTCCCTTGGGTTCTTCATCCCAAAATACAGCACCTTGCACTTTTGGCATTAAACCCCAGTTGCCAGGTGTCTGACCAGGTTTCAAGCTTTGCCAGATCATCCTGCAACCCTGCCACCCCTAGGTCATCCACCACCTCCTACCTTGGTATCATCAGCAAACAGACTAATCTTGCTCTTGATGTCCCATGATATGTCTGCAATGAATATCCCAAACAACACTGGTCCCAACACTGAGCCCTGTGGAACACCGCTCGTCACTACCCTTGGGTGTGAGAGCTCCCACCACCACCACCCTCTGTTGCCTTCCTGAAACCAGTTTCCTACCCATCTCACCAGCTTTGCACCCACCCCTGTGCCTACTAACCATTTCCCAGCCTTCCATGCAGCACCGAGTGAATGCCTTACTGAAGTCCAGATACAGGACATCCACTGCATGGCCCCTGTCCAGTTGCCTAGTTACCCAGTCATAGAACTCCACCAGGTTGGTTTGGCAGGATCTGCCCCATGAAGCCATGCTGTCTGCTGTCCTGTAGTCCTTTGGCCTCTGGGAGGCCACCACCTCTCCTTCAGGATAATCTCCATTAGCTTACCCACGATGGATGTGAGGCTCACTGGTCTGTAGTTTTCTGGTTCATCCTTGGGGCCGCTCTTGTGGAGGGGCACCACATGAGCCATCCTCCAGCCCTGAGGTACATACCCCGAATGTAGTGAGGCATTAAATAGGTCTGCCAAAGGTCCTGCAAGGACCTCTGCCAGCTCCTTCAGTACCCTGGGGTGGATGCCATCTGGGCCTGGCACCTTGTCCACCCTCAGTGCCTTCAAGCCCCAAACTCTGCCTCCATGTTTCCCCATCTGTCACCCCTTTCCCTCTGTTTCTGCCATTTCTCCCCTTGGGTGTCACCCCCCTCTCTTTAGTAAATATTGAGCAGAAGTACTCATTTAGTGCTTCTGTCTTCCACCCTCTTCCACCCAACCCCTCCTTCCTAATCCTTACTATGTGGTCCTTACAGCTCCTTTTCTCCTGATGTACCTAAAGAAGTCCTTCTCCCCCTTCTTAATGCCTTGTGCCAGCCTGAGTTCTGTAGTTGCCTTGGCTCCCCTTACTGCCCTTCTCACCTCCTTCGATTCCGTCAAGTACTCCTCCCTGTCCTCCCCCCTCCCTGTTTTCTTGTACCTTCTAAAGGCAGCTCTTTTCCTCCTTACCTTTTCCATGACCTCCTTGCTCAACCAGCTTGGTTTCTTAGCCCTGACCTTTTTGCTCTGGACCTTGCAGCAGGCTTTGAGTGCCTCCACTATCCCCAGCTTTATGAGCTCCCACCTCTGGTTAGTGTCCATACTAGATTGAATTCTGGCCAGGTACCCTTTTACCACTTCCCCCATCCTCCCAAAGTTGGCCCTCTGGAAGTCCAGCACTCTTGTGCCAGATTCCACTCCTTCCTTGCCCATATCCAATGTGAACCATACTGAGTTGTGGTCACTCCCTGACAGCAGTTCCTTCACTGTAAGTTCTCTCACAAAGTCCCCTTTTGCCAGCAAAAGGTCAAGGGTATTCCCTAACCTAGTTGGTTCACTGACCATTTGCAGCAGGAAGCTGTCCTGGAAGGCATCCAGCAGTACCTGCTCCCTTCTGTTCCCAGTTGTTGGTGTACTCCAGTTCACTCCTGACATGTTGAAGTCCCCCACAATCACCACACTACCCTTCTCACAGGTCCTCCTGATCTGTCCTGCTAGTTCCCTCTCTAACTCCTCCATCTGAGATGGCAGCCTGTGCACCACTCCCATTCTAAGAATCCTATTCTTGGAATCCTGGATTTGCATCCAAAGTGACTCCATACTACTCTCCCCCCCCTTCCTCCCTTACGCGCTTCAGTCCTTCCTTCACATATAGTGCCACCCCCCTTTCCCAATCACCCTGTCCCTACAAAATAACCTGTACCCTGGTACAGACAGGTCCCAGTCATTGTATTGGGTGGCCCATATTTCTGTGATGGCTGCAATGTCCACCTCTCCCTCTGCCGTGAGCACCTGTAACTCTGCAGTTTTCCTCCCAAGGCTCCTAGCATTAAGGGTAACCACCTTCCACCCTCCCTCCATCCCATCCTGCCCTCCTTTACTAGCATCACCAATAGTACTTGCCATTTGTCCCTTGTCACTGTTATGGGGGGGTTAGCTCATATGGTTTCCCAAGCTGTGATCTCTGCATGTCTCTTACCCAATTGCCACCTCCTGCTCCTAGTTTAAATTCCCAACTTCCTCTATGTACTCCTCCATCCTCTGTTGCAACACTTTCTTTCCCTCCTCACTCAAGTGTAGTCTGTCCTTGGCATAGAGACTACTGTCCTACCAGGTCCTCCCCACCCCCCCAACAGCCCATGCCCTTTAGCACAACACCAGGTTCTTAGCCATCCATTAAATTCCTCTATTCTCAGCTTTCTTGTTGTGCTTGCCTTGGGCACTGGAAGTATCTCTGAAAAAGTAACTGATCTTCCTGCCCCCTCACATAATTGTCCTAGTTCCTCAAACCTCCTCTGGACTATATCTACTGTCTTGCAGCCAAGTCATTCGTCCCAAGATGTATAATTAAATGAGGCTTGTCCCTACCCCTTCTAGCATATTTCAGAACAGATTGTCCACCCTTTCGCTGTCATTCCTGGCATGGCCTCCATCCAAATCGACTATGCCTCTCCCCTTGCTACCCCACCTAACTCCTCTTAGTAATGAGTCCCCCAGCACTAAGATTCCACCCCTCTTACTCCCTGCTTGCTTCCATTCATCTCCCTCTCTCATTTCCAGCTCCTCTTCTTCCTCCTGCACATTATTTCCCCTTTTGCCCCTGTTGCAATTCTCCCAGCAGAACCTTCCTCCACTCCGATTTGGTCCAGGCATTTATCAATTACTCCTCTAATTTCATCATTTCCCTCCTCCACCTTCTTCCTCTCTAGCAGTGCAAAACTATTTTCTGAAGCCCCTTCACAAATGCTCGCTCCCTCTCTCTTCATAGTAACCTGTTCTCTCCTTTCCACTCCATGACTTTTGCCACTTCTTTGTCTCCTCTCACAAGTCCCTATCTCCTCCTTCCATTTGTCTTTTGTCTCCTGTCCTGGTTTCCCGGGCAATCGTTCTTCCTGGCCTGGGTCCCTTTGTCTCTGCTTCCCTTCTCCTGACCCTCTCCTCACCACTGTTGGCTTAAATCGCCCTCCCTCATCTCCCCTTCTTCCTCCCTCCCTCCAGTATTGGGCTAAACCCACCCTCAATCTTCCTTGTCTCCCTTAGTTCCTCCTGCAGACCCTTGATCTCCTTTCTAAGTTTCTCTATGTGGTTGCACACTAAACATCCTCCCACACTCCAGGCAATTTTTAGAAAGATTGATGCACCACAGTTGTTGCAGCCTACCACCCTACCCATTGCTGTCGTTGCCCACCAGTGACCCCCCCACCCTTCCAGATGCAGGATACCAAACACTCCCCCAAGTTCCCACTCTCCCCCTATCAATGCAAAACATTCTTTTCTTAATTTCCCTTACCCCCTTTGTTGTACATGTTTAGATAGATTGAGCAACTGCTTTCTGTATTCCTATCCACACTCAAAAAGGGGCTTTAAGTAGATATTGCATAACGTTCTTCAAACTCCTACTCCACCTTTCCCCAATGCAATATCAATGCAAAGAAGTAACAATGAAAGCTCCTAGATTTGCAGTTACTTCCCTTCCACTGAGATAGCAGTCACCTCTTCACTTGCTGCTGTTCCTTTCCTGGATGTCTGCTTCTGCTGTCTTATTCTTTGCCTGTTTGAGGAAGTGATGTCAGAACCTCTGGTATAAAGGAAATCATGGACCAGGGGTGGGTGGGGTGAGGGTTTGGGGGTGGGACCAGCCCAAATCTTCCAGGAACAATCAGGTAGCTGAGGCCTCTGGTCAGACCATTAGCACCCTTCCCCCACTATGCACTAACCTTTGCAGCTAGTGAAGCCAGCAAAAATGAATCACAATTCTACTCAAAGCCCCCAAAATAGGTTTTCTACCAAAAGAAACAGGACTCCAGTTCAAACAGCTTCACCAACAACACATCAAAATAGGCTTGAAATTAGAAGATATAGGTCTCCAATTCAAAGAAACAGATCCAGTTAAATCACACCAATTATATTCTAAAACAGAAGAAACAGGCCTCTGCAAATGCAGCCTGCTACACAGTGAAACATCAAACAAATGAGCCCACTTATAGCTATCAAAACAGGTTTCAAAATTACAACAGCCCCAAACAATACCCTGCTAGCCCCTTAGAAGTAGTAAGAAAGAAAATAAATAACCTTCTACCAAGTAAAATCCACAAGAAACAATGTAAAAACAACAAGAAGAAGCTACTGTACTGTAACAGATCTGATCCTGTCCCCTTCTAGTTCCTTCTGAGAAGCCAAAGCAACTCCCTTTCTCCAGCTAAGCACTTTGAATTATACCGACTGCTGCACTTGTGGGAGCTAATTTCAATTCTGCTATCCTGTATTTATTCTTAGCTGGACATGACATGATATGATAAACCATTATTCTAATAATGTTTCCATATATTTAAGAAGGTACTTGTGCCAGAAAACAACCTTAAAAACATTTTTAGAGCATCTGCAAAATTGGAATTTTAAACAGCAGGGAATGTCCTTAAAAAGAAAGGTGCACCTGCCCCCCTCCCCCCCCCAAAAGAAGGAACATAGGGCATTCAGATCAGTTTAAGATTTCTCCTGTCACTCCAAAATAAATTCCCTGTAGATTATATTATTTTCTGTGGTACATGATTGGGTAAAATGCAGAATGGTTCTGGAACCAGAATAGTTCTGGAATTAGCCAGAATGCAGCAAGCAGAATTTTTCCAGAAACAAAATGCACCAGGAACCACTTGGAACATGTTGCAGATGATGATTCAGGTTCTGGGTGCATTCTCAGTCCAGACCCCCATTTTTGGGTGCATTCTGTTTTTTGTTTGTTTGTTCTGTTTCATTTTCTTTGTTGTCGTTGTTGTTATTTACTGTAGCCCCATCCCCATGTCTAGTGGTATGCAGATGGTAACAGAAGGGAGTGTAAAAAACAATGATATGCACTTACTTGACCTCCCAGGATGTGGGATGACCTCTGGAGCACCCGGCCACTTTGGAGCAGTCAGACCTGCAGTTCAAAGGGGTTAGCAACAAAAACATCTCCAGACATTAACAGAGGTCCACGTTGAACATAAAGTCTAAGCAGGATCCTTTTTATTTTCCTTCAAAAACTCATGAGCATTTTCTTAAGGGGAAAGTTGTTCCAACAGTCTCTGTTCCAGTCCTACAAGTCCTTCGCAGGCATGCGTTTCAGTTCATTTGTCTCTGAAGGGCACTTCACTTTTACCACAGGGGTGGCTTTTTTAATACTTCCAACCTAATTCAAATACTAAAAAGCCCCTGACAGCATTAGGAAAACTTTGAAGAAAGTAAGATATATATTCGACTCCATCCCATTTTCTTTACTGTGCCATATATTTTCAGAATTCCCCATTTTCTTTATTACTGAAAACAGTTGCATGAAAACAAGATCCCTGCCCCCTAGACTATACCTACACTGCACCCATTCATATCACCAGCAGTAATGCACCCATCATTAGGGTGCTAAATACCAAACTACGCCACCCCCTTCCTGAGGTCTGCCCCAACCCACCCCGGAGTTAGAATATTTAGAAAGGGGTGTGGGGGATGCAGCCCACTGCAAAAAGAGGGAACAGCGACATTACCACTTGGCGCCATAATGACCGGGCGCACTACTGCCATCACTCTGCCCGACTAAAACCTTATATCTACTCTGGCTGTTTGTCTACGCATGGCATTACAACCCCCTGTTTATGACATCATAATTATCCTCACAGCAACATCTTTTGATGTCATAAACAGAATTATGTCAGGTGTAGGTAGGCAGCCAGAGTTGAAAGGGCAGAGATACTGTATTCATGTAAAGACCCTTAGTAACATGGAAATACCGGTGAGAGTTATAGAATAAAATATGAAATATAAACTACAGTTACGCCTGAATGTTAGATTTCTTCAAAGTTGTCTTAACTCTCAGAAGCTCTTTGATACACAGTTCACAATCTGAAAAATTAATTTGGGGTCTGTAAGCAAACTAGTGGGGTACGCATTCTTTTTTCCTGACATTACTTCACCAGAAGCATAAGTCTGTCTTCTCACCTGTAATTCAGGGACACTCCAACTGTACTGACCACTGGTACTAATGTGATCACACATGTAACCCAGCCCTTAGGGACAGGTAATTCACATTTGAAACCACCAGTTGCTACCTCAACCCAGTCCCCCATAGTGTGCCAGGAACCTGGTTGTAGCAGGGGGCATTTCAGGCCACAATACTGCTGGGGGAGATTCCAGCCTACCTCCCTTGACATCCAGTACTTGGCACCCACTACCTGCCGTACTGCAATGGGTAAAATAGTAGGGGCCCCAGCCCTTAGATCAACATTACCACACCACAAGCCCTGCACCTACTCACGGAACTGGACCTACACCCAGAGGCAGAACCAGGTTTGGGAGCGTTTCGGAGCCGGGGGGGGCCATTCAGTGAATCATGGACTCCACAATGGGCACTAAACAGTGAATAAAGATACTGTCAAGGTACCACTACTCACACTGTGGCAGCCAGGAGGGGCGACTGCCCCCCAGCCCCCCCCTAGCTCCGCCACTGCCTACACCAAAATTTACTCAAAGTACCATGCTTGATATCCTCAAGACTTGCTGCAGGGAGTGTGGGCACTGATGGGTGCCTAAACAGTCTCTCAGCTCAGAATAAAGTACACCTCACCTCATTTACAGTCCATTTTCCAAGAGTCTGTCTTTCTCTCTCTCTTGAAGCCAAATTCACCCTCAGCTTTCTGCTTCAGTTCTGTTCTGGGGGTCAGCCTCCACTGGGGCATCTGTCAACGGCAGCTGCCATGACTTCCCATCAAATTTTAGTTTGTCTCACTCTCTGGAAAAGTGCGCCACAGGAGGGAGCACTGGTTCTCCTTCCAGCCATACGGCTCCCTCCAGAATGATGCAGTCTGCTTCAGCTCTCCATTATCAGCAGTTGGCCACACCTCCTTGTTACTCTGGCAAAGTCCTGCTGGCTCAACCTCTAAAGGAGCCAGGAGTTAACCCTTTGAGGTATGGATACCCACATAATAAGTTACAAATTCTCTAGCAGTCCTAACTAAGGAACTGGTCTCCTTGGGGGGGAAACAGTACCAGTTCCCCACCAACCCCAATTTGCTGTTCTTGTCTGTAACCCATACAAGTCTATGGTACACAGTTTCCCTGTAGATGTGCTCCATTTTCTGGTTAATACAGGAATCCTTGTAGATATCAGAGTTCTTGGGAAGGGTTTGAGGGAGATCTAGGGGAAAAATAGGAGTGCCTTGCCCTGCCAAACAAAGACTATTCCAGCAGCACAGGTACAGTATGGGTTGGAACCCTTTCTGGCAGCAGCATGATGTGCAGGGATTTGAAATATGTAGGGGCACTGGTGTGGTAAACTACTAGTGCCGGCTATGTTTGATTGTTAGTGTGAGTTCTAGTAAAAGAATGCATAACAAAAGATATAATATGAGTTATGCAGTTCCTAAGGAGTCTAGTAGGATAAGCCCATTAAGCACAGGGCTATTATGGTTGTGCTAATTACCCAGCCTGTCAGCAGTGCCACAAAGTCCTACACCAGCTATATGGCCCTCTCCCACACCAGATCCATTTCGCCGGCAGTATGGCACCTATTGTCAACCCCCACCATGGGGGCAAGCCATGGAGGAAGCACTGGGAAGAGGTTAGCCCCTAGAATGTCAAGGGTGAGCTGTACATGGCCTATTGCCTGATCTGTGTCATATACTACTACGAATCCTGTGACACTGGCTGATGGAGCTGGGGGTGTCAGTGGAAGGCTCATGACTGCACTGTGGAAGGGGAAAAATGAGTTAACGGCAAAAATAATACACTTACATATCTGGAACTTGTCCACTTACAGTTTTAGTGGAGAAAAACATTTTTGAAAGTCATGCCTTGGCCTGATGTAAAAAAAAAAATATATATATATATAATAACTGGGTCTTCATTTTTCCCACACAAAAACCCTGGCATTATTTCCATAATAAAGGAGTATTTGTTACGGCAAACACATGCATGTTTTTTCTCGTTCTGCGCATGAAGCCACCACAACTCAATGTTCTGGACCACTGGCCGCCTCTTCATTCCCCTTGGAGATAGAACCACCACTCTGACTCAGCGGTAAGTCTACACATTTTCACATAAAAAAGAAACCGTTTGGTTCTGGGCACAACTAAATGTTTAAAAAAGTTTAAATAATGCGGACTGCATAGTCCAACCTAAGCAGGCTATGGTCGCACGGGGATGTCTTTTTTATTTACTATAATTGCTGTGGTGAAAAATGAAAACCCAGCAATTATATAAAATATAGAGTGGTGTGCATGTGTAAACTTGAAGTTTACATACACCATTAATAAACTCCAAAAACAGCCTCACCACATCGTCAAACTCCACTGTTAGCACTACCCACAGCAAGAAGATTTGATCTCCAGACTGTGGTTTTGGCTCACTAGATCGCATTCACTTATGCTTTAAAACTTGCTGTTTCAAACAGGCATACAAACCTTGTTTTATATCCAGTTTTCTCAGATTTTTCAATGTTTTCTTCAGCATTTGACTTTGCATCTAACTACTCTGTCTAGAGGGGACTCTGAGAAATTGAAGGTGGACATCCTGGAAGAGGTCAGGAAAGTGCAAAAAAAAGTGCAATTAGAGATGAAGATTCCAGCCCTTCAAGAGACCCTCAAGCTGTTCCATGTATCTTGCCAGAATGATGTTTTCATGGCCCAGGTAAGATCAGAGCAATCGGGATTAGTAGGAGAGGGGCTTTCTGGTGAGGTCCAGAAGCCCTAAGAAACTTCCATTTCTGGAAGGAATTCTGTTTCAGACAAGAAGCAGAAAAGAAAATGCTCTAAACAGCCCCATAAGGGTCAAGCCTAAAGGCAGAGAGGTCCAGACATCATGCTTCCTCTTCTGCTTCTTCTTCGGATAGCGAAAGTGATTCTGATTCTGTACAATTACATAGGAGCACAGGAAAAAAACAGACAAGAGGAGACACAAAAGTCCATCTCACTTGTCCACCTTATATCAGTGTGAATAGCCACTGATGCTCAATTTTAGTACAGTAGATGTTTGTCTAGACCTATCTTAAAACTATTAACAGTTTTACATTCTATCACTTCCGTGAGCAAGCCATTCCAGGCTCTCACCACTCTCTGTGAGAACCACGCTCTCCTCATTTCAGTTTTAAGTTGTGCACCCTTTAGTTGCAACTTACGACATCTAGTGTAGGCTCCCTTTTACTGTTCAAAAATTAAGTATTCAAATTTGCTCTTAGGCCCTTGTTCGTAATGGACTTAAAAACTAGTACCATGTCTTCCCTCAGTCTCTTCTACAGTTTGTACAGGCTCAGTTTATCCAACCGTTCCTCATAATCCAATCCTTCCATTCCTTTTTTTTTTTTTGTACCTGAGCTCCCCTAGCCCCTCAGTGGGCTCACCATGCTCCAGCAACTGACTCCCTCATACTCAGGGATGCCACTCCCCCCAGTGGGGCCACCAAGGCAGACCTGTTCTGGCCAGAGGGGTTGGTACCAGAGCCGGCTCATTAGCAGGGAGCCAGCATTTTGTTTTTCTTTTCCCTGGAACTGAGGGTGTGCAATGAGGCAGGCAGAGAAGGAGTCCACACACATCCGTGCATGCTCCCCCCTCCATGTGTCTGCCCTCAGCTCCTCCCCAGCTGTCGCATGGTGCCTCTGCCCCCCAGTCTCCGCCAGGGGGCAAACGGGTGCCAATGCTATGCTTCCCCCCTCCCTGGGGAAGGAGAGCAGTCCTCTAAATGTTCAATCCTTCTCCACCCCTGCTGACCCCTGTCGACCCCTGCCCATTCCCAAACGCAGGTTGCCGGCATGGCACGAGGTGTGGCATCCAACACTTCAACCCTCAGAGCCACCGGGCAGGCAGTACAATCCTTCCATTCCTTTCATGATCTCAGTCATTTTCCTCTGTATTCTTTCCAGCTTGTTGATATGTTCTGTTCTCCCAGTCACGCACGCCACAGGACTAAATGCAGGCACTTTGGATCTGGATTATGAGGGTCTCCAGGGGCTATAGGAGCAGACAGACCCACACTGGATGCCAGACAATCTGCCTGACTACCATCAGCATCCTGCACCTGGTGGAAACAAAGAAGACACCCGCAGAAAACCACACCAGCTGGAGTTCACAACAGGATGGACAGGAAAGGTGCCAAGCAGAAAGGTAACAATAACATACCTGTTCTAAAAGCAAAAGAAGCCTTGACCCCCTGCTTCTCTAGCCTACTCCACAAACTAGAGAGTGTGTAGCAAATACACAGCTCAACACAGCTCAACCAATACTCATCTCCAGTCCATGCAGAACAGGACAGAGGGCAATGTCGCAACACAGCATATGACCCACACAGTGTTGTGCCATACAACATGTTTCCCTCACTAATATTCCCGTGCTGTCATTCCCTAGACATACTGACTGGTACCTGTCTGCAGGTACTGTATGTACCCTTTCTGTGCACCACTCAAAATGCACCCTGCTTATTTCCCTGCATAATCTGTCCTCCTGTTGCCCCTTCCTATTCGGAATTTTTATGTATTTACAAGTTTTGGCCAAGAGGGCATACTGAGCATAAGTTTGTTTCCAGGTGAGGCCTGGCAAATTGGAGGATTGCAATGGAAGGGGAGGGATACAATATGCAGGGTTATATATGCATACATAGATTGACACAATACAGAATTCAACCAATAAATGCAAATAAAATCAACACACAACCCTGTCAGTAAAGTGCACACCTTGGGTGTATTGTTACAGTAATTCTGCACCAGCACGCAACACAATAAATACAGAATTGTATGGCACAAAAGGACCACTTGGCCCACCCAGTCTGCCCAGATGGTACCTGCCTAGTCTGTCTTCACAAACCCTAACTGGTCTCCAGCGACCCTCCCTCCTCCCTGCCTAGTTACTATTCTCCTACATCCCATGCATACTTGAATTCTCCTACCACCTCTGCCGGCGGTGTAGGTCAGGCATTTACAACTCTTTAAGTAAAGTAGTACTTCCTCACATCCCTCTTAAACACCCCCCAACCCCCACCCCACAGCTTCATTGCATGCCCTCTAGTCCTGGTGCAGTTTCTCATTTCAAAAAGACTCCTCTTCTGCACTGTTTACCTTTGTGAGGTACTTGCAGATCCCGATCATGTCACCCCTCACCCTCCTCACTTCCAGGGTGAACATGTTGAGATCCCGCAGTCTCTCCTCATAGGGCTTTTGCTGCACCATTTTAGTTGCCCTCCTCTGGATTGCCACCTCCCTGTCTATATCCTTTCTGAGGTGCACCCTCCAAAACAGGCCACAATACTTAATACCTTTGGGTGTATCTTTTTTGGGTCCCATAGCCTTGTCAACTTTCAGAGCTACAAGTTCATTCAGGACTCTTTCCTCTGAAAATGTCCATACCCCACCAACACCTTTGCTCCTACTGCTCCCTGGTGCTTAATCCCCCCCCCAACACACACACACACACTGTGAAGACTAAGCAGAAGAATCTGCTCAAGATGTCTGCTTTTCCTTCATTCTCTTCTGTGCAGCCTCCCCAGTCCTCCTCCTTATCCTCACTATCTCTCCCCTTGCCTTCTTTGTTATCTTCTCCTCCTCCTCCTCTTCCTCCTCCTCCTCCCCCCTTATGTACCTGATGATATCCTTATCCCCTTTAGCTACCCTTAGCTAGCATTTCCTCTGCCTGTGCATCTGATCCACGCACTGCCTTTCCTACTTCCCTCTGTTTTACTTAGTACACCTACAGTACCTATCTTCCTCTCTCTGTGTTTCCTTATACCTCCTGAACGCCTCCCTTTTTCCTTCACCACCTTGGCCACTTCATTAGAGAACCATAACAGTCTCCTTTTCCTTCTGTTTTTACTCACTTGCTTCACACAGTTTTCTGTTGTCTGTGCTCACCTGTTAAAGAACTTCAATGTACTGAAACTCCCCACCTCCCAAAGCCTCATCCTCCAGTTGGGCTTTTCACTATTAAAAAAAAGTGCCTGCACTTTATTGCACTGTCCTGAAGTCTGCCGTCAGGCAACATGGTGGGTGCTGTGCAGTGCCAACTCCTGCTACAGCAGTTTGCCTGTATGCTTCTCGGTACAAGTGAGCAGTGCAGTGCTGCACTGTAAATGAGAAGGCACCACGCAGCACCTGCTATGTTGATGTCAGTGCAGTCATTTCACATTCCAGTCATTTCAATAGCAACACCCTTACTGACTGATTGAATTGAAAACTGGTAACTGGGAGAGGCACACGGAACCAAGGCTTGTTTCCAGCTGCAATCCAGGGGAAGGGAACAGCAGAAGAACAGCAGCACATTATATAGCACAAAACATCTGAACAACATTCGGTAAAAGTAATTAGTACAAAATTAGAATAAATACAAAAAGTTGTTTATGCAGAGGATAACGTGGTACAGCTAAATAAGACTGTCTAGCAAGTGCATATTCAGAAGTGGCAGCAATAGTTGAATAAGAACAATACTGAGAACCAGTGAGTGACCTGTGGGGTGAATTATTGCCCGACCTTGCAAAGGAAGAAGAAAACTGTAGTGGTGTGGAAGTTAACCAAAGGTAGGAGCAGGGGGCCCAGCCTTGTGATGTGAGAAGCAAAGGACTTCAGGAGTTGGCAAACCATAGGAAAACCTAAACAAAAGCAGATGAAGACTAGCGACAGTAATATATCCATTCACAGTATGAATCCAGCATGTAAAGTCCAAAACTAACCTCAAGGGAAGGGAATTTTAAAAACTCCAGGTCCAGTCTGGTGGTGACAGGAGGAAAAAAAAGAATAGTGCGCACACGTGCACGTACACACACACACACACACACACACTTAAATCACACTCCTGCTATCTCTCCCTCTTCCGCCCTACATCTCTCTCTCTCTCCTGCTTTTCCAGCTAAGTCTTTCTGCAGAACCAGTACCACTAATGTCTGTCATACTACAAAAAAAAAAAATATATATATATATACATACATACACACACAAAATGAGGGGTGAAAGAGAGCTCACCAACGCAACAAAAGAGAACACAAATCACATAAAAATATATCGGCCTGTGTATGTCAGGGTGTTGTTTATTCATGTTAGACTACCTAGCAAGTTTGCAACAACATGGAATAATAGTTTTATAAAATTTGAAAAAAAAGTGAAACACAACTTTTTGATTTTGCATTTCATAACTTTCCCAATGTATAATCGCAATAATCCTTTCCAGGGCGTATGTTATAAATAGAATAATAGATAGGCGAGTGTCTATTACAAGGGAATTATACCATCGAGAGGTTCTGGGGTCAAGAGAACCTCGAGAGCGAAGCTCGAGAGGTTCCCTTGACCCCAAAACCTCGAGATGGTATAATTCCTTGTGTCATAGACACTCGCCATTTGTTATTTTTTGTAATATATGGATTTGTTTTCTTTAGCCAGTCGCAGTACTGAAGACATGCTTGCAGTCAGCTGACCGCACTGAGACAGAGTCACTTGCCCACATCCCCACTCGTAACCGCCAGTCTGTCAGTGTCTGTTTGAATTTCGTGAAGTCCTACCTTTCGTTTATGATCCTTCGGGTAATGCAGGATCAGCCAGATAATCCATTTATAAAAAAAACGAAGAAATGAAGCAGGCGCATTTGGCTCGCTAAGCGAGAGTAACGAGCCGCCATATTTTCAAAATGAGTGTGCCGCCCACAGAAGAACAATAGCAATTAGAATGCGGTGTGACTTTGGATGGGCAGGAAGGGACGTGGCTCCATGGCAACCTGATTTCTTGCTGGGCAGAGTTGCACATGCGCTGTGGCATTTTGGTGATAATACTATCGTTTCTTGCAACGATAGTATTATTGCCAGTGAAGTGTGGTATTATTGAGTCTGCAGAGTTCTCCGAGATGGTTTACAAGGATTTTTTTTAATCATTTTCGATGGTATTATTTGGCAAATCCATATATTACAATGAGATTTTACCCACTTCTGGTGTAGTTAGAATTACTCGCCTACAGCCTCCTGACACACATCAGTACAGGAGTGGGTAAATCCCACCATAACCCCAACTCCGATGTGATTTATTGCTTAAATAACCTAACCCGTCTTTAAATCTAGCACTGAAAATACGTAGATCGGCATACCAACCACGGTCCTGTAACTGTGTAAATGATTTCCCTAATCGACATCAGATCTCCCTCCCCCTCACTGATTCTTGTGTGCTGCTGAGCGCTAGGCAATCAGCACAGGTCTTATCTTGCAGGAACAAACTTGAGCCGGGGCTCGGCTCATTAGGTGGGGTACAGCACAGGGTGTAAAACTATAAACGCTTTTGAATGATAAGGCCGACCTCTGAGCTTTGACCGTATAATTAAGTAAAAAACAACCTGCAGTTGATTGATTTGATTCCGGTGAGTGGTTCGAATCCCCGAGCAGCGCTTTACAGAGATTGTACTGCCTATTTGGCTTGTCTTCATCAGCTGCAGTTCACGGGAGTTTAGGGAGGTCAGAGGCTCGAAGTCATTACCTCACCCATAATGTAATATAACATGATTAAAAAGATAAATTAACCATGGCGAGCCATTAGTTCGGGTTTGCGACTTTGCGTGTATAGTGCAGGAGGGTACATAAAGCAGCAGGTGAATTCAGTGAACGTCAGCCCGTTGCAGTATCTTTGTATTCAAGATGGCCTGGGAACTCATGAGAACTTTCTGTAGATGTCTCCTGCTGTTAGGGGCACTGTCGTCTGTCCCATGCAATTTAGCAGGAGCTGCCAAGATCCTGGTGGTCCCGGAGGACGGAAGCCACTGGATCAGCATCAAGATCTTGTTCATGGAGTTGGTAGGGAGAGGGCATGAGGTGACAGTGCTGCGGAACTCCAACGCTATGTTCATTGATGAAATTTATGAGGAGGACTTTGATGTAGAGACTGTGTGGATGCCCGAGGGCGAAACGACGAGCAAGGAGCTCAAGGAGAAACTTGAGCAGGAGTGGATTTTCTCCATGGCTTTCTCTAAGGAAAATAAACCCATTGCTGCATTTTGGGACCTTTTGTATGCCATGGGAGAGGCCGCTAAGGAAGTTGCAATCGCCCTAAAGCAGATATTTGAGAATCAAGAGTTATTGGACCGGCTGAGGGTAAAGGGATTTGAACTGGTTCTCGCTGATCCATTTTATCCTGGTGGGGCTATGCTAGCAAAGTACCTCAACCTGCCGCTTGTGTTTTTTGGAAGATGGATGCCTACAGGAGATATACATTTTGCCATAGCACCCTCCCCACTTTCCTACGTCCCAGTGCTGAATTCCAGACTGACTGATACAATGACATTCTCCGGCAGGCTGACCAACTTCTTCATGTACAATTTAGGAAGCCTTCTGAGTAAGTTTCTAATAACTTCAGTATATGACAAAGTGTATCATCGCTACCTTAAAACTGATGAAGGCTTGTATGACTTGTATAAAAAAGCAGATATCTACTTGATGAAAGTGGACTTCACTTTTGAGTTTCCCAGACCAATCATGCCAAATGCTGTGTATATTGGTGGTTTCCAGTGCCAGGCTCCCAAACCTCTTTCCTTGGAGCTGCAAGACTTCATGGACAGCTCAGGGGAAGACGGGGTTGTACTCTTCTCCTTGGGGGCTTTAACAAAGGCCCTACCAGCTGATATAGCCGAACAAGTGGCCAGTGGCATGGCCCAGCTTCCACAAAAAGTAATTTGACGTTATGTTGGTGACCCACCCTCTACTGTTGGAAACAATACTAAGATAATGAGCTGGATTCCTCAAAATGACCTTTTGAGCCATCCTAAGATGAAGGCCTTCGTTGCTCATGGTAGGGAGAATGGCATTTATGAAGCTATCTATCATGGTGTCCCAATAATAGGCTTCCCCCTCTTTGGGGATCGGTATGAAAATATTTTGTGCCTTAAAACTCATGGGGCTGCAATTCTACTGGAAAATGTTGCTTTCTTGACAGGAGAGGACATTTACAAGGCTGTCAAGACAGTCACAGAGGAGCCATCCTACAGGGAAAATATGAAACGCTTATCAGCTTTGCACAGAGATGTCTTAGTTCCCCCCAGAGAGTCTGCTGTATTCTGGATTGAATACATTATAAGACATGGGGGCGCTGCCCACCTCCAAGCAGCTGGCAATGAACTACCATTTCACAAGTACCATTCTCTTGATGTTATTGGGTTCCTTTTCATTACTGCAGCTCTCCTCTTACTAATAAGTTTTCAAGCGCTGAAAGTGATTCTAAGAAAAATATACTTCAGGACAAAGGAAAAAAAAGACTAGTGAGAATTAATAACTTAAGTGGCCGTTTGGGTAAACAGTAATGCAAAGAAGCATTTTGCAGAAATGGATTCTCATGCATCTATGCTGGGGCAGTAGAAATATGGGCATGAAGATATTTTTATGGTTTGGGTTGAAGGCTAAGTCAAAGCTTGTTTAAAATATGCTGTACATTATGGTGAGTGCAGAACTGCTCAGCCAATTGGATCACTTATCTAGTGTTCCTTTATCAGGCTACAGAGGCACTGTAGCTATGCAAAAGAGCTGGTAAGAGCACACTAGGAATGCCAATAGCTTCTGATCAACCATAAACTGCTTATACAGATTGTCTTACTGTTTTTAAAATACTAACATACATACTAACATACTAATTGCCAGCAGATTAGGCCTTACGGTCTATCGAGTCTGCTCGAACCTCAGATCCCTTGTTGGGAACCAATTCCCTCCCCCTCTTGTGTTCTGATACATCCCCTTTCTGTATCTGTCCCACCCTCGCTTGAAGCCCTCCACCGTGGAAATCTGCACCAGCTCACCAGGCAGCACATTCCAAAGATCCACCACCCTCTCAGTGAAAAACCTCCTCCTCTTTCCCCCTCATCCTTCCACCTTCCAATTTCAAACCATGCCCTCTGGTGATACCTCCCTCCTTTAGTCTAAAGATCCCCTCCATGTTTGCTCTATTTATTCCCTTGAGTACTTGAAGACCTCGATTATGTTCCCCCCCATCTCTCCTCTCTTCTCCTCCAATGAAAACAGGCTGAGTACCTCAAGTCTGTCATATGTCAACTCCCCCAGTCCTCGAATCATCCTGGTAGCCCTCCTTTGTACCCTCTCCAGAAGCTATATGTCCCTTTTCAAGTACGGTCTCCAGTATTGTACTCAATACTTGAGGTGTGGTCTAACCAGTCCATTGTACAGTGGTAGAATCATTTCCCTGCTCCTAGAGGTGATCCCCCTTACAATGCATCCCAAGTACATCCTGTTAGCTTTGCTAGCCACTCTTCTGCACTGCTCAGAATTATTCATACCTGCATCCACCTTGACTCCTAGGTCTTTTTCTCCAGACAAAGGTTCCAGCACTTCCCCTCCCAGGGTATACCTGTGTTTAGGGTTTTCCCACCCAAGATGTAACACCTTGCACTTGGTGGTATTGAATTTTAATTTCCATGTGTGAGCCCACCTTTCCAGGGTGTCCAGGTCCCCTTGCAGGGCCAACCTCCCCTCTCCCTCCCCCTCAACTACTTCTCCTATCTTGGAGTCATCAGTGAAGAGACTCATCTCACATGCTATACCCACCCTAATGTCAGATATGTATGCATTAAACAGGATCAGACCCAGGACTGAGCCCTGCGGTACCCTACTACCAACCCCTATAGAGTTTAAGAGCTCTCCACTGACCACTACTGTCTGTGTGCATCCAGCTAGCCAGTTTCCTATCCATCTGACCATCAATGGGCCCAATCCCAACCCCGTCAGTTTCTCCACCAGTCCGCTGTGGGGGACCGAGTCAAACACCTTGCTGAAGTCCAAGAATAGTACATCAACAGGCTTCCCCCTGTCCAGTTCTGATGTTACCTGTTCGTAGAACTCCACAAGGTTGGTTTGACATGATCTACCTAGCACAAACCCATGTTGTCAACTATCCAGCCCTCCTTCCTCTTCCAAGAACACCCCCAATCATTCCTTCAGTATACTGTCCATTAATTTTCCCACCACCGAGGTCAAACTGATGGGTCTATAGCTACCTGGTACTTCCCTCGACCTCGCTTTATGGATTGGCACCACATGCACCTCATGCCAATCCCTAGGTACCCTCTCTGTCTCAAGCGACCTGTTGAACAGCTCCGCCAGGGGTACGGCCAGTACATGTGCATCTGCCAACTCCCATAGTACTTTCTGATGAATGCCATCCGGCCCAGGAGATTTATCTTTCTTCAGGGCCTTAAGGGCTTGCCACACCCATTTGGTGGAGATAGCATCGTCCATCCCCCCCCCCACCTTGCTGGCTTTTCTATCCTTGTCCTGATGTGAAACCCCAGGGGTGCTTCTCCCTCTCTTATGCTCCATTTCTGTTGCTCCCCTGATCCCACACACTACCACTTCTATCCCCCTCATGCCTTGCTTTGTTTTTATGTATACAATTGTATTTGTTTCAAAACTGGACATTTGTGAAAATGAGCAGCTGTTGCTCACATTGCCTTTCCAGTATAATAAAAAACTGAACTGAATGGATAGACCTCAAGAATGTTCTGTCAGAAGTTAAGACAAAGTAAGTAAAACATTTTGCTTCAAACTCCTGGTTCACTCAAAAAGCAAGTTGATAAAAGTTAAATAGTTTATTAATGACATAGTGATCTTTCTCTAGTAGTAGCACCTGCCATAGTAGCAATAAATAGGAGACTGTCCTCTGGGAATAATAATAATGATAATAATGTGGGCAGAAAATGAAGACCTTGGCCTTCAGCCTCTGTCTATATGATAAAGACCTTGGCGTTCACCCTTGGTCCATACTTGCTGTTCACAGTGCAGTTATTCTCTCATACAACCTCTCCAACATCATGTTATTGCTGTATTACTAAAGTTCTGGGTAGGTTTAGGTGGGTGGTGCTAATTGTTTATTTTTATTTCTAGTTTACTCCACTTACAAGAGGACATGCTCAAAGCCAGCCCGGTGGTGCTGAGGGTTGAGGCACTGGATGCCGCACCTCGCGCCATGCTGGCACCCAGGGTCGGGGGCAACCACAGGTTGCTGGGGGTCGGCAGGAGAGGGAGAGGATCGAGCACCAAATGGAGTGCTCTCCTCTCCCAGGGAGGGTAGGGTTGCCATCACACTCCTTGACTGCCCCCTAGTGGAGGCCGCAGGGCAGCACTGGAGTCAGGGAGACACAGAAGCGTGGGTCTGTGGCAACCACGTGCCTCCACATGTGCATGCTTACTCCACAAGGGGAGGGGGTGGGGCAGAAAACAGAAAATGGTGTTGATCAGCAGGATGACACCAGTCCTCCGCAGGCTCCACACCCAGCCAGTTGGGCACCTCTGTGCCCGCAAGGTAAGTCCTGGTGGATGCCATGGTGACGGGGTGCAGGGGACTGGTGGAAGGAGACCACTTGACACAGGAAGAGTCAAAACTGCATATACAAAACAAAAAAGACATGCTCAAAAAGGATGCCCCCCTCCCCAACAAAAACGATGCACTGGAAACACTGTTGGTTATGACTTGCATATAATGTTAACCAGGCCATGCCAGCCTGAGTGGTGCAGCAGCACTCCTTTGTTTGCTGTTTGTGAGGGATGTAGGCCTGTGTCCAGGCTCTGGTTTGCCAGCCTTGGAACCAGTCAGAACCCAGCATGCTACAAAAGCAAGGTGCTCCATTGCAGTTAGTGGGGGAATCTTGATCTCTCATTGCTAGCCAGTTGTAGAACAGAACAAGAGTCAGTAGCACAACCCAAAGAAAGGGGCATCTGCCCTACAACACAGTGAACATTACTGCATACATGAGACTGATTTTTATTTCATGCATTAACACCAGATTCTGCTCACTTGTCTTATATGTTAAAAAAATATATATATAATGCCCCACTTTGCACTTAATGCTAGCCACTAAATGTTTTGTATTTGTCTTCAGGTCCTGCTACTGGTGTATCTCTGATGTATTACTTGTTGTTTACCTCCTGTAATCTCTATTGTAACCCAGTATTAATGTGTATTGTTCCCCTGTATATAATGTAATTCCTAGCACCTAATGCTTTTGCACTTACTGCAATCTTTTTGCAATGTATTCCATTGTTGTTCTACCCATGTTCCATATCATTCCCCCAGAACACATCTGGAAATGAGCAATTTTACCGAATATGTCTTCCTGGTGAAACTTTTAAATAAGTAAATAATATCTCACGCAATGCATGAAGAATCATCCAGGTAGTCAACAACAAAACTGAGTTTAAAAAGAAAAGTGCACCTGTTATACCCCCAAAGAAAAGCAAGGCATTCAGGTCAGTTTAAGATTTTTCCTGTAAATCCAGGATACATTTGCTGTATATAATATTATTTTCTGTGGTACCTGATTTGGTGATTGGGTAAAATACAGAATGGTTCTGAACCAGAATAGTTCTGGAATCGGCCAGAATGCAGCAAGCAGAATGTTTCCAGAACTAGAAAGCACCAAGGACCCTGGAATGTGTTGTAGATTATTCATGTTCTGGGTGCATTCTCGATCGAGACCCCCAATTTTTGGACACATTCTTTTTCTCTGTAACCCTCTCCCCACAACTAGGGGTATCCAGTGATGCGGGCAACTCAAATTGAGCGACTCACTTTTGAGCAACTCAGTTTGCGTGTCTGTCAGGACAGCAACCTGTAGAGAAGAATGATTGCAGGGAATAGCAAAGAGAGGGCAACAAAGCAGCGAGTGAAGAGTGAGGCAGCATTAGGTAGAATACATTATAAAGAGTTGTTGGAGGGGGCAGTGTTGAGCTGCTCAGATGGCATGGTGGTTAGAGTCCTGGTCTGCAATGCTGGTGGACTTGGGTTCAAGTCTGGTATGGGTGTAATTTTTTGTAGTTTGTTGGAGGGAGGACTGTCAGTTTTGTTTTTTTTGGTGCCTGACATCCCATTCCCCCTAACATTGTCCCCCCCACCCCACCAGGTTGCTCCCCATGTTCTCCCCTCCCAGCTTGTGTCTCCCAACATGCCGAGTTTCTCCCCTCCTGACATGTGACCCCCTGGGTTGGTTGCAAAAAATGAGGGGGTGCAGAGCACAACACCCATATAGAAAGTTTGTTAGTTTTGTTCCCCCCATAAAAGTTGTATTTGTGGCTATTTTTGTATTTGGTGGTGTGTACATCACCCTTTTTGATTTTCAGCTATGCACACTCACTGTAACGGCAGTCACTGTTTTGTGGTTCCGTTATACATAGAACCATATGCAGATGGTAAGAAAGGGGAGGGGAAGGGTACAAAATGGGAGTATTATGAATGAAATGCAAAAGTCCAAATGTCGGGAGTCCAAAACCGATTGCCCAACACTCAGTATCCCGACTCTTGGGATTTTCCCGCAGCGGAGTTTGCAATCTAAAATAATGGGGGTGCAGGGGCAAAGCTCACCACATTGGGGGGTGTGGGGCCCAAGTCCCCCTGAAACATGAAAAAAAACTCTGCCAAGTGTCAGGATACCAAGTGTCAAGTAGTCGGTTTCAGGCTCCCGGCACTCGGCTTTTGCATTTCAGTCATTCGGAGTATAACCATACAAAAAATTATATGCACTTACTTGACCTTCCAGAACTTGGCATGAATTCCAGAGCACCCAGCCACTTTTGGGTCAGTCACAGCCACAGTTCAAAGGGGTTAGGAACAAAACAGTCTCCAAACATTAATGGAGGGCCACATAGAACATAAAGCCTAAACAGGATTCTTTTTATTTTCTTTCAAAAACTCATAAGCATCTTCTTAAAGGGAACATTTTTGCAACAGTCTCTGCTCCAGTCCTACAAGTCCTTCACCAGTACACATTTCAGTTCATTTGTCTCCAAAGGGCACTTCACTTTACCCACAGGAGTGGCCATTTTTAATGCTTCTGACCCACTCCAAAGTCTTAGTACACAGTTCAGACAGTCTGAAATTAATTTGGGGGCTGTAAGCAACCCAGAGGGGCACACATTCTCTTTTTCTGACATCACTTATCCAGAAGCATCAGTCTGTCTTCTCACCTGTAATTCAGGGGCCCTCCAACTGTGCTGATCACTGGTACTAATATGCTCACAGACAGCTCAGCCCCTAGGGACAGTTACTTTACATTTCAGAGCACCAGTTGTTACCTCAACCCAGTCCCCCATGGTGTGCCAGGAACCTGGGCACAGCAGGGTACATTTCATACATGCTACTGTGCCTGGGTAAATTTTAGCCTACCTTCTCTAGACCTGGTACCAGGCACCCATTACCTGCTCTACTACAACAGGTAAAATGGTAGGGGCCCCAGCTCTTAGATCTATATTACCACACTGCAAGCCCTGCACCCACTCAAGGAACTGGACCTACACCAAAATGTACTCAAAGTGCCGTACTTGATATCCTCTTGCCTTGCTGCAGGGAGGGTGGGCACCAATAGGTGCCTAAATAGTCTCTCAGCTCAAAATTCACCTCAGATACAGTCCACTCTCCCAGATTCTGTCTCTCTCTCTCGTGAAGCCAAATTCCCCCTCAACTTCCTACTTTTGTTCCGGGGGTCAGACCCCACTTGGGCATCTGTCAACAGCGGCCACATACACTGTCAAATTTTATTTGATCTCACTCTCTGGAAAAGTACATCACGGATCACAGATCTCCAGGTAAAAGGTCACCTGTGAGCCAGTGAACATCACATTGTATGGTATGGTTCAATTTGGCCACTAGAACAAAATCATCCCATTCCAAGGCACAAATATGGGACTCAGAGGAGCTGACTCTGATAAGATGGCCAACAGAGTTAAGCTAGCCCTGGCAAAAAGAAATACAGGTGAGGGGGTACAGGCAAAGTGGGCAAGCATTAAAGGTGCAATACTTGAAGCAACATCCCATTGTGTTAGTGAGAAAAGGAAGTGCAAAAGAAGAAGGAAACCACTTTGGTTCTCAAACAGAGTAGCAGAAAAGGTCAGAGCCAAAAGGTTAGCCTTCAGGAAATATAAGGGAATGCAGCAGGATGTAGATAGGGAGGCATACCAAACTTCCTTAAGGGAAGCAGAGAAGGCAGTAAGGCAGGCAAAGGCCCAAACTGAGGAAACACTAGCACAAACAGTAAAATAAGGTGACAAGACTTTCTATAGATACATTAGTGAAAGGAGAAAGTCCAGAGGGGGTGTTGCTAAGATCAAAGGGGATAAGGGGGCAAGTGAGGAGGAGGACCATGTAAAAGTATCTATCCTAAATAGATACTTCTGCTCAGTAGTTACTGAAGAGAAGGTAGAGCAGGGCCCACAGGGCTGCACCATGGACACAGGGGGGAAGGATGTGTGCACTAGTTCCTTCACAAAAGAAAGGGTTCTACAAGAGCTCGATAAGCTCAGGGTAGACAAGGCAATGGGACCTGATGGCATACATCCCAGGGTACTAAAGGCGCTAAGGGTGGAACTAGCAGAGCCATTAGCAGAACTGTTTAGTGAGTCTCTGAGCACAGGAGAGATCCCAGAAGACTGGAGAAGTGCTCATGTGATCTTGCTCCACAAGAGTGGCAGCAGGGAGGAGGCAGGGAACTACAGACCAATCAGTCTTACCTCAGTAGTGGGCAAGATTAAGGAGGCACTCCTTAAGGAAAGGATAGTGCAACACCTGGAATCCATAGGAGCACAGGATCCAAGACGGCATGGGTTTACAAAAGGAAGGTCCTGTCAAACTAATCTCATAGATTTCTTTGGGTAACCAAAGTGGTGGACCAAGGGGGAGCAGTTGATGTTGCCTACCTTGACTTCAGTAAAGCTTTCGATACTGTTCCACATAGAAGATTGATTAATAAGCTGGGTAGGCTCGGGGTGGGTCACACATTGGTCAACTGGGTGGCAAACTGGTTGATGGGCAGAAAACTGAGAGTGGTGGTAAATGGTATACAGTCAGAAGAGATGCAAGTCACAAGTGGGGTACCTCAGGGATCAGTCCTGGGGCCAGTCCTCTTTAATATCTTCATCAGTGACATTGCAGATGGACTAGAGGGTAAGGTTTGCTTGTTTGCAGATGGCACCAAGATCTGCAACAGAGTAGATGATCCAGATGGTGTGGGCAGAATGAGAAGAGAGCTGGATAAACTAGCAAAATGGTCAGAAGAGTGGCAATTGGGGTTTAACACAAAGAAGTGCAAGATCATGCACATAGGGAAGAGAAACCCTGAAGCCACCTATAGGCAGGGAGGGGAGTTGCTGACAGTCACAAGGGAAGAAAGAGACTTGGGCGTCATCATCACCGATGATCTGAAATCATCCAAGCAGACCTTTAAAGCTGTAGGTAAGGCTAGAGGGATGTTGGGGTGTATTAGTAGGGGTATCACAAGTCAGAAGAGGGAGGTAATAATCCTTCTTTACAAGACACTGGTTAGGCGCCATCTGGAGTACCGCGTGCAGTACTGGAGGCCATACCTTCACAGGGGCATTAACCAAATCGAGGCAGTCCAGAGCAGGGCAACCAAAATGGTGCAGGGACTGCATCAGAAAACATATGAGGACAGATTAACTGAACTCAATATGTATATCCTCGAGCAAAGGAGGGAGAGAGGTGATATGATTGAAACATTCAAACACCTTAAGGGCAGTAACAAGGTGAAAGAGTCTAACATTTTTCAATGTAAGAAAAATAGCAGGACAAGAGGAGACATCATGAGATTAGAGGGAGGCAGATTAAGGGGTAATGTGAGGAAGTTCTTTTTCACAGAAAGGGTGGTGGATGCATGGAATGGCCTACCTCAGGAAGTGGTGGAGATGAATACAGTGCAGGGCTTCAAACAGTCATGGGATAGGCATAAGGGAGCAATACAGATGAGTATGAATATATAGGCCATTGACAGAACAAAGGCCTATGGCACATTCATAAAGTAGAAAAATAAATGGGCAGACTGGATGGGCCTTGCGGTCCTTATCTGCCAACAACTTCTATGTTTCTGTGTTTCTATGTTACGTGAGGGAGCACTGGCCCTCCTTCCAGCCATGCAGTTCTCTCCAGAATGATGCAGCCTGCTTCATCTCTCCATTCTCAGCATTTGGCCACTCCTCTTTGGAACACACTGGCACAGATCTGTTGGCTCAGCCTCCAAAGGAGCCAGAAGTTAACCCTTTGTGATATGGATGCCCACACAATACGCTACAAGTTCTCTAGCAGTCCTAAGAAGGTAGTCTCCTTAGAGAGAGGTGACATTACCAATTCCCCAGCCACCCACACCAATTTGCTGTTCTCGTCTGTAATCCATGCAAGTCTATGATACACAGTTTCCATGTAGACTGTTCCATTTTCTGATAAATACAGGAATCCTTGTAGATCTTGGAGTTCTTGGGAAGGGGTTGCAGATATCTAGGGAAAAATAAGGGTGCCTTGCCCTGCCAAACAAAAACTCTTCCAGCAGTGTAGGTACAGCACAGGTTGGAACCCTTTCTGGCAGTAGCATGTCATGGCAGGGATCTGAAATATCTAGGGGCACTGGTGTGGTAAACTATCAATGCCAGCTATGTTTGATTGTTAGTGTGATATCTAGTAAAAGAATGAATAACAAAAGAAATGTGAGTTATGCAGTTACTGAGGAGCCCATTAGATAAGTCCATTTAGCGCAGGGCTGTTTACGAAGGTGCTGATCACCCAACTTGTCAGCAATGGCACAGAGTCCTTTATTACTGTGTTTCAAAGGCATATGTGATCGAGTTAAAGCATATATTAATCTAGATTTTTCACAATGTGAGTTAGACCTCGGTCACATTTACAGTAATACAAGCAGTTGCACAAAAAATATGCCTGATAAGATGTCATTCTCAAAATAGTGAACTTACAAATCTGTAACTTGTCCAAGTGCAGTTTTATTAGCAAGTGTTGGCCTGATGTAGCAAAACAAATCTTTTAGCATCCACGATATCTGTATTAGGATAACTAGAAATGGTAAGAATACAGGTTTTGAAGACCCCTAAGGTGTTTTCATGAGACAGTTTACATTTAAATATGTGCGTAATATGACATACACTGTTTCACTGCTCGGTTTATGAAATGTATGCCTATGCTTGTTTTTATGAATGGGGGCTTCTTCTATGTTATGTTGTAAAAAGATGCCACAAAACATCAAGGGCCCAATAGTCAAATCTGGGCAAAGCAGAGGGCAAAACTTTGCACTGCCCCCTGCGTTTGCCCAAGTGTCCAAAACTGCTATTTTCAGCGGAATAATGAATTGGTGCTATTCCACTGAACATATAGGGGCAGTTAGCCTCAATGCTAAGCCACCTAGACACAAGACATTTCCCACAAGAAGGAGGCACAATGGCTTGGCCCAGGCAAAAATCCCTATTTTCAAAGGGACCTATGTAAAAGAAGCCCATAGGGCATGCAGGGTGCTAAAGGGCCATTTTCATGCCCATCATGGGTCCATTTGCATAGGGAGCAAGAATACACTGCGCTGCACCACTCCCTGATTGCCCATTTCCTTACACCTGTCCCTAGTACTAGTAGTATCCCCCACCATGGATTGCTGTTCCATTAATGAATTAAACATATCTCCCTGGTAGTCTAGTGGTCTCTTCCCCCACTGCCAGTTGCTGTCCATTAATAAATACAACATATCTTCCTGGTAGTTTAGTGGCCCCTCCCTCATCACCGATCACCATTCCATTAATAAATAAAATGTATCTCCCTGGTAGTCTACTGGCCCCTCCCCCATCACCGATCACTGTTCCATTAATAAATGAAATATATCTCCCTGGTAGTCTACTGGTTCCTCCCCCATCGCCGATCACCATTCCATTAATAAATAAAATGTATCTCCCTGGTAGTCTACTGGCCCCTCCCCCATCACCGATCACTGTTCCATTAATAAATGAAATATATCTCCCTGGTAGTCTACTGGCCCCTTCCCCATTGCCATTCCATTAATAAACTATAGCTAGTTGTAAAGCTTGGCATCACTTGGTGACACTTTTTTCAAACAGTAAAAACATACATTGTTATCTACAGGGTTGTTAGAGAGTCAGCAGGTGGCATTGTACAGAAACAGTGCTGCACGTGCATGTGCTTCCACAAGTCATTAAGTCAGTGAGCTCTAGTGGTTATCTGGCATACTGCAAGAATTCAGGCCAGGGCACAGTGATGTTCACGACTATTGCTCAAGTGACCTGATACTTTGCACTACTATACTTTTACTATGGAGCCTCCTAAGAATGCTGCCTTATTGTTACTTCACCCAGTCTTTACCTTCCTCTACAGTGGCAACTCAATTGTGTATGGCTAGGCAAAATGTATGGACACGGCTTCGACAAACGTATCACAACATTTCACAATTTCACGAAAGTTAAAGAAATTCTACATTAATTACTGCTGTCATTTTGGAATCTTTGGCTGCTTATAACTTGGCCAGCCTCTGAGCAAGGCATTAGACAGTTGACACACGCAGCCCCTTTTTTTTTTTATTTTTGCGTATTGTGTTTTCTCCTAGCCAGCAGCCCGTCTCTCAGGGATAAACCCTGATCAGGCTGAACCCAGACAGCATTCATTTGGCGACTAGGGTTTTCTCCCACTTTTTTTTCCCCTCCCATCTCCCCTTATGGGGGTAGTGCCTCTGTTAGCCTTGTATAGCCACAGTTTCCCCTGTAGAAGTAGTAAGTTCTTTGGCCCAACCATAGGGGTTGCTATGTTGGTGGAACTAGCTGCCAACCCTCCCCATCTAAGATGCAGCACCAAGGAGCAGCTGTCTTGGCCATGGCCCCTTTCCCAATGGGACTTCCAGGGCTCGCTTCCAAAGCCAGATCGTCAACAAAGCAGACTGATGCTCTGCTGCCGGGCCATGCAAAGTCTTATATTTAGGGTCAACAAACTAAACAAAACTGGCAATATTTCATTCTCTAGTTTTCAAGTTAGAGGGGCTTACAATTCTGCAGTTTACTGAATGTAGTTTTTTAAATTTTTGAACATTTTGGGGGTGTATGACTGAGTCACTTTTAAAGATAGAGATCTGTAACTTAGTACATTTCCCTAAGATTCCTGGTGAAGTCATCATACCACATTTGGTGCAGTCTGGACAAATGCTTATTAAAGTAGATGGAAATAACTGAAATCACAATTTTGGCAACATTTCACAAAATGCCACAGACACAAAATCAGAATTTCACTAGTGGAAGATAAATTTTGTCCTGCCCGAGCAGTAATAAATTATTCTTTCTTCAATCCCCATTGCACACTGAACAGTGGAGAGCTAAAGAAAACTGTGGAAAGTAGAAGAGTAGAGGTATTTTTTTTCTTTTATGTGCCCCATGATGACTGCCACCCTTCTACCAGTCCCCCAGCCCCGTCACCCCGATGTTCACTGGGACTCACCTCAATGGCACGGAGGTGCCCAGCTGGCTGGGTGTTGAGCCTGCGAGGGACTGGTGTCATCCTGCCAGTCGGCACCATTTTTCCACCTGTTTTCTCCCATCCTCGGTCACAGCTGCACATGCGCGTGTGGTAGCATGCCACACCACAGACCCACGACACCCTCCGAGTGCATGCCACATCTCGACCTGCACCATCACCAGACCTCCATCTGGTGGCGGCTGTGCAGTGAGAGCAACAGGGACCCTCCCAGGGAGAGGAGAGTTGCCTCCTGGCTACTCTGTCCAGCTCCACCAATGACCACGGATCATTCCTGAACCCAGATCACCATTTTAGCGCGAGGTGTGGCATCCAGTGCCTAATTGCTCAGCACCACCAGGCGGGCTGAGTAGGGGTATTTTTATTAAAACTCAAAACAAAAAATAAAACAAACCTCACTGGTAAAAAAACAAATGCATCAAGTACCTATTACCCCAAAATGAAACAGAAACAAACAGACTGAATAACATTCTGAAAAAGGCATTTAACATGTAGCCAATGAACATTATGCTAGAGATGGTCAAACTGCGCTCATAACAAGCAGTAGATTCCTTCAGAAAAAAACATGCAATTCATGATAAGCTTTGTACAAAATGTCCACAGGAGAAACAGCAGTTTGTTGTAAGACCCACTGACATCTACACTGCAAAACAACCCATTTAAAAGAAGCAAAAATAACATAAACAGTGCTAGCACACCATTTACACCATACTGACATCAAATTTCCTAAGACTAACACATCGTAGCTGAGAAACCAAAAACAGGGTGCTTTCCACCATGCTGCCATTAGAGGCCAGAACGATTGCATAAAAGAACAATAAAAAAACAGGTGTTCCATCGTTTCAAGGCTTCTCGTACAACACTGTCTTGGACACAATCATTCTGAAACAGCATTTTGTTAGTGATTGCTTTTGACATTCAGTTTTTTGTGACTACATACCCACACAGTGTCTCTCATTTTGTTCAGAATTCTAGGGTCTATGGTAGCAGCCAAAATAGAGTTAGTAGGAACTCTAGCAATACTGGGGAAAAGACTAGATCTTCAAAAAAGAAAGTACACAGTATCATGGAATAAAGTTGTTTTCTGTGTAACAAAGCTACTTGGGTTACAGTGAGTTTCAGTCTAAAGAAACATTCTTTGACATAAGTCGGAAGGGGAGGATCAGGCCTAACAAAACGGAGGACACCTCCTTCCCACCTAGGGAGCAAAACAACACACTACTCTGTGAACAGAGCGGTCCATGGCAACATCACCAGTTGTACAAAAGATGTTGATTTAAATTTTAAAAACAGAACAAAAAAAACTATTGGATTAACCATTGCCAGCCCCCTAGCCTATATACAGTGGTAAGTATGGTAGTGTTTTACAGGATTTAACCTGCTGCCCTACAGTGATTGAAATAAAACAATATATACTGTAAATGAGTTTAGAAAGCCATGAGGGGGGGACATAAGCAACATACAAAAATATAGGAACAATAAATGTCTTCAAGAGAAAGACTCTCTTTTGTTTTGTCATAGGCCAAGAGGCCCATCTGGTGACCAACATTTTTCAGCTTTGTCAATTTTAGAAAGCCAGTTAACAGTAGCCATGTACCCGTACCCAAAGGTTCTATTAATTACCTTGAGTGTATCCCTGGTCATAGGGATCTGAAGTAAGTCTGGACATCTAAGGCTCCCAACCACAAGGCCTTACTTTTAGATTAATAGTGAGCCCGGTATACTCTGTTAAAGCAGAGAGCTGAGCAATTCCTCTATCCCCAGAGTTCTGGTCTCTCACTAACAAAACCAAATCATCTGCATATGCAAAATCTTTGCTATGGGAGAACCACGGACAGAACTCATAGCTGACACATCTGTCACAGATTCCAGATAATGAAGACCCAGATCAATACTGAGCACATATAACAGTGTGTTCAGGGGACATCCCTACTGTACTCCTTGACACAGAGCACAAGGATCTGTCAGACAACCATTTACCAGAGGTAAAATATAATTTGGTCCCTTTCAATGAAAGAGTCAAGCCACCCATAGACGTGAAGTAGTTTCCACAAATAGGCATGAATACCAGAATTAAATGCTTGTTGCTGGTCCAGGGATATAACATAGCCATCCAAATTCCCAGAATCCCTTGTTTCACAACTTCCCTAATATAAAATAGGTTATGTTGGATAGATCTCCCAGGTATGGAACAAGCTTGCATAGGAGCTATTAAACTTTGAGCTACTGAGGCCAACCTTTTACACAAAATCGTATTAAAAATGTTGGCATCTGTATTCAAGAGACTCAAAGGTCTCCAATTCCCAAGTTCCATTCTATCTCCTTTGACATTATAGACAAAAAACATGACTCCTTTGGTTATACTGGGGCATGAAGATCCAGTGTCTAAAAAGGAGTTAAAGAGCAGAGTTAATACATGACTTAAAAGAGACAAAAAAGATTTCTAAAGTTCACTGGAGAGGCCATCCAACCCAGAGGCAGTATTGGAGGACAAAGATCACTTAACCTTTTGTACCTCCTGTGGGCTAAACTCTGCAATTAATCCTTTCTAATCTGAATCTGATAGACTAGGGAAAATAAGAGAATCCAAAGAGTTCCAATAGGGTCCTGGCTCAGAGGACGGGATACCAAACTTTTTAAAGATGTGGCCAGCCACGACATCCTGTAAATCTGTGCAAGCAGTCACCGGGTGGCCAGATTCATTCTTAAGGCAAGACATAATCCAAAGCCATACACTATTTACACAACTGTCAAATGGATTAATGTGAAGTTTGGTACCTTGAGTGCCATATTTTTGTTCTAAAAACAGTGACTTAGCGCTGTCATATTGACACTGACACATTTGCTTTTTAACCTGAGAAATCTGATCAGAGAGCTCTAAATGAGAGACCTGGGGAACTACATGATTCTTATAAACTGGGCCCGAATGGAAAGGTAAGTAATGTATTTTTGCCTGCTGGCTGACGCGAATGTGGTCTGCAGGAGGTACCAGAGATCATGTTTAGTATCTTCCCACCAGCATGCCAAATCATCATACATAGTTGAGGGATCCACTGGGGTCAACAAAATGGAGAAAGCATCAGAATCATCTTCAGCATCAACCCAGTCCATAGTACCTCTCAAGGAGTCAAAATGATTCATTGGAGAGAGGAAGTCCTTCTGAAAGCTGGCCTTTTTGCTTAGCACACAGATAACCATATGGAAAGAGTCCACAGTGGAAGTAGAGGGGGAAACATAATTTCAGAAACACAGGGTTCTTCTGCATCTGCCTTCTCAGATACAGTGGAAGCAGTAGGGGCCACATCAGAGATATTGTTCCTAGGAGGAAGCATACAGGAGAAAGGTGTGCTAAAAACAGGGTCAGGAGAATCCAGGCAGGTAAGGGCTGATCATCCTGAAGCTGTGCAGCAATAGAAGGAGGCACAGAGAGCTCTTCCATAGGAAGAGTTGTATCAGGAGGCTGTGTCTCAGAAGCTGTGCCAAGAGAGACTTGTACAGGGGAGGGTTCAGCTCCCTGATCTGGAGGCAGGACAGAGCCAGGGAAAGCCTGCTCAAGCCATGTGGAATTCCTAGGGGAGGAACATTGAGGCCTTGGTGGAAGTGTAACCAGAGCTGACTGAGTGTACAATTGTTCCTCTTTCTGATATTCCTTCTGAGCCATTGTAATAATGGATGCGTTTTCAGCCTGATTCACCACATCAGGACTGTTATGACATGCCCAGGGACAGACTTTGTACGTATGTCCTGTGTCATCGCAGAGTTGTATTTCATTGAATTTTAGCATCTAGTGTGACCCAATTCAGAGCAAAGAGAACACTTAACTTTGTCACATGCATTGTTTAAGGGGATCAAGAGCCACATCTATAGCAGCCCTTCGGCTGCCTTGCATAAAACAAGACACCTTGATCACCGCCCAAGAAGAAACAGTTCGGCAAATGAAGCAAGCCCCCAGCTGAGTAACATAATGTAACTTTGAAGGTCCATCCCCCAGTATGAATATGTTCTGAATCAAAGATAGGGGAAGGTTGTCCCAGAACTGTACACCTTCGCTTAAGGCAGTAAATGATATCGGCAACATTGATACCTTTATTCTGGATTTTTTTGGGAGTCTATTTTTTTTTTTTATACAACAAAGTATGACGTACATAGTAGTAATGCAACATATTATAAGATACACTAAATCTGCATTTTGGTAACAATACAATTATATTGAATCATTAGAGCAAAAACTTATTCCATAGATTCTACTACTAAAAGACAGTATTATTTAATTTGGTATGATAATAACCCTTGCAGACCTTACCATTCAATACACAATATGACTGTATTATTGGGATTCAATGTATTAAGTAACAACAAGACCTAATAATTAAAATCATTACTTAGCTGGAAGTCTGTTTCTCAGGAGTGAAAGGAAAGGGGACCAAACTTTCTCAAAAATATCTACTGTATTACTTACTATTGAAGCCACTCTTTCATTATTCACTGACAAACCTACACTGTTAAACCATTCATTAGCTGAGGGGAGAATGGGGGATTTCTACTGTGAAAGTAGTAATCTTTTCAGAGCAAGGGCAACTGCAAAGACCCAATATGTTTGCGGACTACTTAAAAAAGGTATCTCTGTATCTATACCCAAAATAAACAGTTTACCTGAGAATGGTATGCTAACATTGGTTACCTCCTCACATACTTTACGCACCATACTCCAAATATTGTTAATGACTGTGCAGCCCCAAAATATGTGCATTAGGTCTACATGTTTCAACTGACATCTCCAGCAAGGGTCATCCTGTAAACAGTGCATTTCTTCTAAACATTTGGAAGAGTACTAGTAATAATGAAGAATTTTAAATTGAGTAGTCCTACCTTGCACCTTCCTGCTACTCAGATACACATTTCTCCTGGTTTTCAGCCATTCCTCTTCTGACAGCATCTCTCCCAGTTCTGCTTCCCACTTCAATTTGGATGCTTGCAAAGGTGAAATAGCGTTTTCAGTGTTAGTTATATACTTATAATCTATACCAGCTCCTTTCTTTAATGATGCTAACCGCAACAGTTGCTCCCATTCATTATGTTTAGGCAGAGTAAAATCTGCTGCTAGGATAGAATTCTGCAGTGCCTCTCTGAGCTGCAGATAGCTTGCAAATTGGAACTTCTGCAACTTAAATTTATCCCTTACTTCTGCAAATGAGAATAGAGTTTCACTTTCTCCCTTCATTATATCTCCTATATTTGCTATACCTGCATTAGCCAATCCCCTTCAAGTAGAGGCCTCACACCATATCCTATTTTTTTATTGTTCCAAATTGTAGTGAGTTTAATGCGAAGACTTGTAAAACCGAGAATGTTCTTAATTTCTTCAATCGTGTGAAGCAAAGAAGTTATACAGGGGTTGTCTTTAATTTGCCTTGGAACCTTAATAAACAGCATATCCGAAAGTTTGAATGGGGAGACAATCAGTTTCTCTACTGTCATCCACATTGGAGTATAATTTCCATTTTCCTAAACAATGTATTTAACAGCTTGTTTAAATAAAAAGGAGATATGATACTTTGTCCAATTTGGTACGGCAAAGCCTCCTTCCGTCCATGAGCTTCTACGTTTCTGAATAGATAATCTAGGCAGTTTTGACCCCCATAAAAAGGTCCGCATTGAACTTTCTATTTGCTTAAAGATCTTGTTATTAGTTCTTAACTGGGTACTCTGAAAGAGGTAAAAGAGTCTTGGGGCTGCCATCATTTTAATGGCATTAATTTTGCCCCATAAAGACAGATGTAGGTCTTGCCATTTTAAAAGATACATAGATACATAGACAGTGTCGACAGATAAGGGCCTATGGCCCACCCAGTCTGCCCATTTGAGTTTGTAAGTTCAGTTTATGTTTTCCTAGAAACATTCCAAAGTTTTTAGCAAAGGTAACATATTCAACTCTATTATTTTACCTATATCCTTGACTACTGTAAGTCCAAGATAAGTGATTTGATTTTTAAATTGTTCCTTTGGCTCCACTCCCCTATCCCTACTCTTTTTATAGATCGAGGACCGACTGCTAAAATTTGTGTTTTATCCCAGTTTAAGCTCAACCCAGAAATCTGCGAGAAATCTTCTAACAACTTACTCAGGGTATTAAATGAATCCTCAGAGTTAACAGATGAAATTAACAAGTCATCAGTATATGCAAAAACCTTATTAGTCACCCCATTTATTTTAATCCCACGCACTCTCTTCTCTTCTGTGGTTTTCCTAATCAGAAGTTCTATGGCTAAAATGAATAAATATGGGGATAGAGGGCAACCCTGCCTGGATCCTCTGAAAAAGTTGAACTGTTCTGATATTAGGCCATTCGTTATTACTCTGGCTGTGGGCCTATTATATAAAGTCCTAACCCAAGAAATCATGCTCTCCCCTACATTCATATGTTCTAAAACTGAAAACAGATATTTCCATTTCAAGGAGTCAAAGGCCTTGTAAAAGTCCACAGTCACTATGGCAGCTGGCATATTTAGTTTAGAAGCCGACCAGATAACATTCAACAGCCTTCTAACATTATCTGCTCCCGACCTACCTGGAACAAAACCAACTTGTTCTTTGCCTAGTAATTTAATTATATGCGTTTTGATCCTAGTTGCTAGCACCTTTGAGAGGATTTTGTAGTCCACATTTAAAAGTGAGATGGGTCTGTAACTTTCACATGCCAATGAGTCTTTACTTTGTTTTAAAATGAGGGTGATGTAGGCGTCTGTCATAGAATCAGGCAGCGCATTTCTGATCGGTATCTCCTTAATCATTTCTCAAATATATCTACAAGGCTGCTCAGCCAGACATTTATAAAATTTTGCCGGCAATCCATCTGGCCCTGGTGCCTTATTAGAAGGTAGCTCCTTAATGGCTAATGCCACTCCATCTATGCATGTAGGCCTGCTCAAACCATCCTTTTCAGCATCTGACAAAGTTGGGATTGTGACTGATTTGAAGTACTCCGCTATAGTATTATCTGGACCCTCTTCAGAGCTTTGGTATAATTTTAAGTAGACGTCTCTAAATTCATTGTTTATTTCCTTGTTAGAATTCACAACAGAATTTAGATAGCTCCTGATGCCTGCAGTCACCTTTTGACTTTGACTTCCTTTAAGTCTATAAGCCAGCAACTTGCCTGCTTTCTCACCCATTTCCCAGTATGACTTTCTTGTTCTAAACAATGCATATTCAGCTGCAGTTCAGTACACCTTATTTATCTCATATTTTAAACTGGTAATTTTAAATAATAATTGCTCATCTGAATTATTTAGCCTTTTGAAATCCTGCTCAAGCAAGTGTAATTCTTTCTCTTTTTCTGCTAAGCCTCTCCGAGAGTCCTTTTTCTAGAATGACAAAAAACTTATTATTCTACATCTAATAAACGCCTTAAAAGCATCCCTTAAACATGCATAAGAAACTTCCCCATTATCATTATCTTGGAAATAACTTTCAATATTTTTACCCAAACAGAGTTTAAAATCAGCATTATTTAAAAGCGAGTTATTCATCCTCCATCTCCTAGACTTCTCTTGTGACTCCTCCCCCAATAGAGAGTGATAACTTTAAAATGGCATGGTCTGAAATAATATCATTTAAACAAACGTTGTTGATACCCCCTATCAAGCTTTTAGAAAGCATCAAATAATCAATCCTGCTGTAAGAGTTATGCCTAGCTGAATAAAAGGAATAGTCTCTATCTGTAGGATGAGCAAGTCTCCAGGTATCTACTAAATTTAAGTCCTCAATCATTTTGTGAAGGGAGAGCTAAGATTTGGATTTATCGCCAATTGTGGAAATTCTGTTCCTGTCAAGAATAGGATCCATAACTTTGTTGAAGTCCCCAGTATAATTTCATGGTCCTTAATGGAGCCAATCCTAGTAGAAACGTGGTAAAAAAAACAAGCCTGTGAGCATTAGGGGCATATAAGTTACCAGTGACTATTTTATATCCATCAATGGAGCCTTTTAAAATCTGGAATCTACCCTCTGTGTCTGCATAGTGGTCAGTCTTGATAAAATTAACTCCTTTCCTTATCAGAATCGCTGTACCTCTTTGCTTGGAGTTAAACACACTGGCCCAGATATTCAAAAGAGTTGAGCCATGCACAATAGGGTTGCGCCTGCGTAAGTCTGAAATTGCGCCATTCTGCAATATTCAGCATGAGGCAGTTGCGCCCCCAAAATCATACTGAGCAACAGCGCAATGATAATGAAGGCATGCGCAACAGAAGGGAGAGGAACCATGCATAAATGTAGTGTGATATTCAAAGACTTGAGCAATGCGCAATAGTGGAGCAAGTGGAAGTTGCGCCATAGCGGAAATGAGCCAAAATAAAAAGGAGCAAGGAAGAGGCGCAAGAACGCTACAGGGAGGCCACATGAGGCAGAGGCAGACAGACAGGGCAGGAGGCACAAACAGGGCAGGCCAGGGAAGGTCACAGTGAACAGCCAGGCACAGGGAAGGTGTGGGGAGCCACACAGCACAGAGGCCAGCACAGGCAGGTGTACCCGGTGCAGGGGAAGTAGCAGCCAGGACAGTGGGGGGAATACAGTAACAGCTGCCAAGGGGGGTGAACTCAAGCCAGGGACATGGCCAGTGGCACCTTCCACATGGAGGCCGTAGTGACGGGGGTGAGAAGGCGGGTGGCAGGGGGGCGTGGCCGTGGAAGGGCCCATCGGCGGTATGCCCCCAACAGGCAGTACCGAGCCCGTACCAGCTTTGTGCTGTACACAGATACTGAGATTGTGGGCCAGTACCACCTGAACAGGGCAATTCTGAGGCAGCTCTGTGAGCTGTGCAGTGATGTGATGTAGGCACCCACACGACAGAGCCATGCCCTGTCAATGGAGACCAAGGTAACAGCCTGCATGTGCTTGCTCACCACGGGTACCTTCCAGAGACCAAATGGGGACTCCACAGGCATAACCCAGTCAGCCACGTCACGCCACCTCACCCAATTCCTCAGCACACTGCTGCCACATGCTGAGGAGTACATCCATTTCCTCAGCACAGCGGCGGAGTGCACAGCAAACATACAGGAGTTCCACAGGGTAACATGTATGCCTGGCATGCTAGGAGCAATAGAATGCACCCATGTGGCTATCCACACACCACCTGGCCACGAAGGGGACACATAAATAAATTCCAAGGGCTATGCCAGGGGGTGCATCATCAATGTCTGTGCCACGCACCCTGGGGGAGCACACGATTCTTTCATCTGGCACCAGTCGGCACTGTGCCACAGATTCGAGAGTGGGGACATCCCCACTGGCCACCTAGTGGGTGAGTATGCAAACCACATGGACAATCATAGGGCCTGGGAGGGCATGGCCAGAGGTGGCATGGGTAGTGGCCTACATGGCCTGGGGCAGGGCGATGCTGATCACCAAACTAACCTCCACCCTCTACACACAGGTGACAGTGGATACCCACTCTGTACCTGGCTGCTCACACCCTACCGGCTGCCCATGACCCCATCGCAGCAACGCTACAATGAGGCACACGCCACCACACATAATGTCATCGAGCAGGTGTTCGGGATGCTGAAGGCACATTTCCATTGCCTGGACACCTCTGACAGTGCCCTACAGTACAGCCCCTCAAAGGCCTGCGGGATATTCCTGGCCTGTTGCATCCTGCACAACATGGCCAACGAATGTGGGATAGCCATACAGGTCAAAGAAGGGGACAGCGATGGGGAAGATGGGGATGCCGGTGACAATGGTGATGGGCAGCCCCCGCTTGACGGACGGGACCCCCAACTGCTCCGGCTGGCACAGCTGCACCGGGACACCATCACGGAGGAGCACTTCAGCCAACCCAGGTAAGTCATGGGGCCATGCGCAACCACCAGTGGCCAAGGCACAACCCACAAACACGCAGGGACCCACACTGGGAGTACATGTCATCAAGGGAAGTGGCAGGGCACAGAGGCACACACAGCCAGGGATGGGTGAGGAATAATATACCACGCTGAAGGACACACACACACACACACACAATGCAACAAATGTGCACAGAGGGCAGAAGGCACACCTACCCAGAATGCACACCCTAGCAACACACATGTCCACAGGCCACCACGCCCACTGCCTGTCTATGTGCGTGTGTCAGATGCTGAGCACCATTGCACATTAGTGTACAGCACAATGCAGGCATCATCATGCACATGAAACTGTGGACAGCAGCCGGGAGGGTGTGCAGGTGGACTGTGTGTCCGCATGCAGGGCCGGGTACCCACCCGTGCACTGCCCACGGGCACACACAATGCACACAGGGCAGCACCAGACAGTAGCCACGCTGGGAGACATGTCAGTCCCGTGACACAGTGCCACGGCCACCACAGATGCGTGGGCAGCCCTGCCAAGGCCCGCCAGCACTGGCAGGCTGACCACTGGCCTCATGGGGTGGCACCGATGGTCCCCCAAGGGTTCCACTGTGTGAATGTGACCGTGCCCGTGCAGCGGTCTGCAGCACACCAAACATGCCTGCACCAGGAGTGCTCGGGATGCTCACAGCTGAACTCAGTGTCAACAGGGTGGGAGTCGCACGACGCCGGGAACCGGGGGTGGATAGTGCACTGCATGGTGTCTGCGACGCATGGGCACCCGACTGTGTGCCCATTGTGGCCATGACAGCAATGAACGCCTGTGCATGCCTGTCAATGGCAGCGGTCCCTGCTGTGACACTCCTCTGCCCGCTCCAGAGCCACACACAGTGTATCCACGGATGCCACAAGCCGCATCTGCTGCTGGACCAATGCTCACAGTAGGCAGGTGTGCTCGTCCAAGAGGTCATCAGCCTCCTCGACATCCTGTCCCTCAGTGCGTGCAAGGCCCTGATGTTCAGCACCCCTTGAGGGTGGGTGCTGCACACCAGGACCAGGTCTGGGCATGTCCACAGGTGGTGCACAGACACCACTGCTGAACCCTGTACCCCCAAGCCCAGTGGGTGACTGTTGATGCTGCCCCTCTGACTGCTGCACCCCAGGACTCAGTGGTGCCACCACAGTGGCCGCAACAGTCCCACTGTCCTGAACAGACACCAGTGCTGCCCCACTGGTGCTGACATCACATCCTGGGACTGTGCTGACACGCAGGCCTCCACAGCGGCACCACCCACAGCCATGGGCGCGAAATGCCCTGCTGTGTGTCCATCCTGTGGCACACATGTGTCACTGCCCATGATGGTAGTGTCATCATCACTGGTGCCGGACTCTGCCCCGGCCATAGCCACAGCGTGCTGGCATCTGTGGACACCAGCATGCTGGGACACAGGCAGGGTTTCCTCCACACCTGTCACACCGACATCAGTGTGGACAGCCAGGCGACCCCACTGTTGCAATGATCCACATATACCTGTGGAGGTGGATGGTCCCACCTCCAACTCCATCCGACAGTCCGCAGTGGACAGGCCCACCACTGCTGAGCCATGCAGATGCTCAGGATCTGTAAGGGAAAGCAAAGTCATGCTACTGCTTGTGACCTACCCTGCCCCCCCCATAGACAGACCATGACTTACCATGCAGTGATGGGCCACCACCCGTCTGGAAGCCACCACCCGGAACACCCTCAATGGCACTTTGCTGCATGCTTCCAGCAAGCCTCTCCTCTGCTGGAGTGAGCTGTACCACCTCCGGCTGTTCCCCACCTGTTGCAGCACGTGCTGCCCTGATGGCAGCCACCTTCTCCTTTACCCTCCTCCTGTCCGTGCCCATCTTCTTCTTACACTCCTGCACGGAGCACTGGTGGCTGCCATGCAAGTTCCACGGCACGTGCCACCTCCTCCCATGCAGCAGCACGGGCCTGAGGGGTGCCCCGCCGTCCACTGAGCAGTGGCTCCTGATCCAGGTAGGCCTCGAACAGGGCTTCGGTTTCGGCCTTTGTAAAATTCGGCCTCCTCCTCCTCCCAACATTGTGTTCCTCCTCCCCAACAACATGCTCGGTCATCATGTAGCCTGTAAGGATGGCAGTTATTACCTGTGACTGTGCAGTCAAATGCATGTACCTGAATCCACAGTCCACACTCCCAAACAGCATGCAACTCACCAATAGACTGCAGTAACCGACTATGGCCACTGCAGCACATTGTCACACCTTTATAGCGCAATCCATGCAAATGAGGTGAGGAGCAACTTTAAGTAGATGCATATTGCAGTGCTGTGCCATTGAATGGCTGATTAGATGATTTGCATATGACGACTGAATATTGCGCTGTTGCGCTTTGCGCAATTGTGTTAAACATGCTGAGCCAATGGTGCAGTTCTGTGCCATGCATAGTATACCTCACTGCGCATGTCCGGGTTGCTGACGCAGGCGTCTGCTGCACTGATGATGTGCTGTGCGTGGTAGGCAATGCAGGGCACGGCTACCATTGTGCCAGTGGCGCTATAGCGATGGTCACTACATGGTGCTGTGGCACTGGGTCTTCATAGGTGCAACAGCCCAACTGCCCAGTAGTCTGCTATGGCACTGGCACACAGGCACCCAATCACGCTACACGCATTGTCATCCGATGGTGCTGTGCGTGGCCTTGCGCCAGAGACCCTTGACCCTGTGCCCGACCTTTGCCCCCTTGGTGCCATGCGTCAGGCATAGGTGCACCTCTATTGTGCTGTTCGGTAACAGCGCAATAGGGAATGGCAGCGCTGTACCGCGCAGCATCTGCACGTGGGGAGCCACACTGCAAAGTGCCATATTGCCTACTATAGCTGCTGGAATGGTGCGTAGACAAGCTGTTCAATGGACGGCTATTGAGTTGGCCAACCTAGTGGCCATAGTTGAGCCACACCATGGGCCTCTCTTCGGGGAGGCCCCCCTGGACAGGGCCAGGACCCAGGTGTGGCAGGAGGTGGCCACTGCCCTGGAAGAGGCCACAGGATGGGGGCATTAAGCTGAGCAGTGCAGGCACCGCTATGGTGACCTGCGCAGGAGGGAGCCGGAGCTACTGGCCCGACTGTGGTCATGTGCCAGGAGGGACACAGTGCCAGTCCAGGTAGGGGTTCCGTCAACACACTTTTATCATCCATATGAGTCACAGTGTTGTATGTGTCCAGCACATAGGGGAGGGACCATATGGGGTTGGCCGTGGTGGTGTTCACAGGGTGTGGGGTGGGTGGGTCTGGCTGGGTGGGAGGGCACACACCTTGGGGCAGGGGGACTTTGCTTCGGGAATGTACTGATGTTCTTCTCTCCTTTTTTTCCCCACAGGCCTGGATGAAATCCGCAGGGTGCAGGCAAAGCGGCAGAGGGGTGAGGAAAACGCAGCCAGGTGGGCCGAGGACCATCAGCGCCCACCTGACCGGCCCGATGAGGGTGAGTGCCATACCTCCATAATTAGTATTGCATGCTGTGTGACAGGGTGGGCAGAGGGGCATGGCCACCATTCATCGACATCACTGCCATGCACGCCACTTGTTACAGTCAACACTGTCCCATGGCAATGCATGTCTGGGTGTGCGTCACTGGTGGTCCGTGCATGCACCAGGTGCATGGCTGTGCCACTGCCTTTGCACCACATAGCCATGTCACTAAACGGCCACAGTGGTGCTGTGCATGACATGGCCGGTGGGTGTGTGCAGTGTTCCGTATGGCTGTATGCACCTGGGTGGGCAGGTCCTGTGGACATGATCACTGCAGGTGGTCACACACCATCACAGTGGTATGTCCCATGGCCGTATGCTATGCACAGAGGGCGGGCTGTATGGGGTTGTGCATTCACAGCTATTGACTGTGCTCCCTTGTCCTAGGTACGAGGCATCTCCGTGAGATTAGGGACATGCTGAGGGAGCTCCTTTATCTGGCCCGTGAGTCCATGGAGATCTTGAGGAGGCTCAACGCAACGGGGGTGCTGCGGCGCCACAGAGGCAGGAGGTCCCAGAGCCAGGAACGGCGGACGTGATGCCGGTCCTTTGGTCCCCAACTTCCCCTACCCCCTTGGACCCACCCTCATACCCCTCATTTCCCATCCCATTTGTCCACCCCTTTCCCCCTGCCCACCCTCACCTTGTTTGTGTCCCCCACCCCAAGCTTGTATATAGTTTTTATTATTGCACATAGTTCAGTTTTATATTTACAATACATTTGAATTTTATATGAATACTGTGGTGGTCTCTGATTTGCAGTGGGCTATAGGTGCTCAGCTGCAGTGGTGTGCATGGCATCGGGGTGGTGCAGTCATGGGTATGTGTGTGTGTCCGTGTGGAGGTGTCTATGGTGTGGGGGTAGATATCAGTCAGTGTCTGGGTTGTGTGTGTTGTTCCCTGTGCACTGGATGACTGTGTGCAGTGGTCCATGGTGCATGCTCTGTGTCCATGTTGCACCCATCAGACCGTCCATGGCGTGGGCAGCTGACACACATGCCTGTCTATGACCTGCATGATCTGCTGGCATGTCAGTGGTGGCATTCCCTGCATGGTGGACACTGTACCCATCGCTTTGCTGGGTTGCCCATGTCACTGGTGTGGTGCATACCTGGCTCAGGTGGCACTGTGGGCAACACGGTCATTGTCCCACCTCCATGCTGTGGCTTGTGTGTGTTGCAGGGGATGTGCCCCACCATCTGTGGCTTGTGCTCTGGGTGACACACGGTGGGGTATTGGTCCATGGTGCCTGCGCAGGGTGGCTGGTACTCCAGTGCCATGGAGGACTGTGGGTTGTGTGTACACAGCTTACATGGGCCCACAATGGGAGCTTGGTTGCCCCACCACTGCGTCCCTGTGTTGTTGTGCCCTTGGGTATGAGTGGGTGTCTGTCCATACCCTGTGTGGCATCTGGTGTGGTGCATGCTTCCACGCACCACTGTGGGTGTCTGTGCTGGCTGTTGTGGCCAGTGGTGGGTCGAGGTGTGTCACTGGAATACTGTGCGGAGTGCTGTACTACTGGTGGGGGTGTCAAGGACACGACCGTCCCATATGGGGTACCTCTTGTGCCAATGCATGGTCGGTCTCTCAGCAGTACCTCTGGGGGCTGTGCGTGGTGGCACTGTGTCTGCCGTTGTTGCATTGCCGTGTGCTGCAACCTGCTGATGGGTGCTCGTGGTGGGGCTGGCTTGCATGGTTCTGTGATGCACAGGGTTGCATTGACACAGTGGGGGTGGTGGCATGCATGGGGTTTCCTGCAGTGGTGGTCACTGCTCATGGGGGTGTCTGGGGGTCACGGTGCAGGGTGTGCTCTGCACTGGGGGGGATGGTGTGGCACAGGGTGGTCTGCCCTCCTTGTGTGCCACTCACAGCTTGCCGTTAGGTGTGATGGGGCACCATGGCCAGGCCGTGGGTTGTTTGCTTGTCTCCATGGACCAGTGGTTATTCCAGCCCTCCCCCAGTTGTGCTGTGCTTGGGATGTGGGGGGACGATGTCTGTTCTGCTGTGTGTTCCTGTGCCCTTCTGTGGCATGGCTGGTGGGCCCCTACCTCCCTGATTGTGCAGTAGCATTGCTCTTCAGCTGGGGGGCTCCCTGGTTGCGCTATGGTGCCTCTGGACTGCTCAGCTGAACATCCCTTGTTGCGCTATGGTGCATCAGATCTGCTCAGCTTCCCCTCCCTAGTTGCACTATGGCACAGGTGGTGCGATATTCAGTTATTGGCTGTAGGCACAATTTGGCCTGCTCCTTTTTTGAATATCGTGTCTCTTGCGCATGGGCGCAATAGACTTGCACTTGCTCCTGCTATTGCGCACTTTTTGGGCACAGTTTGAATATCTGGGCCACTGTATTCTGCCAAAGCTACCCAAGATCTAACTAACTTTGCAGCTTCTACAGGCAATAATTGTGTTTCCTGAAGCAATGCAATGTCAATTTTGTTTTTAGCCAAATATGATAATATATTTTTATGCTTAATGAGGGACCTCAGCCCTTTTACATTCCACGAACATATATTCAGATTATTCATAGTCATTTCTTATAACCATACAATTTATGCATTTTGTCAGAAACAGTAATTAATAAGGCCCACCAAACAAAAAACTTTTAATATACTGGTCAGCAAAATTACTCTAAATGAGTCTCAGCAAAATTTAAATCAATTGCAGATTATAATCTAGATTAAGAACCAAAGAAAAATAACTCTAGCAGTATAAATTATACTTGTAACAGTATGTTTAACAGTTAATGAAGCAAAGTTCTAAAGCGTAACCTAAAAATGCAACTAACGAGAACAATACAATACTATAAATATTATAACATATGTAACCCAAAGCCAATAAAGAACCGCAACCAGTAGGCTGGACTCGACTGTGTTGCCAGTGCCCACTGAACTCCTTCAGGTCCAATATGGAGAAGGCATTAATAACCAGATGTGTAGACACATACAGCAATGGCATCTTCAACCCACATAGCATTATCTAAATGAGCTCTTAATTCATCATGGGCCAGATATTCAAACTGCGCCATTCTGTGGCGCAAGCCCTTGTGCTGCTCAAAAATGTTGCGCAGGGGTGTGGCCAGGGCAATATTCAATGGAGTTGCGCTATTGAGCAACTTCTTTGAATGTCGCCCCCTGGCCACAGCCACTGTGCATGGCGCAGTGGAACTTGCACTACCGCAAGTGGTCAGAGTGGAGCATTCAGATGCGGTGGCGCAAGTTCCATTGCGCCTGCGATATTCAAAAGGTGACGTGCAAATGGGGCCATAATTTATGCAAGGTGCACGGGGGGCCATTTGCATCTAATTACGGCCCATTTGCATGCCATTAGCATGCAGGTGTGCTGATCCCCGACGACTTGCGCCTGGCGCCCTGCCAGGCAGCAGCCATTGGGGACCGATGCCCCCTGCAGCCCGATTGCGGGCATAATAGTATTCCCCCTGTAGCCCGATCACGGGCAGCACAGTAGTCTCCCCCCCGAATAGCCCAATCACAGGCATCATTACATGGTCCCCACCCCCGAATAGCCCGAATAGCCCGATTGCGGGCATCATTACATGGTCCCCACCCCGAATAGCCCGATCGCGGGCATCATTACATGTCCCCCACCCCTGACTAGCCTGATCATGGGCATACTATAAATGGTCCCCCACCCCTGACTAGCCCGATCGCGGGTGGCATCCTCAACCCCCGTCCAGAATCCCTGGTGATCTAGTGGCCCCACTCCTCCCACCCACCCACGGAGCTCCACCACCCTGCTCCCCCCGTCAGCCGGTGGGTGGCAGCACCCCAACCACCTGCCACCCCGCTGCCCGCCGACTGACAGCTCAGTAGGGCTGCATGCCCATTGGTTCAGAGCATGAGCCAATGGGTGTGCAGCCCATATCGTACAAGGAAGTCCAGATATGTGAATGAACGAATTGAGGAGCATCCTGTTTATGACTATTAGCTCCAACTTTAAATTCATAGTCACCAAATTCCAGTGCAAGCTTCAGCCAGAAAAATCAAATTATTATGCTTTATTAGAAACTTTTCATTTGCTGCCTTCATTATCAAAACAGCATATTAACTGCCTAGCACTCATATTCTTACTAAACAAAACAGGCATCCACTGGATTTAGATTTATTGAAACCAAATAAATATTGGCAGCAACAAAAAAAAAAAAAGCCAATATAACAATACAGTTCAACAGCAGACTAGTAACAGGAGTGGGAGGGAGGCATCAAATCCAGGGGACTCAAGAAAAAAAAACTAAAACAACTTCTAAGGTGTTGATAACTTTTCTCAAAACAGTCATTATAAGCTGCCTTAGTCATCATCTGTAAGTGCTGAGTTAACAAATGACTGCATGCTTTATTCATTTAAACAGGACATACTTCCTGCGATAACTTTGTGCTTTAAGTAAGAGATCAGCATTCAAAATACCTCTGTTTACTTAAATAGAACATATTAAAACTCTTAGCCAGAATGTTTATTAAAAATGTCAGGTAATAATAACATAATGATGTGTCAAATATAAATACAGTTCCTGACATGTTATGTTATTGGACCCAGATGTAATCTTCCTCAGCCGTATTCAGTTATCTCCCACATGCGATTAGGAACACAACAAAGGAATCTCACCTTTACTTTGCCCAGAACATTGAATTGTCAGCATTTTAAATCAAACAAAATATAGGTCTGCAAACTCATCAGACCGGTAGCACACTTCTTGGACCAATCTGTGCGGCAACAGGAAGTATCCCCTGAGAAACCTGCATCCCCTGCAATAGCAGACCTTGGGAAGCAAAATCCAGAGGTGCCAAAAATCTGAGGCACTCCTTGTCAGCTGACCCTGTAAGTTTATCCGGTTCTGGGGTTGCTCTGGAGGATGAAGAATGCACACTGTCTCGGCTCCTATTTCTTTTTTCTTGGATTTTGAGTTGCTGGTCTAGGACTGTTAGATGGTCAGGAGAAGGATTTCGCTTTTTGACTAATGCCAGGTGATTGAGCACAAACAGTTTGATTCGCTGTGACAGAGGAGTAGAAATCTTTGGGCTGCACTCCACATTCACACTTTTCTGCAAGCCTCTAGTCTGTTCTGATTTCTGCTGGGTTCCAGAATGGGGGTCGTGCACTCTAGATTCTAAATTCTGTGTTCTGACTGTACCATGTGCTGTATTTGAAAAGGAATAGTGATTAGGTTGATTGATCAAGGAGCCAGCATTTTGTGTTTCTCTTTTACCATTTAACATCTGCCAAGCATCTTGCACTGAATTACACTTTATGTAGAAATGTTGCTCTTCTTGAATGACCGATGTGGCAGGATATTTGAAATGATATAACAGACCTCTCTGCTGAAGCTGCTGTTTAACTTCAATAAAACGTTTTCTCTTTTCCACTATTTCTGTTGAAAAATCTTGGTAAATTGAAATCCTCTCTCCCCCCTCCAGTTTAAAGATTTTTTGGTTCTTGCCAACCGTAAAATTTCCTCTTTAGTAGTATATCGAAGAAAATAAGCCACAGTAGGTCTAGGTCTCCCATTTGAAGCCTTAGGACCTAAAGAACTATGTGCCCGCTCGATTTCTAGTGGCCACGGCCACTGATGCCCCAACAAGTCTGGAATAAAATGCTGCAAGAAATTCACCATATTGCCTCCATCCAGCCCCTCAGGAACACCTGTCAGCCTTATATTATTGTGGCTCCCTCTATTTTCTAGATCATCTACTTTGTTTAAAAAGGAAAACTACACCCAAAACTTGAAAAAATATATGCTGTGCAGAGTGTTTTAATTTGTGTGTGAAGTTCTAATGTTTCCTTCCCTCTGACTGGTATTAGGAGTTTCTCCTAAATTAGCCTGCTAGCTTTAGGGTAGTTTTACGACCCCTGGAGATCTCCACATCAAATAGCTTTATTGCATTTCTTTGTCCCACACTGCACCTTGTTTTATGTGATGGTGATGCAGCAGAGCCCATAAATCCAGCAGAAAGTATTGAATTACGATCAGTTCACAACAATAGAGATGGCTATATTTTAAAATCTGTAGAATTCAGCTTGGTGACCACCCTCATCCTAAAGGTTTTACTGTCCTGAAAAACTTTGCTGCTGGTAATTTTTCTGCAGCTTGTAAAGCTTCCAAGATATTTAGTTTGTTTGGCATGTGTGTGCTGAATGTTGGGTCTCTCTTACATCACAGTCACATGAGACAAGATGCACTGTGGGGAACCAGAAATACAATTACACTTTCAGGTATGAAGATCCCCAGGGGTCGTAAAACTAGTATAAAGCTAGCAGGCTAATTTGGGAAAAACTCCTAATAGCAGTCAGAGGGAAGGTAACACTAGAACTTCACATACGAATTAAAACACTCTGCACAACATATACTTTTTCAAGTTTTGGGTGTAGTTTTCCTTTGTTTAACAAGTAGGCGATCTGAGTAATCTGCTCCTGGGCTATTAGTTGTAAGTAATCCACAGTACTAGTAAGCGCACATATTTTCCCAGCATTTGCTTCAGTTTTCATTGAGATTTCTTCATTGTGCCTTGGCTAGGGCTGTTGTGATATCCAGTTGTAAGTCGGCAAGCATTACCTTTAGTTGTTGAACATCACTTTTACTGGCATTAATATTATACAGGCTACTTTCTCGGCCTGTTGAGGCACTCCTGCCTTCTGGTGTCCTTGAGGTACCGACTGACATCACTGAGCAGCGCGGAGATGTGAGACCTGAAACAAGTAAAATATAATCAAATAAAAAACACTTTGTTTTCATATGTAACTTTTTACCGAAATGCAGCTGCAGTACTCCGATGGATAAAAACACACTTACTGACTAGTTAGAATAGCGAGATGAGCATTAAATATAGTTTAATTGCGGGTGAAGAGCCAGCGCGACAGAGTCAGCCCTCCATTATTTTCAAGTGCCGGCACGTGCTCCACAACGCCCTCATTCTTGAACCAAATTCTAACCTTCTTGAAGCTAGGCTTTGTGAGGGGGATCACTATGAAAGGAAACAATAGTGGGTGGTCTTTAAGATCATGTTAGTTCTTCCAAAACTGTTTCAAACCTACAGGCATTTTAAAACTCACATCAAAGATGGTGTCTCCTGCAGTGTGAATTAAGGCAAAGATTTCATAGAAATAATAATGCATGCTACCCATGAGTAAGGACCTTGCCACGCACAATCAACCCAGAAAGTTGGGGAGACCATCCCTATATTTTAAACAGACAGCAATTTTCTGCTTAGCTGGTTCTGGGGCATTTTCTTAAAAATTAGGAAACAGATGAGTAGGCTTGGCTCCCCAGGCAAATATGGGAGGGACACCTTGATCTGTAGTATACAAGCTAGTAGGAACAGCCCAGGGAACAGAATTAAGTAGCGGGACAGGAGCGCTATCCCCTATGGATGGCAAACAGGCAGTAGGCGCAGTAACAGCAGCAACTGAATCCATATGGAGATCCTCAGGGACATTCTCTGCAACAGGCAAAACAGGGTCGGCCTGCCCAGAAGTCTGAACTGGATATAGACATTGCTTCTGCATGAGTACTACAGGTGTTGGTAGATAAACAAACACACCAAGGAGGAGCAGCAGTGTCTCCCCCCCCCCCAACCATTTTATCTGTATTAGAACATCAGCACTGGTGTTCTGGGAGACAGGAGACATTTCTGCAGGATTGCAGTTAGATCCATAGGAGGGGCGCTATGTTGACCCACAGGTAGAGAGGAGTGGGAGAAGTTACCATCCCACCCTGCCCCATCAGCCTTCCATACCCAGCCTGCATTGAGGAGGGCATTAGCAACAGACCAGGCAAGGATCAAAGAATTACAGTGTCTTGCAGTGTTGTGGGAAACTGGACTGAAAGACCCAGCAGGAGAAGAGCTTGCAGCCAGAGACCCTGATCCTTCAAACTGAGAACCGTTGGCCCAAAACAAAAAGTGGGTTATCATCAGAGATACAGTAAGTCCAGGACAAGAAGATGTATGAAAAGGCATAGAAATCTGTGATGCAGAAGGAGGAATACTGACAGTTGAATCCACAGTAGACACAGCCTGTGGCATGCGCATATCCAAGGAGGAAACAACAAGGGCTGCAATCTGCAGATGTGATGCAGTAACCTCGACAGATATGGAAGCCATTTGCGGTTTCCTGTGCTCCAAAGCAGCAGCCAGATCAAATGCAAATGTTGACTGCGAAGCTCACAAACCAGGCAGCCATCTACCAGATCAGAGAAAACCATGCCAGAATCTGAGCACGTATTCAAGGTAGGTACCTCAGTGTTCACAACAGCCTTGGGAACCACAACTAGGTTTGGGGCTGACAATGGCTGTATTGCATCCACATTAGCAGGGCTGCTCCCAAGCAAACCCCCCCAGATCATTGTCCAAACAATTTGTCTCCTTAGAACTTTGGGCAGAGGAGCAACACTGGCTCCTACACTTGAGTAGCAGACACACTCTGCTCTCCACCAGAGTCCACCATTCTCCCAACACGCAGCTCAGATGCCACCAGCAGAAAGAGTAGGGGAGTTCCCCTCCCCCCCGGTCTCATAGCCAGCATTCCCTCTGTCAAATAACAGGTACATGTAACCCAATCTCCAGGACACACTTGGAAACAAGCGATCATAACTTAGTATGCTGTTCCTGGTCATAATTACAAATGAACAAAACACCAGGGGCTTGACTGGCACAAATGTCTGAGACATGGGCTCTTGAAATGTCTGTGAGTCCAGTCCTTTACAGTGCGGCAAAGTCAGTGCCTTATAGACCTCATAGCTTTTGATGTAGTGGAAGGGGCCCAACCCCTCAAATAAACCATGTGTTTGTCTGTCTGTAAAATGTTATTTCCATACAAACACTATGAAATAATGAGCCAGTCATAGTGGTCAACAGTTGTCACGAAGAGACCACGACATAGTGATGAAAATGAATGCTAGAGAGAGATGAAGTGCCTGTGGTGAAGTCACAAAGTGTGTGAGGTGAAGTCCAAGTTCCCATGAGGTGTGCCCTCTGTGGGCAAAAAGTGAACTGTGGCAGTTAGGACTAACACCACCATATATGTCCATTGCATTGACCTCAAACGTGCTAAGTTTCGGGAGTCTCCCAATGTGTCTCTGGCTCTAAGATTGCTGTGTGGCTCTATGGAGGAGATTCCTTTGAGAAGATCTACTTATATATCCATCTGTGTGATTCTGAGCTGGGCACATAGACTCCTGTTTCACAATTGTGATTCGATTTGAATTTATTTAAAATGCACAACTGCAGCTGACTCAAAGGAAAAGGCTGAAGCTCATTAAAAAGATACATGAAGTTACAATACTACTCTACAAATGAATTAGGTACTGTTACACACAAAACAAATTCCCATATGCTCTACAAAGAAGCTAAAAAAAGTAGATATGTATTTTCACAATATGTCATAAATTGCAAACAACACATTTGCAGACACTTATCTATGTGTGCAACAGTCTGTATGACTAGTCAGTACTAAGCCTCACTGCAATTGTGAGGAAACTGATGGAATCCATCCTCAAAGAAAGGCTGGTGCAGTTTCTTGTGGATAATGATCTGCAAGATGACAGACAGCATGAGTTTGTCACTGGCAGATCCTGTCAAACAAACTTGGTTGATTTCTTTGACTGGGTCATGAGGGCCATGCGGTAGATGTAGTCTACCTGGATTTCAGCAAGTCCTTCGATTCAGTGCCATATGGAAGGTTGTCCTGCAAGTTGAGGAGTCTTGGTATAGAGTGTAAGCTGGCCCGATGGGTAGAACACTGGCTGAGAGACTGGCAACAGAGGGTAGTTGTGGGGGAGAAGCATCAGAGCCCAGGGCAGTGACAAGTGGTGTCCCACAGGGATCAGTACTGGGACCAGTCCTGTTTAACATTTTCATCGCAGACATAGCGGTTGGGATCAAGAATAAGATCAGCTTCTTCGCCAATGACACCAAGATCTGTGCTGAGGTGGATAGGGAGGAGGGTGGCAAGTTACTGCAAGAGGACTTGGCAAGACTCGAGGAGTGGTCGCACACCTGGCAGCTTGGGTTCATCACCAAGAAGTGCAAGGTGATGCATTTCAAAGCCAAAAACCCAGGATACAGCTACTGGATGGATGGTATCAAATTGTCCACATCTGACAAGTAGAAGGATCTGGGGGTGCTGGTGACCGGGGAATTAAACCACTTGGCCCAGTGTAGGAAGGCAGTGACTAAAGCTAACAGGATGCTAGGGTGCATAGCAAGGGGGATTACATCCAGATGTAGTGAAGTCATATTGCCCCTATACAGGTCCCTGGTGAGGCCACACTTGGAGTACTGCGTGCAGTTCTGGTGCCCGTACTTGAAAAGGGATATCAAACTACTGCAGGCAGTGCAGTGAAGAGCAACAAAGATGATCCAGGGGTTGGGGGACAGAACTTGCGAGGAAAGACTAAAAGAGCTCAACATGTATACCCTGAAGGATAGAAGAGAGAGAGAGGGGACATGATCGAGACCTTCAAGTACCTGAAGGGGATGAACAGAGTAGGCTTCCAGGGTGGGTTTGCTCTCCAGAACAGAAGAGATACCAGAGTACCAGAGGGCACTCCCTAAATTTAAAGGGGGGCAGATCCAGGAGGGAAAGGAGGAGGCACTACTTCACTGAAGGAGTGGTAACAGGGTTGAATGCACTGCCTGAGCAACTCGTATCAGTGCAGACATGGGGTGCTTCAAGAGGGGGGTGGAACAAGTTCAAGGGGAAAGTGTACACCGGGGGAGGCAGTTGGTGGAGGGAAGAGTTAATGGGAGGGGGCAGCTGCAGTCTAATGGGCTGAAGTGCTGCACGCTCGAGCAGATTAGATACACCATATGGCCTGTATCTGCTGGCAATTTCGTATGTTCATATGAACGGTATGACTATTCAGATATTGACAGATATCAGATAAAACAAGGTCTTGCATTGAATAATCAGCTGCAAATAAGTCTGGAAAGGACCTCAGGTTATATGCTAACACAGACTGTGAGTAAATTTTTGTTTTTACTAACATACTAAAATGCCAGCAGAATAGGCCTAATGGTCTTTCAAGTCTGCTCGATTTTCAGCACCCGCACTAAGGGTCGATTTTGGTGTCCTCCCCTTCCCCTTGGGTTATACTGTCCCCAGTCGCAGATCTGCCACCTGCATTGGACTTGGGCAGATTTACCCTCCCCCTGTACCTGTCCCACCCTTTAAACCCGGCCACAGTCTCCGCCTCTACCAGCTCCCTGGGCAGCACATTACATGGCTCCACCACCCTTTCAGTGAAATAACACCTCCTCCTCCTCATTGCCTCTCATTGCCAGAGCCTCCTTCCTTTGGAGCACCCTGACTGGGCACCCCTTACTGATCCCTTTTATGTACTTAAAGACCTCTATCATGTCTCCCCTGTCCCTTCTCTCCTCCAGGGTGTACATGTTGAGCTCCCTGAGCCTTTCCTTATCGGTCCTGTCACCCAGGCCCCAGATCATTTTGGTTGCCCTCCTTTGGACCCTCTCTAGGAGTGTAACATCCCTCTTTAAATGTGGTCTCCAAAAGTGCACACAATACTCGAGGTGTGGTCTAACCAAGCTGTTGTAGAGGGGTAGGATCACTTCCACCTTTCTGGAGGTAATCCCCTTGGCGATGCATCCCAGCATCCTATTTGCCCTTGCCACTGCCCTCCTACAGGTCTCTTGAGTTGTTCATCTTGACATATACCACTACCCCCAGGTCTCTCTCACCCTCCGTGACTTGAATTTTGTCTCCTCCCAGGGTATACCCCTGGCCTGGATTTGTGACTCCCAGGTGCTGAACCTTGCACTTCCCTATATTGAATTTGAGTTTCAATTTTCCTGACCACCTTTCCAGAACCTCCAGATCCTCCTGCAAGGCTACCCTCCCCTCCTCCTCATCCACCACTGCACCCAGCTTTGAGTCGTCTGCAAGAGACTCATCTTACTCCTGATTCCCTTCCTTATGTCTGAGACATAGGCATTGAACAGGAGTGGCCCCAGCACTGACCCCTGGAGCACCCCACTAGTAACCCCCCTTAGGGATGAGGCTAGCCCCCCACAACCACCACCCTCTGAGTATGCTCAGAGAGCCAATTTCCTATCCATCTTAACAACTGTCTCCCTACCCCCATTTCCTTCAGTTTAGCCAGCAGGCAATTGTAGGGCACCGAATCAAATGCCTTGCTGAAGTCCAGAAAGAGGACATCAACCGGCCTACCCCAGTCCAGGACCCTCATCACCCAGTCATAGAACTCCACAAGGTTTGTCTGACATGATCTTTCCGGGACAAAGCCATGCTGCCTATCATCCAAATACCCATTTTGCTCCAGTAACCCCTCTAGCCTATCCTTGACAATACCCTCCATCACCTTGCTGACCACCAATGTCAGGCTGATGAGCCCGTAATTTCCTGCCTCCTCTCTTGACCCCCCTTGTGGATCGGCACAACATGGGCCACTCTCCAGTCTTGGGGCATCCATCCAGTCCTCAGGGAGATGCTGAAGAGCTCCACCAGGGGGACTGCCAGGACATCTGCCAGTTCCCTCAGCACCCTGGGATGTATCTCATCTGGCCTAGGCGCTTTCTCCATCTGAAGGGACCTGAGAGCTTCCCTTACTCTCTCTACCAGGATTTCAGCCTCCATCGCCTCCCCCACTGCACCCTGTACTGCTGGCCCCCTACCTGTCTGTGGTGGCCACTCCCTTTCCCCAGACCCATCAGGGCCCCTGATCTCTACCGGCCCCATTCCTTCCTCCGGTTTGCCCCCGCTCCCCCCGCAAGACATAGCCCCTCCATTCCCCCGGTAAAAACTGATGCAAAGTACTCATTTAGGACCTCTGCCTGTTCCCCGCCTCCTGTGCCCAACCCTCCCCTATCCTTATCCTGCTGATCTGCCCCCCTTACTTTTCTTTTCCCCTTCTGTATCTGAAGAACCCCTTGTTCCCCCCTCTGGATCCCCCTGGTCAAGGACTGCTCCTTTTTTGCCTTAGCTGCTCTCACCACCCTGGTGACTCTTTTTGCTGTCCATTCATACTCCCCGATCCCTTTCACTCCTTGAGCACTTGAAGCACCTATAGGCTGCCTTCTTGTCCCTCACCACTTCCTGAACCTCCCATGTCCACCAACAGGGTTTTCTGGCCTTATTGAACTTGCGCCTTTCCCTTGTGCAGGATCTGGTAACCTTCTGTATTCCCCTCCTAGTGATCTCCCCCCTGCTATCAGCAATCATATCCATCCTTATCCTGTCCAAACAATCTTTAAGGGTCCTTCCCATCTCCCTGAAGTCTGCACCCCTAAAGTCGGTTACTACCGTCCTTGTTCGGCTTTCCTCCCCCCCCAGGTCTAGGAAGAACCAGACTGTGGCGTGATCACTCACCGCCAATGGGTCCCTCGCCTCTAGGCCCCTAATCTGATCATTGTCCACCAGGATTATGTCCAGTGTCTGGGCCTCCCTAGTGGGCTCACCCACCAGCTGGGTCAGGAACCCATCCTGGAAAACATCCAGCAGCCTCTGCTCCCTGGCCAGTGGTGATGACATAGTCTCCCAGTCTGTTCCCGGCATGTTGAGGCTCCCCATTACCACTACCCTTCCCTTTCCCAAACTACAGTGTCCCTCGAGATTTGCCACCAAACTTTCTTCCAGAGCCTCCACCAGTGCAGGTGGTCTGTATACCACTCTGACCTTTACTCTCTTACCCCACTGCATCAGCAGGGTGACCCAATTAGCCTCCACATTACCCCCAGCCTCCTCTACCCCTCCAATACCAATGCCATTTCTGACTAACAGTGCTACACCCCCTTCCTCCCCTCCCATCCTTTCTGAACACAGTGTAGTCCTTCAGATGTAGATCCCACTCATGCCCTTGGGCAGCCCAGTTCTCAGTGACTGCTGCCACATCCACCACCCCCTCAACTAGCATTGCCTGAGGCACAGGCTTCTTGTTTCCTAAACTCTTGGCATTTATTAGGACCACCCTCCACCCCTTCTCCCTCCTCTCCTTTCCCCACCTTGAGCTTCCATTTATCAGCTCCTGCACCCTACCTGGTGATATATTTCCATATCTCCCTAGCCCCCTAGAGGAGAGGAGACCTTGTCCCTCTTTTATCATACCTGCTGGCACTGCCCCTTTTTTGATCCCTCCCCCCTTCACAAGTTTAAACCCCACCTTTCATTGATGAAACCAGCTAGTTTGAGCTTTAGAATTTCCTTCCCCTCCAAATGTAGGTGGAGCCTGTCTTTAGTGTACAGCCCCTTATCCTCCCAGGTCTCCCCCAGTCCCATGTCCCAGTTTGCTCATGTTTTTTTTTTATTTCTGTTAATAGAGAGTGCAACTTATGCCATGGATTACTTATGTTTTCAGTTTCCTAGTAGACATCTTTTATATATATATATTAACTCCCGCGTTTTATATATATATATATATATATATATATATATATTAACTCCCCCGTTATATATATATATATATTAACTCCTGTTTATTGCTTTCATTGTTGTTCAGTAGCAAAGGTTAATTGCCCCTCATGGTACATATTAACCCGCAGCTTCACCTTGATTAATACATACTTCTTAGTTCAATAAATCTTTATTCTGACCTCAGCCAATGTCAATAGCTTTGTAGTAGAAGCCTCAGATCAGTGATTAGCCAATCAGGCTCCTGTGTGTGTGAGATATTCTCATAACATAGTCCATTGATTATGGCGCTGAGAAACTGAACTGCATTATAGCTACTGTGTCTGAGGAGTGAGGTCAGAGTTTCTTTCCAACATAATCCATAAAAAGACACAATAAACAATTCTCAGATTTGCTGCCTCAGCCACTATATTTAGAACAGGCTTTCTTCTTTTTCTATTATTTACTAATTTTCCTCAATTGGCGCTCCTGTCAGGCCAGCCCATCCAGCCCTTCCTCCACCTTTTCCAGAAGTAGTGCTTGCCCATCCTCCATCCCTAATGGCTTACTCCCCACGAGTGGGCCATTGCTTGAGCTCCCAAAAATGTGGAATTCCCTTCCCCCTCAAGATCGCCACTCATCCTCCTGTTATTCCATTAGCTCTGCCCTCAAGAACTTCCTTGCTCCTTCCTGCACCTGCCATGACCCTCCCTAATTTCCCTTTGATAAGCCCCTAATATCTCTAAATGCTCATCTCCCTTCAAATCCTCCTCCCCGCCCCTTCCTCCCTGTTTCCCTCTCCACTAACCTTCCCTCGCCCACTAAAAATTTGCTTCTAAACCATCCAGAACTGATATTCTTGCTTGCCCTAATCTTCTCCCTACACCTTCAATACCTCATCCCCCTACCACCCTCTCGCTGCTCCACACAGGGACAGGTCTCATAGGGCTAGGTCCTTGCCCCTCTCCTTCTCTCACCCCTTTATCACCAAATGCTCACTCACTGTTGCTGCCTGCTTCCTTCTGATCGTGCTCTTCTTGGATTCCCTCATTTCTTTCTTCAAGGAGCTCTCCCCACCTTCCTCCTGTACCCAAACTCTCACTACCTATAATCAACTCCGCTTCCAATGTGCTTGACCACTGCCTTGTGCAGGCAGGGTCCATAGCACATGGTGGGAAAAGTCCACCCCCTCTTTTCCTCTCCTTTCATGCTGCTGTCTGCCTGCTTCCTACTTCCCATACAGTCACTGCTTGACCACTGCCTTGTTCAGGCAGGGTCCCCAGCAAACTGCTGAGAACATATTCCCCCCCCCCCACACCCCCACCTGCTATACCCTTTTCCCCTGCTGCTGTAATCAAATTCTTATTGCCTTCTTCCTGCTACCCTTCTGTCACTGCTAGACCACTGACTTGTACAGGTAGGGTCACCCTCCTACAATATCACTTAATCTTCACCCCCTGCAATCTACCCCTTTTTCATCTAGCCAGAGTTATTGGCCTACCCCAAACTCTCAAATATGCACTTATAGTTCACTCTGCCATCTTTGTTCACCTGCAAACTGTGTTCTGTCTCCCTATTCACCCCCCCCGTTATCCCCTCCCACAACATCACTCACTCGTCACCCCCTGCACTCTACTGCCCCATTAATCTAGCATTACTTACTGGCCTACCCCAATTTCTCAATTATGCACTTACAGTTCTCCCTATTGTTTCTGTTCATGTAAAATTGTGTTCTGTCCATGTCTCTCTGAAATTTCTTTCCCTATTTCCTATCTTATTCTCTCTACTCCAATCTTTTAGATTTTCAAAAACTAAGTCCCACCAAAGGTTTACCAATTATTATTGTGTTGTCATATCTTCAAGTGTTACCCTGTGTTTATCAGTTTGTTAATTGTGTTATCATATCTATTCTAGTTTTTAAAATGTTACCATTTGTAGCCAACTACTGCATACCTGTAAATCCTTCCCCTTCAGCACTTCTAATTAACCTGTTTTCACTGTATGAATGTAATCAAATTGTATTCCTACATTGTAACAAATCTCTGTATTCAGTCCTCTTGTTCCCTACCCACCAGGTCACATCGGGAGATGAGCAACTTGATGCTTAGTGAGCCTTCCTGGTGAAACAATTCAATTAAATAAAATTAAAATAAATAAAATTGAGCTGTGCAGAATTTTCAGACATGACTTCTGCTATAATTCCACAGAACTGCAGCAATCTGGCGTAATTCCTGGGAATTCTGTCAGAAGTGGAAAGTGTTTTTGTGGATCAGGAATCCTCAGTGTACACAAACATTTTCTAAATCTGCAGATTAAGTAATCCTCCACAAAGAAATTCTTTTTAGAATTCCGCAGATTAAAAAACTGTTTCTGAAAAGCATTTCTGAAGCAGAATTTCCATTCCTCATTAATTCAGCTGGTGAAATTCCACATTCTGCTCTGCTCCAGCTTCTGGGCTGGCTAGCCTCTCTGGAATTCTAGATCTGGTTGAGGACAGTGCCTAGTGGGTGGTGCTGAAGCTGGGAGGGGCTGGCCAACACCCTGCACCATCAGTATTTTTCACTCTTTATCTCTCTCACAACCCCAGGCAGTATGCAAGCACTTGAAAAGCCATTTCGCCTACAGTCTAGAAGAACGCTGTGTGGCATTAGCTACATGATCTTGCACTAATTTTATGAAACATTGTGTTTGTGTAATTGAACTACTCGCTATCGTGAGTTTCTGAGCACTTGTTACCAATCCAGGAACTAATAAGAGGAGCAGTAGTTCTGTGACCCTTCTGGGAAACTACAGCTCATAACTTCAGGGGAATTACTTGTTGTGAAAGTTCTTGTGGCAATATTTTATTTGTTAAGCCACTGTAGTGGCAATTTTAACAATTTTAAAGCAGTAATTCTAAGTTTTTGCTCACAGAGAGCTCTGTGACCCCTGTGACTACTTCCGGGTCATAGACTGGCTTAAAAGCAAGCCCTGCAGTGAGTGCTGCAAAGCCTTTTCTCCTACAGACTAGAAGAATGCTGTGTGGCATTAGCTACATGATCTTGCACTAATTTTATGAAACATTGTGTTTGTATAATTGAACTACTCGCTATTGCGAGTTTCTGAGCACTTGTTACCAATCCAGGAACTAATAAGAGGAGCAGTAGTTCTGTGACCCTTCTGGGAAACTACAGCTCATAACTTCAGGGGAATTATTTGTTGTGAAAGTTCTCGTGGCAATATTTTATTTGTTAAGCCACTGTAGTGGCAATTTTAACAATTTTAAAGCAGTAATTCTGAGCTTTTGCTCACAGAGAGCTATGTGACCCCTGTGACTACTTCCAGGTCATAGACTGGCTTAAAAGCAAGCCCTGCAGTGAGCAGGGTGAGCTCGAGTAGGATGAGCATGCATTGTCATGTGCAAAGACACGCGCATCTGCGCATGTTTTAGCGAGGTTTGGCAAGTGCAATATCAAGGGTGCTATAATTCTATATTTGTGAGCACTAAAAGGTAAGGCCTTCAACTTATGAGCACTCACATTAAGGATTAACCACGAGGGTATTTCAAACACAGCTACATCAGCTTATAAAGTAGCAGTATATATAACAGGGTTATACATCAAATAAAATACAACAAAGAATATGATACCAATCCTAGAAGGACAACTGGGAGTTACGTGCATAGTTTGTAACATGTATAATTTTATAAAAGATAGTACACAGGAACTAAACTATACATGTATTAAATGTATCGAAAACAGAGATATGGCTATGTTAATCACTCTTTTCAATGAAAGCCTATCAGAACTTGAGCAAAGTCAAAAAGAAATGGCTGACAGATACAATGTCAGATTAAATACAGCTAAAGAACAAAGTACCACAAGCACTACAGCAAATGACTCAGCACCAAGCACCCCCCCTCCCCATCAAACATGACCCTAGGTAGTGTGTCACATTTAACTCCTTCATTCAGCAGTCCCCTACATAAGAAAAGAGATAGGGAGGATGACACCTTAGATAACCCTGAGGATAGACGGTATCAAGTTCAAAGCTCTAAATCGTCAAAAAGAAAAAGGGGAAGGAAGGAAGGCAGATCAGTTTCACATATCAGTACAGAAGAGATTTGATCTATTATCTAATGAAGAGATACAGATTTCAGGACCTACAGTAGATACAGGAATAGAACATACTGTTGAAAATGGCACTGAGAATATGCTATTAAATAGTATGATAGGTAGTATACCAGTTAGCACTACAAATGGGAACTTAATGTCTTTTGAGCAAATATTCACACCTCTTAATAATATATAACCCTGATATAACGGTAGATCAGAATAAACCAGAACAAAATATGGAAAACAATAATTTTAATGGCAAGGTTTAAGAACTTTATGTATTGGGGGATCCAATTATCAAAAGACTAGACAGAGTAATTTGTGACCCAGATAAACATAACAGAACCTTGTCATATTTCAGAGGAGCAAAAATAACACACATTACACAAATGGCAAAAGACATACTGTACAAAGGAAATGAGAAAAAGCTGGTGATAGTCCATGCTGGAGCAAATAATGTTCTACACCAAAATTCCCACCAGGTCAAGCAAGAATTTGTTAATCTGACAAATAAAATGATAGACCTGGACTGTGAATTAATTATTTCAGAAATTCTACCTATTCCAAGGGTAACATATCAATAGACATGTAAAACAAAGTGCATAGATAATTGGCTAAGACAATGGTGTACAAAGCAATCTATTGAGTACATAACTCACTGGGAGGAATTCTCTGACAAAGATTTTCTCTATAGTAGAGATGATCTTCATCTTAGCAGACATGGAAGACAGCTTCTAGGAGACAGTCTAGAAAAATGCATCTTGAGACATTTAAACGAGACAAGAGGGGTGGAGTCCAAGCTTGTTACATCTAAAATATTAAACCAGCATGATTCCTACAACCAAGTTTTCTCAGTATCTAAGGGCATTCAAGCACCTAATAGCAAAACTAACATGAGTACAAACAAAAAGATGAATAGACAGGGCCAAAACTTAAATGAAATACAAAACAAAAAATAAATAAAAATCTTACTACTAAATGCAAGAAGCCTCCTAAATAAAACTGATGAATTAAAACATACCCTTATCACTAAAAAAAATGATATTTGTGGAGTAACGGAAACTTGGTTCATGGATAATGAAAGGAACATTGATATACCAGGTTTCACAACTTTAAAAAAAAAATAGGAAGGAGAAGAAAGGTGGCGGGGTTGCATTATATGCAATGGATTATCTCAAAGGATGTCAATTTTTTTCATATCAGTCTAATACAGAAATAACATGGATAAAATACCATTAAATAATATCACAACAATTGGATTTACTTATCACTCCCCCAGTCTGGAATCATCAGAAAATCAACTGTTCCTTAATGAACTAGAGAATATGGAAATTAAAAATGTTTTTTTCCTGATAGGTGATTTTAATTTCCCATATATAAACTGAGCAAATAATAACACCAAGGGTCAACTTGAAAAAAGATTCATGGAAATCACCCTTCTACACGATTTAGAACAACTAGTTGATCTCCCAACCAGGAAAAATAATATATCAGATTTGGTTTTAACCAATGTTAAAAATCAATGATTGACACTACAGATTTTACCCCCCCCCCCAAGTGATAGTGATCACAATATGGTACAGATTAATTTAACAAAAACTATTGAAAAAGTTAATGGAATCTCAAAATTTAGAAATTATGTAAAAGCAGACTACGGTAATACTAAAAACTGTCTTTAAAACTGGAATTCGCAAGAGAGTTTAAACAACTGCAGTCTTGAGCAAGCTTGAGTGAACATAAAAAAAAGATTGATTACTGAATTACAACATGGGTACCACTTAGAACTAAATATAACAATAACAATCTTAGAGTCCCACCATGGTGGAATGGGAAAATTAGGAAATTAATTAATTAATTAATTAAAAGAAAAGAGCGTACTGCAAATATAAACAAATGAATAAGAATGATGACCTGCAAAAATTCAGAGACTTAGCCAAAAAAACTAAACACATACATTTGGCAAAACAAAAGTTAGAATTAAATCTGATAAACAAAACAAGAGATAAGAAAAACATTTTTATAACTATGTAGGGGCGTTAAAAGGAACACAAAATGCTATTGGACCACTTATCTCAAATAATGAACTGCTAGTTAACAAGACTGATATGGCGCAGGAACTCAACGAATATTTTGGTAGTGTACTTAAAGTAGACAGTAGTTTCGACCTATCCACCCTCAATACGATTGGTCCTACAATAATTTTTTCTGAACAACAGGTATCAGATGCTATTGGGCAGTTAAAAAATGAATCATCTCCAGGACCAGGTGATATAAGTCAATTTTTTTCTAAAACAGATCAGTAAAGAACTACAGGCACCATTAACAGTTTTGTTCAATATTTCCATTACAGAAGGTAAAACTCTGGAGTTATGGAGGAAAGCAAGTATAGCACCAATATTTAAAGGGGACAATAAACAAATAACAAGTAATTATAGACCTATCAGTCTTACATCCATCATCAGTAAACGCATAGAGCAACTGATACAAACTATAATACTGGTGCATATTCATAATAGTGGCTGTGTTGACATTTCTCAACATGGATTTACATCCGGCAGGTCATGTCTAACTAACTTGATAAATTTTTTTGATCCAGTTAGTTAAACACTGGAACAGGGACTACCAGTGGATGTAGTCTTTCTTGACTATGCTAAAGCTTTCGATACAGTGTCTCATAGAGTACTAACAGAACAGCTAGCTAGTACAAATCTAGATACTAAAATCATAAAATGGATTGATTCTTGGTTAAGAAACAGACATCAGAGAGTAGTCATTAAAGGACATAAATCTGAGTGGACATCAGTTACCAGTTGGGCCCATTATTGTTCAATATACTCATTTCAAGTATGCAGACAAATACTGGTGTCTGGATTAGCAAATATGCAGATGACTGCAAAATTAGATGCATTGTAAACAATAATGAATCCATTAACAGCGTACAAAATACTTTAAATAAATTATGTAACTGGGCAAATCATAACAAAATGTGTTTTAATAAACAGAAGTACAAAGTGATGCATACGGGCAAAAATAATGTTAAAGCACACTACACAATGAATAATATGCAATTCTAAACAACAACTGAAGAAAAGGATCTAGGTGTCATAATCTCAGATGACCTTAAATTTGATACACACATAAAGGTAACAATTAAAAAATGTTATGGTATCATTGGGTGTATCCTGAGGCATATAAGAAGTAGATCAGCAGAAGTCTTGTTCCCATTATACACTAGTCTTATTCGCCCTCATCTGGAGTACTGTGCTCCGTTCTGTACCCCCACGACTGTGGGAAATAAAAAACTATGTGAGAAAGTCCAGAGGAGGGTTACGATAAAAATAAGCAGTGTGAAAAATAAGGATTATAGTTGCAGATTAAGAACTCTGAATCTGTATTCCCTAGAATACAGATCAGTAAGAGGAGACATCATATACCTGTTTAAAGCATTTTTAAATACCTCATTGCTTGGTACAATTTGTGTTGAAAAACAATTGACGCAAAACAATGCTAGATCCCATAGGCATCAGTTAAAAACTGCAGTAAGTAAAACCACAAGAAGAAAAAATGTTTTCACACAAAGAGCTCCTGCTATATGGAATGTATAACCAAAACAAATGGTTATGAGTGAAACAGTAGAACAGTTTAAAAAAAAACTTGGACCACTATATGGAAAAACAAAAGTACAACTACCTCCACTGATCAGTGGTGGTGGGTTCATTATGGGCCTCAGCCTTAGGAACCTGTAAACAACTATGAAACTTGTGGAGGGGGAGTCATGTCCCACCTGTGTGCAGCGTGCTCTTGCAGGGCGTGTGAGCTACCCATCCCACCAGCAGGAGCTGTAGCAACACCAGAGCTTTCCATCTCCCTCCCATTGGCCAGGACACTCAGCCATCAACAGCACTGCTTCCCAGCCTGGCTGCTTGATCTCTCCCAAATCTGGGTCATCAGCATGGAAGCACAGCATGTGTCCTTTGAGGCATCGGGCAGTCACTGCCTAAATAAGGCTACTAACTACTATGTGACACTCTCAAACCAGTGCTAAACCAAAATGGAATAGTGTAGAATGGAAAATGATTTTATTTCATAGCTCCTATCATACTCAAAGTAACTCAACAGCTCTTGAAACCAGCAAGCTACTACAAGCCAATGAGCTAGACACTTGCAGTGTAGGAGCCACATGCAGGCAGATGAGGTAGCCAGTGTTGGAATTACAGTGGGGTTTGCCAGGGCTCAGCCCATCTAGCTCTGAAGTGAGCCCTGGTGGTTCACATATTACTGCCATTGACTTATAATGGCAAGGGGGCTCAGTTAAAACATAGGGCCCTAGTGGGACCCCCAGCTCCCATAGCTTCTAAGCTGCAATTCCAGCACTGAAGGCAGCAATCAAGGCACTCAGCAATGACCACAGACAAGTGCATTAGAACCTGATTTATTGAGAGGGGATGCTTGTCCAAACATAGTTGATGTACACTGGGGATGTCCCCTTTTGTTTTCATGCATTGTCATGGACGGATCTTTGACTTCCATCTGAAGAGCCGTCAGAGATGAGCAGAAGGCGTCATAGTGTAACGTTTCATCATAAGAAGAGCACCTCCAATAGAAACATAGAATTTTATGACAGATAAGGACTGCTTGGTCCACCTAGTCTGCTCATTTCCCTACCTAATGAATAAGCTGCAGATCCTAGTTTATCAAAAGCCTACTTCCTCCTATTCCCCACTAGAACTGCCTTATGTCTGTCCCAATAGGGCAGCATTCCCCTTAGCATTGCAGTTCAGTATCCGCAGTTGGTAAAAACCCAAGTCTTGCTGTGAGACATGATGAACCACAACCTTCTGGGCCACACAAAAGTGCTGCCACCATCACTAAACCACACTTACACTGCTGATGTGGTGCTGTACGCCCCACAACAGCAGTGTTTGCCAGTGTGGCCATCTATGGCTTCAGTATCCAAGAGCCTGCAAAACAGCATTGAGATGCTTTTCTGTTTCCTTGTTTTTCCATCCATCATGGGACAATAAGGTCTTAAGACTTGTTGCTTGCTGCTGTAACTCGAATCTTTATTGGCATCAGAATTCAAGCTGATATCCTTTGAGAAAGAGCAGAAGGCTCAGCACAGCACTGAACCACTGTGCTAGCATTTAGTTCAGTGTGTTATTTAAAAGGTCAGAAAATTGATCACAATAATTTCAAGCCATAATGCTGACCTTTAACCATCTGTCATTTCCCTTTCAAACACTATGGGCAAAAACTTCTTCATAGGTCTTTTTGTTTTAGCCTCTTTGGCTACATAATAGCTAGGTTTTAAAAACCTGTAGTCTTATTATAATAACAAGTGTTAACTTTTATCCGTACTTTCTGTCACTCCTATCATTTGGTGGCATTTGTGGCTGCACTGCTTCTCCTGTTCATGAAGTAGGAAAGCAGTTAGCTTAGCAACAGTTGTAAGGACTACTATTTGGATGGAGGACATAAGGTTCTTGAGGTTTGGGCTGTCTCTATCCTTTCCCAGGTTGCACTTTGCCTCTCGTGTCTGTGAACCTCGGAGCCTGAACCAGGTCCCAAAACTGGAGTCTCCAGAATGGTACCAATGAACACCACAATTGCCACTGGGTTGGCCTTATGAGTTTGTTTTAGTTGTTAGACCAATGGTCATTAAAAAAGAACTAAGAATGCCATTATATGCAAGATGCATGACAAGGCTCAACATTGAAAAAGAAAAAAATTGTCTATCTGACAACTTTGCTGACTGAGTAAACTGATAGAAAAAAAAATATGCCAGACCACTTTGCTTAGCAAGACATTAGAAGAAACAACACCCTTTTCCCTATAGAACAACACAGCAATATTAATGGGAAAACCAATATATCACAATGTGTGGTTTTTTTTTTTTTGCTTTTTCAGAACTCATGCTCTCATGTGGCAAAAAAAGCAAACAACAACAATTCATTATGCACATTCCACACAAAAAATAAGCCTTGTCTGCACACTGCTGTTGAAGGACTGGTCTTGCTAATTAGACAAGTAGGGTAAGACAGCATGGAAACGTTGTGACCTCGGTGTGAATATGGATCATGCGTGCTGCCCTCTAGCCTAACACTCTATCTGTCTCTACAAGTGCGTGACAGGTGGGATGCTCAATTTCTGTTTTCTATAACGCAAGTCAGAGTCCTAGCTGAGGAAGGAAGACTTTATAGTTTAAAACCTGCTGAAAGTCCATGCTAGTTTGTGCACTAATTGATCATTTATTGCAATCGTGAGAAACCTAGTTTGTATACTGTAGTGATAAACTGTTTCAGACCTACTTAGCTGTTAGCAGTCAATGATTAACACACAGTAGATTCGAGCACTAGTTAACTCTTGCTATGCCAATGACACGCTCTGGCTTCAGTTTAAAATTTGATCTGGAAGAGGGAATAATGCCTTTGTAGAAGACCAAACACACTCTGGGCATGTGGTAAGGTTAAAATAACCACACTTACTGGGTGGTTGAAGGCCTGAAGGTACGCAGTCTAACTGGGATGTAGAGTTATTACATCATCACTGCATATCCATTCATGTTTTAACTGCACACTTGCTCTCAGTGCTTATGCAATGCATGTACTCCTGGTGCTTTGCAGGCAGCACTCCACAGCAATGGTAGTCTCACCCTACCATTACTAGTTTTGACTACTGGAAGTTACTAGACTGGTTCTAGTCTAGGGGTACTAGGAAGATAGAGAAAAGCAAGTTATTAATAATGGTTATGGGATTACACTAGAATCAGTATGGAGATGTGATACAGTGGGGAGGTAGTCAGTTATGGGGACTGTGGGGCACTCGGCTCCATGGTTACATTCTGGAGGAGGGTGCACTACCCCATCTGCAGGAGCCTTGTGGAGCTCCATACTCAGCTGGTAGCAGACAGAGACTAGATATCTCAGCTGCAGTACTAGCTCGACTGGGATCCAACTCCCCCAGAGGCCCACTGGCCCAGGGAGCTGAAGGGTGGTGGGGGAAAAGGAGGGGGAAGGGTGGTGGGGTAGCCATGAAGAGTTTGACCAACTTCATGTGATCTAGACAGACAATCACTTTGTACCCCTTCAGGAGGCTCTAGTAATTGAATTCATTGGGGGGGGGGCTCTGAGTCAGTCGGAGAAAATGGGCAGAACAACTGGTGGCACCCGGGCGGTAGGCAAGCAGGAGGAAGTCATAAAGGAAAGTCTTAATGATTGGAGACTCAATGATTAGGGGAGTAAAGAGCATGGTGGGTTGGAGAGGGAAGGGGAATGAAATGGTCAGATCCCTTCCTGGTGCATCAGCCATCTGGGATATAGATAGGAAAGGGAGAATGGCAGATAAGGGGGAGGGTAAGCTGGGTATGCTGGTACACTTGGGCACCAGTGATCAGTCAAAGCAGCCCATGGAGGCAATGAAGCAAACTTTAACAGGCTGGGGACAGATTGAAGGCACACTCAGCTTCCCTGTCCTTTTCTGAGTTCCTCCCTGTGTGGAATAGGAAGAATGTGAGCGATGGAGTAAGGAAGGAATAAACTGAGGAGTTTAATGGGTGGTTGAAGGGATTTTGCCCAGAGGGGGGTACCATTGTGTGGAGGACTGGAGGGGCTTCTGGGGCAGCAGGTTCTTCAAAGGTGATTGCCTTCATTTGATGAGAGAGGGGAGCCAGTGCTCTGGGGCAGAAGACTGAATGGAAACATCTGGGAGCAGTAATGGGGAAACAGAATCGCTGTGGGTTCAGCTCATGGCATCATCAGGCACGAAACTTCCAGAACAGGGGAGCTGAGGAGCTAGGAACAGAACTACAAAAGGAGGTGGCAAAGGCAAAGGTGGCAGTGGTGGGAGATCTAAACCTGCCACATACTGATTTGGTCATTCCAGTGGCCAGAAGCTTCAGACATCAGGCCCTACTGGTCACATTGCAGGACTGCCTGCTAGTGCAACCAGTTAAGGAACCCACCAGGCAGGCTGCTGTTCTCGACATCATGTCTACCAACTCAGAAGTGGTCGAAGGAGTGAGGGTAGGGGAGCCACTAGGGTCCAGCAACCATAACTCTATATGGTTCGACATAGCCAGGATGTGAAGGAAAGATGGGGGGTAATCAAGGGGTTCATTCCTGAGGCTACAAAGTCTTGCATGAGAACAGTAATTACAAGAAATAGGTATAAGAGAGCAGCATGGTTCTCTGGAAAGATCAGGGAAGCATTGCCAGCCAAAAAGAAGGAAAAACAAAGGAAGAATGGGAAACGTAGGTACTAAATGTCAACAAAGGAAACCAAGAGGGAGGTCAGAGAAGCAAGGGCAGACACAGAGGTGCATATTTCAGATGGGAACAAGGGAGGGGGAATGTAGTTTAGATATAGTAGAAAACAATTAAAGAATAGAGGAGGAAATGTTAGGATAACTGAGGGAGGCATAGGTTATTGAGGAGGATGGGCAGAAAGCAACCATCATGAATGACTACTTCTGCTCTCTGTTCATAAGAGAATACAGAGGGTCTGTGCCAGACAGTGGCATTAATGTTGTTATGTGGGGGATCCCTGAGATGAGGCATCAGGTTTACCAGTGAAAGGGTTCCATTTCAGGCAGACACCTTTTATTTCAGGAGACAGAGCCCTTTCCCCTGTGGAGGGGCTCCTGCTGAATACACTAGGCCCATTCTCTCTGCTAAGGGCCAGAGCCCCCTTCCCTGTGGAGAGGCTCACATTGAGCTGAAAACAGCCTGCAAAGTCCCTGGATTTTGGGAGCTCTGTGAGGCCCCTGATTGGCTAAATCCACTTGTCTGTCCCAAAAATGAATATTCATTAGGCTTCTTTGATGCCTGATAGGCTTCCTGTTCTAATGCCTAAATTAGGTCCTAGCTTTCCCCCTCAAGCCTTTTGCACTGTCCCATAAGTCTTTTGGCAAAGTGCCAAGAGTCCCGGCACTGAATCCTGGTTTCTGATTGACTGCTGGATACAAAGTATGGCTGCTCTTTAGCACAGTCCCCTTGCAGTCCCTTACTGTGCCAAACTCAAGTTCTGGTGCAGCCAGTACAGTTATTTTATTTACATCATATCCCCACAGTTCAGTAGCCCCGTTTGTGCCCTTTCAAGGGCTGCCCACTTTTAACATTTTACTGCAGTCCTCAGCCTGTTGCTGCTGCCGAAATGCAGTGCACCTCAGCAACAGACAGCAGCTCACTAATATTCATAAGGCTCTCTTTTAATATTCATGAGTGCACTCCAGTGCTTCTCAGCACTCTTTATTTAAAAATGTCCCCTATGGCACCTGCTTCAGGTCTGCAGCCCTTTTAGTGCTCATAGAGACCTGTACCCCACAAGAGGCAGCCGCTTTCACTGTAAATTGTGGTAGAAAATACCAGGAGTGCTTCCTGCATGCACGAGCCATCTGCCCAACCATGAAGTGTATGTGGGAGAAGGCAGCAGCTCTGCAAGGCTCCAGATGCCCATTAAGGGCAAAAACAAATGTAGGGGCTTATCAGAAGCCCCAGAGGCACACCTGGACTTGAGATGTGGCAGTGCACTGTTGGGGAGAAATGGGGAAACCTGAGGCACTGGGAGACCACCTGGAGTCGAACGGGCAATTAAGGTAAGCCTCCATGGGGAGTTACACTCTCTCCTGCCTGAGAAAACTTGGCATCTTTGCCAAGTCTGTGGCATGGCCAGGCACTCGGTAAATGGCATCAATCACCTTGCAAACATTTAAACAGTCTATTCTAGACATATGGTTTCCTATCTTGAATTGGTTACAAACATGTCCCAGTCTAGACAAATACATCTATCTAAAACAGCAATAAAACATTTGCAAAACAAGTACGAACATCTTCAGATGTTTCACTTTCCCCAAGGACCCTTGCCAGTAACAGATTTAAGCTGGAATTACTTTCTGGTGCATTTCCACTTTTGGCCACTGGAAGGGCCTGCACTCCCCACTAACATTCACTGAACAGCAATGAATAGGTCTAGAGCAAGATTTGGCACCAAAGCATGTATCCATTAGTTTTAATAGGCTGCAGCCATTTTAAGGGTCACATTGCTCAGAGAGCTGGGGGGGGGTCCATGCTGGGCATGACATGGCCAACAGGAAATCCCAATGGTGCCGCCATTCATGTAACCTAGGCAATGGGTATCTAAGGGCTACACATCCCCTGCCTTGTGGGCCCATCAACAAGGTTGAGGGGCCTGAGTTCCCATTCTGATTTAAAACTGGTTCTTTCCCACAGATAACATAAATGAGCCGTGCCTCCACCCAGAGTATACTTTTATGGGGGCTAATTAAAACCTGGTACAACCCTCTGGGATGCTGTACCCACCCACAGTACCACAATGTCACCCCACACATGACCCAAAAGCCAAAACCCCACATTTCAACATTTTAGGATTATTGACTCTCACTAATAATATGCTCATGACACAGGATTTATAAAAACAAGCAATTTATTTACAAGGGGTGAGGGTTAGGAAAGGGTAAATTGGCTGTGGAGGTTAAGTATTTACATTGATTAGCATTTAGATTGGCATTAGGTAGATTGGATTTGGCATTTCTAGTATTGCAATCAAATAATCATTCTGCAGTTCTTAAATCCAAACTTCAATCACAGTGGCCACCCATGAACCTTCTGATGGATTTAGACCTATCTGGCTATCTAAGCTAGCCGCACTAGAAAATTAGATGACACATTTCCCACACCGGTACCAGCCCCAGACCTTTATAGAACCCACAATTCCATACTTTAAACCTGGGTACACAGTACTAAGTTCTTAAGGTGCAGGCCTGTTAATGTTGCAGTGGCCAGCGTTGCAGCTGGTTGAGGCCCTTGAAAGAAAATCTAGTTAACATTCGTTATCCTTTGACTTGCATTTTAGCTTTCAAGCTGCAGAAAACAATTACTTCCCTGGTGGGAAGCTTGGGCCTTGATATCAGAAACTTGGCAAACACATTTTCAGCTATTAACAGCTCCCCTTTTTGGTTGGCAGAGGATGGCTCTGCTTACTCATGGTTTTGCGTCATCATTGGTGAAGAGAAGCTGTAGCTGAGGTGCAGGCAGGAACTTTGGCTGACACCTTTCTACCTGGCTCTTGCAGCTTGCAGATTGGAACTTTCTCAGCTTTGGATGGTTTGCCCCTTCTCTCTGGGCTTGACATCACATCAGGTACAGACCAGGCAGGGACCGGTGCTGGCACACTTCGGACCCCTACGTCTAGACTATGCCCTTAAAGGTGAAGTGCATATGGCAGTGCATAGCTGGCACACTACCAGGCTGACTCCTAGGCCAATCTGGAAAACACAATCTCTTACATTCAGCACATTTTATGTTCAGCACATTCACATTCAGCACATTTACATTCAACACATTCACATTCAGCACATTTACATTCAGTACATTTTATGTTCAGCACATTCACATTCAGCACATTTACATTCAGCACATTTTATGTTCAGCACATTCACATTCAGCACATTTACATTCAGCACATTTTATGTTCAGCACATTCACATTTAGCACATTTTAGTTGCTTCAGGAGGTCAAACTCCCTTCAACCGTGGGCCAGCGTGGCAGGCATGGTCCTTTAAACTTTTCAGACACAATCTCTTAAACAGGGGTGCTTTTCCCTATGGATAGGGAGGACCCGGAACTCACACACTCTTTCAGACAAAACTTTTGCTTTCCCTCAAACTGCATCCAGAGCACACGGCAGGGGTAGCATAGCCCTTAGATATCTTGCACTAGGGTCACATAGTTATTTTTTTTTTATTGAATTTTGTTGACCCATAAGCCCACTTGGCCTAGAAGTCCCTTTTTCAGGGGTGACCGGGGTGGGGGGATACAGATGGTAACCAACTGAAATTGAACCAGATAAAGCTGTTGGTGGTATTTTTAGTGAATGGGGGAAATTCCCCAACTCTTTTCAATAAATGCCATGGGATCTTTAACATCCACCTGAACTACCACCAATCCAGGCAGATGGGACCTCGGTTTAATGTCTCATAGAAACATAAAAGTTGACAGCAGATAAGGACCGAAAGGCCCATCCAGTCTGCCCATTTCTTTTTCTACCTTATGAATGTGCCATAGGCCTTTACTTCATCAATGGCCTACTCATTTGTATTGCTCCCTTATGCATATCCCATGCCTGTTTGAAGTCCTGCACTGTATTCATAGCCACCACTTCCTGAGGTAGGCCATTCCATGCATCCACCACCCTTTCTCTGAAAAAGAATTTCCTCACATTCCCTCTTAATCGGCCTCCCTCTAATCTCATGCTGTGTCCTCTTGTCCTGCTATTTTTCTTATATTTAAACATGTTAGACTCTTTCACCTTGTTAATGCCCTTAAGGTGTTTGAATGTCTGGATCATATCACCTCTCTCCCTCCTTTGCTCAAGGGTATACATATTGAGCTCCGTTAATCTGTCCTCATATGTCTTCTGATGCAGTCCCTGCACCATTTTGGTTGCCCTTCTCTGGACTGTCTCAATTTGGTTAATGTCCTTGTGAAGGTGTGGCCTCCAGTACTGCACGCAGTACTCCAGATGGGCCTAACCAGTATCTTGTAGAGGATTATTACCTCCTCTTCGACTTGTGATACCCTACTAAACACCCTAACACCCCTAGCCTTACCTACCTTTAGAGGTCTGCTTGGATGATTTCAGGTCATCAGTGATGATGATGCCCAAGTCTTTCTTCCTTTGTGACTGCTAGCAACTCCCCTCCCAGCCTATAGGTGGCTTCGGGGTTTCTCTTCCCTATGTGCATGATCTTGCACTTCTTTGCATTAAATCTCAGTTGCCACTCTTCTGACCATTTTGCTAGTTCATCCAGATCTCTTCTCATTCTGCCCACCCCATCTGGATCATCTACTCTGTTGCAGATCTTGGTGTCATCTGCAAACAGACAAGCCTTACCCTCTAGTCCATCTGCAAGGTCACTAATGAAGATGTTGAAGAGGACTGGCCCCAGGACTGATCCCTGAGGTACCCCACTTGTGACTTGCATCTCTTCTGACTGTATACCATTTACCACCACTCTCTGTTTTCTGCCCGTCAACCAGTTTGCCACCCAGTTGACCAACTTCTGACCCCACCTCGAGCCTACCCAGCTTCTTTATCAATCTTTTTATGTGGAACAGTGTCAAAAGCTTTGCTGAAGTCAAGGTAGGCGACATCAACTGCTCCCCCTTGGTCCACCACTCTGGTTACCCAGTCAAAGAAATCTATGAGATTAGTTTGACAGGACCTTCCTTTTTGTAAACCCATGCTGTCTTGGATCCTGTGCCCCTATGGATTCCAGGTGTTGCACTATCCTTTCCTTAAGGAGTGCCTCCATAATCTTGCCCACTACTGAGGTAAGACTGACTGGTCTGTAGTTCCCTGCCTCCTCCCTGCTACCACTCTTGTGGAGTGGGATCACATGAGCCCTTCTCCAGTCTTCTGGGACCTCTCCTGTGCTCAGAGACTCACTAAACAGTTCTGCTAAGGCTCTGCTAGTTCCACCCTTAGCTTCTTAAGTACCCTGGAATGTATGCCATCAGGTCCCATTGCCTTATGCACCCTGAGCTTAGTGAGCTCTTGTAGGGCCCTTTTATTTGTGAAGAGAGTAGTGCTCACCTCCCTTCCCCCTGTGTCCATCCAAAAGATGGCACCACAGAAGTACAGCACCCCCCTCATGCTGCACTACAGTGTCAGTACTGGGATATTAATGTCTTGTTGGTCCAATAAAAGGCATCAAATCACCTGCTTTTTTTCATCTTTTTGTACAAAGATCAATATGACTACAGACAATTTAAATATAGGATTGGTAATTTACTACCTTAAGACCTAACGTGGCTAAGCCAATACTCTTTTCCCCATTATGTCTATGTTGTATGCTCATCTCCTTATCAATTGACCCTTCAGATGCTTCTTTTGAAGGATTAGATCCACCAGTAACAGTCATTATTTCAAGAGCATCCACTATGCGGTGCATGTTATAGCCTGATTTATACTTTGGTGCCAAATACTTTTTGTTCACAGTGTGGAGTGCTCTGCACACCCAAGTTTGATCTGAAGGGACTCCTGGTCCATCATGTCCACCCACTCTATTTCATAAACAAGGATACAACTGGTGCACTGTGCAAACACAGCATACTAAGACAAAGACAGAAAGGTTGAAGAGTCTCATCGAAAGGTCGATGACAAGAGTAACTCGGAGTGGGACTACTGCTTTTTCTTCTGGCTCCCCTCAGACGACCCCACATGAGGTGATCCTTAAGGACTCTTTGGGATGTAGCCTGAAGTCTAGTGCAACATTAAATGTCATGCTAGGTACTGAGACACATGGCACAAATGGAGTGGGGGGTCCTGAACAGAAATCTTGTCACAGCAACATCACTTGGAAGGAGTCTTCCCTTACATAATTGTTGTTCGGCTGCCATGGCACTGAGGTAAAAAAAAATGCAGACTGTAAAAATTACAAAAGAGATTAAAAACTACATTGAGTATTGTAAATGACAATGCAAGAAGGAAAAAGAGAAGCTGTATAATGTATAACATGGAGTCCGTACTGTATGTTATCCTGCTTGTTCAGGCACTGCACTAGTGACTTTTTTGTAGCACTTAAGACATTATTATTATTTGGAACTGAGTCTTGGTGCCAGCATCTGTTTGTTACTGGTTATGGTATAGTATGGTAAAACTTTATTTTTATACAGAAATATGCCATTTTGGACTTTATCGGTCCAGTTCACAAGACAGTCCTGTAATTATGTAAGTTACACATATAAATAAAATATGAACAGTATAAACACATAATAAAAGAAACACACAAATGTGTTACTTCCTTAACCGAGCACAAGACAAGTAGTGGAGCAGCTTTGCTTTTGCTGTTGAGTTTAATATATAATATACTAGACAGTAAACCTATCAGAATCAACAAGAAGTTCTGGTACCCAACAGGGTGTGCTATGATGGTGGGAAATTAACTCATCCGGGAAGGGACTGAAGGACTGCAAACAGCTCAGCTTATCAGATGAAGTAGCAATATATACCATGTAAATGTTAAATTCTGCAAGTGGAATTCTGGAGGTATTACTTATTATGCTACCACAAATATTTGAGAGAATGTTGCCAATAATAATTTTTGGAAATTCAAACTAAACAAATATTCAGTGTATCTCCTAATTATTCATTCCTATTCCTATATTGTACATGTTGTGTGAAACAATTCACCTGTATGTACTGAACGTATGTATTTGCTGTTTATACCTGTTTTTGAGTTGTATTGCTGTTGTATTTAAAACTCCGTTTAATGACTTCCCATCTCCCACCCGGACGCATCTGGAATCTAGTGGTAGTCCGTTCAGTATGCTCTCCTGGTGAAACCTTTAAATAAATAAAATAATTTCTTTCCAGTTCTTATAGATAACAGGTTACATTGCCACTGGATATGCATGACAACCTGCAAGAGCAGAGAAGTTACAAACATCCACATTTTTTTTAGTTTTCACAAGTAATTGCTTAGTGCAATTGTAAACCCCTGTAACTTAAAAATCTCTAAACCAAATCTTTCTATATTTAATTAATTCTGTGGCCCTTACATAAAGGTTATGCATGCTAATTTTCACACATCTACAGTAGTTATAAAGATGGGCAAGTTATAAGCAGATAAATAGTTTATTACATTTCTTCCAAAAAACAAAATAAAATGCCAGACTGTGAGTTTCTGTATACTTTAAACTCATCCAAATGTCATATTTGCCATGGCTTTAGGACATCTATGATTAAGTTATTTTACCGTGCCAACTGTGATGTCACTATCTCAATAGATGGCTGCATTATGACAAAATAAAGGCATTTCAGAAATTCCACAATATTCCATGGAATTTAATGGAATTTGTAATTTTCTAATGCCGCACAACTCTAGTCACATTTTATAATTTCAATTAAACATATGTACATTTTAGATTACAATTCATTTTGAAAATGAAATGATGGCTGTTTTTGTATAATTTTGTACTAGTGTCATCTCACGTAAGTATGGATTTGAGGGCTGCAAAACTGAGGTAGGTTAGCTGCTCTGACTTGTGTGTGGCAAAAGGAGGTCCCATAATTGATCACAGATTAACAGAGCCTCTATTGGTCAGTATTAACCCTTGCTGTGCCACGGACTGATATATTAGTCCGGAGTTCTTATATGTTCTAATTCCGTTGGCAGCCTAAGGGTTAACTAAGGGCAGGAAGTTAAGATCCTCCCTTGATACTTGTCATAGTGGCATAGGTCAGGAAGCTGTGCTGTATATCTCACTTTCTTATATGAAAATTGTACACTGTCATTGTATTTCTGTACGCTATGTTCTACACTGTATTTATTACTTGCCTGTATATTATCATCTCTATGTAACTAACTCTGTGTCGCCCCTGAAAAGGGGACCTTCGGGGCCCAGTGGGCTTACCTCATCAACAAAGTGTAATAAATAAATACATTTAAAATCATCTTATTGTGCAGTTCTGAGTTTTTGCCCTGCATCATGATCATGTAACCTACTGATTTATTTAAATTACATAAAGGGCAGGGTTTTCTGGAGTGCATTGGGTAGCATTGCTCTGAATAACAGACTAAACAGGTTCTCATTCCAAAATGGTTTTGAATAAGTACATACCTGTGATACAAGCTCTATTCTGCAATATAATTTTTAAAGAATTATTAATTTTGCAGGCTGTGTCTGAATTTTATTGTGAGCCTTGAGCACCCATCGCTTGGAAAAAATGCCCTTTTAACCCTTTCTTCTCATATTCAGGTACGTGATAGTTGGTCCAGGAGCACAAAACGTTTAAATGAGGCCATGTCTCCTTCATGCTTAGCCACTCTGCTTAGGTAGGCTGTAAGATATTGGTTCTATACTGGTATGTTATTACGAGTAGATTTTCATTTTCAGTTACTATAATCCCTTTCCTTAACTATATGCACTTGACTATATGTGCTATATTAAGCTTTTTGTTTCTAAGTGTGGGTTCTCTTTGTTCTGTTTCCAAGAGTTGTGTGACATCAGTTTGAGAGTTCTCAGTGAGTTGTCACACAGCTTTATGCTACAGTTGTCTTGTGTTGTATGAGTGTGGGTGAAAGTGTGGTGTGTTTAAGTGTTTGAAAGGGGTCTATATTTGTCTTTGGTGTCTGTATATTTGATTACTTTATTAAACCAATAGTAATAATATTTTAGTAGTTTCTAAGACAGTTGTGGTTATAGTTCATTTATAGTACAATTTTATTGATAAGTTACTGTCTGGGTATCCTTTTTGTCCTGCTTGTAGGATTCCAACAGAAATGCCATAGAAGTTGATTATGAGCTCTGTATGTATTGCTTCTTGGAACATTCAAGGGTTAGGTTCACCAGTCAAAAGATATAGAGTATTAAATCACTTGAATAAACATAAAGTAGACGTAGCTTTTCTACAAGAAACACACCTAATTCCAGAAGAGATGGAAAAGCTTGCTCAAGGGTGGGTAGCATCTGTAAGTCATTCATGCTTTTCAACAAAGAAGTGGGGTGTGGCAATTTTAATAAGAAAATGCTTGAATTTTGTGAAACATAATCATTTTACAGATACAGAACGTAGGTACCAGATTTTAATAGGCAATGTATATGGGAAAGAGCATGACATTATGTAATGTATATGACCCAAACTCATAGCAAAAACTTGGCTACTTTTGCAAGCTATGAGGTTATCTTGGGAGGGAATTTTAATGTGGTCATGGATCCTGTTTTAGAGAAATCTCATTGCCCCAACTTTGGAGATTTAAGTGCAGCCCAAAAAGTGCTTCATCTAGCACTTAGAGATTTAGGATTAATGGACACATGGAGGTTAATAAACCCTCAGGGAAGAGATTATTCCTTTCTTTCAGCAAGGCATGGTACACTGAGTAGACTAGATTATATATTTATGCCATTAAATCTTTATAATAACTGATCAGCCATTTTTTCCATATGCTGACCGAGTTATAATTTGCCATTATAACCCATTGTTATAACAGCAAGCATGTGCCAAGTCACTCAGAAACAGCTGCACCCTGATTGGCTCTACATCTTCACCTGGGTGGGCTAAACAATTTTACAAACATGGTGGCTTCTTATCCCATGGAGCGAAGAGCTGCCAGACCGGGAGATCTTATCCTTTTTTTGGTTTTCAAAACAGTACTGGCAAGTCCAACTTACAGTAACAAAAAAAAAAGAGAAACCTATCTGGTTGATCCTACTGTCCGAAGTTGCAGCAGACAACTAGCAGTGGGAACAGTTCCGACCTCACTCACTGAGGTAAGCGTAATGACAATCATGATCTAAACGAACAATGAAAAAAAAAAGAAAAGAAAAAAAAAAAATAAAACAAAAAAGCAGATGTACACAAAAAAAGAGCCAAGAAACACTGTGTGTGTGTGTGTGTGTGTGTGTGTGTGTGTGTGTGTGTTGTACTGTATGTGTGCATCACAATTTACATAGGCAAAAAATTGCTAACCAGCAATTATAAAAAATAAAAGATGGGGAAGTGTGCTTCTAAATTGAATTTAATGGTTGCCCTCGATGTGGGATGCTTTAATAAACCTCTTGGGCTTCGCCCTCTGGGTTTATGTAGCATCCCCCATCTTGGGCAACCATTAAATTCTTATTGAGCACACTTCCCCATCCATTATTCTTTATGTAATGAAGTTAGTCATATAAGTTATGAAAGCATTCTTGTCTAGGACCATTCTTTACTGAAAAGCTCTGTATGGTTTGGTAATAAAACAACTAGGTCTTCAAGCTGGAAATTGAATTCCTCTTTATTACAGGATAAGAAATTCAGAAATTGGGTTAAAGAGGTAACTGCTGATTATTTTAAAAGTAACTGCAATGGACTATCAGATAAGATAAGATAACACGGGATGCCTATAAGGTTATGGGGGGGGGTGGATTATAGGATTTGCTTCCAGGAGGGCAAAAAGAAAAACGCGAGCATCTACAAATGTTAGAAAATGACTTAAGCAACACTTTGTCAAAATTAAAAGGGAGCCCTGCAAAAAAAAAGGACTTACAAGGACTTACTATATAAAGTTACGAGTGTAAAATATGATATTAATAAAATTCATTCTAGCAAAACGGAATATGCTCTTTTTAAAGTCAAAACAGAAATACTGGGAAATGGGAGAGAAATCCAGTAAACTCTTGGTTTACAGATTATGGAAAATGCAGAATCAGAATGACATCAATGGTATCAGACTTAAGTCGGGTGGAATTACACACAAAGGGGGTGATCAATAATTGTTTTAAAGACTTTTATAACAAATTGTACAGTTCACAGGGTTCAGTGCAGGAGGGTCAAATGGAGAAGTTTCTGGAAAAAGTTAATCTGCTGCCTCTGTCACCGCATGACAAGCAATTACTAGACAAGCCCCTTACTCTACATGAAATTTCAGAAGCTATCACAAATGCTCCCAAAGGCAAAAGTCCAGGTCCTGATGGATTATCAGGTGAATTCTATAAATACTTAAACAGTGTAATAGTTCCCCATCTGCTAAGGGCATTTCAGAACTCTTTTAAGGGTAGATCTCTTCCAGACTCAATGAATGAGGCAGATATATATATAGCAGCAGATGGCACTTCTGTTTATCCTTGCTGTAGAACCTCTTATCAGAAGAATAATGCTGTCCAATAATATCCATGGGATACAAACAGAAAAATATGTCAACAAAGTCCTTGCCTTTGCAGACAATATTCTTTTAACCTTGACTCGGCCGGCAGTCTGTTTGATGAAGGTTAAATAATTGTTACAGGATTTTGGTGAAGTATCAGGCCTATAGGTTAATTGGTCTAAGTCAGAATGCTTGATGCTTTCAGACTTAGATACTGGGAAAAACAAAGTATATACTAATTTTGATGTTAAACGGCCCAAGGATGGCCTAAGGTATTTGGGGGTTAACTTTTTTAGTTCTGTTAAGAAAACATTAGACTTTAAAATGTCCAAACTTTTAGAAGAATTTGGGTCAGATTTAGATAGATGGGCCAAACTGCATTTATTTTTATGAGGCAAGATTAATTCATTGAAAATGCTCTTCACCCTTATATTGCTCTATTTCATGAACAATTTTATAGCAAACATTCCTATGGGGTGGTTCAATAAGATAGAAAGAATGATCTCTACCTTCCTGTGGGATGGAAATCCTCCGAGGTTGTCCAAAGCCAAACTTAGAGCTCCATTAAGTAGTGGGGGTTTAGCATTATCATGCTGGCAAGGGTATTTTGGGGCTTTCAAGCTAAAACAAGTATCCTATTGGTTTTTCCAAAATGATGCAATTGATACACCTCTGTGGGTTAAAATAGAAAGAGAACTAACTGATCCATTAGACCTACATGACTTATTTTTTGCATCCACCCTAGTTACCGTGCCAATCACCAGGTGCTTCAAATTTCAACACTAGTATGCAAAAGTTTAATTGTCTGAAAAAAAGTCAAATTTGTCCCTTTAAAACTTATGCCACTATGGAGGAATTCATTGATTACTCCTAATAACAAAGCTCTAAAGGACACAGGGTGGAAGAAGAAAGGTATTAAAGTACTGGGTGATGTGCTTGATGCTGATAACAGGCTAGCATCCTTTGAGAATCTTAGGGAGAAATTGCAGTTGAATAAGAGTGATTTCTGTATGTATTTACAAATAAGGAGTTTTCTTTTAGGTAAATTCTTAGACCCTAACTATGTACTTCCCCCTACTGTGGAATGGGATACACTGTTAAAAATAACTCACCTTCCTAAAGACTTTAGTTTAATTTATAAATTATTAAATGAGGCAGACATCTCTCTGACAGAACATGCCAGACTTAAATGGCAGGCAGACTTGGGGCAAATAATTATGTCCTCAGTTTGGAACAAGGTGTGGGTAAATGCATTCAAATCATCCAAGGAAGTACAGGGTACACTAATACAATTTAAAATTTTTCATTATTATTACTCCACCACACAATTATTCAGTTTGGGGTTGACTGACAATGATCAATGCTGGAGATGTAGGATGTCTGATGCAGGGTTGGCACACTTTCTTTGGTTCTCCACAGGGGTTCTAGATCACTGGAAACACATTTTTGCCTTATGTCAGACTATAACTGGTTTCACTATTCTGCTGTCCCCGATAGTATTCATCATTGGTGATGTTAGTATGCTAACAAATATTCCAAAATTAAAGAAAGTATGGGTCTTGTCCGTAGCTCTAGCATTTAAGAGGCTCCTTCTCAGAAATTAGAAGGAAGCAGCTATACCCTCTCTGCAACAATGCTTAAACTCCCTGGAAGGGGTAGCAAATAATGAGAGAATCAATAATTCTATAATAGATGACAATGATGTATTTTTAGATATATGGAGTGTTTTTCTAACCTACTGCTCTACAGCAAGTATATAATGATACACATTATTTTTATGGTTTAGTTTATCATTATACAAATACATACAACTGCTAAGAAAATTAGAATTTAAGGCTTGATCAGAATTGAGAATTAATCTGTTTGAGTTGCACTGTGCTTGATACCCTCTTAAATATATCTTTATGTCTTATAAGTATTTATTTCTAGATAAAGATATTGTTTTTACTGTATTGCTTAATAGAAAATTCTAATAAACTTTGAATTAAAAAAGCATATATATCAAGGGTAGGGGCACCTTGTCCTTTTTAGTCACTGGGCTACTTTCAGACATCCAGCACAAGAATGCAATAGGTAACAACATCCATGTGAATCTCAGGCCAGTGAAATCTCTACAACTATCTGGCAAGGGTGCGGTCCCTCCCTGAATGACCAGCCATAGGACTGTCCTGTGCTATCTGTAATGACTCCGTTCTATACTTCTTCGGTATGACCAATTGTTCTGTCTGATTGCACATTTGAAGATTAACACAAACTCTGTACAGTAGCACAATACATTTTTTAAACATTGGTTTGCCCTGTTTTTGTCCCCAGCTGCTTAAAATAACCTTGGAGAGAAACATTGTTGGTTTGCTCAGAAACAACATCATGATCAGTTATCAGTTCAGTTTCAGAATTTTCATATATGGCAGTAAGACCTTTTCACCTGGCCCAAAAACCTTTTCTTTTACCCCATCATGTGGAACATCCTTCCAGCAGAAGTGGTGGGGGTGAAAACAACATTTAAGATTTTCTCTGCCTGTGCTCTTCTTATCACAGCTACTACAACAGCAGGTTTTACTCTCTCTGTGATTAACTTAGCAAATCCTGGAAAGTCATTTCCAATAATCACAGGTACGGTCAACTTTAGTACTGCCCCCACTTTCATTTGGTGTAACACCCCATTAATATTCAGAGTACTTGAGTGGTGGGATAGTACTTAGTGTCCCTGTGGATGCAGATTACCTCAGTACCTGATCCTTTTGCACAGTCCTTTCCCAGAATGTCAACATGCAAAAATGGTCTTCCTGCTTCCCAAATCTATAAGTCCCTTCTTAGTCTTAAGTCCCACTTTGACATCTGTTACATACTTGCCCCAATTTACTATGGCCAAATTTGCTCCAGTGTTATCCTCCCTATTTTTGTAATAGTTTCTTGCAATATTACCTAGCCTATTGCAGTTATAGCAAGTTGTCTTTGGGTGCAGATTTGATACCCCCATCAGAGATCTTATCTGATCTGGAGTTCAGTCAGGAAAAAGAGGGGAATACCATTCCTTGGTGGTTACTTCTCTACTGTGGTGTATGTCTGGCCATCTGATGGTCCACAGCCAAAGAAATGGCCCTTTACCGACTTTCTGATCTGTGTTCCTCTACCCAAAGCTGCACATCTATAGGAAGAATATTGGTGAATTGCTCCATTGCAAATATCAGAGGGTTCAGAGTGGGGCAGGGGTGTAGCCAGGGATTTCAGATCTGCACACCAAGTGGATTCAGTGCTACCCCTCCCCCCTTGTTAGGGTGAGCTACCCCCCACCCCCCCGGGGTGTAGCCAGACAATATATAAATGTACACCAGGACCGTGTTTGTTGCCTCATTTGGCACAATAAATACAACTTTTGTATCTCATGGCAATGGTTGGTGCCATCCACGGGTAAATATAAATGCCATGCATTGCTCCCTATGACACCCACATACCAGCCCACAGCCTGTAAAGTTGTATTGTCCTTGGGATGCAAAGACAGTATTAGTGACCAGTCCTTCTAGTTTTGACTCCTATGAATAAAATTACAGAAAGATTCAGCATTTTCTTTGTTAGTTTTCATGGAAAAAGGAAGCAGTTCAGAGCCTATTTGCTACCCCCTTAAATAAAATTGCACACCATGGAGTACTTGGATTATGCCTGCCTACACCCATGGGTGGGGTACAGTATGTTGATGGCCTTGGTCAGGTTGATGGGTGACATCTATGATGAGACAGAACAGGGATTGCTTATAGACAGAATTTTTGTTGCCCTGACCAAGGCCTTTAACTTGGTTGACAATCCAATGCTGATTCACAAATTAGAAAACTTAGGAGTCTCTGATCATACATTACACTGGTTTAAACACTATTTAACAGGTAGAACCAATTGGTGAAAATAGGTACGGCAAGGTCTGTGGTGAGAGAGATCCATACTGGTGTGCCACAGGGTTCAGTTCTAGGTCTGCTCCTGTTTTAAATATTTTTAAATGACTTACCAACCATTTGTAAGAATGTATCAACTATATTGTATGTAGATGACACAGTATTATACTGTACAGAAAATACAGGAGCTGACCTAGAACTGAAAATGCAACTGGCTTATTGGAATTTGCAAGAGTGGTGTATGAAAAATAAAATATTATTAAATGAAAAGAAAGACTATGATTTTTGGAACTAAACAAAGATTGCAAAATAACATTATGGTAATAGTAGGGAAAATGGTGTGCAGCTGGAAAAAGTGGAGACTTCTGAATATTTAAGAATAACAGGAAAGACGTCTTTTTTTTTTATTGTCTATGACCCCTCCTACTCCATGTCTGCTCCTCTCTTCAGGGTTCCCCTAGGTGACCACACAGGTTGCGCCAGAGGTCAGGAGGTTATCCACTCCCACAGGTGCCTCACTTCCAGGAACCTTGAACTCTTCAGCTTCCCCCCAAGTGGGGAGGAGACCCCTTTCCCCTCCTTACCTTGAAGCAGAGTGGGCATACTCTGCAGAGCTTCTCCCCCGATCCACCAGTCACCAGTGCCAGGGACCCATCTTCAGTAGCCAACATGGGGATTTTTCCATTATTCTGGTCCCACCCCCTGCAGATGTCAACACCCAGAGAGGGTCCAAGGAGAGGAAGGCACATCTCAATGTGCCTTCACTCCTGACCCTCGGCCGACATCTGCTCCCCCTAAGATTACTGCTTCCCCAGCTGCATCTCCACCCATGGTCACCCAGGTGGTGGTATAGCAGCAGAGAATGCAGCCCTCCCCCCCGGGGAACAAGAGCGGCCCTCCAGGTGCTCAATCCTCCCTCTCCCAGCTGGCTCTCCAGCAGCAGACTCACAACCCGAACCTGGGTTGCTGGCATCCTGGCTGGCAACACTACCACTGTGCCGGTGGGCCAGCCTGGAAAGACATTATCTTTTGATGAACATATTACTGAGGTAATGAGTAAAATTTACAGGAAGTTGGGTTCTTTATACAGAAATAAGAACAGTTTAATGGAAAGGGTAAAAAGAGCAATAGCACACCAAGTACTTTTGCTAGTCTTGGAATATAACTCACTATTACTAACAAATGTATCTAGTTCAGTGTTGCAAAAGTATGTAGCTGTTTTTAATAACATCTTAAGATTTGCAACAGGGAGTAGCAAACTTGAACATCATTGTAGTTTGTGCAGAACTTTTGGAACCCTACTACCTCAACAAAAAATACAGTATTCAGCAACAAAAAATGTTTTGCACAAGACTTTAAAACAAGAAACATCAAAGGTATTGTATGATATGTTTAAAAGGGTAAACAAAATTAAAACACTCTGAACAACTTCATTAAATTTATTTCAATAAAATAATTATTAAAATGGCTGAATGATCAATAACAAATTATGACCCAAAACTTCTAAACAACTTGATAAAATGTGGGATTGACATCAATGAAAAGAAATATAACTTTTTTAAAAAAGGGGGTAAGAATTTTTGGGGAAGTGCAGTCAACATGCTGTTGTACAGACAATATTTGAAGTTTGTATAAATGAATGAATTTACAGTTTTAATCAACGTGTTTAAGTGTGAAAGAGCAGATTTGTATGACTTTAAGACTGTATCATTTATTGTGATTTTAATAAGTGTTGTATTGTATCAAATAATTTGTATGTGACCCTACTGTTGTAACCCTTTCCCCAGGCATGGTTGAAAATGGGCTTTGGCCAGTCCAACTTCCTGGTAAATCAAATAAATAAATAATAGGTTGATGATCTGTGGGACTGTTTTACCATCTGGTTAGAGTCATTTAGTGAGTTCACTGACTAAGCGGAAGGCTTCTCAAGAATTGTTGATTGAGTGGTACTTCGGGGAGTGGGATCTCTGTTTATAGGTTTCTCCTGAGATGTCATGCCTTTTAAGGATTTCTCTTTTCACAAGGTTATAGTTTCTGACTGTGCAGTGTCCATGTTGCTGTAGACAAGTTGGACTATACTTGTCAGATAAGGTACCATCCTGATCGCCCATTGCTGTTTTGGCCATTAACAAACTCTGGTGACCCTTTCACAAGTTGTCAGGTATGCTTTGATATCAACAGAGGGACACAGCCTTGTAAGTTTAATGTCTTTTAAGTTGTTTGTGTTTTGTTGCTGTGCTGGACCTGTACCAGATCCTTCAGCTTTGACAGGTTGCAAGGAACCCAGCCATCACTGCTCCTGTCACTGCATCTTGTCTCTTCTTTGTTTCTCAGACACACACCTTGGATGGACTTCTAGGGGTGCCTAATGTTACTACCAGGGCATGGGAGACATTCTAGATGGGCACAAGCCTACTTATGTCTAATTCCACTGAGTTAACTGAGTCAACAAAGTTTCTGTTGTATAGCCCACCATCTGAAGAAAGCAGACATGCTTTCAAGTTCTGTCCCTGTCTGTTCTTCTTTTTTCATCACTGATGTTGGCTGTATAGTCTCAGTTTGGGTTTTTGTTTCTGTTTCTAGTTTGGCTGCTATTGCTCTTGTACTCACTCCTGGACTTGCTGTTGCAGGATCCCTACCTTTCTGCTGTACTCACCTGGTACCAGGTCTAGTACCCATGCACAAAACTCTTGGCATAGAGTATGCATGGCATAAATCCCACTGCTAATACCAACTTCTGTACTGATGTAGGGCAGGAAGCATAGGCAGAATATAAGTCATACAACTTGGAAGTAGCATTTTATTATTATCAATAACAATAAAATAGAAAAAATAAAATTGTACAGGATAGTGTTTCATAAAGGCTGTACAAACAAAGATAGTTCTCCATCTGAGTCTCCCCTGGAAAAACATTGCTCTGATTATATGATATGTTTTTGCCTAGCAGTCCAAACTCTGCATCCTGTTGTTGTAAGTTATGTCTCCTGTTTTTCACAAAATGTCATTTTTCCTTCCTGAGGCCAGCCCGAAGAGTACATCTAGTCTTAACAGATGCAACAAAATAATACATCTTGTCCGAAAGCTGGTTTCCTGGTCAAAGTTCTATAAACAAGCTTGTGGAGGACAAAATGCATCTCAAGGTCAACCACTTATGTGTTCCAGACTGATATATTTTCTAATAAACCCAAACAGCTTTCTGCAATCATTTCAACAATATAATTATATACATTTGCAAACCAAGGGATCTCAGATTCACATAAAAATTTACATATTTATTGTTTTAACCACAAAGAAGCAAGGGAAGAAAGAAAGAAAGAAAGAAAGAAAGAAAGAAAGAAAGAAAGAAAGAAAGAAAGAAAGAAAGAAAGAAAGAAAGAAACAGCAAGTGAAGGAAGGGAGATAACGGGTGAAATTGCCTGACCATATCAGTGGTCAATTCCTAGGTGCTACAAGAAAGATTTGATTGCTCAGTCAGACAGGCAACAGACAGACAATTTGCAGAATAGGAGAAGACTAAATACATCCTTGCTTTTAATGCTGTCTGCATAACAAATGGGACAGGGTCTTAGCCAACCCTACCACAATACTGCATTGAGTCCCTACCAGGGAAAGCAGCAGTAGTGACTGAAGTGAAGGTATTTTAAAAATGGAAAGGGGCGTGCAAAGCAGTCAGTTATAGGATAGACAATGCAAGAACTGTTGTGGAGAGGACAGTTGGGGGGCAGCAGCAGATATTACAATTATAATACTGGACTGGGGTGATTTTCTGATCTACATCACTGCAAGGGCTCAGGAGGTCCAATCTTGAGAATGTGGATGACCGTAATTGAATCCTTGCCTACGAGGCAGAGGTATGTGCTAGAAGAGGGAGTGGAATAGTGATTCAGAGGGTTGGGGAAAGGGGGAAATGTTTTGAAACTTACTAATAGTGGATGCCAGCACTGAGTGCTGCTAGTGGGAGAGGAAGACATTTTATAGACAGCTTACTGCCATCACTGCTTTGACAAGTAGTTTTTTGCTTGTTAAGGTAAGGATAGGAGATAAAGTGCTATAGTTCCTGTGTGTGGTTCTGTGCTTTCAGTTTGACAAATTCTGATCGAGTGCCACAGTGTGGAAAGAGGGACAGACAGTAAGTTTCTTAAACTTTCTGCAGTGCCCCCTCTCATTTCCTCCTCTCAATGTTCTTTCTGTTTCAAAAGCCTTTATAAAAATGTTTAACAATCCTAATATAGAAGTAGCTGTCTTGTAATATTTGTTTTGGTATTATGTTGTATTATGCTGTATCTGTATTATGTATTTGTTATTGCCTGTACCTTGTAATTTCTCCCGGGTCGCACCTGAAAATAGGTACTTGACTGTCTAGCATGCTTACCTGGTAAACAAATGCTAAATAAGAAAAAATTACTCACCTTAGTAATGTTGTTTCTTCTAATGGAGTCTTGCTATATTATGACAATTGCAGTTTGTCCCACCATTAGAACTGCTCCGGAGGTGAAAGAGTTAACTTCCATGCCAGGCATGGAACTTAGAGCATGAGCTCGGTTAGAAAAGCTCTGTCTGGAATATTTCAAACTGAAACTGTCAGATCTTTACGAGCAAAACTCACTAAGGTTCTGTGTGGAAGCTGTGACCTACACTAGCCAACTGGATACTTAAATATTAACACATTTTCCTGGTCCCAACACCAAAACTCAAGTCAGGGGACCAGAAAATAAGATAAGACAAGATAAGATAAAATAAAACACAACACCCAAACACCCCAAAAAAAAGAAGGGGTGGAAAACATAAAATAGGCATCAATAAGTGCCAACACTGGACTGCCCACCCCATACCCAAAGTAGAAGTTCTGAGAGGGGCAGGCTGGGGAGGGGGGCATAATATAGCAAGACTCCATTAGAAGAAACAACATTACTAAGGTGAGTAATTTTTCTTCAAACAACATGAAGTCTTGCTATATTATGACAATTGCAGACTACACAGCAGTACCTCCATGGAGGAGGGACAGAACCTACTTAGGGAATAGGCTCTGAAGCACAGCTGTGCCAAACCGAGCATCCCTTCTGGCCTGGGTATCCAGGAGTAATGCTTAGTGAAAGTGTGTACTGTTTTCCAAGTAGCTGCTTGACATATCTCTAAGATAGGGATGTCTCTGGCAGCAGCTAGAGACACAGCTGTACCTCTGGTAGAGTGAGCCCTCAGGCCTGAAGGGGGAACCTTACCCAGTTTTTGATAGCAAAATTGGATACAAGAGACAATCCACCTGGCAATGGATCTCTTAGTGGCAGGTTTCCCTTTCCCAACCTCACCATAAGTGAGAAATAGTTGGAGGGGAGTCAAACCTGTGACCCTTGGTACGCTCTATGTAGTAACTTAGGGCCCTCTTAACATCTAAGCTGTGCAACCTCCTCTCACCAGAGGAGGAATGGTCAGTGAAGAACACTGGAAGAGAAATAGATTGATTAAGGTGGAAATCTGAAACCACCTTAGGCAAAAAACTTCCTGTTAGTCCTGAGGACTACCTTATCCCTGTGAAAGGAAATAAAGTCAGTCTCCACTGACAAAGCTTGTAACTCACTTATGTGCCTGGCAGAAGTGATGGCTACTAGAAACACAGTTTTCCAAGTCAAGTACTTAAGCTCTGCCAAAGACAGAGGTTCAAAGGGGGGTTGCATCAGCTGAGCAATGCAAACATTAAGATCCCAGGCAGGGGCAGGGTCCCTGAATGGTGGATTAGTATGAAACAATCCCCTGAAAAACTTGGAAAATACAGGGTGAGCAGAAAGAGAAGAGGGCTTCCCTGCTGAAATAAAAGCAGAGACAGCTGCCAAATGCACTTTCAGGGTAGCTGGTCTCAGTCCCAAAGAATTAAGATGGACTATATAGTCCAAAACAGTGGGCAAATCAGCAGATTCCTGGGAAATATGCTTCCCAGAACACCATATGGAAAACCTTTTCCATTTGGAGTTATAAGTAGCCCTAGTGGAAGGCTTCCTAGAAGCTTTCAAGATTTCGAGAACACCTTGAGAAAGGTGTAGGTCAGCAAACTCTAACTCCTCAAGAGCCAGGGTTTGACGTTGAGGGATTTGAGATTCAGATACCATATTCTCCCCTGGGCACAGGTTAACAAATTGTGGTTCCTGGGGAGACACAGGGGAAGATGGACTGCTAAGGACAGAAGGAGTGGGTACCAGGGCTGCCTGGCCCAGTCTGGAGCAATCAGAATCATCTTGCAGGGCTGAGATCTGATTTTGACTAGCACCTTGAACAGGAGAGAGGGGAAGGCATAGAGAAACTTCCCTCCCAATCGAGGAGAAAGGCATCCAGGGGACTGAGGCCCAACACTGAGGGCCTGCAACAAAAAGTGGAAGTTGATGATTGTCTGGGGCTGCAAAAAGATCTATCTGAGGGGTGCCCCATCTGGCAAAAACTATCCCCAGTACTCGGGGATCCAGTGACCATTCGTGATGGCCCTGGGAAATCCTGCTGAGAGCATCTGCCAGGACATTGTCCTTGCCTGGGAGGTGAACTGCTGTGAGGGAAGTGTTCAGGGAATAAGCCAGAGACCACAACTTCATTGCCTCGGTGGACAAGGCCGAAGACCGAGTGCCCCCTTGTTTGTTGACGTACCACATTGTAGTGGTGTTGTCTGTTCTGACCTGTACCACTTTGTTCTGAACAGATGCAGAAAAAACCTGAAGTGCTAGAAAAACAGCTCTGAGTTCCAACAGATTGATGTGGAGCAGAGATTCCTGAGGGGACCACAATCCCTGGGTGGAGAGGTCGCCCATGTGAGCTCCCCATCCCAAAAGGGACGCATCTGTAGTAAGGGTCAAGGAGCAAGATAGAGGGATGAAGGGAACCCCTTGTCTCAGATTGCTCTGATCCTGCCACCACTGAAGGGCCTGGATCAGGGTTCGAGTCACTGGGATCAACTTGGTCTCTTCTTTGAGACCAAAAGGCTCTCAAATGAAACTGAATGTCCCTCATCTGAAATCTTGCTCCTTGCACTATAGCTGTGGAAGCAGCCATGTGTCCTAGGAGCTGTAGGAAATGCCTTGCTGGTCGAGAGACCTGCAGAGTGAAGGAGGAGGCCAGGGCCACCAGGGTCCTTACCCTTTCTAGGGGAAGGAAGGCTCTGGCCTGCTTTGTGTCCAGTTCTGCACCTATAAAGGTGAGTACCTGGACAGGTTCCAGAACTGACTTTGGAAAATTGAGAAGAAAGCCCAGAGAGGTAAGCAGCTGCTGGGTAACTTGCAGGTGTGATTTGACCTGGTCTGGAGACTGACCCACAATGAGCCAGTCGTCTAGGTAGGGAAAGATGGCAATCTTTTGCCTTCTTAAATGAGCAACTGCTACTGCCAGGCATTTTGTGAATACCCTTGGGGCAGAGGTAAAGCCGAAGGGCATTGCTCTGAACTGATAATGGCCTGAGGGCAGTTCGAATCTGAGGTACTTTTGGTGGGAGCTTCTGATAAGAACATGGAAGTAGGCATCCTTGAGGTCCAGGGAAGCTAGCCAGTCCCCTGGCCTTAGGGAGGGTAAAATCATTCCCAAAGTCACCATTTTGAATTTTGGTTTTAAAAGGTGCTTGTTCAGATATCTTAGGTCCAGGATGGGCACCATTCTCTGTCTTTTGGGGTAAGGAAGTACCTGGAGTACAGACCCTTGCCCTGGTGTGAGGGAGAAACCCTTTCTACAGCTCTGAGAGCCAGGAGGGTTGAGACTTCTGTTTCCAAAGCAAGAGTCTCTAGAGGATTTGCAGGTGGAAAATATCTGATTCTCATCTTCGGAAATTTTTGGAAGCTGAGAACCAGACCCTGGCTTACTACTTCCAGGACCCACTTGTCTGATGTTAGAGACTCCCAGTCCTGGATGAAGTAAGCCAGCCTGCCCCCTACATGTAATGGAGAACCGGCCCTGGGCATCCCATCAGAGTGCCTGTTTGGCAGGGGCTTTAGGCTGAGGGGTGGGAGCAGGCCTGCTTATATCCCGTCTGCCTCTCCCTCTGAAGAACCCCCTCTGAGCGTAAGCTGAAGAGGAGGCCTGGGTTTGGTAAAAAGGCCTGTGAAAAGGCCTGCCTCTACCCCTGGGGGGCTGCCTCTGAGGAGTGGCTTGCAGTTCCTTGGCTTGTGCACTCCTATAAGTGGTTCTATATACATCCATTTTCTTCATATAATTCTCTGTCTGCTCCCCAAACAGAGAATTTCCCTACCACAGGAAAATCCATAGCCTTAGCCTGGGTATCCTGTGACAAACTAGTACACCTGAGCCAAGCCAATCTACAAAAAGCCATAGATGTAGCCATGACTCTAGAGGATACATCATTAGAATCCACTGCAGCATGGAATTGCACCTTAGATGCCTCAATACCATCAGCAGCCACCTGCTCCAGCTCCTTGGCAAGCTGGCCAGGGGCCTGTTTGGCTAAAGCCATGACAGTATCCAATCTAGATTTCTGGTATCTTGCAACATAAGCCATATAATTTGCTTGTCTGAGTCCCAAGGACGCTGCCATGTATTGTTTTTTAGCCATGGCATCAATCTTCCTGGAGTCCTTGTCAGGAGGATGTAAGCCAGGAATATTAGCCTACCACAGGCTGCAGCCTGAACTACCCCAACATGGCTGCATTGCTGTGAAAGAAATTCTGTATCAGGACCTGACAAAGTGTACCTCCTGTCCATCTTTTTATCCACAGGAGGCACAGAATTAGGAGCTGTTAAAATGTTTATTGTTTGTTTCCTTAAGGATTTATGTAAAGGAATAGACAATCTCCTGGACTCTGGGATATCCATCATCTCTACGAAGTCAGGCTCCTCTTGCTCATCCACAGCTTCCTCCAAAGGGAGCTGGAGGGTTTCAGCAACTTTTTTATAAAACAGAAAATGAGAAGGGGACTCAGAAAGCCTAGGGGGAGATTCTCCTAAAGGTCTGTCTGGGGAGATGTCCAGTTCAATGGGCACATCCAGACTTTCAAAGTCATATTCACACTGTTCATAATCATCCTCCCCCTCTTCTGGTTCATAAAACTCCTCTATATCATATTCTTGAACCGGTGGAACCGGCCGAACCGACCTTTTGCCAGATAGTGGTGGTTCGGACAGAACCGGGGAAAGTGACTGGACAATTTGGATTGCTTTGGCTATCTCTGCAGCAGTTGGAGAAGGAATTTTTGACTCCACATCTGCTGATTTTCTAATTCTCTTTGCTGGAACTGGCTCCTCATGAGTCAGCTTTACGTTTGCCGAGGAAGTGGCCCTGGTCAGAAGGCACTCCCTCCGGTTCGGTTGGCACCGAACCGGGCTGACCATCCGGGTCAGCGGACTTTTTGGCCTCTCATTTCCTGAGCCTACCAACTCTCTTATCTAGGGTAGCTGCAGGGAAATTCTTGCAAATCTGGCAGTCTGCATTGAGGTGGACAAACCCCAGACAATAAACACATGTGGTGTGTGGGTCAGCCTTGGCAAAGGCTTCCCCACAGACACTACAGTGTTGAAACCTAGTGGGCCCAGTTTTTCTTTTGGGTTTCTCAGACATAATGCCAGCCTAACCAAAAACTTACCCTTTTTCTGGCAGTGCCAGGTAAGACACCCTTATCGGTTCCCAACCGTGTCACGGGTCGTGGAAAAAAACGCAATGAAATCCGTTCTTTTTAGAACTGATAAGAACCAGGAACCGCACTCTAAATAGCTTTTAAATGCTTCAGAATAAAGTTTTAAAACAACCTGATCGGTTCAAACCGAACCGATAAACATTTACAAGTTCCACACAGAAATAAACCTGTCTTACTTACAATACCACAGACAGAGCTTGAACCCGATCGGTTTGCGGTTAAAATAATAATAATCACGGTTGAATTTAACGAGAAAACTCTTTTAAACCGAGAAATGAACGAGCAGTAGGAGGAATCTCCGGAGCGACTGTTCAGTGAGGCGGAGTAAAGAATCTGACAGTTTCAGTTTGAAATATTCCAGACAGAGCTTTTCTAACCAAGTTCGTGCTCTAAGTTCCATGCCTGGCATGGAAGTTAACTCTTTCACCTCCGGAGCAGTTCTAATGGTGGGACAAACTGCAATTGTCATAATATAGCAAGACTTCATGTTGTTTGAAATAAATGTTATATTCATTTTAATATCTTTTCACTCAAGGATAAGCCACCATGAGATGGAATATTGGTAACTGCATTAAAAGTTCTTGTCATTAGCTCAGAATGTCCTCTCCAGTCTTTCTTACTTTGTTAACTTTTCTGCTTTCTTTAGTTCCTCTGAGACCCTTTAGATGGTGAAGTACAAAGTTTTTACACAGACTAGATGTAGGCTTTGAAATACAGCACAGGCTTTAAAAATGTTCCTCCACTTTACTGGGATCCATTTCTGTCAGACTTGCAAGTGGTTGAATGAGTCACTACAATGCTTTGAGCTACTGTTTAAACCTTTTTATGTGAGATTTATTGATTATCTGGATTCCAGGCTCTGATATGGATTTTATTCATGAGCACATGATCGTGGTTTGCATTATTATGTTACACAGTGTTCTAGGGTACTGCATGGCAAAGAAAGAGGGAAAGAACAAATATATTTTATTTATTTCGTCATTCGGACATAACTTTTGAGTAAAATGCTCTTTTTCAAAAGTTCAACTTCTTGACAAGAGGACAACACAGAAAGGTAAGTTATGGGGTATGGGTACACAAGTACAGAGACAAAAAATAGAAGATATAACAGCAATTGATCTATTTACAATTGTAGGCTAACTCATATAAAGGTAGAGCATATTGTAATTTAATACATCCCAAGATAAATGGTGAGTGCTGTAGGTTTAAGAAACAAAATTAGCAAGCCGTAAAGCAGCCAGGAGAGGCATTGTTGTAATTTCATATAAAGACAGGGGGAAGGAGGCGACTAACATAGGCTTTCTCTCCCTGCAAGGCAAAGACAGTCAAGAGGAGGCTTTGTCATTAATTCTTATCAAAGATGGGGGGTAATTTTAAGTGCATGACTGACCTAGTAGGAACATACTAGAGAGCAAGTGAAGGTGGACCGTCATACACATTAAACCGGGGGTAAACGTGAACTGTGAGTCAGTCACATTTGAGCAGGAGCAGTAGCAAGGGAGGAACTTAATACAGGGTGCTGTGTTAAAGACAGTAAACAGAAAGGCACATCAACGGGCTGTGGCTGTGGAAGGCTCAAGATAGAGGACATTAGGATGGAAGTTAGAGGTATATTTATATACCAATGGTAATCAACTTGACATTAACAACATAAATAATTTTTTTGTCCAAAAACAAGGGCAGACTTGATGGATCATAAGGTCCCCATCTGCAAACAACTTCTAAGTTTCTATTTGAAAATACATTTTATTCCTACTCCAAGTGAGTCAGAGCCATTTATTCTCATTCTAGATGCATTAGAAGTGGAATATTAGTTTGGTGTGCTGTCAATCATTATGACTGAGAGACCCACCAACCAGTCAGCTGGCAAAAAGGATCAATGGACCACCGGTTAGTGGGAACACGACAACTCACTCCCGACAATTCTACCAGCATCAACTCACTCCCGACAATTCACCCCAGCACTAATTCGCTCCTCCGACACTCACTGCCCTATGACAATTCACTCCAAAAACCATTTAATGTAAAATTCTCCAAGGACAGCATGCACAAAACAGACAGTACTCTCTGACACAAATTTAACTGCAAAAGGAGTTTTTATTCCATAGCCCAAAGCAAATCACAGACGTGGTTAAAACAACCCTGGTGCTTTGGCTCAGTCTAAGCCTCCATTATGTAACCCCTCCATGGGGGGGGGGCTTATCTCAGTGCCTGATCTGCCCCTGGATCCAGTGTCCCCCTTTGTTTGCTCGCTCCAGCCCCAGGACTGCCAGCTGAAGGGGACCGGCGGAACCACTGTTAAGGAGTGCTGAACTACTGTATGAAAGCACTGCACAGTAAATGTGTGCACGTTTGAGTAGCCGCTCGAGTGTTTCTGTAGTGCTGAGAGTGCCTGCTGCATGGAACTGAATGAATAATAAAAAAATAATGAGGCTTAAATAAAGAGTTCTGTGTATAGGTATCAGTGTGCACAGACTAGATCACACACCACTTGACCCCGGCGCTTTGAGCTGAAACTCTGTACTGTGATTACTGATGAGTGAATGCTGGGGCTAGCAGTAAGCATTACTTAAAGATTTCCTAATTACCCACAATCACTGACCAGCAATTTTGAGTACTGGCAACCATCAATCAGGATTACTTACAAGCTGAACTGTGATTTGAGCATACAACATCGAGCAAGCAGTTACGAGTATTGGCAACATACTTTTTTTTAAAAGTGACAGGAGCGAGTTTAGTAATTGCCAACATATTTTTTTAATCAGTAGAACAGCATTTTAAAAGATAGAGGGAGCAAGTTGACATAGCAAGAATTGACGTAGGAGCAGGATGACGTCGGAGTGTACTGTCGGGAGTGAGTAGTCTCAGTATGAGTTGTCGGAAATGAATTGTCATGTACCCCCAGTTAGTACCCTTTTTTACAAATTTGCAAGGTACTAAGCAGCACAAAGGAGACTCTACGGGGTGCCCTCTACCCTATCAGGGCTATGAAAAGTTAATTTAAGGAGCTGCTGCTTTTGATGTCCCAAAAATTGAAAGGAAAAACAAGAAATCAAATCAGAGCAAATCAAAATATATTTATAGTGTGCTTTTCTTAAATCAAAGCGCATACACAATACAATATAAATCTAAGAATACAGCCTAAAAAATGGTTTTCCATCTGAGGAGGAGCGACTCAATGCAATGAGTTGACTGAAGGGGCAGCAGCAGCAGCGAGGGTAGCCAACATGGTTCAAAGGTGAGAGCTTCGCTGCCTTGTGGGTTGACCCCGATTGTCTGTGGTTGTCTCGTTCAGTCTCAGAGCCAATTGCTCAAGTACTGAGGCTGTAAGGAATGACCTTTTTGTGTTCTAGTCTCTTCGTGATTTGTGAGGGTTCTCCTTAGACTATTAAGACTGCTTTTCCGCCCTCGAGCTTGGACTGGTGTGTTGGTTTGATGTCCACTTTGACCTGGTAATCTGTTTTCAATATGAAGCCACGTGAGAGCGTTGGTCTGGGGATTGTGACTGGTAAGAGGGTTTACCATCTTTTTGAACTGGTTTCCACTCATGAGAGGGGTGAGTTACCCTTTGGTTGATCCTGTGCTCTGAATGACTTGTGACTCTGAGATTTTGTAACTCTCAAGACCTTGCTGAAAACTGTCAGTCTAAGCACCTTCTTTTTTCATCGTGAGACTTTGGGCTCATTTATCCAGACTTGGACTCTTTGCCAGTTAATTTTAGCTGATGTAGCTCCCTTTTTCGGAAAGAGTATTTTTTCAGCATATTTGCACTGCATTGAGATTCTTTTTTGTTTTTGTTTTGTTTTTTTAAGGGAGGTTTGACAGTGCTTAGGCACTTTAAAATATAGTATTTGGGTGGGTTAGTTTGGGGTGGAGGTAGTGTGGGTTTTAAATTATTAAGTGTGTGTGTGTACTGTGTGGTGTAGAGTGTGTTTGTGGGTTGTGTTTTGGGTTAGGGTTTACGTAATTAGCAGGGATGTGTCTGGGAAGGTATGAGAGCCTGGGGCAGACTAGGATAGTGTATGGGGCACCCCAGCTGTGCAATCTACAGCCTTTTGTCAGCCTCCCAATATCTTTTAGTACAGCTAGGTGATGTGAGGAGGTTGGAATAGGGAGGAACCGTGTGAGTCGCCTGGGTCAGGGTGCCCCATGTACTGCGGTTGGTAGTAGGATCGCGGTAGTGGGGTGTAGAAGGTGCCCTGGGACTAGACAGGTTCTAGAGAGAGGCCAGACATGTTTAGTTCCCATCACCAGGGTTCTCACCAGACCGAGTGGGCAGGTAGCCAGAGGGGCTGCACTGTCCACTAATCCCCTGAGGGTGGTGCTTTGCAATGCCAGATTGGTCAGAAACAAGACTGCAATTATAGTGGACTTAGTTTCTTCAGCCTATATGGCTTGCATTACGGAGACCTGGATTGGTGATGATGCTAACCCAGTTTTAGAGGCCACTGTCCCATCTGGATATACCATGGTGCACTGCCCCAGAGTGGAATACAGGGGTGGAGGGGTAGCTATCTGTTTTAGATCTGAACTTGGCTTTACCCTGCACCCAGTGAGAGCACCACATTCATTTGAATGTGTGGCCATCCATGGGGTTTGGGTGCAGGTTGCCTGATTCTTTTGATTTTATCACCCTTCTGGGGCAGTGGGAGACTTTCTGCAGGAGATGGCCGATTTCATGGTCAGGGAGACATTGGCGGCTGCCAGAAGTTTAGTGCTGGGGGACTTCAACGTCTGGGCCAATGACGATTCTTCTTGGCTTGGTTCCAACTTCCTCCAGATGATGTCTTCCTTGGGCTTTGCGCAGGGTGTTTCCTCCGCAACTCATTTGGGTGACCACATGTTGGATCTGGTGTTCTCACTGGGGCTTGAGATCAATAGTCTCAGGACTGATCAGGTCATTTGGTCCGATCACGACACAGTGAAGTTCTCATTTGGGGCCCCCCGGTAGCCCTTGCTCTGCAGAGATGGTCAGCTATCGCCCTTTGAGGGGGTTGATGCTTGAGGGTTTTCTGGCAGTGGCTGACCTATCTAGTGTGGACAGTGCATGCATTGGGGGTATGTGCATGGCAGTGAATGCCTATAATAAGACACCTGCTGGTGCACTTGACTCCCTCGCACCAGTCCGTGTATGACCCAGGTCTTCCCACCTGTGGTCCCCTTGGTATGATGGTGAGCTCAAGGAGATGAAGACCTTGGGTTGGAGATTAGAGCACTGCTGGCACAAATCTGGCCTGGAGGTGGACAACTGGCCCTGCATGTGCACTATGGTGCATACCAGGGGGAAATCAACTGTAAGAAGGCAGAATTCCTGCCCAGGGAGATTGCTGCCGGGCAGAACCTACCAACTATGCTCTTTCGGACTGTAGACAGGCTTCTCCATCCTTCCTGTATACAGTCAAGGGTAGCTTTTTCTAATGCATTGTGCAAAGAGTTTACTCGGTTCTTCTCGAACAGGGTTCCACCAGTGGGTCAGAGTGTGGCTGACAGTGGTCACCATGGGCGATGAGAGAGCTCTCCGCCTGGTTGGGGTGAGTTTAGACTGGTGGAGGCAGCTTTTATCATTGAGATTGTTCCAAGCTTTGGCACACCTTTGGTGAACTAGACCCGGTGCCAACTCATTTCTTAATGAGATGTGTTAACTCCATTTGCCTGGTGTTTGCCTTGATTGTCCGGTGTTCCTTGTCAGAGGGGGTCTTTCCCAATGTCTTTAAGGAGGCATAAGTGAGACCCCTTTTGAAAAAAACATCATTGGACCCTGAGATCAAGGCAAATTACCATCCTACCTCTAATCTTCCATTTTTGGGTAAGATTGTGGAGAAAGTGGTGGCGCTTCAGCTTGAGGGGCATCTTGTGGCCCATGATCTATATGAGCCACTCCAGTCTGGGTTTCGTGTAAGGCATAGCACAGAAACTGCGCTGGTTCAGGTGCATAATGACCTCCTTAGGGCTAGAGATTGAGGGGAAGGGACAATTCTTGTTCTCCTCGATCTCTCATCAGCGTTTGACACGGTGGACCATCGAGTGTTACTTGGCTGCCTAAGGGAATTCTGCGGACTTGCCGGCACTGTCATCTGCTTGTTTGAGTCTTTTCTATCTAGCAGGAGGCAGAGGGTAGTGATGGGGAATTTCTCCTCCTCCCCAGGCCACCTGTCATGTGGGGTTCCCCAGGGTTCGGTCTTGTCACCGATGTTGTTTGCCATTTATATTCTGCCCCTGGGAGAGCTCATTAGGAAGTACAGTCTGGGTTTTCATTGTTATGCCGATGATACCCAGCTGTATTTTTCCTTTGGCCCCGGAACATCTCGCACAGTGGAAGTGCTTAATAGTTGCCTCACTGAAATCATTGACTGCTGGTTGTGACTGAACCATGATAAGACGGAGGTACTGGTGGTGGAGTTGAATAGGGGGTGTGATAGGTTGGCCTCTGGTGCAGAGACAGGGCTTTTTCTTGGCTCGGTACCATTAAAGGCCTCCTCTAGGGTGCGGGATCTGGGCATTATTCTTGACAGTGGATTGACACTTGAGTTTCAGGTGTCTTCCACTGTCCATACTAGATTTTACCATCTGAGGAATATCGCCAGGATAAAGCCCCTAGTTCCGCTGCAGGACTTCCCCATCTTGGTACATGCCTTCATGACATCCAGGCTGGAGTACTGTAATGCACTGTATCTCAGGGTCTCTGGGGGTACCCTGCACTGACTGCAGCTGGTGCAGAACGTGGCAGCGAGGCTGTTGACAGGACAGCCCAAGTATTTCCATATTACTCTGGTGCTGCGTCAACTGCACTGGCTGCCAGTTAGGTGGAGGGTCCTCTTCAAGGTGGGTTGACTCACCTTTAAGGCCCTACACAGCCTGGGCCCTGGTTACCTGAAGGACTTTCTCAGTCCTGTTGTCTCGGTCTGCTCCCTCCACTCCTCTCTAGGGACCATCTTGCGATTCCCAAGACAAGGTTAAAAACAGCTGGTGACAGAGCATTTAGTGTCGCCGCTCCTGTCCTGTGGAATTCGCTTACTCTAGCTGTTAGGGAAGCCCCATCTGTGGAGGTATTTAAAGCCCACTTCAAGGCCTTCCTGTACAATCAGGCCTTCCCAGATGGTGCTTCATAGTCCTTGCTTATTTTTAGAATTTACGTCTAGGTTAGCCTTGGCTTTTTAGGCATTTGTTGTTGCTGCTTAGGCTAATGTTTGTATAAATTTTATTTTATTATTATGTTGTGTGTTGTTCTTGATATATAGTTATGCATTTTGTTTTATAATGTATAGTATTTATTTTTAAAATGTTCGGCGCCAAGAGCCTCCGGGATCGGTGTCTCTTAAATAAAATTTGCCTTGCCTTGCCTTATAAAATAAAAAGGCAGCAATATAAACTAAATACAGTCCCCAAAACCTAGACTGAATAAATACATTTTTTAATGAGGACTTGAAAGACTTGGTGGACAGGCACTCTCTAATTCGACAAGGAAGAGAGTTCCACAGGGTTGGGGCTACAAAAGAAAAGGCCCCAGCACCTAATGTTTGAAGACAGACCCTGAGAACCTCTAGCAATCCCTCATTGGTGGAGTGAAGCAAACAGGAAGGGGAGTAATGCCAAAGGAGGTCTTACAAGTAACCTGGTCCCTGTCCATATAGGGTCTTATAGGTCAGCAATGCAACCTTGAAAGTGATCCTCCATCGCACTGACAGCCAGTGCAGTTCGCGCAGCACAGGAGTGACATGGCTAGTTCTTGATGACCCTGTCAACAACCTGGCTGCAGCATTCTGCACCAACTGCAGGCGACAGAGATCTACCCCCGGCAACCCTAGGTATAGAGCATTACAGTAATCAAGACAAGAGGACACAAAGGCGAGGACCTACACAGGAAGGTCCTCAGGTGGATTAAGGTGCTCTATACGAGCAATGTTCCTCAGATGATAGAATGAGGACTTGACAACTGCCGACACCTGTGCTTTCAGTGTCAGTTCATCGTCAAGCACAATGCCCAGATTTTGCACCACTAGAAAGAGGCTCCACTACTGCTTCTATGGTAAATTACTTATTTAATAACATTCCACCTCTACGGCTTCCAACGTTTCATAGCAAACCATTTCACCAGGGATGTGGTGGTACAGAATTCTGTTGCTTTTATCTATTTAGAGATTACAGCCAGCCCCAGGGGTTAAACTGGGCAGGAGCCCACTGGAACTCGGTTCTGCTACTTCTTAAAAAATTGTATGACAGTTCCACAATCTCTGTCACCTTTGTATATTGACTACTATAGGAGAGTTATACCAGCTAAAAATGACAGTAACACCACTTAGAAATCTAGATGCAAGAGGTCCACCACCTAAACATTCCCTGTTTAACTACTGGCCAGCCCCCACAATTAGAGACCTCTCTAAGGTGTAGAGACTGACATCTCCAGTGAAACATCAAGAATGTTGTACAAGGAGATAGCCTGTAGAAACCTTGTAAAGGGCAAATGGAGGGACTGAGTAGAGCAAGCTGAGACTTACTGTAAAGAATGTACCAGGATACATTTTGTTTCTGAAAAGATACAAGCATTAGTATTCAGTACCACCATATCTCCGATGAAGTGGTTTGCCACAAAACATTGGAAGCCATGGAGGTTGATGTGGAGGGGCTGTGGGATAACAGATGGACCAGACACTGAACTTCAAGTTCAGCACACGATATCTGTGTGATGTTTATTCAAAATGCAGGTGATAACCTTAAGCAATGGCATATCTCTTCTTCACTACATCAGTCTGCAGCAACAGACTATGTACGTCCTTTCTCTACACTTAGCCAGCACCTACTGACTCACTGATCTCTGATCGAACTCAGCAGTTGAGATTCAGCCTCCACCCTTATGTGGGCCTTGTTTGCTTAGGTGGTTGGGGCTAAAATGAAAAATTAAAAAACAAAATAAAGACAACGAACCTCAGTGCAGAAGCACTGAAACATGGGTTACCCCAAAGACCATTGACAATAAGCCAAGTTTCAAAGAAACACAGCATCACAAATTCTTCCATAATGCAAAGCATCATGGGATATATATAAATCACCGTGACATTTCAGACTTGCTCAACTTACAACAATTTACATCCATTTTAAATAGCACAACTAACTTAATTTCTATAATACACAGTCACCTAGTACTTTTTACCTTTATCAAAAACACCTAGTGCCATGGTATTTTCAACATTTACAGGTTTTATACACGAGTATATACATTTAAAGTATTATAATTACTGGTGACCCCCTTTAATACACGGACTAGAGCCATGTTTCAAATGCCATAATAACTGGTAGAATGGGTTATTATGGCGTCTTGTGTCATTCATTAGTAGACAGCTGCCTGATAGGCTCTTACTCTATGTGTGGGGCAGGCCAAAACAGTAGTAAACATGGAAGCGGTTTCTCTGTTATCAAGGAGTTGGACCACGTTCCTCATTTGGCACTCATTTCTGTGAAGGTAGTACTTTTTTAACATCATTTATCTGGTTAATCCTGCCTTTCTATTTTTTTTCAAAATTTATCTGGTTGATCCTAGTGTAGTTTTATTTCGAGCGTGGCTTATCACAAGACAGTCATCATAGTTGGGATGGCACATGGCTGTCTAAGCACGTTGTTCCATGTTCTTGTCTCTGACTCTAATTTAATAAGTATAAAACTCCCTGTACCAGCAATTATAAAAAAATTCTGGCTATGCAAATTGTGTGTTATGTATTTTTTTTACTCACCCTTGGTGTGTGCTGCCCTCATAAACCTGGAGAGCGAAGGGGTTTATGGGGCATCACACACCTCGGGTGAGTAAAGAAAAATACATAACACACAGTTGCATAGCTGTTATTCTCTATTTATGACATAGTGCCATTGCATACTAAATCCAGCAATGAGGAACACAGCCTGTTTTATATCAGCTCGGAGGTCACAACAATAACCTCCCTGTACGAGGACCTGAGAGGGAAAAGGAAAATTAGAGGACACTATAGCATAGTCAAGAAAGGGAAGGGGGTGCCCATAGGTGGTCAACTTTATGGACTAGAAATTGTAAAGAATAGATTAGGCTAACAAATAGAAGAACTGTTGCAACACTTTTAAGAAAAGGTCAGTCTTCAGGAGTGGCAGGAGCTCCCTGTCACAGTAGAATGTTAAATAAGTAAATGAACTACCATAGAAACAGGAGTGGAGCCTCTTTCTTGTTCTTCCAAGGTACTAAGCAGCACCATGTTCCATTCTCCAGTAACAGGGAATCCAACAGTGCTTTAGTTCTTTGCTTAAATTATATATTTGGCCACTACAGCGATTTCTCCTTTATCCCCTCTGCCACATGGTCCATGAGAAGGGGCCTGATGAGGGCCTTTAGAAATCTCCTTTGCTCTTTTAGGGAACCTACAATAAAGGACTTGCTCAAGGGCTCAAAGATTTCTCCTCTGTTTGGGGCCAGCTGTCCTCAGGATACTAAGAAGCTTGTTCCAAAACTGGTCTGTTCTCTGCTCCTCACGCCATATGAGGGGACACCATACTCCAATTCATAGGACTATGGTAATGGGCTAGTATCTTCTTAGAGCCTTAGCAGAGCAAGCAGCCCTAAGGGAATGTCTATGATGCTAGTTGGGCCACCACTCGTAAGGCCTTGGGCTCCCCCACAGACCTATGCAGCTATAGGCAACTCCAAGATGCATTATTATAAAACTGTTAGCCACTAGATGAACCACTTTAACTCAAACTTCCAAGCAAATGTAAATATCTCTAGAAAGTGGTTCAAATGCTTTTTACCTCTTCCCCCATATTGTGATTTGCCAGTGCCCTGTGCTGCACCCTGTCAGAAACTGCTGATACTGATATCAAATATGAGCTGGGCTGGCCCAGTGGCGCTGGACTCCATACCTCGCACCACGCCGGCGACCCAGGTTCGGGAATGAGCCCAGACCATTGGGACCGGCACGGGAGAGAGAGGATCGAGCATCCGAGGGACTGCTCTCCTCTCTCAGGGAGGGATCCAGGGGTAGCCTGGTGCGGCAGTGGCCCCCAGTGGAGACCAGCAGCACTGCTACGCACAGGGGCTCACAAGCATGGAGCAGACATTGGGCAGCTGCCTTTCAGATGTGATGGGAGCACCCACATCACGGGCTGGGCGGCATTGCATGTCCCACATTGGGGGTGTAAATACCATTGGAAAACCCCTCTGGCCTGGATAGGCGATGGCCCTCCCAGAGGCTTGCCACCACATGCCCAACACTGGAGCCCCGCCACCGCCCCTTCGATCTCCTTGGGACCCTATGTCCCTCCGGGGGCCCTGGGGAGAAAGTAATGACCTTGAGGATGGCGGGGTTCACAGTGGGTGGTAGAGCGGCACTGGCTAGTGGAGAGGTCTGAGCGAGTTCCGGAGTCGGGGAGATAAACAGAGTCGTAAATAAAATAAAAAAAATATGAGCTGTGCCAAGTTCTTACTTGCTGACACCCTCATCTCCCAGCCCACCACCATCTTCTTTCTCCCCTCCTTCCCTAGTGCCCCTGTTACCCTTTCACAAATATTTCCAATGGACACCCTCAAGGGTCTTTAAAAAGCCCCTGACACCATTAGAAAAATGTGAAAATAATTTGAGATTTAGCCACATTTCCAGTTTATAGTTCATATATTTTCTATAATCATTTTCCCTTTGTTCTTTATTTCTGAGGACAGTTGTATGAATAAGGATTACTGTCCCTTACACTTTATCTGCTGTTTCTGCTTGCCTACACTTGACATCATAAACTCCTGTTTATGGCATCATAAGTATCTCCAAAGCAACAGACTGTGATGTCATAAACAGAACTGTGATGTCAGGTGTAGGCAAGCAGCCACAACAGATAGGGCAGCGATCCTGTTTACATGGCAGAGGAGACAGTTGGGGTGGTGCAGGACAGGTTTTGTGAGCTGGAGAAGGGCCTGAAGTAAGTAGCATACACAGAGGCCTTCACTGAGGTGCTACCTGTGCAAGGGTAGGTGGAAGAGAGGGAACACTGCACAGCATACTCAACATCTGGTGGAAGACATGGTGCACAGAGAGGGGTTTTGACTGCATTGGGGACTGGGGTCCTACATGGAGAGATTGAAGCCTGTACAAATGAGATGGCCTCCATTCATCCAGGAGGGGAACAGCAGTCCTGGGTGGGAGGATTAAATGCTACTTTGATGGGCATTTAAACTAGCCATGGGGGGGTAGCAGAAGAAGTACAGGATGCAGTGAATGCCCCTTCAGATACTGGAATTCATACTGGAATTGTTAGGACAGAAAGCAGTCATAGGTGCATATTATATCTGCTCCCCTCTTCTCCATGATAGAGTAGCATTGATGGATAGCCATGGGGAAATTAATTTCCAAGGGGTAGTGGAGAGTAGGGGCAAAGAGGAGGAAATGACAGGAGAGTCGAACTAGGGTGGAGGAAACTACTAGAGATGGTGGGCAGAGGAAAGATAAAAAGGGGAAGGACAGTATCAGTGAAAAACAAAGGGGTGAATGATGGGCTTGGGAAGGGAGGGTAAAGCAGGGACAGGGAGGGAGAAAGGGAGTGGAGAACCATGTGCCTCAATGCAAGGAGCCCAGGAAACAAAATGTCGGACCTTGAAGCTAAAATTGAGGAGGCAGATCTGGATCAGATGGCCATAGTAGAGTCATGGTGCAGCGACAGCCACAGTTGGGAAGTGGCCATACTGCAGTACAGCATGTTTAGAAAGGATGAGGCAGGGAGGAAAGGAGAGGGGCTATTTATAAAGAAAGGTATTAAGGCCACATAAATACAGGGTCACAGTAGGGAGAAGGAAGGGCCGGAGGTTCTTTGGGTTGATTTGTAGATGGGGTTAGGGGTCCCTATACATACAGGGGAGGTGCTGTACAGGCCACCAGCACAAGAGGAGTATATGGACTGGGTTTTGGGGGAGGTCATAGGCAAAATGGTAGACATAGGGGAAGTAATAACTATGGGTGACTTTAATCTACCAAATGTTGACGGGAACATCCAGGCTGCAACTACAACTAGGAGGAGGGTCATCCTAGACTCCCTGCAAGGGGCATTTTTCAGGCCGCTGGTTACAGATCCCACTAGGGATGGGGCAGTGCAGGATCTGGTACTAGAAACAGGGACAACATTGCAGACATCACAGTGGGTAGCCCCCATGTTCAAGCAGTCATCATACAGTGAGTGTGCTTTGACATACGGCTTGGGAAGGAGAAAAGCAACACTAGGACGAGGGTCTTGGACTTCAGGAGAGCAGATTTTAAAGAAATGGGAGACTGCCTTATTAAATACCCTGAAGAGGTGGATAGTGTGTGTGTGTGGGGGGGGGAGGCACAATGGAATAGAATAAAGGAGGGAATAACTTGAGCAACAGCAAGCTGTTTAAAGGTAATAAGCAAGGGTAAGAGGAGAAAGAGGCCACTATGGTTCCCAAAGGAGGTGGCGAAGGTGCTGAAAGAGAAAATAACAGTTTCCAGGAACTACAAGGAGACCCAAATGGAGGCAAACAGGGAGGTATATCTAGTGAAACAAAGGAAGTCAGGAAGGACTTGTACCTGCAACTGCCACTCAGCATGGCTCTGTCATTCATAAAACGCACTTGAGGGCCACTCACGTTTGACCGCTCATTCACCTGAACATCATGCTGACATTTGAAAAAAAAAATGTTCAAATACGATAAAAAAAGAGAAATTGCTCTTCTTTTTCCTGCTCGGCGCCGAGATCATGTCAGCACATGCACTTTAGAGATGTTCTATACAAGTCGCACTGTACAATTGCCAAATGGCTTGTTAGCCACATAAAAAATGGACTGAATTTAAAATAAAACAAGAAATCTGAAACACAGTCCCCTTTAAACACCATCTACCTCTAGGTGGAAGCCAATGGCCAGGAAGGGCAGAGGGGAGACTATGACAACAATAGAAAAGCAAGGGAAATGTTGGGGAACTCAGCAGGCATGTTCATTCTGGCAACAGCTCCACCTTCTGGTGGAGGAAATATTCTGGATTTTTTTTTTAAAGATACACTTACACACACAAAAATCAAAGAAAATATGCATAAAGATTTATTTTTTTCTTTGTTCTTTTTAATTAACAAACGAGCCATTGTATAATAGCAATAAGGCACTCCAGAGATGTGTGTTATTGTGTAATAATGTCACTTCTTAGGTGTTGAATGCACATGCCTGCAGTCTCATGCGTCAACCACCCAAGGCATGACATTATTACATAAATACACATACCCTGTCATGCCTTATTGCTTAAATATATTCTACCCCCCAAACTAAAGTTGCAAATTAAAGGGGCATTGAATATACGTGTGCTGTAAAAATAGTTAACAGCACTTCTCTCACCAAAGGGAACCTAATGAACTGGTTGCTTAGACAAATAACAATCGTTAATTTTAACAAATATTTGCAAACTTCAGAAATCATGAGACCCTCGTTTGGATCTAGAATCTTTTCAATGGGGTAGCAGTTTTGTAAAGGGGGTAACATTTTCCCCCATAATGTAAAATGTTACCTTTTATAGTGCAGATTAGGTTAAAACAGCTATTTTTTGTGGCTTAAGTGGGTTACAGGTGCTACTCCGCTACATAGATGGACCAGCTAGTGATTAGACCAGGTATTATTCATACTCAAGATATTGTTTTTGTGTATATTAACTCAATGATTAGAATGGAGTACTGTAGCTGAACTCCTCAAAATAAATAAATCTATATATTATAGCAGCGTGATAGTGCTATTCTAGTTAGGGTTGAGCAGGCTGTTTAATGTTAAACTCAATTTTTTGCACCTTAATAACTTCACCCTCATTTAAAAAACATTTGCACAGAATTTGGCATGTGTGTTCAGGCTATGAGAATCTGAAGATGTGGCAATTTTTATGAGGACATCTTGTACGGTTTTCGAGATATGGAGGGTCACAAAAGTGAAAAAAAAAACTTTTACCCCCTATACTTAACAAGAGGATTTTTGCTGTCATCTGTAGCCTAAGCAGACTGGAATTTTTCCATGAAATTTTTAGGGGTGATGGTGTCTGTGCCAAGGGTGTGCCTTTGGATGGTTTGGTGAAAAAAGTTTGCACAGTTTTTAAATTATAAAGTTTTTTAGATAAAAAAAAAACAGTTTGATCTTTCCAAAAATTGATCGAAGTGTGTCACAACTTCGAACTATAAATTACAAACTCGATCAAAGTGTATTGCATTTAGACTTCAATTGATAAATTCAATGAAATAATCTAAGTGTGAGTGAAAAGTGCCCACCCACCCACCCCAACATTTCTCTGATGTGTATAGGAAATGATCTTATTATACTGGTAGTCTAGTGGATCCCACCCTCCCCACAACCCCATGAAGCATCCAATCGAAATGCAATGTATCTAGACTTCGACTGGTAAATTCAAAGAACCGATCAAAGTCTCAGAGAAAAAAAACAAACCTCCCCCACATTACCGATGTGTACAAGAAATACGTTTTGCTAGTACTTGGCCTTATCTCCTTTGCCCCCCCCCAGCTTCAACAACATCACATACTGTTCCTGCAACTGGACTGGAGGGGTGTAACGCCATATTCAGCACAGTTCAGCATATGTTCCAGCTTCTGAGCCAGTCCATTACCAGGGACAGGTAATGTCGTAGTTGATTTCATTTACTTTTAAAACACATCTTTGGCGATCGCTCTAAATAATTTACATGAACTAAGTTTACCACAGAGGATCAGCTAACACTAATATATGCTAAGTGCTGGTTTCCATTATATTGCAATGTACAGTCAGTATCAGCTCCAGTCTGTATTTGCAGTTTTCTCTCACTGTCACTCTCATCTGCAAGTTAGACAAAATATCACAATAGAATAATAATATAACTGGTTGATGATGATTATCAACTGTGGGCAGAAGCTGCCAAACTCCATTATACACGGGTGATTATACACATATGTATATAATGGAGTTTGCTTATACACATATGTGTACAATCACCCATGTACAATGGAATTTGGTTAAGCATCTTTTGCAAGAATTCTAAAATTAAAAAAATTAAATCTAAGAAACCAGTTACAAAAAAAAAACATGTGGAAGGATGTGTCAACTCGGATTTTATGCACACCCTCAGTGTGCGATGCCTTGATAAATCCCTTGAGCTTCACTCTCTGGGTTTATGGGGTACTGTGCTTCCACAGTTACATACATGTACACATCTACAGAGAGATGGGAGTGCAGGGCCCAGAGGGCCATGCGCTTCCACAGGCAAATAAAGAAATGATTATACTATCTGAAAAAGTAAGGAAATAAATTGAAAAAACTGTGTTAATGCTGTAGTGAGGGTTACAGCCACAAAAGTAGGGAAATGTGGTGTTAGGGTTTCCAAACTTAACACCCTACCCCAACACTGCACACACCAACAGGCACTGGGGATGTGCGTTGGGGCCATCAGCCCTAACACTCACCCCATTATTCTATACTATGCCCATCTCAGCTTATTTACTTATGGAATGGGGTGAGCATTAGGGCTGATGGACCCAAGGCACACTCCCGATGCCTGTTGGTGTGTGCAGAGTGGAGGTGGAGTGTTAGGTTTGGAAACCCTAATGCCACATTTCCCTACTTTTGTGGCTGTAACCCTAACTAGAGCATTAATGCATTTTTGTGCTGTATAAATATATATATATATATACACACAAACACACACACACACACACACACATATATATATATAACCTGTTTCTTACTTGGAATCTGCTGACTGAGTTACTCTTGTGTTTTATTTAATATTCTCATGATTGGCCTGCTCCATAAACATGCTAATCCATTTTAAATGAGTCCCCCATAAAGTGAATGATAAAATCAGCAGTTATGTGCAAAGGACCATTCTTCATCACACAGAATTATCCTGGAAGATATGCGAGTGTCAGAATTAATGGCAAATATGTAAGCATCGTTACGGAGATAAACTGATTACATTTGTTCACATTTATGTTATTTGAGCGTGGTAATTTTATTCTCTTAGGGATTTCTGGTGTCTTTCATTTTTAAGAGCAAAGCAGCATGCGGAGTGGGCACATACCAGGAAGCTTTTACATTACCCAGCAATAATGGCATAGCAGTGATTAAACACCTAGTCAGTAGTATTATACTCAGGAGGAGGTTGTCTAATAGACTGACTTGATTAACTTGTTAAAATCTACTTTCAGAGGCAGGTTTGGTGCTGTGCCTATATTAAAAGGAGAAAGGACTACAGAAAAATATGACATTATTTTCCACTTGGCTCCCTCTCCCACCAACCTCCATCTTGTAAAAGTGATTAATTGGCAGAGGTTTCAATGTCTGTATTTTCTGACCTCCATATCAAGACAATGATGTAGTTGAATTACCTAAGACAATGACTCATTCTCGGACTCTTAACAGGCTGTGACTCTGGCTCTCACAAGTACTGAGGAAGCAGTGAATAAGTATATTATTAGTAGTACTTTATCTTTTTTCACAATGTCATTCAGGCATTAATTTCAAGGCACATTACTGAACATAATAAAAACATACAGTCTGTCATTAGCACAAATTAAATTAAACACAGCAGGATACATTCTATAACAGAACCAATTTGTCATATTCTTCCAAGCTCAATTTCCTGAAGAGCTCCCCAATGGGAGCCAGGCAGACCACAACCAGGAGGGTGTTCAGCAGGTTTGGGGTGTCCACTGAGAATGCTTGATCACCAACTACACTGCAACAGACCTTAGGTACAGGAATTTGAATTGCTTGACTTCCTGCACAGAGTGTGATTTCAATTGGCCACCATCAAGAGTTCCCGAGGATAATCAGTGTCAGTGGCTCAGCAGGTTGCACACTCGCCTCTGAGGTCAGAAGATCAGAAGGCTGTGGGTTCTATCCCCACTCCAGGCACTTGGGTTACATCCCAGTACTGGCACTGTAGTGCAGCATGGAGGGGTGCTGCACTCCTGAGGTGCCATCTTTTGGATGAGATGTTAAACCGAGGTCCCGTCTACCTGTTCTGGTGGTTGTTCAGTTGGACATTAGAAGATCCCATGGCACTTCTCGAAAAGTGTAGGAGAATGTCCCTGGTGTCCTGGCCAAATTTCCCCCATTCACTAAAAATATCACCGACAGCTTAATCTGGTTCAATGTCTGTTACTTTCCATCTGTATCCCCCCTCCACTGGGACAAGGCTGGCAATAGACAGATGTGAATTGCCTAGTTCTTCTTTCCCAGTCAACAAAACACAACTAAATGAATAAATAATCTGATCTTGGTCCATTAATGCCCTAACTTAGACTTCTGCCCTCCCTTGGAACCCAAGGTCAAGCTACAGGTCCAGGGTCATGCCCTACAGGTGTCTTATTTAATGTAGGGCCATAACACAAAGCAGCAGAGTTGTGGAATAACATAGCCCAGACCCGTAGCTTGTTAAAGGCCCTACATGATGCAACTTACCCATAGTATATGGTCCTAGACTTATAGCTTGTTTGACATAGGGGCCCACAGCAGACACATGGTGCAAGGCCCCAGACCTATAGCTTGCTTTCAGCATGGCACTGTGGGCCATATGTGAAGCAGCAGACTTGTGCTGCTGGGCCCCAGACCTATAGCTTGTATAGCTGACTGTATGTTCGTATAGCTTGCTTAAGGCCAAGAAGTATACCTGTGGTAACTTTCTTTGCATAGGCCTACAGATTTATTGGGCAGGGGCATGTAGCTTTTTTTTTTTTGGCAAGGGTCCTGTGGACCTTACATAAAGCAGTCAACTCATTGGGCATTGTGCTAGACCTATGGGTTGCTTCAGGCGGGCCCTACAGGCCCTATGTGAACAGTGTCAGATCTGTAGCAAGCTTCACACATAGCCCTGTGGGCCTCACATAAAGTGAAAGACCCATATGGTAGGTTTGAAAGGTGCCACTTGGGTGGGGGCGATAACTAACCATCCCCAAAAACTGACCTTAAAATGTAAAAAAAGATGTTGAAGTTATGGTGATAAAAACAAAGAAGTGATAAATAACCTAAGTCCCAGCCAGCTCCATGGCACTGAGCGATGGGAATTCACTCAGCTTGCTGGTGACCAGGTTTGCACCCCAAGCCCAGGACACCAGGAGCAGATACCGGCAGGGAGGGAGTGTAGAGCATCCTTCAGACTCTTCCCTCCTGGGGGGGTGGGTGGCATTGTGCCACTCTCATAATGGCTTCTGGTGGCAGCCTGGGGTGGTGACCTAGGCAGTGTGGGTGACCACTCACTGCCACTCGTACCCACCCAGGATGCACATTGCAGCACGCGTCAACACTGGTGGGTGGGACTGAACATGGAAAATGGGGCTGTCCAGCCCTGCTGGATGTCAGCTGCTCATCCTTCCATGTTGCGGTCCCCAGAGCACATCTCTTCTGTCCTCATGTCTGCCCCGGGGGCACGAAAATGTTCTCCTCTCTCCCTGTCCTGGCTTGGGGAGGGGCCCTTCCGGTAGGGTTAGTGCTGGATCCCCCAGATGCAGGGTGCATGGGCTGTGACTGGCAGAGTGAGGCAGTAGAGGTATGACTTGCGGGCACAAGGGACTTACGTGACCCTGAAGGAGTGGTGGGCTGGAGCCAAGGTTAGGAGCATAAATAGAAAATAAAAAAAGAAAGAAAGGCCCAGTGGAGCTGAGGGCTGAGGTGCTGGACACCACACCTTGCTTCACGCTGGCGACCCGGGTTCAGGAACGGACTCAGGCCACTGGCTGCTGGCCTGAGGGAGAAGGATTGAGAGCCCAATGGCCTGCTCTCCTTCTCTAGGGAGGGATGGGGAGTTAGCCTCACCGCTCTACCGCCACCACCTGGTGATCTCAGGGGGAGGAGGCACAGTCAGGGACAACAAAGGGGTTGATGCTAGCAGAGGACAGGAGTGGACTCACGTCTCAGTGTGCGTCAGCTCATTGGTCCTCATTGCACGCCAGCGTCAAGGGAACCAGAAAGAAGGAAAAATTCCCCAGACAGTCCTGGCGATGATCCTCCACTCTGCTGCCATGATGCTAGAGGGGCAGGCTCTGCTGTGTGCGCATGCTTCCTTGATGTCCAAGGAAGGTAACGAGGTCTTCCTTGCCCAGCCTGAGGGGTTAACAGAGGGCTTGAAAGTAGAATTGAGGCAGCATGCACTCTAGGGGCAGACTCCTCAGTGGGTTGGAAAGTGGATGCCTGGGTATCTGAGAGATAGGAGGGTCTGGGGGCTGTAGGAGGATAAACACAGAGTAAAAGAAAGAAAGAAGGCTGGCCCGGTGGTGCTGAGGGTTGAGGCGCTGGACGCCACACCTCGCGCTACGTCGGCGACCAGGTTCAGGAACTGACCTGGAGTCGTCGGGGAAGTCGGCGAGGGAGGAGGATAGGCGTCCCAACAGATGCTCTCCTCCCTCGGGTGGGATGCCAGGGCGCTTGGAGCTCCTGACATCCTGAGAGGGTCGGTGGATGCACCGACTCCCGAAAGGACACGGTGGCTCCATCTGTCGGAACCGGGGAGGGGGGACGCCGTTAGGCACTTGAGAGGAGCGTGCGTCAGCACGCAGACTCTCTGTGCTGGCATCTCAGAGGGCGGGGTTAAGGGGGGAGGAAACAAGACAACTCGGAGGAAAAATGCCCTCCGGTCGCCTAGATGAAGTCCTCTGGAGCCGGCCTTACCACCCTCCAACCAGGGGCAGACCCCAATGTGCAGCTGCCACAGGGGGAAAGGGGAAAAAGGGGGGATCTCTTCTCGCCCTGCCCGGGGGGTAATCCGGGCCATCAAGGTGCCCTCAGTGGCAGTGTGGCACTCTAGGGGCAGACCAAGCTGGTCAGCAGAGATGGGGGCCGTCACTCCTTGTAGGACGGAAGGAGTGGTGATTGGAAGGGACAGTAAGGAGTGGATAAAAAATAAGTAGGAAAAAAAAAAAAGAAAGGAAGAAAATAACCTAAGTCATAGTGCATGCTCCGTCCATGTTTTTTAGTATTTAGTTTTTTTCGGAGGGACGGGGTCATTCATTCATTATTGTTGTCATTTTTTTTGGTTTCTTTTCAAATTTGTGGGTCAGGGTACTTATCACTCCACCCTCCTCAGACCACACAGTTTGTAGGGGTTTGAATTTGGCCCAAAAAAACATTTTCAGGGGCACCAAACTGAATCTTTTCTTGGCTAAAAAACTAAGTCCCTGTGTGTGTACAGTAGTATTTTTTGGTCCATCCATCCATCCACCCATGTTCCATCATTAAAGAAGCTGAGACATGTGTAGAGTACATGAAAATGGTGTGAGCTTTAGGGTTGACAACCCCGAGACCCACCCCACACCTGATTTTTGAAGATGCTGGAGAGGGCAAACTATAATGGTTTCTCTTGTTGCTGCCTGTAGGGTGGGGATGGGGTGTTAGGGTCAGAAATCCTAATGCCACATTTCCTTACTTTCATCAGTTTAACCCTAACTGGCACATTAACAAAGTTTTTTGCAATGAATTTTCTAAGATAGTATAATCAAATCCTCATTTGCCTGAGGGAAAGCAGGGTCCTCTGGGCCTTGCGCTCCCACCCTCCATAGATGCATATATGTATTTTGTTGTGGAAGCACAGGGCTCAGAGTGCCCTGCACTTGCATTTGTAGCAAAACAGCAACCACATTTTTACATAGTTTGTCCCTAAATTTTCAACATAACCTCCTTATGACCCCACCTCATGAACAAGGGTGGTGAAAATGTTCAAATCCTGCCTGAAAGGTGATTTTGCCAAGCAACCATGAAACTGCCTTTTGTTCCAGATCAGCATAATTTCACTGCCATTTGTCATGAGGTGGGGTGTCAAAAAGGGCATGTTGAAAATTTGGTGTCAGAATATACCAAAATGTCAAAGTTATGTATCAAAGTTGAAAACTTCTTTGAAATACATTGCACCTTACTTTCTCATATTGCAGTTGACAGTTCCAGCAGCAAGACATGTTTTCTATCATAGAGTGGATCTTCCCCCTGAGACCTGTTCAGGTGAGTGAAGGTGTGTGGTAAGTGTGCTGGGTGTGGGCTCGTGGGTGCTCAGTGGGAGATTGGGGTTGGGGTGGGTCGGATCAGTAAAGGATCATTTTATTTTTTACACATTTGAAAAAGATGACATCGAGGGACCATTTTCTTTATTTAAGAGAGGACAGTGATTGGAGGGTGGGGGGGTACTACTAGACACCAGTGAACCACAAACATTAAAAAAGGACAGCGATCAGATGGTGGGGGTGACACTAGACACCACAAAAACATTTTATTATTACAGGGATGGTGATCGGAAGGTGAGGGGCCCCACTAGACACCAAGGAAAAATACAATAATTACAGGGACGATGATCAGAGGGTGGGGGCTGCCACTAGACACCAGGGAATGATTTCATCTTTATGGGGATGGCAATCAGAGGGTGGGGGACACCACTAGACACCAGGAAAAAATATAGTAATTATGGGAATGGGGATCAGAGGGTGGGGGTGCCAATACACACCAGAGAAAAATTCAATAATCACGAGGACAGTGATCAGAGTTTTGGGGGTGCCATTAGACACCAGGGACATATTTTATCATTACAGTGATGATGATCGGGGGGGACACCACTAGACACCAGGGAAATATAAAATAACTATGGGGATGGTGATCAGCGGGTGGGGGCACCAAAATGCACAAGGGAAAAATTAAATAATTATAGGTACAGTGATCAGAGGGTGGGGTGGTGCCACTAGACACCAGGTAAATATTAAACAATATGGAGATGGTGATCAGAGGGATGGGGGTTCCACTGGACACCAGAAAAACATCAAATAATCACAGGGACAGTAATCAGTGGGTGGAGGGCACCACTACACACTGCACCCCTTCAGAGCACTGGCATTAGGGTGCCGAGTCATTAGGGCACCAGTTACTGAATTTGACACCCCCTCCCCTAGGTCCACCTCCCTGGAGCTGGTATCTACAGTTGGGGGGTACAGGGGCACAGACCACCACAAAAACAGTGGTCAGTGCCCTAATGACTCGGCATCGTAAAACTGGCCGTTCCAAGGATGGAACCCCCACTAGACACCAGGGAATGATTAAATAATTATGGGGACAGCCATCGGAGGGTGGAGATGCCACTAGATACCACTGAAAAATTAAATAATTATGGAGGTGGTAATCGGAGGGTGGAGGTGCCACTAGACACCAGGGAAAGATTAAATAATTATGGGGACAGTGAGTCATACAAAAATGTTTGTATAATATTGTCATTTGGACTTACTACAAAATGTTCATATGAACGCAAATATCATATGAAAATTTTCATTTCGACAAAAATATATGAACATTTTCAAGATATTTTTGTTCATGTGAACATTTTAGGCACAGAAATATCATACAAAAATATTATATGAAAATGTTCATGTGAACAAAAATGTTCATATAATATTTTCATTACTACAAACATTTTCATATATTTTCATTCATACTAAAATTTTCATACTAAGTCCAAACAAAAAAAAGCAGAAGCCAGGCAAGAAAAAGGATTTAAAATGTTTAAAAAAAAAAGTTGCAGTCATTTTTCCAACAATTAAGTGCTGAATCCACTAATGAGCAAGGCAGATGTGTTGATCTCTCTGCAGAATGTCATTTTTTAACATTTAAAAAAACAAAACTGAAAACAAGATGGCGGCAAATGAAAAAGGATTTTTTCCCTCCTGAGAATGGATTGGCCCCATATGAAAAAAGATTCTTTTTTCATTTCATACAGCTATCTTGAAGTATTTACTGAGCATGCTCAGAACCCAAAATTTCAAAATTAAATAACTTTGGACTGGAATAATATATTTTCACCAAACCAGCCAAAGACATGTCTGAGGGGCAGGCCCTTTGTACCCTGAAAATTTTAGACCAAAATTCCAAATCGTCTGGTGTTATGGCTCGACAAAAAAAAAAAAATGCCCCCCCCCAAAAAAATGCACTCTATTCACTATCTGGATCTCAGAATCCACATATCTGACCCAAACAAAAATCAGAACATGAGGAGACCTACCCCACACAACTGTGCATGCAAAATTTGGGCAAATCCATTAAACATTTGTGAAGTTATTAAAGTGCAAAATTTGGGGTTTAACATTAAACTGCCTACTCAACCCTAACTATAGGGGAATGACCACACATCCATCTGTCTATCTATCTATCTATCTTGTTTGCAAAAGACTTCTCAATCCGAATGCCTACCCCATTCCCCCCCAGCCCATAGTCTCCAATCCAAAGGACAAGGTACAGCTCCAAACCACTGCCTCATAATAATATGCTCTTCCACAGGTTGCCAATACAGTCATGTGAAATGTTGTTTGCTCATGGAATGGGTAGGGTATTAGGGTTGACAATCCCCAAGGAAGACCACAGCACTGATTTACCAAGACTCCAGAGACCCAAAACCCTAATGTTTCTTCCTTTTGCTGCTTGGAGAGGGTTAGGGTTGGAAACCCTAACACCACATTTCCCTACTTTTGTGGTGTTAAGTTACCCTAACTGGTGAATTAATGAAGTTTTTTGCAAATAATTTACTTTCTTTTTTGAGAGAGTGGAGTAGTATCCTCATTCACACAGGTCCTTTTGGGACCTGCATGAACAGATGCAGATGCCCTGCATGAAGAGAAGACTCTGTCCACCTACAGAAGAGCGCAGTTCAGTGCAATGAGAGATGTGAAGAATTCCTGGGGCTGTCTGGTGGGCTGTGGAAGTGCAGGGCCCTGTGGTCCCTGCAACTCTATGTGGCCACAGCTACAGATGCACAGAGCAAAGAGTGCATCTGTCAGCCAATGCACAGGGCCCTCTGCCACCCAAGGGAGGAGAGGTGCAGAGCCCTATGCCAAGAGGACAGCTGTCTTCACTATATGGTAACCAGGCCCATGCAGACAGCCCAGCACCGTTCATTCCCTGGCTGGGGGTGTTGCATAACAGCACCATCCCCCACCCTCACCCCAGCCAGCTGGGTCACTGAGCTCACCCCCAAATTCAGCTCGCCAGCACAGGATCACAAAGCATGCCCACTGGGGTCAAGAGTGACACTACACACAAAGTTTGTTAACAATTATATATATTTTTTTCAATTTTGACCTCAAATTTTCAAGATACTCATTTTATGATTCGCCTTATAAACATGACATGTACCATTTATAGTATACTGGCCAAAATGTCATTTTGCCCCAGAAGTTGAAAAAACACATCTCATCCAGAATTTAAGAAATTACACATGTCACGTTTATGAGGTGTTGTGCAAAAATGGTTATGTTGAAAGTTTGGAGGCAAAACAGTGACAATTAGTGAAGTTATAAGTGAATGTTGAACTACTGCAACATTCACCCCTAACCTGGGCATTTTACCGTATTTGTACAACAAACTGTCAGCATATCCTTCTTATTACCCCACTTCATGAACCCAGTAGTGAAAGTTTTCAAATTCATGCCAACATATCATTCCACAGTATTGAAACATCATTCCGCACCACAGGTGTGAACACATTTTGGCCAGGATTTGAAAAATAACAGCTGTCATGTTCATGAGGTGGTGTAAACAAATGACTGTTGAAAGTTTGGAGTCAAAATAGTGAAAATCAGTGAAGTTGTGAGTGAATGTTGACATTCTGCAACATTCATTCATAACCTGGCCGTTTTACTGTATTTGTACATCAGACTGTCAGCATAGCCTTCTTATTACCCCCACTTCATGAACCAAGTAGTGAAAATGTTCAGATCCCTGCTGAAACATCATTCCATGGCATTGAAATGTCATTCCACACCACAGGTGTGAAAACACATTTTGGCCAGGATCTGAAAAATGACAGCTGTCACATTCATGAGATGGTGTACAAAACATGAACGAAACACAGACACGAAAGACCGTTAGGCCTATTCTGCTGGCATTTTAGTATGTTAGTATGTTAGTATGTAAAAATGTCTATGTTGAAAATTTGGGGTCAAAATATTTAAAATTACCAAAGTTACAAGCAAGCATAGTAAAATTTCAATGTATGTTCATAATTTTGTCATTTTTACATATTTTGACCTCATATTTTCAACATAGCCTTCTTATAACCCCACCTCATGAACAAGGGTGGTGAAAATGTTCAAATCCTGCCCAAAAGGTGATTTTGCCAAGTGACTGTGAAATCTCTTTTTGGGACAGATTTGCATAATTCCACCACCATTGTTCATAAGGTGGGGTCCCCAAAAGGCGATGTAAAAAATGTGGGCTCAAAATATGCAAAAATGTCAAATTTATGCATCAAAGTTGAAAATGGCATTGAAATACGTTGAACCGCACTTACCTTAGTTTCTCATATTGCAGTCGGCGGTTCCAGCAGCAAGACTTGTCTTCAGCTGGAGAGTGGATCTTTACTGTGTGACCTGTTTTGGTGAGTGAGGGTGTACTGGGGGTGTGGGGTGGTAGGTGCTGAGTGGGAGGTGGGGGTCGGAGAGTCAGACTGCTGAGGGACTTTGTTTTGCAGGTTTAAGAGAGAAAAAAAACAGCGATGAACTGTTTTCTTTATTTGAAACAGGGACAGCGATCAGAGGATAGTGGGGTACCACTAGACACCAGGGAAAAAACAATTTATTATGGGACTGGTGATCAGAGGGTGGTGGGGTGCCACTAAACACCAGGGAAAGAACAACTTATTACAGGGACGGAGATTGGAGGGTGGCAGGGTGCCACTAGACACCAGGGAAATACATAACATTAACGAGGACAGCCATCATGGGTGGGGGGGTGCCACTAGACACCAGGGACACAGAAAATATTAGCAGGGATGGCAATTGGGGGTTGAGGGTGTCACTAGACAGCAGGGATTCTTTTTCGTTAAATATAGGTATTTTGATGTGGTTACTGAGCATGCTCAAAACCCAAAATGTTAAAAGACTGTAACTTAAGAACGGATTAATATCTTTCCACCAAACTAGCAAAAGGCACATCTGAGGCTCAGACCCTTCCTACCCTGAAAATTTCAGACCAAAATTCCAAACTGTCTCAGCACTAGGGCTCTTGACAAAAACAGCACATCAGACCCAAAAAGGATGTTCTCCTTATGAAAAAATGATTTATGATGTTAAAAAAAAACATTTGAATGGCATTTCTCCAACAGTTAAGTGCAGAATCCAGCTAAGGGGGGGTCACCGTAAGCAAACTACATGTGTTGGTCATTCTCCAGAATGTCATTTTTGTGGTGTTTAAATTTTTATTTTTTTTTATGGAAAAGGGGAAACAAGATGGTGGCAAAGAAAAAAATTACTCACCATAGTAATGTTGTTTCTTCTAATGGAGTCTTGCTGTATTCAGACATAATGCAGTTATCCCCAGCACTTGAACTGCCCCGGAGAGGAAAGAGTTAACTCTATGCAGAAGCATAGAATGTTGATCTCAAGCTCGGTTTTCAAACCTCTGTCTGTGGTACTTCCCAGTGTAACCGTCAGATTCTTACGAGCACACTAACTTACATACTATAGTATGGAAATTGTTCAACATATAGCCAAAGAGCAAAAAATTATTTTTGGGCCCAAAAGACTCAAGCTGAGAACCCAAGAAGGAAAGGTAGTGACAATATTTAAGTATAAAACACCAGAAAAATAATAACAACATCCACCCCACCCAAGAAGGACGGTACAAGGTACACCCCTGAGGTGCAACACTGTACCTGCCAGCCCACTTCCCAAAAACCAGGTTCTTAGAAGAAACAACATTACTATGGTAAGTATTTTTTTTCTTCAAACAACATGAAGTCTTGCCGTATTCAGACATAATGCAGACTACCAAGCAGTTCCCTATGGAGGAGGGAATGCAGAACTTACTTTGGGAAGAGGCTCTGCAGTACTGCTGTGCCAAACCTAGCATCACTCCTAGCCTGGATGTCCAGGGAGTAATGCTTGGTAAAAGTATGTACTTTTTTCCAGGTGGCTGCTTTACAGATCTCTAACAAAGGTATATCTCTGGCTGCAGCTAGAGAAGCAGCTGCACCCCTAGTTGAATGAGGCCTCAGCCCTGAAAGGGGCATTCTACCCAACTTGTCATAACAGAATTGTATACAAGAAACAATCCACCTGGCAATAGTTCTTTTAGTGGCAGGCTTACCTATCCCCACTTCACCATAAGTGAGAAACAATTGAAGACAGTCATTTCTATGTGCCTTAGTATGCTCAATGTAGTAGCTAAGGGCCCTCTTAACGTCCAGACTGTGTAACCTTCTTTCACCTGAAGAAGAACGGTCAGTGAAAAACACAGGGAGAGATATAGACTGGTTCAGATGAAAATCCGATACCACTTTGAGCAAGAACCTCCTATTTGTTCTTAGGACCACTTTGTCCCTATGGAAGGAGATGAAGTCAGGTTCAACTGACAGAGCCTGTAACTCACTAATCCGCCTGGCAAGTAATAGCTACCAGCAACACAGTTTTCCAGGTCAAGTACTTCAATTCGGCTGAAGCCAGAGGTTCAAAGGGTGGCTGCATAAGCTGAGCTATGCAGACATTAAGATCCCAAGGCGGAGTGGGCTCCTTAAAGGGAGGGTTAATGTGAACCAGTCCTTTGAAAAACTTTCTAAAAACAGGATGAGATGCCAGGGAAGAGCCCTTCCCTGCTGAGAGGAATGCAGAGACAGCTGCTAGATGAACCTTCAGAGTAGCAGGCCTAAGGCCTAGACCATTCAGATGAACTAGATAGTCTAAGGTTGTAGAAATGTCTGCAGAATCAGGCAGGATGCCTTTCTGAGAGCACCAAATACTGAACCTTTTCCATTTGGAGTTGTAAGTTTTTCTAGTGGAAGGTTTCCTGGAGACCTTCAGAATATCCAGAACTCCCTGAGAAAGATGTAGTGCTGCATATTCTAACTCTTCAAGAGCCAGGCCTTGAGATTGAAAGACTGGAGATTGGGGTACCAGATCCGCCCCGGGAGGAGGACAGGAGATTGTATGTCCTGGATAGAGACAGGGGACATGACACTGACAAGAACAGCAGTAGAGGATACCACGGCTGTCTGGCCCAATCTAGAGCCACGAGTATCACTGTGCAGGGTTGAGTCCTGATCTTGAGCAGAATTCTGAACAGCAGAGGGAAGGGAGGGGAAGGAAGGCATAGAGAAACCTGCCCTTCCAGTCCAAAATGAGAGCATCCTGGGGAACCGTCCCCAAGACTGGAGGTCTGCAACAAAACAGAGGAAGTTGATGATTGTCCGGTGCTGCAAAGAGATCAATCTCTGGAGTGCCCCACCTGGAAAAGATGATCTTCAGTATGTGAGGATCCAGGGACCATTCCTGGTGTCCCTGTGAAATTCTGCTCAGAGCATCTGCTAGTATGTTGTCCTTCCCAGGAAGGTGAACTGCTACCAGAGAAGTCTGAAGAGAATAGGCCAGAGACAACAGCTTCATGGCTTCTATGCACAAGGCCAAAGACCGAGTGCCTCCCTGCTTGTTGATGTACCACATTGTGGTGGTGTTGCCCATTTTGACTTGGACCACCTTGCCCTTGACTGAATCCGAGAAGCTCTGCAGGGCTAGGAAAACTGCCCTGAGTTCCAGGAGATTGATATGAAGGAGAGACTCTTGTGGGGACCAGACTCCTTGAGCTGTCAGGGCTCCCAGGTGGGCTCCCCATCCCAGGAGAGAAGCATCCGTAGTTAAAACTACTGATGGGACTTGAGGGAGAAATGGAACCCCTTGTCTGAGGTTGTCCTGGTCCAGCCACCACTGGACAGCTTGGACCAGAGTCTGAGCCACTGGGATCAGTTTGGTAAGTGAATCATTCTTTTGAGACCAAAAAGACCTTAGATGAAACTGAATGTCCCTCATCTTGAACCTTGCTCCCTGCACCACTGCCGTGGAAGCTGCCTTGTGGCCCAGGAGCTGGAGGAACTGTCTTGCTGGGCGGGAGACCTGAGGTCGAAAGGAGGAAGCGAGATCCACTAGGGCCTTCACCCTTGCCAGGGGAAGGAAGGCTTTTGCTTTTACAGTGTCCAACTCTATGTCTATAAAGGTGAGAAGTTGAACTGGTTCGAGGACAGACTTTGGAAGACTCAGAAGAAACCCCAAGGAGCTGAGTAGGTCCTGGGTAGTTTGAAGAGCTGACTTAACCTGTAAAGGTGACTGACCCACTAAGAGCCAATTGTCCAGATATGGGAAGATGGTGATATCCTGTCTTCTGAGGTAAGCCACCACTACTGCAAGGCACTTTGTGAACACCCTTGGAGCTGATGTTAGGCCGAACAGCATAGCTCTGAATTAGTAATGGCCTGAAGGCAACTCAAACCTGAGGTATTTTTTGTGGGAGCACCTGATAGGAATATGGAAGTAAGCATCCCTGAGGTCCAGAGATGCTAGCCAATCCCCTGGCCTTAGAGAGGGAAGGATCATTCCCAGAGTTACCATTCTGAATTTGGGCTTTGAAATGTGTTTGTTCAAATACCTTAGGTCTAGGATGGGTCGCCACTCCCCTGTTTTCTTTGGGGGTAAGGAAGTACCTGGAGTACAGTCCTTTTCCCCTGTGCTGAGTAGGAACCTTCTCTATAGCTCTGAGAGCTAGAAGAGAGGAAACATCTGCCTCTAGTGCAGTGGTTTCTGAAAGTGATGCAGGTGCAAAAGACTTGGCCCTCTTTTTTGGAAATGTTTTGAAGCTGAGGGCCAGTCCCTGGCTTACTACTTCCAGGACCCACTTGTCTGAGGTCACAGACTTCCAGGCCTGGAAGTAGTAAGCCAGCCTGCCTCCTACTGGAAATGGGGAGTCAACCTGGGCTGACACATCAGGGTGTCTGCTTGGCAGGAGCCTTAGACTGAGAGGACTCCCTCTGAAGAACCCCCTCTGTGGGAAGGGAGAGGAGGCCTGGGCTTGGTAAAAAGGCCTTTGAAAGGGCCTGCCCCTGCCCCTAGACTGTTGCTTGTGCAGAGTGGCCTGCCTTTCTTTGGCTTGTGCACTCCTGTGCGTGGTCCTGTATTCATCCATTTTCTTCATGTAAGCCTCTGTTTGCTCCCCAAACAGAGAGTTACCTACTACAGGAAAATCCATAGCCTTAGTCTGGGTATCCTGTGAAAGGCTAGTACATCTGAGCCAAGCATGTCTTCTGAGAGACACAGATGTAGCCATGACTCTAGATGCCACATTACTGGAGTCCACAGCAGCATGAAATTGCATTTCGGATGCCTCAATTCCATCAGCAGCCACCTCCTCCAGCTCCTTGGCTAGCTGGGGAGAGGCCTGTTTAGCCAGTTCCAGAACCGTATCCCATCTGGTTCTGGTACCTGGCTGTGGAAACTCTATACGTAGCCTACCTGAGTCCCAAAGAGGATGCCAAATACTGTTTTTTGGCCGTGGCATCCACTTTCCTAGAGTCCTTATCTGGGGGGTGTGAAGCCAAAGGAATGTTAGCCCTGTCACCGGCTGCAGTCTGCACTACCCCAACATGGCTGCAATGACTATAAAGGAACTCCGCAGCTGAGCCTGATAACAAATACCTCCTGTCCATTCTCTTATCCACAGGAGGTACTGAATTAGGGGTTTGTAAAATTTTGTGTGTCTGTTTCCCCAAGGATTTATGAAGAGAGATAGACAGTCTTTTGGACTCTGGGATGTCCATCATTTCCACAAAATCAGGCTCTTCATCCTCCTCCTCCTCTGCAGCTTCAACCAAGGGAAGCTGCAGGGTTTCTGCCACCTTTTTGTAGAACAAAAAATGTGAAGGGGACTCAGAAAGCCTGGCAGGAGAGACACCTGAGGGCCTGTCTGGAGAGCTGTCCGGTTCAATGGGCACATCCAGAGCCCCCTGGTCATCGTCATCATCATCATCATCGAGATAGTCTTCATCTCCCTTCCTCTCATCATAAAAAGCATCTGGATCATAATCCGTAGGAGATGGATCCGACTGAACCGACTGCCTAACCGGTACCGGTTCAAGCGGAACCCGATCTAGCGATTGAACAATGCTAATCGCTTTGCTATTTCGTCCGCAGCTGGAGAGTGCGATACCGGATCCGAACTGGCAGACTTACGCTTCTTTTTTGATGGAACTGACCCCTCGGGGTCAGCTCTCCTTTTGGCCGAGGAGGTATCGCCTAGGTCAGTAGGCACCTCCTCAGGTTCGGCTGCAACCAAACCGGGTTGGCCATCCGGATCTACGAACTTCTCGGCCTCCCTTTCCTTCAGCCTACTCAGTCTTTTGTCTAGAGTGGATTTAGGAAAGTTTTTACAGATTTGGCAGTCTGACTTGAGGTGGTCAAACCCCAGACAATAAACACAGATGAGGTGGGGGTCAGCCTTAGCAAAGGCCTCCCCACACTCAGTACAGTGTTGAAACCCAGTGGGACCGGTTTTCTTCTTGGGTTTCTCAAACATGGCCAACCTAACAAATTACCCTATTGCAGCTTTCAAGCCAGGTAATACAACAACCGATCAATTACAAACCGTGTCACAGGCTTTTTAAAAGAACCGGCAAAAACCTCAGTTCTTTTGAAACCGATCGGTACCGGAACACCACCTTAATCCCAGAAATAAATTTAAATAGAATGGGTCAGTTCCAAACCAAACTGCCCGGAAAGAAACCGAAGAAAAGAACAATTTCCAACTTTTTCACAGAATAAAACACAGTCACTACCTATCTACACACTACCTGTACCATAGACAGAGGCTGGAAATCCAAAAAGAACAAAAAATTATACGGTTTAAATCGAACGCTTTACTTTTACTGAACCGAGCAGAGGAAATCTCCGGAGCGACTTCACTGTTAGGCGACGTAAAGAATCTAGCCAGTTACACTGGGAAGTACCACAGACAGAGGTTTGAAAACCGAGCTCAAGCTCAACGTTCTATGCTTCTGCATAGAGTTAACTCTTTCCTCTCCTGGGCAGTTCAAGTGCTGGGGCTAACTGCATTATGTCTGAATACAGCAAGACTTCATGTTGTTTGAATGAAAAAGGATTTCCCCTCACGAAAAAGGATGACATCAATATGAAAAAATTATTATTTTTTCATTTCATACAGCTATTTTTAAGTGCTTACTGAGCATGTTCAGAACCAATTATTCAAAATTTCAAACTTAAATAACTCTGGAACGGATTTATATTTTTTCACCAAGCAAGCAAAATCACATCTGTGGGCCAGGCCTACCTAGAAAATTTCAGACTAAAATTACAAACCATGTAGGTGGTAGACACGTTGACAGAAAACTCAAAAAAAACAATGGGGGAAAAATTCAAAAAAATTCACTTTTTGTACTATCCAGAACTCAGAATCTGCACAGCCAACCAGAACAACACTTGGTATATCCAGAGATCTATACATGCAAAATACCATGCAAATCCAACGAACAGTCACCAAGTTATTAAAGTGCAAAATTTGGGGTTTCATATAGAACTATATACTGTGTATATATATATATTTTTATTAAGAGGTTACGTGATGGTAAGGGGCTTGATATGAGTAATATCACAATGGTGGCAAGTCAGCTCAGGAATATCATGAGTGGCTCTGCGTGGCAGAGCCATGATGATGTTCTCAGGCTAACACCCTGAATGTGATATTACTCATTCAACTCCATATTTATCCATATCCGATTACACAATAAGGGTTGTTTTTTTCTTTGGTATGGTTTGTTTTAAAGTATGTATGTGGTACCTGTGTTTTTTTTTTGGTTGGCGTTGTTCCGTGGTGTTCAACTCTTCAGACATGTGACGGCTCCTCAGACATGTGATGTAGAGAAAGTACTGATATTTTCTGCTGACATGTACACAATGGGCCGGATATTCAAAAGGGTTGCGCCATGCGCAATAGGGTTGTGCATGCGCAAGTCCGAAAGTGCGCCATTCTGCGATATTCAGCAGGAGGCAGTTGCGCCACCGAAAACAGGCTGAGCAACAGCGCAATGCAAATGAAGGCATGCGCAACCGAAGGGGGTGGATCCATGCATAAAGAGCGCAATGCGATATTCAAAGGGTTGCGCAGTGCGCAAGAGCGGAACAGCCGGAAGTTGCGTCCCAGAGGAAATGAGCCAAAATAAAAAGGCTCAAGGAAGAGGCGCAAGAACGCGACAGGGAAGACACATGAGGCAGAGAGACAGAGAAGGTCAGAGTAACATACAGTGCAGGCCAGGGAGTGCACAGGACAGAAGAGGGGCAAGGGAAGGTGTATGGGGCCACAGAGTGCAGAGGCCAGTAGGTGTACCAGGTGCAGTGGAGGTAGCAGTCAGGACAGCGGGGTAAACAGAGCAACATCAGCCAGGGGGTCACAAGCCAGGGAGATGGACAGTGCCAGCTTCCACATGGAAGCTGTAATGAGGGGGGTGAGAATGCATGCTACAGGGGGACGTGGCCATGGAAGGGCCCGTCGGCTGTACGCCCCCAACAGGCAGTACCGTGCCCGCATCAGCTTTGAGCTGTACACAGATGTAGAGATCGTGGGCCGGTACCGCCTGAACAGGGCAATACTGAGACGGCTCTGTGAGCTGTGCAGTGATGTGATGCAGGCACCCTCAAGACGGAGTCACGCTCTGTCGGTGGAGACCAAGGTGACAGCCTACATGTGCCTGCTCGCCACGGGCACCTTCCAGAGACTGACAGGGGACACCACAGGCATCACACAGTCGGCCACGTCACGCATCCTCACCCAATTCCTCAGCGCACTGCTGCCACGTGCTGCGGAGCACATCCATTTCCCCAGCACCGCGGCAGAGCGTACAGCAAACATGCAGGAGTTCAACAGGGTAGCACGTATGCCTGGCATGCTAGGGGCCATAGACTGCACCCATGTGGCCATATGCACGCCATCTGGCCCTGATGGGGCTGCATATAGGAACAGGAAGGGCTACTCCAGTGTCAACTGCCAGGTGGTGTGTGATGCCACTGGGCACATAATCAATGTCTGTGCCACACACCCTGGCAGAGCACATGATGCCTTTATATGGTATCAGTCCGCACTGTGCCATCGATTCGAGAGTGGGGACATCCCCACAGGCCATCTAGTGGGTGAGTACGCATGTAGGAATTGCAAACGTGGGGCAAGGGTGGGAATGCCACAGGTGCCATGGCAGTGGCACACAGGATATTGGCAATATGGACCTGAACATGATACTCATCTCCACCATCTCCACACAGGTGACAGCGGATACCCACTCTGTCCCTGGCTGCTCACACATCATACCGGCCCCATGACCCCATCGCAGCAGCGCTATAATAGAGGTGCATGCGCAACACACAACATCATCGAACGGGTGTTTGGGATGCTCAAGGCACGCTTCCGATGCCTAGACACCTCCGGCGGTGCCCTACAGTACAGCCCCTCAAAGGCCTGTGGAATATTCCTGGCCTGCTGTATCCTGCACAACATGGCCAAAGACTGTGGGATAGCCATTCAGGTCGAGGAGGGGGACAGCGATGGGGACGCCAGCAGCGCCAGTGATGATGGTGGTGATGAGCAGCCCCCCTTGGACGGCGGGACCCCCGACTGATCCGGCAGGCCCAGCTGCACGGGACACCATCACGGAGGAGCATTATGCATGACACAGGTAAGTCAAGGGGCCATTTGCAGGCAACACTGTCCTAAGCGCAACCCACAGGCACACACAGTAACACACAAGGGGCACATGGACGGCAAGGGAGTGGAAGGACCAGGCACACAAACACACCATCAGGAGGCGAACAGTCATATGGACACACACACACACACACACACACACACACACACACACCAGGCACAAAGCGTATATGGGCAGGTGCACAGCAGAGCAGGAACAGACATGGCAAACACACAGATCCACAGACCACACCCACCACCTGTACTGTCCAAGTACGTGTGTCAGATGCTGGGCACCCCTTGACCTTGGTGTACAGTACAATGCAGGCATCATCATGCACACGCACTTGTGGACAGCAGTCAGGATGGCGTGCAGGTGGTCCGATATGTCGGCGTGATGTGGGGCACCCGCAGTACTGCCCACCATGGCGCCACAGTGCACTGCAGGCCCGCACTGGGAGACAGGTCAGTCATGTTGCACCGTTCCACAGCCACCGCGGATGCGTGGGCGGCCCCGCTGTGACCCAACAGCACTGGCAGGCTGAGCAGGGGCCACATGGGGTGGCACCGATAGACCACCAGGGGTCCCACTGCGCGATCGCGACCTTGTCCGCAGTGGGGTCTGTAGTATGCCAAACATACCTGCACCAGGGGTGCTCGGGATGCCCACAGCAGAACCCGGCGTCGACAGGATTGGTGTTGCACGATGCCGGGAACGGGGAGTGGAGACCGTACTGTGTGGGGTGCACGGTACAGGAGCACCTGCTTGTGTGCCCAATGCAGCCTCGACAGCGACCAATGCCTGGGTCTGCCTGTCAATGGCGGCAGTCACATCCATCCGCATATGGACCATCTCTGCACGGTCCAGAGCACAGTCCCTGCTGTGCCGCTCCACAGCCACACACAGTGCCTCCATGGACGTTGCAACCCGCCTTTGCTGCTGTACTGATTCCCACAGCAAGCAGGTGTGCTCTTCAAATAGGTACTCTGCCACAATGGCATCCTGTCCCCCAGGGTATGGAAGGTCCTGATGCTCAACACCCTTTGAGGATGGGCATTGTTCACCAGGACCAGGAATGGGCATATCAAAGGGCGGTGGGCATGTGCCACCGCTGGACACTGTACTTCCAGACCTGGTGGGTGACTGCTGCTGCTGCCCCTCCAACAGCTGTGCCCCAGGGACCACTCGTTCCACTGCTGTGGCCGCAACAGTGCCAGACACCTGCACAGCCACCGGTGCTGCCCCAGCGGTGCTGACAGGCACAGCCTGGGACTGTGCCGACATGCTGGCACACACGTTGGAACCAGCTAGGCCCAGGGGCATGTGCTGGCCTGCTGTGTGTCCGTCATGGGACACACACATGTCACTACCTATTGCAGTCCTTGCATCATCAATGGTGCAGGTACGTGCTACAGCCACAGTCACAGCATGCTGGCATGCTTGCATGCCAGACTGCTGAGACACAGGCTGTGCACCCCCCCACACCCGACTCACCGACACCAGAGTTGGCAGCCCGGCGTGCATGCTGGCTGGTGACAGAGGTGGATGGACCCTCCTCCATGTCCAGCAGGTCTTCCTCACTGCCTGGACCCACCACCACCGTCCCCTGAAGATGAACAGGATCTGTAACAGAAAGAGAGGACATGTGAGTGCATGTGAACAACCTTCCCCCAACACCACCACCATGTCATACCGTGCAGTGATGGGCTTCCACCTGTCTGGAATCCACCTCCTGGTACGCCCTCAATAGCACTCCGCTGCATTGATGCAGCCAGTCGGTCCTCAGCCGGGGTCAGCTCCACCACCGCTGGTTGGCCCCCGTCAGTGCCAGCACGTGCCACCCTGAGGGCTGCCACCTTCTCCTTCACCCTCCCGCGGTCTGTCCCCATCTTCTTTTTGCATTCCTGCACGGAGCGCTGGTGGCTTCCATGCAGGTTCACTGCCCAAGCTACCCCCTCCCATGCAGCCACACGGGCCTGAGGGGTGCCCCGCCGTCCACTCAGTAGTGGCTCCTCCGCCAGGTAGGCCTGGAAGAGGGCCTCTGTCTCCGCCGTGGTGAAGTTGGGCCTCCTCCTCCGCCCACCATCCTCACCCTCACCTTGGCTCTGCTCGGTCATAGCGATCTGTATGGGTGGAAGTGGACACCTGTCACTGTGCAGTCTACAGCATTATCCCATGACCATTGTACAGAACATCACACAGCATGCAACCCACCTCTCACCTGCAGTAACCGAATCTGGCCAGCGCAGCCGAATGTCGCACATTTATAGCGCAATGCATGCAAATTAGGAGTGGAGCAACTGTAATGAGATGCAAATCGCGCCACTGCGCCTTTGAATGGCTGATCAGATGATTTGCATGTGTCGGCTGAATATCGCACTGTTGCGCTTTGCGCAATACGGTTGAGCCGGCTAAGCCAATGGCGCAGATCTGTGACTGTGTGGTACACTGCATTGTGCATGGCCAGGTAGCTTACGCAGGCGTCTGCCGCGCTGATGACGTGCTGAGCGCGATCGGCAATTCAGGCCATGGCCACCATTGTGCCAGTGGCGTTACAGCACTGGGCACCATATGGCACTGTGGCACTACTGCGCAATAGTCCACTGTGGCACTGGCACGCAGGTGATCGGTCGCGCAGGATGCGTAGATGTCAGATGGCGCTGTGCGTGGCCTTGCGTCATAGACCCCTGACCTGGTGTCCGACCTTTGGCCCCTGGCGCTGTTCGGCTGCCATGTGTACGGCTCTGTTGCGTTGTTTGGTGACAGCGCTATGTGAACCACGGCGCTTATACTTAACAGCGGATTGGAACTCTATGGTGGTCTATTGCGCAACATTTCCACGTGGGGTTGCTGTGGTGGGGCACCCATATTGCCTGCTGTACGCATCCGTAATTATGGCACGCAGGAGAGCTCCCTAGTGGAGTCAGGTGGAGGTGGCCAACCTGGTGGCCCTGGTTGAGCCCCACTTTGAGGCACTGTTTGGTGATCAGCCCCTCACCATGGCCCGCACCCATGTGTGGCTGCAGGTGGCCACTGACCTGGTGAGGGTCACAGGGCGGTGCTGGTCTGCAGAGCAGTGCAGGCACAGCTTTAGTGACCTCCACAGGAGGGAGCCGGACGTGCTGCAATGCCTCAGGTCACATGCCACGAGGAGCGTTGTTTCTAGGCCAGGTGGGTGTACCATCTATGCACCTGTATTCTCCGTAGGGGTGTGACTGTGTTTTGGTGGTGGTGCATGGGGGATGGCTCTGCCATGGTTGGCTGTGTCAGTGTGTGCAGGTGTGAGATGCATAGGTCTGGCTGTGTGGGCAGGCACACTTACTGGGGCAGGGGGCAGTCTGCTTTGGGGTCACACTGATGTTTTTCTCAACATTTGTCACCCACAGGCCTGGCGGAGAGGATGCAGGCACAGGCTGAGGAGGGCCGTGGCAGGGCCCAGGTGGCGGACAGAGGAGGCGTGAGGGGTGGGCCACAGCAGTGGCAGCAGCAGCGCAGCCACAGCTGATTGATGAGTGTGAGTATCATTACATCATGGATGCTATTGCATGCTGGAGGGGGTGGGCATGACCACCAGCCATGGACAACACAACCATGCACGACACAGGCGATAAGTCATCACTGTCCAGTGTCACTGCACGCCTGTGTGCGCCACTGGTGGTCCATGCATGCACTGGGCACATGGCTGTGGAACTGGCATCCCACCACATTGCCACGTCACTTGACAGCCTTTGTTTGTGCTGTGATGGACATGGGCAGTGTGTGTGTGCAGTGGTGCACATAGCTGGTGCTGCCTGGTTGGGCGGTCATGTGCATGGTCACTGTGGTGGGTGCATACCATCACAGGTGCGGGGCACTAGGCTATATGCCTTGCAGGATGGGTGGTGTTCAGGGTTGTGGACAGTCACAGCCATTGACTGTGTTCCCTTTTCCTAGGTCTCAGCATCCTACGCCGGATGGACCCTGCCCTCCAGCGGCTGACGAGGATGTCAGTCGCGACACATGACCTCCTCAGGGACATGCAGTGCCATGGGGTCAGGTGACGCCGGAGGAGACGGGAACAGCAACAGGCAGCAGGAGACCAGCCTGCCAGGCGCTGAATGTGCTTCCCTTCCCACTTCACCCATCCCTCCCACCCTGCCTTCCCTCTCCCAGTTGTTCACCACCTTACCTTACCCACCCCTACCTTGTACCCCTACCCCCTTGTCTTGTACATATCTGTATATAGTTGTGTTATTGGTCTTGGTGTTGTACATATCTTTTTCCAATATATATATATTTTGTTATGAATACTGTGGTGGTCTCTGATTTGCAGCTGGCTATGGTTGCTCAGTTGCAGTGGTGTGCATGCCATCTGGGGTGGTATGGTCTTGGGTGTGTGTGTGTGTGTGTGTGTGTGTGTGTGTGTGTGTGTGCATGGGGAGGTGTCTCCGGTGTGGGAGTGACTTTCAGTCGGTCTTGCCATCTGCTGCCGCCCACTGCTGGGTGCCCAGGGTGGGTGTGGCTTGTATGGTTCTGTGCTACATGAGGTTTCAGTGTGCCGGGGGGATGCATGGTGTTTATTGCAGTGACAGTCACTGCACATGGGTGGTGTCTTGGGGTCACGGTGCAGGGTGTGCTGTGCAGAAGGGGGCTGATGTGCACTGTGGTTGTCGACCTCTCTGTGTGTGTGGCAGTCTCAGCTTCTAGTGGTTGTGTTGAAGGCCATGGCCTGCTGTGCTTTGTTGGCTTGTTCCCATGGGCCAGTGGATCATCCATCCTCCCCAGTGATGCTGTGCTTGGGGTGTGCGGGTGTATTGTTGGTTCTGCAGTGTGTTCCTGTGCCCACTGTGGCATGGCTGGTGGTGGGCCCCAGCCTGCCTCCCTGGTTGTGCAGTTCCATTGCTCTGCTGGGGGGCTCTGCTTGCGCTTATGGCACTCTGGGCTGCTCAGCTGGGCTAGCCCTTGCGCTATGACGCATCATTTCTGCTCAGCTTCCCCTTCCTGGTTGCGCTATGGCGCAGTTTGTGCGATATTCAGACATTGGCTGCTTGCGCAGTTTGTCTTGCTCCATGTTTGAATATTGCGTCTGTTGCGCATATGCGCAATTGACTTGTGCTTGCTCCTGCTGTTGCGCACTTTTTGGTCGCAGTTTGAATATCCGGCCCAGTATATATATCTGGTGGCTTTTTCACTGTGTACACGTCAGCATGCTGATATTAGTATGCTGTGAGAATACGACTATTTACTTAGGGGCATATCACTTCACCCCTATTGTATAATAAGGGGATACATGATGGGCATGAGGGTGTTAAGGAAAATATTTTCACTCCTTTAGAGTGACCTCTGGATATTCACGAGTGGCAAAGCCATGAGAGAGTATCCAGAGGTCACTGTGCAGGAGTGAAAATATTTTCCATATTACACAAGTGCACATCATGTATCCATTTTATACAATAGGGGCGTGATAACCGGACAGAACTCCAGTTATCACACTGTGATGATGTCATCATAGTGTGATAACTGGAGAAAACTCTGGTTATCACACTCTGGTGATGTCAGCAGAGTGTGATATCTCATGGTGGTGGTTTTATGCTGAAACAAAGAATGGCATATCATCTCAGCCCTATTGTATAAATATATATACAGGTATATATATATATATATATATACACACACACACACACACACACACACACACACACACACACACATATACACACACTCAGCCAGAAGTGGAAACACTGATAAACCCAACGGGCCCGATTCTCAAAGCTCCCGGAACGGCACAAGGGGCTTGCACCACGAGGAATGGTGCAAAGTGCCCCTTGCATGAACGATGCGCAAGGAGCTATTCACAAAAGCAGCATACAGCAAATGTAGGCTGCATGTGCCAAAGGGGACTTGCACCATCCTTATGGCACAAAATGGGCTGCAACACGGTGCTAGGGGGCTTGCAGCAGACGCAGGTTGCCATATCCCCTAAGTCGAGATTCACAACACCCTCCTAGAGGACAGATTTCTAAGCAACATTAGGCCAGCCAGGGCTGATCTAAGGGTACTTAAAAGTGTGCCTCTAGGAGGGTTTAGACACTTGCACCAATGTGCTGCAGTCCCCCCGCCCTGATCATCTTTCAATAAAATACTGCACATCCCTGGTGGCTAGAGCCCTCCAACCCTATCTCCTTTAAATAAAATACTGCATGTCTCTGGTGGTTAGCACCCCTCCCCCAGCCCTGATCTCCATTTAAGTAAAATACTGCATATCCCTGGTGGCAAGAGGCCCCCCCAGCCCCAATCTTCTTTTAAATAAAATACTGCATATCCCTGGTGACTAGCACCCCTCAGCCCCAATCTCCATTTAAATAAAATACTGCATGTCCCTGGTGGCTAGTGGCCCCCCAGCCCTGATCTCCTTTTACATACAATACTGCACGTCCCTGGTGGTTACCAGTCACCCCTGCCCCAATCCCTGGTCCCCCCACCCCAGCAGGCAATGCTGCATCACCCCACTCATGCTACACTACAGCTAGTGCAGAATGCAGCAGCCAGGCTTTTGACTGGTCTTCTGAGGTCCTGTCATATTATGCCTGTGTGGCACTTTCTGCACTTGCTTCCTATTAGGTGGTGGATCACCTTCAAGGTCAGTTTGCTGACCTATAAAGCCCTACACAGTCTGGGGACCAGTTACCTGCAAGACCTACAGCCCTACTACCCATTTTGCCCCGCTGGTCAGTCAAGGAGGGCCTCCTAGTGAGTCCCAGGGTTCATTTGAAGTCATTTGGTGCCCGGGTTTTTTTGGTCATGGTACCCACCCTGTGGAAGTCACTGCCTCGGTTGCTTAGAGAGGTTCCCTCGGTTAGTGCCTTCAGGAGGGACCTGAAGACCTTTTTATTTAGTAAAGCTTTTCCCTCCTCTTAACTTCTATTCCTGTCTATATTTTCATATATATTTTATTTTAATTTGTCTATTTTTATTCTGGTATCTGTAAAGTGCCTAGAGTCACAATGAAATAGAGTGCTCTAACAAATTAATAAACTAAACTAAATATGTGGTATTTTATTTAAATGGCGATCAGGGCTGGGGGGGCACTAGCCACCAGGGAGATGGGGTATTTTATTTAAATGATCAGGGCTGGGGGGGCACTAGCCACCAGGGAGATGGGGTATTTTATTTAAATGGTGATCAGGGCTGGGGGGGCACTAGCCACCAGGGAGATGGGGTATTTTATTTAAAAGGAGATCAGGGCTGGGGGGCCACTAGCCACCAGGGGTGTAAGCTGTTATAAGGGGATCAGGGCTGGGGGGACCACTAGCCACTAGTCACTGTCCAAGGGCACAGCTGCCGCCCGACCACCCCGCAGCCTGTGGCACACCTCACAGATGTGCCATCTGCTTGGTGCACAGTCACTGTTGTCACAAGCCGTGGGACTCAGGTACTGGGATCCTACCTGATAGTGAATCGGGTGCGGGGCCCGTGGCACACCAGCAATCCGTGCAAGCTGCCGTTGGCACGGCTTGCACTGAGTTTTGTGAATCGAGCCCATTGTGTCCCGTCTTAACTACAAGGACTATAATGTCAATGACCTTTCTGTTTGTGTCCATCAGCAGGGTTCCCAGGAAGATGACCAAAGAAAAAACACAGAAACTAAGCTTATTATCCTCACAGATTCCCAGCAGCCCTCTGGTTTAAACAACAGACAACTTTTCTACTAATCCCTTTTAGCTACCTCATAGTTTACCTGTGAAATCAGTCATTTTAACCCTATACATCTTTGTTTTCATGTATGCATAGTAAGTTTGCATCTGTGGGTATGCTTCCATTCAGTGTGTGTGTGTGTGTGTGTGTGTGTGTGTGTGTGTGTGTGTGTGTGTGTGTGTGCGCGCATGTGCACACACATAGACATTCCAGTTACGTGTGTATCTCCACTTCCATTTTCTCCAGATGTCCCTGTCTCCAAACTCCACCTTTGTCACCTTTCAGCCTTCCTGCTACGCCCAGTTAATTAGACTCTGCTTGAGGACTCCTCAGCTCATGCACTGCTGCTGACTCTCTCTCCATTATCACATTTTTGTTTTCTGGCTTCTATTCTTAACTTGCCTGTTACCCCGTTTTCTCCTAGATCCACCCACCCACCTGTGTTCCCTTTTCACATATTTCCCTTACTTCCCCAACCTCACCACTAACTTTGCTATTGTCTCTTTACGTATAATTCCTGAAAAAGACCTATGATTGAAACTTTGATAACTTTGATTCTAACTCTGTTCACTATTTTCAGCATACATTTAATACTACCTTTTTGCATTGTTTTCAGCCCACCTGCTAATACAGCATGATAGTCGGATAGATAGACAGACAGACAGACAGACAGATCACTTGACCAAGTAAATACATGGGCAAACCTACATCCCCCCGTTGAAAATGTACCAGTCCATATATTGCTACTAAATTAATCAATAAGCACTACCAATTGATCGATTATGAAATCCCTCTATAATACCCTGCTAATTGAGCCTTTTAATGATCCATATAACACAATAATAAAGTCCCTGTACCACAGTACACACTAGTTAATCAATTATGCCATCATGAATATGCAGCTGTAGACTGCCTGCAGCCTTCTCACTTAAGAGTATGATGCATGAGTTCTCAGAAACTAAACAAGGTCGGACCAGCCCTGTAGTCAGATGGGGGAATTACATAGATACATAGACAGTGTCGGCAGATAAGGGCCTATGGCCCACCCAGTCTGCCCATTTAAGTTTGTAAGTTCAGTTTATGTTTTCCAGGAAGTCTGTTGCCCCTTACCCCTGACCTCCAGAATTCCTTTATGTCTATCCCATGCATTCTTAAATCCCGTGATTGTTTCAGCCCCCACCACTTCCTCTGGCAGGGTGTTCCACTTGTCCACCACCCGTTCTGTGAAGAAATTCTTCCTCACGCTTCCTCTGAATCGCCCTCCCTCCAACTTCATCCCATGCCCTCTAGTCCTGGAACATCTTTTCGCTTAAAATAGTGCATTCCTGCACCCTGTTCCTCCCTCTAAGATACTTGTATGTCTCTATCAAATCCCTCTCTCTCCTCCTCCTCCAGGGAGTACATGTTCAGTGCCTTCAACCTGTCCTCATAGGACTTGTGATGCAATCCATGCACCATCTTTGTTGCCCTCCTCTGAACCTTCTCTACCCTGTCTATGTTCTTACGTAGGTAAGGTCTCCAGAACTGCACAGTGTACTCCAGGTGCGGCCTCACTAGTGTCTTGTATAGTGGAATTATGACCTCCCTTTTCCTGCTGGTGATGCCCCTGCCTATGCATCCCAGCATCCTATTTGCTTTAACTGCTGCCTTGTCACACTGTTTCCTGCCTTGAGGTCATCAGAGATGATAACCCAAGATCCCTTTCCTGCTTGGTGCATGCTATATCCTCACCCCCCAACTGATATATTGTGCCAGGATTTTTGTGCCCCATATGCATTATCTTGCACTTCCTTGCATTGAATTTCAACTGCCAAACCCCTGACCATTCTTCAAGTTTCTGCAGGGTCCCTTCTCATTCTATCTACACCCTCTGGTGTGTCTACTCTGTTACAGAGCTTTGTGTCATCAGCAAACAGTGAAATTCTGCCTTCTAGGTCCTGCGCAATGTCACTGATGAAGATATTGAATAGTACCGGTCCCAGCACTGATCCCTGTGGTACCCACTGGTCACTCTTCCCTCTGTGGAGTGACAGCCATTTACCACCACCCTCTGTGTCCTGCTGCCCAGCCAGTTACCTACCCACCGCACTACTGTCCTGCCTACACCCATATTCCCCAGTTTGTGCAATAGTCTTCTATGTGGCACAGTGTCAAAGGCCTTGCTGAAGTCCAGATAGGCCATGTCCACTGCCCTCCCCTGATCCACCTCCCTATTATGTGTTATTATGTATTATGTATTATGTGAATTATGTGTCAACGTTGTATCTTTAAGGAATTCCCAGAAATGACACAGGCTCTTTCGATGATTAAAGCTACAAATTGGTAATGGCATTTGAAAAATGTATTTCTAGGGTACTACTATTCCAGATGAAATGCGTTTTACATATAAACCATCAGTATTTGTAATGTTTGATGAGTAAATCTGCTTTAATTATGTTGTCAGTGAATTATCACAGTGGCTACTGGAATGAGTAATATAGAGACAAATTGTCAATTTATACTAAGTCAATGCAATGCAAATAGTATTCAGCACAAATACACACAAAAACTACATTTTTCATAAATATTACTCAGTTATTTGCAGTTGTGTTAGGCCACATAAGGTAATGTCAGAGTTTGGCTGATGTGAAAAACATATGACTTCTACTGCTCATAACATGAATGCATATTTTATTTATATAACAAATACAAAATCACACATACCCCATAATGCAATGCATCATGGGCAGGGCTCCCGATAAGGGGAGTACCGACCTGTTTTACTCACCTCATTTTAGGAAACACTCTTCAGAAATTTTTTTTAAGGAGTACTAGCACTCACCCAACATTTGTAAATACTTCACACTCCAAAGAGTAGTGCTTCACAACATAACTGGTGATTCAAAAGGAGCATTTTTTCCAGATTTATGGCACTCGTATGAATCCCAATTTTGTTTTACTCACTGTATTTTATAACTGGTGAGTAAATTACTCCTACCTGCCAACATTATCTGGAGTATTGTTGGCACTTCATCAGTTCTTATCTAGAAAAAAAAAAACTACATTGTTTTTTTTTTTTTCTAATTGTTTAACCAGGTGAGACACACTAAGCTGAAAGCTTGTTTACAGGTGCAACCTGGGAGCACAGGGAAGTTAAGTGACTTGCTCAGGGTCACACAGTATGCAAGTGTGGGCTGCTGAATTCAAACCCAGGTCTCCAGATTTGCAGCTCAGAGCCTTAATCCACTGCACTATACTGAAATGTACTCCTCACTCCACTATTTCCAGACATTTGTACGCATCTGGATTTGGTTTTACTCACCTCACTTTCAAAATGAATATAGTACTCATCCCCAAAAAATCTTATTAGGAACTCTGATCATGGGAAATCTATGCAAATCACCATGAACATTTAGACTGATGCTGCTTTAAGCAGGAATGCATGGTGCTGAAGAACCTTTGGCACCATGCAGTCCTGCTTAAAGTAGAACCAGTGTGAATTTTCATGGTGATTTGCATATATATATATACACACACACACACACACATATATATATATACACACACACACACATATACATCCCATGATGCTTTGCATTATTGGGTTTGTGCGATTTTGTATTTCTTGGAAACTTGGCTTTGTTGCTAATGCCCTTTTGGAGTAACCCTTGCATCAGTGCTTTTGTGCAAAGGTCCTTTGTCTTTTTATTTGTAATGCTGCATATTTTATTGCTAACTCTCAAACCAATGGTCTTGTGCCATCATTAATCCTTTGGCTACCAACAGAATTAGAATGTATCGGAATTCTGGACTAATATACCAATCTGTGACACAGCAAGGGTTAACAGTAGAAACAAGCTTGATATGTAAACAACTATTTTTAGTTAACGGAAAACCACAGATGTACACAAATACAGTTGCGACTATGTAATAGTAGTAAAAATGTATTCTGAATTTTAAACCAGAAAAGGGTAGCCCAATTTAGCCGAGGTTAATTTTCAATGGGATCCCTTATATCATATCAGATCACGTATACAAATACAAATGTCAAAAATAGCCCAAACGTGTGTGAGTGTGTGTGTGTGTGTGTGTGTGTGTGTGTGTGTGTGTAACAATGATTAGGGGGACCGCCGGTGCAGCGGTTGGATTTCCGCTTGCGAAGCCAGCGACCCAGGTTCTGGAACGGACTTGGGTCGTCGGAGGGCCAGCCGGGGGGACAAGGATAGAGCATCCCTAAGACTGCTCTCCTTCTCCGGGGGGAAGGAGGGGGACCCACAATCGCACAGGAGCGACACATGGTGGAGGCCGGGTTGCTGCCCTGTACGCAATGCAAAACTGACGATCTCTGGGGTGGGACAGATGCTGGCGTCATTGCACGTCTCCGCCCCAGCCTACAGGGGAAGGAAAAAAACATGGCGGGACCCCTGTCTCTGTGAAGCCCTCCCCTCTGCCGCCAGAAGCTCTCCCAACAAGATAATAGCCCATGGCACCGAGTACCGGAGACCAGTGCCATGGCCCTGCCCTCCAGTGGGTAAGCTGGGGGTGACTGGGAGCAGCAACAGCAATGGGCAGTAGGTGGGAGTCCCAGGGGCCGTGACCAGGGCTGATTCCGACAGAAGAGTCCTGCCAGGAAAAAAGCAGAATAAATGTACAAAAAAATAAAATAAAATAAAATTAAAAACAATGATTGGGGGGCAAATTGTCCAGGGGTGAACTGTCCAGGGTCAAACTACGTAGGTGCTAATGGTTCTAGAACCATCTAACAGTCCCTGATTTATCTATCACTAAAGGTAGCTGTAAAACAAAGAAATGCAATAAAAGCAAATGTTATAACTCTGAACTGTTGAGCTGACAATCAAATGGTGATGAATCATGAAATATAGTTTTAAGCCCTTAGTGTGTGCAGCTATGGGTGAGTCATCATCACTTGGATGGCTACTTGCAAAGAACCCCTCTCTAGCCACCTGAGTGCTGTACTGACATTCGGCGAACGTCACTGAATGTACTTCACTGCTTTAGAGAATTGCAGCAGGCTTTCACATGAAGTGCAGAAAAATGAGAAGTGTAGAGAAGTGTGACAGGATGCAGAGGGTTCATCGGCAGTAGTTAGGATTATGAAAATTAGGGGTTGAGAGTACATTAGTGTAAACCTGATTAGGTTTTCATTATTTTGTAATGCTAAGGTCACATTAAGAATGTATCTTTTTGCACTGCCACTTAAATCATCAAATTGATTTAATTAATTGGAGTATCTGGATTTTACTCCCAGTGTATTTATGTATTAATTCATTTATTTCCACAATTGCATCTTATTTGACATTTGATATGAATTTTCCAGAGCTGCTCTGTTTGTTTTTGGATTGTTTTTTCTAGGTTTCATTCTTATAGGTTGGTTTGTTTGTTTCCTTGTTAGTACGTTTTTGTTAAAACATGCATGGCACTCCAAGAGGCAACAGAAGAGTGCCCTACAAATACAACTATTATTTCTATATGGGGAATTTCACTTTTTGTTAGTATATTTAATTTGCAATAGCAAGTCACTGCTCTCTTCTTAGAATTGAACAATACCCATATTTGCTGTAAATACTCAATTGGTGGTTTGATAATTACCCAGACGCTGCAAAAGTCAGTATTCAGTAAGAGTAGAAATAAGGGTGATATGGCCTGAGCTGACACCTTGATAAGCGACATAATTATATGATTTCCATAAATCAGACAGGGCCTTCTGTATTTCCAGCCTCTGCTTTCTCTTTTCTATTCATCATGTAATGAAATCTGACAGGCAACAAAAGTAGCCATTGAGTCAATTTTTTAAACTCAGCAGATATTTAAAATGTTTCCTGTCTTTCTCTACCTCCCTCCCCCTGTTTTACAGCTTTGGCCATTTCCCCGAAACGTGGATCCTTGCCACTTGACTTCATTTTCTCCTGCCATTTGTCTATGTTGGAGGTCATCATAATTCCCTGGTTGTGACCTGTTACCCATGGAAGGGATTATGATGTCATAAGCAAAGGACGGCACCGTAACATACTCTAGCCTTTTTTCCCCTTCCCCAGGCTGAGCACCTCACTACCACAACATGCCCTAACCTCAGAGTGCAGAATTCGCACGTGGCATAGCCATCATGCCAGTCTTGCCATTTTATGTGTTTCTTAAATTTGTTAGCCAGAGAACCACTTAAAGAAGCAGTATGTTAGTCGCCATGGTGTTTTGTTCAATAATAATCACTATACTCATTTTTTGTTCGTTTTCTTTCATTCCTGAATGAAGCTACGGGATTCTGAAGTTTGTAAAAGTTCCTACTCCCATGCCATGCCCACCCTGAAAAAGTTTATCATCATGGTGCACTAGAGTGCCGTACTATTTACCATCAGAAACATATGGTAGCACCACCCTAATACATTCACGGCTGGACTCAAGTATGTATATTCAACATGTAACTTCAACTGACGAGATTTTTAAAAATTGTGGAATGCAGAAATATTTAATGACTTAAAGCATTAATTACAAAATAAGTTACAAAAGCTGTTTTTAAAATATTTTAGGTTCCCATGTTTCAGCAGGAATTACAGTTGAGCATTGCTTCCAATAGCAAGGGAACTCCTTACGTGCCAATTTCATAGTATAACTCATTTAAGAACTTTTGATGACATGGCTAGGACACACCTGGGCTCCAGCCTAACTAACATTTTTAGACACTGGGAAATTTTTTACATCAATTAGAAATACAGAAACATAGACAGTGACAGCAGAAGAAGACCAGAGGTTCATCCAGTCTGCCAAAGTTCCCTATAATCCCTGGAACCTTCCCTGGAATCTACTGTTCCACCAGGGTACTAACCCTCCTCATCCTCTCCCCATTCTTCTCCCTGGTCCTGTCGCCCCGGGCAACCACTAATCCCTTCATTCTATTCCAGCCTGTTTGAATCCCCTGACTGTTTTCACACCCACCACTTTGGCCAACAGACCATTCGGAGGTATAATATTAGCTGCTGCACTGGCCAGGAAGCGAACTGAGGTCAACTGCTTGGAAGGCAGTTATGCTAACCACTATACCACAAATACTCTGTTGCCATTCTTTTTTTTAATTCTATTTATCACCTTGACTTTGCACAGGGCATGTATCCCCTTTTCAGTGCCCAGACCTCACAACCGGCATTTCCCCAGGCTGCCCGGACTGGGAGACCCGTAGCTTGCCCTTTGCGGCAGGGCTCCCTGAGGGGGCGAGACGGAAATCTATCTGAGGGCCCCAGCTGAGGCTTACACCTGAGGCAACATTTGGGTGGAGCTCGTGGGGCTTCACAGTGCAGTGAGCTTAAGGGTTTTCTCATATGCTTCCCCAGAGGGGAATGATGTTCCAATGACATTGGCATGGGTCGGGCATGCTCCCACACTGACCTACAAACATACAATGTTGCCTCCCCTCCGAAGAGTGGCCCCAGCTGTGCACACCCAGCCTCCACTGGGTGCCACTGATATACCAGGGAGCCACAACCCACCTCCCCCGGAGGAGAAGGAGAGTTGTCTGTGGGATGCTCATCCTACCTCCCCCAGCCAAACCTCTGATGCACTGCACTCGTTCCCAAATGTGGGTCAACAGCATTGCAGGCAGTAGCACTACTGCTGTACTGGTGGGCTGGCCTCTTGACATTTTTAAAGAACAAAGTAACACCTAGTTGTATCTTCTGGCACCTGGGATGGTCAACACCACAATGAAGGGGTGCAAGCACTCTCAGAATGTTAATTAAGAGTGATGGTCAGTCGGCCTGGTGGCTCCGAGAGTTGAAGCACTGGTACCTTACCTCACGTCACACCGGCAACCTTGGTTCGGGAATGGACTCGGGCACTGGAGGATCAGCAGGGGTAGGAGCTGGATCGAGCATCCAAAGGACTGTTCTCCTCTCCTGGGGTGGGCTGGGGAACAGACATCGCTCTGTAGCAGCCCCCAGTAGAGACCAGGGGAAGCACAGATGCAGCGCAAATTGGGGAAGCAGGAGGAAAAAAGAAACATGGCATCTCCACCCACCAGGATGATGGCTGCCCTGGACTAGGCGCCTCCTCAGGACTCCATTATGACCGACCACAGCAGCACCCAGAGCCAATGCCTAGGCCGCCAGGCCCCTTCTCCTCTGAAGAGGAGGACCAACCCGACGAAGGGTAACATCAGGTTACCCTGAGGTGGCTGCAATATGTGGTCAGGCAGCGGAGACGAAAGAGGTGCAGGTCCTTGGGGGCAAGTGGCCCGAAGGGGGGTAAGTGGAGAAGGGGGAAAAAAAGAGTGATGGTCAAGAAGCAGTACACACTAAAGGAGAACTCCAAAGAGATTTCAAGGTTAATGCTGGATACATTTTATTTATTTATTTATTTAAACATTTGGTAACCAGGAAAGGCACCCTGAGCCAAAGCTCGATACCAGGTGTGATCCAGGGGGAAGGGAGAGAGGAGTACAACATTAACAGGTTACAAATAAGCCACTTTACAGCATGCTCTAAATGAAATTATTTATCGAGTAATTTACTTGGGCTGGTGTCAGACACAAACAGACTACTACTGCAAGGTGCCCCTGGGGCTTCCCTCATTACAGTATCATCAGGGGACAGGGGTACAAGCTGAAACAGCCCTTTTAAAGTCATCAGGCATGTACCCCTGCCCCCTGATGAAGCTGTAATGAGGGAAGCGCGAGGGCACCTTGAGGTAGTAGTCTGTTTGTGTCTGATACCTGGCTGAGTAAATTAATGAATTTATCCAGCATTAAGCCTTGAAATCTCTTTGGAGTTTTCCTTTAGTGTGCACTGTTTCTTGCCTGTTGTGATGTTACTAGGGGTTAGCCAGCCCTGTGGTGGCACCTACACACTGGCACCTGGAGGTCTGGGTCCATTTTGGTCTGGTTATTTCTAATTAGGAACGACCTGACCTTCAACACTGGATGCACCAAATTAGCATACTCAGAGCTGCCTGTGCCAGCTTAACATGGTGCCAACTGGCTCACTTCACTGGGAGATAAAATTGGGTGTTACGTATGCCTCTAAAAAATGACAATTTGTGGTTAAAAAATTCCTAATTTCTAAAATCGTTGTCAGGCTTAGGCGACATAGTGCTACCCTAACTATGTTATCAGGAGCTCTCCTTTAAAAGGGGAACCAAAGTCAGGCTGTGTTCGCTATGCTTTTTAATATCTGACAACTCACAAACCTTCTAGGATTTTAAGATTTATGTATGTGTTTTATTTCAACTAGGGTACCTATTTGGCAGTTGGAGAGCATGTTGGGGGGGGGGGGGGGCACCACTCCCCAGTTAATCGTTTAAAGTTAGCATGCTCCGAAAGGGTTGAAGAATGGTGGAGTGCATATAACAGGGGGAGGGGTGTAACCAGCTGTGTAGGGAATGTAATCCTGCCACTTTACGCACTGGGCAAGCCTCGCCCAAAGTACTGCATGGAGTTGTGGGCTCCTCATTACAAAGAGGATAGTGAGGGAGTTGAGAAGGTACACACAGGATCACCAAAATCATTGGGGCATGGAGTACAAGATCTGTGAGTAAAGAGTGAAGGCCTTTAGCATTCCACAAACAGTAACGGATGGCACGTTCCTGATGAGGACCTAAAAAGCACTAAAAAAATGACTAATGTTCAAATCTGTATTGTGAAAACAGCCTGCATATAGTGGCTGAGTTTACCATATGAAAGCTAGAGCAAGCATTCAAAGACACCTAACTTTTCACTCACATCCAGGTGGTTTCTCCAGCAGTGAAATCTCCCTGCATAATCCTGGTTTAAATAAGTCATAAATTGGTCATATGCTTAACTTTAAACAAGTAGGGGGCCGGGAAGCAAACATTTAAAAGTGCATGGCTGCAAAAATAAAATACTCCAAAAAATGAAATAATTGAAATACCAGGCAAAAGATTACAAAACACTAGGGGCCAGATATTCAAATACACACAAAGTGAAGTGCAAACATTTGTGCTCTGCCCTGGGCTTGCCCACGTGCCTGAAGATGCTATATTCAGTCTAATAGCATACCGGTGCTATTCAGCTGAATACAGGGCCATGTCGGCCTAGCACTAAGCAGCTTATCGCTGCCCCGACAGGGTTCCCAAGGTACGCAGCCAGAATGGATAGCATTGGAGTGCTAGTTCCAGTATTCAAAGGTGCCCATACAAATGAGCCCATTGGGCATGCAGGGTACCAAGGGCCCATTTGCATACCCATTATAAGCTCGTTTGCATGGGTAGTGAGGCAGGTTAGCGCAGCAGCACCCCTCCCCAGTCACCCAGTCCCAGCCATGTATACATATCCCTGGTGCTAGTGGTCCCCCCCCCCACCACCACCAATCGCCGGCCCATTCTGTAAAATAAAACAATCCTCGTGCTACTGGCCCCCAAGAATCACCAGTCCATTCTGTAAAATAACACTATCCCTGGTGCTAGTGGTAACCCTCTCTCTCCAACTGCCAGCCCCTGCTGAATGAATAATATCCCCTTGAGCTTGCAGTAATCCCCCTTCCCTCTGACTGCCAGCCCCAGTTGAATGAATAATATCCCTGGAGCTTGTGGTAATCCCCCCCCCCCGACTGCCAGCCCCAGCTGAATGAATAATATCCCTAGAGCTTGTGGTAATCTCCCCTTCCTCTGACTGCCAGCCCCAGCTGAATGAATAATATCCCTAGAGCTTGTGGTAATCCCCCTTCCCTCTGACTGCCAGCCCCAGCTGAATGAATAATATCCCTGGAGCTTGTGGTAACCCCCTTTCCTCTGACTGCCAGCCCCTGGCTAAATGAATAATATCCCTGGTGCTAGTGGTAATCCCCTCTCCCTCTAATTGCCATCCCTGGCTACATGAATAATATCCTTGGTGCTAGTGATATCCTCTCTCCCTCTAATTGCTAGCTTTGGCTGAATGAATAATATCCCTGGTGTTAGTGGTAACCTCCCCTCCCACCAACTGCCAGTCTGGAAGTAAAACAAAAAAAAAACCTGGCATCTAGTGGTTCCTCCCCCCTACAGCACCAGGCATACCACCACTCCACACACACTCACCTTTGCAATATCCGGGGTGCTGCACGGACATACAGTGACCAGCACGGCGCTCCTCGCACCTCCTTTGCCACCCGCCTTATTTATACAACAGACGCATCACCCTGTCAGGAAGAGGGATTGCCCCTTTGAAGCGCTGGGGAAGCTTGTGAATGTCCTCACATTAAAGCACTTCGGATAGACAACTTAGTCTTCACGTGGTCTCTACTGAGTGCTTCGCTGCACTAAAGGTACAAGGAAGCCTGAAATAAGTGCACAAGGGGAATAAGGCAGGCAAATGTGTCACATTATAAAGAACAACAAATAAAAGACTGGAGTAACAGAAAAAACATTTTGGTACAATATAAAGGAACTCCTAGGTACTAATGATAAAACATACCCTAAGATGTTCAGTACCAACGGGGCTGTCACCATTGCCCCAGACGAGATTAGCAGTATATTCAACAACGCCTTCACGGGCCTCAGCTCTGTCCTTCCCCAATGTGGAGCTAGGATGCACTGACAAACACTGTAATGATCATACCAGTAGCCCTGATCATACCCCTAGTAATCCAAAATTCTATTTCCAACCTATCACTTTAGCGGACACCCTCAAATATGTAAAGCGAGTCCTGGGTACAACTAAGGCGGGGAGTAATACAGCTGACTTGAAGCTGGTGGTATTGGCATTAGAGGACTTTGCTCTTCCCCTGTCCAAATATTTAATGTTTCCCTGCATTACTCCCAGTTCCTGGGTATCTAGAAAACCGCACTACTCACACCAGTGCACAAAAGTGGTGACCACTCTAACGTTGCCATTTATAGGTCCATATCAATCCTCTCTCCTCTGCCCAAGGAAGGACCTAGAAAGAATTATATCAGACCAGCTCATGACCTACCTATGCAAGCACAATATTCAGTGTAAACGGCAACATGGGTTCAGGAAGCTCCATAGTACTAGCACTGCCCTTACTGAATATACCAATTTCCTGCACCAGGCCCTTGATGGTGGTCACCTGGTGGGTGCGACCTACATTGATTTGACAAAAGCGTTCTTTCTGGTAAATCACTTACTGTTGCTCGATAACCTCCACACTTTAGGCCTCTCCCCAGACATGGTAACCTGGTTCCATAGATACCTCTCTGACCGGACACAACGGGCAAAAATTCAAGGTACATTATTGGATGCTAAAAGCATCTCGACAGGGGTGCCACAAGGCTCAATACTTGGCCCGCTCCTTTTTGGCCTGTTCATAAATAATCTCCCTGAAGTATGCCTACCTCAAAGGTGCTTCTCTATGTGGATGATGTCGTTGTCTTCAATAGTAGTACACGCTAAGAGATACTTATCTGCAACCTACAAAATAGCTTTGAGTCCCTGGAGGATTGGTTCAGACTAAATAAAACTTGTCCTTAACTACAAGAAACCAAGACTATGCTGTTCTCTGGTCCTCATGTGAAAAAAAAAGAGGTCTTTCCACTTGCCATCTGTAATGCTAATGGTACTATATTGGATCAGGTTGATTCTTTCAAATACCTCGGATTCACCCTGGATGATACTCATTTCTTTGCACCCCATGTGGACAACATTGTCAATCATGCCAATAAAAAACTAGGTGCACTGTTCAGGAATGACAGAACCTCTCCCCCAGAAGCCAGGCGCCTTGTAGTATCCAGCACAGTCCTGCTGCTATTAGACTATGGCCTCCCAGTCTATGGTGTGGCCACTCTGTTCTTAATAGAGTCAGGCTGGTACTAAATAAGGTATGTCACTTTGCACTTGGGGTAGACAGGCAAACCCATAGCTGCTCCCTATATTCCATAACCAATTGGCTTCCCTTACAGAACAGAATAAGATACCAGATCTGTCTGCTCTGAAAAAAAGCTTGGTTGGGCCTTACCCCACTGGCAATTCAAAACCTCCTCTTCCAAGTGAACAACCAACACTCTACTAGGGATATGTGTAGGAATGCTCTGTCAGCACCCTTCCAAAAAACAAACCATGTGATGTGTTCCTTTGCAGTCAGAGTACCCCAATGGCTGAGCAAACTTCCCGAATATCTGGTAGGTCTCCCCAAAATAGCCCCTTTTAAGAGAGAACTGAAAAAGGTGCCCACACGTGGATGCAAATGTAACTGCTGCTATAACTGACACTGCAACTGTTAAAACTGACATACTAGTCTATTGTAACTGATGTCATGATATATTGTTACTGTCTTCTCCTGATAAGTTAATGTCATGTACTCTGCACTAGCTTTCACTTGATCGTTCCTGCACTTGTCAACATGATGTGCTGTAATATGGACCTGCAACTACCTGCTTGTACTGTTTCTTGACAATGTTCCTCAGGAATAGTGTACTTCATATTTTTTATTGTTGCTTTATCTGTGTACATTGTCCCTGTTCCTTGATGTGGAACATTTATAAAAGAGAACCTGTGCTCAAAGGTTTATTTCCAAATAAATAAATAAATAAATAAATAAATAAAACTTTAGATCCGAAAGGCACACTGTGTACTATGTGATCTTGTATTCTCCTAATTAAAGGATCAAGTGGGTATTAAAAAAATGAATGCTGATAAGGGGAACTCTTGTCTGGTGCCTCTACCAAGGTAAAATTAATCTGTTGTTATTCCATCTGTAATAACTGCAGCTTGTGGAGCATGGTAAAGCATTCTAACCCATCCAATAAATGATCAAGGAAGCTGACGTTTATACATTGTATGTTATAAATAGGACCAAGATATACATTCAGAAGCCTTTTCAGCATTGAATGACAGCAAAGCTGACACAGTATTGATCCTGAGAGCCACCAGTATCCACAAATGAATATAACACAGCACTAAATAATGAAATCTCAGAAATGGCTACCCTTGGAGACATAAATTGTTTTGGGAGACTTCAATTACCCTGGAATAGACTGGGAGACCTTCTCGGGTGAGCATCCCACTGAAAGACTTTTTACTGAACAGTGTATAATTAGTGGACTTGACCAAGTTGTGTCTGACCTCACTAGGAATACCAACATCCTAGATTTAATACTAACGAACATGGAGAATGAAATTGTTAATGTTAGTATTTTAGCAGCGTTAGGCAATAGTGACCGTCAGGTAGTTACCTGCCACTTGGTCAAGGGGAGACCAAAACATGTTTGTAGCACAATCACTAAAAACTATCGTACGGCTGACTTTGATGGTATACCGGAGAGCCTCTCTAAAATAGACTGGGAAGTAACCTTCAGACATATGACAGCTGACAATGCATGGGAAAGGTTTAAGGACATAATTAACGAGATTGAAAACATGCATGTACCAATCAGGAAAAAATACAACAACAAGGGTAGGGTTCCAGTTTGGTTAAATCAAAAAGTCACTAAACAAATAAGACTTGAGCAAAAGGCTTGTAAACGGTACAAGGAAGAATAAACTCAAGAAAATCAAATTAAGTACCTTAAAACACAAAAAGATCTCAAATACATGATTAGGTAGGGCAAAACAAATCTTGAATTTAAAATAGCACATACAAAAGATAGAAAACTACTGTATTCATATATAAATTTCAATTGTCGGAACAAAGCGAGAAATATAGGACCAATACTGAATAATAACAAGGTGATTGAAGATAACAAATTGATAACTGACAAATTTAATGATTATTTTTGTGCAGTTTTTTCATCACCATCCCACGCCCCTCTATCCACTTTACCAAACAAACCAACTGAACCACCCTTTACAATAGAAGAAGTATATACAGTACTGACTCAATTAGATGTTAAAGCTAGTCCTGGGCCAGATAACATTAATTCCACGTTTTTGAAAAAATCAGCCACAGTATTATCTCACCCCCTCTCAATCATTTTCAGTTATTCAATAAGGGATGGTTTTGTACCAGATGACTGGAAAAATGCTACAGTTATACCAATATACAAAAAGGGAAACAGTGGAAAAACAGAAAATTATAGGCTAATAAGTCTGACCTCCCACTGCTGTAAACTCATGGAATGACTTATCAAAAATAAACTTGAATGCCGGCCCAGTGGCGCTGAGGCGCTGGACACTACACCTTGTGCTACGCCGGCAACCCAGGTTCAGGAACAGACTCAGGTGGCTGGGGGTCGCGGGGGATGGAGAATTGAGCATCCCAATGGATGTTCTCCTCCTGGGGTGGGTTACTGGGGGTACCCCGCACACCCAGTGCTCCCAGGGCCAGTGGAAGCATGGGCTTTCGGGGGCTATGGTGGCTCTTCAGAGCCGGGGAAGGGAGGACACTGTGGGCGCGTGGCAATGTCGTGCATCTGCATGTCGTCTGCCTGGATGTATGTCCTCTGTGCCAGCATCCCCAGGGGTGAGAGAGATAAAAGGGGAAAAAAATCCACACACCCCCAGCCCCCGAGTAAGATGAAGCTGGGGCAGGGGCTGCCTAGAGGGATGCCCTGGCAGATGGAGTACGAGGAGGTACGAGGCATCCTCTGAAGCCATGCGAGCCGGGCAAGTGCAAAAATAAAATAGACTTGAATTATATCTGGATATTTCCGATATAAAAGATAACAACCAACACAGATTCAAAAAGGGAAGGTCTTGTACCACTAACCTACTAGTGTTTTACAACAACGTTAGTAAAAGTCTGGATCGTGGTCACCCATCTGACATAATTCTACTCAATTTTTCTAAAGCCTTTGATAAAATACCTCATGGTAAACTGATAGGCAAATTAATACAACTAGAGATTAATAATGATATACTTAGATGGATCCATAATTGGCTATTAAATAGAATTCAACGAGTACGTATTAATGACACAATTTCCAGAGAGGGCTTAGTGGGCAGTGGTATTCCCCAGGGGTCAGTACTCAGGCCTATACTATTCAATTTATACATCCAAGATATGGATAGGGATATAAATAATAGTATTGTCAAGTTTGCAGATGATACTAAACTAGGTGGCGAGGTAAACACCATCAACAAGCACCTATCTCTAGTTGCTGACCTAGCCAGCATTGAATTGTGGGCAGAGCAAAACAATATGATTCTCAACATCAATAAATATGTAGTACTCCACCTAGGTAGAAATAATCCAAATTATTTGTACATTTTAGGTAAGAAAATATTGAAATCAGCACACAAAGTACAGGATTTGGGTATAACCATAAACAACTCCCTCTCTTCCTCTGATCACTGTAGGCCAGTTGCTAGAACAGTTCGGTCAATGGTAACTAAAATTAAACACTCATTTATGAGCAAGACAGAACAACTTATTTTACCCATCTATACAACATATGTCCGGCTCATACTAGACTATGGATCCCAGTTTTGGTCCCCCTACATGCTTCAATACATTAAAATAAAAGAAGGAGTACAGACGGCTATAACAAAAAAACATTCCTAGACTTAAAAGGCTTAATTATCAAACCAGACTACTGGAAACCAGTCTACATTCCTTCCAAGCCAGAAGACAAAGGGGAGACTTATTACTATTATATAAATTAATACAAAATCAGGATCTCATGTTGGACTGTGACCTACAATTTAGTAATACGTGAGGCAACTTAAGATCCCATAATAAAAAAATTATTATAAATTCATCACAAACAGTAAAGCGGGATCATTTCTTTACACTCTGAGCTCCAATGGTATGGAATAAACTATCTAAGATGGCAGTAAATTGTACTAGTTTAAGCTCTTTTAAAAATACCCTAGACAGACTATTATATCACCAATTGTTGGTCTAATTTTCCCACACACGTTGGGGACATTCCTGATAGGCCTAGAGCCCCCTTATGTCCTTTAGTCCCTAGTAACCCCTAATTGTATGAAATACTTTGAGCTTTGTCACAGGATACCTTACATTTTATAAATTAAATTTGACTAAAATAAATCAGTTCTAGAAGAGTTAACTGTAACCTATTAGAGATCATTTTTGCTAATATTTTATGCATCATTATTTAATATTAGTTGCCAGTACTTTTTACAAGCTACATAGTATTTTCCAGGTTTAGCAATAATGTAATGAGGCCACCTCAAATGAGCTACATAAAGACCCAGTTTTGAAAAATTTGCTGAACACATTAACCAGAATAGAAGCCAGAATGGCATTAAAGAATTTTCATCTGGTACATCCAGAAGACAGAAAATTAGAAGAAGTGGGACAGCATCAGGCAACCTTAATGCGGGTGAGCCATGCCCCTAAGGGTGTACATACAAGGTGGCATACTGGTAACAGGCTAGAGAGGAAAGCCTGTTAAGCCATTTCCCTGGTCAAGTTCCATGGTGGCAGCGTAACAGGTTTTCTTTTGTATAAGACCTTAGAGCAAGCCCAGCCATTGCATATTTTTCAATAAATTCCAGTTCCTCCAAGAAATTAAAGGAGAACTGTCAGTTTTTCCATTTGATATACTACTATCATTAAATCTCTACATTGTTCTATATAAGAAGAGTGTCATTCCAACCACTTTTGTTTTATAGCTTTATTAGCTGTTGTGAAAGCTATATATAACAGGCACAGTTTCCAAAGCCCCGTCAGACCTCATTGTCACTTCATCTGGCACATTAAAAGAGCCAACGGACATTGCAAATGTCTTTAACTGTGCATTTACTGACCTAAGCTTGGTTCCATCCCCCAGATTACCCAAAATCCCCACCTAATAATACGACCAACCACACCGAACCATTCACTAAGCTAAACCCGGGTCAACCCCTTTTCTATTTTAAACAAGTAACAAGAAATCAAACCATTAAGTACGTTAAGAGGGTCATCGGCAAAACCAGAATGGCAAGTGACATGATAGATATGAAGATCCTAGCCCTCACACCAGATGAGCTTGCCCTCTCTCTGACTAAGCTGTTCAACACTTCCTTAAGAATGGGAGTTTTCCCCAGAAAATGGAGAATAGCCTTTGTTACCCCAGTGTTTAAAAATGTGGACAAAACCAATCTAAGCAATTACCAGCCTATTTCTATACTCCCACTCCTCTCCAAAGCCCTAGAGAGGATAATTTCAGATCAGCTTACGGAGTACCTTAACAAATACAAATCACTCTTTCCCCAACAGCATGTTTCCACAGAAACCATCGCACTGTAACAGCTCTTGTAGCTTTCACCTCTCAGTTATACAATACCCTAGACTCTGGTAAGTCAGTGGGGTCAATATTCAATGACCTCACCAAGGCATTTGACACTGTGAACCCCCAGATACTACGCAACAACCTCCTAACCCTAGCCTTGTCATGGGACACTGTCTCATGGTTCTGCAGCTATCTGTCCAACAGGTCTCAGAGGGTGAAAATAAACGCAGCTATGTCTAAGCCCAGGACCATATCCTTAGGGGTCTACTCACTTCCTGCATAAACTTTCTGGTTTTAAGGACTTACCACCTGATACCCTTTTAGCCACAATGGATGTAACATCCCTCTACACTAATATTCCACACACAGATGGCATTTCAGCCTGCCTCAAATACCTGCATGACAAAGAATTTGACCCCAACATTGACCCTGGAGTTGTGGGTAAACTCACTGAATTCATTCTGACACATAACAACTTCAGCTTCAATGGTAAACATTATGTTCAGACTGTGAGAACAGCAATGGGAACCAGGATGGCTCCACAGTATGCTAATCTTTTTATGGTGAATTTGAAGAAGGATTTTCTAAGGCACTGTACACATAAACCACTCGCTTATTTCCGTTACACTGATGATTTGTTTATAATTTGGACGGAGGGCACTGACACACTTAAAGATTTTCATCGGGAACTTAATAACCTCCACCCAACTATAAAGCTTTCCCTGGAATATTCTGCCACCAGTGTACATTTTCTGGATACCACTGTCACTATTAAGGATGGAACCCTACATACCTGTCTTTACAGGAAACAACAGACAGACAGAGATACTTACACAAGAAAAGTAATCACCCAAGCCACATAAAGAAATCTTTCATATATAATCAAGCACTTCGGTTTCACCGCCTCTGTTCAAATGAGGAAGAGAGAGAGACACACACATCTGGCGATGTTAAAAAACACCTTTATTGAGCAGGGACACTCATCCAGGGAAATTGACAGAGCAGTGGAACGTGCAACACAGGTCCCAAGAGAACAGCTACTGCAATATAAGGAATGGATGACTACCAAAAGAATACCCTTAGTAGTCACATACCATCCTGACCTTGAACTCCTACGTAAGATTATTAAGGATCTCCAGCCAATAATTCGTGAGGATGAAACCCTTAATTGTATTTTTCAAGAACTACCACTACTATCTTTTAAACAACCACCTAATTTAGCCAACCTGATTATTAGGAGTCAACTTGAACTGGAACAGAATACCATGACATCATATGGTACACGACCCTGTCATCAACGCACATGTAAGACATGTAACCTCATTTCCACTTCAGACTGTGTGGTTACATCACAAAACAGACTATTCAGGTTACAGGGGAATTATACATGTACATCAAGTAATGTGGTCTATTTTATCCAATGCAAGAAATGTACTCACACAGGTTATGTGGGGGAGACAAGCCAACAACTCCGCACTAGAATGAATTCACACAGACATTCTATTAATCACAAGATGATTGAGAAACCAGTAGCCCAGCACTTCTCCCAGGATGGCCACTCAATCCCAGATATGTCTGTGATGGTCTTAAAAGGACATTTCAACAGTGCACAACAGACGGGCTTCTGAAATTAGACTTATTTTACTTCTCAATATGGTGGCGGATGGACTGAACATTGATGTTGGTTACATGACACATTATTCCACGTAAACTCACACAGACCTTTACTTTAAAAGATGGACATAAACACTTTAGTTCTTCAGCGGGATCTTGATTTTGTAAGTTTATGGTTATCTACATGTTGACTTCTCACCTTAACATTGTGGTGACTGCCTGTGAGTGTGTGTGTATATACTGATGTATGTATGTGCGTGTTTGTGTGTTTTGTATGTGTGTGCATGGTGTGGTGTGTGTGGATTGTGTTTTTTATATTTGTTGTGTGTGTGTGTGTGTGTGTGTGTGTGTGTGTGTGGTGTGGTGTATGTACACACGTATGTGTGGGGGGAACGTGGCATGGGGCAACTGCTATGTGGCTAGGACACTTAGTTTTCACATATAGGCCCGGATATTCAAACTGTGCCAGGCTGTGGCGCAAGCTTGGGCACAGCACAACTTGGCTGTGCAGGGGTGTGGACTGGGCGATATTCAACGGAGCTGCACCATGGCTCAGCAGCATTGAATATCGCACCCTGGCCACCCGCAGTGTGCATGGCACAGTGACCCTGCGCCAGCGCAAGTGGCCAGAGTGGAGCATGGGGATGCGCTAGCGCAAGTTCCATTGCGCCATGCACAGTAACCACGATATTCAAAACTTGACATGCAAATAGGGCCATAATGTATGCAAGGTGCAAATGGGGCCATTTGCATGTCATTATGGCCCCATTTGCATGCAGGTGCGCCAATCCCCGACGACTTGCGCCTGGCGCCCTGCCAGGCAGCAGCCATCGGGGACCAACGTCCCCTGCAGCCGGCAATGTGCTCCACAGTCCGATCGCAGGCATTTGTATAAAAATAGAAATTCCATCTGATTGCTATCTGCCCGATCGCGGGCATTTGTAAGATAGAAATTAATGTCCAATATCCCTGGTGGTCCAGTGGACCTCTATGTGCCCGATCACAGGCATCTGTAAAATAGAAATTAATGTCCAATATCCTTGGTGGTCCAGTGGACCTCTATCTGCCCGATCGCGGCCATTTGTAAAATAGAAATTATGTCCAATATCCCTGGTGGTCTAGTGGTCTGCTATCTGCCCGATCGCGGGCATCTGTAAATTAAAAAGTATGTCCAATATCCTGATGGTCTAGTGGTACCCCCCTCCCACCACCCACTGGGCCCCACCACTCCCTCTCCCCCAGTCAGCCAGTGGGCATCAGCACCCCACCCACCTGCTACCCCGCTGACTGACATTGTCGGTAGGGCTGTATGCTCATTGGTTCACAGCGTGAGTCAATGGGCATGCAGCCCAGTTGATGCTACATTCCAGATATGTGAATGATCACATATCTGGAATGTGTAGTACGGTATGTGGGCTGCACGCCCGCTGGCTCACACTCAGAAACACTAGGCGACAGCCCCTACTGACGGTGTCAGTTGGCAGGCGGCGGGCAGCTGCGGTGGGTGCTGCTGCCCGCCGCTGACTGGGGAGCGGGCTGTGGGCCCAGGCTGGTGGGGAGAGGGGTACCACTAGACCACCAGGGATATTGGACATACTTTTTAATTTTACACATGCCCACAATCGGGCAGATAGTGGACCACTAGACCACCAGGGATATTGGACATACTTTTTAGTTTTACACATGCCCACAATTGGGCAGATAGTGGTCCACTAGACCACCAGGGATATTGGACATAATTTCTATTTTACAAATGCCCGCGATTGGGTGGATAGTGGTCCACTGGACCACCAGGGATATTGGACATAATTTCTATTATACAAATGCCTGCGATCGGGCGGATAGTGGTCCACTGGACCACCAGGGATTTTGGACAGATTTATATTTTTTTTTTTGAAAATGCCCGCAATCGGGCATGGGGGGCACCGCCAGTTGCGGCTGGAGCTCAGGAGGCCACCCACAGGTGGCAGATGCTGTGTTGCGCCCTGCAATGCGGCAGCTCACCTGTGGGTGGCCATCAGTTGTTCCTTTTTTTTTTTTGATCAACTTTGTGCTGGCGCAGGTAGGGGTTGCGCATGCATGGCTCTGCACGTCCCAGGCTGAATATTGGGCTGTGCAGGGTATGCATGGGCACGTCCCCCCTACCTGCGCCTGCATACATGACTGATGCACTCCGGCGCATCGGGATTTGTAGCGCGCACAATTTTGAATATCCTTTCGAATATCGCCATTGGGCGATTGTGGTTGCGATGATGAACACTGTTGCACCATGCGCAACCCTTTTGAATATCTGGGCCATAGTGTACATTTACTTCCTTTTACTAGTTGTCAGTGGTTGGATTACACACTGTCACATTTTTAAATCTGCTCATATTAAGATGCATATCTCATTTACTTGGGGGTTCATAAAAGGTGTAATTCCTTTGGGTTTTCATTTAGATTCCTTAGGCTTAGACTGATTCTGTGCATTTCTGTTATACACTGACTCTGTGTTGAAATCTGCACTTATCAGGCTCATGGTCTCATTTTCTCGGGGGTCCTTGACAAGTATTTATTTATTTGGCACTTAAACTTACAAGTGATACTATCATGCATCATGTACATATGTGTATGTTAATTTGAGGCTTGTTTTCAGCTTGCAGTTATACCTAATTTCAGGATTTTGTCTCTCATTGTCTGTTCTTTAATACACCAGGACAATTGGAATGTAAGTTGTAAGCTCATTTTACATGTATTAGAGAGAATGCCACCCCAAGTTTTTTTTTTTATCACTAGAATGCTTTCTTAGCATACTGAGACATTTTAAAATGTATGTGAGAAAAACTCTCTGGCTGTTGAGAATTCTTGATAACCTTTGCCCTTCTGAGGCTCCTCAGTTTTAAAGCATACTGGTGTTAATTAGCTTCTCTGACGTAATCTTCTGTTATGTTTTAAATGTATATGTTAAAGCAATGAGAACTATATCTGTTTTTTCAATATAACCTGGTGTTAATAGTATGGGATTTTCAAAATAACTGCCATAAAGCTTCTGAAGAAGGACCTGGTTGGTTTGAAAGCTAGAGCACTTTGTTCTTTTCTGTAACATCCATGTTGGTCCAATAAAAGGTATTAAATCACTTGTTTTTTGTATTAATTGCAAATGTTCTATGTGTCTTCTCTAAGCCTATGTTTTTGTAATGTATTCTGTACTCTATGTAAACTTCAATTTGAAGTCCAGATCATCCCTGAAAATGGGATCTTGTATTCCAAGTGGACTTTTCTGGTAAACAAAGTAAGAATATGGGTAAAGTACATACTTCTTCCTGATTGGCTGATGGATATTTAATGCCTAATGTTTATGTCCCAGCACTGCTCTCCTAAAAAAAAGACCCAACACCACACTTGGCCCTTTCCCAAAAATATTTCTGAGTTTTCTTTAGAATTTGAAAGTTTAAAATAGACGCCATTTTTTCTGTCTGTGACTTTGGCTGTAAAGCCTGTCTGCTCACGCTCGCATCCTCCCCCTCTGAATCAGTGCCTTATTTGCACCTTACAGAATCAACAGTTTTGAAACTCCTGGTCACTGTTTTACTTGCTTTCTGCCATGATAGTTCACATTGTCATTCATACACGTCACAGATCATCCACTTCCTCTTTAATTTCCTCCATCTCCCAACTGTTACCACCAGTATCCAAAAATGAAAATAACTAAAATAGTAAATGAAAAAAAGTCAACTGCTACAAAAAAAAAAAAATAAAAACAACTGTAAAATAAATTCCAAGCTCCGTCACAGAACCAGCAGTCTACTACCAACATACAGGAACAAGGTGGCAGTCACACAATTATATACTAACTCTAGTGACAAATGGACTATTTTAGAAAAAAAAAAGTTTAATTTTTTTTTAATAATTTTCTTCATTTTATTAACCATTTCCAGGAGCTGTAAGGAACTCCTATCAAACTCCAGTGTGGCTACCTCAACCATCAAAAAAGGAATGAGAAAACAGCAGGAGGCATCTGTACTAATACGGCCTAGTACTACACAAGCAAGAAATTAGAAATACAACTTGCTTACTGCAGTCTGCCGCAGACAGCTATATTCATCCAAACTTCCTAATGTTCAAATTCTGTCGGCAGCCTAAATTAATACTTAGATGGAGTCAAGATTTTTACATATTAAGACTGCAGTGAGTGAGTCTTATGTCCGGTATCCTGCTTATGCTGTTAAGCGAAATGGCTGGGTTGGGGAATAACTGAACATGAGAGGACACACAGGCAAGAAATGAAGCTTATAATGAAAGAGTGTAGGTTTAATGTGTGGAAGAACATTTTTACAGAGTTATTAAACTTGGGAATAAGTTACTGACACTGTGATCAAGAAAAAAAAAAATGATGGCGTACAAAAGGAATAAAAAGTTATAACCACTGAGACTGGTGAGACAGATTCACTAGGCAATGCCCCCATTTGTCCTAACTACTGTAATGTAATCTAATGGTTGTGGGTCTGGGAGCTGGGTGGCCAAGTTCCTTTTAAAGATAATTACATTTTTGTTTCAGATGAGAGAGAGCCAAAGTAACCAGTACCTCTGGGAGGTGTTGCTTGGTCCAGCTTGGACAAGCAGAACATTTTTGGACCCCCAGTCTGATTGGAGGGTGTTACATCTGGCACAAGCAGAGGAGTATGGGGAAATTTGGGTTCAAAAATTCACAGTCAAAACATCCTCACCTCTGAACCCCAAAAACCAGATTCTGAACTGATAGGATGGCCAGCCTTCCCATAAGGTAAAAAGATTGCAGGAGAATGATTTTGGCAAGGTTCACCATGGTTGACAGTCTACAAAATAGGTGGAACTGTTTATAGTGTATCAGTCATTTGCAAAGAGGAAAAAACTTGGCAAATGCCAACAGCATTACAGTTTTTATAACTACCACAAGGAGGTTTTAATTAGCACAGATTGAATAAAATCATAGGTTAGCATTCAGACAGAAGGTGGCAGAATAAATAGTCACTTATGGGCAGGAAAATGGCTGGTAAAATTGCATTAAGAGGGCCATGAATATGCAAACTGCTTCAATAACATGCAGCTGCAGTCCCATCATTTACTGTGGACATGATCTGAAATTGAATTATTGTGTTTTTTTCCAACTTGCTAGTGTTGCAAACTTTCCCAGTAAGAGGAATGAACTCATCTCCAGCCACCCAAGTGATTCTTCAAAAACACCTGTTACCTTAATAAAATATTAAGGACGCAGAACTGCAAAAGGGCGCATATAAGTGTTGTTAGATACAGTTCAAAAGGTTTAAAGTACAAGGCTAGCCACTCAGGCAGCTGTTGAAGCAGCATTGAGAAATTGTGTGGCATTTTAATCAGCAGCACAGTCTGAAATTTAAAGAGACACTGCCTCATTTTTGTCTAAATAAAACAAGAATTTACAAAATTAAGCTACACTACTAAATAGAAGTACAGGCTACCATTGGGGCAGAGGAGATTGACAAATCCATTTTAGATATCCCACCAGGCACTTTTTTGCAGTTTACACTTTATACCTATTCTCCATGCCTGCCCTTCCAGTGGGTGGGGAAGACACGTGCCATCCGGTTTACTGATGCACCACTGCTAGCCCCAGAGCATCAATCCTTCCCCTAGAGACTGACAGCACTACTCACACACCTCCACAAACTAGTGGCTGAGAGTCGGGCCTGGGACTTGAACTTTTGTCTCCAAAATTGGGTTCACCCATGTTGCGGCCACATGAATCTGATCACCGCAAATTAGGGTGCCAGAATCATGTCACCCAAACTACTGCACCTGTACATTCCACCACAGCCCAAGTAAGGTGACAAGGTAAAGCAGGGCAGAACAGTTGTTTTTTGTGTGGGGGGGGTCTTTGTCACCCATACCCCTAGACACTAAATATAACTTCCTCTGCGTCTGGGCATCAGTGGACTGCAGGAGAACACTGTCGGCAACGAAAACGGTTGTGAGTGCAGGGCATTGCAAAATCCAGCATGCCCTGTCACTCATGACCTTTCTCCATCACTAAATTGTGGCACCCTAATTGCAACACCCACATAACAGTATATGCCCAAGTGGTAGTGCAACAAGCTTCAACCAGTGCCATCTGGCCAACAGCATAGACATTCTTTTTTTAAACTGCTATTTCTTATATTTGCTGGCAATCTTTGGGCATCCCCCATGCTTGTTCGGTTGCATGCCAGAAAACTCCAGTACTTGTGTCAACTCCCCTCCAGTCCAGTCCAGCACCAACCAGTCAAGTATCTCCTTTGGCTTAACCCCGGGAATCGGTTCCCTCCTTTTGGTGTGGCTGATGCCTAGTCAGAGGGACAGGACAGCATTCAGTGTCAATATGCACATCATTGGTGGTGAGCGGGCGGCGTGTTCTTCCTTCCATGGGGTGTGGGCAGCCCTCCATGCCAGCCTGTCAGTCAGCAGGAAGGAGCTTTCCCCCGTAACTCTAACCAGCCTCCCACCTTGTGCAAGCATGCACTCACACTCACAACTGCACCATCAGTGACTCCCCTTGGTGCCACTAAGTGAGCGACATTTGGATCCCTTCTCTCCCAAGAGGGCCCGTCCTACTAGTCTCCACTCCTGACATCATGTGTTCATGGTGCAAACCCATGTCTCCAGTGTATCAGAGTAATCCTAACCCACTGAATGCCATTGAGATGGCTACAGCAGTGACATTCTGGACACCAAGACATGCCTCCCATTGTGTGCCACCCTGGGCTACCAGGGGGCAGAAAAACAGCCAAATAAGCCACCACTCCTCTCCAGGAGAGGCTTGTGTATGTTGGACTGTCCTGGTGTCTCTCTGCTGACCTGACTAGGATCCTGAACTCAAGACTTAAACCTGGGTCCCCCACACAGAGAGCAGATGCTCTACCACTAAAACACAAGGTTGACCCCAGGCGCAGCCTGCTATGTATTAATATAATTGCAATTTTTTTTACCAGAAAAGGTACACTGAGCTGCGAAAGCACGCTTCGAGGTGTGTCATTGGAGGTGGGATACATGGGCCAATTTTATTGACTGGGAATGTCTGCTGGGACAACAAGGAAATCCCCTACTCTTAGAGTAAGTGCCATGGAACCTTTAACTTTCACCAGGATAGCCATCATAGGTGGACAGAAGGGACCTTAATTTAACTTCTCAACTGAAGGACTGCACCTTCAGTAGTGCATCACCTTCCATAGTGCTAAATTACAGTGTTGGTACTAGGTAGTATTAGTCAGTGCTGTTGCCATTTTAGTCCTGATGTTCTTGCCTTATGCCGACCATGAAACTTTTTTAATGTCCCCACTCCCCTCATGCCAAATAAAAAAATATTTTAGGGTGCGGGATAGAGCAATGTCACACTTCCTTTGGCAGGGCAAGCCCCTGCATATCTGTCTCTCTGTGCTCCAGCTCCCAAGGGCAAAGGGTGGTGTGAATCTACCCAACTTCAGGTAGTATGCCCTGGCAGCTCATCTCTGCATCATACAGTATGCCATTGCCTGATGCCCTTCTATCAATCTTATTGGAAGCAGACTGAACTCATATTACATGATACACATGACCAAGACATATCTCCTGGGCAACCCCTCTGAATGTCAGCCCTTATCTAAATTCTATCCGTTTACAGCAGAGACTTATCACTAGTGGCTGACCATACAAAAACACTTCTTATCCCCCATCAAAAAACTGTTTCTCCAGGTCATTCTCACAACAAAGGCTACCCTCCCAATAAACTAGACTCAGCCCTGCTACACTGGCACCGACTAGGCCTTCAGTGTATATATATTTTTTCAATCTACAATTTTTGCATTTTTCCCATTTTCTCCCTGACCCGGGTCTGCAGAAATCGTGGCAGTGTGTGTGCGTGGAGGCACACACACACTCCAGGCCCACCTTGGCCACTTCCACCCCTCCCCTGGTGATTACCACCACCCCCTCCCAACTGTGCTGCCCATTGGACCTCCACCCAATGGGAGTGGAACTACAGAGGGGGGTGGACAACCTTCCTGGGAGAGGTGAGTTGCCCTTCGGCTGCTCAATTCTGCCCCCCCATGCCGGCTCTCCGACGACCCAAGGTAATTCCCGAACTCAGGTTGCTGGTGTGACACAAGGTAAGACAACCAGCGCCTCAGCCCTCTGCACCACCAGGCCGGCTCTTCGGTGTATATTCTAACTCATAGGCCTACAGGAGATATTACCGTTCTCCACACTACAGGCATCATACCACCTCCCTCCTGCGGATCACTATAAATACCTACAGTTCCGTTCATACCTCAACAACAGAGGACAGACTCTAGCTAGACTCTCTGAAAAACTCTCCCCATTCATTCACCTACTCAAAGCCCACCTCTTCGGCGAACCATGGAAACACCTTATCAACCTTCTCTATAAGGCAGTACAGGAGACCACAGCAGAGTCCACTGCATTGATCTTACCGAGGTGGAACACAGAGCTGAACAACTTCCATACCTTTGAAACCTGGCTCAAGTTTGCTATCTCGGCATATAAAGTATCCTCCGCTACTTACTGGAGAGAATACTCCTGAAACTGCTATTATCAGTACTTCTGTACCCCAGCAAAATATGCGAAATATGCAGGTCCACATAAAGGGAACTGTTGGCAGAAATGCAGGCAAATGCAAGCTGATCAAACTCACATAATGTGGGCTTGCCCCCCTCTTAAAACCCTTCTGGCAATCTGTACTGCATGAAATTGAAGACATTTTTGACTGCCCAAGGGGGTTAACCCCCTTTCTAATCTTGATGGCAATCCCTCCAGATGTCACCTCCCTGTGTAAATATACCCTTAAGCTAGTACTATTATTTCTTCTAGCAGCCACGAAGGCCACTACCAGACTGTGGCACACTGAGCAGATACCTTCTCATATAAATTGGAAGGAAATCACACTTGAGCTCTACATGCTGGAGAGAATGACGTATAGGTTTATGGATCAACTATCTTCATTTGACACTACATGGCCAAAATGAGTCCTATATCAATTGGATAAATATCCACGGTCCGATTCTGAAACAGCTGGGAATGGCACATGGTACATGCACCAACAAGGAATGACACATGGGGCAACTTGCGCCAAACTGTGCACCAGTCCCAATTTACAAAGGCTACCTGCACCATGGGGGGGCACCTGGGCCAGCCAGGCTTGAGCTGCTGTTGTGGCCGACGTGCAGCTGCACCATGGTGGACAGAGTTCTTGCGCCATGGCAATGCTGCCATGTCCCCTTATTTGGGAGAAAGTGCCACAATGGGTACAGGGCTCAGTAGGATGTAGACCTGTCCCGAGCTGGTCTATCAGCACATGCACCAGTTGCCAGGTGGGCACAAGCATATTTCCTTGCACGTCATTGGGCTGGCAGAGTGGGTGAGTAGATGCAACTGTCCACACCAAACACTATATAAAATTGGAGTGGATCAGATATGTGTCCCAACATGCATATTTCCATTGATTACTGTAACATAGCATATTACAAATGTGATGAATAGTCTGTGGATGAGCATAATGCACTTCCTGATTCTGCTTCGTAGCTGCTGAATATGCACGGATTATATACTGTAGGAAACATCATCGCTTGTGCCTACGTGGCACAGTGGTTAATCGCTGTTATGTGGATCTGTAGGCAGACACTGAAGCACATCCAGATGCTGCAAACTACTGGCTGTGGTTGCAACTTGTGCTATGCCTGCCATACTGCATGACAATCATTTTCCGAGATACGTACTTGGTGTCTTTGTACCCGCTTGTTACTGACTTGCCACATACCTGCTGAAGGGAGTATAAACTGTACCTTACCTGCACTGACTGGCCACATACCCACAGAAGTTGCTTTGCTATTGCATCCCATGACAGCTCTTGTGAGTCACCACCGACGGATGTAATTGTGCTGCCCTCATTCATACATGTTAATGTTTCCCGGAATTGGTGTGACTCCTATTCATGTGCCCACAGGTGGTACTATGTTGCCGAATATGTCCTGGAGCCTATATATGCCTTTTGGATACTTAGGGAATTAAAGGAGGAGCTGAACGGACCTCTCACCAGACTGTTTAATCTATCCCTTGAATCAGGAAGGGTCCCAGGTGACTGGAAGCAGGCGGAGGTGATACCACTATACATAGATACATAGACAGTGTCGGCAGATAAGGGCCTATGGCCCACCCAGTCTGCCTATTTGAGCTTGTAAGTTCAGTTTATGTTTTCCTAGAAGTCTGTTGCCCCTTACCTCTGACCTCCAGAATTCCTTTATGTCTATCCCATGCATCCTTAAATCCTGTGATTGTTTCAGCCCCCACCACTTCCTCTGGTCCTCTGGCAGGGTGTTCCACTTGTCCACCACCTGTTCTGTGAAGAAATTCTTCCTCACGTTTCCTCTGAATCGTCCTCCCTCCAACTTCATCCCATGCCCTCTAGTTCTGGAACATCTTTTTTGCTTAAAAAAAGTGTATTCCTGCACCCTGTTCCTCCCTGTAAGATACTTGTATGTCTCTATGATATCCCCTCTCTCCCTCCTCTCCTCCAGGGAGTACATGTTCAGTTCCTTCAACCTGTCCTCATAGGACATGTGATGCAATCCATGCACCATCTTTGTTGCCCTCCTCTGAACCTTCTCTATCCTGTCTATGTCCTTACGTAGGTATGGTCTCCAGAACTGTACACTGTACTTCAGGTGGGGCCTCACTAGTGTCTTGTATAGTGGAATTATGACCTCCCTTTTCCTGCTGGTGATGCCCCTGGCTATACATCCCAGCATCCTATTTGCTTTACCTGCTGCCTTGTCACACTGTTTCCCTACCTTGAGGTCATCAGAGATGACAACCCCAAGATCCCTTTCCTGCTTGGTGCATGCTATATCCTCACCCCCCAACTGATATATTGTGCCAGGGTTTTTGTGCCCCACGTGAATTATCTTGCACTTCTCCACAAGGGAGGAATAAAGGATGAGCCTAGCAACTACTGCCCAGTCAGTCTCACCTCTGTGGTAGGAAAACTAAGTGAAGCTCTCATAAAGGAGAGATTGGTACGACACCTAGAGGATGAAGGGCTAATAGATGACAACCAACATGGATTCACGGGAGGTTGGTCATGTCAGATCAATCTGATTGAATTCTTCGAGGGTGTAACAGACGTGCATGACTGGGGGGGGGGGCAGTGGATGTGGCCTACCTGGATTTACGGAAGGCATGTGATTCCGTCCCCCACAGAAGACTGCTAAACAAGTTGGGTAGCTTAGGAGTGGAGGCAAAACTCACAAGGTGGGTGGAGGATTGGCTGGAAGGGAGGGCACAGAGAGTGGTGGTCAATGGGAGGCATTCCAGAGAGGTAAGGGTGACAAGTGGGGTACCACAGGGATAGGTTTTGGGTCCCACATTGTTCAATGTGTACATTGGGGACCAGACAGAGGGGCTAAAAGGAAAGGCGTGTCCGTTTGCGGATGACATGAAAGTCTATAAAAAGGTGGACACTCCTGGGGAGAAAATGAGGCAGGATTTAACCAGCCTGGAGGAATGGGTGGAAAAGTGGCAACTGAAATTCAATGCAAAAAAGTGCAAAATAATGCACATAGGACGGAATAATTCTGGGGCTAATTACTGCATTGGTGGGGGCACTGCAGGCCACGGAGCAGGAAAAGAACCTGGGGATTTGGATCACTAGCAATCTCAAGGTTACGTACCAGTGTGAGCAAGCGGCTGGTACAGTGACAAAAATGCTGGCATGCATTGGGAGGGGCTTTACAAATAGGAGGAGGGAGGTGATCATGCCACTATACAAAACACTGGTCAGACCACAGCTGGTATATGGGGTTCAGTTGTGGAGGCCCCACTTGCAAGGTGACAAGGACAGACTGGAAAGAGTCCAAAGAAGGGCAACCAGAATGGTCCAGGGGATGCAAGGAAGGCCATATGGGGAGAGGCTGGAGGAGCTAGGTCTGTATTCACTGGAGATGAAAAGAGAAAGGGGAGACATGGTTGAGACCTTCAGATACATGAAGGAAATAAGTAAAGTCAAGCAGGATATCATCTTGAAACTAAGTAACCCTTGCTGTGCCGCTGGTGTGTATACATGTCCTATACACCTACACATTCTAAATCTTTCGGCAGCCTAAGGGTTAAGAACAAAGCCACCAGGGGGCCATTCACTCAAGGTGGAAGGTGGCAGATTTCAGGGGGACATAAGGGCATGTTACTTCTCACAAAGGGCGGTATGTCTTTGGAAGAGGTTGCCAGAAAGGGTTGTGGAAGTGGATATGGTGGAAACATTCAAGACAGCATGGGATAGCTACATGGGACTTGGTTGGGGAGGTGAGAGAGGACGGGGGGTGGAAGGTAAACAACAAAAAAAAAGGCAGTAGGGGGGAAGATCTCTCTTTTGGGCAGACTAGATGGCATGAATGGTCTTTTTCTGCCAGCAGGATTCTATGATTCTCACCATAGGTAACAAAAAGCTGAGTGTTTTGGGATCTGACATCTTTTTGTCCAATCCATATAGATGCTCAGAACTCATTTCAAGTCAAGGCTGTGCTATTTTTGTTCACCTGGATTGGAGTGTTCTGAGTAAAGCACAGGAAGTGTTACTGACTAGTTCAGGTGAAACTCAGACACCACCTTAGGTAAGAATTTCTTGTTAGTTCTAAGGACTACCTTATCCCTGTAGAAGATTATGTATTTGGTTCTGTGCACAGGGCTTGCAGTTCGCTCACCCTATCAGAGGTCATGGAAATCAGAAATGTGGTTTTCCATGTGACATACTTTAATTCAGCAGTGTCTGTAGGCTTGAATGAAGCCTCTATAAGCTGGGCAAGGCAGATACTGCGATTCCAAGGTGGAACTGGGTCCCTTTCTGGTGGTACAAGTGACTGAAGCCTTTAAAAAAACAACTTTTGAAAATGGATTGAGAGGCCAGTGAGTTTCCCCTTGCCTGCAGGTATGTAGGCTTGCACTGCTGCTAAGTGCACCTTCAGTGTTGATGGCCTTAAGTCTAATGACTGTAGATGCACCAAGTAGTCCAAAACTGTAGGCATCCCTGCCTCTATTGGGATTATACTTTGGGGGTACACCAGTAAGAAAATCTTTTGGTGGGGTACACTTTCATGGTTGTTGGTTTCCTTGAAACTCTAAGCACCTCAGAAATTCCTCTGAGAGATTTAAACCAGATTACTCTAGCTCCTCAAGACCCATGCTCTTGGGCATAGTGTTTTGAGGTCTGAGAATGCTATCCTGCCCTGGGATATGATCAGCAGACTGTAACTCAGTGGCAGACTGATTGGAGTTTTGCTGGACAGAATCAACGGAATTGAATACCAGGTCTGTCTGGCCTGGTCTGGAGCTATTAGGATCTTTGTTGCAAATTCCCTCCTGAGTTTCAGGACAACTTTCTGGATGAGTGGTAATGGTGGAAAGACATACAGGGACTTCCCTGTGCAGTCCAAGACTAGGGCACCCTCTGGAACTGTCCCTCTAGCTAGTGGTCTGCTTTGGGGCTGGCAGTATAGCCTAGAGGTTAGAATAATGAGCTGTGAATGAGCTTGGTACATCCAACAGACCAGACCTGGGTTTGGTTCTCACAACCTCCACTTGCATACTGTGTGACTCTGAGCAAGTCGCTTAACTGCCCAGTGCTCCCAGGTCACCCATGAAAACAGGCACATGTGCCTAGTGGGCTTTACCCGGTTATCAAAGACTAAAAAAATTAAAACAAATGTGAAAACTGACTATTTTCTCAAGAAGCAAATAGGTCTATCTTGGGAGTGCCCCACCTTCTGAACACTGTGGCCAGAACATGATTTTCCTGACTGATTCTGCTTAAAGAACCTGTCAGGACATTGTCTTTGCCTGGGAAGTGCACCACATGATTGTCTGCTTCTATGGTGTATGCCAGGTCACAGATCCTCTTTGCTTCTGTACACAGTTTTGAGGTTCTTGTTTATGCAAAGTATAATCCCAATAGAGGCAATAAGAGGATTATACCCCAAAGTATAATCCCAATAGAGGCAGGGATGCCTACAGTTTTGGACTACTTGGTGCATCTACAGTCATTAGACTTAAGGCCATCAACACTGAAGGTGCACTTAGCAGCAGTGCAAGCCTACATACCTGCAGGCAAGGGGAAACTCACTGGCCTCTCAATCCATTTTCAAAAGTTGTTTTTTTAAAGGCTTCAGTCACTTGTACCACCAGAAAGGTTGCTTGTTTATGCAATGCCCTGTTGTTGTGTTGTCTGTTCTCATTTGGACAGACTGACCCTGTAGCAGGGAGGAGAAAAAATTACTTTGCTACCTGCACCGCACTGAGCTCCAGGAGGCTGATATCTTCCAGCGACTCCTGCGGGCTCCATGTGCCACTCACTGAGAGGTTCTGTAGGTGGGTGCCCCAACCCAGGAGTGAGGTATCTGTAGTAAGGATACTTGCTGGTGATTGTTGAAGGAAGGGAATGCCTTTTTCTGAAGTTGCTTTCTTCCTTTCACCACCCTAGTGTCTTTGCCAGTGCTTTTATTGCTGGCACAAGCTTTGAGAGTGCATCCCACCTTTCAGACCAGTGTTTCATAGCTGTTTGGTACCTTAATTTGTACTTTTCACATAATATACAATTTTTTTTTTGTATACTCTATTTCTTCCCTCGGGGTCCCAGGTCGGCAACCATCCTAGCCACCCGTCTAGCCCCATACCACGACATCAAGCTGTATTCTCCTCTTACCCCATGGCTTACCCCCCCATGGCGGATGGTGAGGAGCCCCCGAACCTACTACTCACCTTGAATAGGATCCAGTTCAGGAAACACCATTCAGTGTCAGGGCCTGTGGCCGGTGGCTTCCTCATCTAGCCGACCTGGGGAGGGAACGCGCACGCGTCCGCACACATTCCTCCCGGCGGCTGCCCCATTCAGTGCTTGTCATGCAGTGTCGGTGCTTTGTCCCCCAGCTGCCACCTGGGGTCAGAAGTGCACCGACCACTGAAATCCACCCCTCCCCAGAGAGGGAGAGCAGTCCCTCGGATGCTCAATCCCTCTCCACCCCTGCTGACCCCCGGCGGTCTGTGCTCATTCCTGAACACGAGTCAGCACCTCAGCACCAACGGGCCAGCCACCATAACATATCATTTTAATAGATGTTCTGACTTAATCTGTTTCTACAGAATATGACCCCATAACAAATCTGTAACATAGTGTTTTGTTTAATTTTCCAGATGGACTTGTACGTTTACATCACATGTGCACAGACTGGCTCTGGAGCAAGCGAGCCTGCCTCACATATTTCTGGTCAAAGCTATTGAAGACAACCACGGTGAGCAGGGTCTCACAGAGAAGGGATGATTTGTTGACCTACGGTATACTATAATCAAATTTGCTCACCCTTCTGTAATAGGGACCCTATTAGTCGATCAGTTGCTTTAAATTCTTAAAATCGCAACATTAAGAGGTATAAAATTATATGAAAATATCAAACCCATATAAGTCAATAGGGGTGTAGTCATGCTGCCTTCGTTTTGTGACATCACAAAATAGGGCTGCGTGGGGGTGTGTTTTTCGGACCAGGAAGTCGGTCTTTTTTTCGGGAGCATGCCGAAATCTAATTTTACAGAGGAAATAACTTTTCAGTGCCATGGAATTAACTTGCCAAAATTCATCAGAGCACTACAGTAAAGGTCAGTTATTGACCACACTGGGGGGACCCTTTGTAGGAAGCTGCTCTTTAATATATAGAATGCTAAAATCCAATGCAAAACTGGCATTTCCCTGAAGATTTTAGCATGTTTGGCCTCAGAGGCAGTACTAACCATATTCAAATGCAAATTTAAAACTATAAATGATGGCATGGTTCAGTGAGCGCAAAAGTTGTTCAGCACAAAAATATCTACAAAATGAGTGTTGTTTCATTTATAGATACCTTATTGTTACAATCGGCACAAAAGCAACAGAAAATTTAGTGATTTTTTTAACAGTGTTCTACAAACAAATGCCCCCCCCCCAAAAAAAAAAAAAACAATTGTACATGAAACTTTTTTTTTTCAAGTTTTGGGGTGCTTTGACTTGTCTGACCATGCTAAAAATATCTTACAAGTGGTTAAGCAGCTTTTTTTCCTTAAAAGAGTTAAGTTTAAACAGTACATTTAAGTGAGAAATGGGACCTGTTGTGTAATTTATACATCACGTAGGCTGAGTGAATATATCATATTTATCTTCATTAGCGGCCTGTGTTAGCCTTATTGCCACTCACAAGGATCTGGATAACAAAGACGTCTAATGAACATAAATATGATATCTTCACTCAGCCTATGTGATACCCGCTATATGTTACACACTTCCTGAACATGACAGATGTCATTTTTCAAATCCCTTCTGACACATTTTCACATTCCCGCTGCAAATATCACCTTACGGAAGGGATTAAAAAAAATTCCATCTGTCTTGATCAGAATATCGGGTCATAAAAAGACTGTTGGAAATTTGAGATCAAAGTGTGGCAGCCCACTGAAAAGCAGATATTGCCTCTCAGCTGGTCTATCCTGGGTAAATACAATCTAAAAGTGTGTAAAATCATGACACCACCAAAAGTGAGATATTGCATCTCATCTGGTCTGTCCTGGGTAAATATTTTAGTTAAAATGTGTAAAAGAAAGAGCCCATTACAGCAGAGCCCCTACTGGACTGTGCATCTATGCTGCTGGACCCCACTGAAAATGTAACTTGTCTTGCAGCTGGGTAACCTTGTAAGTATATTATAAACATTGGTAAAAGCAGGGCCTCATTGAAAATGAGATATTGCAGCTTGGCTGTGCTATCCTGAGTAAATACAGAGGAAAACAAAGCAAGATTTGGGAACTAATGATCTAGAGGGAAATAGCATTATGGAAATCCAAGCAAGGTTCCAAGAACTTGCCAGAGTCTGTCGGGATAATGGATGCAACATTTCCTTTTCGGAGATATTGCCAGTACCAAAGGCCTCAGTGGAGAAAAAAATGAAGCTCACAGAGGTTAATGAATGGCTCAGGAAGTGGGGTGAAGAGAATGGGTTGGGGGTGTTAGGGAACTGGAATGGAGTTTGGGAAGATAAGGACTATATGCCAAGGACAGGTTTCATCTTGCCCCATTAGGGAAGGAAGTCCTTAAACAGGGATGGCTGACTACATACAAGAAAGGTGGGGTTTAAACTTGTAAGGGGGGGAAGGGATAAGGGAGGGGCTGACCAGAAGCCCTTCCCTCCAGATGAGGGGAGTAGCCTTCAAGCCCAAGGGGGGGGGAAACAGACTGGAGGTGGAGGTTTCAGGAGGAGCAGGGGGAGGATGGAAGTATAAGGAATCTGGGTGGGGTTCGACAAAAGGATCAGGGATAAGGGGTGGGGGTTAGTGTTAGTAAATGCCAGGAGCTTGGGAAACAAGTTGCCAGAGTTCCAGGCCATGCTTTCGGGGTGGATGTGGCGGCAGTCACGGAACGTACAACAAAACCATGACTGGGACCTAAATGTACGGGGTACACTATGCTTAGGAAGGATAGAAAGGAGGGCAGAGGGGTGGAGTGGCTATGTTCATTAGAGATGACATAGAAATTGCTATGGTAGAAGAGGCAGAGGGAAACGTGGAGGCCTTATGGGTCACCTTCACGATCCCCAGCAGGAGATAAGGTCAAGCTGGGAGTAGCATATAGGCCCCGGGATGAGTGATGTTCTAGAGGATGGTTTGCTGGACAACATCATTGCCCAGTGTGGTCCAAAAGGGAAGGAGTGGTGTTGATGGGGACCTTAATATGCCAGGTACAAACTGGGGAACCATGTCCTCTAAGGTGGCCAAGGAGCAGAGGCTGCTGGATGGCTTCCAGGATGTGTTCTTAACACAGCATGTGATGGAGCCACAAGGGAGGGGCATGTCCTGGATGTGGTTCTGGCAGATGGGGATCTGTAAGGGACACGGTTGTACAGGACCCCTGACTGGGAGTGACCACAATACTGTCTGGTTTCAAATAAGCATTGGGGAGTGGGGTGAGATCTAGGACACTGGCAGTGGACTCAGGGGGCAGACTTTATGGGCATGGGAAATATTCTCAAGGATCACTTGAAGGGATTACCTCAACAACAAGTGTGGAAAGGAGATGGGAGGTCATAAACGGGACTTCATGAGGCAGTCAGGATCTGCGCTAAGTTGAAACGTAAGGGAGCAAGGTCACATAAACCATGCTGGTGGTCCAGTGAGGTCCAGGTAGCAGTCAGAGAAAAGAAGGCGGCTTACAAAAATATAAAACAACAAGAGGATAGGATAAGGAAATGTACCAGCTTGCATCTAGAAAAGTCACCCGTATGGTGAGGGAGCTAAGTCCAGTAAAGCAACGGCTGGCACAGGGGATACATGGAGGGAAAAGGGGTTCATCCGTACATTGGGGAGCGGGAGAAAACTAAGGGCCATCTCAGCAGATTGAGATAGAAGGAGGGTGGGTGAAGAGGCGAGGACCAGGCAGAGGTATTTAACAAGTACTTTGCCTCTGTGTTCACTAGGGAGGGGATGGGATGTCTACAAAGCAAGGCACAAAGGGATAGAAGCGCAGGAGGGATCAGGGGAGCAACAGAAATGGAGCAAAAGGGAGGGAAAGGTACCCCAGGGTGTCACATCTGGATCAGGATAAAAGACCCAGTAAGGTGGAGGGGCCGGATGATGCCATCCCCACCAAAAGGTGTGGTTGCCCTCAAGGCCCTAAAGAAAGACAAATCCTGGGCAGGATGGCATTCATCCGAGTACTATGGGAAATGGCGGACATACTGGCTACCCTGGTGAACTTTCAACAGATCACTTGAGACAGGGAGGGTACCTAGGGATTGGCGAGAGGCATGTGGTACCAATCCATAAAGGGGGGGTCAAGGAAGTACCAGGGAAACTATAGACCCATCAGTTTAACCTCGTGGTGGAAAATTAATGGAGAGTATACTAAAGGAACGATTGGGGTTTACTTGGAGGTGGGAGGTCTGGATAGTCAGCAGCATGGGTTTGTGCCAGGTAGATCATGTCAAACCAACCTTGTGGAGTTCTATGAATGGGTAACATCAGAACTGGACAGAGGTAAGCCTGTGGATGTATTATTCTTGGACTTCAGCAAGGCGTTTGACTCTGTCCCCCACAATGGTCTGGTGGAGAAACTGATGGGGTTAGGAGTAGGCCCTTTGATGGTCAGATGGATTGAAAACTGGATAGCTGGACGCACTCAGAGAGTAGTGGTCTGTGGGAGCTCTCGAACCCTACAGAGGTTGTGTGGGTACCACAGGGCTCGGTCCTGGGTCCAATCCTGTTTAATGCATACATATCAGACATCAGGATGGTATAGGTGTGAAATGAGTCTCTTAGCGGATGACTCCAAGATGGGAGCAGTAGTTGAGGGAGAAGAGGGAGGTTGGCCCTGCAAGGGACCTGGACACCCTGAAAGCTGAGCTCACACATGGAAATTAATTCAATATCACCAAGTGCAAGGTGTTGCATCTTGGTCGGGAAACCCTAACACAGGTACACCCTGGGAGGAGGTGCTGAAAGCCTCAACAGGGGAAAAGACCTAGGGTCATGGTGGATACATGTATGAATAACACTGAGCAGTGCAGGAGAGCAGCTAGCAAGGCAAACAGGATGTTGGGATGCATCGCAGGGGGATCATCTCTAGGAGCAAGGAAGTGATTCTGCCGCTGTACAATGGACTGGTTAGACCACACCTTGAGTACTGTGTACAGTACTGAGACCACACTTGAAAAGGGACATACAGCTCCTGGAGAGGGTACAGAGGAGGGCAACAAAGATGATACGAGGCGGATTTGACTTACGAGGACAGACTTGAGGAGCCTGCCTGTTTTCATTGGAGGAGAGGAGAGACAGGGGACATGATTGAGGTCTTCAAGTACCTCAAGGGAATAAATAGGGTAAACATGGAGGGATCTTTAGACTAAAGCAGGAGACATCACCAGAGGCATGGTTTGAAGTTGGAAGGTGGAAGGGTGAGGGGGGAAAGAGGAGGAGGTTTTCACTGAGAGGGTGGTGGACCCTTGGAATGCTCTGCCTGGTGAGCTGGTTCAGAGATCCACAGTGGAGAGCTTTAAGAGAGGGTGGGACAGACACAGAAAGTGGATGTATCAGATGATGGCCTGTCCCGGGGGGGTGGGGATGGATGATAGGGGTTTCTGGAGCACAAGGGATGGGAGGGTCTCGGCGCCCAACTAAGGATCTAGGTTCGAGCAGACTTGATAGACCATAAGGCCTAATCTGCTGGCAAATAGTATGTTAGTATGGCATCTGAGCTGTGCTATCCATGGTAAGTAAAGTAAGAAAATATGTTTAAAGCAGGACCCTATTGAAAATGAGATTGCATCTCACCTGGGTTATCCTGGGAAAATATATTGCAAAACTGTACAAAAATGGGCCCCACTGAAAAGGAAATGTTGCATCCAAAATTATCTTAGAAAAATAAATGATAAAAGCAGGACCACACCAAAAACTAGGTCGCATCTTACCTCTACTATCCCAGGTAAATGCAGTATAAACATTTTTAAAATCAGGATACCATTGTGAGTGACAGCATACATGTCAACTGGTCTATCTTGCATAAATATATAATAAAAACGTTTACAAGCACACTCAGTGCAACAGCGATACCAGCGGTGAACATTCGACAGTGACAAATGCTTGTTTCAGTTTGAGTTCCATGGTCATTTTCTTTCAGATTTATTCTTCGTGATTGTGGATTCTGGATAAAAGACAAGGTAAGATATTTTGGCTGTAAATAAACGCTTTTCACAGTTTGCCTTAGGTAAAATGGAACAGTACAAGAAGAAATGGAACAAATATTTATCGTCACATCTTTGTCAGACTAATACCCTGAGTATTTAGATACAAAATAATTTAGAACATCCTAAGTAATAAGTTATAGAACTTACAGTTTTCTATTTTAGACATAGTACACTCTTACTTCATAGCTAAGATAGGTTTATAGACGTTAAAGAGTTTTTAGTGTTATTAATAATTTTGCTAACTTTATTTGCAACGTTTTTCGGATGAGACGTTAAACCGAGGTCCCATCTGCCTGGATTGGTGGTAGTTCAGGTGGATGTTAAAGATCCCATGGCACTTATCGAAAAGAGTAGGGGAAGTTCCCCGGTGTCCTGGCCAAATTTCCCTCATTCACTAAAAATACCACCAACAGCTTAATCTGGTTCAAGGTCAGTTGGCATTCGTCTGTATCCCCCCTCCCCCGGGTCGTGCCTGAAAATAGGCAGGATTTGTCTAGTGCACTTACCCGGTCAACAAAAGCTAAATAAATAAATAAATAAACATGGAATTCATGACTGTTATTCTTTCTGTGTTGAAAACTCAATTAAAAATTTGAATATAAAAAGACAAGGTAAGGAGATGTCATTATATTTATAGTACGAAAACCAGATTCCAGAAGTTAGGTTATACAGGTTGCTTTTCTTAAACAGTCACACATTGAACAGGGATACAATAATGCTTAAAAAGTTAGAATAGCTTTTTGGTGCAGGTTACAATACTACTTTTGAAGGAAAAAAGTATTTTATTTATACATGAATGTAAATAAAAGCTTCAGAGACCTAGAGCAGATAATAATGATAGGTAAAAAGAGGGTAAGAGAAATACAGCTGTTAATTGCACACTTTTTTCCATATTCATTGTTTCCACCAGTTTTTCTGTCTCCTGACTCTGTAATGCCCTGTCACCTACCCATCTTGTGGATGTACTGGTTAACCACCCATAGGTGGCTTACCCAGTAGTGTTGTGTTGGTCTGCAGGCATGCTGAATGCTCTGAGGTTTTTCCTCTTTGCCCCTTTGCCCTAGAGTGTCATGCATACAGTAACATGCAGCACAATGTGCCTATCTGATACCCTCCACATGTACTGTTGCAATATGTTTGTAGCTGAGAAGGTGACTCTGGGGAAGCAGGTTCTTTGGATGTCTATCAACTTTTTCTGGGATCATCAGGCTTTGTTAACTTCTTGTCAGTTTTGCTAGCTGATCAGTTGTTTGCCCAGGGAGAAGTTTAGAAATGTGCTGGTTTCCTGATTCCTTTTTCTTGTACTCTATGGTGTGCAAGATGGCTAGGGTCTGTAGCTGCAGTGTGGCATGGGTTTGTCTGAATGCTTGTTGTAGGGGGTGAACGCCCACTGTGGTAACCCTCTGGCTAATATAATGAACACCCCCTGACACCAATCTGGTGAACCTTTAACAGCATTGTGCATGATATGTCCTGCCTCAGCAATGTTTGTATTCTTACTTCCTGCATGTCCCTGCCAGCCATGCAGTTTGATAGGTACAGAACAACCTTGGTAGGGATATACAGCAGGTCCATGTTAGTGCATCTGTAGTTGTCCTTTTAAAGGGACACTGTTAACCCCACAAGGTCTCAAACTGTCCCTACTTTAAAATACACATTTTATGATTGTTCACATTCTGCAGAATGTGCTAATGTAGCTGGTAGTTCGATTCTGATCCATTTTTTTCTTCTTTAAAGTGAAAAACAGACTGACCACCATGCTGGTGTTACTACACCAAAATGTGTCTGTTTACATTTCTTAAAACAACTCCCACTGCATCTTTCCTGGGCTTGGGAACACCCCTAACACAGTCTAGCCACTCAAGATGCAGCAGGAGGTGAGAAAGCTATTGCACCATGAGTGAGGGCTTTATTTGAGGGTGTTACTAATGTTCCAGAAGTGTGCAATAAAAGTAGATCAAGGATTTGAAGCAAAACAAGGTTGACTATAACTGCAATAACATGCACTTCAGTTCTACTATGAAAGGAGGAAGATTAAAACAACAGCAACAACAATGAATTTTTGAGAAGGTGAGCATTCATAAAATGTGGGGTTTCAACTAGAAATGGTGTGATGCAAAAAGGGTTAATAATGTTCCTTTATTACCTGGGCTGAGTATATCCTGGCCTGCTATTTCATGGTGTACAGGGATGCATTTTTTTTTTATTTTAAATTTAGTTTGCTTTTTTTCTCCTGCATCTCCACTGGCCCCTCATCAGTCTGCCTGCCCAACCCCACCTCCTTCAAGGTTGGTCTGCTGACCTATAAAGCTCTACACGGTCAGGGGCCCAGCTATCTGCAAGACCTCCTTTGTACCTTCTCGCTCCCACTGGTCCACAGATGAGGGACTACTAGAGATTCCGGGGTTTGTATTGAAGTCATCAGGTGCATGGGCATTTTCTTGCACTGCACCCATCTTCTGGAACTCTCTCCCACGATACATCTGAGAGAGTCCCTCATTAGAGGTTTTTAAAGGAAGCTAAAGACCCATTTGTTTAAAGAAGCATTTAAGTTGTAGATTAATTGATTTAGATTGCTGATTTAATATATTTACGGTATTTAAATTTAGAGTTGTGATTTTAGCTGATGTTTTTCTTGTATGTAAAGCACTTTGATTCTCAATGAAATTTGCGCTATAATAAATAAAATTTAAACTTAATCTCTGGTACTTAGCTGTGCCTCGCATGTTCCCTGACAGATGACCCCCCACATGGGAAGGGACACCAGGAGCCCCTCCACTGAACCCCTAGCAGAGTTTGGGTATGCTTGTTGAGGGAGCGAGCCCAGTCGGCGGTGTGGAGCTTGCAATGGGATGGTGGATGGCATTCCGCACAGCGGACGGTCATTCCATTTACTATCCTCCCCCCCGACATCAGAATGCCTTGCTGACGCTACAGCATCATGCCGTTGACATCCCCTCCCAGATCCATGGCTCTGGCTTGCACGTCCACCTGTGGTCACCCAGGTGGCAGTGCTGCACCAGAGTCCATCCACCCTCCCTCCCTTCCCAGAGGTGATGAGCATCCTCAGATGCTCAGCCAACCTCTCCCTGTCCAGTCAACCAATCAACCAGGTTTGCTTCTGATCCTGGGTCGCCGGGGTCGTGAACAGTAGTGCTGCCACTGTGCTGCTGGGCCAACACTGGGATGCATGTTGTTAGAGCCCAATGTGTTGTGTTTTTAATGTGTTACCAAAAAATTAAAAAATTCCTGCATTTGGGACTACAATTACATTCATACAGCAACTTAGCATACTAAGCAACTTGCCGCAATGGGCCTGGCCCCTGAGGCAGTCCCGTGGTTCTGCAGCTACCTGGACTGCAGATCCCAACAAGTCAGAATTGGTGCAACCCTGTCGGATAGCGATCTGGTCTGCTTGGGTGTCCCTCAGGGATCAACACTGGGTCCCCTTCTATTCAGCTTATTCCTGAATAGTCTCCCTCAAGCCAGCATTCTTCTTTATGCTGATGACACCGTTGTATTCGCACATGGCTCAAACCCAATTGAGCTTGAGCAACAACTCCGAAGTGACTTTACCAATCTTGAGAAGTGGTTCACAGATCATAAACTAATCTTGAACTATAAAAAAACTAAAACTATGCTGTTCTCCATCTCCCAAAACAAACATCGTGGCTACCCATTCTCTACTCATAATGTTGCTGGGACCTTCCTGGATCTGGTCCAACACTTTAAATATCTGGGGATCACTACTGACAACTCATTGTCCTACACGCTACACATTGACAACACGGCCAAAGCAATTAATAAAAATCCTGAGATGCTCTATCGACACAGGCACAGTCTGACCCCTGAAGCCCTCAAAATAGCCGTCCACAGCTCTGTGGGTTCACTTGTTGACTACAGCCTGCCTATCTATGGTGTAGCCACAGACACTGCACACAGGCGTTTAAAAACAGCCTTAAACAAAGCATGCCAGCTAACCTTAGGAGCAACTAGGATGACTCACACCTGTGACCTGTATACCACTGCAAACTGGCTCCCACTCAGTGTTCAACTCAAATTCCAAACTTGCCTTCTGGCAAAAAAGATTAGCCTTGAAACGCTTCCAGCTAGGGTCTGTCAACTCCTGGTGCCTAGCATCAACCAGCGGCGCACACGTAACTCTGAATTTCAGACCTTCGCAGTACCAAAATGTCACACTTCCCCAGGTCAAAGATCATTTGCTTACCGTGCCCTGCTCTGGTTCAACTCCCTCCAGGCAGATCTTGCTCATTTGCCTACTTTGGGAGCTTTCAAAGTTCACCTCAAGCAACTCCTGCTAAATGCCGCCTGTTGTGACTGTCACCTTTAGCGGTGCACCTTCTCCTCTCTGGTCTTCCTAGCTCTTCCCCCCGCCACTCCCTACATCCCTCCCTCCGTGCCTCCCTCCCTCCTCCCATGCCTTACCACCCCATCCTTCTCTCACCCCACCCTCCCCTAATCTCTCCCTCAATCCCCTCTCCTCCCATGCTCTCTCACACCCACCCCAACTCCTACTCCCTCTCCTGAGTCATGATCCTCCTCTCACCCCTCACCCCGACTCCTCTCCTGGCTTATGCTTCTTCCTCTCTCCTCCCCCCTTTTTTCCTGATTTCCTCATACTCTCCCTCCCTCCCTTTGCCGGACTTACTACCTCACAATATCCCTGCACTTGAGGTTCCTCCTCACCTCTTCTAGCACTTATTCTTCAGCTAACCCTATGTCCCCACTGACGATTGATTGGTTTTCCTCTCAGGCATTCTTACCTCTAAATGTCTTTAGCCCCGTTTCCAATATCCTAACTTCCTCTGTAACATGTAAAATTCCCTGTTGCAAACTGCTGTATCCTAACCATTGTAATTTTGTACAACCCAGTTTTATATTGTTATCATGACGTGGAACCAATGTAAAGAGCTTTGAGCTCAAGTGGTGTTATCCTAGACTTCAATAAATAAAAAATAAAAATAAAAACAGAAACAAAATAGTAGTTATGTCTTATGATTTGCTTTGTGCAGGTCATACATGGCCTACTGCAGACTAAGTTATGACCTATGTGGAGGACCTGAACAGCTCTGCACGTCTGTTTTACGAGCCACAGAGGGCTCTGTGAAAAGTATGTTAGGCGTTACCTTGTGCTTTATGTGAAGTCTCAAAAGCTGTGTTCACTAGTAGTTGCTACTGTTATTTCTTAAAGTGAGGAAATTTATGGCACAAAACTATGTTACTGGTTGTTAATATTGCTGCTACACAAAGCATAAAGGTTGAAAATAAACTGTTAGGCTTGCAAACACAATGCCCACAAAGTTTGGAAATGTACTGCTGTCCAACCCAGTGGCGCTGGTCTCTACACCTCATGCCACACTGGTGACCCAGGTTCGGGGAACCAGCCCGGGTCATCGAAGGTCAGCAGGGGAGAGAGGATTCAGCATCCAGAGGACTGTTCTCCTCTCTCAGAAGGTTCCATGTCATCCTGCTTGCTGATTGCCCTCTGGTGGTGACTGGAGGGCAATACGGGTCAGGAGGTGCCCTCCGACGTAATCACATCGGTAGGGAGGGGGACAAGAGAAAACATGAGGAAAACGAGCTTGACAGGGCTCAATGATGGTCCGCCACGCCGAGGGCCAACCCCGGCTTCTTGATTGGGTCTCCAGGGAGGGGGCGCTACCTTCCAGGCCCCACCACAGGGGGCAAGCCATGGGGGAAATACCGGGGTCCGCAAATGTGGTGCAGCGGGACCTGAGAGAGAGTTCCTCCCTCGGAGGCCCAAAGCCCCTACCAGGGCTCAGAAGGATAAAAATCTGTATTAAAAAAAAAAAAGTACTGCTGGGGTTCTTATGAGTAACTGCCACCCACTCTACCATGCCCCATACCCTCATGACCTATAGACAGTTTACACGTGCAGGGCCATACATCAATTGGACGGTACCTTGTACAGGGTCAACATATTAAAATTTGTATATAGCAACCTTGATCCCTACTGTTGTGACCATGGTGAAACAAATCAGACAGGTGGCTAGCAAAACAGTTTTGCTACATTTTTATACTTACTAACCAATGGGTTACCTGCCTATGAAGTGATTACTTAGCCCTAGAAGATGATGGCCACAAAGAATATTGAAGTGGTTAACACGTTGAGAACTACTAGCCAAACTGACCACCAGCTCAGAAACTGATATTCTCCCACCATGGGGGCGACACAAGACCAAGTTCCAGGTCTAGCACTGTCCTGCAAGGCTGTGCTGGGGGGTTGTTTGTTCAGCTACAACATGACCCTGCATAAAATAGCATACCTGTCCCAAACATGGTGCTTGATTTGACTGTTAAGTACTGTGTGTCTTAAAGAAGGAAACTTACAACTATGGAACGTTTAATACTTTCAAATTGCTAACAATTCTGCTGCTTTCTGGAGCATGTACAATATTGCCTCGGAAGGGGTGGGGAACCTTACCACCCCAGAGGGGGTCGGGGACTTTATTGCCCTGGAGCAGGTGGGGAACCTGTGATTGGGTCAGGCCATATCTGACTTGGAAGGACTCTGTACTGTCATATTTTCTTCCAAAGGCTGTTGCAACAGCACTATGATCTCACTATCCTTTCACTACCCTTTTGAGTTTTTTTCTTCTTAGTTCTGTCAGGTTGGCTCTACCTACAGAGCTTCGCCTATATATGTGTGTGTGTGTGGGTGTGTGTGTGTGTGTATTGCCCTCTGTGTTTTCCATTCTAAGTCCTTCCAGAGTGCCAAGTCTGAAGAAGCAGAAAGCTGTAAAGTGCCAGTGCTTTTAAAGTGCTAATGCTGTTAAAAAATTTAAGAGCAATATGATTTGGATTATAGAAATGATACAGTTCATAAAGCAAGTGTCAAATGCATTTACAAATTTGATACAGCTGTATTGACATAGATATTTATTTTAAAAATGGTTAGTTTGAATTAGAAAATAGTGGTTCTGGCACTGTGAAACCCATTTTCTTTGTATAATAATGTATTTTATGTGCCAGTTGTTAGTAAGCCGTTCGGCTCTGCTTGGAGTTATTTTGAACAATTAACTGCCTTTCTGGAAAAGCCGCTCCATTCTGTTAGACTGCCTGTGTCTAAAAAATTAATAAAAAAAGACACTGGTAGCAGTTAATAAATCCTGTTATATTTTTAATTATAAAAAGAAATACAAAGGAGCTAACCCTGAATCCTCAGTGTCAGCAGGGTGCCCTAGCAATACAGTAAGAACTGGCAACCTGCTCCATTACTCTCGTTTTTGCAAAAATAATTAAACATTTGTTTAGGTCTTGTTTTTGTGGGTTAGAGTCATACATATTAAATAAATCCTCTACAAACATATATCTCTACTATATGGGACAGAATATAACCAAAAGAAAAGGCTTCTGCATGTCAGTAAAATCCCACGGAGCTAACTTTTGCAGCATGTCTTTTGGAGCTTCATGAAACAGAGGCTTCTTTTGAAAAGCTATTCATTTATTTTCATAACACTCCTTAATGGTTTACAACAATGTCTGTGCATATTAGAAGGCTAAAATTTAGCTAAAATGCACACAAGGCCGGCGAGGTGGTGCTGAGAGCTGAGGCGCTGGATCCCTTACCTCACGTTGTGCCGGCAACCCAGGTTCAGGAATGCCTTCAGGTCATCGGGGGGCCAGCATGGGGGGGAGGGAGGAAACAGGATTGAGCAGCCCTAAGGCAGCGCTCCTCTCCCAGGGGAGGTTGCTTGCCCTCCCCCGTGTTCCACTCCCATGGAATGGAGGTCCGATGGGAAGCGTAGATGGAGGAGGCAGCAGACAATTGCCACAGGTGGGGCAGAAGAGGCTGAGCTGGTACCCGGACTGCGCATGCGCCTTCATGTGCGCACACATACACATGTGTCTGCCGCGGTCCCGGGCAGGGGAGAAAATGCACAAATTGTAAATTTACAAAAAATGCACACAAGCATTTTATGTGTTTTTGTAACCCCCACCCCCAAAAAAATATTCTCACAAGATCAAAAAATTAAAACTGATTTCTGTTGATAGAAAAGAATGTTTTTGTTATTTAAACTGACATTTTACATACCTTTTCCTCCAAAAGCAAACATTATAAAAGGGAACATAGAGTAACAGAAGTTTCCCTCAGCTGGGTGAATCTTGTATGAACTTCTATAGGAGTCAGCCAGCTCATGTGACTGGGGATTTTATAAAAGGGGTGGGATATTCAGACTGCGCCAGGCTGTGGCACAAGCCTGGGCGCAGTGCAACTGGGATGCGCCAGGGCGGTGACAGGGTAATATTCAATGGTGCTGCGCCATGGCACAGCACAGTTGAATATGGCACTGTAGCCACCCGCATTGCGCATGGCACAGTGGCACTGCACCAGCGCAAGTGGCCAGAGAAGAGCAGGAGGATGTGCCAGCGCAAGTGCCATTGCGCTAGGTGCAGCAACCGCGATATTCAGCGGTGGATATGCAAATAGGGGCCATAATGCATGCAAGGCACAAATGGGGCCATCTGCATGTCATTATGGCCCCATTTGCATGCAGGTGCGCCGACCCCTGGAGACTTGCGCCTGGCGCCCTGCCAGGCTGCAGCCATCAGGGACCGATGCCCCCTGCCCCTCAGCGGTCAATGTGCCCCAACGCCCGATCGTGGGCATTCAATGAATTAAACTCCCTGGTGGTCCAGTGGACCCGATCCAACAGCCCGATCGTGGGCTTTCAATATGTTTAAATCCCTGGTGGTCCAGTGGTACCCCCCTCCCAACCCGCCCACTCCAGTCCCGCCACCCCCAGTCAGCAGCAGGCAGCAGCACCCCACCCGCAGCTGCCCATCAACTGACAGCATACGGTATGGGTCGCCCTTTGGTCCACAGGGAGTCAATCAGCGTAACAGATGATCAGACACACAGTACCAAAAATGTGAAAGAATGGATTCATTCACATATTGGGACTGTGTAGTACAGTAACAGTAGCACGCCCATTGACCCACACTGTGGACCAATGGGCGACGGCCATAGTGTATGCTGTCCGCCGAGCGGGTGTCCGTGGAGGCTTATGGATGGTGTGTTGCCGCCGCCGCTGACTGGGGAGCAGGTGGTGGGACTGAGTGGGCGGGTTGGGAGGGGAGTACCGCTGGACCACCAGGGTTATTCAATATACTGAAAGCCTGCAATCGGGCTGTTGGATTGGGTCCACTGGACCACCAGGGAGTTAAACATAATGGAAGCCCGCGATTGGGCATGGGGGTGTGACCGCGACGGACGGTGCCGCCGGAGCTCGGGTGGCCACCCACGGCTGGCAGCTGCCGTGTTGCGCCCTGCAATATGGCAGTTCACCTGTGGGTGGCCAGCTGTTGCTCCTTTTCTTTTTTGCACAACTGTGTGCGGCGCACGTAGGGGTTGCGCCTGCCTATGCTCAGCACATCCCGGGCTGAATATCGGGATGTCGCGGGTATGGCATGGGCCATGCCCCCACTTGTGTCAAGATACACATTGATGCGCCCGCATCGGGATGTGTGCTGGGCACTTTCCCCATCTGAATATTGCACCAGGGCGATCAGTGGGTTGCGCATGGCACAACCCTTTTGAATATCCTGCCCCAGGAGTCTACCTTTGCTAGTAAGTATGTAGGCAGAGCTACACATTTTTATGACACAATTTGATATTCATTTGTGTTTACGAACTGCAAATAACCTATTGAAAGTATTATAAGTACATTTCTATCCTGTCTTTGTTGAAGCATTCGTACGTGAGCTTTCATATCACTATACATTATGTCAAAGACTTGTTATTACTGTTTATTAAAAAGGTCAGCTCACATGTCCTAACGGATGGGTATTTAAACACTACTTGGGTTTCCAAAGTAGATCTGCAGTTCACATTGACTCTCACCCAAAAAGAAGAACATGTGCAGTTTTCATCTCCATAGTCTTCACTGATAGAAGAACTCCATGGCAAATAATGATTTGAAATCCTAAGGAGTTGTGACCCTATCCTGATAGACTTCACTGTTTTGAAAGTACAGTTTTTTTTTGTTTGTTTTGTGTTTACTAAATAAAACCATGCAGACTGCATGTTGCACTACACATCTTGGTGTGAAAATCAATCCGTTTAACCAAATTCCTGGCCTATCTGCCACCCCGGAGGGGGCAGTGGGGAGCCTATCTGTCACCCCGTAGGGGGCAGTGGGGAGCCTATCTGCCACCCTGGAGGGGGCAGTGGGGAGCCTATCTGCCACCCTGGAGGGGGCAGTGGGGAGCCTATCTGCCACCCTGGAGGGGGCAGTGGGGAGCTTATCTGCCACCCCAGAGGGGGCAGCCAAGTGCCATGCATGCACGGCACGAGGCACAGCCAAGAAGTTTTGAAAACAGGGAATTTAATGTTCTGCAACAGTTATCTGAACAGATCATTCTCTTACTGCATGAGTACTAGTAATGCTAGTTATGTTAAGATTTTATCTACTGTTTTAAATATTGATTTGCATATGTTATATTGTTTGTTTATGACCTTATCTGTTTTTATGTAAGGCACCCAGTGATTGGGCACTGTATAAATAAAGTTGCCTTGCATTGCCTAATACCTCATGATGACGCCTCCAAAGAGGCCAACAAGACTAGCTGATCAACAACAAGGCCAGGGGAGCTTTAAGAGTTAGTGGCTCTCGTATAAAGAAGAGGAAAAGGGCATCAGTTCAAGTGGTGCCAATGATTCAGCTTTCACAGTGAAGGATGTTCTTCCCCAAATTAAAGATCGTATAGTGCTAGGTCGGCTAGGCCATGCAGGTTGTCAAGCACTGACTAGTAGAATAAATGAGACAAGCATTTGTCAATGCCGAATGTTTGCTTGCTGGCATTGGCACTGGTAGTGTAGCAGTTAGAGAGCTGCATAATAGGAATGGCAGTGATGTATTGAACTGAAGCAAACCCCACCACTACCCTGCAGAGAGTGACAGGCATTGGGGTATGCCTTTGGGTCATCACAATTAATGGCCACGCCATTTCACCACACCCTACTCTGCAGACACCAAGAAGTGTCACGGTGTGCCTTGGGGTCTTTGGCCCTTATGCTCACCCCATTCTATCAGGAAATATGGTGAGATGGGTGCAGTATAGGAGAATGGGGTGAACTTTGGGGCCGAAGAGTCCAAGGTACACCTCCATGCCTCTCACTGGCTACAGGGTGTGGATGGGGGTGGAATGGTATGAGCGTTACAGGCGACAATCCCAAGTCACACCCCTGATGCCTGTCAGTCTCTACAGGGTGGGGCGTTATGGTTGCAAACCCTATCGCCTCAGGCATTTGTTGGTATTTTCACTCCAAATTTTCAACATGGCTTTTTTGTGACCCCCACGTTATGAATAGTGGCAATATCAGTTCTTTAGCGGAAAGCTGACTTTGCAGAGCGACTATGGCATTTGGCACCGCAGGTGCGAAAACACATTTCGAACAGGATGTGAAAAATGACAGCTGTACTGTTCATGGGGAGGTGTAACAAATGGCAATGTTGAAAATCTGCAGTGAAAATAGTAAAAAAAACTGGTGAAGTCACGAGCATGCGTAGAAAGTGCGCAACACACACCTGTAATGTAATTAGTTTGGTGATTTTTTACAGCAGATTGTCAACACATGCATTTTGGGACCTCCGCTCATGAACAGCGTCACTGTGATTTTCTTAATCTGTCCTGAACAATGATTACCCACAGCAACTACGCATTTCTGCGCTGAAAGTGTAAAAACACATTTCCGCCATGTTGTGACAAATGACAGCTGTACTGGTCATAAGGAGGTGTGGTAAAATGGCAATGTTGAAAATCTGGAGTGCAAATATTAAACATTCACAAACTTACGAGTGTGCGTAAGAACTGCGTAACGCATGCTCGTAAAACAGTCACTTTTAGGAATTTTTTCACCAAATTTGCAACATAGGCTTTTTGAGAGCCCACCTTATGAACACTGGCACTGTCGTTTTGCTAATCGGTCCTGAAACGCGATTTTGCGCAGTGACCGTGAAATCACCCTTCGCCTGGTTAACGCCATGACAGTTCCAGAATTCATGAGGAGGGGTCCCAAAAACCCCACACTGAAAATTTGGTGCCAAAATTCAAAAAAATGCCTGAGATATGCATCAAAGTTGAAAAAACCCTATTTATTGCATTATACAACTTACCAGCATTTCCTCAGTTTGCGGTCGGCTTTGAAGAGTGCAGACATGTTCCCAGTCCACCGAAGATCGTTGCGCCAGACTCCGGAGGTAAGTATGGGGTGAGGGGGGTGTGTGGGGAGGCAGGGTGCACAGAGGGTGGCGCGGGTTGCGGGTGGGGGCCAGGGAGACCGCCGAGGACCATTGTTTTGTTTACAGGTTGTTTTTTTTTCTGGAAGATGACGCGGAACGTTTGCCACGCTGGGGTGGGCTCCCAGCATAGCAGCTGGAAGGCTGTTGGGGGGGGCCGTGGAGCCAACGGGGGATTGGGCACCCCCGTCGGCCATAAGAATTTTGGCCACGCTGGGGTGGGCTCCCAGCATGGCAACTGGAAGGCTGTTGAGGGGGCGGGGAGAGAGCGCTTCAGTTATCTGATCGTGCTCACTGAAGCGGTTCTCTCCCTTTCAACTGTACGGCACTGCATTTTCAACTGCTGTCACAGACAGCTGCAGCATTCATTGGCAAACTGTGGCTGCACCTGCAAACACAGTAAGGGAATTGGAAGACAGGGTGCCACACCTCCAGAAGCTCGGATGATGGCACTATGTTTCTTGCACATGCGTGCAAGCAAACATAAAAAATGGCAATCTTAATTAAAAGTGAAAGGCAGACACATAGCATGTTAGCCAAATTAAATTCTGAGTTGGTGGTTTTACTGAGACAAAAGCAAAAGGAGTGCAAGTTGGTTGGCCGCATGACAGTAATATGTCTGACGAAACTACTGATTTAGCACAGCATGAGGATACTGAGTGAGCTTGGACTGGTAATGATCCAGATAACATGGCTGTAGAAACTGACATCCTGAACCACCACCCACTCGAATAGTTCCCTGGACAGAAATGGAGGAGGAACAAGGAGATCACTTAATCATATTCAGATTATATAATTTGTCTTTATAACAACACAATCAATATCAACTGTCATTGATGTAATTAGCTCTCTGGGGGAGGCGGCAATCTCAGTATCTTCTGATCTGTGATTTGTTTAAAATCCATGAATGGTACAGTGGTGTGATTCATGAAAAAGCTTAAAAATCACAAATGTGGATGAGGCCTCACTGTGATGCACAAGCTGCAGAGACTGAGGGAAGGTAAGAAGATTTGGGTGGGTAACTTCTCAGACTAGTAGGTGAGCATGAGGGGCAGATGCAGCAGGAGGAACGTAAATGTTACAGGAGAAAACGAGCTGGAGTGATCAGAGTCAGAGAAATAAAAATGTGTACATCATCATTCATGACCATGAACTGACTTCCCTTCTGGCCTCTACTGTCTTGTGTGAACAGTATAATTTATTGATTTAATGTATTTATTTAGTTATTGTTGACCAGGTAAGTACACTAGGTGGCTGAATACCTATTTACAGGTACAATCAAAGAAAGTACAAAAGAGGCATGCAACAGGTACACCCTGGTGGACCAGGCAAAGTGACAAGGCAATAACAAAGGAATTCAAAGCAAAATACATTAACATGTAAGAGTAAAAGTGGTTATGGTACAGTATCAGAGAAGGGAGAACAAAAAACTTAAGAGTCAATGTAGATGCAACTACAGCAATTATGGGACAGTGGTACAATAAACGAGGCATAAGCAATGTTCAAAACACATAGCCAATCTAGCAGCCTATCGGGGAGAGTCCACATGACTAGTAAAGGGCCAGAAGGAAAGATGCGAGTACTGCTATAGGCTTGAGCATTCAGGCAGAGTTGCAGGCAGAGGAAACAAGATGTTTCCTTAGAGCAGCCTTGAAGGACACCCTAGGAGGGTGATTTACATTCCTTAAGAGGAGACAGTTCCAGAATCTAGGAACACCATCCTGGTGGAGCATTTGGGGCAAGGAGTGGGGAAAGACATTGGTGGATCTGACAGTGTTCAACTGCCTGAAGTTGCTGAGAATCGAGTAAATGACTGCAGAAATGGCAAATACTATTGTAGGCGACATTTCACTTGTGTAATATGTTTTTTTAAGGGCATGTGAGAAGATTAGTGAGCCACACAGTAGGTAGAGAAGCAGAATTCCCTGAGCAATGGCCAGTTTCAGTTTGTGTGTGAGAATGTGGCATATACGATAGGCAAGGGCAAGCCTAATATTGACCAATTTGTTGGTCAAGGTGATGTGGCTGGGAAAGTCCAGGACAAGTCAAGAGTTACACCAAGGTATTTAAACTCCTGAACAGGGGAGGGCTGTAAACCAATCCTTGCAGTAGATAGACAAGGGAACAGTGATGAAGTTGTGCCTCGCCTTAGATCTGAAGAGCATGGCCTGTGCTTTAGAGAAACTGAGGATACATTTGTTATCAATCAGCCAACTCTGCATCAGGGAGAAGTCATGGTTAAGATGAGAGTTTATAAGAGTGGAGGAAGAGGAGCTGAATTAGAGAGTAAAATCATTGGCATACATGATTGTGGAACAGAAGGAGAAAACAACAGAGAAGGGGACCATGTTTGACTGGGGCTATCTAAGTGGAGACATCATCGAAGTTGACAAATTGTTGCCTGTCAGGTAATTTAAAAAACAGTTTCAGCCATCAGGGTGCCGGTGGCAGTGTGCCCGTCATTAGGGCACCAAATAATGGAATTTGCCACCTCCTCCCCGAGGTCTGCCCCACAGACTTAGAATATTTAGAAAGGGGGAGTGTGAGGGGCGCAGCCCCCCACATGGGGGTGCAGGGGGCACAACCCCCTGCAAAAAGACAGGACAGTGACTTGAAAACATGGTGCCCTAATGACTGGACCCACTACTGCCTGAGCCCTGAATGGGTGAAACCTTTAAAAACCAGGGAGATGGGATGCACTGCATGCAATATTTATTTTCAATAAATTTTCAATAAAGAATTTGCGAATGACCAAAAATATTATGGGGCTGGATTTTCAAAGCCCCAAAAATGCACCAAGCCACTCATGCGCCGATCATCTGGTGCACAGGGCATGCGGAATTCTCCCAGTGATCAGGATTTTCTATCCCGTGCACCGAGTGCTGCAAGTTAGACCGGCTTTTTCCGGTCTAGCTAGCGTTACTCCCGGGTACCCTTTTCATGGGGATTGTGCCAAATATTTGGCACAAGCTGCCATAAAGTGGGAAAACTCTTGTAACTGTGCCCAGTGTACTGAAATCAGGTGGAGTTGAGACAAAGGTGTTTGTCGCAGCTGCGGCCAAAAACAGGTTTGATGTAGGACTTGACAGAAGCCTTGTGTTTGAAAATATGGCTGATGTAGTGAATAATTATTAAAGAATGTAAAACAGCAGTATTTGTTAGTCAGACAAAAATGGAATTATTTTTCTTTCTTTTTTCTTTTAGAAAACTGTATTTCTGACGTCCTTAAATTCATCATTTGTGTGTTTTAATTCCCTCAGATGATTCTGAAACAGCTTTGATAAAAAAAAAAAAATTTAATGTTTCAAATCAATAAAGAAGGCTGCCACTGACAATTTAAAACCTATCTTCCATTGAAGTTTTTTTGAATGTACAAACCAGATTCCTACCGTGGATGTATTAGCATGGTCCAACCACATATTCGGATGGCAAATAGCAGAGCACCACCCCAATTACTTAATTTCTTGTCATGTCTGGCATGTCAAGTGGAAAGCAGAAACTTTAAAAAATTTTAAATCCCATCTCTCAGTTCAGGAAGGAAAGAAAATGAAAAGAAAAATGGGTATATTGATGTTTTTGACAGAATTACATTATTGCTAAAAAAATTTACAAATACTGCTGCTTTAATTTGAGGACAATTTACTGGGGGGGGGGCATTATTACATTTTTTTTTTTTTTTACTTTCTTTTTGCCCCTGCAGCCGGCCGGCGTACATCAGCCTGGTCACAGTGCCCCTGAGCTTCCACCTCCGGGCCTCCTTACGCTCTTTTTTCCCCTGGTACCCCTGGCTTACCTCCCAGAGGGTGGGGATGTGGCACCCTAATGCTGCATGACTAGTAACTGCCGGGAGAGAGCAGGTCCGGAGGCTGATTGAAGCCGGGGGCAGACTTCACAAGCGTGGCCAGCTGCAAGGTTTCCTTGCTGTTTGTCAGGGGTGGGGACATGCAATGAGGTCCAGCTTCTGCCCCAACCCTCAGACTGTTAATGCCGGTAGCTGCGCAAACCCCCTGCTTCCACCAGGAATCCACTGAGCACCGTGCGTGACCTGCACCCTCCCACTAGAGAAGGAGAGCAGTCCGTGGATGCTCAATCCGACTCCCCCCGGCCGGCCCTCCAGCAACCTGGGTCCTTTCCCGAACCTGGGTCGCCGGCGTCACAAGCGGAAATCCAACCGCTGTGCCGGCGGGCTGGCTACATTATTACATCTTATTACAGAAGATGTTTGGGGAGAGGAATCAAAAGAAATTCAGCATGCTTCTTGACTTTGACACACTGATTTTATTGTGCTGCCTCGTCTCCCTCAACCAGCGTTCCCTTGTGGCCTGTACTGTGCGCAAAATGCTCTGCTACTTTCATGTGCCAAAATGCCTGCCTGCCAGTTTCTGAATCTTGACAAGCTGACTTCCATCTTCCCATTGGTTACAGAAAAATCTGCTTGACGTTACCTTCTGAGTACCACCATACCAGTGCTAACAAACATCTCTAATTCATCTCTAGACACAGGATGTATACCCCATGACTGGAGACTGGCTCACGTTGTTCCCCTCCACAAGACTTGACCCAAGGATGAACCAGGGAACTATAGGCCAGTAAGTCTAACATCCATAGTGGGGAAGCTAATGGAGACCATCCTAAAGAAGAGGCTAGTGACACTACTGGAGGTGAACAGGGTGAAGGACGGGAGGCAGCATGGCTTTGTCAAGGGCAGGTCATGCCAGACCAGCCTGGTGGAATACTATGACTGGGTGGCTAGGCAAATTGACGGAGGTCATGTGGTGGATGTCCTGTACCTAGACTTCAGTAAAGCCTTTGATTCAGTACCACATAGGAGACTTGGAAGCAAGCTACAGGGAACAGGGGCAGGAGGAAAAACTAGTGGGGTGGGCGGAGAACTTGCTAAAAGATAGGCAGCAGAATGTGGTGGTAGGCAGGGAATACTCATCCCCTAAGCCTGTGACTAGTGGTGTTCCACAGAGGTTGGTGTTGGGCCCAGTGCTGTTTGGCATATTTATTGCAGACATCTCGGAGGGCATCAGCAGCAAAATCGGTCTATTTGTAGATGGCACCAAGATGGGAGCAGTGGTGGATAACCAGGTTGGGTGGCGGGGACTACAGGAGGATCTGGCAAGGCTAGTGGCATGGTCTGACAGATGGCAGCTGGGGCTCAATGCAAAAAAATGCAGGATGCTGTACTTCGGAACAAAAATCTGAGGAGAAGCCACCATCGGGGGGAGGGTGTGGCTGGAGGTAACAGAAGAGAAGGATCTGGGGGTGCTCATCATGGGAGCAATGAACAATTCCGCGCAGTGCAGAAAGGCAGCAGCAATGGCCAATAAAATGTTGGGGTGCATTGCAAGGGGCATTATATCAAGAAGGGAGGTTATTCTACTGTTATATAGATTGTTGGTTAGACCCCACCTGGAATACTGTGTGCAGTACTAGCGCTTGTACCTACAAAAGGACATTAGGCTGCTGGAGGGGGTGCAGTATAGGGCAACGAAGATGATTCAGGGCCTGGGGGAACTGCCATATGAGGTCAGACTAAGAGAGTTAAACATGTACACATTGGAGGAGAGGAGGGATAGGGGGATATGCTTGAGACCTTCAAATACATGAAGGGGATAATCAAAACAGACACAGAGGGTCTATTCAGGAGGAGGGTGAGGAGAGACAGTAGGGACCATGACATGAGACTGGAGAGAGGTAGATTCAGGAGGGAGGCGAGGAGACATTTCTTTACGGAGAGGGTGGTGGCAAAGTGGAACGCCCTACCGGATGAGGTGGTGGCTTGTAACACAGTGGAATGCTTCAAGAAGGGGTGGGACAGGGCAAAGGGGGGGTAAAGGGAGGGAAGGGGAGGGGGTGGGGCAGCTGCTGAATAGGGAGCTATCTGCAATCTTGAGCAGCCTAAATAGACCATGATGGCCTTTTGCTGCTGGCAACTTTCATATGTTCATAACACTCCCCTTCCTCCTCCTTTCAACCTGCTACATCTAACCCAAAAACTACACAGGTGATAAATGTTTTAATATAATTGCAGTACAGTCTTGTCTTACCTGGGCTACCTGCCTGCTTTGTCCCTCCTCCTATCACAAGTATGCATTAGGCATCCTGTTCCTCAGACACCTTCCTTGTTGAAAACTATTTTATTTGTTATGTATTTACAAGTTTTGGCAATGAAGAGAAACTGAGGTACAACAGCTCACTTGCAAGTTTGAGCTGGAGGAAGGGAAAAGGTCAGGAACATGAAGAAGGGAGGGCAAGGTAAAACATATGCAAAGTCGCTGAATACTGAAATGAGAAAACAAAATAAAGAAAAAATATATAACCACTAAATACAGAAATAAACAAAATAAGAGAGCAACATGATGGATGCTTAAGACAGTTTTTCCATTGATTGAGATGGTGAGAGTTTGCTTTGCTAATGTTTTCCAGTTTCAACACTGGCCAAACTGAAAAGGTTCTTTAATTATATGTACTTTGGAAAATGCTCCTATATGCAGATTGTCCTTATTCCAAGAGTGCAGTCTTACCCTTCTGTCATTCTGAATTCCTGAGCCAGTAAATGCATAATGCTGTGTTTTCGAAGGACACTGATAGCTTCCAAGACTGGTACAAGAGCTCCACCCACTGGGTATGCTCAATACTCCCGTTCAGGCACACTGATAGCTGGGCTGGGGAGGGCTTGATAATCACAAAGTAAATCTTGCCAATTTGCGTGCTTGTAGCCAGGGTCATTTCTGAGATCTGAAAAGATTAGGGGCTTGAGCCTTCACTGCTCCTGGCTAGTGAAAAACAAACAATTTGGCAGGGGTCAGTTTTGGCAATTGGGACTCTTTTGTTTGGGGCTAATGAATAAAGATTCTGGGCTCCAGCCCCTAATGCCCGGCCTTAGTGACACCCCTGCTCATAGCAATGGTCAGTTCTAAAGAGTAGTAAAGGTGTACAGGGAGATGGTTCCTTAAAAGCTGCAAGGTAGGTTACCAGTGCTCGAGGAATGAATACACGGCCATTAGACTGAAATGCAGAGATGTATACATTTATTTTTGAGTCACATTAAAGTGCAGTTCAGAACACTGAACAGAGCCCTTGCGTTTTGACTGTTAATGTCTTTGTCATCTGGAAAGCTCTTTTATTTATTTTTTTATACTTTATTTTTATTCATCATAGACATGACATCTTTTAAAACCATATAGCAAACAGACCAACTACCTTCAGGTAGAATATCTTTGGGGAAATAACCCCCTTAATCAAAAGGTTAACATTTGCATCTGCTACATATTGTTACATCATCAGGGGTATACATGATTTAACCTACTCCAATAAAAACAGAACCAAGTTTATGCTATGTAAAACAAGCCCATGAGCTTCATGGCAGTTTCTTCATGCAATAGGATTGTCCAGCAACTCCAGTCCAAAGCATTACAGCGCCCCCTAAGGGACAAATGTAGCCATGCATTTTATCTAAATGTTAAAACTTTCAATGTGATTTTGCAGCAGGTAACACATATTTCTTTCTTTCTTTACATTTCTAAAATTATGTAATAAAGAACTCTCTCCAACTACCTCCCCTTCATTCCATACTTAAAATCCAGCAGGCGATCTTCAAAAGGATTAATCCCATCTATGACGACTTTATATTTAACTTATACCCCACAAAAAACAGCAACAAAAATGGCAACTTTCTGTGTGAGATGGGTTTACAAAACTATTAAAGTAAATCATGACCCCATAACAGAATCTCAACTCACAACATGGCGTGGCCAATAAATTTAATGTCCTGTTTCACATTAGAAAAGGCTTGTATCTCCAGTTCCATTCAGGGTACATCCTCATTTCCAGAATCGTCCTCATAGGTGCGGGATTCGGCTGCATGACGGTTGGACCATTTTCCAGCTTCCACAGGGTCTGAAAAAATATAGGTTTTACTGCCGTGGACAATCCGGAGCCATGCTGGAAAGATGATAGAATGTGGCACTCCCAAGTCCCGCAGGGCCCTCTGAACACCATCAAATTTCTTTCTGTGTTGCCTGGTGGCATAACTAATGTTGGGAAAAATGTGGACTAGATTTTCATCCTGAGTTAGGGGAGCAGCGCAACGGGCATGACGAAGGATCATGTCCCTTGCCCCGATGCCGGAGGTTACCAACATCAAGGTCCTAGGCTCCTCTGAATTTTGTGGACGACCCCGGGGGGTAATCCGATAAACCTTCTGGATTTCCCATTGCCGATCTGAGCCTTCTGGCAATAACTTACTGGAATGCCAGTCAGATATGAACATGATGGGATGGTCTCCTTCAGAGCCCTCAGATAATCCCAATATTCGAATATTTGCTGACCGTCTCTATTTGTTTATGTACTTCTTTCATTTCTCTCTTTAATCCATCCACAGTGGTTTCAAGAACCACGACTCAACTGTTGAAATCATCAACCTTTTGGTTGAGAGAGGCCACCGAAGCAATCAGTAATTGAAGCTTATGACCCAGGGTTCCAATAGTTTCACTGGAGCTGAGTGTTTCGTTGGCCTGCATAGTGTCCTCGTGTCGCAAGGCCACGGCAACTCCTTTACTTTTCCCCAATCCTCCAGTTAATTTATCCTTCTTTGGGTTGCCCATTCTAGCTAATTTGAGATCGCTCTTTCTGCTGGTGCTATCTATGTACAGTTCTCTGGGGTGGAAATGGTAAGATTAAAACAATTTGTTTAATCCCGATATGAAGCTGATGAAAACTGCTGCTCGTGCTCCAAAGCACCCCCAACCCCCACCCCAGAAAGCTTTTTTAAACAAGGTCCTGGACTAATCTGTAGATGGCAGTAGCCTTGAGTTATTTTTGTCTAAGCTAGTCCCATATTATTTCAAGACAGCAGCCAGTCACAGAACCTTGAGACAGAAAGTAACGTCTCAATTTTGCAGAAGCTGTGCTTTTGTATTGTTATTCTTTTGGTAACTGGGCGAGGCTCGTTGGGGACACGGCCTGTTTTTAGAGGGAACCCAGGATCACTGGGGACAGTCACTTTATTTTTTTTTTATTTACTTTTTGGTAACCGGGAAAAGCACACTGAGCCAGGGCACACGGTATAAGTACAATATACAAGGCTTAAGGATAGTCTCCCTCTCCCCCCACCTGCCAGGAGCTGGTACCTAAAATGATTCTACCTGTCAATGACTATGCCGACGTGATCTATGGCACTGCACCTGCCACATCCCTCTCCAGACTGGACACACTCCCAAATTCTTTCTGCCATTTTGCCACTGCTACCCCTCCCCTCACCCACCAGTTTTCTCTACTCTGGAACAAAGTTCCCTCTGATCTTCACTTATCTTCCTCCTTCAAAAGACATTTCAGACTTCTCCCCTCAGTGCTCACAGTGCTCTCAACTTCCCCCCACTATTCGGAGCTACCGCCCTCTTCTGAAGTCTGAGTCTCCAATCGCCTACCCCTACCACACTCCCCAATGCCCCCGTGATGGGCTGAGCAGTTCGTCTGTGCTGTAATTTTTGCCTGAGATACCAACTTATTTGTCACTTGTCTGTCCTACTCTGGAATTTGTTTTGCGCATCTGTATCTGAATTGCTACTACTTTCTGTTTATGAATTATCTTATCACAGCTGGAATTGTATACTGTGTACCTTTCATTGCTTTGTATTCACTGTTGTACCCTCATATTACCCACATTACCCTTAACCCCAGGTAACATCTGGAAATGTACCTCGGCTCAGTGTTCTTTTCCCAGTTACCAAGTTTTAAATAAATAAAAACAAATACAAGAGAAAGAATGACATAAAAATGAATACATGAAAAACAGCCAGATACATGTTCAAAAGTGCAGTTAATAAATACATTTGCATACAAACAACTGAAATACGCATAAAAGAGAAAATGAGAGACATAGCGCAGAGTAGTCAGAGCTAGTATGGGGAGAGGCTAGGAGCAGTGGCATGGAGCAGCCGGAGCACTTCGGAGCAAGCGCTTGAAAGCTGGGAGTGAGGGGGCATTGTGGAACATAGGTAAAAGTTGGTTCCAGAGGGAGGGAAGATGGAAGGAGAAAGCTGACTGACCTGCCGTAGAGTGTCGGTGGGAAAGGGAGAAAGAATGGGATGCCCTGGAGTGGAGATGGTAGGGTGAGGGCCTGGCTGGAGATAAGAGAGAAGATAAAGAGTGCGTCCGGCGATGGTGGGAGAGGGGAGGGATAGAAAGTGGTGAGTAGAGAGAACAGTGGTGGGTGTGGAAAAGGGAGTTTGTTGCAAAGCGGCAAAAGGAGTTTAGGAGGGTGTCGAGTCTGGTGAGGTAAGAAGCGGATGCAGTGCCATAAACAATGTCGGCATAGTCAAGCACTGGGAGGATGTTTTTTGTGACCAGTTCATGGTGCATGGAAAGGGAGTGGCAGTCCTTATTGTGGTACATTACATCTAGTTTTGGGTGGAGCTTAGAGTGCAAGATGTCAATATGGACTGAGTAATTTAGCTTATTGTCCAGCCATACCCCAAGGTATTTGTAAGCAGAGGCAACTTCGAGGGGGGGGCCATCAGGGGTGGAAAATACAGAGGGGACAAAAGTGTTGAGAGTTTATGTTTTGACTCAAAGGTCATATAGACTGTTTTCTTCGTATTCGGCCTCAAGTTGTTGGCATGGAACCAGTTCAGCACTCTGTTGAAATCCTGTTGGAGGGGGGCCTCTACATCAAGGGTAGAGGGACCAGTAGTATAGATGATCGTATCATCTGCATACATGTGGATTTGTGTATGCAAGCAAGCTGAGGGGAGGTTGTTTATGAATAGGGAGAACGGGACGGGGCCTAAGATGGAGCCTTGTGGGACTCCAGCTAGGATTGGGAGTGGAGAAGACACCTGGACTAACTGGCTCCTGTCCATGAGGTAGGAACTGAACCAGTTCACTATTTGTATTGGTAAACCGACTGAGTGGAGCTTACGAAGCAGGAGTGGGTGGGACACCAAGTCAAACACTTTTACCAGGTCAATGAAGATGGCAGTAATTATGTGACCGAGATCCATTCCTGAGAGGATGGCATCTGTGACCTGCAATTAGGAGGATGTGGTAGAGTGATTCCTCCTAAAACCAGCTTGAAGCGGGGAGAGAGTGTTGGTGATGGAGAGGAAATCAGAGAAGTGGACTAGGGATTCCTGGAGCTTTGCGAGGGAGGGGAGGAGGGTGATGGGGCGATAGTTCCCTGGGCAGGAAGGGTCACTGCATTTGTGGGGGGGAATGACCTTGGCCTTCTTCCAAGCCAGGGGGATGTACCTGAGGAAAGAGAGAGATTGAACAGGTGTATAAGTGGGAGGACAATGGCGGGGGCGGAGATATGAAGGATCTCAGGGTCGATGCCATCAGGGCTACTTTCCGCTAGGTTTACTGACAATAAAACACTGTATACTTTCTGCTGAGTGAAGGGAGGAATGGAAACCATTTGGAGAAAGCAGAGCAGAAGGGACAGGATCAGGGTGGGCCATAGTGGGGGTGTTGGTGAGTGCACAAGAGATAAAATACTTGTTTAGGGTGTCAGCCACAGATGCAGGGACTGAGATAACGGAACTGTCTAACAAGAAGATTGGGGTCGTTGATGGGGCAGGGGAGGGTCAATGAGAGAGTGAATGGTTTCCATAAAGTATGGGGAGAGCATTGGGTAGAGTTGAGGAGTTTCTTGAAATTATCTGCTTTGGCAGTGCGGATTGCCTTGGTGCACTTGTTTCTTAATGAGCTCTAAGTCTGGAGGTCAGCTTGATTCAGGGTGGATTTGTAGGTAGCCCATGCACGATCTCGTTTTTTGCTCTGGGAAATTAAGGTGGCATCGATCCAGGGGTGGTGGATGCATTTTACGCATGCTTTTTTCAGGGGTGCGTGAGTGTTCCAGACTCTGGTGAAAGTACTGGTAAATGAGCTGAGGGCTGTGTCAACGTTGGTGGCTGAGAACACATGGGAGCAGTTGGCGCTGAGCAAGTCCAGTAGAAGGGACCAGATACTGAGGGGGATAATGATGAAGCGGGGAGGGGAGGGTGGGGTAGCTGCAAGTTGAGGGGCTGTACTATCGGGCAGACTCAATAGACCGTGAGGCCTGTTTTGCTGGTATTTTCATATGTTCATATCACGCTCTACTCTGCCACCACCTCCACTGCCACCAGTGTCCCGTTCCCATGACCCTGCACCAGGAGTAAGCCGGGGCCTACCGCTAGTGTCCATTGGGGGGAGAATTCCTACCCAGCAGCCCCACCCTGAGGAGTAATCCTGGGCATGGGGGGATGGTAGGCAGGGTAGGGGCTCAGCTACAAGTGAAAGAAAAAAACAGGTATGGACATTTGGACTTGGCTCTTTCCATTATTGAGTCAGATGTAAAGGTTTTCCCCTGATCTCTCCTTTCAAATAAGTGCATAGAGGCGGAAGTTTGCTGGAGTGTGGCAATGCCTCTGTGCCCTTGATATCATCCACTCATCCCTATACCAGTACTCTATTGCACTTGTACCTTAAACTGCACTGTTATTTATCTTTGTTTTGTGTTGCCCTGGTTTTCTGCCTGCATATCTTACTACACAATTGTACTTTTACCTATTTTGTAATGTATTATATATTGTATTTTATTTTTATTACTATTGCACCTTACGGTTTGCTATTTTTGCTGGCATTTCCAGTATTGTGTACTCCCTTCCACCCAGAATGCCTCTGGAAATTAGCTGTTACCAGCTCAGTATATCTCTCCTGGTAAAACTCTTTAAATACATTTTGGGGCGCAGGAACACAGCTCTGGGAGGAAGCAAGGTACTGATTAATTTGCAGACCTACAGAATTATGCATAGGTGTCTGTGAAGAACAAGGTGGTAATTTCATTGAGTGAAACTGCAGGTAGGAATGGCCTGAAACTGGGGGAAGGGGATAAGCAGGGTATGGCATATAAGCACTGTTAAAAAGAATGCATCCTCCAGACCCCAAGTACTCATATCAGGCTTTCAAGTCTGACTGGGTCATATCTCCACCCCCCCAACTTCAACCCCTGCAGGATAATCCATGAGTCCAAAGGGCAAATGTCTTCTAGCGCCCCTTCCTCATGGGATGAAATCACCACCAAGTTCTTCACAGGCAGCCGTGTGTAATTTGCTATATGACACGGTGTAGAACTTGACTTGTATTTTTGTAACTTTTTCACGTGGGGAATGTGTTTGGAAGTCTTAAATGAGCATGAGTGAGGTGTTCTCTAGTACAGTGCAGCCTGCTTCTGTCGGACACCTCTGTGCTTTGTAGTTTCATCCGTTATAGCCTGTGTCCGCCCTTACATTTGTACCCATAATTCAGCATTCCTGCACCTACAGTTTCGGCACTACAGTACTGCTAGCTCAGTTACTTTAAGTGGTGGTTTTCTAAGCACTTATATGCACTTTATCTCTCAGTGCTGACACTGTATGATACAGTGTGATACTTGATTGTGTTTTTTGGTTTTGTTTGCAGCATCCATGTGATCAATACATTAGTATTCCTACTGTGCTTATGCTACCTTACATAGAAACAGAGGTGGGGAGCCCCATCTTGGATTCTGACTGGAACCAGATCCTTGGCAGAGGGTGGAACGTGACCTCATCACTAGGGTGGAGGGAGTACAGAGAGAAGATTCTCCTTAGGTTTTTTTCTCATACCCCAGTGATGACAGCACTTTTTAAGAGAACCATTTCTAATCTGTGCTGGAAAGGCTGCCAAGAGATAGGAAATCATCATCATATCTTTTGGGCATTCCCCCGACTCCGGGATTATTGGAGACAGACACATGCTGAGCTCAAGAGGGGGTGGGGTGTTATTATCCCCTTCCGTTTGGAGGTGATGGTGCTGGGTTTGTCTCCCCTCGGATTAAGTTGGCAGAAACATGGGGAGGTGACGGTGTGTCATGCACTATGCTTAGTGGCAGTGAAAGTCATTACCTGTCACTGGTTATCCTCTGACGTACCAACTTTATCGGAATGGAAAGCAAGGGTGCAACAAGCAACTGATGTGGAAAGGATCACTGCAGGGCTCCAGCTCACCCGAGATAAATATATCGAAACGTGGGGAAGGTGGGATAAGTAACTGGGCTGCAGGCCGGATTTCAGCTTGCTCCTCCCTTAATTTCAATTATAATATAAAGGGGAAAACAGTTAAAATTTGTTTGCTTTTCTAGTTAAAGAACCAGGAGTGACAGAGAACTCTCTGTTGATTGTTCACAGTTCCTTTCTTTTTCATGTTATGATGTTACCTTAATAGGGGATTTCTATGGGATTCCTCATTCTAAGCAAATTGAGGTAATATCTGGTAGACAGACAGCATTCTGATTTTCCCACACGGAGATATTCCATGTGACAGTACGTTAGCAGCCACTTAAATGGTTAAGTATTGAACAAGCTACAGATGTTATAGCTATAATATTCAGTTGGCTTACCTTGAAAATGTAATAATCGTGCAGGTATTGAAACGCTGGCTACACTGTACACCATAAGTCATGTACCCATTTGTTACATACTCTCTTGTGTTTTTTTTATTCCTTGTTGCCTTAATAAACCTGAAGTTACAAAAAAAAAAAAGAACTGATGCTATGCAAAATTCATAGCAGTTAAAAGGTATGCTCCCAGGCCCTCGTATTCCACATGGGGAGAAGTGGCTACAAAGGTTCCTGGCTCCCGATTGGTGTTCCTCATAGGAAGGTAGCTGGCATGAATCTTAAATGGGGGCCCCCCTGCAGTAGTCTGTCCACTACTTGCCTCATCTTGTGTATTTGATGGGGCCCCTTTTATTCATATCAGGAGGCTCGGAGAGTCAACAGAGACTGCCTATTGCAGAGCCTGTTCCAAGTTCCAGCAGAACGGAGAGGAGTTGAGAGCTGCCTGGCTGCCACTACTTACAGCCTCAGATCCGTGATCACCAGAGCCAGAGACCAGGACGGGCCACAAGTGACCAGTGAGAGAAGACCGCCAGCCGGGGCCAGGATGAACCAGTAAAGTCATTGGGACTCTCAAAGAAACCAGCATACTGCTACAGTACACAGTTGGAAGCAGCATCAGGCAGTGACTCGGTACAGAAGTGTACAACGTTTTACAGACTAGTGTACAAGCAGAAGAGGAAGGAGATGAAGAGCTGAAGTGTCATCTATCTCCACTAAAAGTACACAGTCCTTTCATTCAGTCCCTATTTTGATTTAAAAAAAGAAACATAAAATCCATTGCCTTTTTGTTTTTGGGGTGGGCAGGGGGGTTCTGGAAAGTGAGAGAGCGAGGAAAAATGTAAAGCCAAGCAGTCTGCATTTACAACCAAAACCAGGGATTGTAAGACATCCAGTTTCAAATCTTGTGTAAAATCCTTGTACTTAGGAAGGAGACAGTGCAATTGCATCCATTAAGATATCAAGTTTTACATTACTGGTTCCTGGTTTGTTGCTCGTTGTTGTACTTGCTGTTTTGCCCACACCCTATGTTCGCAATCCAAAATATTGGTGCTATTACTGTACCATTGTATCTAACAACTTTGTATTGTATTATATCACCTAGACATGGCGGCCCGCCAGCGTAGTGGCAAGATGCCTGTCTGCGCCACAGACATACCAGGTTTGGGAATGGGCCTGGGAAGTCAGAGGGCTGACTGGGGAGGAGAGGGATTGAGCATCCCAGGGGTGGCTCTCCTTCTCCAGGGGGAGGGGCGGCTGTGTATCCGGTGCAAGTCAGACCCCTAGCGGAGACTGGGGGTTCCGCTGCGACTGGCACCTATTCTCCTCTGAAGGCGTGTTGGACGGTGGTGTCATTGCATGCCACGCCTCCTTCAGGGGTAAAAATCAGTTAAAATAGTGGCCACCATTCATGACGACCCACTTCCTATGGCCCCGCTTGCCCGTAGTGGCACTCCTGCACCATGACCTATCTCATCGTCTGCTACACCTGACTCCACTCACACTCGCCCCGGGGCGAGCCAGGGAGGCACGTTGGTAGGCACCCCGCTGGCACCCTTCTCTTGTCATCACAGGCTCACGCTGGTTAGGTCACCTGCCCTGGGGCAATCCAGGGGTATTGTGTGATGGGAGGTAAGTCCTGGAGGCGAGAAGGGGACCTGGGGGTGGTGGGAGCTGAGTTGCAAGGTGGTACATGAAAAAAGCATACTAAATAAATATATATATATATATATATATATATATATAGCCTAGACATCTGATGTGCTCTGTGTCACTGCTATGTATTTACTCTTTTTACCTCTTATTGATTGTAATGTACTGTTTTGTTCAGACGACCCATATTTATTGACTGCTGCTATGTGTCATTGTTTACCTGTTAACTATCGGGGAGGCACTGGATCAACAGGGAAGAGTTGTGTGTACATCGAGGCTGGGATTGGAGGGGAGGGAGTGCACCACTAGCACCAGGGATAATAGTAGTGAAGACAGGGATGGGATGGGGGCACCACAGATAATAGTGATGAAACTGGGGATGGGATCGGGGCGGAGGGCACCACTAGCACCAGGGATAATAGTGATGAAGTTGGGGTGGGATCGGAGGGGCACCACTGGCACCCGGGATAATAGTGAGGAAGCTGGGGATGGGATCGAAGGAAGGGGCTTACCACTAGCACCATGGATCAGTTTATGTTAAAGAACAGGCCAGCAATCAGTGGGGGCGGGTACCACTAACACCAGGGATCCATTTCTTTTAATGAATGGGCCGGCAATTGGCTGGGGTGGGGGGACCACTAGCACCAGGGATAAGTTTACAGTATGAAACAGGCTGGCAATAGGTGGTGGTGGGGGGTACCACTAACACCAGGGATCCATTTCTTTTAATGAATGGGCCGGCAATTGGCTGGGGTGGGGGGACCACTAGCACCAGGGATAAGTTTATAGTATGAAACAGCCTGGCAATTGGTGGGGGGGGGTAGGTACTACTAACACCACAGGCCTCCTCTTCCCAGCCCATAGAGCTCCCTGCAGCACTGCACAAGGTAACTACAGCCAACACCGGTGACCTGTGTTATAAAAGAAGAAATCTGGACTTTTAGTAGGCTAACATCACCTGATTGGGTTTGTCTGTGACAGTCTTACCTGTATCGACTCCCTGCAAGGAGGCACCTTAAGAGCTGCTCTTATTTCACTGTGTGTAGACACAGAAACATAGAATTTGATGGCAGACAAGGACTGCTTGGCCCACCTAGTCTGCCCATTTCCCTACCTAATGGATAAGCTGCAGATCCTAGTTAACCAACAGCCTATTTCTTCCTACCCCTCACAAGAATTGCCTTATGTCTGTCCCATGCATTCTTGAATTCTCCCACAGTTTTAGACCCCACAACCTCCTCAGGAAGGCTGTTTTATGCATCCACCACCCTCTTTGTGAAAAAATACTTCCTCACAATTCCCCTGAGCCATCCCCCCCATCATCAAATTGTGTCCCCTTGTTCTTGCACATCTCTTTTTCTGAAAGATGCTACCCTCTTGGACTTTGTTGATTCCACTGAGGTACTTAAAAGTTTCTATCATGCGCTCCCCCCCCCCTTTCCTCGAGGCTATACATCTTAAGCTCCTTTAGTCTTTCTTCATATGTCTTCTGGTGCAGACCCTGCACCATTTTGGTTGCCCTCCTCTGGACAGCCTCTACCCTGCCTATGTCTTTCAGGAGATGGGGTCTCCAGAACTGCACACAGTACTCCAAATGTGGTCTTACCAACTGTCTGTACAGAGGGCCAACAACTTCCTGTTTTCTACTGGTGATGCCTCTCCCTATGCATCCCAGTATCCCCCCAGCCCTCCTTACTGCCTTCTCACATTGCTGGCCCACCTTTAGGTCATCTGATATGACTACCCCCAGGTCCCTTTCCATTTCTGCTGTTGTCAGTATCTCACCCCCCATTGTGTACTCTTTCCCCTGGGTTTTTGTTTCCCAGCTGCATTACTTTGCACTTCTTTGCGTTGACTCTAAGCTGCCATACATTTGACCACTCCTCCAACCTTGCCAAGTCGCTGTTCATCCTTTCCACCCCACCTTGCATATCAACCCTGTTGCAGATCTTTGTGTTATCTGCAAAGAAACATACTTTCCCTTCCAGTCCCTCTGCAATGTCGCTTATAAAGACATTAAAAAGAACCGGCCCAGTACTGATCCCCACTAGTAACCCCCTTTCTTCACTGTGGACCCCATTTACTATAACCAGCTGTGTTCTGTTGTCCAGCCAGTGTTTTACCCAGGCTACCACCCTGGGATCCACTCCCAAGCTGCCTAATTTGTTTATTAATCTTTTGTGCGGGACTGTGTCAAATGCCTTGCTAATGTCTAGGTAGGCCATGTCCACAGTCCCTCTCTGGTCTACTACTTTGGTCACCCAGTCAAATAAATCAATTAGATTTGTCTGACATGACCTTTCTGCTGTGAATCCATGCTGCCTTGGGTCCTGTGCCCCACTGGCCTCTAGGTACTCAACAGTTCTTTCCTTCAGAAGTGACTCCATCATTTTCCCTACCACTGAGGTCAAACTGACAGGTCTGTAGTTTCCTGCCTCTTTCTTGCTCCCACTTTTGTGAAGGGGAATCACATCTGCCCTCCTCCAGTCCTCAGGTACCACACCATCCTCCCATGACTTATTAAAAAGGGTAGTCAGCAGTGTTACTAGTTCTTCCCTTAGTTCTATTAGAATTCTGGGGCGAATCCCATCAGGCCCCATTGCTTTATCCACCTTCAGTTTTAAGAGTTTTTCAGAACCCTTTCTTCTGAGAAAGGACTAATATCAACCCCCCATCCAGAGTGTTTCTATTGACTGGATTAGATATCTCCCCTTGCTTTTCCATTGTAAATACTGAGCAGAAGTATTCGTTCAGTATCCCTGCTTTTTCACTTTCGCTCTCTGCCCAACCACCTTCCTCTTTATTCAACCTCAGTATCCCTGCCTTACAAATTGTAAAAAAACAAAGACAAGGCGCTGCGTCAGCATGTGGTCTAAAAGCAAAACAAAATGGTTATATTAAATGCACGCTGAAAATAGAAAATAGAGTTAAAAATCTACATTTCGACCTTAGGTCTTCTTCAGGAAATATCTAAAAGAGAAAAAAAACAAGTTAGTGTAGAGGAGAGGTAAAATGAAAGAGATATATATGTGGAGAAAGAAGAAGAGGGAGGCTAAGGGAGAAGAGAGTGATAAATGGTAAGATTAAGAGAGAATCTGTGAAACAAAAGGTGATGATGGAAAGATAAAACATAATGGGAGAGAAAGAGTTAGGGAAGTTCCCAGGTAGAGACTGATTAACAGGGCCTTGTAAGAAGGCTGAAAGGTGACAAATGTGAGAAGGAGACAGAAATGGAGACATATGGAGAAATGAAAAATTAAAAATAATATTATATAAAAATAATAATATTTTTCATTTTCACCATATGTCTCCATTTCTGTCGCCTTCTCACACATTTGTCACCTTTCAGCCTTCTTACAAGGCCCTGTTAATCAGTCTCTACCTGGGAACTTCCCCAGCTCTTTCTCTCCCATTATGTTTTATCTTTCCCATCATCACCTTTTTGTTTCACAGATTCTCTCTTAATCTTACCATTTATCACTTCTTCCCTTAGCCTCCTCTTCTTCTTTCTCTCACATATATCTCTCATTTCTCTTACCTCTCTACACTAACTTGTTTTTTTTTCTTTAGATATTTCCTGAACAAGACCTAAGGCTCTAAACGTAGATTTTTAACTCTATTTTCATTCCTGCCTTAGTCTTTCTTTTGCTCCCTAATGTACCTATAAAAGGTTTTATCCCCCTTCTAACTCGAGTTGGCTATCTTTTCCTCGGTTTGGGCCTTTGCTATTCTGACTGCCTTCCCTGCTTCCTTCTGCTTTAACTGGTACAGTTCTCTGTCCTGCTCCTTCTGTGTTTCCTTATACTTCCTGAATGCTATCTTTTTCTCCCTTACCTTCCCCGCCACTTCTTTTGAGAACCATAGTGTTTTTTTCTTCCATTTTAATTTGTTTATTTGCTTCACACAAAAGCTTGTTGCCTCTGTGATGGCAGTTTTGATGTTTCCCCATTGTTGCTCCACCCCACCTTCTTGCCTGTTTGCTAGTGCTTTTCTGAGGCACTCTCCCACTTTGACAAATTCAGCCCTCCTGAAGTCCAGTACCTTCACTTTTGTGTGGCGTGACTCTACAGCTAAGTTTATCATGAACCACACTGCTTGGTGGTCGCTTGTTCCCAGATGGCTACCCACTTCAAGATCGGAGATCCTCTCTCCGTCCCCATTTGAGAGTACCAGGTCTAAGATTGCTCCCTCCTGAGTGGGTTCCAAAACTAGTGGTCTGAGGCATGCCCCCTGTAGGGCATCGAGAATGGCCCTGCTCTTGGATGTGGCTGCAGCAAAGGTGCTCCAGTTAACATCTGGCATATTCAAGTCCCCCATCAGCAATATCTCTCCTTTCTCTGCCATCCCAAGGATGTCTTCTATAATTTCCTTGTCCATTTCCTCCCCCTGAGACGGGGGTCTGTATACAACCCCTGTGTGGACTGTGGAGCCATTTCCAGTCTCCAGGGTGACCCACCGTGCCTCCTCTCCTCCCTGTTTACTCTTTAGTTCCATTGCTTTTATCCCTTCCCTTACATAGAGAGCTACTCCTCCTCCTCTTCTTCCCTCCCTGTCCCTCCTGTAGATTGTGTACCCTGGCATGTTGACATCCCAGTCATGGTTCTCTGTGTGCCATGTTTCTGTGGCTGCCACGATATCCAGGCATCTCTCTTCCATCAAGGCCACCATTTCTTGGAGCTTTTTACCTAGACTACGGGCATTGGTACTCATTATCCTCCAGTTTTTATTTTTATGGCTTTATGTTTTTGAAAGGTATTTTAAGGCTGCTGTCTCTGGTGTGCTGCTTAGTCCCACTGCATTATTAGTAGTGTTAGCCCTGCCATTTTGTACTGCTGTAGTTGCTGTTATTTTTGTACTGCTGTTATTTCTGCTCACCACGTTGTGGAGGGGTATCCTAGCTTGTTCCCCTTGATCCTGTTACAGAAGCCACTGCTGTTGAACCACACGTCACATGCTCAGCTTCTCCAAGGCCAGGAGCAGGACCCCCTCCCTCCTTCTTGTCTCACTCTCCACCCTTGCCCTGTCTGTTTCTGGGCTCCTTTTGTCTTTGTCCCCTCCCTATCAAACCTGTGTATTGCTTCTTCCTTGCAGGTTGTTAGCTCTTCACAAACCTCCTCTTCCCAGCCCACAGAGCTCCCTGCAGCACTGCATAAGGCTGTTAGCTCTTCACAAGCCACCTCTTCCCAGCCCAGAGAGCTCCCTGCAGCACTGCACAAGGTAATTACAGCCAGCACCTGTGAACTGTGTTAGCCCGTCGCCGCTAATGCCTCTCTCTACCCTTATAGGTAGTCTAGGTCATGTGACATATCAATGACCTGTCTCCTCCCAAACCAATCTCCCTAGTTTCTGTATTGTTTGTTATACTGCACATGACCACTAGGAGTTACTGCTGAGCCCCTAATAACCTTAGCAAAAGTTAACTCCTTTCTAGCTATTTCTGAGCCCTCCTCTCTGATACCCTACCTTTCAACCATATCGCAAGTGAACTTTATCTACCTTCTCCAAGAATCCATCATCAGGATTCAAACCCCGACCCTTCGCACTGTAGTCAGGGACTCTTCATCCACCCTCCAGTATCACCTATTTATTCTCCTCACCCTCACAGTACTGTTGCAAGATTTGAACCCCAGACCCCACTGCACTAGAGGCGGTGACCCTAACCACCGCGCTATTCTGGCAGCCCTTCTAACTCGATCCGCTACACCTCTCTCTCCCTTATTTTCCTTGCGCCTCCATTATTTTCCTTGTGCACTGAAAAGGTGATAACAGCCCTCTCATCCTCCACCCCCACCCTCACATAAGCCTCCCAAACTCTAATCCTGATGCCATAGCTGGTACGGCACTCATTGCCACCCCTGGTCCTAACAGGACAAAGTAGCTGCAGATAACCCAAGTCCTCACGGATATATAACCCAATCCTCCTGCACCATGGGCCCACTTTACATTTGACTCATTTTCACACTAGTCCCAGTAAGTCCACCCCTCACGCATAGTGAAGCCAGTCTTACTGGAAATGAAATAAATGGCACACTGTCTGACGCACCATCAATGGTGCCATAAAATCACATCTACTCCTGTGTTCTCAGTCTTGGGTACGAAGTTGTGCTTGCATAAGTGGCAATTAGCTCAGAACTACACCACTTATCCTCTCACTCCCGTGACTTTAAATATGATCGCAGTCTCTAACAAAAACAGAAACCACATGCAGGTGTTTAAACAACTAAAATGGCAAGCAATAAGAATGGCATGGCTACTACTGCTACTATCAGGCAATGTCCATCCCAACCCTGGACCCACTCCACTAACACCTGAACTCTGAAAGGGCATCTGACACCTTCAAGAGAACTACAACAAAACATAATATTTAGATAAAGTTCAGCTTGTATTTCACATTAGTTCTTTATTCCTCTTCCCCATTATTTATTACTGAGGTCATTTGCATGAAAACAGGCTTTTTGCTCCTGAAGAGTTCATCTGTTTCTGTTGCTGTCTCCCTACCTGAGGTCATAATGCACTGCTTGTGACATCACAGTTACTCTCATGGCAACAGATTGTGATGTCACAACAGAGCATTATGACTTGAAGGAGAGAGTAAGCTACAGAGGCAGATTAACTTTAAAGTAACTGCAAGGGATAAAAATCATGTATTCATGCACATTTTCTCAGTAATAAATAATGAGGAGGAGAAATGTAGAATATATATGGAATACAAGCAGAATTTGACCTAATCATTATGTTTTTCAAAGTTTTTTTTAAGGCGTCAGTAGCTCTTTAAAGAAGCACAGTGGTATAACAGTAGCCTCCATTAACATCTGCAGTCCCATGGCTAAGTTTGACTCACTACAAGTTTGGGTAGCCCAACATAAACCAGACGTGCTCTCAGTGGCTGAAACATGGCTCACACCGAGGGTTACAGATATGGCTATTCAGCTGGAGGAGTACACCTCTTTTAGGTTGGACAGGATTAGCTAGCGAGGTGCCGGATGTGTCGCATATATCAAGGACACCATCCAGGGTCAAGTCCTACCTCACCATGCCACTAGCAATAATGTACAAATACTGGTAATAAAACTACTAAGTGCTCGGGGTAAAGGATTAACACTTGTCTCTGACTACATTTCCCCAAAAAAGCAGTCTAGCAGATTTAAAGTACTCATAGACTATCTCTCTGACCTACGCCACAACTCAGAGGTACTAATGTTAGGGGATTTCAATATAAACTGGCTATTTCCTGAGGCAGCATCCTACAAAGATGCAATCTCCTCAATATACATGGCCCAATTAGTGGATTCTCCCACACGAGCGAATTATAGTACTGGAACCAGTATGCTGCTAGACTGCATGATTACCAACCGGCCAGAGAGTATAACCCACTCAGCTGTCCTCCCTAACTCCATCAGCGATCACTCCCCTATTTTCTGTATCTGGTCAAATAAGTCCCCCAGAACCCCAACTAAAACATTCACATCTAGAGTGCTAAAGAAAGGACAACTTGCCTCACTTAAAGTGCACCTCAGTCAGCAAGACTGGACAGACCTATACGCTGCAAATGGTGTTGATGAAGCACTTGACCATTTCATCAAGACATTCAATGCAGCTTGCAACATACAGTATATGCCCCCTACTGTAAGCGAAACGTTTGTGGGGCTTGTAAGTCCTGGCTCACTCCACCCCTCATTGAACTTATGAAGCAAAGAGACAACCTATGGCATAAAGCTAGAAGCACTGGCTCTCAAACAGATAATCAGAAGTATAAAAACACCCGAAATAGACGTACCTGGGCTAGTCATCAAGCGAAAAGCCGTTTCTTCAAAAATGAGCTGGCTAACTCCTGGGGGGACAGCTGTAAGTTCTGGGACACTATCACGACCCTAACAGGTAAACCAAACAAGACACCTCCAATCATGTTAAATCTTGAAGAAACCACAACCCAGTACCCCAAAATCATAGCAAACACCCTTAATAAGGCATTTACTGACTTAAGTGGTGTACTTCCCCCTGATTTCCTAGACCCCCCAAGTGGCAAAAATCTAAATAACAGGCAGACTATCCATACTGGCACTGCCCCACCTTTCTATTTCAAAATTATCTCTCGAGCCAAAGCCAAAAAATACCTTTTACAAGTTTTAGGAAAAACTAGAATGAATGGTGACACGCTTGACCTCACGCTCATTGCTCTCACACTTGATGAGTTACTGTCACCCTTTACCAGAATTATGAATCTCTCTCTTATAACCGGTCCAGAAGCAAATGATTTGATACCTTTTAATGGACCAACATAGATGTAACAACAAGAACAAAGTGCTTTAGCTTTCAGACCAACCAGTCCTTCGTCAGAAGCCTAATGGCAGTTGTTTAAAAAAAACAATACTTTTAACAGCTAGATCATGCAGAAAAAAAACAGAAAAAAATCCCCATTGGTTTAAAATACTCATTTGAAAAATACAGAAAATGATGTCAGAAGTTTAACAGCACCATAATACCTTCAGCCAAGGTGTCCCTGGTTAAGGTGCTAGTGGAACAACATACAAAGAATCCTACTGCATATAAATTTAATTGACATAAGATAACACTGCTGGAGCAGATGACTCCTAAATCAAGCTATGGGTGTCACAGTGTGTATAAGGATGTGATTACTGAAAAGCAGCCTCCACCCAGATTAAAGACATACTAAGATTGTCTTAGGACTCCCAATAAGTTTCAATGCATGCATTATAGACAAAGAATTACCAGTAGAGTTGTCTTAAAAACATCAGTGCACACTCTATGATGTGCTCTTAAATCTTTCCCCTTCCAGTCTTAAATTATGATCCCTTGTTTAACTCCTACTTTCCTTTTGAATAAGCTACCTTCATTCACTATATTTATTCCCTTCATATACTTAAAAGTATCTATCATGTCACTTTTATCTCGTCTAACCTCCAGCTGGTATTGATTTAATTCTTTTCATCTAGTCTCATATGGCTTCTCTTGCATACCTTGCACCATCTTTGCTGCCTTCTCTGAACCCCCTCCAACCCATCTATATCCTTTCTTAAATGAGGCCTCAGAACTGTACCCCGTACTCCAGGTGCAGTCTGACCATGGTCTTATATAAAGGCATCAACACCTCCCTCTTCCTACTTGTTATACCCCTTGCTTTGCACACCATCATTCTATTAGCCTTACCTACTGCCTTACTACATTGGTCTCCTACCTTAAGATTGTTTGAGATTATAATCCCCATGTCCCTTTCCTGTTCTGTTTGCTTTATCAGTGCTCCCCCCAGTGAATACTCAGCCAGTGCATTTTTATGCCCTATATGCATCACTGCACACTTCTCAGCATTGAACTTCAGCTGCCAAATGTCTGACCACTTCTCTAGGGTGCTCAGATCTGTCCTCATGGCCTCAACCCCTCCTGCTATGTCACCCCTATTATATAACTTTGCATCATCTGCAAAAAGACACACGTTCTCTTCAAGTCCCACTGATATATATGTTTAAAAGGACTGGTCCCAGTACTGACCCCTGAGGAACACCACTCATCACCCTCATTATCCTAGAATTTACACCATTTACCACCACCCTCTGACTTCTATCCTTCAGACAATTTTCCACCCATCTAGTAATTTTCTGTCCCACCCCCAGGCTCTCTGTCTTATTTACTAGCCTACGGTGAGGAACAGAGTCAAAGGCCTTACTGAAGTCCAGGTAGGCCACATCAACTGCCCCCCCCTTGATCAATAACCTTTGTTAAAACATTTGCACGTGAACTGAGGATGCCTTTTGTATCACAGTTTAATTGTAATTGTCTTACATAAGTACTTGTCTTTTTTGTGACGAGGACATTTTTAGTCTGATGTATTATGCATTGTATATTTCTCGCCTGTTTACATGTACGTTTGTTTTTTTGTGGGTCGCACCTGTGAAAGGAACTCAGTCTTCCAGTGTGCTTACCCATTAAGCGAATAAACAAACAAACATTCTACGTCAAGCATATTACTTATTAGCCAATAAAAATGTTACTAATAAAAATGGTTTGAAGAAACTAAAACAAGATAGTCATGAAAATATTGGATAGCTGAGTTTGAATGTTCTGACACAACACGGTACTTCATGAAATGCTATTGACTTTCTTATATAGTATGTGTTAACTCACAGACAGGCTTATTCTTACAACATGTTATGTATGCTTAACTCTCAATAAAGCTGAATTTTAAAAAAAGTTGCAATTTCCCGCTGAATACACTACCAGCCTTGCCAGTAGAGTTTCTGAGGTCATAATGTAGAGGACTATGTATGAGCAGTCATACACAACAAGGATATTCTTTTATCGAGAGGTTTCCCTGGTAACAGATGACCTCGAGAGTGCAGCTCGAGAGGAGCTCTGTTACCAAAGGAACCTCAAGATACAAGAATAACCTTGTTTGTGTGTAACCCCTAGGCGGCGCTATTCCAAGGGCCACTACTCCTGCCTGTATAGCTATGCACAGGTTGAGGGGCCTGGGTTCACTAACAAGGTGCCTCTACCCAGAGTAGTGGTATTGGGGATGTTTATCTGTTCTGTTATAGCCCTCTGGGAAGCTATAACTACCCACCAACCCTCCTAGTGGCCTAGTACCTGACACAGCAGTGAATTCACAGTTAGTATGAAACAGTAATAATGTGCACACACCCTTCACATTTACCACCAGGGTTGGACTTGCAGCAGCTTCCCTGGAGACCCCCTGGAAAGTAAGGTTAGCAATACAATTGCACACTCTTAACACTGTAACCCAACTAATAATATACACACTAGCCATGTTAAACGTGTTTATTTAGCGGCAGGGAACAAGGAAGGGGCGTTTTGAAATCTGACTTTGTTCAGTGATTGCATGCACTTTTTGTCCCAAACTGACAGTCGCATAACACTGGATACCCAGGATGGTAAGTCTGGCTATCCAGATCTGTTGCCCGGGGGTGGCCAGTGTTACAGCTAATGTTAGGGCCTTTGATGAAAATGAAAGCAGTTAACATGCAAAACAACCAGATTATCTGTAATCCAAGCTGGATGGCTCAATCCCTTATAAACCCAAGAAACTGAAATAATTAGATAGTACCACCGATGTTTTAAACACTCGTTGCAGGGAGCTACCCTGATTGTACTCACGCTACCAGGAATCTGCTGCAAGGCAGGCGATACGGAGATCTCGTGGTGTTGACCGATGAGCATGGGGAAACAGGGCTGACACGACACACCTCCTCTTCATGGCCTTTCCTCCAGGTGGCTGCAACCTGTGTGTTGTTGCTGTGCAGGAGCTGGATCCCTGAGCCGGTCTCTCGCTGAAACAGTCTCTGGTGCAGGAGTTGCGACCTACGCCGAACTGGCAAGGTCCAGGCAGGATGAGCAGTTTGGCAATGTTTGTGAGTTCTGCTGGTGAAGACTCCCAGCTGGCGGTAACAGGTTTGGCAGTGGACGAGCAGGCCTCGGCCCACATAACACATTCAAAATAAACATCTATCTCAGGGAACAGTTCGGATATAGTCAGGTTGCAATTCAGCAGCTTTACTGAGCAAACCTTTTGATCCAAGCACGTCTCGCACACAAGCTGGGCCAATCGCTTCAGGAGCAAGTCTTCGGTCCAAATCGCAACTAACACTGATAAACTTCTTCTTTTCTTCTGCTGCAGCTCCAGGCTGAATTGGACAAGTCTGACTTCTGCTATAGGCAGTCTCAAGCAGGAGAAGATGACAGAGACGCAAGCTGGCCCTCTTCCCGCCGATTCCTCTACGCTCCTTTCCGGGAGCAGCTGCTCGACAGCTCGAGCTGTTCATACTTCAGCCTCCAACTCTAACTGAGCTGCTGTCTCTTGGCACACTGGGGATTTCCCTTGTAAATCCAGCAGTTCGGTTGGCTGAAGGAGCTGTCAGTTACAGTTAGGGCTCTCCTCCAGATTAATTTGGCGCCAACTGAAAAACTACAAAACTACAGATTTTCCTTCCCCACCGAACACTGAGGTTCGGATCCATTTTAGGTCTCCAGAGTTGTTTTAGTGGTCCAATTACTGGAAGTCCCAGACCTAACATGGTGGCTCCCCTCCAGAAAAGCATGCTGCAAACAAAGCAGGTTAGACAAATTTCTCTATTTCAAATATAACAATGTACAAACAGTGAATAAGCACAGTTCCTACACAGGCTCCCTCTGCGCAAATAGTGACTGCACAGTGGAGCAAAACAGAGCACTGTTTGGCCGGTTGCAAGCCCTAAATTGCTTGGACCCAGCTCAGACCATTTATATTTTCCCAGATTAATACTTCTGGGCGACTTCAACGCTTGGGTCGACGATGAACTTCTCATTTTGGTCAAAGTCTCCTCCAGTTGATGAATACACTGGGCCTGACACAGGTTGTTACCACCTCTATCCATATTGGAGGTCATTCACTAGATGTGGTCTTTCTCTTGGGTATGGCGATCACTGACTTGGGGGTGGAACCAGTCAGTTGGTCGGACCATTACACCATAAGGTTCAGTTTCAGGGCCCCCTCTAATAGGTCTGCCCCTACGGAGATGGTCCAATACCGCCCTTTAAGGGGTGTTGGCCCCAGTGACCTTACGGTGGTGCTGGACCTATCGAGTTTGTCGGGTGAATGCATGAGTCCAGATGATCTTGTACTCGCCTATAATAAGGCTGTGGGAGATGCACTGGACAAAATTGCTCTGTTAGTGTTGGCCTCTCACTATCCGTCCAAGGAGTCCATGGTTTGATGGCTCCTTGAAGGAATTATTGAAAGTAGGTCAGAAGGCTGGAGAGAGCCTGGTGGAGTCGGGCCTTGATGTGGACAGGCTTAGATTGTTAGCCCATTATGATGGCTACCAATCAGAAATCACTCGTAAGAAGGCAGAATTCCTGTCCAGAGATTTCTGCTGCAAAGAATCGACCGGCTCAGCTTTTCGGACTGTGGACAGGCTGTGCAATCCAGTCTGTCTTCAGCCTAGAAGCTTTCTCAACTTAGATGTGAGGGAGTTCGCTCGCTTCTTTGCAGATAAGGTTGCCGACATCAGGTCCGACATCGTCGAACTCTCTCCTTGAGGGTCATGGTGGCGGCAACGGTTAGCTTAATCCTCGGCCTATCTGGTTGGAGTTTCACCACCCGGATTCACTGACATTGTGAAGATCATCCAATCAATGCGTCCAACTAGTTGTAGTTTGGATCTGGGTCCTACACCTCTGTTAGTAGGTTGTGTGAAGTCATCTACCCAATCCTTGCTGACATTGTCTGGAAATCCTTGGAGAGGGGTTTTCCTAATCCCTCAAGGAGGCAGTAGTCCATCCACTCCTTAAAAATCCTCCCTGGACCCAGACTGTCTAGCTAACTACTGGCCTATCTCTAACCTGCCATTTGTTGGTAAGGTTATTGAAAAGCAGTTGCACTGCAATTGGATGAATATCTCACCTCTCATAATGTCTATGATACTCTCAATTCTGGCTTCAGGGAAAGGCATAGTACTGAGACTGCTTAAGGGTATTGGTGACCTCCTAATGGCCAGAATCGAAAACTCATACCATTCTGGTCCTTCTTGATCTTTCTGCTGCATTTGACACTGTAGACCATGAGGTGCTATTGGAGCGGCTGCAGGTTTTTGTGGACTGTCTGGTACAGTCCATGAATGGTTCCATTCTTACCTCACTGGTAGGTCTCAGAGAGTCGTCACGAATTTATTCCTCGGCCTTCTCCCTACCATGTGGGGTACCTCAAGGTTCCATTTTGGCTCCCATGTTGTTTGCAGTGTATATGCTGCCATTAGGAGAACTCATCAGGAGATACAGCGAGTTTTCACTGCTATGCAGATGATACTCAGTTGTATTTATCCTTTCTCCCGATCAGAGTGATGCACTCTCCGTGCTAACAACTGTCTGGATGAAATCAGAATTTGGATGAGTTCGAGTTGGTTGAAGCTTAATCCGGATAAGACCGAGGTATTGGTTGTGGGCCAGGTCATCCTGGGAGGGGTTTGGGTGTGGCACATCCATCAGGCTTATCACTTGAGGGTACTGCTCTCTAGCTCTCGGACAGGTGCAAATCTGCGTTATTTTGAGACGGTCTGACCCTGAAATCTCAGGTGTCAGCTGTTGTCAAATCCTCTTTATCATCTGAGGAATATCGCCCGGGTGAAACATCTGATTCCCCAGGAGGACCTTCCGACCTTGGTTCACGCCTTTGTTACTACCCGTTTGGACTACTGTAATTCCCTATACCTAGGGCTTCCAGGATTGATATCCACCTGCAGCTGGTGCAGAGCGCTGCAGCCAGGCTTTTGACTGGGACTCCAGGAACCAGTCATATTAAGCCTATGCTTCATGAACTGCACTGGCTGCCTGTCTTGATGGAGATCTCACCTTAAGGTTGGTTTACTAACCTTTAAAGCCCTACACGATCAGGGACCCGGTTACCTGAAAGATCTTCTGATTCCCTATTGCCCCCTCCGCCCCCTCCGCTCCGCCAATGAGGGATTGCTAGAGATTCCCAGGGTTCGTTTGAAGTTATCAGGATCTCGTGCTTTTGCCTTTTCAGCTCCTACCCTGTGGAATTCTCTACCTCATTGGTTGAGAGAATGCCCGACCGTTGACAGTTTTAAAATTGCTTTAAAAACATATCTTTTTAACTTGGCTTTTTCTTTATAGTTTGATTGTTTAATGTTGATTTCTGTTTTATTACTATGTACAGCGCCTTGATTTTGAAAGGCACTTTATAAATAAACACGAATTGAATTGAATTGAATATTAACACAGGTTAGCTAGTCTCTTAAAGGGACAGGCGCGGAGGCTCAATATGGCACTCTCACACAAATAAACATAACTACTTAAAGACAGGACACCAGCCTGACAGTGGGCATTGAGGAGCACAGGAGGACATTAAGGTAAACCCTCAAATTGGAGGTGCGGGGGGTTACATATGTATGACTGCTTATACACAATGTTTTATAGTGTATGGGCAGTCACAGGATAGAAAATCACACAAAAACAGCTAGTGAAGACAACAGAGAGTAGAAATATTAACATTTTCTTCTTTTTTTTTTAACTGACACAGTGTGCTGCAGATGTTTCTACAACTTCAAGGTAAAAAAAAAACCAAAAAACTTCCAGCTTAACTGGATAGAGGAAAGCCACTATGTGGCAGCATTCCAAGTTGTTCTGTTGTAGTAGTGACATCACCATTGCAGCAGAACATAATGATGTCACTACTGCAGCAGAACAAGCATATTCCAGGCATGGAATTCCTGATTGGGTTACCACCTGTCCTGATTTTAGCAGGACAGTCCTGATTTGGGCAACTGTGTCCTGCAAGAAAACAGGAAAAATACTACATGTCCTGACATTATAGCAGAGCAAATGTTTTCTAACTTTCTAAATGTTGCAGAAAACTATAATACGTTAACTAAAATACCTTACATGATAAACAATAGAAACAACTAAAAAACTACAACACTTGGTCTTAATTCTGATAATTCAGAGAAAACAAAAATCATGTTTTAGTAAGAAATGTCCCACATTGGGCTTGCTAAAGATTATGTGCAATGGTTTTTACATATTTTTAATAAAAGCTTGAAAAGCTGAAATTCAAGCCATTGTGTCATGATTAGTATTTCCTGAAAATGTCATGCTGTTTGGTTTTGTGGTTTTCTTTAAATCAGCATTTAACTTGCTCTGCCGTGACTGAAAACGGTGGAGTTATTTCTGTCCTCTCAGTCAAACTTAAGAGTGATGACATCATTTTGGAGTAGCTTGCTGTTTCAGATTCCAAATCAGAGCAGCACTCTGAGGAGTTAAGGGTTTGCCGAGCTGTCCATGTTTCTTACAAACCCAGTCTCTGGTTTGTGTTTAGATAGATCAGCTTAAAATATATCATCCTCTTCCTTTAAAAAAGCTGATCATTTCAGTTTCAATGCTGAATTGAAGTAGTGGAAATCTTTTTCTGTGAGAAATCAGCTTGTCTGTATCATGGTTCTGTTCTTTCTAATTAAACCTCAGTTTTTTTCTAACTATATAACACCAGGCTGCTTAATGGACATAAAGTAAATCTAGATTTTGTTCATTTATGGAAACAGTTTGTCTTTGATATAGCCTTCATAAATACAATTATGTAAGAAAATTTTTATTCATGTCAGATTGACAAACAGGTGCTTGTCACACTCTGCTACAGTATTTCAAGCACATGTACTGTCAGAACTCACAAATTTAGTTCTTTGGTGGTTTCTGTGTGAAAACACATCATGTACGTGTATAACTAGAAACACTATGCGGCATCCCAATGTACTGTATCTCTGCCTCACAGTTGTGGCAGCTGCAGTCTACTGCCACCAGTCCCCTGCCCCATAAGCCCCCTGCCTTCTGCTTCACATTCGAGGCTGCTGCACCCTGCTGCCCACTGTTTTCTCCCACACAGTCCGGGATTGTGCACCCTGCTGCCTCCATCCCCTGCCTAAAGAATCAAGACTACTGTACCATGCCACCCCCTGCCCAAACAATTTAGGCTGCAGCACCCTGCTGCCCTCTGCCCCCACCCTCACAGGGATTCTGCACCTGTTGCCCCGTTCCTGTCTCCACAGTCAGGGCTGCTGTGTTAAGCCCTAGAGTGCCAGAATCACTACCTCTACAACTGGGGCTGCTGCACCATGATGCCCTAGCCACCAGAGGTGGGGCTTTTGCTGCACTCTGCTACCCACTTCCATTGCCCCAAATGGTCAGTGCTGCTGCACCACGTATACTCCATCTCACAGTCAGGGCTGCAATACCCTGATGCCCCATGTGTCCTGCCCCACAGTTGAATCTTCTGCACCATGCTGTCTTCTATCCTATCACCACAGAGAGGGCTGTTGCACCCTTCTCCTTTCTACACAGCTGGGGTTGCTATGGCCTGCTGTGCCCAAGAGCCCCATGCCTCTGCAGTTAGGGCTGCTGCACCATGCTACCACTTGCCACAAGATTCAGGGCATTTGCTGCACCCCGTTGCATGCCTCCACAGTTGAGGCAATTGCACCCTGCTGTCCTCTTGCCACCACAGTCAGATCCTTTGCTATTCCCTACTGAGACAGGAACAGAGAGCAACACGTGCAGTGTCCCTGTGAAGGTGAGAGGGAGGGTAGCAGGGTGCAGCAACCCCAACTGTTCAGGAAGGGCACAGCACAAGAGTAAGGGCATTTGCTGCATCCTGTCCCCTGCCTGTGGAGGCAAGGGGCTATGTGATACAGCAGGGCACAATGGTGGCAGGGGACAATGGACAGCATGGTGCAGAAGCCTTGGCTGTGGGGCAGGACACAGGTGGCCATCAGAGTACAGCAGCCTTGACAATAGCACAGGGTGCACACTGTGCAGCATCCCAGCCCATTTGGGGCAATGGAAGTGAATAGTAGGGTTCAGCAGCCCCAACTGTTGATGCAGGTGACATGAGACTCTAGGATGTAGCACAGCACAGCGGCCCTGACTGTGGAGATAGGAACAGGGAACAACAGGGGGCCATGGCCCTGACTGTGGGGGTGGGGACAGAGGACAGCAGGATGAAGCAGCCCTGAATGTTCAGGCAGGAGATAGGGGCGGCATCAGGATACAGCAGCCCAAACTGTGGGACAGGGTGCAGCAGCCATGCCTGTTTGGGACAAGGGATGTGGGCAGCAGGTTGTAGCAAAGGATCTGATTCTGGTGGCAGGGGGACAGCAGGGTGCAACTGCCTCAACTGTGGGGGTATGCAACAGGGTGCAGCAAATGCCCTGAATCTTGTGCCAAGTGGTAGCATGGTACAGCAGCCCAAACTGCAGAGGCAAGGAGCTGTAGAGCACAGCAGGTCATAGCAACCCCAACTGCGTAGAAAGGAGCAGGGTGCAGCAGCCCTGTCTCTTGTGACAGGGGATAGAGAACAGTATGATGCAAAAGTCTCGACTGTGGTGCAGAACACATGGGGCATCAGGGTACAGGAGCCCTGACTGGGAGATGGAGTACAGGTGGTGCAGCAGCTCTGCCCATTTGGGGCAATGGAAGTGGGTAGCAGGGTGTTGCAAAAGCCCCACCTCTGGTGACTAGGGCAGCATGGTACAACAGCCACAGCTGTGGAGGCAGGGAACAAGGGTAGTGTTAAGGATTTAGTGTTGCGTGCTCCTCCGAAACAGAGGAGCACATTTCACAGAACTTGTGCCATGAAATATGTGCTCCTTCAGACCATGACTGAGCTCCTGCCTACATTTATATTTATTATCAATTTCCTGATATTAACTTATCAGTTGTTTGATAGTACTGAAGGTTCTGTGGGACCTACTAATAATTTACAGCCCCATATTACATTACATAGCATGCAGCTGACGTGGTCGAAACCTTTAAATACCTTAAGGGTTTCAACAAAGTGACTCTTGAGGGTCCATTCAACCATAGTGGGAACAAGACCGGTAGGGGGCACTGCCTCAAACTAGTGTGGGGATGCTTCAAGAGAGAAATGAGGAGGCACCTTTTTGCTGAGAAGGTGGTGGCAAAATGGAACAAGTTGCCATAAGAAGTTGTCTTCTTGAAGACTTTAGACCGCTTCAGGAGAAGCTGGGACAGGCTAAAAGGGGAAAATTAAATGGAATGGGGAAAGGTGGTTGGGAGGGGGCATCGAAGTGGAGGAAGAGATTGATGGGGGAGGCGGATCCAGCGTTAGTTAATGGCGGGGGGCTGCAAACTCAAGCAGACTAGCTAGACTGTACGTCCCTTTTCTTTTGGCAATTTTGGTATGGTCGTATGTATATTCTAAAGCTGGTTATATTGAATTACTTTTCTTCAGCTGACTTTTTTCACCCCCTGAGTGAGGAGGGAAGAGTTCAGGAAACCTAGAAAGATGAGACCAAGTCCGCTTATTTGTCTCTGCTGCATCCCTGTGCTTTTGTAAAATGTAAAACGACTTTGAGGCCACCACATATAACAGTACCACCTGCATCTATCCAGACTTAATATACTACCTTTCACTGTCAAAATATGGGCAAACTGGTGCCTGTGGCAGTGCAGACCAATCCCTCTGCAGTTCTGCACCTTCAGTGTTTGAAATTTAGTCTTGCAGCTGCTAGGCAGCAAGACTAGTGGTTGGGAAAGTACTGGTCCCAGTCTTTTCCACAAGCTCAACTGATGCACTTATTTAAATTGTTTTTTTCTCCAGTACAAGTCAGGAGGCCCAGCTAAAAAATTGTATTGGTCCAATTCAAAATCTTCCAGCATGTGGATAATGGAGGGCCAATGCCAATTTCAACCCCCAACCTTTGATCACCCAGTTCGGATAGCCCAGTCTGGACTCTCAAGTTCAGTCTCAACTTCCTCTGCTCCTGCCCGTATGTCCACACCTGACTAACCTAAGCAGCCACCAGCACACAGAGGTCAGAGACAACTGGTCTCTAAGCCAAAAGTCCCAAGTTAGAGAGACAGATACATCCAAGGCCTGCCATGGTAGTTGTTTTTGAATGGCCAAGTACTGAAGCCCAGTGCAACTCTCGATGTGCTTGGCGGTGAACCCTTCCCTAAATCTAGTCTTCGTCTCCTGTACCACAGCCCCAAAGATCTAAAGAAAAAAGGCCTAAGCCATGGTTAGTACTCTTAGCCTCCACTGAATGACCCCTTCTCAAATTCGTTAATGAATGGTTATAAATACAGGTACATTTGACCACTCCTCCCGATGGCACCCCCACCGCCCACTCCAGCCCACACAGCCAGCCACTTGTTTTGACCACCAAAGACAACCTTGACTTATGCTGGCAGTAGTTGTGCATGCCTGCCTCTGCTAATCTGCTTTTCCAGGACATCTTAATCCACTATCACAGCAGAATCCGTCTCTTCCAAGAGTTTTAACTGAAAAAATGTGTGACTCTGGCCACCCTGCACATGCACATATTAATACTGCTCATGTCAGGAAAAACATACAAGAAAGATGGGGTGATTGGGTATAGTTGGTTTGAATAGCTCTATTAGAACTGAGTACAAGTCATTCTGGGTCATGTATGTAAGTCCCAAAGCCATGTAAGATAATGCAAAATGGACTATGCTCCTAGTACTTAACGCACGACAACCGTAAATTTAGATTTAAAAAACGTGCTCCTAATGTTAGCAAATGTGCTCTGAGCATGGAGCACACCCTTATAGCTACACATGGCAGGGAACCTGGCACTCTAGGGCTTAGCACAGCACAGCAGCCCTGACTGTGGAGACAGGAACAGGCAACGGGTGCAGCATCCCTAATTGTGAGGGTGGGGGAGAGAGGGCAGCAGGGTGCAGCAACCCTGTTTGGGCAGGGGGCAGCAGGGTGCAGCAGCTGTGATTCTTTAGGCAGGGAATGGAGGCAGTAGGGTGCACAATCCCAGACTGTGTGTGAAAGAAGACAGTGGACAGCAGGATGCAGCAGCCTTAAATGTGGAGCAGAAGGCAGGGAGCTTATGGGGCAAGGATAGGTGGCAGTAGACTTCAGCTGCCTCAACTGTGGGGCAGAGACACAGTACATTGGGATGCCACATAGTGTTTCTAGTTATACACATACATGATGTTTTTTCACACAGAAACCACCAAAGAACTGACATTTGTGAGTTCAGATAGGTGCCTATCACACTCTGCTGCAGTATTTGAAGGACATGTTCTGTTTGTCAATCTGACATGAAAAAAAATGTTCTGACATGAATGTATTTATGAAGGTTACATCAAAGACAAACCGTTTCTGTGAATGAACAACATTTAGATTTATTTTATATTCATTAAATAGCCCTGTGTTATATAGTTAGGAAAAAAAATCAGAGTTTCGATTAGAAAGAAGTGAGAGCTGTGATACAAATAAGCTGATTTCTCACAAAGATTTCCACTACTTCAGTTCAGCATTGAAACTGAAATGATCAGCTTTTTATGAGAAGTTAATGTTATGTTTTAAGTTGATGTCTTTAATTATACAATGGCAAGAAAATGTCCTGGACTCTGATTGGTCAGTGTGTGCCTGAGACAGTGACGTTATCACACAATAACATCACTGTATGGATTTGGCGGATGATGACCACTTATATTTTTCAGAAACAAAGGTATATTGCCACACTATCTACTAAAACATTTTCAAAAAATATATATATATTGTGTATACCATCCAGCCATTGTATAATTGCAATAAGGCAGTCCAAGGTGTGTGGTATTGTGTAATAATGTCATTCCTGGGGTGGTGGAAGCACTCGACTTTGCCTCGTGCTTCAACCTGCCCCAAGAGTGACATTAGTACATGTTAGAAAATGGGTAAAGACAAACTCGTATCCTGATTGGTTCAAACAGCCTGGCACCCGGGCTGTTATTTCTTAACAACAGCCCTGTTCAAAACAAGTGCCAATTCGGGATGCCCTATTACCAAGACTATCCGTGGGCACCTCGAATTTTAAATCTCACCAGCACCATTTCTCTCTGACTCACCAAGTGAGCAGCTCCCCGACATAACCCACGTTGCATTCTGCCCACGCTCGGCTTCAACAGAAACCGCGGACAAAATAAAATACTGCTTCAATTTTTTTTTTTTATCTCCCTCACATATTTCCTCAGGTTAACACTGTCTTCACTTCTCACCCACCACCACCAACATTTCGCCAGTCCGACCGCGCCACTCATTTACTTTCTGTTACCGGCCACTCCGTTTGCAAGTCGCGCTCATTGTGCCCACACTCCCCCCACAAAAGAAATAGCAACAAAACAGCAAACTGGGTTTTTTTTCTTAAATAAAACACTTTCCTGCCTCACATCTGTCCTCCTCTTCTGAATCACTTCATTTCAGTCTCCTGACCACGCTAACACTCATTTCCGTATCGTTTTCGATCCTCTCTCTCTCATATCCGAAACCAAACCTATCCACATACCGCGAACGCATAAACAAGGGACCGAAAAAAATTTAAACCATTTACCTTCCTACCAATAAAAAAGTGACACTCCAGTACAAAAAAAAAAACTCCTATCAAAAACAGCAGCACCCTCTAGTGGCAAGGGACTATTTTACAAAACCCACATTTCTCTTCATTTTTAATAACATTTAACACTCTTTTTTTTTAAATCAAAACAGTATCTAAAAAAAAAATGGAAATCCATTTTCTAAGTGTAATAATACCCTCCAGGGTGGTCGTTATGGGATATAACGGACCTTCCAGGGGCTATAAGGCCCTCCGCCTCATTACGCCCCTGGGCGGTCCGTTATTTATTTATTTATTAAATTTTCGGAATTACAACCTTTGAGTCAAAGACTCCTTTGCAAAGGCTCCACGTCAGGACAAACAAACAGGTTTGCTAGACCACAGTATACAGAATCATGTGCACAAGCATCAATGCTTAGTGTTACAAAGTGTTGCTTTACAAGTTAACAACAGACCTTTACAAAGTAAGGTACAATACTTAGTTATATCCCATTAACGCCCACCCTGTCGGGTATTATTACTTAGATAACACACACCTTGCCGTGCCTTATTGCTTAAACACAAACCAAAGACTGGGTTTGTAAGAAACTTGGAGAGCTCTGGTTGTTAATCTGAAACAGCAAGCTACTCTAAAATGATGTCATCGCACTCTAAGTTTGACTGAGAGAACAGAAATAACTCCACTACTTTCAGCCACAGCAGAGCACTAACAAATATTTATTTAAAGAAAACCACAAAACCAAACAGCATGACATTTACAGGAAACACTAATCAGGACACAGGGACTTGAATTTCAGCTTTTCTTAAAAAAATATGTAAAAACCGTTGCACGTGATCTTTAACAGGTGGCAACACTAGATTCCATGCATAACAGCATTCCACCAAACAAATATTCCATTGGGATTCTTTTTTAATAACTTGCAAAAATACAAATAAAATGATGAAAAAAATAAATAAACAAAAACAAGCGTAATCACGGCAGAGGCAGCTAAAGGTCCCCAAACCTTCCTTATTTAAGCTATACACCCTCAATCACTTGTAAAGCGTCGCCAAGCAACGCATGGAAACCAATCAGCCCGCTTCCCGTGTTTGACATCCACAAGATGGCGGCGAGTTTGACGTACTGGCGCGCGGCAATCCTGATAGGCGCCGCCACGGAACTCCGCAGGAAGTCTGCCTTTCAAATTCTGTGGGCGCTGCCGCCGCTCGCAACGTCACGTGACATGAGCGCATTTGTTCCCACCCAAGATGGCACCGACGCTGGCCCGCCCCCGCTCGGACGGCACGGTCGTGGCGTCGCTCGTGTACGCCTTGCGCCCTCTAGCGTTCTTCCTATTGGCTCTCCACGGGTCAGTCCGCCTAATTAATAAGAGTCCTCCAGCTACCGGGCTGTGAGACACGTGACGTGAGGGCGCCGCTGAGCCGCGTGTGTTCTGTTTCATGCCCGCCTCCGCGCTGACGTCACAACATTCCGGCCGCCAGTGTTTTGAGGAGATTTTTTTTTTTTGTAACCCGGAGTACTGCTATTTGGAACGCACCGGCTGCCGGACCGTTTAACTGCTTACACTTCCGGTCCGGAGAGCTTAGTTCGGTCCCGAACAGCCACAAAACCAACCGACCAAACCGGACAACTGGGAGGGTGAGTCTCCTTGGCCTGCGGTAGTGTGGACTGTGCCTCGGGCCAGCGGATTCGGACACTGCTGCATGCTGGGCTACTTCGCTGTCGGAGATGGCAACACAGTGTACAGTGGTGATGGGGCTCCGGGCTGACAAGATGGTGCAAAAAGTACATTGTTTATCGCACATAATGCCCATGTAGCCCAGTACTGTTTGGGTGGCAAGGTGATAAACAGAAAGGTTTGTAGCCGTATTGGTCCGTGCACAAACAACTAGTTAAAGCAGGTTATTAGATACCGTGTATTGGACCAAGTGATAAGTTTTAGTACACAAGCTTTCAGGCCTATGTAGGGCCCTTCTTCTGTTTGATAAACACAATCCTTATGGGCTGGCCAGGAAGTAAATAAAGCTGAGCTGCTTGCTTCCTGGCATGTGTGCTCAGGCTTACAATAGTTTAAAATTCCTCCTCAGATTGTGAAGCTACTGCAGCCTTTGTGGTATCTGCAGCCGTGCTGTCCAACGTCAGCAGAATTTTTTACAAACCACTGAGTTTTCCATGTCAGTGCTAGTGATGTGATCTGACTGAATTCAGAAGAGTTTTTTTTTCCTTTTTTTTTCAGACTGTCTTGCAGTGGTGGTGCCAGGCTTGGACTAGACAGTGCACTCACCCTTGTAAAATCTTGCCATGCCTGTGTCCTAGTTCTGACTCCACTAGTATATGTGTATTTATTTTTGTGTGTGTGTGTTCATTAACTTTTAAATGGGCTGGATTTGCAAGCGTTAGAAGCATGCACTGCCTGCAGACTGTGGCTTGACTTAAAATAAATGCTCAGTTGAGACTGTGCAGCCAGTCATCTGTATGCTTAAATTTAGTCTGGAGGACATAGTTGCTCTGACTGACCGTTAAGTGCAGTGCTCCACATTTTGTGATCACAGACTGACTGCACTTTTGCTGCCTGTTCTTTCTACCTGCCGTCCTTTGTAGCCTGCTTCCATCTCCAGTGTAGTGCTAGGGCAGCTGCAGTGTATTTATTTATTGATGATTTTGATAACTGGGTAAGTGAACTGATCCAATAGACCATTTTCAGCCACAACCCGGACCACAGAGTGGTAACAAGAGTCAACAACAAAATACATTCTCTCGTTCACTCAGTCTGTCTCTGCCATCTGTACCCCTTGTCGACTGCCTCACACCACTGTTCATCTTGGTTTGTCTGAGGTGTCCTGACTTCCATCCCAAGTCCTTGTAGCCAGAGTAGACTGGGTGATACTAGCTAGGAGTGGCCACGCAAAGCACAAATCACTGAGGGAATCCACCGAGCAGCCATCATGTTGCATTGCAAGATGCAGGTGAAAAGCCAAGTAGTGTGCAGTGTCAGTGATCAGGTTAGGGTCTGAACTGGGCTTGGGCCATGGCATAGGAAGTTGATGGCCTAAGATAAGGAGGTATGTAGGCTAACAACAAGCAAAGGGACAGGATTTTTTGGGGCCAAAAAGACAACAGAAATTCATGAAACCACACCTGCCATGCACCAGTTTTTTTTGTTTTTTTAAGGGCCGGTTTGGCATATATTAAATGCAGTAAAGAACTGTGAGCAAGTAGGACTTTACAGGTTAATTGTAAACATCTCAAGGCAGTAAGACTGCAACAGGGCATAGTAGCAATCCAATTGTCAGAATCCAGACTATATCTATTTATATAGTGTAAGGACATGAAAGATGTTGTAAAATATCTGCAAATAATCTTGTTTGCTGGTAAACTGTATTTTGTTCATTCAATAAAGGAGTAAAAAAAAAAAAAGCCAACAAAAGGGCCGGATCCCAATGTGACTAATTTTGTACCAGTCCATAATAGGGATAAAATGACGGGTGTATTAAAGAAAGTGAAAGAGAAGAGAGCGAGAGAACTTTTGAGGAAAGCGAAAATGGTGGTGGTGGGGTATGATTTTTGAAGCCCTGTGCCGTTTTACATATTGTGGGTATGGTCTCAGTTGGTGGGGGGTCTGATAGAGTGCAACACCAGTGGTGCAGCCATCTCCAGGGAAGTCATCTGGCGTTGACAGTGTTGCCCAGTGTGCAGCAGCTTCTCAAAGAAGTATGGTGTCTGTGTTAGACCAGTCGATGATGTAGAATTAAAAAAAAAAAAAAAAAAAACATGTCTTGCTGGCGATGCCTTTTATGTCATTGTCAATTTTATTTAAAAAGACGCCCAATCCCAAAGGCTCTGGGCGCCGCACAAAACTGTACAGTATGTCATACCGTATACATTTCCTTAAAATAACATACATATAAATTCAATATATTATATTAATTTATTGGACTAAAACATTGTTAGACCAGCTTTTGAGAGTCATACTCTCGTCATCATGTCATTGCCCATGCCAGGTCTAACCTAATGACGAGAGTATGACTTTTGAAAGCTAGTCTGAACAGTTTCGTTAGTCCAATAAAAGGTATCCCCTGCAAAATATATATTTTTTTTAATCTTTTTTGTTCTATATCAGATTCTCAGCACTCGCAGTGGAGCTGGCTGTGGTCAGGGCTGAACAAAACCTTCTCTGAAGCAGGTCTAAGTTGCCGCTGGTGCAGGCAGGCACTACTCCTACTCCAGCGATCACCCCGGGGAGAGGGTGTAGTTGGCAGCAGGGGGGAATTTTGTTACCTAAAAGTTGCCTTGGAAGGCAGCACCTTGCTGTTGCACATATTCTTTTTGACAGCTAAGTCCCTTCTGTATATTTAGGCAGTGGAGGAAGGAGGGACCATGTGGGTGGACACCCTGAGGTGGAAATGGCTAACAGATTTGCACTCCTGGATAACTTTGCTGCTCCAGTCTCCCCCGTTTGGAATCTGGAGCTTGTGGCCATCTAGGAGAACAGGCCTGTCTGTAAGAAGATGCCTGACATATGATTGGAGTCCAAGGGAAATGAGACTAGGATGTTACTTGTGATTGGGACACCATAGTAAGAGGGATGGAACCATGGAACAAGAAGTGGGGACAGGACTAACGGTTGTTTTCACTACTGCTGTCTGTAAGTATCATCGGTGCTCATGTTTGAGTAATGAAACCATTTTGGTACTTTAACACTGTGTCTTTTGTGTGAGTGTGATGTGGTATAGTGTGCTTAGACTTTTGGGGTTCGTTGAATATAATTAGTCTGTGGCCTGGCTATTCCCAGAACAACTGATCTGTGTTGCATGCAAAGCTTCTGAGCATATCTCTGAATTTTTGTCATTGCACCATAAAATAATGGCCTGCAAAATATAAGCTGCATTATTTAATGGAGGGATATAAATGCAGAAAATATGGGGAGCTGCTACAATTATTTAATATCCAGTTTAGGTTTCAACTTGCTTTTAAAGCAGCAGTATTTGTCAGTAAGCAAAACCGTTTCAATATATAGTTTTTTGTTTGGTAAAAATGTATTTCTGATATCTGTAAATTCATCCTTGGTATATTTTTGAAACCATTTTTTTTAGCTTATTTTGTAATTAATGACTCACGTTTATTTATTTTGTTTATTGAAATGTTTCACCAGGTAGGCACACTGAACAAGTTGCTCATCTCCTGGTGCAACCTGGAGGGAGGGGAGCAGGAAGAAATGCATATAACAGTACAGTATCTGATTAATTACACTGGGAGAACTACAGATACAAAAGGTAGTGTAGTGGAAAACATTGCAGTAAACGGTAAATGATACAGAATACAGCAATGTAGGGAACAGAATATACATAAATTCAGCAGTTCATGAGTGCTGGAAACAGGAACAGTAATTGTTCTGGATGCTGAAATCTTAAACAGCTAACAGTACAATTAAGTGCCAGTACTTTACACGTAAGTGCGGATGGGTACAGACAGTAACAGACCTGGCTAGGAGAAAGGGTGAAAGAGAGGTAAGGAGCCTAAGAGTGTGGGAAGCAGGTACCGATAGAGGAGAGGAAGTTGTGAAGGGAGAGGGAGTGAGAGGATGAAGAGTGACGAATTTGTGAGGGAAGGGAGTTCCAGATTTTAGGGAAGCGGTGAACAAAAGCCTATTGGCCTGCAAGAGTGGAACCAACGGGGAATAGTAAAGGTCCGTGAGCTGGTTGATCTTAAGGAATGTGCTGGAGGGGGCAGGGTGGAGAGAGAGGAGGAGAGATATGATATTAAGATGGCTGATACTCGCAATTTTTTGAACATCTCCCCTATTGAGGCTACCTTTTGAATGTTCATACTGGCTTTTTACTGTGGATGCATGGTGCTAGCATGTGTTTTATGATGGTTAAACAGTGCAGCACAGTACCAAGACAATCATATAGTATGTACAAGTAGCAACAGCATCATCATCAGCAGTGGGATAGCAGCAACCCTGAGTGTAATTACACATATACATGAGTTGATACAAAGTTCATGGCTTGTCAATTCAATAAGGGTTTTTGTGGAACAGAGGTAAAAGGAACTGTAAAGTTTGGTAAGTGGAATCAACAAGGTGTAGGGAATCTTGAGCTGTAGCCAAGTAAGGATATACTGTGAAGATGTGCGGGGTGGGATGTAAACAGGCATAAAATGTTAGGGGAAAGCGGGTGGGGGAGGAAATTGAAGGGACAGGATTGGGGGAAGTTAGGGAGGGATTAGGTACCACAGGTGCTAAGGGAGCAAGTGCAGTTGTGCTTAGTATTCATATGGTCACGCCCCTCCATTCCCTCAACAAAACCGCCCTGCTGCATGACCTCACAAATGCTGACTGGCAGCCATTTTTTTTTGCCCTGGATGTTGACCTTGCCTTGTTCCACTTTCTTAACATCTTTAATAGCATCTGGGACCGCCACGCACCCTTTAGGAAAATAAGGGTGAAGCATTCCCATCACCCCCAGATCACTTCTGATCTCACTGCCTTGTGTCCTTCTAGGGACAAAGCTTGGAAACGTTACAAAGCATCCCACGCCCAAAGCGACCTCCAATCTTACAAACAACTTAGGAACAGGTGCACCAAGGCCATTCGCCAGTCCAAGGCTTCTTATTTCAAATCCAAGCTTGATCAGAGCCAAAACTCCCCAGCTTCGTTCTGGATGGTGATACACACTCTCCTGGATCCCCCCGTTCAATAAGCCTGCCCAGTCCTTGAAATCGACGGCTCCCCTGTCTCTGACCATGCCTCAGTCGCCGAGGCTTTCAGCAAGTTCTTCGTCCCTTGTGCCCTGCCTGACTCTTTCCCCCCACCCCACCAAGCTCTCCTCCATGCCATTCGGATTCTCTTCCCCCATCTACTGGTTTCCTCTCCCCTCAAAGTTTTCTCCACGCTCATCTCTCTCAGCCCCTCCAAATCTAGCCCTGACGGCCTGCACCCTAGATTGCTCCACATCTCTGCTCCTGCTATAGTTGCCCCACTGACACACGTACTAAACCTCTCTCTCTCTCTCTCTCTCTCCACAGCCACTGTTCTCAAAGCCTGGAAATTGGCCAAAGTCCTCCCTTTACACAAAGGCGGCGATCCGTCTTCCCCTGGAAATTATCAACCCGTCTCACTTCTCCCCTCCCTTGCTAAAGCCCAGGAATCCCTAATTTTGGCAAAACTCTTTGACTTTCTCTCCTCCAATAACTCCCTTTCACCTGTGCAATCTGGTTTTCGGGAACAACACTCAACTATCACGTCTCTGCTGCGCATCACCGACTCCATCCTCACTGCAGTGGACCAAAGCCAAATCACTGTTGCTATCTTCATTGATTTGGTCAAAGCTTTTGGCTCTTGTCTCTCATTCTTTTCTTCTTCACATACTTAATTTGTTTGGCCTGGCCAAACCTACTGTTGATAATTTTGTAGGTATGAATGAAACCAATCAGTCCAAATAGGTGATGCACTCTCTACCCTCTCCCTATCCTCTCCGGGGTTTCTCAAGGCTCTATCCTTGGCCCCATCCTCTTCTGTCTCTTCATAAATGACCTTCCCTCTATCTGTCACTCATCTAATATGCATATGTATGCAGATGACACTGTCATCTATGCCTCCTGCCCCTCTCACGACAGCATTCTCCCCAATCTCCGAAACAATTTCAGCAGTGTACAGTCCTCGTTTTGATGAAACCAACTAAAGCTAAATGCCAAAAAGATTGTAACTATGACTTTTGGAACTAGACAAAAGCTGTCCTTCCTCCCAGCACCCCCAGTGGTCACCACCCTTGACGGCTCACCCCTTGAGATGGTCTCTGCCTTCAAGTACTTCGGTGTCTGGCTGGACAGTCACCTTGACTTCTCCACACACACTGATCCTATCTGCTCCAAACTCTGGCCCAAACTTGCTGTCCTCTACTGCCACAAAGCCAACCTCCCTCTCCCAACTCGACGTGAATTAGTACTTAAAACAATTCTGCCAGTGATTGATTGTGCAGACATAGTCTACAGCACTGCCCTAGCCTCTTCCCTCTCCAAACTAGACACCTTACTCAATTTCTTCTGCTGTTTTGCCACTGCTCCCCCCCTCATCCATCACTGTCTCCTCTATGTGCCTCTCTCCCTTGCCCCGCTCTCTCCCAGGAGATTGATTCACAGTGCCTCTCTCATTGCTAAATACTGGTTTGGCTCCCTCCCCTCATACCTCTCATCCTGTCTTACTCCAGCCAAGTCCACTACCTACTCTCTTTGTCACAGGGACTCGCACTCCTTCTCCATTCCCTGTTCTCATTCTACCACTGGTCAGTCTGCCTTCTCATACTGTCTCCCTCTTCTCTGGAACAACTTACCACCTGACCTTCACCTTGCCTCCCTTCTCTCTCATCCTAAAAAGACTCCTCTGACTCCTTCCCTCTGTGCCCCCAATGCTCTTAACCCCGCCACTTCCATTGTCCCCACCTACTTTCTCTGTCCTCCCCCCCCCATGCCTCCCACGCTGTGTTCTCTAGTCTGTTGGCCACAGTTGAATACCACTCTGATATCTAGTTCAATCCCCCGCCTGCCCCAGGTCCTCTCACTAGGGGCCTAAATGTGTCTTGTTATATAACCGCATGCCATACCTTTTATCCTCGCCTGATTATATTAGTGTCTTACCTTTACTATTGTGTGCCTGAACCAGTTTAATCTATTGTAATCTTAAATATTTCAATTGTATTACAACCAATGTCTACTATTGTGCAATTCCTTGTACCCGGGTCACTCTTGGAAATGAGCCTTGGGTCAGTGTGCCTTTCCCAGTCAACAATTTTAAAGAAATAAACAGTAAGGAGGTGGCTCTTAAGGGATCTTAGGAAGGTGGGGGTAGTGCTTCAGGCCAGTAGTGCAGGAAGGAGCTGGTTATCAAGCTTAGTGCCATTATAGGAGAGGGAATTTTGAGCAAGAGAGATGTGGAAAAAAGGGATGGTGAATAAGTTACTGGAGGCATCTCTGGTCAGGCAGGTAGGTGCAGACTTGGGGAAGAGAGATGTCACGCTGGATGGTAGCTTGTTCAGATGAATTTTGTGAAGGAAGGACAGACTGTTTAGTGAGAAGTGTTCCTCTAGTGGGAGCCAGTTTAGTGTCTTATAAAGGGTGCAGTGGTGCGTTCTCTGGGGAAGTCAATTGATGAAGTGGATTATATTATTGTAGCACAATCTGAGTCTGTGAAAGAGTTTAGAGTTTATTAGGGGGGGCATAAATGATGGAGCCATAAACCAATAGCAGAAGGAGAAAGGAGCTAGCAAGTTGGAGCCTCGAGTTTGGTATTGGGAACTTCTGAATCCTGTGTAGAAGCCCCAGTGTCATGTGGCTCTTGCTAATCACATTGGAAACATGGAGGCAGAAAGACATGTGGGGACTGAGTGTGTTGCCGAAGTATTTAAATTCTGATACCAGTTCTATAACATTCCCAAGGTTATCCGTGAGGGTAGGCTGGGGGGGTAGTACGTTTTTCCTAAGCCTTGAGAAGACCATATATTTTTGTTTTTTGGAATTAAGGACCATGCCTTCATGGAGAACCAAGAGTGAAGCTTCAGGAAACCCGATTGTAGGCATATGATCATCTCTTCAGGGTCTTTGCTGCCACAGTAAAGCACGGCATCCTCAGTGTAGAGGACCATTTTCGTGTTAGAGCAGACTTCCAGGAGCTTATTGATGAAGAGTGTGAAAAGTAGGGGGCCCAGGATAGAGCCCCAGGGAACACCGTATTTAATGGGGCATTCTGAGGAGAGGTGTCCATTGATGTTGGTTATCTGTGATCTATTGGATAGCTTCCGACCCATTTGACAGCGTCTGTTGAGAAGTGGAGGTCCGAGAGGGTGTGCAGGAGTTAGATCATGGTCGACTAGGGCAAAGGCCTTCAGTCCACGAATACTGAGGCTGTTGTCAATGTCTCCATATATGACCCTGGTGAACTTGACTAGGGTGGTCTCGGTACTGTGGGCAGCTCTGAAGCTGTGCTGGGTATTGGTGAGAATGTTGTAATTGCTGAGAAAGGAGGTGACTTGAGAGTGGATCGCTTTTTCCAAAATCTTGGAAAGGGAGGTAAGGAGAGAGATTGGCCTGCAGTTGCCAACCTTGGTTCTGGAGCTGGATTTAAATAGGGGTTTGACTAAGTCAGTTTTCCATATGTGGGGTGAAATGCTGGTGCAAAGTGAGAGGTTTAAGATGCTGGTGAGTGGGACTGCTAAGCAGGCGATGGCAAGTTTAAGGATTTTGTAATCAATCCCATCTGTGCCTTTATTAGATAGGGGGTTATTTTAGCAGACGAGTTTGATGGTGTCTTGGGGAGAATGGAAGTAAAAATTTGGGATGGTACCAGGTTGCGGAGTGATGGGCCGGGGGCGTGTGAATTGGCAGGATCCAGGTAGGGGCCCTGGGTAGAAGGTTTGTATTTCTCTAGAACCCTGAAGAAGTTGTTAAACAAGTTGGCAGCATCAGAGGGGTCACTAGTGAGATGATCACCATGTCTGAGTGTGATGGGTTTAGCTTTCCTGACCCTACCAACAAAGTTGTTTAGGGTGCCTCAAAGATGCCTGGGATTGGAGTTTTTCCCCAAGCTGTATGTTATGGAGAAAATTAACCTTGCCTGATCTGACAGCCACTTTGCATTTGCTCTGTTTACTCATGTTTTCAGTGCTCTACTATATATTTAAAAAAAAAAAAAGGAAGTTAAAAGCAATTCTGAATTTGAATTTAATGGGTGCTTGATAGAAATAAGTTTTTAGAGACATTAGCAGGTATGTTCCCACTGCTATCAGATATTTGATATTAATACTGAAAGTTTTATTTATATGATATTTATTGTAGAATTTCAGATATCAGAAAGTAATTAATTTACTTTGTATTTTATTTAATCAGCCCATGAAGTTTTGAAGAAGGGACAGGCTGGTCCCAAAACATAAACATCAAACAAAAAAAAATGTGCGCTTGAACAAAAATGAATGCAATCTGTTTGAAATTCTAAAGAAGATCTGAATATTGGTTTGGGTAGAGGGCTTGTACCACATCAAAGAGAGAAGGTTTTAGGCACCCACTAACCTCATAAAAGGGACGCAGACTTCAAGATGAAAGTACAAAAAAAGGTTTTTTTATTTTAAAGTCAAATCATTAAAAATAGCGCCACTCCAGCCTGACATGTTTCGGACCTGTAGTCCTTTATCAAAGGCTAAGAAAAAATGGAACAACGCTTCGTTTGAAACCTTTTCTCTAATCATGTGATGACATTCAGCCAGTCCCAACACCCTACAGTTAATTCAAAATTGGAATAAACCAGTTTGATAAATTTAAATTGCAATTCCTGTCTAGCATAGTAAAGTTATAGTGACCTGAAACATCTCTGTCCATTTAGATTTACAAATATAAAGTTAAAAAACAAAAATGTTTACATATATAGCTTACGTAATCACATATATTTATAATTATAATGACCAAAAAGCACCTTAATAGTGTCAAAAGGGATAAAGATCTGTTCAAACAGACTAGGTTTATCCAGAAGAAGGAAGAATAGGTGGGGGAGGGACATAAGGAGACAAAATGAAAATATGGGGGGTGAATGGAGGGAGGGAGAAAGAGGGGAAAAGAGGAAGGAAGATGGGGGAGGGAAAAAGGCAGGGGAAGGAAGATGATGGGGGGTTAGTTTGATATATAAATATATACTGCAAGACAATATTTCTACATTTTATGACTCAAGGTATTCATCCACTTTTATATTCTATATTTACATGTACATTATTCAGTAATTGCACTTAGATTTTAAAGCTGAAGAAAACATTTGACAAGGAATTTTATAGTATCTTAAGGCTTCACTCGTCTTAAAAACACTTAAATTACTAACATTACAGCTTTAATGTTCCATTAAGCTATTTCTTCAAATAGGGTCTAATGTCTAGCTGGGCATCAATTCCTGGTTTTTTGTGTGCTCGTAAACTCAAGATTCAGAAATTCTCTCTCTTTCAGACTAGATTGTCGAAATCACCTCCCCTGGGGTTTCGGCATACCATGTCTATGGCTTGAAATTTGAATATATGTTCCTCTTGCTGTTCTGCACTCATCACATGTTGAGGAGCTGAATAAGTATCATCCTGTCTTTGGATAGCACGCAAGTGTTCCCCAACTTGAGTTTTAAAGCATCTAATTGTCTTTCCTACATAGAAGGTACTACACATGCAAATTGCCAAATATATAACCCTCTCACTGTCACTTGTAATACATTGTCGTATTGTGTATATTTTTTCTGTATTACAACTAGTAAAATTAAAAACATATGCGAGATACTCCAACTCGTATAATAGTTATAACATCTATCAAGATGGAGTGTACTACAGACAATCCAGCTTCAGACAAACGCCTCGGCTCACCGCATTTAATCATCCACAGAAGCTGGTTATTGCTTCGTATACTCCATCTTGATGGATGTTATCACTTAAGTAACTCCTCCCTCTCCACTAATCTGGCTTCTTCTCTGGCAAATGACACCCTCTGTTCACTATAGCCCCTTTCACTCAGTCTATTCTTCAGTATTTCTGCTTCTCTTTCAAAGCTATTGAGTGTAGAGGAGTTTCTCCTAGTACGAAGGAATTTACCTTTCAGGATATTTACCGCTATATGTGGAGGGTGAAAACTATTGGCCATAAGAATGGTATTGCCATCAGTTTTTTTACGAAACAAATCACTGTAGATTTGTCCTTCTTCCCCCACAGTTAATTTTAAATCCAAATAATTTACTATTTTCTTACTCGCTGTATAGATGAATTTTAAATTGGGGTTCGTACTTTGTAGCCATAAAACAAATTCCTCGAATTCCTCTAGACTACCCTGCCAAATTACCTAAATATCGTCTATAAAATGTTTCCAGAGTTGAATGTTATTCAAAAAGTGGTTACTGGTTGGAGACAGCACTATTCGTTCTTCCCAGCTACCTACATAGAGATTGGCCACTAAGGGTACACAAGTTGCCCCATTGCTGTTCCTTTAATCTGTCTATAAATGATACCATCAAAAAGGAAAACATTACATTTTAATACAAATTCGAGTATCTTCAAGATCAATGCAACTGGTATATTTTTTCTCCTCTTGTGTTCTTATTTAGAAAAAGAAATGCTTGAACAAAAATGAATGCGATCTGTTTAAAACTCTAAAGAAGATCTGAATATTGATTTAGGTAGAGGGCTTGTACCACAGAATATGGGGTATTCCCCTCCCCCCCCCCAACACCTGGGCATCTCCACTCGACACAATGACTCGTTATGTGCTGATGGGGTGGTGGATAACTGCATACAGGCGGCTAACCCTCAGCCAGCTCTTCGGAGGTTTGGCCCTCAGCTGGCTCTTCGGAGGTTTGGTCCTCAGGCAACTCTTTGGAGGTTCATCATCACCGTCTGGCTTGCCCCCACTGCCATAGTACTGACATTGCTAGGCACAGAACTTCTTTGGAGGTCAAACATTGCATGCCAGATGTCCACGGCCAACAGAGGCACTGGATGGTTTGGTAGCTCCATGTGTCAATAAAGTTACTAAGTGATCTCACAGGGGGTCTTTGATCTGGAGATGTTTACACATCATTTGTTTAGAATCGCACACTTAAGTGAACTCTGATGTTTCTTACTGGATGGCCTCCCAACCCCCACCCAACCGATCAGTCTAGTCAGTGACTAATCTTGTCAGGGATGTTGGCAAACTCCTAGGGTAATCTGTATCCGGGCTTAAAATTCGGTTTTGACTCCCCCCAGTCTACCAAATGGGGGGGGGACCCAGATCTTTTTTGGGGGGGGCGGAGGGGATTTCCCTAAAAAAACAAGCAAACAATATTTTTTTACTTTCCTTTAACTGTTTGCAGAAAACTAAAATACCTTAAAATAAGAAACACTATAAACAACTAAAAAACTATAACACTTGGTTTTAATTCTGATTATTTTGAAAAATAAAAAGTCCGTTGCATTGGTCAGAGTTACATATTGTCCTGTGAAAACGCATGTTTCAGTAAGAAATGCCCCACTTTGAGCTTCTTAAAGGGTGGTAATCCTAGCTGTGTCCTGCCAAAAAACATGAAATATGCTACGTGTCCTGATCATTTCAATGGCATATTTTTTGTGTGCTAGAAGCCCATGTTTTGCTGTATCTATGACCACGCGAGCATGTGCAGCAGCTGACCTGTTTAGATGCACCCAGAAGCCTACAGTACTGAAGAGTCCAGCATTGCTACTACACAAACTGCATAAGGAAGTGCACATACACAGTGTTACCTTTTCTGGAGCAGTCAAGGCAGGAACTAGGTAATTAAAGCCGAATCGCTCAGGTTTGTCAGCTGATGTTCACCAGTCTTGTTAAAACTTACCATGACAGATTGTTCGGGATGAAAGGACACAAATGCACTCTATGTTCTGCCCACCCTTGGAACCAGTATACATGTATTTCAGGATTAAATAATACTCTGACACATTTAAACTTGCAATGAAATCAGTTTAATTTCCAAATGGATCTCGCGCTGTAACACAGTACACATAACGACAGCAGGTATACATTTTAGAAGAACGCAGAAAACTGATACCACACAGACATTTAGCTTTCTGCAAGCCATTTCACGCAGGAACATAGGAAGGATCGTACAAGAGGAGACAAAAGCCCATCTGGCTTGTCTGCCATATATCAACAAGAGTAACCACTGCTGCCCATTGTCAGCAGAATATTTGTCCAATTCTAACATAGTTTTTTTTACATTCCATGTCCCCATCACTCTGCGAGGACCGTGCTCTCCTTCTTTGTTTACATTTCACTTCCGGGCTACTGAAATGTAGGACTTGTAACTGTTTCAGTGACTGAAAATTCAGCATCTAGACTTGTTCTCAAATCGCTGTTTTTATACAGTAGCTCAGTATCCTATCGCCCTTAGTCTCTTCATTCGCCAGCTGATAGTGGCCCAATTTTTTAACCGCTACTCATAACTCTGTCCGCTTATTCCTTTATTATCGCCGCTGCTCCTCTGCGCCTTCTAACTTGTGTATGTTTTGAGATGGTTCCATAATTGTCCACACACTCCAGATGTGGACGGACCAATGACCTATACAGTGGCATGCCCCTAGAACAACATGTCAGCTGGGGGGGGGGGGATATAGCATGCTCCAAGCAGGAAAGGGACCTAGGGGGTTATCATCTTTGATGACCTAAAGGTTGGGAGTTGGTGCGATAAGGCGGTGGGTAAAGCAAATAGGATGCTGAGATACATAGGTAGGGGCATCACCAGCAAGAAAAGGGAGGTTATAATTCCACTGTACAAGACATTAGTGAGGCCCCACCTGGAGTACAGTGTCCAGCTCTAGAGGCTTTACTTTTCTAAGAAATAGGGTGGAGACAGTTCAGAGGAGGGCAGCCAAGATGATGCACGGTTTGCATTACAAGTCGTACAAGGACAGGCTGAAGGACTTGAATATGTACTCCCTGAAGGAGAGGGGGGATATGCTAGAGACATACGAGTACCGCTTGGGGAGAAACAAGGTGCAGGAACACACTATTTTTCAGAGGAAGAGATGTTTCAGGACTAGGGGTTATGAGATGAAATTGGAGGGAGGGAGGTTTAGAGGTAACGTGAGGAAGTATTTCTTCACAGAAAGGGTGGTGGAAAAGTGGAATGCTGTGTCAGAGGAGGTGGTGGGGCTGAAATGATTATGGGATTCAAGAATGCATGGGATAGGCATCGGGGGATTGTAGCAGTTGGGGAAGGAGACACCCCAGTTCAAGAGAAGCTTGAAGAGGCAAATTTACATGCGCAATTGGGCAGACTGGGTGGGCCAAGGGCCGTTATCTGCTGTCCGTATCTGTGACCACCTCCCTCTCCCTACATGTTAGATTTTTTTCTTATACAATCCATTATCCTATTACTCTTTGAGACAACCTCATCACACTGTTTTGAGAATTTCAACTTGCTATCTATTAAAATTCCTAGATCTTTCTCGTACTCCGAAGTTCTGAGTTCTGTGCCACCGATGTGATATTTTGCCATTTATTGGTTGCCCCAAAATGCATCACTGTGCACTTTTCAATATTAAAACTCATTTTATATGCGACCGTTTGTATAAACAACCGTCCTGTAGTTTTTTATTACCATCCTCAGTGTCTGCAATGTGGCCCACTTTGGCATCATCTGCAGATTTGGCTAGCCATGTCTGATCACTTGTTTGCATGTCCTGTATGTATAAGCTGAATAATGCTGGTCCCAATACAGATCCCTGAGGCACTCCGCTGGTCACTGTGATTTCTGGTGATTCGTATCTATCTATTCTGTCTGTACCCTATTCTCGAGCCATAATTTAATCCACTTTATTAACCTTGGGTTACATCTGTAACGCATCATTTTTTTATTAATTGAACATGTGGAACTTTTATCAAATTCCGTACTAAAGTCCAGGAACACGGCACCCACTGGCTTACTCCAGTCAAGTGCTTCACTGACTCTACCAAAGAACTCCAACAAATTTGTTAGACACGACCTGCCCTGCCTAAACCCATGCTGTATTGGATCCCAAGTATTTTTATCGGCAATACGTTTGTTTATCCTGTCTCTCAAGATTTTTTCCAAAAGTTTCCCTACCACGGATGTCAAGCTTACTGCTCTGTAGTTAGCTTTGTCACTTTTTTCCCCCCTTTTTTGAAAACTGGAGTAACAAATTCTCCTCTCTTCCAATCTCTAGGGTCCTCTTCTTCCTCCAGTGATGCATTAAATAATCTGGTCAATGGGTTGGACAATACTGTTTTCAACTCCTTTAGTACCCTCGAGTGCATACCATCAGGACACTGAGCCTTGTTTACGTTTTAAGTCTTGTAACTGATTCAGAACTTCCTTATTCTCTATTCTAATAGTATTACCTTTTTCGGGAATGTTCACCTTGGATAACTCCGTGACCTGAAAAACGGACCCAAAAAATGTATTTAGGATGCCTGCTATATTCCACTGTTCCTCAAACTTCCTCCCATTCTACACTAGGGATCCAACTCTTCTGTCCTCACCTTTTTAGATCTCATGTAATTCCCAAATGCTTTAATTTTAGAAGTCTGTGCACTCACCATGGCATCCATCAACGCCTGCAGCATCCTCAACAAACTTGATTGCCTCCAAACATGGATTCTACAGCACAACCCTGATGTCCTCTCAGTTGTGGAAACATGGCTAAACCCTAAAATCCCTGATACCTCAGGCTCTATCCCTGGCTACTGCATTTTCAGGCAAGACAGGATTGCTAAACCGGGCGGAGGCTGCGCCATCTATCTCAAGGATACCCTTATGGGTCACATCATCCCATCCCCTAGCTTGAGCAACTCCTCTCAGGTCCTCACAATCAAAATCCTCCTTGGTGCACATAACAAGGAACTCACTGTCATCTCAGTTTACCTACCCCCAAGAGACCCGGCCGCTGGCTTCCATAGCATCATGGAATATCTAAGGGTCCAGCAACATAATTCTGAAACCATAATCATGGGTGATTTTAACATTAACTGGCTCTCCACTGAGGCCGCTACCTAGCAGGATGCAGCCGCCGCGCATCACCTCACTCAACTGGTCAATGCCCCCACTAGGTGTAACTATAGGACAGGCTCCCTTACGCTTCTAGACTGGATTCTATCTAACCGCCCTGAATGCATCTCCAATGTTTCTGTACTCCCGGATACAATCAGTGACCACTCGTCTGTCATCTGCTTCTGGTCAAACAAATACCACAAGCCCCCTCCCAAGCTTATCTATGCCAGGGTTATCAAACAAGTGCACCTCCAGCTGTTAAAATCCCATCTAACCAGGCTGAACTGGGCAGTGCTTGACTCCCTCAGTGACACCAGCAAAGCTCTGGACCTATTTATCAAACGTTTCAACGAAGCCAGTGACATCTATGCACCAGTGAAAAAGATGAAGGTCAAAGGACAGACCAACCCCTTGGTTAATACTGACCTTTGCTCTGCTCAAGCACAGAGACCACCTCTGGCATTATTGTGCGTGCAACTCCGACGCAAGTAAACATACAATTATACAAAGCAGCCAGAAATGATTGCACTCGAAAAATACGGAATGCTAAATGCAGCTACTACAAAGAGGCTCTGACCAACTCTTGGGGCCAGGGAAAAAAATTCTGGAACAACATGAAAGAACTCACAGGCAAGGATCTTAAAGCACCACCCACTATGCACAACCTTCATGGCACTCCTACACTCGACCTAGGTACCATCACCAGCACTTTTAATAATGCATTTACAAACCTGGACAGTGTCCTTCCACCAGATTTTTTTCGACGACCTCCCCTCCAGCTCCTCCCAAGTTACCCCCCAACTAGAATGTACAACCCCAAAGTTTTTTTTTTTTTTTTTAAGGAGGCCCCACCACAAGTAGCTAGAAAATACATTCAAAAGGCCATCGGCAAACAAGGGTACAATGGCGACTCCCTTGACCTGAAACTGCTGGCACAAGTCCTCGATGAAATCTTAGAACGACTTACAAAGATCTTCAATCTCTCACTTAGATTGGGCCATTTCCCCTCTCTCTTTGGAAGAAAGTCACTGTCACACCGGTTCACAAAAGCGGAGATAGGACACTCAGTGTTCCCCATTCATTGTTTTAGGGCCGTGGGCCACCACCCTATATTTTTTTACCACCACTCTATATTTTTTACCACCACCCTGTATTTTTTTGCCACCACCCTATATTTTTATCCATTTTTTTATAAAATCCTCCAAAATTGTCTTTTATTGACATCCTTTATTGAAATACTACCCATTTAATACCAGCACACTATATGTTTCTTAATAGCTACTTATGCACATGTACAGTGCATATAGGAGGTCCTGAAAAATAACGCATCATTTGACCCAATCACTGTTGCCACCGCCCTATATTTTCAGATAGTGGGGAACCCTGACACTCCACACCAATTACAGACCTATCTCACTCCTCCCCCCACTATCTAAAGCGCTGGAGCGAATAGTGTTGGACCAACTAGTTGAATTCCTGGATAAGTACAATGTACAGTACCCAGAGCAGCATGGCTTCAGAAAAGGGCACAGCACCACCACTGCACTACTGGAATTTACCACCTTCATCCATGCCACGCTTGACAAAGGGAATTGTGGAGGGGCAGTATTTATAGACCTTACCAAGGCATTCGACACAGTTAACCACCCCCTACTGCTCAAGCAACTGTCCTCCATTGGGATCTCCAGCGATACCCTCATGGTTCACCAGCTACCTTGATAATCGGATCCAACGGTAAGGATTGCAGGGATCTCTCTTCGAGAAACCGGTCCATCTGGAGTCCCCAGGGTCTATTCTGGGCCCTCACTCTCTCCCTCTTCATCAACAATCTCCCCAGTGCCTGCCACCAAAAAAATATTACTGTACGAGATGATGCAGTCCTGTTTTCCAGCCACCATGACATTACAGTCCCTGAATCCAGCTGCTGCTGGACTTCAAGCGCATCGAAGACTGGTTCAATTCTCATAAACTTGTCCTGAACCACAGCAAGACTAAAGCCATGTCCTTCTGTAACCGATGGAGCAGGCACAACTCTCTGTCCCTCACCATCTAGAACCACGCTGGGAACCCACTCGAACATGTCAAGGAGTTCAAGTACCTTGGTATTACCCTGGATAGTACTGTCTCCTACACTCGGCATATTGACACTGTTGCCAAGACCGCCAACATACAGATTGGACTACTACACAAACACAAGCACTGTATGCCTGCGGATGCCCTTAAACTAGCCATGTACAGCTCTGTCACCTCTATCATTGACTACGGCCTTGCCATCTATGGCTCTGCCTCAACAAGTGCCTTCCGCAGGATCTCAGTTTCTCTCAATAAAGCCTGTAGACTACTAACGGGTGCGGCCCAACAAACCCACACCTGTGACCTCTATGCACAGGCCAGCTGGCTACCCCTACTCAGCAGAATACAATATCAGACCTGCTTACTTACCAAAAAGATTCTCCTCGGTCTCATGCCACCTGGTGTTAGCTCACTCCTTACTACCTACAGTGGCACTCAACAAACACGTGGTGCCCAATCTCTAACCTTTCAGGTTCCTAGATGTCGTACCTCCATGGGTCAGCGGTCCTTTATCTATAGAGCCGTCAATGGTTCAATTACCTCAATAAAGAAGCACTTTCCTCTACCACACTTGGACCCTTCAAAAGGAATCTCAAACTTTACCTCACTTCTACCACTCAATGCGACTGCTTCTCTGAAAAGAGATCTCTCCAAACACCTCCCAGCTCACTCATGTCTCACAGCCCGCCCTTTCCCAGTCTCATTCCCTCTGGCACCAGGCCTTCCTTGTGAGTCCTTTCCTGCTTCGCATCTCCACTGGTACAAGACATTTTCCACCACCATCAGACAGTGGCCCATTAGCCTGCCAACTTCCTCTCCCAGTCGCACGCCTGCAATACTAACTGCCTATGGTGCCCTCTATCTCTTATTGTTACCGCAGCCAGCTGCCTACTCAAGCTGCTTGTTATATGAATATTATCTCAAAGTATGTTATAACTGAGTATCTTTATTTTTTCTTTTAGTTGTTTTGGTTGTTTATTGTGCATTCTGTTACTATCTCTGTATGTATGTTGACCCTCATCCTTTGACGTGGAACCTTTGTAAACGAGCACTTTCTGCTCAAAGGTATTTGTAATCCGAGAATTTAATTAAAAAAAGAAAAAAAATATCGAATTCATTCCTTCTTTAAATGTTCCTAATTTTGTTTTTTACAGATCTTTGCTATTTTCCCATAGTGTTCCTATAATCTTGGCTTATTTGTTTTAGCTTTTTAAGTGGTTTCCTCTTCCTATTTATTTGTGCTCTGTCTCTTCATTGGCCATACTGCTGTTCTCCCTTTCCTATTGTGCTCTTCGCTACAACCGGTACAAACCTCTCTTCAAGCGATTTTTATGTTATTTATGATGACCAACCAAATGTCGTTAACATGTTTCCTTATTCCAGTGCCAGTGTTGTAAAGAATGGTCACTATCACCCAGTGGTTTCCTAACACTGCAGTTATACAAATCTTCCCCTAGGTCGCGTAGTACTACGTCCAAGGTGTCATTACCCTTTGTTGGCTGTTGTACATATTGTTCAAGGTGTAGGCATAACAAACTATTTGCCAGGAGTCTATCCTGGTTACTACTCCCTTGTGCTGTCCTCCAGTCCACACCTGGGATGTTTAAGTCACCCATTAATACTATATTATTTTTTTCTATATGTTCCCCTATCATATCAACAGAAATATTGTTGTCTGCCCTAGTTATTTGATTAGGTGCTCTATAATTCACTCCCAGTATCCTATAACATCAGAACAGTTCTTCCCTACTTTTATCCACATTGACTCTGTCTCGTCCAGCTCTAGTTGCCTGATTTCTTCTGTCCATAGTTGTTTATGTATGCAGCTGCTGCTTCCCCTTTTTGTCCTTCTATCCCTTCTAAATAACCTGTATCCATCTATATCCTTGGACCATGTGTCGTCCTCTACCTGCCATGTTTCTGTTACGCCTACTGTATCTGGATTTTCTTTTAAGTTTGAATTCCAGCTCCCCAAACTTTTTACTGAGATTTCTTGCATTAATCAGTAAACCGTCCCATTTGTTGTCCTTTTGTCTTACCCTACTGACTGAAAGTTCCTTTGTTTTGTCTGTGTATGTGTTGTCATTGCAATTTCCTTCTTCTATATTCTTTTTTCCTCCTTATTCCCCTGGGTGACCGCAGGCAGGTTCCGGTTCCTCCACTCTGCCTGCCACATGAGTCCATCCACTACTCCCCCCGGTACCGCCGAGCCCCAGTATCTGCCATGGATTCTCTTCTCTTCCCCCCTTCCCCTGTGTTGGGGCTGGGAAGGGGAGGGTCATCCTTCCCCCACCCAGTACAAGTCCAGATTGAGGCTGTTTCCAGTGATCTGGTGGTGGAGTGGTTTGCCAGTTGGCTGGCAGGGCTTCAATGAACCTGCGGGCGCCCTTTCCGTTTTCTGTCTCTCTTCTCTCCCCGATGCAGCGGCCGTAGATCGTGCGCCACGAGCTATGCTCTAGCCTCCTGACTCTGATGCTGCCACCTGACTCCACTAGAGGCAGCCAAGGAGTGGGATGACATCCCTCTCTCCCGGGAGAGGCCATTCGGATGCTGGATCCTCCTCCCTGCCAACCCCGGCAACCAAGCTGGCTCCAGACCCCGGGTTGCTGGCGTGGCGTGAGGTGTGGTGTCCAATGCCTCAACCCTCAGTGCCACCGGGCCGTTCCCTTATTGCAATTTCCTTGCGCTTCTGTGCAACCTCCCCCATTCCCCTTACCATTTAGTTTAAACTCCCATCTGTGTACTTGTTAAGGCAATCTCCTAACATTCTGGTCCCATTTCTATTTAGATGTAATCTGTCCCTTCTGTACAACTCTTTCCTGTTTATAGAACTCATACCAGTGGTCTGCAAAAATGAAACCCTCCTTTTTAGTCCATGTTTGTAGCCAATTTGTTCATTTTCCTGATTGCCCGTAACCTGAATCCAGCTGCTGCTCCAGGAACAGGTAAAATTTCTGGGATAATAACTTTGCTCCCCTTTGCTTTTAACCTTTCACCTGTGTTCGCAAAGTCCTGCTTGATCTCATCAAGTCTATATCTAATGTCATTTACATACACATATACTGGCATTGTGGGGCTTTCCCCAGTTCCTCTAAGCAAACCATCTAGACAGTCCTTAATGTACACAACATTTGCTCCAGATAGGCAGTTTACTGTAGTCATATGTTTCCTCTCTTTTTACAGATGATTGCATCAGTATATCTCATAATTGAATCCCCCAGTACTACAATTTCAGTTTCCTGTGTATCCCTGGTGGTTACTTACTCTGCAGACTGACTGCTTATCTGTCTCTGCCAGCGGCTGCTATCTGTTTACTGATTCAACTTGGAGTGTGTATCCTGCGCTCTTCTTCCCTTTTTTTTCTCGTCCCCCCCAACTACAGTCCCAGATGGTAGCTCCTCTGTTTCCTCATCACTGTCACTCTCATTCTGGTTTCTCTTCCTCTTTTCTCCCATTCCTTCACTATTACTGTTTTGACCTCTAACTTCGATTTAGTTCCCCTACTGCCTGTTACTCTTATTACCTCCCTAAACATGGTGTCTACAAATGCCTCAACATTTTCTACACGCTTAATTCCAGTCCTTTTTCCCCCCCAAGACATTTTAATTCCTCCTCCAGAGCCTCTATATAGTTGCACTTTTTTTAATAAATTAAAGTTTATTGAATGTTATGCTTTTCAGACACAATACATATACATTTTCACCAGTACGTGTAAGAACATAACTCCAAAGTATCCAGAGATTCTAAATATGCAGTAATGACAATAAATAAACATGCATAGCAACATAAAACATGCCGGCCCGGTGCCGCTGAGGGCTGAGGCGCTGGATGCCTTACCTCGCCCTACATCAGCGACCCGGGTTTGGGAATGACCTCGGGTCTTCTGTGTGCTGGCACAGGGTGGGGGTGGGTGGAAGCAGGATAGAGTACTGGCTCTCCTCTCCCGGGAGGAAGGGTTGCCCACATGATCCCGCTGCCACGGATAGAGGTCGTGGCAGGTGGTAACAGAGCGACTGTAGGGTGGGGCATCCTGTAATGTGTGATGTGCGCGTGCCTCCACATGCACACGCTACACCGGAACGCAGGAGGATCGGGGAGATAATGTGGGGGGGGGAGCCTACAAACTACATTTAAGAAAAAAACATGAAACGTAAACCCAGTAATTCATGCTACAGTATATCACTTGGGTATAAATTGTGTACTAAAATTATCTATAAGGAGAGGGAGAGAAGAGATACGCATAGCAGACAGGGGATAGTCAGGTAAACAAAAAACAATCTTAAATGTATCTTGAACTTCAAAGAAGGAAGGGACACCCAAACGTGCCCCCAAGATCCCACCACCCTAATTCTGATTGGCCAAAACATCTAAAATATCTTTACCTTGTTGGGCCACCCAATAGTGGAGGAAGGGATGCCATCTACTCATAAATGTTATCTTGTAACTGAAGTTTGGCTGTAATCCTTTCCATCTCTAATATACAGATACAATTTGCTAGCCAGGACACTATTGTGGGAGAGTTAGAGGTTAGCCAATGCTAGGTGGCCTCTTTGACGGTGGATGTCACCAAAGTATTATATAAATAAATTTGTGATTTGGATTTAATTGCTGGGGGCAGCCCAAAATCCAATGTGGCAACCAAGATGGAACAGGAATGCCCAGAATTTTACCCGACTAGGTTCCAAAACTCCTGTAACACTGGATGTGACCATAGCATATGAGTATGAGTGCCCAGGTCAGTACATCCCCGCCAACACTTATCCGAGGGATGTACACCAAAATGCTTCGTTATAACCGGCGTAGGAGAATATCATATGTGCACCACCTAAATTCTCTCCAGGAGGGAGAAGCCATGGTGGTGAAAACCCCATCTCAGATTCTTTCCCACTCGTGGTCTGATAATTCTATACCTGCTTCAAAACGCCACTTGGATTTTACTGATTCGGTTGAATCTGGATCCAAGTCAGATACAAATTTAGCAATCTGAGACATCCTACCAGGAGTGTCTTGGGAGTGCGCAACATGTGTAATAAATTGTTGTAGTGGCCATTATTTGAGATTTTCTCTCTTCCTCTGTTAAGTAATGTATAATTTGAATGTATCTGTAAAAATCATTTGGGGACAAACCAAATTCACGTCTCAACTGGAGAAATGATTTAAAAATCTCTGTATGAAAAAAAATGAGCAAGGGAAGTTGGGCCAGTCCTTGCCCATCCCTTAAACCCTCCGTCCAGTTTATAGGGTAGAAAATCTAAACAAGCCCTGAATGGTGTACACCTAGTCAAGAGCATGGGCAGCTTATATTTCTTGCATACTTCAGCTCACACCTGTTTTAACACCAAAGCCCAAGGGTTGCCGGTGTCCAGTCCATAAAATACTATATCCCCAAGACAAGCTGTACTCAGAGTGTCCTTTCCAAGGTCACCCACAGTGAGACATCCACTGCTGATAAATGCAGAATAAAATGTTGCAACTGCTCGGCCCACAAATACTGCCTAAAATCTGGGAGGCCTACCCCACCCCCGCTTCGTTTAGATGCAGTAAGAACGTTCCAATGGACCCTCTGCTCCCCTCCTTATAAATTTAACCAGTGTGGTCCTAAGGGCTTTCCAAAAGGAAAGTGGAGGCCTCAAAGGGATAGCTGAAAAGATAAATAAGAAACCAGGTAATAGATTCTTACGCACTGTCTCGATTCTGCCAAACCAAGAGAGTGGGAGCTCTTTCCACCAATTAGTCTGTTTGAGCTGCCACCAAAAGTTTCTGGTGATTTGTCTGGAAGACCTTAGATAAGGTGCATGGTATCCAAATACCCAGATACCTGAAACCCATTGCTGCCCACTTCAGATTACTAATATTTGTTGGGAGTGGATTGGTGTATGGACCCATCGGTAGCATCTTTGTCTTAGTTTCATTAACCTTAAAACATGACACTGACCCAAAAATACTTCATTAACTCTAGAATTTTCTGCAGTGCCCGCACTGGGTCTGAAACATACAAAAAGGTATCATCCGCATACATTGAAACCTTAAGCCCCACCGGAATAGCTGAAAAATCCGGGGACTGCTGAGTGAGAGCTGCCAGTGGCTCGAGACTGAGGGCAAAAAGGAGAAGGTAAAGGAGGCACCCCTGCCTCATGCTGCACTGGATAGGAAAGGCATTAGAAAAGGTGGCATTTACTCTGATCTGGGCCGTTGGATTTCTGTATAAATTTTGTATCCAGTTCTGGAATTTCATACTAAACCCAAAATTATGCAGTGCACCATCCAAATATTGCCAATTCAAATGATTAAAAGCCTTCTCAGCATCGATGAAAATGACTGCGCAAAGGACATTCGAGGGGGAAGTGCTTAGCTGAGGTCATCGTGTTAAGTAGAAGGCGGATGTTCTGAATATACCTTCCTGGAATAAAACTGGTTTGATCTGGATGGACTAAGGAAGTGATAATTTTCTGCACCCTTAACCCAATGGCCTTCTGAAAATTTTTTGGATCCTGATTGATTAAGGAGATGGGGCGGTAACTGGAGCACAAGGTGTCCTCCTTCCCTGGCTTGGGCAGCACCGAAATCAGAACCATATTCCATGAATCGGGGAGAGCTCCTTCTTCATGAGCCTTATTGCAGATTCTGGTCAAAAGGGGGAACCAGTTCCTTTGCAAATTTCTTATAAAACTCTCCAGTGAACCTGTCTGGGCCTGGAACTTTACCCGACTGAAATGATTTCATGACCTCTAGGACAGCGACTTCCGTAAATGGGGAGTCTAAAATTTGCTGCTGTTCAGATGTTAATTTGGGTAAATTAATTCCCTGGAAGAATTCTGCAACTTTTTCAGTATGATTTGGGCTTCTCTTTTTATTATATAACTGAGAATAGTATTTAAGGAATTCTTCAGCTACCTGTGCAGGAGATGTGGAGTAGGCCTGAGCATCCCCCAGTTCTCCTGATCTTGGAGATATATACCCATCTGCCTCCTGCTTCCTGAGGCGGAGTGCCAGAAGTCTGCCAGACCATATAGCTGCACTTTTTGCAAACAATGCCTTTAATTCCCTTGCTCCCCTTGCCCTACATGAACATCTTGCAGATAACACATTCCACCAGACATCTAATATTATCTAAAATATGTTGTCCCAATGACCTCTCCCTCAGACATTGTGTATCTTCTTATATTATCCTTTACTGTGCAGCTGTTTCAGTCTCCTAGAATCAAACTCCCTGGCACCTGTTCCATCTGTTACTGCTGACACTTGCCTCTGCCCTGTCTGCCTCCGCCCATTCTCGCCTCTGTCTCACTAGGCCCTTGTGTCTAAAGTCCGTGACCCAGAAGTACCATTCCAGGGTCATGCTTCTCCATTCCTTAGCAAACTGTGAATGCTGACAAAATTATTTATTGTATACAGTCCCACAGCCCCAGTCACTATTGTGCTCAGTCTTTACCCAAACCTGCCCCAGAGTAACACAGATATCCCTCCTACTGTGTTTTGTATTGCTTGATGATCCCAGGTGCCCTGGGGCTGTAGTCCAATCACTGCCTTTGCTGACTACAGCTCCCAGAAGTTTCTGCATCAGACTTCCTCCCAGATGGTCCCGTGCTCTGCATATCCCAATGTAATTGCTAATAAAGTACTGATACAGCTCAAATGCCAAATAGCAACTGTGTACACACACCAGCAGCGCTCGCCCCCACAGACTTGCCTCTGCTGTGTCCGCCTCTGCCTGTGCTCGCCTGCACCTTGCTAGTCCCTTATGGTTATAGTGCGTTCTGGGGTCACGCTCCTCTGTTCCTCGACAAACTGTGAATACTGATGAAATTATTTATTTTATGCAGCCCCAGTCACTGTTGTGCTCAGTCTTTACCCAAACCTGCTCCAAAGTGAGAAGTGTCCATCCTACTATATTTTACCTTGCGTGATGATCCCAGGTGTCACATCAAGTTTGCAGCACTCTTGTGTCGGTAATGCTGATTTGCCTCTTCTACTTTTCTTTTCTTTTATGATCAGTTTTTCTGCATCCATTCTATGTTGCATTATAATTTACCTAAACATCTTGAATCTGTCCATTCCCATATTATACCCTTCCGTCCTGCTTAAAATGAATCAAAATTAGCAAAACAAAAAAACAGAAAAAACTTTGGACACACAAAGTGCCGCTGTTTAGTACCAAAAGAAAGCTGCAACCAAGTCTAACTCACTGCTAATGTTTCCTGGTCCCCCTTCAGCGCACGACACACTATTTTCAGGCTCCATTCCACGGCCTTCCTTCAGTGCATGACCCACTCACACACTTAGCCCTAGCTGGCAGCCTCTTTTCCTATGCTTAGCACTTGATGCACTGAGTGCCAGCTTGCATCTCCCCCAACCCCTTTTAGCGCGTGACATGATAGCTTCAGGCCCCCCGCTCCAGGCCAGCCTCTCCCTCAGGCCTTCCTATGCCCTTCTGCCCATGCCTCAGTGCAGCCATCCATCACCCCATATTGCAGCCCCCCCGGGTAACCTGGATGTAACCATTCGTTGAGCGGGTCCCTCTCCTCCGAAGGGGAAGGCACTGATGGGGCAACCAGCACAATTCTTGGCCTGGGGTGCTACTGGAATGGTTCGTGCATTGCTCGAGGTCTCATGGCAGTGGGATCTGGCAGCCGTCATCCGGTTGGCTACGGGGCTCTCTTCCTGTTTGAACCCTGGGGGCGTGGCATGCCACTAACTCCGGGCATATGCAGATGTTCTCCACACCCCATTAGTTAGAGACTCTGTGCGTTGCCGTGCCCCAGCCTCCGCCAGGGGTCAGAAAGTGTTGGGCCACTTCCCTTCCCTCCCCCCGAGAGAAGGCGAGCAGTCATCCGACGATCAAGCCCTCTCTGGCTGGCACTCCAGTACCCAAATCCGTTCCTGAACCCGGGTTGCTGGTGTTGCAAATGAACATCAAACCACTGCGCCGACGGGCCTTTTTTTTTTTTTTTTTTCAAAACAGTCCTCCCCCTGCTTCAGGCATGACGCGCATGGTACGGAAGCTCACTACTGCCACTGTAGCCAAGCAGCCAAGCTACCACATTGCAGCAATGAAAGGGCCCATTCATTTAAGTGACTCTTAAATGGTGTGAGGTTTGTGCATTCCCCTCCTGAATTTTAAGCTCTGGGAGGGTGGGGGAAGGGACTTCTCCCCGAATCCTCCTTTTTTTTTTCTTTTTTTAAACCAGGAGAGAGACACTAAGCTGAAAGCTTGTTTACGGTGCGACCTGGGAGCACAAGGAAGTTAAGTGACTTGCTCAGGGTCACACAGTATGCAAGTGGGGGCTGTGGGATTCAAACCCAGGACTCCAGGTTTGCAGCTCAGAGCCTTAGACCATTGCGCTATACTGCCTCCAGTTAATCAGGTGGCGTCTTGGGTGGTGACGCCGGGCCCCAATATACCGGGGGCTGTCAGGTGCTGGTGACCTTTTCTGTGCTTTCTCTAGAACTCAGGAGTCACCTGTACAAGGATTGCACTACAGAGTTGTGCACAACTGTGCGCCGGCCATGCTCGTAGCTGATATCCTTCTACCCTGTTTGCCTAACCTTGCACTACTTTCTGTGCTCACCCAGGTAGCAACCTTTCCTCCGAGAAGGAGGAGGAGGGTGTCTGCTGGAATGCTCAGTTCTCCTGCCTCGGCCAGTCCTAGAACATGAGCTTGTCCTGAACCTGGTTCGCCAGTGTCACAGCGGTAGACCTATGGCTGTACTTGCAGGCCAGCACTAAGGAGGTTTCTTGGTAGGCTCTGACCGTCACATCACAGATGTCTAATCAGTTTTCCTGCTTTAAAGGAGACCTAAACCCACACCTGTCGTAAATGTTATGTTTGTCACCGGTCCGCTCCATTCTGTGCCTGGCAGAAGTTTGAGTAGTTTGGTTTTGCTGTCAGCAGTAGTTCTCTGTAACTATCCTGAGTGCCTCCATTTGCTGATACATGAAATCTTCTTTGTTTCTGAGAGTTATATTAGCATACGAGAAGATGACATCCCTCTGCCCTTTTAGTCTTTACAGTGTGACTAATCATTTAAAATAACAAGGCAGGTAGCAGCAAAGGTGTGATATATAGAGGATAATGTATGGTCTTTGGTTAATAACCACACTGTAAACACTTCGAGAGGTTTTCATGACATCATTGTAAACCTCGAGAGTGAAGCTCGAGAGGTGTTCAGATGTCATGGCAACCTCGAGAAGTGTTTTCAGCGTGGTTGTTAACCAAAGACAATACATTATATTTTATAGTGTATGGGCTACCAAGATAGTGTAATCGCAGATTGAATTGCTTTACTGAGTTACTTTTACAGAACATTGATTGTTGCGAGCATTCTGTTTTGTTAGAACATTGATTGTTGTGAGCATTCCGTCTTGTTATACCATTAATATGACATACTCAAGAAGGGTTAACAGAGTGATGTCATAACAATGGCATAACATAGAGGATAATGTATGGTCCTCTATCGTTAACCGGTCAGTTAACAGTCGAGAGGTTGCCAGGGCGACCATGTAAACCTCGAGAGCGAAGCTCGAGAGGTTCGTCGCCATAACGAAACGCTGAAACGATTAAAATTGACCGGTTGTGATAGAGAATATATTATTTTTTATAGTGTATGGTCCCACTATCAAAAATTAAACGGCTTACGTTTTTAAAATCACCTGGCCCCTTCAGTCCTTCTCCGTCGGTTTCCCTTCAGTCAGTTCCCCGTCGAAAAAAGCACATGCGCAGACCACTCGCTGTTGTTAACCTATCGATGTGACGTAGGATCGATAGGTTAACAACATATCTACGTCACATCGATAGGTTAACAACCTTAGGAAATGATGATTTCCTAAGGTTAACAGCGTTCTAGCATACATTATAAGGTTGTAATCTGCTTGATTTCAGTTAATAATAAGGGCTTCCCATACATTATATAGAGAATAATGTATAGGCAGGTGGTTATTATGAGAATTTTACACACACCCGAGGTGTGGGATGTCCCATAAACCCTGAGGGCGAAGGCCGAGGGGTTTATATAGGCATCCCACACTAAGGGTGTGTGTAAAATTCTCATAAATAACCACCTGCCTATTACTTTATTTTTTATAATTGCTGGTCACAATTTTTTTAGCAATAATCTATTCAATTTGCAAATAAATGAGTAAGGCAGTTGTGGTGTAATGAAGAATTTATTTGTGGTGGTTGTATAACATTGCAGTTTTTAATGATTTTAAAACGTGTTTTTTATGTTTGGAAAATAAACATTTCAGTAACATTTCAACATTTGTTAGCATCTTTGAATGTTATAACTTCCAGTTCGTTTTGGATGTGGTGGAACTGTGAAAGGTTGTAAAACAGTTAACTATGTAAAAACTCTTGAAACTTTTAAAGTAAGACTTCATTTGGTTATGTGATGTGGCTCCAAGGCGTGTTGGCGCTGTTTTTCCTTTGCTTGCTGTCGCGTTCTCTGGGAAGAGAAGAGGAAAGTGTTAGGTCACCATGGGTTAGGGAGAGTGTGTGAAAAGTGTATGTTTTTTTGCTTACCTCTAGTCGTCGTCATCGGTGTCTTCTATGATGAGTGGACGTTTTCTGTACTTCGTTTCAGGAGCATTATATATCTCTATGGAGACTGCCTCATTAAAGGTGCAGTGTAGACCAAAGATGGCTTGAAGTCTGTTGGAAAAAAGGCTGCTCGGCTGTATTCTGGAGCTGTGAAGTGGCAGGATGCTGAGGATCTTTGCAGGAGGTAGATGCCTGTTCTGTGTCAGATGTGGAGAATGTGAGGAGCTTGCTTACTTTTCGTTGTTTGGCTTCGGAGAGTACAGAATAATTATTAATAGACTGCACATTTCTGTGGCCTGATATTGTTGTACTTCAGTGGGGGCCATGCTACAGTCTAAGAGCCTCTGGATCGTTGATTTTCGGGTAGAATGGTTGGTTATTCGTTTGCAGTCTGGAATTCCAGACTGCAGTTTCATGGTTGTCATCATGGCTCTTAGTTTAAGTCCCACAGTCATGTTTCTGAACCAGAGGGAGTTTTGGTTTTTATTAATGTTTGGGGCTAAGTAGAATGGGGAGTCTTTGGTCAGCATTTCGGGAGGTCTGTTACTTTTGTAGAGACGGAAAGCTGCTATTATGTCTCTTTCTGGATTTTGTTTATTTTGAGATATTCGGGGTTTAAGTGGTTTTATATTTCTAGGGTTTTCTCCAGTTCTTGTTTTAGTTTGTCTTTCGTTGTATTCAAGAAAGCTGTTGCCTTCTGTGTCTGTGCCCTCAGTAATGTCACCCCCGATGAGGTCGTACTGTTCTTTTGTTCTGAGTGCGAATTGTAGACCAATGTTGAAGAATAAGAAATTGAGCAGACCACTTGGGTTGTCAAGAGACAATGTGCCTGAACTGTAAAGTAGTTCAATGTCTTGCTCTGTGAGCAGTGATGCTTTTAATGGTCTGTTCCCTTTACCTAGTCGTTTTAGGTGTTTTTGTTTAGCAGCAAGTGTTTTTCTGGTTTGGATAAAATTGGTTGCTAGCCCTTTAAATATACTATGAGGATAGTTATGGGCTGCTAGATGCCTGTCTATGCTGGCGATGATGCCACGGATTGTTCCTGGCTCATATTCGGAGCCATCCTGACGTTTGAGACAGTAAATGAAATTGGCAATGTGTGTATCTAGGTCTTGTGCAATAAAGGTGGTAAACTCCTTTTCTAGTGACGCTTCTGTGAGGAATTTGCAGAAGAGACGGAGGTCACTGTCTGTTTTTCTTTTTGTATTTTTATTATCCTGCTCTACTGTAAATGCTTGTCTTACAGAGGAATCTACTATTTCAAACCTGGTCTCCATTGTTTAAGTACGTTGTGCTGTTGCCGGCGCTATTTCTTAAATCCTTTTTTTTTTTTTTTTTTTTTTAGGTGGCGCGTATTTGTTTTGTCTGACAATGCTGGATCTGACAGGGCACCCCGAGCTGCGAGACCGTGAGTCAGTTACTTCTTTCTGTCTCGCGCTGTGCTCTAGAGCACAGTAGCGCGTGTTTGCCGTTATAACTAGCTGAGGTAGTTATAACTGCAAATTACAACTTGATTTTACAATGTTAAAAAATTGTGACCAGTACTTATAACCTGGTTACCAACGGTGGTAGAGTACCTTGTCATTGTTTGGACTGTGTGTTGCCAAGATTGTGACAGCAGTAGTCCCACAAGCAGTTCAATGAGACAGGCTCCGCAGTGTAACCAAGCATGAGAGACAATCCCGCACCAGGCATTTATTTATTGAAATAATTGGTAGCATCCTTTCAGCACAACTTGCTCATTTGCAAAGGTTCCACATCAGATGGAGGACATATACAGAGGACAGAAAGTTTAACTCAGCTTGAGTAGAGCCTTGTCAATAGGCAGTACAAGTTTTAGGAGGTACAGACGGGTATATAATGTTACAGTATATTACAGGGTAATTCAGACATATTGTACAGGTTTAGTAGCTTGAAAATAGGCGTGGCATGTTATAGTACCGAGTATTCACAAATTGTACAAGCAATTTAGGACTAAGCATTGCAACAGGTCAGACTTGGTATAGTAGATTAGAGACATAAAAATCAAATAAAATTGTACATAATGGACAAAAACCTATGTACTATTAATTGGCATAGTGGTAATGCACAGAAGTAGATAGGAAAAAGGACATAATTTGCTACTTAGATTAATGCAGTGTAACACTGCACAGCTGTTTAAGTTAGGGCAGGTCTGTCACAATCTCACAAGATGTGGTGCATCTTAGGCACCGGGATCAGAGAGCAGCAACAGAATGAGAAAATGGAGATCCCCTGTCCTGAAATGGTAGTATGCATTCTTTAAAAAAAGTCAGTAAATTCTACACTACTAGTGGCACATAGAGTATAGATAGTTTCAACTGGGCAGACTGGAAGACATAGCTCTCTGAATTCTTTTTGACTTTAGGGCTGCTTTAATTTGAAGATCTCCTTTTTGTTCTGCTGTCATGATCTCATACCCCATTTGCTGGTGGCAAAGAAAGAGACCAGAGGCTGGTCTCGATGATGTTTGATCCTCTAAAGCCCTGTTTACACCACCGACTTTGCAGCGCATCAACCCATGCGTACTGGTTGATGTGCTGCAAAGTCGGGTGTGTGGACGCATTCTGGAGCACTGCAAGTGTGGCTCTGATTCATTTTCTGCACCGACTCAGTTGTTGGTACCCGTATCTGAGTGAGCGCGGCAGCCGGCAGTGTGGACACTTCGCTACGCTCACTCCAGTTATTTCCCCATGTCTCCTGGCATCCTTTGTGTCATTCACAGCCCCTCCACAGAGTGACCTGCAGCACTGTGAGGGCAGGCTGTGTAAACGGTGGATTGCTGGCAGAGCAGCCACTGCAGCGGGAAGTGAGTAGTGCAAATACCAGAAGCGCTGCAGCTGTGTAAACACAGCTTAAGTGGAGGATAGTTTGCGTCCCTGCTTGGGACTGACTCTGTTAGTTTCGGGACAGTTATATGGGTAGAGACAGATGCCCTATCACTGATTAGTAAAGTACTGTCAGGGTCACTTGTATGGTTGAGATGAATCACAGACTGACTGTCCTTTCTGCTTTGCTGGTCCTGTCACTGGTGGTTCTGTACTGGCCCCCTTCCTGTTTACTGGCTGTTGGAGCCAGTGTGTTCCAGACCATAGGCCCTGACCAGAATAGGGAATTGTTACTATCTGGTAATTTTGTATTTCTGAGTAGGCTCCATTGATGATCTGGAAGGTACTGTATGGTCTTTAACCGAAAGAGCACAGGTAACTTAGAATTTGCACTAGGGTTGTCACGGTATGCCAGTGTGACTGTATACCACGGTTTGAAACTGCATGGTATAGACACTGTGACAGATTTTCCAAACCGTGGTAACCATTGCTCACGGTAAACCGCGGTATGTGCCGACCAGCCACGTTTCTTGGAGTGTGAAGGGGTGCAGTATACAGGCAGTATGCCCTTTGAAAAGCTTTTTTTTTGTTTTGTTTTTCTGTGATTTAGTTGGTGGAGATAGAGGGAACTCAGCCAGTCCCCTTCCACCATTTGAAAGTGAGCGTTCTTCAGTGTGATCTGCGTGCAGGCTTGATGTGCAGAGGGAGAGAGAGAGATCCAGAAGGAGCAATGAGGACAGGAGGAGCAAGTTTGCGACTAGGATAGCACTTTGTTGCACAGAATGACGCGCGAGTACTATATTTATTTTAAGCCCACTGACTGCATGGAGGCAATTTTTGGAGTCTGACCGACAGACCCCCAAGTTCCCAACAGAGTACTCGATCCCCGAATTCCCGATTGTCTCCCCCTGCATCCCGAGTCCTCCGCAAGTCCCCAGGTCACATGAGCAGAGACGGAGAGACCTGGGCCAGCAGGTGGTGAGTCTAGACAAGGAGAGGACTGTAGGAGGCTACCTCTGCGTCTACCCAGGCCAGTTCCTGTTCTTAATTTATACAAAAGTGGGGTGGTTGGGTGGGTAAAATAGCGACAGGTGGCATGTGGGTGGCAGTGGCACTGACTCTGGAGTCGGAGTGGGGAGGGGGATGATGAAACTTTGATTGGGGAATGGAGGGAATAGAGAAATTATAATTTCCATTCCTGTCCTGTTTGCTGTATGATTATGTACATAGTTCTAAAATCCTGCTCTCCCTAGCCGGGAAGGGAAGCCTAGCCTGAAGTTGAACAGAGTTGGCTTGCTGTGTAACTTGTACACTGAAGTTGAACAGAGTTGGCTTGCTGTGTAACTTGTATACTGAAGTTGAACAGAGTTGGCTTGCTGTATACTATCATTGTAAACTAAGTGTGAGAGCCAGAGGAGGAGGAGGACCTAAGCTCGCTGGACTGAGATTGGGTGGGGAATAATACTGATGGAGGAGGATGATGGTAGAATCGGTGGATCCTTGGTGGGAATTGGGAGGGAAGGGGAAACCTGGCCTGAATTAAATGTGAGGGATTATATTGGGGATTGGTTACTGGTACTGTACTGATCTGGTTGGGAATGGGAAATTAGCAGTGCTTTATTATTGCCTTGCCTGACTGAATTTTGAAAACAGGAGGATCTTTGGCACAGCAGCACGCAGCGCAGCAGGCACAGGTCAGTGTAGTAAGTCGCTGACTGGCATCATGGTATGACTACAGGGACAGGGAGGGATTTGGTATCGGGTCAGAGTGGATGGGGGGGCCGGGGTGATCGTATGGATGGAATGGATCCAGTCCAGTTGGTTGAAATGGGAAACCTGGCCTGACGTTGAATTGGGGGAAAAAAAATAATTGTTGTTTTGAGTTTTCCCAAAGGCGCTATGCCCACTGCCCATGCCTCTTTGACAGTGCCAGTGCCCACACAAGGAGGAGCGAGGGAAACTGAGTCGACTGTTGAGACTCAGAGTAGCTAGCACATATCCCCCTCCCTCAGCCTCTGTCAGACTCTTTAGTAGTCTACTCTGCACCCTTTACTAGACCAAACCAGCAGCCATGTTGTTTGCCCCTCTTTATTGTGGCACTGTGCGGCATTTTTAATTTTGGCATTGTGACTGAATGGCTGCGGTCACTCACAGGCAACTGGCAAAACTGGGAGTTGTTGGCAGATGAATGCATTATGCATCATCAAGGCTTATAGTAGGCAAGCAGCTTGAGGCAAAAGCCAACCAGCCTGAGCCCAGGGAGATCCTTTGGTGGATTTTTGAGGGATGTGGTCTGTGGTGGCCTGGGTCATGGGCGGGTGTCGGTGGGGAGGGGCGACCGAGCTTTGTGGAGCAGAAGTGTGCAGTGGGCACAGGGCATGGGCACACCTCGAAACCTGCCTGCGTTTGATTTTACTTTCCCTCAGTAAACTAAGCTGTCTGTGTGTTGGACTTGTCGTTAGTGTGTATATGTAATGTAAAATAATAGAGCTAGAAACAAAACAATTTGACATACAACAGGCATTATTCAGCCTCATGATGATATTTATTATGCAAATAGAAATGATGGCATGCAATGGAGCAAGCAATGGTATTTTTATTCATAAAAATAATTTTGATTATTTGAGAGAGAATGCATCACATTTCTTTGGCTGGCTGAGATTAGAATAGAAAATGCATGGCATTTGGCATTGGCAGTTGACAGGCATTGGCAACGTGGTTGTGGGCGGTGGGCCTGGTGGCCGGTGGGTGGCACCATTGGTGCATGGCACTTTATCTGTCTAGTGTTTTTATATTTTAAAATGTCACTTGGACACACGCAGGCATCAAAAAGCGAAGCGGAGGTGAGCATTACAGGCTAAATAACCTTAGAGCTAAGCTGACCGGACAATGCATGCATGACACGTCATGCTGCGCAACACATTCACAGTTCAGGTCGACTCGAGTGACAAGTCACAAGTAGTGCCTGGCTCAGCTGCCCGCCTGCCAATGTGCCACTGCCAGTGCCATCATGATTACTTTGCTTGCGCGTTGCTGCAATCCAGAGTGACTTGTGGCAGTCTTACTGAGTCTTGGTGGCATTGGCAGACTGGCATCGCAGTGCAGCTGTGTGTTTGTTTTATGTTTCTACGTCTGTGATTTCATTGCCCAATGCCAGCCCATCTCTCTCTGATGCCATCCTCCTCCCACCATGCCAAGAACCAAGTCAATGGGGGGGCTAGTGTGGTGGTGAGTGTGCATGTGCCTGCCTGGTCAGGTCAAGTCATCGAGCCACCCAGGGTTGGCAAGTGGCGATGACCACATGGCCACTGTGTTCTTGGTTTTGTGTGTGGTCATGACAAGGTCAGGTGGCCATGGTCGGGTCTGGTTGGTCGGTGCCACTGCCAGTGGTACCACTTAATTTGTCAGCAGCAGTGAGTCAGTCAGTTTTTTTAAGTAGCTCTTGTCTCATCTATTTTGTTTCAATTTCATGAGCTGCTGAAAATTGTAATCTTTCATATTGTTAGGTTACGTTGGTAAGGTAGGTAACTAGACTGGTATTGTAATTGTAGGACTGGGACTCGAAAAAATCCATCTGTTCCTGAAACACGGCAGATGTGGAGCTGATACTGTTATTGGACGAGTTGCAGCAGCAGGAGGAAAGCCAGAATCAGAGCAGTACTCCGAGCCAATGCCGTGACCAGATTCTGCAGCAGAGTCCAATCCCCCCCCCCCCACCACCTCCTTCTCCTGTCTCTGAGACCCAAAAAGAGTCTGATGGGAAAGTGGATGAAAACTGTGACCTTTTCCTGCCCAGAAAAAGAGTAAAATCCAGAGTGTGGACCGACTTTGGTTACAAAAAAATAGTGATGGTATCGTGCATGAGGATGGGAAGCCTATCTGCCGGACGTGCAAAAAAGAGTTGCAGCTTGTGGAGGGAACACTTCCAATTTGTTTACCCACCTGCGAGATTATCACCCACTTCAATACAGAGAAGCTCAGGTATCAGCCCGGTTGGTTTTTTGACTTTGTTCAATTCAAAATCAAATTCAAACTAACTTCAATCGTTATCGCACTCCAAGAGAGAGAAAACGAATAGTATAGTAAAAAGAAAAAAATGTCAAAGTCACTGTATGATCTTTATTTATTTTTTCTTGTATGTGGACTCTGAGTGGAGGCGAATCAAACAAGTGTCTTGCTCTCTGGTCTTCTGCTGTCTTGATTAAAGTCTTTTACCATTAAAAGTTGTGGGCAGACACTGACTGGACAGGGACTGATGGTGGTCTTGGTCTGTCAGCACCACAGCCTTTTTGGATGTGGCTGAGCCACCGGGGCCACTGCTGCCCAGTGCTCTGCCCCAGCTGCCCGCCCATGCCCTCCCACTGCCCAGGGAGGGGAAGGGATATAACTACTAGATGCATACAGAATACTGATTAGGGAGGGTAATTGAGAACTAGTGGATGTGCGCGCCTACATAGTGTGCGTGGGTGGTGTGGGGTGCTGCACTGCCGGCTCTATGTATTTAGGATCGGGAATTGGGATTTGGATCTCATCGATTGGTGGACTCGATAATAGGATATCAAGTAGATCATGGTTGGTCTTGGATCATGATGGGAGGGGATCATGGTCTGTTCTGGGTGGGTTGGAGGCTGAGAGTGAGAAAGAGACATTAAGACAGGGGAGGACACAGAGACGGGAGGAGTCAGGGAGAATGAATGGCAGCAGCAGCACAGTCAGTCTTTCTACAGCGGAGTCTGGACTGTGAGGGACCACCATGGGTGTAGTGGTAGTGGCGGCTGCCCGTGCCCACTGGGGTGAGGAAATAGGGGAGGACCCCTGTGTCCCCCACCAGTGTCACGTGCAGTGCCAGTGCAGTCCATGCCATGTACACTTAGCATGACATGACAGACAGTGCATGAGTGCAGTACCTAGTGTGAGTGGTAGAAGACACTGGTGGCAGTGGTGGGGGACGGGTTCCTCCTGTTTACTATCGAGGCCGCGGGCACTGGCAGCCACGCCACCCGCTACACCTGTGGTTCACTGTAGAAAGAATAACTGTTCTGTCCTTTGCCCTAGCCTGACTCCTCCTGTGTGTGTCCTGACTGAGTTCTCCACTGTCCAGTGAAGTCTCATCTACTCGTACTGTGATGTCCCTCCTCATGCTCCAGAGTCTCGACTCGCGGCTACCCAGTCCTCCAAACCATCCATGATTCATCATTCCATGATGATCCAAGATTCCAAAATGAATCCAGTGATGATCTGCTAATTCAGCTAATGCTTTAATAGGTACTGCCCACTGCTGCTCTTTATGCCCATTGCCCTTGCCCTGGCCGCCTGAGCCAAGTGCTACTGTTTTGTGAAAGTGAAGTCATAGAGAACTGGGGTACGCACTCAGTAATAGTTTAGTTAATTATCAAATTTCTTCTCTTTCTTGTTTTTTAATTTTAGAGTGGTAGAGTAAGTTCTAGTCCCTGATTAGGAGGATGGCCAAGTGGTGGTGGCAGTGGTGGGGGTCGTAGTCAAGATGGTGCAAAACGAGATGCTAACCAGCCAAGTTTGGTCACAGTTCTTGAAAGAGGGGGAAAAAATCTGATGCCAGTTCTAAGCAGGCCCAGGAACTTAATGCAGCAGTGGCTTACTTTCTGACTAAAGACATGCTGCCATTCCACATAGTAGAAAAACCTGGGTTCTGTAAATTGCTGCAGAGATTAAACCCTACATGTCACCTGCCATCCAGAGCTTATTTCACTAGTAAAGAGAAGCCAAAGTTATTTAATGAAGTAAAAATGCAAGTTGAAAAATCACTGCTGGGCGCAACGTAGTATGCTGCCACTACTGATATGTGGACTAGTCATGGCAGAACTGGTGAGCCATACATGAGCTTAACAGTGCATTACATTACTTCTGATTGGAAAATCAAGGCTCACTGTCTGGAGACAACATTCGTACCACAGGATCACACGTCTGAAAATATAATTGAAATCTTTCAAGGCATGCTTGATGAGTGGAAAATCAGCAAAAACAGACTAGCTGCTGTAACTACAGATGACGGCGCCTAACATGAAGAAGGCATTTTGGGGGGCTGCTTACTGAGGTTACGTGACTAAGCTGCTTTGGCCATAACTTAAACTTGGGTATCGGAAAGGCTTTAAATATCAGTAAAGTTGATGCTGCCATCAGAGCTTGCAGACAAGACAAACTCATAAAGTTAAGCAGACAGACTTAGGTCTTCCTGAACACTCTCTGATTCATGATGTCCTCACACGGTGGGGCTCCATGTACGACATGGTATCAAGATTTCTGCAGCAACAACAAGCAGTGTGCGCTGTTCGCTGTTCTTGTATTTGCCAAACACCTGGCATTTAATGCCTAAAGATACAGGCATCCATATTCTTGAAGATGTAAGTCAGGTGCTTGGACCGCTGAATGATTTCACAGACTCTTGGTGCTGATAAGCATGTCACAATGTCTGCCCTGAAACCAGTACTGCATCATCTTATGAATGACTTGTTGACGCCCTTACCTGAAGACAGCAATCTGAAAAAGCAAATTAAACTCGCTATCAGTACTGATTTGGTTACCTGATATTCGTGTGAATACAGACACAAAATAATTGACATGTCCTGTTTCCTGGACTCAAGATTTAAAGCTTTTTTCAGTGATACTGTAGTGGGTTTAGTACATGAAGAGGTCATGTTTTGCTACACTAGTGACCACCTCTTGGACTGTGCCCATGATGATGGCTCCTGGCCCTGCCCATCCCATCTTCTTACTGTGGTGCCTGTGCCAGTCCCACAACCCCCAATTGTACCTGCTGGTCGTGCTGCTACTGCTAATGCCATTGCTGACAGCATCAGCGTCAGTGGCGACAGTGTCACTGAGGAGCAGTCATTTTGTTCTGCGAGTGAAGCTAAGGAGGAGGAGCACCTGGAGCAGCAGCAATTTACTGAAGAAGATCCTGGTTTGTCTTGTCACTCTCGTGATTCAGAGTCAGAAATGAGAACACCACCTACTCCACGAAGAGCACGACTGCCACCACCACCAACTCTTAACAGGACGGGGAAAGGGAAGGAAGAGGTTGAGGACACGTTCAGGTTCTTCTTCTTCATCATCATCATCTACTAGCTCTTCTTCATATGCCACAGGAGGCACAGTATCCGAATCCATATCCAGTCAGCAGCAGAACCCAAGTCTTACTCAACCACCTCCTACAGCAACAGCTACACATGTGGTGGTAAAACCAAAAGGATTAACTGACCTACTAAGGCAGATTGCAGATAAACAGTTGTTGGTGAAGGGTGTAATGATGAGGACATCACACTGGACATCAGTCAAAAATGAAATCTCACTATTTAGCATTGCCGCGTCTGCACACAGACGGTGAACCATTACAGTGGTAGAGTGAACATGCTGCAGATCTGCCATTGTTGTCGAACTTAACAAAGAAAATACCTATGCATTCCTGCAACAAGTGTACCATCTGAGAGACTTTTCAGCTCCAGTGGTCAAATTCTCACACCATTTCGTTCAAGACCATCCCCAGATGAAGTTTAACGTGCTTATCTTCCTCCAGATTAAGTTTAACATGCTTGTCTTCCTCCACAGGAACTTACCCTGATTACTCTGAGTCTGACTAACCAGTCCAGAGTCCATTCCAGACCACCACACAACATCACTAAATATGTCATTGTGTGGAATTTTGAATGAATGAAAGAGCGACTCTTATATCTGATACAATTTGGTAGGGCAGGCCTGGCCAGGTAGGCACTACCATTGCAGTCACACCACAGCACTACCTAGTAGTACCTTTCTTGTTTGTACTAAGTTGGGGGAGGGGATGAGGGAACCGAACCACAGTACTGGTCTGGAATTGTGGTGGATGATGTCTGAGTCTGATGCAATTTAAAGTTGCAGTTTGTTCGTGGTCGGCAGTCCAGTCGCTGAGTCACTCGTTTCTCTCGACTCTAGCTTTAATTCCTCTGTGTCATGTGTGGGACTCTGTGTGACTGTTGCTCACAGAGTGCACTGCAGACCGAGCAGCACTGCTGGGTATAGTTAGGCCTGAGCCGCACCTGGCCTGACCCGTCCATATCATCAATCAAATCAAGGTTCAGTTATTCCGTTTTCCCTCGCGTATGCTCACCCATTGCATGAGGGTACAATTTTCAAAATGCAAATAATGCATCCTGTTCCTTGATGAGGTTTATATTCACTATATTGTTTCAGCCTGGGCACGGCAGCAGGGCAGTGGCAGTGGTAGCCAGGCTGGCCAGCAATGGAAGGGCATTTTGTACTATAATTACTTATTCAAACAACATGAAGTCTTGCTATATTATGACAGATGCAGTTTGTCCCACCATTAGAACTGCTCCGGACTCCGGAGGTGAAAGAGTTAACTTCCATGCAGAGCATGGAACTTAGAGCGCGAGCTTGGTTAGAGAAGCTCTGTTAGGGTGGTTTCAAACCGAAACCGTCAGATTCTTTACTCCGCCTCACTGAACAGTCGCTCCGGAGAGTCCTCCTGCTGCTCGGTTCATTTCTTCGGTTTAAAGCGTCTTTTCTCGGTTAAATTAACCGCGATATTATTTATTTTAACCGCAAACCAATCGGTTCAAGCTCTGTCTATGGTATTGTAAGTAAAAGATAGGTTTTCTGTGTGGAACTTGTAAATGTTTATCGGTTCGGTTTGAACCGATCGAATTGTATTTAAACTTTGTTTTGAAGCCTTTTAAGGCTTGTTAGAGTGAGGTTCCCGGTTCTTATCGGTTCTGAAAAAAACGGATTTCATTACGTTTTTTTCCACGACCCGTGACACGGTTGCCTGGCACTGCCATCAAAAGGGCAAGTTTCTGGTTAGGCTGGCATTATGTCTGAGAAACCCAAAAGAAAAACCGGGCCCACTGGGTTTCAACACTGTAGTGTCTGTGGGGAAGCTTTTGCCAAGGCTGACCCACACACCACATGTGTTTATTGTCTGGGGTTTGACCACCTCAATGCAGACTGCCAGATTTGCAAGAATTTCCCTGCAGCCACCCTAGATAAGAGAGTTGGTAGGCTCAGGGAACGAGAGGCCAAAAAGTCCGCTGACCCGGATGGCCAGCCCAGTTCGGTGCCAGCCGAACCGGAGGGAGTGCCCTCTGACCAGGGCCAGACTTCCTCGGGCAAACGTAAAGCTGACTCTGAGGAGCCAGTTCCAGCAAAGAGAACTAGAAAGTCAGCAGGTGTGGAGTCCAAAATCCCTTCTCCAACTGCTGCAGAGATAGCCAGGGCAATACAGATTGTCCAGTCACTGTCCCCGGTTCCCTCCGAACCACCACTATCTGGCAAAAGGTCGGTTCGGTCGGTTCCACCGGTTCAGGAATATGATATAGAAGAGTTTTATGAACCAGAGGAGGGGGAGGATGATTATGATCAGTGTGACTGTGACTTTGAAAGTCTGGATGTGCCCATTGAACCGGACAGCTCCCCAGACAGACCTTTAGGTGAATCTCCCCCTAGGCTTGCTGAGTCCCCTTCTCATTTTTTGTTTTATAAAAAAGTTCCTGAGACCCTCCAGCTTCCTTTAGAGGAGGCTTTGGATGAGCAAGAGGAGCCTGACTATGTAGAGATGATGGATATCCCAGAGTCCAAGAGATTGTCCATCCCTTTACATAAATCTTTTAGGAAACAAACAATAAAAATTTTAAAAGCTCCTAATTCTGTGCCTCCTGTAGATAAAAAATGGACAGGAGGTACACTTTGTCAGGTCCTGATACAGATTTTCTTTCACAGCAATGCAGTCATGTTGGGGTAGTTCAGGCTGCAGCCTGTGATAAAGCTAATATACCCCTGGCTTCACATCCTCCTGACAAGGACTCCAGGAAGATTGACGCCATGGCCAAAAAACAATACATGGCAGCATCTTTGGGACTCAGACAAGCAAACTATATGGCTTATGTTGCGAGATACCAGAAATCTAGATGGGATACTGTCATGGCCTTAGCCAAACGGGTCCCTGGCCAGCTTGCAAAGGAGCTGGAGCAGGTGGCTCTTGATGGTATTGAGGCATCTAAGGTGCAATTCCATGCTGCAGTGTACATAAAGAAAATGGATGAATATAGAACCACTTATAGGAGTGCACAAGCCAAGGAATGGCAAGCTACTCCTCAGAGGCAGCCCCCCAGGGGTAGGGGCAGGCCTTTTCACAGGCCTTTTTACCAGACCCAGGCCTCCCCTTCAGCCTATGCTCAGAGGGGGTTCTTCAGAGGGAGAGGCAGACTGGGTACGAGCAGGCCTGCTCCCACCCCTCCGCCTAAAGCCCCCTGCCAAACAGGCACCCTGGATGGGATGCCCAGGGTCGGCTCTCCATTACCTGTAGGGGGCAGGCTGGCTTACTTCGTCCAGGACTGGGAGTCTTTAACATCAGACAGGTGGGTCCTGGAAGTAGTGAGCCAGGGTCTGGTTCTCAGCTTCAAAACATTTCCGAAGATGAGAGACAGATCTTTTCCATCTGCAAACCCTTTAGAGACTCTTGCTTTGGAAACAGATGTCTCAACCCTCCTGGCTGTCAGAGCTGTAGAAAGGGTTTCTCCCCTACACCAGGGCAAGGGTCTGTATTCCAGGTACTTCCTTACCCCAAAAAAGACAGGAGAGTGGCGGCCTATCCTGGATCTAAGATATGTGAACAAGCACCTTTTAAAACCAAAATTCAAAATGGTGGCTCTGGGAATGATTTTACCCTCCCTAAGGCCAGGGGACTGGCTAGCTTCCCTGGACCTCAAGGATGCCTACTTCCATGTTCTTATCAGAAGCTCCCATCGAAAGTACCTCAGATTTGAACTGCCCTCAGGCCATTATCAGTTCAGAGCAATGCCCTTCGGCCTTACCTCTGCCCCAAGGGTGTTCATAAAATGTCTGGCAGTAGCAGTTGCTCATCTAAGAAGGCAAAGATTGCCATTTTTCCCTACGTGGACGACTGGCTCATTGTGGGTCAGTCCCCAGACCAGGTCAAATCACACCTGCTAGTTACCCAGCAGCTGCTTACCTCTCTGGGCTTTCTTCTCAATCTTCCAAAGTCAGTTTTTGGAACCTGTCCAGGTACTCACCTTTATAGACGCAGAACTGAACACAAAGCAGGCCAGAGCCTTCCTTCCCCTGGAAAGGGTAAGGACCTTGGTGGCCCTGGCTTTGTCCTTCACTCTGCAGGTCTCTCGACCAGCAAGGCATTTCCTGCAGCTCCTAGGACACATGGCTGCGTCCACAGCTGTAGTGCAAGGAGCAAGATTTCAGCTGAGGGACATTCAGTTCCATTTGAGAGCTTTCTGGTCTCAAAGAAGAGATCCCCTATCCAAGTTAATCCCAGTGACTCGAACCCTGATCCAGGCCCTTCAGTGGTGGCAGGATCAGAGCAATCTGAGACAAGGGGTGTCTTTCATCCCTCTGTCCCACTCCTTGACCCTCACTACAGATGCGTCCCTCTTGGGATGGGGAGCTCACATGGGCGACCTCTCCACCCAGGGGTTATGGTCCCCTCAGGAATCTCTGCTCCACATCAATCTGTTGGAACTCAGAGCTGTTTTTCTAGCACTTCAGGTTTTTTCTGCATCTGTTCAGAACAAGGTGGTACAGGTCAGAACAGACAACACCACTACAATGTGGTACATCAACAAACAAGGGGGCACTCGGTCTTCGGCCTTGTGCACCGAGGCGATGAAGTTGTGGTCTCTGGCTTATTCCCTGAACACTTCCCTCATAGCAGTTCACCTCCCAGGCAAGGACAATGTCCTGGCAGATGCTCTCAGCAGGATTTCCCAGGGCCATCACGAATGGTCACTGGATCCCCTAGTACTGGGGATAGTTTTTGCCAGATGGGGCACTCCTCAGATAGATCTTTTTGCAGCCCCAGATAATCATCAACTTCCACTTTTGTTGCAGGCCCCCAGTGTTGGGCTCAGTCCCCCTGGATGCTTTTCTCCTCGATTGGGAAGGGAAGTTTCTCTGTCTTTCCCCCCTTTCCTCTCCTGTTCAAAGTGCTAGTCAAAATCAGGTCTCAGCCCTGCAAGATGATTCTGATTGCTCCAGACTGGGCCAGGCAGCCCTGGTACCCACTCCTTCTGTCCTTAGCAGTCAATCTTCCCCTGTGTTTCCCCAGGAACCACAATCTGTTAACCTGTGCTCAGGGGAGAGTTTGGTATCCGAATCTCAAATCCCTCAACCTCAAGGCCTGGCTCTTGAGCAGTTAGAGTTTGCTGATCTGCAACTTTCTCAACGTGTTCTGAATCTTGAAAGCTGCTAGGAAGCCTTCCACCAGGGCTACCTATAACTCCAAGTGGAAAAGGTTTTCCATATGGTGTTCTGGGAAGCATATTTCCCGGAATCTGCTGATTTACCCACTGTATTGGATTATATGGTCCATCTTAATTTTTGGGACTGAGACCAGCTACCCTGAAAGTGCACTTGGCAGCTGTCTCTGCTTTCATTTCAGCAGGGAAGCCCTCTTCTTTCTGCTCACCCTGTATTTTCCAAGTTTTTTAAGCGATTGCTTCATACCAATCCTCCATTCAGGGACCCTGCCCCTGCTTGGGATCTTAATGTTTGCATTGCTCAGCTGATGCAACCCCCCTTTGAGCCTCTGTCTTCGGCAGAGCTTAAGTATTTGACTTTGAAAACTGTATTCTAGTAGCCATCACTTCTGCCAGGCGCATAAGTGAGTTACAGGCTTTATCAGTGGAGACTGACTTTATTTCCTTTCACAGGGATAAGGTAGTCCTCAGGACTAACAGGAAGTTTTTGCCTAAGGTGGTTTCGGATTTCCACCTTAACCAATCTGTTTCACTTCCAGTGTTCTTCACTGACCATTCCTCCTCTGGTGAGAGGAGGCTGCACAGCTTAGATGTTAAGAGGGCCCTAAGTTACTACATAGAGCGTACCAAGGGTCACAGGTTTGACTCCTCCAACTATTTCTCACTTATGGTGAGGTTGGGAAAGGAGACCTGCCACTAAGAGATCCATTGCCAGGTGGATCGCTCTTGTATCCAGTTTTGCTATCAAAACTGGATAAGGTTCCCCCTCAGGCCTGAGGGCTCACTCTACCAGAGGTACAGCTGCATCTCTAGCTGCTGCTAGAGACATCCCTATCTTGGAGATATGTCAAGCAGCTACTTGGAAAACAGTACACACTTTCACCAAGCATTACTCCCTGGATATCCAGGCCAGGAGGGATGCTCGGTTTGATAGCCGTGCTTCAGAGCCTATTCCTAAGTAGGTTCTGTCCCTCCTCCATGGAGGTACTGTTGTAGTCTGCATCTGTCATAATATAGCAAGACTTCATGTTGTTTGGAAGAAAATTACTCACCTTAGTAATGTTGTTTCTTCTAATGGAGTCTTGCTATATTATGACCTCCCCCAGCCTGCCCCTCTCAGAACTTCTACTGGTATGGGTGGGCAGTCCACTGTTGGCACTTATTGATGCCCCTTTTATGTTTGGGTGTTGTGTTTTATTTAGTTATTTTATCTTATTTTTCTGGTCCCCTGACTTGAGTCTTGGTGTTTTTGGGACCAGGAAATGTGTGAATATTTTGTAGCCAGTTGGCTAGTGTAGGTTACAGCTTCCACACAGAGCCTTAGTGAGTTTTGCTCAGAAGATCTGACGGTTTCGGTTTGAAACCACCCTAACAGAGCTTCTCTAACCGAGCTCGCGCTCTAAGTTCCATGCTCTGCATGGAAGTTAACTCTTTCACCTCCGGAGCAGTTCTAATGGTGGGACAAACTGCATCTGTCATAATATAGCAAGACTCCATTAGAAGAAACAACATTACTAAGGTGAGTAATTTTTTCTTACTGGGCAGTGGGGGAGCAGGGGCATTGGGTCTGGGGTGGGCGGCTGACAGTGTGCTTGGGGGGCAGTGGGCAAAGTGGACTGGGCAGGACAGGTAGACTGGAAGAGCACTGCACTTGTACTTCGCAACTTAAGTGTTCACAAATCTGCAAGAGCTACAGGTGCAGCTGCATAGCAAAGTCTAGTGTTTCTGCTGCTGTTGTAGCAGTGTACTACTGTACTACTGCTGATGAGACTCATTCTTGGTGGTGCTTGAGTCGCACAGCAGAGACACAGTGAAGCAATCGTTACGGTTACGAAAGTGCAGCAGTGCAGTGCAAATATGGGGTAGGGTGGTCGTCATGTCGTTCATGGTCACCAACATCCCATTCCCAGTTCCTCCTGCAGCTGGCCCCAGCCAGTTGGGCCAAAGTGCTGGCAGCTAGGCTGTCCCATTCCAAAATTCAGTATGTGCCCCCAGATTAGTGTCCAGTCTCACACTGTGACTCAGATGAGTTGAGACATGATGTGATGAATTTATTTATCAAGTCTAGGATTACAAATACCTTTGAGCCTTGGCTCTTTTACAAAGGTTCCACGTCGGAGAAATACAAATTATGGGGCACATCAAGACAGACATTACAATAATGTGGACATTGCAAACAGAGTACATATTAATACAATTCAAGGGTAGCATTATAAGCATTGAATGATCATCAACACATCGTTTGCCCATTTGCCTAATGTAGTTACTTGTTGACCGTTGTTGCTTGTTTTTGTCTTAACCATTTCTCTCTCTCCAGCTCAGCCAGCTTAGTACAGCGGCAGCCAGAGTTATTAGCAGCATGCAGGCGCCAGGCAGGCAAAGCTACTGCGTCAGTAGTGAGCTTAGCTAACGGCGCAGACAGTCTTCCTTGTTCGTTCAAGTTTTGTGGATAATGTAATGTCTCTGCTTTCTACTGCACTGCACTGCTATTCAGATTTTTATGGCAAAGTAAGGTTTAGGTGTCCTCTCACCTGTTCAATCCATGAGTGGACTGATGATGTTGATTAAGAGATCTTGATTTCAACTAAACGCAAGTCTGTTATTTGACTTCTTCCTTCATTTTTTTGAATTTTTAATGTTCAGTTTCATTAATTTTTTTTTTTTTTTTTAGTCAACATGTAATTTGTGCGTGTCACACGCTTACAGTGCGACACAAGGCACAGTACACACAGGCCAAGTGAGTATTAAAGGGAAACGTCCATGTGCCAGCGGGCCCCACCTCCGTGTAAAGTGGGGCCTGATTAGCAGATGTAAAAATGACAAATTTCCTACTTACTGATTATTATTATTATATTTAGATTCATATCTGGTTGATCCTGCTCCCTCCCCGCCGGCATTTTAAGTTTGAACACCCTCCCTCGCGCGTCCATTGCACTCAAGGGGCTGTCCCTATGATAACGTGGCAGGCGGGGAGCAGCCGTGGTGTCTCCATAGACTTGCCATAGTCCAGGATAGTGAAATAGGTCTGGTTTGGAGTCCGTGTACCTCCGAGACATACGAAAACCAGATAGAGACCACTAGTGTGTCTGTTAGTCTGTACCTGGTCTCGGTATTGCAAGGACACCGATAGAATCCAAACCGGAGCTATCTGAAACTACTGCAATACAGCTTGTGTGCTGTGTGTTCTGCCGTTGTGTGCTGTGTGTTCTGCCGATGTGCGCTGTGTGTTCTGCCTGCTTCACATATTGATGAAAACGAAATTGGTGTCTCTGTAAGTTCTTAGTGTGTGCAGTGGCTTATTAAGGCACAAATATTCCCTGTTACCCTGGATAGCTTAATATGACTGATGCTTATATGAGTATTTAGAAGTCTGAGTGCTGATTGAACAGTGTAGCTTCAGAAGTGTCTGCTCCCTCCCCTTCCCTCAAAATGGATACCCATACATACGCAAAGCACTGTTTAGCAGAGTTTATGAAACAAACTGGACCTTATGTTTTTCAATAAAATAGATTCCTCTAAAAAGCTCTTGGGGTTTAGGGGATTCCTGCAATACTGGGTCAGGTAGTGTGTGTGTGTGTGTGTGTGTGTGTGTGTGTGTGTGTGTGGATGTGTGTGCTTAACCTGAAACCTGTGATTATGACAACTGATCAGACGCTCAGTAAGTTGTTGCATTACTTATCTGGGTTTAGTCTGAAGCCCTCTCCAGTAATGATACTCGCCTCTGTCGTCTTGCTTCTGACAGACTTTCATGGCTGTATGTGCCTGCAGGGCTAAACAAAGCTCACCCCAGAAAGAAGGCACTGCTTTGGTGGCTGGCTTGTTCCCCTGGCAATTCTGTCCCCCAGAACGGATCATAGTCCCACATACTCTTCCCCACCTAAGAGCTGCAGTACAATATAGAATGCTTTTGCTAGCACTAAGGGCATTTTTTAAGAATATTTACTATGCTTTTTCCCGGTGTCATGGACCCTTCAGCTTCCATTCTCTCATACTGGCTGTGACTCCTTGATACCCCTTGGCTTACCCCCCAGGGTGGGGTTGCAGCACTGGCCCAAAGTACTGCATCTGATGGGATAGGTCAGGGAGCCAGCCTGAGAGAGCTAATCGAGGCCAAGGGCAGGCTTCATCAAGGGCGGCCGGCAGTAATTTTATAGGCTGCCCCCGGGCGGGGACGTGCAGTGACGTTCTGAGTCTGCCTTGCCCCTCTTATGTGTTGTCACCGTCGCCTGTGGTTCCCCAGCCTCTCCCAGGGGTCCCTTGGGTGCCGGATACTCTACCCCTCCCTCTCCCCGGAGAAGGAGAGCAGTCCTTGGGACGCTCAATCCTTCTATGCTGGCCCTCCGACTCCCTGGTCGTGGCAGGAAAAAGCATAGTAAAAGAACAAAAGAATATACAGTAGGATAGATCTATTTGTCCCATCTAGTTCTTCTTCCACTCTGTGGAAATACCCTGTCACCCCTTTTTCTTCAAAGTATCACTCAACTTTAAGTTTGAAAGTAGAAACTGTCAGCTAACTCAGTTTGCTCTGGAAGTGTGTTCCAGGTGTTCACCACTCATTCTGTGAAGTTGTTTTTTTCCCCCTTAAATTTTCCTCCTTTGTACATCTGAAAGAACTGCATTTGGTGAGATGGTGGTATCTCGTTCAGATATTTAAATACTGTATGCATTTCATCACTGTCTGCAGTTTTTCCTTAGAGGACAGTCCCAGTTGGTTCTTGCAAGTAAAAACCTGATTAGCAGGTTTATAAGTAAAAAGGTTACTTGAGTACAAAAATTCATAGCCTTGGCACAGATTGATATGCAAAATGTAACAAAAAAAGTTTCATTACTGTAGTCTCTTGTGCAGGTACACAATTTTTTTTTTTTTTTTTACTTTCTGTTTATGCTCCCCCTCCTCGTAGCTCTCCCCTCTTCAGCAGACACCTACGGCCTGTTCAGCCCTCGCTCACCTACCTGGTGACCGGTGCAGTCCGTCCCCCATGGAGCTGTGGTTATACCCCCCAGGCGGGTACGGGGTGGGAGTCCTTACACCATGACGCATCTCTGTATTTCGTCGGAACACTGTCTCCGAGCTGGTAGGGGCATTGAAGGTCGGGACCTGGTGCTCCGTCTGCTGGGAGGCTGCGCGGTTATTTTTTCCCGATGTTCTCTCAGCGTGCCAAGTCCCCAGACGTCAAGGCGCTGAAGCGCCAACATCTGGCACTTCGTCCCTGTGTTGAGCGTCGGGCTTGCTGTACCTCAGGTCTCCACCCGGGGCCAGACAAGAGCCGAGCTCTGGTTCCCCCTTCCCCCCGGAGAGAACGAGCAGTCCTTAGGATGCTCAAGTCCTCCCCCACCCCCCCGGCTGGCCCTCCAGCTTCCTTTTGAGGAGGCTGTAGGGGATCAAGAGGAGCCTGACTTCATAGAGATGATGGATGTCCCAGAATCTAAGAGACTGTCTATTCCTCGTCATAAGTAATTTGGGAAACAGACACTAAAAATTCTTAGGTCTCCTAATTCTGTACCTTCTGTTGACAAAAGAATGGACAAGAGGTGTACCTTGTCAGGCTCGGATACGGAATTGCTTTACCAACAATGCAGCCATGTTGGGGTAGTGCAGGCTGCTGCCTGTGACAAGGCAAACATCCCCTTGGCTTCACACCCCCCAGACAAAGATTCCAGGAAGATAGATGCCATGGCAAAGAAACAGTACTTGGCATCATCTTTGGGACTCAGTCAGGCTAATAATATGGCCTATACAGCCAGGTACCAGAAGTCCAGGTGGGACACTGTACTGGCACTGGCTAAACAGGCTCCCCCCCCCCAGCTAGCCAAGGAGCTGGAGGGGGTGGCTACTGATGGGATAGAGGCATCAAAGGTGCTATTTCATGCTGCTGTGTACTCCAGTAATGTGTCCTCAAGAGTCATGGCTACATCTGTGGCTCTTTGGAGAATGGCCTGGCTCAGATGTACTAGCCTTTCGCAGGACACCCAGGCTAAGGCCATGGATTTTCCTGTAGTGGGTAATTCTCTGTTTGGGGAGCAGACAGAGAATTACATGAAGAAAATGGTTGAATACAGGACCACTTACAGGAGTGCCCAGGCCGAGGAGAGGCAGGCAGCCCTCAGGGCAGCAGTCTAGGGCAGGGCAGGCTCTTTCACAGGCCTTTCTACCAGGCACAGGCCTCCTCTCTTTTCTCAGAGGGGTTCTTCAGAGGGAGAGGCAGAAGGGGATGAGCAGGGCTGCATCCACCCTCAGCCTAAGGCTCCTGCCAAGCAGACACCCTGATGTGTCAGCCTGGGTCGACTCCCCCATTCCAGTAGGAGGCAGGCTGGCTTACTTGTCCCAGGACTGGATGTCTGTTACCTCAGACAAGTGTGTCCTGGAGGTTGTGTTGGGGCTGGTTCTCAGTTTCAAGAGTTTTCTGAAACTGAGACCCAGATCCTTTCCACCTGCAAATACATCAGAAACCCTTGCTCTAGAGGCAGAGGTTTTGTCTCTACTGGCTTTAAAGGCCATAGAGAGAGTTCCTACTCCATACAGGGGCAAAGGTCTATACTCCAGGTACTTCCTTACCCCGGAAAAGACAGGAGAGTAGCGACCCATCCTAGATCTAAGATACTTAAACAAGCACCAGCTAAAGCTTAAGTTCAAGATGGTGACTCTGGGAACAGTTCTTCCTTCTCTGAGGCCCGGAGACTGGCTAGCCTCCTTGGACCTCAAAGATGCCTACTTTCACATTCCCATCAGGTGCTCCCACAGAAAGTACCTCAGGTTCGAATTGCCCTCAGGCCATTACCAGTTCAGAGCAATGCCCTTTGGCCTAACTTCAGCTCCAAGGGTGTTCACAAAGTGGCTAGCAGTAGTGGTAGCCTTTTTTAGAAGAAAAAGGATTTCAATCTTTCTGTATCGGATGATTGGCTCCTTGTGGGCCAGTCCCCAGACCAAGTCAAGTCAGATCTGCAGGTCACCCAGAAAGTTCGTTCTTTAACCAGTACAGCTCCTTATTTTTATAGGAGCAGAGTTGGACACCCTCAAGGCAAGAGCCTTCCTTCCTCTGGAAAGGGCAAAAACCATCTCTCAGCTGGCCTCTTCCTTTCTCCCTCTGGTTTCTCGACCAGCAAGGCATTTTCTACAGTTTCTGGGCCACATGGCAGCTTCCACAGCAGTGGTCCAAGGGGCCAGGTTTCAGATGAGGGACATTCAGTTCCATCTGAGAACCTTTTGGTCCCAAAGTAAAGATCCTCTTATTAAGCTAGTTCCTGTCACTCAGACCTTAATTCAGGCTCTTCAGTGGTGGCAGGACTTGGACAATCTGAGACAGGGTGTTCCATTTGTCTCTCAGACTCACTCTGTGGTTCTTACCATGGATGCTTCCCTTTTGGGGTGGGGAGCCAATCTGGGGGCTCTCACTGCCCAGGGACTGTGGTCCCATCAGGAATCCCTTCTTCACATCAACCTTCTGGAGCTCAGGGCAGTATTCCTTGCCCTACAAGCCTTCTCTGTCAGTATAGAACAAGGTGGTTCAGGTCAGGACGGACAACACTACCACCATGTGGTACATCAACAAGCAGGCAGGCACTCTGTCCACGGCCTTGTGCATGGAGGCCATGAAAATATGGTCCCTGGCTTATTCCCTACAGACCTCTCTGGTAGCACTCCACCTCCCAGGAAAGGACAATGTGCTAGCAGATGCATAGAGCAGGATTTCCCAGGGCCATCACGAATGGTCTCTGGATCCTTTGGTATTGAAGGTGATTTTCTCAAGTGGGCGCTCCAGAGATAGATCTCTTTGCATCCCCAGACTATCACCAACTTCCTCTGTTTTGTTGCAGACTCCCAGTCTTGGGCTCAGTCCCTCTAGATGCTCTGATTTTGAACTGGGAAGGGAAATTTCTTTATGCCTTCCCTCTACTGTTCAGGGTTCTAGTCAAGGTAAGGTCACAGTCTTGTAAAATGATTCTGATTGCTCCAGATTGGGCCAGGCAACTTTGGTACCCCCTGTTGCTGTCCCTAGCAGTCCATCTTCCCCTGTCTCTTCCCAGGAATTACAACCTGTTAACATCCTCTCCGGGGAGGATTTGGTACCCCAGTCTTCGGTCACTCAATCTCAAGGCATGGCTCTTGAAGAGTTAGAGTATGCAGATTTGCATCTGTCCCAAGGGGTTCTGGATATTCTCAAAGCTTCTCAAAAGCCTGCCACAAGAAAAACTTACAACTTCAAATGGAAAAAGTTCAGCATTTGGTGTGCCAAGAAGCATATATCCCCAGACACTGCTGAGTTGTCTACAGTTTTGGATTATATGGTCCATCTTAATGGCCTAGGCCTCAAACCAGCTACTCTCAGAGTTAATTTGTCAGCTGTTTCTGCTTTCCTCTCAGTGGGGAAGTCTTCCTCTCTGTCATCTCACCCTGTATGCTGTAAATTTTTCAAAGGATTGCTTCATACCAATCCCCCTTTTAGGGATCCTGCTCCTGCCTGGGATTTGAATATTTGTATTGCTCAGCTTATGCAGCCCCCCTTTGAGCCTATGTCCTCAGCAGTGCTCAAGTACTTGACTTGGAAAACTGTGTTTTTGGTTGCTGTTACTTCTGCCAGACGTATCAGTGGATTGCAGACTCTGTCAGTGGAGCCTGACTTCATCTCTTTCCATAGAAATAAGGTGGTACTTAGAACCAATAGAAGGTTCCTACCTAAAGTGGTTTCTGATTTCCCACTTGAATCAATCTATGTCTCTTCCTGTGTTCTTTACTGATCACACCTCCTCAGGGGAACGGAGGCTACACAGTTTAAATGTTAAAAAGGCTTTTAGTTACTACATAGAACGTACAAAGGGTCACAGGTTTGACTCCCTTCAGTTGTTCCTCACTTATGGGGAAGTAGGTAAGGGAAAACCTACCACCAAGAGAACCATTGCTAGGTGGACTGTGTCCTGTATTCAATTCTGCTATGAAAAGCTGGGAAAAACTGCACCCTCGGGCCTGAGGGCTCATTCCGCTAGAGGTACAGCTGCATCTCTGGCTGCAGCCAGGGATATCCCTTTGTTATAAATCTGTCAAGCAGCCACCTGGAAAACAGTTCATACCTTCACCAAGCATTACTCTCTCAGGGTTTTAAATAAGCTGCAAAAATTGATTAGCACTTTCTGCTAATTGATTGCAAAGATGCATAGCACTTGCCTCAATTTGATTAGCAAAGTAAAAATATGTATACATGCAATCTTTTTTTATATTTTAGCCTGAATAAAAATGCTCATTAAAATTAGCTCAGTCTTTGTGTGATTTGTTTCATTTGAACATAGACACAAGCCTAACTGGCAGTATAGCCTAGGGTTAGAGTACTGAGCTCTGAATGAGCTTGATACATTCAGCAGACCTGGGTTTGATTCCCACAACCTCCACTTGCATGTTGTGTGACCCTGGGCAAGTCACTTTACCTCCCCTTACAGATACAAGCCTAACTGACAGTTAGACTAGGGGTTAGAGTAGTGAGCTGTGAATTAGCTTGGTATATCCAGCTGCAGACCTAGGTTTGATTCCCACAATCTCCATTACTTGCATGTTGCATGACTCTGGACAAGTCACTTTACCTCCCCTGAAAACAGACACATGCCTAACTGGCAGTTAGATTATGGTTAGCTTAGTACATCCAGCTGCAGACCAGGGAAAGTCACGTTACCTCCCCTGAAAATAAACACAAGCCTAATTTAGCAGACCATGGTTAGAGTACTGAGCTGTGAATTAGCCTGGTACATCTAGCTGCAAACCTGGGTTTGATTCCCACAACCTCCATTGCATGTTATGAGTTTGGGCAAATCACTTTGAACTCCCCTGAAAATAGGCACTTGTAACACACACACACACACACACACACACACCAGCCCATCTATGGCAAAACCCTCCCCCCATCGACTTTCAACACCCTTACCACTCCTTTCCTCTGCCCTGCCAACTTTTTGACACTGAAATGAGGGGCATGGACACGCAGCATGAATGACACTGGCGACAAAACATATGAACCCACTGGATTTTTTTTTTTTTTTTTTTAACTGCTCTGCTGGCCCCGTGTTGTCTGTTCCCACTGCCCTACCTTCTGTACAGCCTGCAGGTTGTCCGCCATGACCAGGTTGCATTCCTCGAGTTATAGAACTTGCCGTGTGCTGCCTGTCTGAAAAAAAAAAAATCTGCTTTCTGCTCTGCCCGCTGTAGTCCTTTCTGTACCAAACCACGTCGTCCACCCAATTAGCCACATTTTCCCAGTGATCTCCTGGTCAGCACACAAAATGCCGCAACTGCAGTCGGAAGCACTAGAAACATGCAGCTTGGCGCCTTTCTTCAGTTAGAACCTTCCGACCAACCAGCTTGCAGGAGTTAGGTGCTTCTGACCAACCAGCTCGCAGGTGGGGAGGGGGCTGGCACAGAACTAGTGGTGCCAAAGCTGAGACGGGAAGGGGGGAAGAGTCAACCACAGAATGCATCGCATATTTTTGCGATGCCGAAGTAAAATGGATCGCAAGAGCAGCCGGATCGCATCGCAAACTGCGATGCGATACCAACTATTTAAAACCCTGTCTCTGGATATCTAGGCTAGGAGTGATGCTAGGTTTGGCACAGCAGTGCTTCAGAGCCTATTCCCAAAGTAGGTTCTGTCCCTCCTCCTTGGAGGTACTGCTTGGTAGTTTGCTAATTGTCAGAATACAGCAAGACTTCATGTTGTTTGAAGAAAAAATTACTCACCTTAGTAATTGTATTTCTTCTAATGGAGTCTTGCTGTATTCTGACCTGCCTCCCCTCTCAGAACCTGTTTTTGGGAACTGGGTGGGCAGGTGCAGTGTTGCACCCCAAGGGTGTCTTTTCACCACTCCTGTTGTGTGGGGTGCGTTGTAATTGTTCAATTAAGAGTTTTTTGTTCTTCTTATCTGGTTTTTTGTTCTTTGGGTTTCCTGACTTGAGTCTTTTGGGGAATCCAAAGTCTTTGTTGCCAGTTGGCTACTAGGAGTTTTTACAATTTCCACATTTAGTCAGTGAGTTTTAGCTCATAAGAATCTGTTTGGGTTTGAAAGAACACAGACAGAGTTTTCAACCGAGCTCGAGCACAAAGTTCTATACCTGGCATAGAAATTAACCCTTCACTCTCCAGGGCAGTTCAAGAGCTGGAGCTAACTCCAAATTGTCAGAATACAGCAAGACTCCATTAGAAGAAATACAGTTACTAAGGTGAGTAATTTTTTCTCCCTGTCCAGGGAGATTGCAGCTGCCTGAAATCGACCGGCCCAGCTCTTCTGAACTGTGGACAGGCTGTGCAATCCAGCCTGTCTCCAGAATCGGGGAGCCTTTCCACAGGAGAAGTGTGATGAGTTTGCTCGATTTTTCACAGATAAGGTTGGCATCATCAGGTCTGAGATCCGCATAGCTCATTCACATGGTCAGAGCAGAGATCGGTGCGAGATTACAAGCACCCAGTCTGTCTGATCAGACTTTGGCCAGGTTGCAATCGGGGATGTCGTGAAGATGATCCAGGGTTTTTCAGCCAATTTACTGTAGTTAGGACCCTGGTCCAACATGCCTCCTGGTGGGGTGTGTGGAGGTAATCGGACTGGTCCTGGCTGAGTCAGTCAGGTGTTCGTTAGAGATCAGGGTGTTTCCGGACACCCTGAAGGAGGAGGCGGTAGTGGTCCAGCCTCTCTTGGAAAAACCTTCTCTTGACCCTGACTGTCTCGCAAACTACAGACCTGTCTCTAACGTGCACTTTATGGGCAAGGTTATTGAGAAGGTAGTCACGTCGCAGCTCTAGGAGCATCTGACCACCCAGAATACCTATGATCCTCTCCAGTCTGGTTTCAGGAAGAGGCATAGTACCGAGACCACATTAGTTTGGGCACTTAATGATCTCCTGACAGGGAGGGACCGGAGGAGCCGTTCCATCTTCGTTCTTCTTGATCTCTCTGCAGCATTTGACACCGTAGATTGTGGGGTGTTGCTAGAGTGCTTACGGCTACTCTGTGGGCTGTCTGGTACAGTCCTCAGATGGTTCCGCTCTTTCCTCATGGGCAGAGAGTGGAGTCATGGGTGTTTTCCTCAGCTCCTCTCCCTGCGTTCTGGGGTGCTGCAGGGCTCTGTGCTTTCTCCCATGTTTGTGGTGTACATGCTGCAATTGGGAGGCATTATTAGGTGGTATGGGTTGAGTTTTCATTGCTGTGTACTTGTTCTTTGTGCCTGGACAAGATGACGCTGTTTTGGTCTTTAACAACTGCCTCGTGGAGATTCAGGACTGGATGAGTGCCAACTGGCTTAGGCTGAATCCGGATAAGACTGAGGTGCTGGTTGTGGATCTGGGTCGTTGAGGACAGGGGTCATTGGCTGGGTAGCCACCCGGGCATTGGCTAGGAGGCAACCAGCTAATGTCCTTGGATTGGATGTGGAATCTGGGCATTATGCTTGATGGCGAACTGACACTTAAATCTCAGCTGTTGGCCGTTGTCAATACCTGATTTTACCATCTGAGGAGTATTGCCCGGATAAAACACTAGGTCCCACTGGATGATCTTCTGACATTGGTCTACGCCTTTGTGACCTCGCGCCTTGATTACTGTAATGCCCTATACCTAGGGCTACCGGGGGTGGATCTCCACTGCCTACAGCTAGTGCAGAATGCGGCTGCTACGTTGTTGATGGGCTTATCAAGATCTTGCCACATCACACCTGTGCTCCGTGATCTGCACTGGCTGCCGGTGTGGTGGAGCATCAGCTGCAAGGTCAGTTTACTGATCTATAAAGTCCTACATGGACAGGGACCATGGTACCTGCAAGATCTCCTCTGTCCCTACCGCCCTCTTTGCTCTGCCGATGAGGGATTGCTGGAGATTCTCAGGGTCCATTTGACAACTTCGGGAGCCAGATTATTTGCTTTTGCAGCTCTGACCCTGTGGAATTATCTACCTCATCGGATTAAAGAGTGACCGTCTGTTGAGGCCTTTAACTCTGCCCTGAAAGCTTATTTGAGTCATCTTTCCCTGTTACTTAAAATGTTGTTTTATAAGTATTTTTTGCTGATTGATAACTGCTTTTATGAAAGTTGTACAATGATATGACTTTTTGGAATAGAGTTTAATAAATAAAGAATTGCTTGCTTGCATAAATTATTAGCTCGTAGTCAATTAAGGAGAATATTGAACTGTTGATTACTATGCAGAGGGCATCAGGGTGAGACCGTACCTGTGCATATATAAGAGCCCAATCCTGGTGTTTACTGCCTTAGCTAAATGTTCCACGTGGGTGACAAATGACATGGAGATATCCAGGGTTATACCAAGGTATTTGAACTGCTGGACCTATTCAAGGGGTGAGCTAAGATTGTTAAGGATGGTCAACTGGTGTAGTTTGTTCCTATTGTGAGGACTGGCAAAAAGCATAAATTTCAAATTTTATATTTTTTTTTGCAATTGAGTTTGTGAGCAGGCCCGGTGATGCTGTGGGTTGAGGTGCTGGATGCCACACCTCGTGCCACGCTGGCAACCCAGGTTCAGGAACGGACTTGGGTCACCGGGGTTGGAGGGAGGAAAGGATCGAGTGTCCATAGGACTACTTCCTTTCCGGGAACGAAGATCTCGCCGTCTGGCGACCCCTAGTGACGGCTGGGAGTCTAGCAGCAGTCAGGTCCTGGCTGATGCAGGGGCATGGTTGTGGCGGTGCTCCTGTGGGTGTGAGCGGGAATGCTCACGCAGCGCGCTGGAGCGCATTGCATGTCTGGACCAATGGGGTGGGAAGATAATGGAACCCCCCCCTTTCCCATTGATAGGCGAAGGTGGGTTGAGTCCTATGGCACCATGTCCAAGTCTGGGTTCTGAGGCTGTCCTGGCTCTCTACTCGTCCATCCTCTGCCAGACACTACAGGTAGAGCGCCTGTGGAGTAGTGGTCCTTGCTCCCGGGGGACGCAGATCCCGGGGGGGTTTGGTTGTTGGAACAAGGGGAGAGGTGCAGCCCAGGAGTATCAGAGGACTTCAGGGGGATGGGATAAGCCGAGGTCTGCAGACTACAGTGAAGAGTCCAATCGGCTAAGGGTGCAAGAAACAGTGTACAAATAAAAAAAAAAAAAAGAGTTGTTTGTGGTCAGAGAACCATTCCTCAACAGCAGAGAAGTTGCCCTGTAGTTGTAGTTGTTGTTGTTGTTGTTCAAGGGGGAGGGGGGGGTCTGGGTTGACTTGAGAAAATGACGGCATCATCCTCCTAGAGAAGTAGGTTAGACGAGCAAGCCTGAGGGAGGGTGTTGAGGAATTGACTAAAGAGCAGGGGACCTAATTGCCAAGTTTCTGACTACTCTTCCCAACTTCCCTAGGTCCTTCTTGTTTCCACCCCCCTCCCCGGTGTGTCCACCCTATTGCAGATTTTTGTGTCATCTGCAAAGAGGCAAACCTTCCCTTCCAATCCATCCACAGTATCACCAACATAGATATTAACGAGGACCCAATACTGACCCCTGTGGCACCCCACTTGTCACCCTGCCCTCCCCCGAGTAAACTCCATTTACTACCACCCTCTGGTTCTACCGCTGAGCCAGATTTCCACCCATTTTGCTGTTTTAGGACCCACTTCAGTACTGCTCAGTTTGTTCACCAGCCCTCCTGTTTGTGACGATGTCAGAAGCCTTTCTGAAGTCCAGATAGGCCATGTCCACTGCCCCTCCCTGGTCCACCACCCACGTCACCCAGTCGAAAAAACTCAGGTTCATCTGGTAGGACCTCCACTCTGTGAATCCATGTTGCCTGTAGACTTGGAGACCTCTGGCTGCTGCAAGGTATTCACCAGTTCTCTCTTTCATGAGTGAATCATTACCTTTCCTGCCGCCGAGGTCAGGCTGACTGGTCAGTAATTACGTGCTTCTCTGTTATCACTCTTGTGGAGAAGTACAACATCCATCCATCCTCCTCCAGTCCCCCGGAACCTCCCCAATGTCGAACAACAGGCTGAACAGTGATGCCACCGGTGTAGCCAGTACCACCTTGAGCTCCCTTAGCACCCTAGTGTGTACTGCCTCTGGACCCATTGCCTTGTCTACTCTTACCCTGGACAGTTCTTTAAGGACCCTTTCTTCTGTGAATGGACTAGTGTCCACCTTCCGACCCTTTATACCTTTGTTTTATGTAACCCCAGACTCTTGCCTTCCTTCTCCGTGAAAACTGAACAGGAGTAATTGTTCAGTAAGTCTGCCTTCTGGCGATTCCCTTCTACTGGAACCCCCTCTTGCTCTTCCCCTAGCAGTCTCACTATCCCTGATTTGGAATTCCTTTTCTCACTGATGTATCTGAAGAATGCTTTATCCCCCTTTCTTTGCTGACTTGGCTATCGGTTCCTCTGTATCCAACTTAGCCTTCTTAAGTATCTGCCCTGCCACCCTCTGTTTCTCCTTGTACTTCATTCTATCATCTTCCTTCTGTGTACTTTTGTACCTCCTGAAGGCTATTTTTGTTTTTTTCCCATATTGCTCTCGCTGCCTCTCTGGAGAACCAAAGTGGCATCTTTATTTTTAATTTTTTTTATCATTTTATTCAACCCCGCCTCTCCAGGCTCCGCCTCATGGGGAGCACCTGTGGAGTCTGCCCCCGCTTCACCACCTACCTGGACCTTCCTTGTTCACCCCATGGAGCTGCGGTTCTAACCCCCCCCCCGGGTTGGGATGAGGTGGGACTGCTACACCCAGAACAATTCAGGTTTCGTCCGGAACTGGAAAGCCAGGCAGGCACGAGCAAGGAGGGGTCTGCTCCAGTGCTCCGTCTTCCCGGAGCCTGTAGAACATTTTCCCTGTTCTTGGGGAGGGATGCGACCCAACGCCATGGCATCACCACGACATCACCACTCCCATCCCTGGTGTAAGCTCGGATTTGCTGTGCCTCCACCTTCCGCCAGTCAACACCAGCTGGAACCCCCTTCCCCGGGAGGAGAGCTGTCCTCCGACCTCAATCCTCTCCTGTTGACCCCAACGGCCCTGGCTTGTTCCCCAAACCCGGCTCGCCAAGGAAAGCGAGGTGTGGCGTCCAGGCTCTTGACCCTCCGTGCCTTCAGGCTGACTTTCTTTTTCTTTTTTTTTTTTTTACCTTTGCTGACCTGTCTTGCGCATTGTTCAGTAGCTGTTTGTTCCCCCTCTGATTGCAGCCCACTGCTCCTCAACTCCCCCAGTTTCTCAGTGCCTGCCAGGTCATCCTTGAGGATTTCCCCAATTTTATTAAAACAGATCCCCTGGCCCGGCCCGGTGGCGCTGAGGGCTGAGGCGCTGGTGCCTTACCTCGCACCACGTTGGCGACCCGTGTTCGGGAGCAAGCATGAGCTGTCAGGGGTCGACAGGGGAGGAGAAGGATTGAGCGTCCGATGAACTGCTCTCCTTCTCCGGGGAAGGGGGTTCTTGGTGGTCGGCACTTGCTCGCCCCCCGGTGGAGGCTGGAGGACAAGGCACTGCACCATAAGTAGGGGAGGAGTTGGGCCAGACGTCTGGAGGGAGCGCGTGTGGATGCGTGCACGCTCCACTCCGCTGACTTCATGGCACGGTCCTGACTCTTGGGAGAACAGGAGAAAAAGGATACCGCTGTGCAGGATAACGGAGAGCGCCTCGCAGGCTCCGCTCCTGGCTAGCCACGGCGCTGGCCATCTAATCCTTCCTCGGTTGGGGAGTTCAACCTCACTACCCTCCTGGGGTAAGCCCTGGGCTAGGGTCAGGGCCGGCTGATGGATGCTGGGAGACGGGGCTGGGGACACCCTCGTGATATAGCCGGCGGTTGGAGGAGAAAAAGTAGTAACTGCAAAAAAAAAAAGATGCCCTGATCAGATGACAAGTCTCTTACCTTACTTTCATGGGCTTCGCAGGCTACCCCATCTTCCCCTTCTTTCCTGAACCAAAATGCGATCATGGTAGCCATATTTTCCTACACATGGTTACTAGTATAGTTATTTTGGCAGCTGTTATTGACGTAGTTGTTGCACACTTGTCAGAATATATGTTTATATAAAGTGCATGTCCCACCTCGTACCTGGCACCAACAGTTAGAACAAATAACCCATAAGGCATAAAATTAAGCTTTAGTAAACAAAAAGTTGTGGCTGATCAGGGAGAGGGGTGGGTGTCCTAATCATCGCCAATGATCTACATAAAGTACCTGTCAGCCTTTTCCACGTCTGACTCTCCTGGACCCTCCAGAGTGTCCTTTTCCATCTCAAGTTTTTTGATCGTGTTCTGATTATTAAGGTGTGGAGAAGAGGCAAGTCTTTCTGCCAAGTGTCCCGCTGATTCTAAGCACTCGCTGGCAATGAAGTCATGCAAATCAGTTCTTCAAAAGATCACACAATGCAGAGGTTGCTAAATATATGGATTTAATTGCAGAACTGAAGTACAGGCAAATCAAATGCGTGTAGCTACATAGCCACACCACCCCAGTGCTTCGACCATGGGTCTTTCTGAGGGGGTACTGTGGTAGTGGCTTAGCAGTCCCCTTATATACACAATTTATTCAGCATTCTAGTGATACCAATTGCAAAACCTTTGTAACAGCATACAGCAGTTTACTTTGTCTAAAGCATCAGTGGTTCTAAGGGGATTAGAACCTAAAAAAATCATTTCAACATTCTAACATAGAAAACTATACAATAAATAAAAAACTAAAGTAATAGCAGTGTATGTATGTACAATTTTGGCATATCCAATTAATTTGAATAGCTAATTTGCTAAATATATTTGATTTCTTAATTCTTGTATTAAAGCATGATTTAGTTGTCACCATTATAGCTGTTATTTAAATTTAACTGCAAGATTTGAAGTGTCTCTGAAAAGGTTAAGTTGGAAAAAAATATATATATAAATGAGAAGTATGTGGTGCAGGAAATCTGGTCATGTGTTCACCCATTTGGTTTGGGTTTCCAGGGGATCCACAAGGGCCAAAGCTTCATTGTCCACATGGCAAAGGTTGCCTAGAACAGAGGAGAGAGAGAGAGAGAAGTGAGTTCAATAAGTCATGCAGTTGTTTATCAAAACATTATCTCTTCAAAAAGGGTTTAAGGTCCCATTCAGAATTTAGGCCTCTGGGGTGTAAACGTCCTGAATGAAAGATCCAGAAGCTCTCTCTCTGCAAGTTTGTTTGCTCTGTCCTCACCTCTTGGGTTTCTGGGCACATTCTCAATTGCCATGAATTTGGTGCCACTGGGATTGCTCCCATGGGATTCCATATAGTGTCTAACCAGGGGTTTGTTAAATATTTCAGATCTGACATTGCAAACGTTCCTGGATTCTCTGTTGCACTGTGTTACAAAACAGACCTGTTCTGTTTCTCCAATTTTTTTGTTTAGTCACTTTGAATATGTTGGGGCTTGCAACCCCTTCTCAATACCGGGTCCCGTATTGCTGAGCACACCAGTTTCTTGGATCTCCAAATCTTTCTGCCAGCCTCCACCCTCAAACGGGCCGAATACAAAACTGCAGATTGTATCTTAAGGTCCCAGAGCCGCCGCTTGACTCCCTCAGATTCCTTCCTTCTGTGCTGCTTTGCAGATAGGTCCAGGTGCAGCTGCAGAATTGCGTCTCCTGCCTGCAAGTCTTTAAGGCGGCTTGTTGAGTTTAATTTGCGTCCCTAGTCCCTAAAGAGTATGGGAGAGGTGTGCATTAGCTGGGGCCTGATGGGTTAACTCCATTTATAACATGGGCAGAGAGATTTATGTGAGGTGATTGGTGTAGACTCTCCACATGACCATTCATTATTCCTGTTAACCTCACAATGTCTGTGTGTGGTAAACCGTCCTGAAAAGCAGATATCGAGCACCACACCAAACTTGTTATTGCAGGCTCTGAATCTTTCTGAAATGCAGCCATGTTTTTCTGTAGCAAAGCAAGCATCTTCAAGCACGCACACACACGGCTCACATCGACAATCCTAGGGACTATTAATACTGAAGTTGTAACCCACACGTAGTAAGTATTGAAAAAGTTACCTTTTACCTCTTCAGCAGTCGCTGGTCGCTGTGCAGCTCAGCAGCAGGTCCCCGTAATTTCCAGCTCCCGCCACGCCAGCAATCCATGCCAGAAGAGTCAGACGGACATGCAGATCCCCAACATGTACGTGCCTGGCGGCTCAAGTCACCTCCCTGCCTGTTTGTTTCAGCTGACATATCACCATGGAGAATGACACTTCCCGCCCAGTGGAACTCCATGCTTCCCCGTGGCACACCCTGCTAGTAAAGAAATCAGCTGGACAGCAAAAATCTGAAAAATGTGTCCGAACGCTGTAGATAGTTGCCACCCAGCACACCTCCATGATTCCCACGGAATTCAGTTGGCCAGAAGTAATGATGCACATGTGAAATGCCTCTGAACACTCGTTACTGTGTCCTAAATAATGAAAGTCTGCTACCAAGTGGCAACCCGAAATGCTGCTTCTGGCAGCAAAATGACAGGGACCGCAGCTGTATATGCGCTGGACAGAGAGTCGTGATTGTACACACAGTGTCTGTGACCCGTGGATCCTGTCTTACTTGTGTCTCTCTCTGTCTCTCTATGTATTAACTGGAAAACATCAGACTATCAGTAAACAATTTTGACCGAATAATATCGGTCTGCTCCTTGATCTCAACTTGGATGCCTGTTTACCACAACATTGTGATTGTTGAGCTGTTTTTCTGTGGCAGAACATGGAAGACTGTGGTTCTATGGACAAAAATAGTGGAGGAACACTGAACAGTTCCCACGTGTTTTGTCTTATTACAACAGTTTTGGTCCATTTGTCTCCAAATGTGGCCCATGTTATAAGCGCAATAACCCACTCTAGGGTGTGTGATTATTAGGCATTAATCAACACCCTGGGTGCTGTGAGGAGACACTGCCTGTGGCCTCATGCCTCACAACGCACCTGGGGTGTTGATTAATCCCCAATAACCGCACAACCTGTTGTGGGTTATTGCTTACATACCTTATCAGTAAAGCCAGAGGGAGGAGGGGCAGCACTAATGGGAGCCAACCTTCTAGAAACCCCACTGGGTCTTCTCCATAACCAAGGCCCCTGGAATTCTGTGGTTGCGGAATTTGCCGCAGAATATATAGTGCCGCAGAAGTCATTGTTTTTGGTGAATTTTCATATAAATATACTGTTTTTCCATAGTGTCAGGCTTTCTTTCCCACCTCGTTTATCCTGAAGCCCCTCCTCTATGCTCAGCATATTATGTCATCGATGACATCACATCATATTTAGCCAATGACAGGACTGCATTCTGCCAGAGAAATGAATAAATCATGCCGCAGAAATCAGAAAATGCTGCCGCAGAATACCAAGGGCCCTGTCCATAACCCTGTGGCAGGCCCACCAGCTGCAAGTTTGTTTCTCTCTCTCTCCCCCCCCCCCCCAAGCTGATTCCGGTCTGTGTTCTTTCCGATGATCTTCATTGTTACAGCCGTGGCTTTTTCTAACCTTGTTGAGGCCTCCCCTACTTTATCAGAGAGTCACAGATAGCTCAAGTCAGCTGCTCTTAGTGAAGTGCTGAAATTTGCCGTCCATAGTTTGCATAGATTTGCACATTTGTTTCATGACGTTTTTAATCTCGGCGAAATATGTGGGCTGTGAGGCCTCTTTTGTCAGTGGGTCACACTTCCCTGCACCACCTGATGCTTGTTTGGGCTTGAAGTACAGTGCTTTGCAGCAGATGATTGTTGAGGTCGTGGCATCCCCGTTTTGTTGGTAGGTCTGTTTCCACACACCAGTAGGTGAAATTGGGGTAAAATAATAAAAGTAAATTGAATGTGCTGATCAAGAGCTCTTAGAAAAGACATCTACTTGTGCCGATGGCAATTTCTGCCCCATGTCCTTTCTTTTGTATACTTTTATGGTCCCTGTCCAAGGATAGCAGCCTGTTTGACTGGACACGTGGACCTGCAAAACTTCCACTGCCAGTACCTCCGTGCATCAATGTCCGACATTATCATATGGTTACTAGACCATGTATTCCTGTCCAGCAGGAAGCAGCCATGCACCGACTGAGATGGCTGATGCCTAGCTGAGAAGCTTCTTCTGTCCTCGCTGGCCGGAGGTGGGAGTCTTGAGCTTAGGACACAGACCCAGGTCTTCCACTTGGAAAGCAGATGCTCTTCCAGTGATCTCATCTGCCAGCTGCTGAGTTCAAATTATGTGTACCATCTTATCTTATTTCTGGTTTGATGCCTTGGAGTCGTACAGTTTTATGGTATTTGTTTTGTATTTTTGACTAGAAAACAAGTGGAAATCTCACTCAAGATTTCCACTTGTTTTCTGTTGCAATCATTATCTGCTTAGTCTCACTCACCTACCCTTTTATTAATACCAAAAGGAACCTTGGAAGACTAAAATTGTGGATACATTGTATTTTTGACACTCATAATCCTTCTATGCCCAGTCTCTCTGTATTAACTTGTGCTGCGAGAGAAAACAAAAAAAATATTTTTAACCAATGGGGATTTTTTTCTGTTTTTTTTTTTTTCCTGCATGATCTAGTATTGTTTTAATTACTATTACATTTATTATTTAATTAGTATTAAAAATGTATTGTTTTTTCTAAATAACTGTCATTGCGCTTCTGATGAAGGACTGGTTGGTCTGAAAGCTAGATCACTCTGTTCTTGTTGTTACATCGATGTTGGTCCATTAAAAGGTATCAAATCATTTGCTTCCGAATGATGGAGCAGGCACTTTCTCCCTTCCTCAGGGCTGTACATGGCTGCAAGTAAATGCGGTTGATCAGTGGATGCCCCTCCTGAGGACCATTTAATAAGGCTGTTCTGCCTTTGGCACCATTTCCAGTAAATCTGGTCACAAGCTCTTTTCATTACAGCGTGAACATAACATTGTTGGAGCATACAGAATGCATTTCCTGTGAGGACTACGCTTCGGGGCCGGGGCACGGGTAACCTTTTTTCTTTCTTTCGCTTTTCTCTCTGTGCTTAATGCAGCTGCATGTGCAGTTAGAAGCCTGAGTTTCTGGCAGGATGAGTTCATTTCTCCAGGTCTTGAGTTCATTATTAAGCTGCTTCTGTTAGGGGAACTCCATCCCCTGTCATTGTGTCACACAAGACATAGATTCCAGGAATTGACTGCTCTTTCTCATTTTCTTTTTAGTTTCCTTTCTCTGTGGCTAGATAAATAAAGCAGAAAAACTTGAAACTGCCATGCTGGTTTATGATAACTGAAAAACAGATTTGTTATGGTATTCTCCAAGGTGTGCACCCCTAGTTACTCATCACTGTCTCCTTTACTAATACCTCTCACTCCCTGATCTCAACTCCTGGTGTGTATTGCTTTTCCTTTCTCTCTCTCTCTCTCTCGTTTCAGTTCTCTTCCCTTCCCTCTTAATATAACTACCTCCTATCAACTTTCCCTCCTCCCAGGTTTTCCCTCCACTCCTCTGACTCCCGTAACCTTTCTGGTCTGCCTGCTGGACTAGCACTAGGCAAACTGCTTTCCCTCTTTGACTTCCTGCCATCTGGAATAGACTACCTGCTCCTGTTAATCTCTATACTTTCTACTAGTTGCTCTTAATTAACTTCATGTCCCTCTCCTGCTCTTGCCCTTATCCTGTCCTCTGAGCTGGTAACCACAGGTTAACTGTGTCAACTCGTTGAAGCCCTCAGATAGTGTATCGTTTTAAGAGATTACATTGTACCTTGTGTACAGTTTCCTTCATGACTGCTTTGGTACTATAAGAAACAGGCTTCTAACAACATGACTGGATACTGTTTTATTTAACTTTGCATTCAAACATGCAAAAATATATACACTTTAGTGACGCTGTAGAGAGAATTAGATGATCATTTTTTTAGTTTAAAAGTTAAGCCTCTCTTGCTGTCTTTTCTTGCTTTCTTGTTTCTGCTTTTTTCCTTCTTTCCCATACTGATTCTGTTCTGCTGATCTTCTTCTGCCAAGTATAATTTGGATTATAACATGGGGTAGGCAGAGGGAGGAAGGTGATTGGTGGAGTGCCGTCAGGTGACGGTGCATTAATGCACATTATCGGCACAGTTAATGTGAAGGGGTCTGAGGGAGGTCCCTCCCTAGGCTGACCTGCACTTGTTGTGTAGGGGGAAATAATTTTGCAAAGGCAGCCTGCGACAGGGAGCTCCTGCCACTCTTGAGGACCGACCTTTTCTTAAATCTGTTTCAACAGTTCTTCTGTTTCTTAGCCTAATCTATCCTTTACTGTTTCTAGTCCATAAGGTTGGCCACCTATGGGCAACCCCCATCCCCTTTCTGGACTATGCTTTAGTGTCCTCTTTAATTTTCCTTTTCCCTGTCAGGGCTTCATACGGGGAGGTTATTGTGGTGACCTCCAAGCATATGTAAAACAGGTTGTGTATATCGTTGTTGGATTTAGTATGTAATAGCACTATGTTATAAAATACCTTATGTTTATGAAACTTGTAAATGTTGAAAATACCATGACACTAGGTGTGTTTGATAATGGTAAAAAGTACTAGGTGACTGTTACAGAAATTATGTTATTTGTGCTGTTTAAAATGCATGTAAATTGCTGTAAACTGAACAAGTCTAAATGTCATGGTGATTTGCATATATCCCATGATGCTTTGCATTATGGGAGTAGGTATGGTGTTGTATTTCTTTGAAACTTGATTTGTTGCCAGTGCCCTTTGGGGTAACCTTTCTTTCAGTGATTCTGCATTGAGGTGCTTTGTCTATAGCTTGTTTTTTTTTGTTTTTCTTTCTTTTTGGGTCCCCACTACCCAAGCAAACTGGGCCCGCAGAGGGGTGGAGGTTACATCTCAACTGATAAGTTGGATCAGAGATCAGTGTCGGTAGGTGCTGGCTAAGTGCAGAGAAAGGACATACATAGTCTGTTGCTGCAAACTGAGGTACTGAAGAAGGGATATGCCATTGTTTAAGGTTATCTTTTGTATTTTGAATAAACATCACACAGCGATTGTGTGTTGAACTTGTAAGTTCGGTGTCTGGTCCATCTGTTATCCCACAACCCCTCCACACACCCATTTGCAGTACTTGGTAAGCGAGTCCCACTAGTAGTGCACAGTGGCATACTGTGGGACCCTGAGCAAGTCACTTAACTTCCTTGTGCTCCCAGGTTGCACCTGTAAACAAGCTTTCAGCTTACTGTGTTTCTCCTGGTAAAACAAAGGTAAAAAAAAAAAAAAGACAGAGGTGCCTTTGCAAAATTATTGCAGATGTGGTTTAATGGCAGAGAGGGGGATCTGTGTTCCCCTACCTGTGTCTTCCCCGTATTTCTGTTCTTCCCACCCACCTGCCCTGTGGTCCACTGGGTACTGCACGATGACTGGAGAGAGAGAGTGCTCCATCTCCTTGGTTTGTCCCCCCCAACCCCATTCCAGACTACCCAAGTGGTGGTCCCATATATTATGTTCGTCTTTGACCCCCCCCCAATGTCTGCTCTCCTTCCTCAGGACTCGCGGTGAGTGTTGTCATACTCTGTGGCTCCCCGCCCACCCGCACTGTGGACCTCCGGGCACCATGACTGTTTTCCCATGGCTGTGTGCGGCATGTCTCCCCTGCCATCCAGAAACTGAATACGCTGTGTTGCAGCATGTGGTAGCCAGTAGTGAGTCCGTATTGGCAGCAGCACTGGAAAGAGGGAGAGAGCGACAGAGCAGTCCCCAATGTTTGTCCCTCTCTCTCACATGTCGCACCTTGCGGATCTCTGCTTTCCTATCCCTGTATCCATGCAGTCTGTACATGGCTCCTCACCCACCCGTCCCATGGATCGCCGCTTACCGAGTGACATAGTGAAGCCCAGAGTGTGTCTCCTTGCTCTCCCGAGTACCAGTACTGGAGAATGAAGGTTTCCAGCTGGAACCCACTTGCTTGGTTGCTTACCACCTGCTCGCTGGATCACTGCCACAGAGATGCGAGAGTGAGAGAGCACTGCAGATCAAGACAGAAGGAACTGGAGGCATGTTTAACTGCGGCACCCCCTTGACAGAACCCCCCCCCCCCATCGGTCCCCTCTGAGCAAGCAGCTCACCGGGCGGTATACAGCAGGACCAGCACGCAGATCCACTGACATCAACAATCATTTGCAAAGGGTGGCAGCTTCACACGTCAGGTTAATGTTATTGCTTACTTACAGTCGGGCTCACAGTGTTACTTGTGTGGCAACTGTCTTCCAGCAGTATGTCTTCCGAGCCGCATGCTGCACAGTTCAGTGTTGGAATGCTTTCCACCGGCAGTGGTAAGCCGCATCCTTGATTATCGGGATCATAACAAGAACTGTGTACTTAAGCTTGGTGCCTGAGCATTATGGCCATATTTTTGTGTTTTAAATGAAATCTTGGGATCAGGTTGACACGGGTTACTCCAATGGATTCAGTTTCTGTGTCTGTACGTGTCAAGCCTCCCACTCGCTTGCATGCGTATGTGGTCTAGGGATAGAGAGACAGCGGGCGAGACACGTAGCTAGTGAGCAGAACGGAGTCCAGAGGAGTGGACATGGCATGAGGCATGAGAGAGCTTAGAGAGTGTTGGTGATGGGAGACAGAGACGGAGCTTTCTCCTGTTGACAGCATGCATATCCAGTAGTGCAGCGGTGTTCGTACTTGAAAAGCTAACAAAGGTATTCCAGACTGTGGCTGACATAGTTGGGGTGAGGGGGCCGCCGGGGAGGTCAAGAGTGCTGAACCGTATAGTAGTGGGTCCCCCTTGTTATAGTGCAGTCCTTGTGATTAGTAGCCATTTGTTTATGCATACTGCCATGTGTCTGGAACGTGAAAGAGACACCGGTGGCCCGGCCATCCCTACCACCGCAACCTACGGCAAGAGGTTCCATTCCCCCAGCAGTGGTCACTGACAGCAGCACACAGTGCACAGAAAGTCACAGACAGACGCAGCAGGAATGGCACATTTCACTGAATGCTGCAGTCTGTGTAACTCTGTCTCTTACTACTTGAAAACCAGAGTTCCCTGTGTCCACAGCAAAAGAGAGAGATACAGGGGAGAGACAGTTGCAGAGGCACAGCGTGGCACAGCAGAACAAGTCGGGTACAGTATGTTTCTGCAGTCCTTGGCAACTGTGTATTGAGTTGCTTTTTCTTACTGTTGAGCAGTGTACCGCACAGAGGGATATGCAACATGCAGCCCTGTATGAATAACTGTTCCTGGTTTCATCTCCGAACATTGTCCTTGTTGTGTGTGTCAGTCACAGTGTGAGACAAAAAATGGTATATAAAGAAGAGGTGGAAAGGAATCTGTGTGTGTGTGTGTGTGTGTGTGTGTGTGTATATGTGTGTTGTCTCTATACAGACATCCTGCATGTGGAAGTGTGGTGTTTGGGGGTTACAGTTACCATCGTGGTGCAGACAGCAGACATTATTATGCACAAAAAATGTCATAATGTCAGTGGTGTATGCGTGACAGTTCTGTGTGCATAACATCAATGCTGGATGCATTATTTGTTAGGGACTATTTTGCAAGGTGGCAGGATACAGTACCTTTTTTGCAGCAAAAAAAAAAAACTCGTCTCATGTAATTTGTTTAAACATAACCCATGTTATAGGCGCAATCATGCATTCCAGGGTGTGCTGTTAATTATACAATGGCAAGAAAATTTCCTGGACTCTGATTAGTCAGTGTGTGCTTGTTACAGCGAGTTTATCTGAGCACAACCTCACAGTGTCAAGTCCAAACATACAAATGACTGCATGCCAGACTGAATAACAAGCCATAGTTTCTCTTATCAAGAGAGCTTAAAGGGACACTGTCAGCTTTGCCCCTTTGTTTTGTGACCAATGTGAAAATTGTGCCTTCCGGCACACACCGGTACTGCAAAATGCCCCCATGTGTGTAAAAGTGAAGTTTCTGTACCTGAAACTGTAATTTTGGCCAAAATACAGTTTTTTTCTGGACGATCGGATTTCAGTCACGTCCTGGAAGCACATCCTGGTTAGGAACATGGGTCAGCCCCGAGTGCCGTCACGAAATACGAGTTTTCCTCAAGGCACCTGTATAAAAACAAAAAAAAAAGTGTATTCTTGTCCCGGCTTTAATAAACAAATGCTGCTGGTAGCGTAAACTTGAAACCGAGCACTGCGAAGAGTACAAGTTAAATATTCAGAACTGAGCTAAAATCCCACAATTCGCTGGAAAGGCATAAAGAAAGATCCCACGTTTGTATGCATGCGCGGGATTTTAGCTCCGTTCTGAACATTTAAATTGTACTCCTTTCAAGTTTACGTTACCAGCAGCAGTTTATTGAAGCTGGGACAAGAATAACTTTTTTTTTTTTTGCAGGTGCCTTGAGGAAAACTTGTTTTCCGTGACTGCGCTCGGGGCTGACTCATGTTCCTAACCAGGATATACTTCCCGGACACGGCTGAATTTCGATCGTCCCGGAGAAAACTGTATTTTGGGCAAACTTACAGTTTCAGGTACAGAAACTTCATTTTTACACACACAGGGCATTTTGCAGCACAGGTGTGCTAGGTGTGTGCCAGGAGGCAAACTTTTCACATTGGTCACAAAATGAAGGGGCAAAGCTGACAGTGCCACGGGTGATTGTGGGTGCGCTGGGGAGGGCCGTCACTTGTAAAATGCCGACGGGTTGGGCAGAGGATCAACCAGATAAAATTTAAAATTAAATATGGCACAGTAAGTGTTTAAAAAAAAAAAAAAAAAAAAAAATTATTTATGAATCTGCTAATCAGGCCCTGCTTCTCACGGAGGTGGGGCCCGATCCAACATGGATGTTTCCGTTTAGGTAGCTGTGGGGAAAAACGTGTAGCATCTGCAGGTAACCTTGTGCAGAACAAGCTATGTAACCATTTTTTGGGTGAAATGAAATCGAAACGCAGAATCCGACAGCAGATAAGGGCCGTTTGGCCTACCCAGTCTGCCTATTTTAGTACTTTCATTTTTGCTGTAGACCTTGCCATATCTACAGCACTTTTTCCCCCTTCCTTATCCGTACTACTCACTTGTGTCTATCCCAGGCGTTATTGAACCACTGTTTTCGCCCACCACTTCTGCTGGAAGGCCGTTCCAGGAATCCACCACTCTTTCCTTTTTGAAGTACTTCCTCACATCTCTCCTGAATATATCCCCCTTCAGCTTTACTGCATGTTCCCTTGTTCTAGAGTACCTTTCTTTCTGAAAAATGCTCCACTTCTATACCTTATTTACCTCAGTGAGATATTTAAAGGTCTCTATTATATCCCCCCGCCCCCACATTCTCTTTCTGGGTGTACATATTGAGCTTCTTTAGCCTGGCCTCTTGCTGCAGACCCTGCACAGTTTTGGTTGCACTCCTCTGAACTGCCTACACTCTGTTTTTGTCTTTTCTGAGATGTGGTCTCCAGAACTGGACACAGTACTCAAGGTGGGGTCTTATCAGTGATCTATACAGCTGCAAAACCACCTCCCGCTTCCTGCTGGTGATGCCTCTGCCTGTGCACCACAGGATCCCACTAGCCCTTCCGATGGCCTGGCCACATTTAGTCATCCAGTATGATTATTGCCAGGTCTCTTTCTAGTTTGGTCATTGTCAGTAACACTGCACCCATTCTGTACTTTGCCTCCAGTTTTCTGTGCCCCAAATGCATTATTCTAGGGACATGGATATGTTGTTCATCCACACTCATTGGCAGGTATCCTTGCCGCTTTAAATCTTGCCGGAAGGTCTTCAAGCTTGCTCCTCCCACCCACCCGGGTGGTATAACTCTCAGCTCCGACCCATGACGCCAGATCTTCCTTACCGCTTGGAAGCTCAGGTTCCTCCTAACGCCTCCGCGCTTGAGACTGGTTTCTATTTCTCCGCTTGTGGATTTAAAATAAATTTTGCAAAAAGACTTCAGTCTTCTATCCCTCGAGCCATGATGGACAAATTGACTCTCGGATTTCGGAGATGCCCATGCGGGCAGAAGATGTCTCGGACGGATCCACACTCCACGTGTGTTCACTGCTTAGGCCTTGAGCACGCACCGCAGGCTTGACTGTGCTCATCTTTTCTCGCCTACGCCCCGAAGACCGCTGCGCCCGATTGCAACTGGGCCGCCCCAGAAGCGCTTCCTCCGTGAAGTCCAAGGAGGCCCGGTTATGTGTCCGCGCGGCGGTCGTGGATCAGCTCGAGCGGATGGCTCAAGAGGAGGCGGCGCGGGCTTGATCTTCCCTCGGCCGCGTATTTATCCCGCCTTCTGGGTTCTTCCCACGGCTTCTTTTAAGGAGCTTTGTCTGTCCTCCACTCCAAAGGAGAAGGGCCTGCGTCTGCTGGACCTTATTCTGGTCCAAAGAGGGACGGGGTAAGTCCCTCGTCGACGCTCTTGGGACGGGAAGGTCCCTCTCCCGGGCCGTCGACCGTCGGCTTCGGTCGACCACTCGCCGCCACTGGCCTCACGGTGTCCCCTGCCAGGTCAGTTGACCGAGACTTGATCGATGAAGTCGAGATTTTCTCGACCCATTGGACGGGCTGTCGCCTTTAGCAGCCGAGATTCCTCTCCCTGTTCCCCGGAGGAGTTGAGGATCCCGTGGCTCGCCTGTCCCCGTTCGGAGCCCTCGGATGGACCATCCGAGCCGAGGGAGTGCCGGTTCCGCCGACACCTCCTCGCACCGACCTCGGAAATTCCGGGATCTCGGTCTCGGTCTCGGACCTCTCGCGTCCAGCCGATCCCACCATAGGCGGGTCTCGGCACTCATGGTAAGCTGCCGCCGGCTGGCCCTCGCCTCCTCCTCGGATGAGGGAGGCTCGTGTAAATTACGCCGACGGTACGAGGACCTTATGTTGCAACAGTCTCCTGGCCGGAATAAGCCGACCCCGCCGCCTTCCCCGCCATTAAGTGGCTGTCACCGAACGCCACACAACCCCCGACTTATCCGAGGAGCTCATACCCAGGCCGGTTGTTCGCCAAACCAGTTGCTCCACCGATTCGTGGAACCTCCGCCTCCACAGCCACCAATTGGGGCTCCACCAAGGATTCTCAGTCGGCTAAGGGTCTACCCCATCGGTTGTCAGTTACCCTCACTCCCGACCAACCTCGGCAGGTGAAGGGTGGCTCAGGCCAGAGGCAGCTCGAGACTCTTCCGAGTCCAAGATGATTCCTCCTTTTCTCCAAGCGACTGGACTTGGAGTCTTCAGGAGGTCAGTCAATGGACGATAGCCTGTCAGTCCTTCCTAGGACTGCTTCGCTCATCTCGAGTCTACCGGGATGGAGCTCGAACCTGCTTCCAACGGGCTAGGTATCCTCACGGAGATTCTGGACCGAGGGATTCTCCGACGGAGGCCTTTCCGGTGGCCGAGGCCATAGTGGGTCCGCACTGGAGCTTTGGCAGCGCCTGCTTCCTGCTCCTGCACCTTCGCCAGGATGGCCAGGAAGTATGCGGTCCCTACTGTTCCTTGTCCGGTTTTTCGAACACCCTCTGCTGAGGGTTGAGCTACGACAGCTGCCATGCCGCAACGCCAGGGATGTGGACAAACCTCCTGACAAGGAGTCCAAGAAATTGGACTATGTCGGGCTAAAAGTCTACGCTATGCCCTCTCGCTTCGTCAGGCCAGTTCGGCCGCCCCTCATGGCACATTTTTCTCATGCCCTGTTGGGCCCCTGGATGAGGTCATCCTCATCTTCCCGCCGATCTGCAGACTACGTTTACAGGTGCGGACCAGGGCAGGGCAGTGGCCAAACAGCAGCTCCAGACTGCTTTGGATATAGGGGACTCATGTGCCAGATCGGTGGCGGCGCAGTGGCTGTTGCGCGTCATGGCTCGGCTGAGGATATCCACCTTATTCTCGGATACCCAGCACAAGTTGGCGGATGTTCCTTTTTGGGGACTGACCTCTTCGCCCTGGGGTGGAAGGTCACCCGCAGAGGATCGAGAAGTCCAATGCCACCTTGACTCGGTCTCTTCCGCTCAGAAGGACAAAGGCGCAACCACAGCCTAAGCCCTTCGTCTCTGTGCCCCTGCGCACCGCCCAGCAACGTCGGGCCAGCAGGCTCGGCTTGGCATCCCAAACCCAAGCCGCCGGCTTCCTCAACAGGAGGCAGGAGGAAAGGGCCCAGGAGGTCCTCGGCCGGTCCCTCCTCCAAGCCTGCCCAGTGACGGGCTGAGGGTGTCGCCCCATTCCCGCCACCTCTCCCCTGGTCCTCTGGGACGGCCCGCACTTGCTCCGCCTGGTCCGCTGTTACCACGGACAGGGTGGGTCTTGAGGTGGTGGGAAGAGGCCTGCCTCTGAATCGAAAGCAGGCACCATCCTTCAGAGCCGCCACCGGGGGCTTCGATCCCAGCCTCACTGGCGGCTCCGCCGAGCCGACATCGCTTCCTCCTCCAGAAGGAGGTGGTAAGAGAGGTGGACCTCCTTCAGACCCAGGGTTTGTGTCCAGGTACTTCCTGGTTCGAACGACGGGGCTGGCGCCCATTCTCACTCACACGACCTAAACAAGTTCCTAAGGTCTCGAACCTTCAGGATGGTCACTCTGGCTCAGATAATACCATCCTTGGAACGCTGCTGGTTCTGCTCCTCTGGACTTGCAGGACGCTGCTTTTTCATGTCCCTATCCGTCTGTCTTCACCAGAGATTCCTTCGCTCGAGCGGAAGGATCCTCTTCAGTTCCAAGCCATGCCCTTCGGCTTGTCTCCAGCTCCCAGGGTCTTCACCAAATGCATGGCAGTGGTGACAGCATTCCTCGGTGCCGAGGGTCCGGGTGTACCCTTACCTGGACGACTGGCTGATAGCAGCTCCCTCCAGGAAGGAGGCGGAGTGGTCCAGAGATCTGGCCCTCCAGGTCTGCTCTTAACTGGGCCTCCTTATCAACGAGGCCAAGTCAGAACTCGAGCTGAAGCAGGTGATTCTATTCATCGGGGCGCAGCTCGACTCTCTTCGAGCCAGAGCGCGGCTCCCGGCGGACAGGGACGAGGTTCTTTCCTCCTTTGCCCGATCATTTCTGGTTGGGCACCTGCGCCTGCCCGGGACTTCCTGCGCCTCCTGGGTCTCATGGCGCTGCACCAGCGTGGTCCGCTGGGGCCCACTGGAACATGCGTCCTTCAGTGGGGACTGGCCAGCCAGTGGTCACAATGCTGCGATCCCTTGGACCAGCTTGTGTCGGTGACTAGGGGATGTGGAACGCCTCCAGTGGTGGACCTGCCCAGATCATTTGCAGGAGGGCATCCTGCTCGTCCGCCTCCTGAGCCGACGGTCTCTCTATCGACCGATGCCTCTCTGATGGGTTGGGGTGCCCATCTGGGGGAACACGGGCTCATGGCCTCTGGTCCCCGCGGGAGTCCCGATGCTACATCAACCTGCTGGAGCTCCGAGCGGTCCGCCTAGCTCTCACCGCCTTTGCTCCGTTTCTCCGGGGTCAAGTGGTCCGAGTCCAGACGGACAATACCACGACCATGTACTATCTAAACCGCCAGGGCGGGACGCGCTCCATGCTTCTATGCAAGGAAGCTCTCGCATTTGGTCACTGTGCGCAGCCTGGAGGCGGATCTCCTAGCTATTCACGTGGCAGGAGCCCAACACCCTGGCCGATGCCCTGAGCCGGATAGGGGCTGCATCCCACGAGTGGTCTCTCCTGCCGGAGGTAGTACAGCATCTGTTCTCCCTTTGGGGCACACCTCAGGTGGACCTGTTTGCCTCCAGGAGAACGCAGGTTGAGTCTGTTCCATGCCCGCCTCAGCAGGGCTCTCGCTGCAGGGGATGCCTTCTCGAGGCAATGGACCCCGGCCTCTTACGCCTTTTCCCCATTTCCTTGATCCACAAGGTGCTTCTCAAGGCGAGGAGGACAAGGCGCAGGTGATTCTGATAGCCCCCAGACTGGCCTCGGCAGTTCTGGTACCCAGATCTCTCAGTCTCAGCTCCAGGACTCTCGGCAGCCCAGCTCGCCGGACCTGCTCTCAGTCAATCAGGGAAGGTGTTCCATCCGGACCTTCAATCCCTGCACCTGACGGCCTGGTTCTTGAGCTGGCTAGAGTTCCAGGCCTTGGGTCTTTTCCGACGAGGTCCTCAATGTAGTTGAGGCGTCCCGTATGAGTCGACCAGAAAATGCTATGCCTTCAAATGGAAAAGGTTTTCCATTTGGTGTCAGGGCAAGGGCTTGGACCCTTCCTCCTGTTCCTTGGCAAGCATCTTGGACTATTTATGGTCCCTTTCTAGTCAAGGGCTTAGGTCGACGACCCTAAGGGTGCACCTGGCAGCCATCTCTGCTTACCGGGCGCGGGCCGGGAAGCAGTCGGTGGCGCAGGAGAAGGTGGTCTGGCGCTTTTTCAAAGGCCTTGATCACATTTCCCCTCCAGTGCGGGAACCTCCACCTCCGTGGGATCTACTGCTGGTACTGGCAAAGCTCATGGGCAAGCCATTCGAACCTATGCACAGGTGTGTCTCTCTCACCTGTCGTGGAAGACCGCCTTCTTGGTGGCTATCACGTCAGCCAGAAGGATGGGAGAGCTCCAGGCGCTCCATCAGTCTCCTTACCTGGTCTTCCACAGGGACAGAGTTGTCCTCGCGCCCACCAAATTCCTTCCGGTGGTGGTGTCGAGTTTCACCTTAACCAGGTGTTGACTCTGCCGTGTTCTACCCCAATCACACCTCGGAGGCGAATATAGGCTCCATACTCTGGACCCTAGAAGGGCTCGCTTATTATAAGGAGCGCACGGCTGAAATTGGGGAGAGGTTCGCCCAGCTGTTTGTCACCTACGCTGAAGCCGTGATCTGGCAGACCTGCAGCCAAGCGGACGATAAGCAGGTGGGTAACCTCCGCATAGATCTCTTCATAAGTTGGCGGGCATGGAGCCTCCCAGAGGATAAGAGCTCATTCTACCCGCCATACTGCTGCAACGGTGGCTGCTTCCAGGGACGCCCTATCCAGGAAATCTGCAGGGCTGCTACCTGGAAGTCAGCAAACACCTTCATTACCCATTACCACATCGACCTTAGTCACGCGGGATGCTGGTTTTGGGGCCTCGTTCTCAGTCTCTCTTTCCCAAGTAAGTATTGGGGTGTGCGTCTTGCCTCCCTCCTCCGGGAGAACTGCTAGGAGTCTGCCAATGTGTGGATGAACAACATATCCATGTCTAGAATACAGGTTACTCACCTGTGGGAGTTCTAGGAATGGTATATCGTTGTTCATCCACACACTCCACCCGACCTCCCGCTTCGACGCACAACCTGAGCTTTCCAGCGGCCAGATCTGGCGTTTGGCGCCATGGGGCGGAGTCGAGTTATACCACCGGTGGGTGGAGGAGCAAGCTTGAAGACCTCCGCAAGATTTAAAGCGGCAAGGATACCTGCCAATGAGTGTGGATGAACAACATATACCATTCCTAGAACTCCTGTTACAGGTGAGTAACCTGTATTTTGCTTACTTTGCATTATTTTATTATTTTTTTTATTTAGTTGTTTAACCAGGTATAGCACACTAAGCTGAAAGCTTTTTTTACAGGAGCGACCTGGGAGCACAAGGAGGTTAAGTGACTTGCTCAGGGTCACACAGTATGCAAGTGGAAGCTGTGGGATTCAAACCCAGGTCTGGTCTGCTGGATGTCACCAGATTTGCAGCTCAGAGCCTTAGTCCACTGCACTATACTGCCTACTGCCATTAAATCCCAAGCTGTCATACCCCTGACTACTCCTCCAGTTTTTTCATATCTCTGCCCTTCCGTTCCACCCTCCACCCGGAGTGTCCACCCTGTTGCAGATCTTGGTGTCATTTGCAAAGAGGCAGCTTTTCCCTTCCAGGTTCTCTCCTATGTCACATATAAAAACATTAAAGAGGAATGGACCCAGTCTGAGGTACCCTGCTAGTCACCCTCCCTTTTTCGGAGTGACCTCCACTTATCACCACCTTCTGTCTGCTATCCCCTAGCCAGTTTCTTACCCACGTTACCACCTTGGCCGTGCCCACCCCCAAGCTACTTAGCTTGCTCACAAGTCTGCTATGTGGAACTGTGTCGAACACCTTGCTGAAATCCAGGTAGGCCATGTCCACTGCTCCTCCCTGGTCTAATTCCTTAGTCACCTAGTCAAAGAAATCTATCAGATGTGAAAAAAGTGACTGCTATACATCATTTTGTGTTGCAGTTGTTAAACATTTGTGTTTTTTTGCTATGCTACCCTAGATAAAATATTCCCTGGCCTTAGCATTAGGATTGTCTCGTAGAGCTGGACTTCTGAAGTAATTGGGTTAGGTACTGAGATTGATTGGAGGGGACTTCTGAGGGCTGGGTGGGAGGGTAGTTGCCCTTATTTATGTAAGTAGGTGGAAAGTTCCTGTAAATAGCAGCATCGTACAGCAAGAAGTGAAAGCTAAATGTGTGTTTCAAAATAGTATGCTGTGCATATTAAAAAAAAAAAAAATGTAGTTGGTGTTACATGCTTAAAATGTGGTATATATGGAACACCAAATAGTACATTTCAGGCCCTGCATAAGAACATGTGCAGATGTTTAAACAAAAATTCTCTCCAAAAAAAAAAAAGTAAATGAAACAGGTAGCCTAGTGAAGCCTTCTTCCCTTGCCTGAATTGCTAAATGGATCCCTTGACAATCTGTCCAACATCCTTGTTCGCATACCACAGTAACTCCCAGACATCATTTTTTTTTTTTTTTCCTTTTTCTGGTGGTGTTGGGGGGGCTGTCGAAAAAATGCTGTAGTGGGTGCACTGGCGATAGTTGTTTATTAAGATTATTGTGTCCATCTGTCTCCACACTGCACCACCCTCCTCCTGACCCCCGCAGCAACTGGAGCACCGGAACAGCCTTGCAGCAGCTGAAGCTGATCTCTACACACTGCTCCCCCCTTCGCTTGACCCCCGGAGCACCGGAACAGCCTTGCAGCAGCTCTATCTTCCTCCCGACCCCTGCAGCAACCTGAGCACCTAAATAACCTTGCGGCAGCTCGGTTAGTGATCACCTGTGTTAGCCCGTCACCACTATTGCAGCCACTGCACCACCCACCCTGGGCGGTGACTACATTTATTGGTAGCTGAGGTCACCTGTCTGATCCCATGCTCCATCGCCTCATTGCCTCAACTACCATCTCCACAGTTTCTCTGCTGCAGCTTATATCCCTAGGCCACAAGGAGTCGCTGCTGCTCTAAACACTTCCACATCATACCCCTAATATAAATTACAACAGTGCAAGTTAATGCACCTGACCTATCCAGTCCCTCTCAAATTAGCCCCACGCCTAACAAATCTTCTACCCCTCCTGTCCTGCTTACGCCCTGTGAATCGAACCCTTGACCCTTTACACCAGTGTCTGTAACCATAAGAACATACATACGAACATACGAATGTGCCAGCAGAAACAGACCACCCGGTCTATCCAAGTCTGCTTGAGTGTGCGGCCAGCACCCCTAGTTTGCAGCTGCCCCACCCCCCCTTTGTCATCCCACTGACACCTCCCCCCCCCTCACTCTCCCTGTTTCCTGTCCCATGCCCTTTTGAAGCTGTTCACAGATTTACATGATACCACCCATTCTAGTAGTGCATTCCATTTTGCTACCACCCTCTCTGTGAAATAGTGTCTCCTCATTTCCTTCCTAAATCTTCCCTCTATTCTTAGCACATGCCCCCGGGTAACCCTCCCCCTCCTTAACTTAAAGACCCCATCTACCCCATCCATATTGATTCCCCTCAGACACTTGAATGTCTATCATGTTCCCCTTGTCCCTTCTATCCTCCAGGGTGTACATATTCAGGTCTCCCAGCCTGCTGTCATGGTCTCTCCCCCCCATTCCACATATCATCTTTGTTGCCCTCCTCTGCACCTCCTCCAGTAGTCTGATATCATGCACCTTAACCATTACCATTAGGCTATCCCAGTGGTAACAACTTGTCATAAGCTGATCTGACCCATTAACCTCCCATGCACCCCTCACAATGTATCCCATAAGGGGCGCTACCATCCTCTCCCACTGCATCTGTTTTTAGTATCCTCTGGAACATAAAGCACCTGTTTCCCTCCCTTCTTTTTCCTTTCAGCCTTTGCTAGTTGGGTAGGACCCCGCTATGCTTAACCTTCGTTTATTATCCCGGATCAAACCACAGCATGCTGCCCCTGACTCTCCTCTTGCTCCTTCTGTACCCTCCCTCCTTCCTCAGAATTTGCCCCTCCACTCACCCCTCCTACTTTCCCCTACCCTCCTCCATTCCTGCCTCCCCCCTCTATCTCCTCCTCCATCTGCTCCCATCCCTGCCATGCTCCTTCTTCCTCCTCCATCACCTCCTTCTCCCCGCTAAAACTATCCTGCTCCCCTCTTTTCCTCCCCACCCTCCTGCGCCGTACCCTAATCTATTCCCTCTTACAACTTCACCTTCCTTTCAGTTTCTCCAGGGACCGCAAAACTTTCCGTGTCCTCACTGTCAGATTCCCACGTTTCCACTAAATGAAGTCCTGCTTCCTGAACTCCAGATACATCAGAATCATCTTTCTCCTACTCTTTCTATCAGGGACTGTGTACCCCAACCCTGGCCCTGCTAATCTGCACCCCCTCTGACCCCAACCATGCAAAAATCAGTAAATAAATAAATATTGTTCACCTCAATGTGCAAAGCCTCCCCAGTGAAAAAGATGCCTTTCAGGCCTGGTTCAAAGGCAACAACTTTGACATAATAGTGCTCTCCGAGACCTGACTCTCAGATAAAACCTCCAGCATTGAAATAGAACTGAATGGCAGGGCTCTCAGTAGGATTTTTTATTCGGGAATCCTGGACTTTCTGGGGAAAAAAATTGGGGGTCCTCACCTAAAATCTGAGAGTCCCCGTGAAATATTGGGGGCATTGGAATGAATGGAACAAGTCTGGAACGTGCATTTCTCAGTGTCGTTTATTTAGCCCCGTTTATTTTTTATATTCCCAAGTCAGAATTATGCAGATATAATGATAAAATTGTCGTACATTAGAGTTTTTTTTTTTTTTTTTCCTCAGGGTTGCAAAGTCATACAAAGGCGCCTTAGCCCTATAAGTGATGGCTAAAAACCACAGCAGTATTATCACATTCAGAAATGAATAGAATGTCACGTGACCAATGTGTGTGTTCTGACTTGTTCTTCATTCATGTTGGCTCACAGTGAGAATGCATAATTGTACTTAGGGCCGGTTTTAGGGTTTTGAGGGCCCCCAGCAGAATTAGTGAAGTCATGGGGCCCCTCTATTTGGCCCACCTTTAGCCCATGTGTTTTACTATAGCCCATAAGTGAGACATTTTATTTGTGGTGATACTATAGGCAGGCAAAAATGAGCAGACTAGGTGGGCCAAGCAGTCATTATCTGCCAGCAAATGTTATATTTCTATGGTGCTATGTATAGCTTTAGTATAACCAGTAGTATTTTAAAACATTTTTTAGGAGGACACAGCAGTGTTAGTTCTTGGTGCTGTTCTTCACATCCCATCCATTGCTGCCTATCCACTTCATACTGACTGGGTCATAGCTTGTTGAGGTATTTCATGACATAATCAGAAGGATCTGCACAGCCCTTTACTGATGTTTTAAAAATCTATTAAGATAAAAAATGTTTAAAAATGAACAAAGTAAACTTCTGGTTGGTTCGGCGCAACCGGAGGGGTTCGCAGCCTAAAAACCGCTATGTCAGTTTTGCAGTCAATTATGCTTAAACATTGGGAATTCTTATCTGCTGCAGTCTGCCCCCAGCCCACCAATGCAGAGATGCCAAAACTCAACCTGGCGCCAAACAAAGTCAAGGCCATTAGGTTATAGTGCAAGTAGGCATGTTCTCAAAATATTTCAGGACTAACAGTAATGCTGACAGTTACCTATGTCTTCCAGTCACCGCTCCTGCTCAGTACTTCTCCTGTCTTCTCTCCTGCACATCCATTAGTTGCAATTACAATTATTTGACTACAAACAGCCTTGTCCCTCTCAGCCACCCACCCAGGCACTTGGGAATAAGAGCAAAGTGTATCACTGTGGCACAAATCAAATTTGTGTCTCCCCCACTTTACAGCACAATAAAACTCTTGTTAAAACATTTTACTACCTCTCACTACCATCACCACCATTTTCTGACTCTGGCTAGACAGTGTGGCACAATCTACATGGGGTTGCTGGTGTTCTGACTAGTGCAATATTGCTTGTCTTTTTCATGTCTGACCTGGCATAACCAGTCTCCTTACACCCTCCTGTCCATTAACTTCTTCTAACACCCTCCCGTGGCACAATCAGTGCAGTGGCTTAGTGGCAGTTGCTTGGTGGTTCTTTGTCATGTCATAACTGACCTGGCATAATCCAGTCTCCTACACTCTCCTGCCTATAACTTCGCCTAAACACCCTCTTGCCCATAACATCTCCTGCCTTCTCTCCTACACATTGGCAGCTAAAGAACTTGCCAGCATTCCAGAGATTGGAAAGAGCACAGTGGGGTAGTGACCAAAAGCCCCCCTACCCACACCGTTAGGCTCTCCCAAATCCGTCAGGTTTAAGACAGTGGCACAGTCTACATCTGGTGGTTGGTGGCATGGGACTCTGCATCTCTTGCTTTTCTTCGTACTTCTTTTTTCATGGCATGGCACTCTGTGACAATAATCTTCTCCTGGCACCCTCCTGCCCATAACTTCTCCTAAACACCCTCCTGAAGCCACTGTTGCAGACAGACTGCGGAAAGAGCAGAGGGTTAGGGTTATATTAGATAATTTAACCAGTCCTCCCACCCTAACCAGATAAAGACGCAGTGGGGCTATTACTTATTTTAAGCCACCCCAATCCCCTTGGGGTACTGAACTTGTTAGACTATGATCCTCCCTACCAAAAAAAAAAAACCCATGCAGTAATTATAAGCAGAATGGGGTTATTTTACGAACATATTTTTTTTTTTTTTTGTTTAACCAGGAGTAGCACACTAAACTGAAAGCTTTTTTACAGATGCAACCTGGGAGCACAGGGAAGTTGCGACTTGCTCAGGGTCACACAGTATGCAAATGGAAGCTGTGGGATTCAGACCCAGGTCTAGTCTGCTGGATGTCACCAGATTTGCAGCTTAGAGCCTTAAACCACTGCGCATATGAAATGCTAGCAGAAACAGGCCTCACTGTCTAGAGTCTGTTCAATTGTGCAGCTAGCCCCCCAACTTACATCTGCCCCACCCTTCCCATAACATCCCCCCCAAACCACTCGTGTCTCACCCCCTCTAAAATCCGCCCACTGTTCTACAGGATACCACTTCCTCGGGCAGAGTATTCCACTTGTCTACCATCCTTTCTGTGAAAAGTGTTTCCTGATTTCTCTCCTGAATGTCCCCCCCCTCAGCTGATGCCCTCTTGTGTCCCTCCCCCTTCTGATCTGAAAAATCCCTTTTGTATTAGTCTTGTGTATTTATTCCCTTTTAAGTATTTAAAGGTTTTGATCATATCCCCCCATCTCTCCTTTCCTCCAGGGAATACGTGTTCAGCTCTCCCAGCCTCTCCTCATAGGATTTTCCCTCTAGTCCCTGGATCATCTTCGTTGCACCTCCTCCAACAATCTGATGTCCTTCTTCAGGAATGGACACCAGTACTGCACGCAGTATTCCAGGTGCGGCCTGACCAGTGACCTGTACAGGGGAAGGATCACCTTTCTGTTCCTGGAGGAGATACCCCTCGCTATGCACCCCAGCATCTTTTATTTATTTATTTAGTTTTTGTTGACCGGGTAAGTGTACTAGACAAATTCTTGCCTATTTTCAGGCATGACCCCAGGGAGAGGGGGATACGGATGAATGCCAACTGACCTTGAACCAGATTATGCTGTTGGTGGTATTTTAGTGAATGGGGGGAAATTTGGCCAGAGCACTGGGGAAATTCCCCTACTCTTTTTGAGAAGTGCCATGGGATCTTTAACATCCACCTGAACTACCACCATAACAGGCAGATGGGACTTCTGTTTAACGTCTCATCTGAAAGAGTGCACCTCAGGAGTGCAGCACCCCCCTCATGCTGCACTGCAGTGTCAGTATTGGGATATTAACCCAAGTGCCTGGTGTGGGGATAGAACCCACAGCCTTCTGATCTCCCGGCCTCAGAGGCGAGTGTGCTACCTGCTGATCCACTGACACTGCTTTGTTTTATTTATTAATGTTCATATGGCCAGCCCTTCACCCCCACCCCTTGGGGTAGTGTATTGTTAAATAATATTGAATCTGGATCCTCCCCATCCCCCCACCAAACAGAGCAGAATTGGCCTTGGAGCTTAAATAAATTACTTTGCCCCCACCCCTCCTTCTTTTAATCTGAAAAAACTGTATTTTAACACTTATCTTCCCTCCTGTGCCCAAGTTGCCATCCAGTTATCTGTCTCTGGGTCATGTCAGTCTGCTGGGTCTGAAACTGAAAAAACAATCGCATTTAAAGAGCTACTATGCTGCCTAAAACTAATATTAGTCTTTAAACACATTCAACAGTTACCTTTTATATCTGAGGTACTTTTTCTTTTCATTTTGGTTAATTAGAAGATTGCTTACCTGATGTTAGTAGGTGTGATGTGTGGGACAGCTCTTAGCCTGGTAGCTGACATATGTAGCTCTGTCCCCCCCCCCCCCCACTGTATCATCCTGAGGATTCGCTTCATATCCCTCCAAGCCATGATGCTGGGCAGGTACCTACCTCCCTCCCCTCCCTCCCCAGTTCTGCCTCCTAACAACTGAGTATCCCACAAGGAGCTGCTTCCTTCCCCTGTGGTGTCCCGTGCCATCCTCCTGTGGGTCTCCCTTGTGGAAGTTCCCAGCATCCTCCTTGGTCTCCACTGCAGGCACCTCCACAGAGGAACCACGCTCCACCAGAACAGTGTATGACTTGTGGAGAGGTACAGCTGGAGGGATGTACCTCTGTTCCACCACCGTCACCCTCCCTGAGACCACAGTGATCCAACCGCTCCTCTTTCTTGGCAACCTCTGAGGCAGTGGCGGTGGCCCTGGTGTTCCTTGGGTGGGAGAAGTTTCCCTACTCCTTGCCAGGTCAGCCTGGAGAGGGGCAACCTCCTCTCTCAGTGCAGATAATTGCCTGCAAATAGGGCAGCATCACAGCCTCCAGAATGTCTGCTGGAAGACTGCTGCCCCACAGCCAGTGCATTGCACCACTCCCCATATGTCTTGCTTCCTTCATGTATAATAATTTTTTTTTTTGGGGGGCGGCAGGCTTTTTTTTTCTTTTTTTTTTGTTAGTGTGTGCTGCTTACCCCTCTATGCAGTGTGCTGGCAGTTAAGGATATGACAGTTGTATGCCCCTTGCCTCTTGGGAAGTGATGTCAGAACCCCTGGTGTGAAGGGAAATAACACTTTGGGGATGGCGTGGTGAGGGGCAGGGTGGGTGAGACTGCCAGTGTCCTCCAGAAACAATTAGCTCTGCTCTGACCCACACCACCCTGGTGAGTGCTGACCTTCCTTATAGTAAGACAACCTGCACAACAATTTAACAGAGAATATACACTACAAAAAACAATTTCAATCAGAGAAAAATAAAGCAGTTGAGCCCAATACCTATGATGTAAGCCTCCCCTGACCCTGCCTTATACAACCTGGTGTTCTGTGCTCTTAAGACAATCTGAGGAAATCAGTTTCCACCAGCTGAGGCACTGTCTGGGTCAAATACACAAACCTCCACTAACCTGCAGGTCTTACAATGACAAATCCTCAGCCACTAGTAAATAGTTCACTGTACCAAAAATAGTTTGATGCAAGCTGTCACCAAAATACTAGACAAAAATCCAGCTATTCCACAAAGGAAAACCAATTATGCAGTATTTCAATCCCTCTGAAGTTAAACTCCTAATCTGCAAGTACATAAGCAGTATTGCCTCTGGGATAGTCACTGCCCCCCCCACCCCCTTTTTTTTTTTTTGAAATCCATCCTCCTGAAGCCCAGGACCCTTGTCCTTGTGTGGTTTTGTCTCTGTGGCCGTCTTTGTTAAACCACATTGTACGGTGATTGCTGGTCCCCAGGTGGCATCCCAGATTGATGTCTGCAACACTGCCCCTGTTTCTAAGCAGCAGGTCCTGCCTTTCCCCATCTTGAGAGGGCTTGCTGACTAGTTGCCTGAGAAATGGCTCCTTCAGGGAGTCTAGGATGGCCCTGCTTCTAGCCGAGGCTGCAACTGGGAGGCTTCAGTCTACATCTGGCAGATTGAAGTCTCGACTCTTTGCTTTCACCCTGTCTGCAACCCCTCCCCCCTTCCTACCTTTGCTGCCACTTGAAACCTCCTCACTCCCTTTCCCCCTCGCTACCCTCTCCATGCCTTGCCACCTCTTTCCATATCTTCTGTTCTCGAGCCTCTGTTGCAAGTTCCAGAGGATGTTCTGCCTGTTGAGATGTATTCCCTGGTTGCACTTTGCTTTGCTAGACTGATTTAGAGCTGCAAGGAACCATATCTAATATTCTGTCAGGATAAGGTGGTGTTGCATATAATTTCTTTCTTTCCTATGGCTTGCCCTGAGTTTCTTGTTCACTAAGAAGTAAACTTTTCTTCCTTTCGTCCAAAGCCTGGGAATGCCGTAGAGGCTGTTGCACAAGATAGGCATTCACAGAGGTGTAAAAACCTACCTTATGCAGACAGTCTTTTCAGAAAGCTTATAACCGTTATTTGGAGTAACAAAAAAAGGACTAGATAGCTCAGTACACGTATAACAGCAATGCCCATATGGCGGTAGAGTTGTCCCTGCCGGCTTTGATCACAGTGCCTTTTATGAGATCTGTAGCAGCCTTATGGGAGCAGATAGGGCAGATGCCTGAGTTTCCGACTTGTAAGGCAGGAACCTGGTCTTCCTCATATACGTTTACTAAACATTACAGACCGGACACTCTGGAGTTATACAGGTGCAGCCTTTTGTCATAAGGTGTGTTGAGGCACAGTAAAGCAATAGGCAGCGAAATTTAAAAACTGTTTTCTCCCTTCTGAATTCTTTTAGTGGGTACTACCAGGGCTCAAAATAACTGGCTGTCCACTTGACTCTGACAGTTGGTTTTCCAGTTGGACAGCCGTTTCTGTCTCTGTGCCTGTCCCTTGGACAGGCAGCTCCTACAAAGGCAGGCTGGAGGGTTCTAGGACTCAGTAGGCACCTGTTTCAGCCAGGCTGAGATATCAGGCTGTGAGGGATGTCATGTGGTTCTCAGCGTCCCTATCTTGCCCGATTTCATGATCCATTGACTGCTGCCTGGCTAAAACTCTGCCATTTCCTGGCTCCTGAGATGAGTGGAAGGCGCTGGACTGACCAGCTGCACATGCTTCTCTTGATGGTCCTTGCTTGCCCGCCCTGTTGCATACCTCATTGCGATGTGGAGCATTAGCACAAGGCGAGCACTGGTGGAGCCAGAGCTTAAAATAATTGAAAAAGACATTTTCTGGGCTTGGGCCATAAATTAAAGTCGGCATCCATGTAATTTAGCCCTTGTATGGGCTCAGCAAATAAAAGGAGACAAAGGGACAGCATAGTAGTAGCCCTTTGGAGGGCTATTGAGAGAAGAGTCAGGGCTGGGGGAGCATTCCCACTTTTAGGTGGCATTAAACTGAGTACTTTTAATAATTGAAAGGGATCAGAAAAGCGAGCAAAAAAAAAAAAAAAAGATACAGCATTTTAGCCACTGTAAGGGCTATTTGAAAATCTAAACGGTAAAGTCCATTTTCAGGGCTTCAGGAGCAGTTCTGCGTAGCTCTGAAAAAGAACTGCAGTTAGCTGAAAAATATTATAGAAATGATTTAAGTCCCTTCTTTTGATTGGCCTGCCCTGGACATTAGTAAAGCAGTTTTACGGGCTTCTGACTGCTTGAAAATCCAAAGGCTAGAGGAGGGTTCATAAATGAAGGTCTACCTAAATTAGAGGGGATTTGGGGGATAGACCGTCGTTTTCAGTACCTGAATGGGGAACCAGCATTTATCGCAGTGTAGGCTTTTTTTTTCTTGTTTTATATTGGGAATTAGATCTAGCTAACTGCTCCATCAAAAATTTCTTTCTTTCTTTCTTTCCACTTTTACAGTCACTTTTTGGAAAGATAACCTAAACTTACATCAGAGTAGTGTGGACAGGTAAAAGTTTTGTGAGACTGGCAAAATGCACATCCCATCTGTTCCTTAGACAAGCATCCCCAAAAATTGTTTATAGCCCTGGGTATTGCTTATACAGTCCCAGCACTAAATGACTAGCCCACTGACAACGAGCAATGAAACAGAAAGAAGACATTACATCAGGCTAATCATGATTTCTTTTTTCTGTTTAGTTCCAGTGTTGTCATTGGGACTCACCCCAAGGTGTTTCCGTCTGTAGAAAATATACTACAACGGAGATTTGATTGATTTCATACATTTATCACCAGACAAGTTTACTTGTTTTAGGCACATATTGTTTTAACAAATTATATTTGTGGCAGTTATATTTTGTGAAGTCTGCCCCTTAGCATATTGGTACAATTTAGTTTTAGCACTCTGTGTATAAACTGCAGAATGAAGCAGCGGCTCAGTTCGTGTTTGCGGTCTGTATTTTCACTTTAATATGAAATTGGCAGAAATAGACATTGAGTAGTTCCTGTTCATACAGTATTGTTATACAGTACATACATAGAATAAATGTGGGTGGGCAGTCACACAGAGTATAAATACAATGAGCACAGGTTAATGCCTATACATCTGGTAGCTAAAACAGGGCAGAGCTATCGACATATTTTTAACTAATGAGCGGTTAAGACCTATACAATTGGTAGCTAAAGCAATGCATGATATGAGTTGGTAGTCAGCCGCCTCAGGGAGGCCTTGTCTTGTACATAATACAATGCATTCATAGTCCAGTGCAACTATATGGTAACCGAGGGAGGTGAGGAGCCTGTAGGCTAGAAATAGTGAGGGCTTTCCACTGCCTGGCCAAGGGCGGGTGTGTGGCCTAGCGGCATGATGCAGGATCCACAGGTTACCGGTTACACTGGCATTGACGTGAGGAGAGGATATGGGCCCTTAAAGTAGCTTAAAAAGAACCTAGATTGGTGATTTATTGAAGGGTTCAGCAGAAATGGCGTACCAAGCTGTAAATTACCTTTTTTCCAGAGGAGTCCATGGGGAGTGATACGTAGGGAAACACATACATCAGTTTAACAGCAGACTGAAGATACGTATACAGTGAGTAGCATCAGATTATAATAATACATGCAATCGGAATGGTGCAGGTAGTTAACAGAAATATTCCTGTTTAAGGTGAGCCAAGGGCAGAGTTATGTGGAGGAGCAGCCCATATGAATAGTGTGGGCTTAAAGTAGGATCTTAAAGGAGAATGGTGAGGAAGCAGCTTGGATAGAGGGTGTGAGGACCAAAATAGGGGGAAACTGAGAGAATGCAGACTGACAAGCAGAGGTTTTAGATTGTGGAATGGAAAAGGAGTGAAAGTCAGCAGAGCAGAGGAGAGGAAATAGGAGGATATTTGAGAGCAGGATAGGAGGGAGGCAATAACAGGAGAGGGAACCAAATCGAAACTTCAATATAAAAGTGGTACAGTTACAACAGTGAGAGAGGCATTGGCATTCACGGGAGGGAGAAGAGCTAACAGTGTATAGGCAACAGTGATGGGTTCGGAGAGGATAATCAAGTGCAGATTGAGCAATAGGAACAGGGAGGTCCAGTCCAACAAGGGAGGATTTTGGGGCATCACTGTAGACATCAGCAAAATCAAGGTCCGGAAGGATAATTTTTGAGATGATCTCGCAGCTGGCGGGGGGAGGGCGCATGCTTTGTTCCTGTATAGTCCCTGACATGGGAAGAATCTTGGAGTGGTCAACATTGATGTGGACTGAGATATTAAGATGACTGTCAAGCCACACACCCAGGTACTTGAAAGAGGGGATGACATCTAGTTGGAAGTCGTCCAGGATCGTAAAGACAGGAGAGGTTTGTATGCCAGCCAGTTGCTTCCAGGTACCAAGGGTCATAGAGACTGTGTTTTTGGCATTTAGGGTGAGTTGGTTGTTAGAGAGCCAGCAGTGAACATTTATTGAAGTCATGCTGAAGGTGCACTGCCAACTCAGGGACATAAGGGCTAGATGTAGACAGGACTGTATCATCCACATACAGCTGAATGTTAGAAGAGGTATAGGCCTTAGAAAGGTAATTTAGGAAAAGTCAAGAACAGAATGGGGCCCAAGGACAGAACCTTACAGAACACTGGACTAGATGGTAGAGGAGGAGAGAACTTCTCCAACTGAGATGGACTGGGACCTGCCATATGGTTACGAATGGAGCCAGCTGACCACAGGGCCAGGTAGACCACCTGCAGCGAGTTTGTCTTGCAGACACAAGTGGGTGACAGTGTCAGATGCTTCCATAAGGTCTACAGATACAGCAGAGACAACATACCATGGATCCATCCCTTCAAGTATGGAGTTGGTGAGATGTGGCAGGGAGGTGGTGGTGGAGTGCGATTTACAGAAGCCAAACTGGTAAGGACTAAAAAAAAAAAAAAAAGGCAGAAGAATCAAGGAATAGGGACTTTTTTTTTTTTTTATTTAATTAAAATTTCTTCGAATGGAATACTATGAGATGCAGTATCTCATTTTCATGGGGGTCAACGTGAGGGTGGCAGCAGTCAGTATGTTATAGTTAAGCAGGAATGTTAAGTTACTTACTGGTTACAACATACACAGAAAAGAAAAGCAGTAAAGGTAAGTACATCCAAATAGGTAATCAACGCTAACAAAGTTGGGTCACAGCAAACAAAGAGCATGCGCATTGTTGTGTGACTTGATTATGGTTGGGGAGATAGTGATTCCTGACCAAAACAAATACAGGGAGTTTTAATGTAACTGGAAAGATGGGACTTAAACACTTCTCAGAAGTATGGAGAGCATTCCTCAGATGGAGAAAGAGTTTGTTCCACATGCCCGGTGTTACAAATGCCCTTTTCCCCAAATTCCCTCTTTATCCTGCAGACAGAAAAAATAAGTGCTGCCGTTACACTGAGTAGGCACTTCCTGGCTACATGAGGTGGCTAGCAGATAATCAGGGGCCTTTCCTTGTGCCCAAACAAAAAGGAAAGAAGCAGCGCACTACAGCGAGGTGGGTGCTCCTACAGAGGTGGCAAACCTCAAACTGAGCAGAAAAAGAAAAGTAGGAGCACACCAAAAGTTTTTAGAGCTAAATTAGCCTTTTATTGTGCCAGAATATTCATGGCCAGGAACCCTGTGCTTCGGCTGAATAGCCTTCAAAGGGATTTGGCTGTGTGTGAGAACACAAACATATTTAAACAGTGTCTGACGTCATAAAAAGTGATGTGAATACTGAAATACACATACCACTGTATTCTCAATTTACATACATATTAATATAATTTACATATATATTAGTACAAAAAATCCACATATGTATTTACACACTTTATTTTACCACATTCCTTATTATTTATTTATTTTCATATATTAAGTTACAGGAAATAGTATTCATCATCTTTCATTTTAATAGGAAGTGGACAGTGATGGGGATAGCAGGAGAGAACCCAGCTGAGGAGGGAGTGGTTAGAGGAAGAAAGACTGAGCTGGGTAGACGAGGAGTGTTATGAATCCTTGAGTAACACATGATATGGTGGAGAGTTGTTGCAGTGTACACATTCCAGCAAGGTAGGGCTGTGATTTTCTATGCTTTAAAGGATTAAACATAGAAACAGAGACAATGACGGCAGAAATAGATAAAAGGTCCCTCTAGCCTACGGTAGAAGTGAACCCTGGTAAGTTATGTTATTCTAAAGCTCTGAAAGATTTATGACTGATTTGTCACAAAATGGGGTGGACCAAAGTTTAATATATAATATCTATAAACACACACGCATAGTTTGAGAGCAAGCGTGAGACACTATATTGGGGAGCAGGTCAGATTGCATTAGCTGGCACTCAGCACTGTGATGCAGTCAGGGGGGGATGGCATTGAGCTTCATTGCCACAGCGACTGCATGTGATGGGCTAGGTGAGCTTGCGTCCTCCATAGGATGTCACTGTGTGCAGATGAGGTCATCTGATAGGCTTTATCCTCTTCAGGAGAGGAAGGAAGAACCAGGAGAAAACTGAGGAGGAGAAACCATATGACAGCCTAAGCTCCAAGAACTCAACTGGGTCCTAGTGCCGGTTGACATAGGCTCCTAGTCCACACAGTGTTCTGCCTCAGGTGGGAGGATGTCCCTCCCCCTGGAGCCAGTGCAGCAGAGATCTGTGGCAGTGTTGGGGAATGGGGACAGGGACCTGAGGTGGGCAGGGGATAACAGGCCTGAACAGGGTATATCCATAGAAACTATCAGCAGATAAGGACCATACAGCTCACCTAGTCTGCCCATTTTCCTACTTGGTTTGGCAATCCCTACTCTTATCTGGACTGCCTTTTCCCCGCTCTGCTGTACAACAGGGTGCCTTTATGCTTTTCCCATGCACTTTTAAATCCCTGTACTGTTTTCGCTTCTACCATCTCCACTGGTAGGCTGTTCCATGGATCCACCACCCTCTCTGTGAAAAAATACTTCCTAACATTCCCCCTAAGCCTCCCTTCCTCCAGTCTCATGTTATGTCCCCTTGTCCTTGTGCACTTTCGTCTCTGAAATATGCTCCCCCCCGTGCCCTGTTTATTCCTCTAAGGTATTTGAAAGTCTCTATCATATCCCCTGTCTCTGTTCTTTCTTCCAGTGAATAGATGTTTAGTTCCTTGAGTCTTTCCTCATAAGGTTTGTGGTGCAGTCCATGTATAATTTTTGTTGCCCTTCTCTGGACTGCTTCCATTCTGTCTGTCCTTCCTGAGATGCGGTCTCCAGAATTGGACACAGTATTCCAGATGAGGTCTCACCTGAGTAATCTATACAGTGGCATCACCACTTCACTCCTTTTACTGGTTGTGCCCCTTCCTGTGCACCCCAGCATTCTGTTTGCCTTTCCCACTGCTTTTTTGCATTGTTTGGCTGACTTCAGGTCATCGGATATGATAACGCCCAGGTCTGTCTCCTGACTTGTGGTGGCTAGAACCTGTCCCCCCATCCTGTATTCCTCTCTTGGGTTTCTGTGTCCCAGGTGCATTATCTTGCACTTCTTAGCACTGAAACCCAACTGCCCTTCCCTTGATCATTCCTCAAGTAGTCTTAGGTCGTTTCTCATTTTTATCTATCCCCTCCTGTGTATCAACTGTTACAGATCTTGGTGTCATCTGCAAACAAGCATACTTTCCCTTCCAGTCCCTCTGTAATGTCTCTTATGAAGACATTTAATAGAACTGGATTCTGCATCGATCCCTGTGGAACCCCGCTGGTCACCTCCCCCTCTTCTGATTTTATGCCATTTACTACCACCCTCTGGGTCCTGCCTTTTAGCCAGTTACCAACCCATTTTACCACTTTAGAGCCCACACCCAGATTCCCCCAATTTGTTAAGCAACCTTCTATGAGGAACAGTGTTGAAGGCCTTACTGAAATCCAAGTAGGCCACATTCACCACCCCTTCCTGATCCACCACTCTCAGTCAGAGAAATCGATAAGATTAGTCTGGCAGGACCTACCCTCAGTGAATCCATGCTGCCTTGGGTCTTTTGCACCACTTGACTTCAAGGACTTCACTGTCGCTCCTTAAGCAGGGACTCCATCAGCTTCCCCACCACTGATGTGAGGCTTACAGGTCTGTAATTGCCTGCCTCCTCCCTACTTCCAGTCTTGTGCAGGGGGACCACCTCTGCCCTTGTTCAGTCCCCAGGTACCTCCCCTATCTCTTGTGATTGGTTGAAGAGGGTTGTCAGAGGACCTGCTAGGACTTCCCTGAGTTCCTTCAACACTCTAGGGTGAATCCTGTCTGGCCCCATTGCCTTGTTTGTCTTTACTTTTCCTAGTTCCTCCAAGACTCTGTCCACCGTAAATGGGCTGGTGTCCACCTTCCCCCCCCATACATCTTTCGTCATGAGCCTTGGCCCCTTCCCTGCCTCTTCCTTGGTAAATGTTGAGCAAAAATATTTGTTCAGTACCTCAGCTTTTTCAAGGTTGTCCTCCACTCACCCACCCTCTCCCTTCTTTAGCCTAACAATACCATTTCTGGTTGTCTTCCTCTCGCTAATGTAACGGAAAAAGGCCTTGTCGCCCTTCTTAATAGTCCATGCTCTTCCTTCCTCCGTTCTTGCCTTAGCCCCTCTGACAGCTTTCCCAGCTTCTCCAGATATTTCAGTCTGTCTTACTATTTCTGTGTCTCTTTGTATTTCTTGAATGCCTTACTTTTTTCTCTCACTTTCTCGGCTACCGACTTAGAGAACCACAGTGGCCGTTTTTCTTTTGCTAAGCAGTCTGACACATTGACTTGTTACTCCTGCTATGGATCTCTTGAGCCTAAGCCACTGTTCTTCTACCCCCTCCCCCCGTATCTTCTGCTGCCAGGGCAATTTTGAGCTGTTCCCCCATCTCCATGAAGTTGGTATTCCGGAAATCTAGGATATTAATCTTTGAATGGCTTTCTTCTGCCAACGTGTTGACTCTAAACCACACAGTTCTGTGGTCACTGGTACCATGGGGACTGCCCACCTCAACATCCATGATTCTGTCCCCATTTGTCATCACTAATCCAGTACAGCACCTCCCTGGTGGGCTCAACCACCAGCTGCCTTAGGTTTGTCCCATACATGGCAGACATGAGGTCCCTGCTACTTGATGTACTTGCAGTCTGGGTATTCCAGTCTGCATCTGGCATGTTGGAGTCACCCATTAGTAGTACTTCCCCTTTGGCTGCCATATTATGGATGGCTTCCACTAATACTAGATCTATATCCTCCCCCTGTGCGGGAGGCCTGTAAACTACTCCAGCATGGATGGTTGTTTTGTTCCCTGACTCCAAAGTGACCCACAATGCCTTTGCTTCTTCCGTGGATCCCTGAGCCTCTGTAGCTTTAATCCCTTCCTTTACATGCATAGCAACCCCTCCTCCCCCCTCCCTATCCTTTCTAAAAAGTGTATACCCTGGTATGGCTATATCCAAATCATGGTTCCCTGTGTATCATGTCTCCGTAATAGCCATAATGTCCAGGTTTGGTTCTGCCATCGGGTCTGGGATTTTGTTTCCCAGACTACGGGCGTTTGTGCACATGACTTTCTACTCTGTGTACTCCCTTAATGTTCCTTGTTTATTGGTCTTTGCCCTGCGCCGCATTCATGATGTACCTTCTGTTCTCTCCCCCATTGTAACCATGGTAGTTTTACGGTTAGATATTATGCTAGTATCAGGTTCTGACTTCTTTCAGTTATGTCCTGTGGTGGGGAAGGGGCTATGATAATCCCCATGACTGTCTGTGCCTCCCCTCTTGGCAAGTTTAAATGATCACTAATGATGCACTTAACTTCTCAGAGAGGATACCTTTACCCCGGGATAGATGCAGGCCATCTGGAGAATATAGTCCTTCATCCCTCCAGGTGAGATTCCAGTCTCCAATGAAGCCATACTCCACCTCTCCACACCATTTCTTCAGCCGTCTGTTGAATTCAGTGATGTGGTGTCCCTCCCTTCCCCCTTGCCGTGGACAGGTAGCACCTCTGAGAAGGTGGCAGAGTGTGCTACTTGCCCAAGACTCCTCCCCAGCTCCCTGAACTCTTCTGTACTCTTCCTACATCTACCCCCCCCCTCTCTAGCCAGGTCATTGGTCCCTAAGTGAATAATGACGTCCAGATCCCTCCTCCTTACTATACCTCCCAAAGGATTTGCTTGCTTTCCTTCTGAACTATGCCTTCAGGTAGGCACATTACCTCCCTCTCACCATTGCTACCTGACCCCAGCTCAGTCCCCCGGACTATGGAATCCCCAACCAGGATTTGCTTCCTCCTCCTGTGTGTTCTCCTTGCATCTGCTCTTTCGGTTCCATCCTCGATGACCCCCTCAACCCCCATAATGTTCACTTCTGGAGATGCTGCACAATCTTTATGCTCTGCCAGGATGGCATAAGAGTTGTGAAGTGCCACCGGCTGGGGGATGTGCCTCAGTGCTGCCTCCTGCACCCTCCCAGAGCCCACCGTAGTCCATCCTTCCCTCCTTCTTGGCAACCTCTGAGGGAGTGGTGGTGGACATGGTGGTCTCTGTATGGGGGGAAAGGTCACCTGTATCCTCGCCAACTCTGCTCAGAGTCCAGCTACCTCCTCCCTCAATACAGAGAGGTGCCTGCATAGGACAGCACTGCAGTGTCCAGTAGGTCTTTCTGAACACTGCTTCCCCACATCCGCTGCAAAGCACCACACCCACCATCTTCCTTCTACTATCCTTGCCCTAACTGCCCCTTATTGCCCTGTACCCTCTGCTGCTCTTTTCTTCTACACCTTGTCCAGTGCCCAGCTACATATATTTGTACTGTCAGCACTCTTTAGTGGTATAATGTATCAAGGAGTGTAGATTTATGTCAGGGTGTGGTGTGCACCTATGTTATGTACTGAAATAGGATGGCTAACAGTGTGTGTGTGCTGTCAGCTGGTACCGTATGATGTCACAGGTGAACGGTATAAAGGAAGTCCACCAGAGACAATCAGCCACACCAGCAAACCCCCACAGAAACTCTCAGCTGCATCGACAAAATCCCCCAAACAGGTAACTTTCCAAATGAATCCAGAAAGCAACCTGGTACCAACTGAAAGCAACAATAAACTGCAAAAGAAACAATAACAGCAAAAAATCAGCAAAAATCAACAGTCACTTTCCTGAAATGAACTGCTTCCTTCTTCTCCTAGCCCCTTATGAGAATCCAACAGGTAAGCAGCTATACAGCTATACCACTTTGACTCAGCCCCACCTCCAGGTAGCAGTTAGCAGTAGCTCTGCTGAGGAGCCAGGCCAGACAATTAGCACCCCTCCCCAAGCTACAGGGCTAGGCAAAACACAGTTCCTGTCCTAGAAAGTTAATGGCTTAAAAAATACACATAAGATAAGCAGAAATGTTTCCTAAATAAAACAAGTATCAAAGAACTAAAACCAGCAATGAGCAGGTTTTGCACTGAACTGAAACGGAGTATTCCCTCCCGACCACCAGAGGCAATCAGCCACACCAGCAAACACCCACAGAAACACTCAGCTGCACCTACAAAATCCCCCAAACAGATAACTTTCCAAATGAATCCAGAAAGCAACCTGGTACCAACTGAAAGCAACAATAAACTGCAAAAGAAACAATAACAGCAAAAAATCAACAGTCACTTTCCTGAAATGAACTGCTTCCTTCTTCTACTAGCCCATATCCCTCATGAACATGGCCAAGGAGCAAAAAATATAGATATATCTATCTATATCTATATGAGATTGTGTAACTCCCCATCTAAAAGAGACTGCTGTGGGGTACAGTCAGTGGATATGTTGATGAGTGGTGTGTATGTATGTATGTATGTGTGTGTATGTATGTATCTATATATATATCATATATATATATATACACGTGTGTATGTGTGTGTGTATATGTGTGTGTGCGTATATATATATATATATATATACACATACACACACACATATACACATTGTGTGTGTATATATTTTTCTTTTTAAATGTGCAGATAAAGACTGTGGCCGTAGGTGTTTTTGGTAAAAGAAACATAAACGAAGAAAGAAAATAAAAACTGTTTAGGCTCTCACTTTCATAAAGTAACCAGGGATGCAGAGTTTAAACAAGGAGTTTTTCTTTCTCCAATCCTGTAAGATAGCTTGCATAAACTATATTCTGCTATTTAGGAGAATGTTAGCCACAATTTGAATTTAGTTTGGAGGCTGGAGGGAGCAGTTTACAACGTTCCCTGCCAGCACTTCTCAGTACTGCTTTTCTGACTTAAGACAACTTTACAGTTTAAACAGTACATAGCTGCTTTCTGTATACCATAACATTTTCAAGCACCTTCTGGTTTGTCCATTTTTGAATAAACCATCGCATTTTAACATTACAGACTGTAACGCAGCTTGTTATAATGGTATGGCTTATACCTTGCTTTCACTGTGCTTCATGTTGCAATCACGGCTCGATCTTTGGGCACTGTGCCAGCTAGCACTGGTATTTTATTTCAACATTTTCTAAGCCATTTTCATGAGCTTTTGGCCACTTTAGGTCTGGAAAGGAAAAAATGAAATTTAGAGAGAGAGAGACCGGTGGGGGGGAGAATTCTGCAGGTGGCCAGCCTGACAGAACAGAAAGAATAGTAAAGGACAGTAAAGGATAGCAATATGCTGTTGCACAACAGACTTTAGAAGAAAAGATGATAGTGCAGAGTCTCTTCTAGCCCAGGCAGGGTGCCACCCTACCACACAGCCTCAGCTTTCTGTTCACCCAGGAGGCAAAAAGATCCACCATAGTGGTGCCCCACTAGGAGAACAGGTGGTTTATAACCTCCTAAATGCAAGGACCACTTGTGCGTCGTCTCTTGGACCTGGTTGAGAATGTCTGCCAGCAGGTTGTTGGCTCCCACGACATGACTCGCCCGGAGATCTGCTTCCAGGCTGCGGATGAGAATCCAGGTGTGGACAGCCTCCCTACACAATGGAAAGGAAAGCATCCAGCCCTGCATGTTCAGGTGAAACAGAGTGGTGTGTTGGTCTATCTGGACACGAATAACCTGGCACCAAATGAATGGAGCAAATTCAGGCAGAGCCAGATGCACTGTTCAGAGAGTTCCTGCAGGTTAATGTGGTGTCAGGACTCCCAGAGTGACCAGAACCTGTGGGCTCCCAGGTATGCTACCCACCCTACCAGAGACAAGTTTGTCGCAAGTGTGAGGGATGGTTCTGGGCAGACAAATGGGATTCCCTCCTCCAGGAGTTGTGGGGACAGCTACAACTGTATGTTATCCCATACTGGCTGGGTCACCAAGACTGGCTGGTCCAGGTGGCCTAGGCCCTGAGACCACTGTCAGCCCAACTACCCCTGCAGGGGGCGCATCCTCCAGCGAGCTCAACAAACCACACTAGTAGAAACCGCCATCAACCAGCGCAGCCACAAGAAGTCCCAGGCAGGGCATGAGTGCCCAACCTGAAATGATGAAGCAAAGGAGGTAAGATCTGAAGCCTAGTCCAGCAGGAAGTGGGCCTTTTGCCCCAGTGAACTTGATCACCTGCAAGGGGACCAGCTCTGACTTGGCTTGGTTGACCAAAAGGCCCAAGTCTTGACAGACCTAGAGGGACACTTTCCCCACAGCCTCCTTGGTTGATCTAGCTAAAAGTCATCAAGGAATGGCTATACTCTGATACCCTTCCGCTGCAAGAAGGCCACCACCACTGTCATGTACTTGGTGAGGACCCTGGGCAGGACAGGAGGCCAAAGGGCATGACCTGGAACTGGTACAGAATCCCCTGTGCACAGAATCAAAGGTACCAGGAATTGGATGGACTAGGATGTGGAAGAACGCATCCTGGAGGTTTAGGGAGCAGAACCACTTTCCCTGTACATGCACCATTGTGGCAAGAAGTGGTGCAACTGATCCAAGATTGGGAGCTGGGACAGGGACTGGACAGGAGGGGAATGACATCCCACAACTTGTCACAGCGCAGCCCTGAAGTGGGCTCCAGCCACAGGACCTGAGGAGGCACCTCCATCTCTGCTCCCGCTTTCTTTGCCCCTGCACGCCAAACTTGGGTTTTGGACACCAGTGATGAATGTGCCCCCACTTGGGCTGTTGCTGAGGTGGTTGTGGCTGAAAGGCCTTCTTTAGGCTTTTGGGCCTTTTGGTTGTTCTGGGACGAAACACAGAATCAAGGGTGGCAGTGGCCTTTTCAATATGTGTGAGATGTCCTTCCACCCCAGGGTCAAAGAGATCAATGCCCAAGAAAAGGACACTGGCCATCTTATGCTAAGTGCCTGCCGTAAAGATGGGCAGCCTTAGCCAGGCCGTGCGACATATGATGACGACCACAGGCATAGGAGTTGCCAGTGTCCAAAGCCATCTGAAGCTGGTGTTTGCCAGCGACTGACCCTGGTCTCTGATGCAACTAACAGGAAGTTATTTATCAGCTGAAAGGAGGAGGAGTTTCCCTAACACCCCAAAAAGGGAATGACCAAAACTCCTCATCATGACCTAATAACAGGCCTGATGGACACCCAGTGACACAGCAGTATACATCTTATTAGCTGCATGGTCAAACTTCCTGGAGGCTTGTCCAAGTCCCTTTGGCCTCCCCATCTAAAGAAGGCAGAATCCGTAACCAAACCCTTCACAGAGGGGTGGCTGGAGAACCCAGGCAGGGTGCCCAATGGGATTGCATACTTGCGGCCCACATGAGTAGAGGGTGCTAGGCAGGATGCTGGATGCTGCCAAAGCTCCAGCACCAGTTCCAAGACTCTTCAAAAATGGCTATCAACCATCCACCACCATGGACTACCCCTGAATCCCTATCCTGGATGATCTCCACTGACAGCTGGTCTCGCAAGCCGGCAGTGGGTCAGAACTCCTTAGTAAGTGCCCTGAATAGTGGCTGAGGTGGCTCCATCCAAAGTGGAGGCAAGCAGACACTAGGAAGGGACCTTTGAGTAGGACGGACTGGCGAGAAAACAGCTTATGAAGGCCAAGGGACCAAAGGTCCAGGGGGCAGTGCACTACCCCTCCCAGCAATAATGCACTGCTGCTAAATGAGCTCCTGGTAGTGTTAATGCATCCTGCATGTATACATCTCCTCGCCTGAAGTCAAGGAGGTTCAGGACCATTGACAGCTCCGTCTCCCAGTTGTGTGGGATCAAGAGTGCGAATGTTACCTCAACCTCAAGCGACCCACAGGTTGATGTCCATGAAAGTCCTCTGGACTGTTGGTATAAATCACCTGCTTCAGCCAGCTAACCACAACTAGTTTCAGAGGCATGACTACCGGCAGAGGCCACTCCCGAGGTAACTCAGCCAGTGGATCCGAATGGGCCTCGTCCTCCTGCATGTCAGAACAGGGAGCAACGGGGTCTGGCAGATCAACTCCTCGTCGAGCTCCTGTAACAATGGATCAACAGACTCTAGGAAAATCTCGACCGCTTGCTTGACCAGAGTCGAGGCAGACAGGCCCAACAAGGTTAACATGGAGCCCTCGGCCACAGAAAGCTTGACCAAGACCAAGCAGACGGGGAGTCGAAAGAGCAGAAAGAACATGATCTTTCCCCGGTACAGTGACCTGAGACAATGATGTTCTTTATGCTTCTTGTCTGGAGAGCCATGCACAGGTCTCTGAAATCGGAGAATGACCCTCTGACACTGGCCTCAGCTGGGAACAGCGCCAAGCCCAACGAGAAACTGACCGCAGCCGCCACCACCTCTTGTTCCATGACCACAAAGTGTGCAGCTAAGCTGACAGTTGTCCAGACCAATTTGTGGTGTTTGGACCTTCCCTGGCCAACCTGGCCTTCCATTCTTCGACAGACGATGGCAGCATGGTCCAGCATTTACTGCAAGTAGAGAGGTCATGTAGCTCACCCAGGCAATAGACAGACATCTTGTGCAGATCTGTGGCCAACATCTTCTGCCTACATGGACAGCAGAATGATTGTGATCACGAAGCAGAGCTGGAAGTTGCAGGAGCAATTTTACTGTTTAATACAGACTGAAACAGTCAAAGATTCTCCTGAATAAAGCGTTTGTAACTCAAAATCTTTCAACGCTGCAGAACTGTGATGGAGAATTGTCCTTTCCAACAGAAAGATCTTATATCACAGGGTGGAACTGGAGGATATACCTACCACCCAGGTAGTGGGAGGAGCTTAGCTTGGAAGGCTGCCAGAGAGAGTGGATAGTGAACTGTATCCAAGTTGTTAGAACAGTCTGCATTTGCCAGCCTGCCGGTGCAGCGGCATGGCGTCAGTCTGTGACAACGTCGTCCCGGGTTTGGGAATGGACCTGGGAAGTCAGAGGGCTGGCCGGGGGGAGAAGGACTGAGCATCCTAGGGACGGCTCTCCTTCTCTGGGGGGAGGGGAGGGCTGCCTCTCTAGCACAAGTGGAGGCTGGGGGTTTCACTGTGACAGATGCCTAGATTCTTCAGGAGGCATGCCGGATGCTGGCGTCACTGCACGCCATGCCTCCCTCAGGGAAAAATGAGCACCAAAAAGGAAAAATAGTGGCTGCCACACATGACGCCCCGCTTCTCCTGGCCCCGATTGTCCTTCGTGGCACTCCTGGAAAAGTCGACATATTCCGACATCTGCTGTATCCGGGCCGACTCCACGCCCCACCCTCTGGGGCAATCCAGGGAGGCAATGCTGGTAGGCACCTGTGGCAGAGTTAGACTACACCCTCAGATGTGACTGATGGACCACTTTTCTATCTCCTTATTTCCTAGCAACAGTTAACGCTTTTCTTTTCTTCTTTTCCCCCCACCCTAGCTCTTTACTTTCCCTACTAAACTTCCTACAAGTTCTCTCTCTTCATTCTTTTTCCATTTCCATCCACCCAATCCCTGGAATGGTGCCAAACACCCAGAGAGGTGTTGTGTAAATTGCATAAGTGCATTTTGTGTACAAAAACCATGAATACTGTTTTAAATAGGAAAACATACAGTTAATGAAGCCTTTTTAAATAAAAAAGGATTCAGAAGCCATATGAAACAATAATTTCATGATTATTAGTTATAAGAAATCCTTAGGTTATTTTCTTAAATTCACACTATAAACCTGTTACTGTATAAGGTTCTAAGTGTAAAAGAGCTTAGTCACTGTGGATCAGAGATATAGAAAGTCATTATCTGTGGATACATACACTGTACCTTTAACTGAACCAGGAAATCCCCTGACACAGTCCCCCTCCCCCCTTGGTTTTGAAACATGTCCAGACATGTAAGGGCTCAGTCAGGTGACCCTACCAAAAATGATATAAAAACCTTTGCACAGAGTTTATTTCGGTTCAGCCTAGTAGAGTTCAGTCTTGAGAGTGAAGGAGAGAGGTGCTACTGCAGACAAGATGTTGAATGCAGATGAGAAGGGTCTTAGGAGCTCTAGAATCGAGGACTGTATTGTGTGAGAAACTACTGATGTTAAGTAGCGATTTTCTTTGCAATTTTTTGTTTTCATTTATTATTTTTCAAACTTTTGAAAAGTAAATATCACACCAAGGTGTGTTTTAAACCTGTAAATTTGCCTAGTTTGAAGTTTATTCCCCCACGCTGTGACAGCGCCCCTACAGGCAACCTTCTCCAGTCATGTGGGTTTGTGCTCAGTGCGGCAGTCCCACCCAGGCAGGGGGAGGATCCAGGGGTATTGTTCTGAAAAGGAGTGAAGTCCCGAGGACAAAGAGGGGACCGGAGTGGGTTGGGGCTGATCTCTAGGCGGGTTTGCAGGAACAAGCATACCAAATAAAAATAATAAAAAAAAAAATATATATATATATTTACTTTACGTTTATTTCATTTCTTTTAAAAATACATGGGGCCTACCTGAGAAAGTAATAAAGTGTAAAAGCATTTGTTTGTTTAAAATACTCCCCGTTAACCCCCTAGTACAACCACACATAAAGAAAATCAGTACTAGATTCTAAAGAAATTTACTTTCAAGCACGAAAAGAACTGTTCTGTTTCATTTATTTGAAGTTTGGTCTTACCTGGATTCAGGGGTGCTTTCAGGCCTCCCAGCCTGCAGTGTTTTCATGGACTTCTATAGGGACTAGCGGCCCCTACTGACAGGATTTTTACACAAAAACCCAGAAATGGGAGGTCCATGATGTCAGAATTAGAGGTGGAGTTACAGGTTAATTGTTTATGCATTGCTATATAAAAACAGAACCCTTTCCTGAATTTCTACATTGCTGTACACATTGCTTGCATCCTACACACTTCTTTGTATATAAAATAAACTATGCTCTCTGTTATGCAAAAAGGGTGGACTGGGTGGGTATAAATTTATTTATTTTTATTTTAATCATTGATAACCAGGTAATAAAAAAACCACTGTTGAGCTTAGGAGATCAGATTCGATCCAGATTCAGACTAGAGCAGATCTGAAATCCACAAGAGCTCATACTGGAGCTGGAGGAGGTCATACAAGCTTACATGTCCAAACAGTGCCAAACTGCTTAGAAGTGAAGTACCAGCAACAGGATTTGAAGTCCTATGTAGAGAAGTAATCCTCACCTGACAAAAGTGCTGTTTCTAGTATCATTTTTTTTTTTGTCTGTTTGTTCCTGATGTACAATAAAACCATGCAGTTTGCATATTAACCTGAATTTTCTGAGTGCTGTCTAGCTATTCACCCACTACCCTCAGACAGGGTGTTGTGTCCCCATCCCCCAGCAGTCCAGGACACTGCTGGGGATGCCTTCTCAAGACCCTGGGCCTTTTGTACACCTGCCTTCCTTTCCTCTTGGTTGACAAGGTTGTGATAAAGGCTCAGAAGGACAAAGCATGGATGATCCTGATCGCTCCAGACCAGTGTTCCCATTTACCCCCATCTGTACTTGATTCAAGTACAAATTATGAAATGCAAGTACATTTTTGTGTGAAGGGGGTACACTGTACTCCCATAATTCTGTTTTAAGTATATGTACCCCACAAAATTGTTGTATAAATGGTAGAATAAACCCTTATAATTTATTCTGTACCCCTGAAAATTTTGGGAGAGGGTGCAGTGCACCACCAGATCTGCAGCCTTAATGGGAACACTGCTCCAGACTGGCCCAGGCAGTTCTGGTACCTGGATCTCCTTGGCCTCAGCAGCAGGCCTCCATGGACGTTGCCCCTCTGCCCTGACCTCCTGACCAGACAATAGGGGGAAGGTCGTGCACCCAAACATTTAATCCCTGCCCCCCCTTATCTGGTTCTTGAGCAGCTAGAGTTCCAGACTCTGGGCCTTAAGGAAGATGTCCTCCATGTCGTGGAGGCATCCCATAAGGAGTCGACTCGAAAATGCTATGCATTTAAGTTGCAGAGGTTCTTGATCTGGTGCAAGGGAAGGGAGGTGGATTCCTTTACTTGTCCAATATCAAGCATCCTTGACTACCTCTGGTCTCTGTCGGGACTGCAAGTGGTGACCCTTAAGGTGCACCTGGCAACCATCTCTGCATACCGGGTGCAGGCTGTTATGCAGATGGTGGCCCAGGAGAAGGTGGTCAGGTACTTTTTCCAAAGGTCTGGATCACTTGTCCCCTCAGTGCGTCAACCTCTGCTTCCGTGGGACCTACTGCTGGTGTTGGCAGTGCTCATGGGCAAGCCATTCGAGCCTATGCACAAATGAAAGATGTCGCAGTTGTCATGGAAGACCACCTTCCTGCTGACCATCACATCAGTGAGAAAGGATCTGTGAGCTTCAGGAGATCTCGATGGAGTTTGCTTATCTGGTCTTGCACAAAGACAAGGTCATCCTAACCTGGTGATTATTTCACTAACCGGACCATGGAGGCTAGTTGCAGGCTTCACACCTTGGACCTGGAGGGTGCTCTCTTGCTATAAGGAGTGCACAGCTGAAGTTCAGGGTGAGTCTCATCAGCTGATTGTAACATATGCTGAAGCTGTGCCTGGCAGACTGGCAGCAAAGTGGATGATTGCCAGGTGGATCACATTCTGCATCGACTTCCGTTGTAGGTTTGCTGGTACGGAGTCACCCAAGGGGCTTAGGGCTTATTCCACCAGACATACCACTGCCTCTGTTGCTACTTCCAGGGATATCCCCATTGTGGAGATGTGCAGGACTGCAACCTAGATTAAAGTGCACACCTTCATCTCCTGTTACAGCATTTACATGAGTCATCAGTATGCTGCATTTGGGTCCTCTATCCTCCAGTCTCTGTTCGTCAAATAGTGGTGTGTGCCTTGCCCTCTCCTCCCAGAGGACTGCTAGGAGGCTGCCAGAGTGTGGATAGTGAATTGTATTCACGTTGTTAAAAGAGCTGCTGACGCCTTTGGGAGAACTTTGGAAAATATAATATATAGACACAATTCAGCTTGCATTTCATATATCTGGTACAGATTTCTCCTCTCAATTATTTATAACTGAAGAAATTCCCACTAAAGCAAGATCTTTATCTATCTTTATCTCTTAGTTTGTCTGACTCAACTGCTTATTCCCTACTAGAAATTATAATGCTCTGTTCTGACATTACAGTCTGTTACCATGAGAATAACTGATGTCCCAGTCATGGTATTATGATATCAGGTTGGGAAGAAGCAGTAGGAGCTGATGAACCCTAAAGGAACAGTTATCCTGTTTTCATGCATATGACATCAGTAATACATAATGTGAATAAGCAATACAGAGCTAACGAGAAATATAAGCTGCTTTGTTTCCAAATATTATGTTTTACAAAGTTCTTTTCGAGGCACCAGTGGTTCTTTAAAACTATAGGTTACTTACTTGTAAATAGTCATCGACAAATTACAAAGTATAGTACTTGTCCGAGGACAACTGGCCTTAAAAATGGCAGTCTGTGGTCTGAAGACTATATTTCAATGGAAATTTCAGAGACTTGTCGTAGGAACAGACTACTTGGTGTGGGGATTTTACTGCTAATACTAGCCAGATATAGAACATTAGAAGATAGGAAAACTAATTTTACATTTCTGTATAATACAGCTTGAGTCAGACCGAGTCAACTGCCAGAACAAGGGAAACATGAGATAGAATTAGAACAATCAGAAGAACTGTCAACAAGAGTAGGACTAGGACAGGAGGAGGAGGAGTAGAAGGAGCAGGAGATCCAGCAGTAGTTGTAGCAGCAGCATAGCCATGAACATGTGGAGTACCAGGACCAGAGAGCTGCCAGTGGTCGAGTGCCAGATCAGGATCAAAACTATGTAGCTCAACACCCACTGCTGCTATTTGCAGGAGAGACTG